>JACTTY020000055.1:0-2400000 GCA_014595695.2 Epargyreus clarus clarus
TATGTTTAGCTGATGATGAGCAGATTATTTTTTTCTTATTTCCTTGATTATTTTGGGGTAGAAACAGATATAAAATTAAACATAATTAGTGATTTACTAGTTAATAAAATGAATCTCCAATATTAATTAGGAATGACTAAGATTAATGATGGAAGCATTTTTAATCTGGTAAATAATTCCATGCAAGTATTTAACATTGATTTTTGATTAAGTACTTTATAATTTCAGTTTATCTTTTGTCGTCCTAGTCCCTCCAGCTAACAGCGGTAATAGTGAGGCGTTAATGTATGCACCGCTGTGGTATTCATGGCAGCTTGAAAACGGGTGTTATGATACCCAGCTCTGCCGGATATCATACGATATATGGAAAATTAGCGAGGAAACTCCGATGTACGAAATATTATCATTAATTAATCTCTCTGTTATACTAATAACTGTTATACTAATAACATTACTATGGCCACATTTTTTGATCGATTAATCCTTTAAGATGAGTTGGATTACATGACCAATACAATGTAATATTTTTGTAAAATTCTAATTCGAATTTTGTACATGTTAAACGTGTTTATTATTATTATATTAAGTACCTATTAGTATAAGTAGCCATTTGTATTAATTTTACGCACAAAGTTATTTATTTTCCTGAGTTAACAGTAGTATAATTCAAATGAAAGAACATAAAACAACTTCGGACTTGGAAAAATAACATCATGAAATCATGCGGAAAGGAAAATTAAATTTTACGAATAAAAAACAATTAATTAATTTATATAATTTAAGTACTGGTTAAGTAAAGTAATGAATATAAATAATTGTAATAAATATTTTAAGGCGATTGTTGTGTGTTGATAATAATTTATGATTTTATAACATAAAATAAAAAAACAGGCATATAGAGGTAAATGTGTGATAACAAATAATATTGTTTAGTGTATTATAATCTCTCAATATACAATATATACCTAAACAATAAAATATATTATCATAATAGTTTGTTTTTATTAACGCTGTTATGGCAAATCATCAACTCATTATTGTGTATTGTAGACAAAATTTGGTCCAAGATATTTTGATTCTAGAAGAGCCCTGTGGAATATTTTTTGTCGAATAACGTGAGTGAATATTTTTTTTAAATTGATTCAAATGACCTCACGGATTACTAATTCTACTCGTATAAGATATAATCATGATACTTAGTATTTCATAGCGTATCCACTTACACATATATTATTTTTAAATTAGATTATCGCCCGTATTAACGTTTAAAACATTAGAATATAGGATACTGTGCTATTATATAATAAGAGTAATCCTTTATTGCAAATGATGTATAAATGCGTATTTTAAATAGATTCAAATATTTTTTTAGTTACAAGTAAGTACATTAATATAATTCTTATATGATTCGGAGCCACGTCAGTTGGAATGTATGCCTGTTTTTAATTACAGTAGGAACATAAAATAAGGTTTTTATTATCTAATAGATAATTTAAAAATAATTAATGGAGATAATCATAATGTCACTATGAGATACGACGCTATTAGTAAAAACATACGAGTAAATATACGACCTCCGATAATTACTTCATGACATATTTAGTCGTTCTATGTCCGTGTTAAGTCCATTAGTTCATTTTAGGGGTAGATGATGTATCCAGATACAGGGGTCAAGTGTCCCCCCGGGGGGTGAAATATCCATAAAGGGGGGTAATTTCTGGCCGCGCAGTCAGATCGAATATGAAGATAACAGCGGCGGAAAACAAGACAGCAATTTTATGTAGAATTCTGAACTCCTTAATTGACTTGCAGATAACTATCACGCAACATTAAGTATTAGATTTTAATTATTTCGTTGGAAGGGCCCGCTGTGATTGTTTGTTTACTGTCTGCGATATTGAATTATTTTCTTTGAATTTTGTGAGTTAGTAATTAATTTTCTTTGCGCACTTCGAAGATTAGCTGTCTGTACTGATAGAGAAGTGATAGCTTATAATCTTGTCGCTTAGAATATGTGTTCCTGAAGTCTTTCAGTCAGTGTCAGTTGGAAATGTCTGTTTTATAATATAGGAGCAGCAGACGAGCAGACACCTGATGGCAAGTGGCCATTGCCGGCCATGGACATACGAGTATGTAACTTCCTACCTAAGGTCGACCACAGAAGCGCCGCTACCCTTGAGGACTAAGCTGGATCGTCTCGGAAAAGTATAAGTATGTCTTTGTCTCCCTTACCACACCCTTTAAACCAGAACACAGCAGCGCTTAACATTGCTGTTATGAGGCAGAAATAGGTGTGGCGACGGTGCCGCCGAAGCCGAACAACAAAGGGTTCTACCATCTTCAAAAATGTCTAGAAATGGGGAAAGCTGAACCTCCTTAAGTTTTGAATAAAATTAGTCTATAATAGATATAGTATCTATCCGCAGTTCGTTTTATATATTTATACTGGATACTTTTTTTTTCTACTTCATTTCTAGTTAAACCATTACTATTATGACTATTAAGGAAGTAGTGTTTCCACGAGGGTTTGACATTGGCGTGGTATGGTACAAACGCAACCCTTACAAGAAAGTGTCGACAATAACACGAGTATAAGAGGGTTGCTTTTATGGCTTTCACCAGATGGCGTGTGTCATTGGTGCACCCATATCTCCACCAGTCTTACTTGACCCCTCCATCTTCAACATGACGACATTATTTCAAACTAAGTAACAGGGTAGAGGGTGCGAACGGGGGTCTTATTAGATTGGTGACTTCACTGAAGGTTAGATGTCAAACGAATCTGGCACGTTATATTACATCGGCGATAAATCTGTAGCCAGTAATAGATTTCTGGACATAACAATATCATACATCTTTAGTACAATGGATATGATAGAAATAGAAGACATTGGAAAATGTATTTTTCTTATTAGACTATTTCAATTTCTAAATGCAAGGGTCTTTAATTCCAATAAGAATAACATAATGAAGTATAGAGTTATATAATTAATTATATTGTTGTAATTAAACTTCAGATAACAAACACTTATTGTCGATAACGTGTGTTCGTGATTAACGTCATCTTTATAATTACGTTCCCTAAATTCAATTATGTCGACTGTTATTTTGGCATTCAATAAAGCTTAATATATATTATTATCTCTCTTATCATAAACTACTTTCATAATTAAACCATTTACATGTATTGAATATTGGGATCAAACTAAAAAATATTCGAATATGTATTTTCATGTTTATTTTCTTATTGCATCTCCCATGCTTGTGATTTCTACGAAACTTGTCAAAAACATATATGTATCTATACATATTGGTACCTCTACTATACCGAAACGGCTCTACCGATTTTCACCAAATTTTATATGCATAATCAGTAGGACTGAGAATCGGCTACTATCTATTTTTCATACCCCTAAGTGATAAGGTTTGTTCACCCTTAACATTTTTTTTATTTATATGACAACACAACGTTTGCCAGGTCAGCTATTAATATGGGTAATAATAGGTATAACGGCATATCATATACTGAAATACAACCTTACAATAAGTACAATAACGAGCTTCTGACAATCGTAGAGGCTCTACGATTGCATGTGGCTATACGCCGAATAATTTACGTAATGACAGCGCTCGCTAACAATCGTATCGTTCCAGTTTTCTCCAAAATACCTCGTTTGCTTCAATTTTAAAGTGCCTCCTTTATTAGCATTTCTATTACGTGCTTCCGTGATGAATGTTTGAAGTTTGTTGTGAAGATAGGAATGGTTATAATAAATGCAAGTATGTAAACGGCTGTTTTGTATAGTGTTTCATTTAGTTTAGTTTCTATATCTTGATAAATATAATCCGGAACTACATGCGCTATCTGTAAAGTGATAATTATATATATGATGATATAGCCAGTTATTAATAATAATTAATTCAAGTAAACTATCCAATATTTTTCCTACCAAAGATAATAAATATGACAATTTGCCTGGGCGATATAAATGGCGTAATTGTATTTATAAATATGAAAATTTAATACAAACAATACATTTTATGTACAATATTGTTTATTCACTCTTTTTGTACATAGTTTTCAAAGATTTACATTGTACTAGATGTATTAAGGATAGATAAGTATAGATATCTCACCGCCTTGTAATTGAAGGAAGCCACAAATGGCTGATACATACGTAAAATGGATGACTGTTTTTCCATTATGTCTTCGACTGTTATGGTGTAATGTACGTGGAACAATGCCGACATGTGCAGTTAAATGGTGCAAAAACAACACAAAATCGAAGAAAAAGTGCGGAGAAATATCGTTTCATTCGTAAATGCTCTAATAACTTTTTTTTTTTTAATATTTCTCAAACACCAAAATAGATAACAGTGAAAATTTCAATTGTCAAAACTGGTTACATTTTCTTGTGTTGTAGTGAGTAATCTTTACTAATCTACTACATTAAGGATAAAGAAAAACGTTATTGAAACAAAAACTAAAACTGGTGTTTTGAGTTTTGTTCTCGAGAAAGTAAAAATACTTGAGATGCTTATGAAATAACGTAATTTAACAATTATGGACACTTCACTTTTTATTTGTACATATTAAAAAAATGATGAGCGCAGTAGGTAAATACAATATTTGAATAATCTGTGTTTTCACGCTGTTCTATGCTATCTAAGTAATTTTCCTAATGACAGCCGCTGCCTAACGATCCTATCGTATTGTGCTTCCTTCAATTTGGAAATAAAATGTCGAAAATTGGATTGGGTTTGCAATTTCGTGGTCTATCTTAATTTGAATATTTATACCTTTATTTGATAAAGATTGGATTAATTGTTTATTATTTAAATTAAAATCTTTCTTATAATAATAATTGTAGTTACGTATCCATTTGTAATCGGCTAAAATACATAATACTTGCGCATTTATTAAACTACGATATCGAAATAAAAAACGATATTACGTTACAATTATTACATTTTAAAATAAATATGCAATTTATTTTTAATATTGGCACTACGATTTTTCGTAAAAACATTCACAACGGTTAATTTTCGTAACACTTAGTCATAATTATATGGTTAATTTTAATAAAGAATATGTACAGTCAGCTTCAGAAGTAGATTTAGAAAAATAGAACACTAACGCGTCATAAGTATCTAACATTGTATGTGCAAAATAGCTGACGTCAGTATATGATATGTCACTGTTCAGCTTTTGACATTGTAGTGTTCATCTACATTTGCAGCTGACTGTTCCGCACTAGTTACTCAAAACAAAATATGTCTGGAATTTGGTTTATCAAACTTGAAAACGTCTCGGTGATTAAATTTAAAGTTGGTGAGTAAACAAAGCGGAGATTCGTTATCACGTAAGATTTTTCCAAGTTCCGCAATAAGCGTATTATAAACAATGGCGGGGACGGCGTAACGGTTGGCTCGGCTAATTAAACAATAAATAGCCGCTAACGATTATTATATTCAAAGGCAGCTTTGGATTCGCATCACTCTCTGGTAATGTGTCAACGGAGCAGTACCCTATTCTCAAGTGCTGGTTGGACGATGGCCTATGTTTATTTTTGGTATTTTAAATAGATTTTGTTTAAATAATGCGTTTTACTGACAGAGGAAAGTTCTTAATATAAATTAGAATACAAACTCTATACCACATTTAGAGAAAAATGTTTGATGTCAGTAAGAACTATATATTTAAAATGTATGTTTAAATTACATATTATTACAACATAAATATACTTTTGAAATAAAAGTATAAAAATGTTCTCATAACACACTTTAGTACTATTTTTCTTAAATAATGACAAAAAATAAGAAACACCGTTTACATGTTTTAATCTATTTTCCAATTAATATGTGAATACTGTAAAATATTTTTATAACATTAACTTATTATAATAATATTAAGCATTCACGCACGGATTAGGTAACACGGTCGCTCGTAGCGGCGACACAGTTATATAATGTATGTCAGGTTGCTCCGAGAATAGTCACCCGCAGTCATTACGGAAAGCTCGTTAACTCTCTCTAATTGCATCGGGTTAATATAGACTTTGTTAAATAAAATCTCGTCTCGCCCCCCTTGTGGAGTTTTTTCGTTATTTACCGCGCTGCAGATGCCCTTAATGACGTTCTGAAACTTACGATGACACTTGGCGTTGCCCCGTCCGTGTTAATTGCGCGAGGAATTAAAGAATTTTCGTTCTTCCGCGGGATTATGGACGCTCTGATGTACAGGTGGGGAATTTTGAGTGCTAGGATTCGTCTGTGCGTTTAGTGTTTTCTTGTGTTATTGACTATGGCTTCTCGAGTACGCCTTGTAGTTATGTAGGTATGTGATGCTCACATGGGAATGAAGGGTAGATGAGAAAATAGTAAAAAATAAACTTGATTGAATAAGTATGACGGTAAAGCTATTACGTAGTACCTAGCGTATGATATGTCATTTTGGGTTGACACAAAGGCAAGTTTTGATAGATTTTCTTGAGTATCACAGACCTTCGAAGACCTGATCAATAAAGTTATTTCTCACTAACTACCTTATGGAGGTTTTTCGTTATTTACCGCGCTGCAGATGCCCTTAATGACGTTCTGAAACTTACGATGACACTTGGCGTTGCCCCGTCCGTGTTAATTGCGCGAGGAATTAAAGAATTTTCGTTCTTCCGCGAGATTACGGACGCTCTGATGTACAGGTGGGGAATTTTGAATGCTGTGATTCGTCTGTGCGTTTTGTATATTCTTCTGTTACTGTATACGTCTTTTTGTAGCTATATATGTGATCATATGAGAGTGGAGGGTGGATGACTAAACAGTTGAAATAAATTCAAATATAATGACAAAGTATTTATGTACTACCTAGTGTATGATATGTTATATTACTTTAGGGCGTCCCAAAGACAAATTATCATAAATGATAGATTTTGTTGAGCATTTCAGAGTTTCGAAGACATGATAATTGCATATTATTTGTCACACATACTCAGCACTAATTAAACGATACATTTATGTACCTACACTGGATTTTATAACCACTTGAAAATAAATATTAAAATGTCAATTTACTTACATACATGACTTTCTACGTAATATTTTATTTATAGCACATACGATACGGTAGGTAAACACGGCAAACATTTTAACCCATTGAATAATTTTAACTTTTCATTAATGAAATCACAATTGGCATGAAATTATTAACCATGCCTTCATAATGCACAAATTACGAACAGTTAATTGACAAAGACCTTATTTGCCTTCTATTCTTCCGAGTTCCGAAGACTTCGTGTCTGAGGCCGTAAAGATTTGCGAATATAAGTGTAGTTCGGAATTAGGCGCCACGTGGCTAAGACATTACGCGAAATTCGCGCACAATTAAAATTATCCCACTCCGTTATCGCTGAAGGGAGTGACGAGTTATGTAGACGTATGTGTGTCTAGAATAGAGTGTCATATTCTTCACATTGCTTTCCGTCATTTTCATTTTTCCTTACTTTTGTTCAATTGTGACCAAAAACACGTATCCGGTTTTATTGTCATCATCATCATATAAATCATCATGGTTATCATCCTCCGTCATTGATCGTCAGAAGGATTGTTTTTTCACTGTTTAACCAAAGTTATTATTATTATTTTTTCTATCGTTTATCTAAACTTAATCTAGAGAAGATTCCTTTCTAGCGGTAAGATCGACAATTATAAACTTATGTAGTGTAATATTTTAATTATTTTTTTTACAAATAAAACATACTGTACTAAACCTATACTATCAACCTTTTATATTTCTTGTGTACAAAGAAGTTTTTAGTTTTTGCAATAATTTGACCTTTATTTTTATCATGTGTTAATAATGCCTTTTTATATTACTCTTTTGTAGGTTAAAAAAAACAAATAAAATAATCAAATTTGAATTGAAATCCTGTAAAGCCTTGTATATTAATTATTACCCCTTCTTGTGATTTAGAGGTCTATGGCACGATGTTAACTAAGACGTTCGGCAAGACTGGCGTGATTCGAGCGGATGACGACGTGATTGGCGCCCTACTTAATTAATCCAATCCCTCTCTAATTAATAACAATAATTCCAATGCGCCTTGTCGCCGATCCACCAGATGACGTACCCATTCACAATTCGACAAACGGCACGAATCCGCGGCCGTCTTCCAGAAGTTCTATTATCCCGGATAATGTAACAGCATAGAAATTCCGGGCTTGGGTTCATATTAAATATGAATGCCTTAGTGATTTCATTAGTAAATTTATGAGACTAAGTGTGCAATAAGCTCAAAGTTCTTATAATAAATTATTTGTGGATCTTTGCATTTATATTACGAGTATGTAGAAAAACATTATATTTAATTACAGATTTTCCATGTGCATTCTTTCTAAAAGGAACTTTTTCGATAAAATCTATCAAGTCAACTATCACAAAAAATCTAGTATCAAAGAAGGTGTTGATCGTAAACGTACGATGTAGATACGATGCTATCCCAATTCCAAGATAATTATTGTACGGTTTTTAGTATCCAACTCAAGAAATAATAACAGTATTACTTTTTAGACTTACGTAAAATTAAATAAAATTATGCAACACTTAACTACTATTATAAAAGAATTAACTACACTATTATAAAGGAAGGCAACAAAGTGCTGTTATATACAAAAAGGTACATAATTTTGTTTACCTTAGTTTTAAGAAAATATACATAACGACGACACAATTACAAACTTTTGAATAAAATAACCCTTAAATGAGAGAAGCAAACAAATTTTGAGAAAGCTTCCAGTTCTTTGAATCAACACCGCAAGTTACGGACCTTTCCTCTTACGGACCAAATTATATCACTTGTTTGGAAGGTGTAATTATTCGAACAAAGCGCCAACTTGTCTCAACCAAATTGCTGATGCCGTAGTAATGCTGAGGGCGACAGATCAAACGTTCTATTGTTTTATCTGTGGGTGACAGTACAAGGTAACTACAAGGGCATTTTGTAGGCTTCATCTCGCCTTTGTGTTCTTTGCACGAGGTGACAATAAGAAAAGGTGAAAAGAAACAAAAAATGTCCTTTGAAGTAACACTTCGGTGGAAATTTTACTTTTGTTCAATTTTTGTTTGTAATTTAATTTCATTGGTGTTGGCATGGTTAAGATCATTACATAAATAGGTTAAGACAAAAAGGTTCAGATTTTTCTCATTTCTTCACCATTACGCCAAAACTAGTTTATATAAATAATAATCATTTTTATTTCTTAGGTATTGCGAAATATTCGGTAACAAGCCATTGATTGCTAAGTAAGATATACATTTTAGCTTCAATTATACTTTAAAACTACATTAATATAACGTTACAACATTTTTATTAGTAACTACTTTGCCTCTGACTTAAACTATTAAACGTAATGTATCCATTAACTCTAACAAAAAAATATATCATCCACTGCAATAAAAAAGTTAACACCTACTGCGTTCGCGTTAGGGTCATTACAGATAATAGCGAGAGGCCATTTATAACATATCTATATTTGCCCAGGCGAAGCCCCAGGACATGTGTAACTCAATAATTTCATTGTGCGCGGGATTTGGCGTACAATTGCGTGAAATATTATCAGTGGGTTTGCGACATATGCTGCGGAACCCCACGCGAGGGTGACCTTTGATAGCTCAATATGACTGTAGACAATAGATATTTAGGAGCAATTATTCTATTTCGATTTTATGGGCTTTTTTCGTTTATTGTTTAAGGTTTTCTTTAGGTGTACGTAAGTTGTAATTATAACTTACAAAGAAATAAAATTTAATGTTACGTTAGTAAGTTTAACAAAAATATTATTATGCGCAAATTTATGTATTAAATAAGTCATGGAAATTTAAGAAGTATTCTTTTCTATTTTAAAACTTAGGTAGTAGTATTTTTTCTTCCTAAGGGTTTATCTTTATACTTAGCGTAAGTGTAAGATGGCATATCAGGCGTAAAAATATTTTCTTGTTTTATACTTAAGCAGTATTTTTACATACTGTTTTAATTTTTAAGGTTATTGTTTATTATAACACACTTATTAAAAAAATACGCGTCCAATAGATAACATCTCTTCTTTGGGAACTCGGTTAATAACTTAACCGTATTTTTTTCTACTACAGTATTATTTTGGAATCCCCGAAAAATCACCGTAATAATACAAAATGTGCAAGAATTATCTGGAATTACACTATATTTGTACATATTCTCAGTGTCTACGTCATAATATCGTTTTAGATCCCGGAATATCCCGCTAATTTGGTGTGCAGGGGAGGGTTAGGCGGACAAAGCGGACGAACAAAAAATGCGACGACTCTATTATAGCGTATAATGTTCGGATAAATGTCGTTTCGTGTTATTTTTATGTTTTTTGGAGGTGACTGAAACAATGCACATCGCTGTTTTTAGGTCTCGGAATCAAGTGTTCTTACTAAGTTTAAATGGAGTATTTAATCGCAAGTTCACTTTGTACTACATCTTTTTAAAGTAAAAGTCTAAATATATAGTGTTAAAAATGTTATTATTTAAAAATATTGTTTTAGAAATATATTACCATTAACACTCTGATTTTAATTGTACCGATTAAATATGTAGTACTTGATTAGGCACTTACTTATATTTAATAATAGCACAGTTTATTAAGTAAATATATTATGAAAATTATTAATATAAAAAAAATCCATGATGTGGGTTTAGTGCGATACCACTATATAACAATAATGTTCATCTACAAAAGTACCGCCGACTAGTGGGGCACAGGACATAATAAAATTTTCCAAAGCAATCAATCTTATTGGATCCCAAAGTAACTTCGTAAATCCTACGAACAATTACGTTGGCATCATTACTCGTGCATATCTCGTCTAAATCGACAATATCTGTACAGTCGCGTGCCTTGTAATCCCTGGACGTCTCTACCGCCCACCCATAGAGGGTTGCCAGTATGTTGAAGCCGGAAAAATATTTTGTTATCTTATTATATTTATGTCAATATACATGTAGTCCATCCTATCGTAATATATTAGAAGAGGAAAATACTTAATTTTATTTGAATATAAATAAACAAGGTTATGGAATCTTATTTAAATGAACAAGAATGTGGAATCTTTAATCTTATGTTACTGCTTCTACAGAACAGAGAAATAAGTAAATAACCTAAGTTTTGTCACATGTTGTTAGCCTCCAACTCTAAGCTAGAAAGACTCATATATTATACCTCTTATCTTACTTGTACTTTGTATTTATGTCGTATAAGAAAACTTCTAAGGTCAGTATGAGATATATTATTTTTTATCGTTTTCCGCCCTGGCAACCCTGATAGATTGGATACAGTCGCGTGAGAAGTGAATTAAATCGCCGCGGGGTCCGATCGACCACTTAACGGATCGTGTTCGTGTCTTGCGATTGATAGCGAGGGAGGGTTAGAGAAACTTAATTCGTGTTTGATGTCACTCCCGTCACTTTACTACGTGTTGGAGGAAATGCAGTTTTCTTATGAGAATTGTTTTATTAGTTTGATGGAGCGAAATTATTGAGTTTTTTGTTGGATGTTTTAAAATAGTTTGGCTTCCGTTGCTTAAATAATAATAATAATAATTTATTTCAGAATTAGATTCCATATTATAAAAAATTAAAATCAATCAATATCAATCAATAAATGAATATTAAAATATCTTAAGGTATATTCAAATATATAGGGTAAATCCATATGGTGACTATAAAATATATTAATCTGTAGTAAATATTACCTAATTCCTAGAGTCTCATGACTAACAAGTAAATACGCTCTACTTTTATTTAATACACGTATATGTATAGTGTACATGTCGTAAATATGAAAAAAAGTTTTAATCTGTTTAGATTTTAAATGCAGTGTGTAACATTCAGGAAATAAATGGGGTAAAACTACAAACACGACACGATTGAAGCTTATCTTATGAACATTTAATTAATCTCCTAGAGAATATTGACAAAGTGACAAATGTTCGGGAAGTAATTGTTTAAATTATCCTCGCAGTTTATGAAGAAGACCCTCTCGGGGGCGCTGTTAACCCTTAAACTGCGCGAGGGTTGTAGGACACGCGGACTGTCACATTCACAATAATGCGTCATACTTTATTATAATATTTTCGTACAATATTGTCCCCTTTTATTTCGGAGCTAATGCATTTTGCTTTGTATTGTGCTACAATATAGGCCAGTTATGTTTCTAAAGCTTATTATTTTTATTTTAGTTAATTTTAGTTTAATTTTTCTAAAATTATCTACTCTAGTGTATTTCATTAGTGTATTTTAGAGAATGTTACAAATTAAAATTAATTATTTATGAAAGCATAGGCCTTCAATATTTTAAATGTATGTACTTTTAAATGTGTTACATGTTTCTCGTCTATTATATTTACTTGTGTTTCACGCATTTGTAACCATAAAAAGAACGCGAAAGGGGAAGAAAGAAGATTGCGCTTACGACAAGATACGTTGCATACACTTAAAGCATATCTCCTGATATTTTTTAATATCTGTTTATTATTGGCCCAAAACTCTTAACTAAAATAAAAAGAAAGCAAAACTGAGCTATGAATGGTATAAAATTGTTACATCTACAAACGGAATAACTCATATGGTATTCCTTTGGGGTGCAATAATGTTGCGGCTTGATCCGACATGACAATAAATCATTTAATATAGCGTTGAAACCCAAATTCCGGGTTGATAACATTAGGATTTATTCCACGATACGATTTTTTTATAACATAGGAGTAGCTGACGAGCATGCAGTCCATCTGATGCTGCCGCCCATGGACATCTGTAATCAACCCCAGATAGGATTAGATATTCCTCCCTGAGTTCGGCCACAGCGCCACTACTCCTGACGACTAAACTGGAATGCCTCGGAAAAGTATGTCTCCCTTACCACACACTTCAAATTAGAACACAGCAGCGCTTGACACTTATTAGATTAGGCAGAAAAGGTGTAGCGGTGGTGCCGCCGGAGTCGAACCCCAAAGGGTTCTACCACCTTCAAATCGAATCGAATCGATTTCAGATCGGAACATTTCTTCGTTGCATCTATTCTGTACATAATAGAAGTGGAAGAGTATATAAGTGGATCGATTGAGCGTTATGTACAGGGAACAATGGGCCAAGGCGTCGACACAATGGACAATGCCTGTGCGTCCGATACGATAATACACTCATCTACACTTGTCTGTGTGAGTGTCGACTGCTTTCACATTGTGTAACACAATACAAGTGTTATGGTAGCCGCTGTAAACGCCAAGGCGTAGTTTCTCGACTATTAATAGAACGTAAATTTTCAAACGAATGCGACGAATGCCGTATGTTTGTTTCATTGCATTGCGTATTTCTTAACCGACTTCAAAAAAGGAGGAGGTTTCTCAATTCGACCGTATATATATATAACAAAATATATATATATATATATATTTTTTGTTTTTTTATGTTTGTTCGGCGATTTTTTCGCGATACCGCGACCGATCGACATGATTCATACACCATTGTATGTGGCTAGTTTCACAGGGGGTCCCATTTCGAGGAAATTTGAAAATTTCCGCCAGTTTTCCCGGAAAATTGGAAAACCCCGATTTCATATAAACTTGAATAAGTCGAGTATTTCTTAACCAATTTTAATTTTCTTTTTTTCATATGAAAGAGAGTTTCGTTGCGGTACTTTCCTACCTTAACATTAGTATGCTCTGATGATTAGAATTTAAGTTATTGGGTGGAACTCATCATCACTACCCCTGCTTTTTACATATTTTATGACAACTTACCTTCTGCCCACTCAATTCTCATGAAACTTAAAATGAACATTGAGTATCTAGGTTAACATGATATGATGGAAAATTTGACCTTCAACTCTTCAACCCTGGTAATGCAGAAGTGCCTCCTGCCTCAACCATACAAGTTAGGCATTTGATGCTTATGAATATTCAATAAGGTTGATAGGTAGAGATATATGATGGAAAATTTGACCTTCTACTCTTCAACTTTGATAATGCAGAAGTGCCTCCTGCCTCAATCATACAAGTTAGGCATTTGGAGCTTACGAATATATGACGAGATCTTTGAGTAGAGACATATGATGGAAGATATGACCTTCAATTCTTCAATTCTGATGATGCAGATGTGCCTCCCATGTAAAGTATATAGAATATACATTTGTTGTAATGAAGTTGCTAGACAGAGACATATGATGAAGAATTTGACCTTCAACTCCTTTTTCTTTTCTTAACTATTGAATTAATGTAAATTGGACCGGTTCACTCGCAGAGTTTTACCACCTAGTTTGATTTATTTACTTATCTGTTCCTACCTAACCTAGCCAATAATTAGTATCTCATAAAGCCTCGCCTATAGTGTTTCGTATTGAATTGGTAAGGTTAGGTTGGAACATATAAGACAATATAAAACTAAGCGAGAAGGGCGCGGCAGCGCCCTGCGAGCGGGTGGGTCCAATCCGTATGAATTCAGACCTTACCTTTATCCATGATCACCTTTATACAATTTTACATGATATTAATACAAACGTTAGCATATCATCACTAAAAAGGGTGAAAAAAAATTTTAACAAAAAAATAAAACCGACTTCTATGTCACTACAAAGTAAAAAATAATTGAAATAAATGTTGGTTTAGTACTTATTTCTGAAGTCGGCGCTCATATTGGACACGCTGTTTACGCTGTTATCAAACGAAATATATTGAGCGCCGACTTCAGAAATATGTACTAAACCAACATTTATTTCAATTATTTTTTACTTTGTAGTGACATAGAAGTCGGTTTTATTTTTTTGTTAAAATTTTTTTTGGAAATGAAAACCTGAATTCTTAGAGGTAAAAAATGAACATAACATGGTTCAATTTCGCCCTTAGGAAGCAACTATTCGTATGTGGTAAGTATCTTATTTGTAGTGGAATTTAGATGTCTACTGTCATTAAGTTTTGTTAATGTTAATAATAATGTCAACACGTTAATCAGGTCATCCACTAACACTATTGCCGGGAGTTACAGACACTCAAGTTTTTTTGGAGTAAAATTGCTGCTTTAATAAACTTGTTTCCCTTTCTTAAACCAATTAATACATTATCATTAAAAAATATACCCATTAAATACTTTTCGCAACAAAGATTTGACGGTAAAGTACTGAAGTACTAAGTACTTTTTCTGGCTTTATTTCGTCATGCGTTTATTCCGTCACAGAGCTTACAAGTTAATACCGAAACAAGGCTCACAGATGTCTGTGGGGAGTTTATGAAGGCGTGGTTCTGGTAGATAAGTAGATTTGTGACAGCACGGTAACGACACACATAAATTTGTGAGGACAAACACCGTTATAGCAGCTTAGCTTCCGAACAAACAGGGGCAGCGGGCCCGAATGACACCGTGTCGCTTTTGAGGGTTATAACTGTTTATTAGCTTGGAATATGCCGCTGGTATTGAAGACAAATGTCGAATATGGTGTGGGTTATAATTCCATTTTAATATCTACGAGTGATATATCTCAATTTAAAGGTTTAAAGATAAATGAATACAGAACCCATCTTTTCGTCATTATTTCCATGTAAATGAAGTAGTAAGTTAAATATAATTGGGTTTTCTGACAAAATATTTATTGCTGCATATTTGTTTTAAATAAGCTGCCTAGGCCATTCATTATTTAATCTTTGTATTAGGTATTATACGTTTTGCTTTGTCTTATTTTCATATTTATGTTTCTTATAAATGTACTGCTGTTAGTTAATATATGTTTTGACACATATTATTTTATATAACAATACTGGTAATATATTAAAAAATCTGGAGTTCTCTGACCCAGCATAGCGACTGGCATCGTCACGAAGAGGTCTAAGGAGCGTTGCAAGCGGCGCGTGCGCAGGCGGGTGCGGCCACAATGGAGCGGAAGACGCCGCGCCGCCCTCGGCAGATGGTCCAACATCTTGGAACTGGTTCTTATGAACGCGGTTTTATTGACCTCTGCTTTAGTAGGTCTATTATAATGAGGATTTTGTTCGTTTTCTCAGTCTGCCGGGCAAATTAACCGCTGATAAAATTGTGAAGGGTTTATTTTCAGTATTTTCAGGAAGGAGTAAGCTTAATGATACGTAATATTGCAAAGAAGTTTTAGATGTATTATCAGAACATCCAACTAACTGTTGGTTAGTTGTTTTATGATTAAAATTTGGGAATTAATACAAAAATGCTATTACTGTTTTTAGTTTAAGTTTTCCATTCCATGGTTGATAATACAAGCAGTGTTGCCCACAATCAACAATGTGCTTTAATAATTATTAAGTAGATAATCATTAATACTAATATGAATGGAAGTTGTTTATGAAGAAAGCGGCATACGGCATAGTACGTATTCTTTTATCACCCTCAAAATATGTTTTAGAACTCGTTTCCGCTTATCATAGAAATCACGGCACGCGCACGACACACATACACAAACTCGTTCCACAAGCACACAGATAAGAACACGCGCCAAATTATTATTGAGTGCCGTAATGAATGAGCTCTAAAATAAACCGGCGTACAAAGAGAACATCTTGTATTACACTTTTGTAAGGAAAGGAAGTAGGAAGGCAGCTGGTGCTGACTTCTTTTTCGATTTGGTAATGATGGTTTGTAGTGCATTGCGCTTTTGTTCCGGTGTCCTGTCGCGTGCCTCGGTCTATTGAAACTAAGTATAGGAAAGGTGTTGGGGCGTAGCAGTACCGTTGCTCAAGATGTTTTGGTAGACTAGCACCGGGTCGCTGCGATAATTGCTCGCGTTACTTGCAATGTCTCCGCATAAGTACAATAGCAGTAAATAATACCGATGACTTATTATGTTACTGCCATATCTAAATGATTATTCATTTAGTAGCAGTTGCAGTGGGCTTGAAAGGTAGTAAAACTAGTATAGTTTGAACGGGGAGGTAACACTGCCACAACTATTCCTAGTGTGAAGAAGTCCTTGTGTTTCGGTGGAACGATACGGATGACAACTGACTTATATATAAAGTGACCTAAGTGGTTTAGTGCGGTAAAAATCCCATATAACCCGGCGTCGCTCCCACGTCGTCGGGCACCTTTTGAAGGCTTCTTGTAAACAAAAAAAAAGGTAAAGCATATTCCTACCAGCCAGTACCACTACATGTAGCTATACGAGTATCGTATTGACTTTAATTAACAAACCCTCTTCCACTTATGTAGTTGTCTTCGGGGGATGCGTTGCACGCTTTAGTAATTTGTTGAAATCGTTATAACCAACGACCCTCTTCAGTGCTTGTCGGTGCCAGTATCGTATCCAGTTAGTATTAAGCAGTTTGTTTGTTTTTACTATAGTTATTGTAGTTACATAAAATGTTCCAATTTAGTTTTGTTCTATCGCGGTTGGTTCGTTATTGTTAGCCTAAAATTGCATCTAAGCCTCTCGATTAATCGAGTGGTTAAAGGTTCGAAATCTTTAGAAGCACGTTGAGTCTTTCAAAGGCGCGTATTAAAATTAATTATCTTTTGCTCTTACGGTGAAGGTAATCTTCATAAGAAGACTTGCATGTCAGGGAGGTCTCTGGAAAAAGAAGTTCTTAGAATTGTGTGAAGTCTACCAATCAACGCAATGTTAATTGTCCAGCATGGTAAACTATGCCCTAAAACAGTCAGATTAAAGGCTCTGAAAGGTGACCTGCGCTTAGGAGGCCTGGGGCGTACTTTCTATAAATAGATCAATGAAATTTCCTCTGTGTAGGTCAAATTAACAGTTTAACTTCATTATTCAAACATAAAAATACCAATGTAAAGTGTCATGCACGAGAATTATAGATTTTGGCACAAACATGATGAGTAGCAGTAATCTCTACATAATTTTATAGTAATATGACGTCATTAGTGACGTATGTATGACAATCATGGTCGTTAGGCGGATCGACCAGTCATTTCGAAGATTGTAAGATTAACTAACATTGACACGTATCTGATAAGCTGTTTATGTAACAAATACAATTTATTGAATCTACGTTTATCTGTTTCAGGAAATGAAGAGGATGTCGAACCATTACCGAACGGTGACTGCAATGGAGGTAAATATTTTTTTGAATTATCTTAAAACCATGTGGGTGTGCTCACTATTTAAAAAACTTGTGGCATTTATTTAGTTTATGTGTGATTGTAAAATAGTAAACGAGCATGTAGCACATTTGATGATAGCTGGTGACCGCTCATGAACATTTGCAATTAACAGAATATAGAAGAGGAGTTCTTATTGAAACTGATCATAGATGCGTTGTCGAGTGACATCGCATCTATCAGCGGACCTACATTTGAGGTGATCAACATAGTACTCAGGAGTCTGAGTACTATGTTGATCTCCTCAAATGTAGGTCCGCTGATATCCACACCTTTCCACGAAATGCAGGAACAGTAGCTTTGCGATAGAATTTTTTTTTTCACGGTGCTACTTCCCCGGTTGAACTTTATTGGTTGTACCACCTATGTAAGGCGACTTAATTAATGAGAATGAAGTAAGGAGTGGTCATACGTAATACCTGCTAATAAGTATTCTGTGAGTTATCTGTTCACTTTAGGCTTGATCGCTTGAAAGTTGCGTAGATAAGTGATAGATAGCCGAAAATCGTATAATTTATGAGTGGAAAAACCCTGATAATATTACCGGTATCTTGATAAAGATTCTAAAGAAAGCACGATAATGTACCCGTATTATGTATACATTATCATTATTTTATTCATGTGCTATAGAAACATCAAGTTTTTTCTTTCGTAACATAAGGACTTGGAAAACGAATCAAAATACTTTAAAAGGATAATACAGTGACGTATTTTATCAGATTAATGATAATACTAATAATAAATCTATTTTAATTGAATTCGATTTAAAATTTAACTGAATTCTAATTTGTATCTTATCATAGTGGCTTCTACTCTGCAGTGTTCTCGAAATTTGGACTTTATTAAGAATCCGAAAACCGGAATTTACTTAAAACCCAGATATTGTTCAGATTATAAATTCCGAAATTAATTTGGATTTTTAGATGGAGATTTGAATTGTTTCCATATGTGATGGACAGTAGTCACCCATGATATATGAATCTTATGGATTAACTATTATTTAGTAAGAATAGTTGCTAAAGGTTAATCCATATTGTAAAAGAGGCCTTACAGGACTTACTCGACAATACAATAAAGACCAATTACACACACATAACTTATGACTTCTTTCATGTTATCAAACCCGAAAATGCGAGGTACTTCTGTCCATATCTAAGTCTCTACACAAAATATAAAATTATCAATGACAACGATTTCCTCGTGAAGTGAACATATCTAACAATTCCGATTACATTATGAAGGATGATTATATTATCAGAAATTATTGTTTTTTTGTCTAATCTACCGTTATTTTTGAGATACGAAGAAGATCGTCTGCGATGAGCACTCCGATGGCATATGCCATACAAATCACACCGCGAATGTGTTACGATTGTGTTACTGTGTGCTTCAAAAATTGGGTCCCAAAGCGTTTTCCGAGGATTAGTGGCGCCCTGCATGAGGTGAGTGATGTCTAACGTGTTTTTAATCTTAGGGCGGAATTTATTTTGAGTGGATGTATTTTCTCTCGCGTTAACGTGTCTGAATTATTTTGAAGCAATAAGAAAAATAGTAACGAAATCAGAATGTTAAAATTACCTGTTAAAGATATTTTAATTATTTGCTTTTGTGACTTAGATGATTTTTATACTTTTAAGATTTAAATTACAACATTTATTAATAGTTTTTAAGTAATCTTATGTTTTAATTCAATTCAGTTTTTTTTAATATCTACAAGTAGTCTTCTCGTTTTGACATACTACGGAGACACGAGTGATCTTATAAGGGTTCTGTATTTCCGTTTTGATGTACGGATCCCTAAAAAGACAAACTCTGCTTTTGTAGCAGACCGTCTCAGTTGAAGTCGAGATTCTATGCAGGGGTAGTTAGGAAATAATATACTACAATACATAGTTGTCAGACATATTTAACTTTAAATAAAATAACTGAAATTTTATGTTTCTGGGCACTACGATATTCTATTCTGAATCGGCTTCAATTCGCAGTGAAAGTATGTCATAGAAGCATCATCAATTAGGTCTAAATTGTTATTGTTACTACTTGTTTCATACAAAAAACAGCAAAAAAAAAGATAGAGTGTATATTTAAGGTATATTTTAGGCCATAAATACGGATATCTTGTTATATCTCTAGATAAGTATACGTTGCCCTTATCGTCTAAGTGCCTACGTAGAGATAGTGTACATTATTGGAAGATAAACCAGGTAACGTTACTTGTTCTAGACGACACGTGTACTTATCAGTGTACTAAAACCACAAGAAGTTATTGCTAATGTACTGGGCATAGGAATGTGGTAGAGGTAGAACACATTGTGGTTCGACTCCGGTGGTATCACCGCTACACCTATTTCTGACTCATAACAGCAGCGTTTGAAAGGTGTGTAAAGAAGAAATACTTTTCTAAGTCTTAGTCGTCAGGGCTAGCGACGTGGCCGATCTCAGGTAGAAATATCTAGTGCCATCTGGGGTTGATTACAGATGTCTATGGGCGGCAGTACCCACTTACCACCAGGTGAACTGCATGCTCTTTTGCCAAAACATAGCATAGCACAGTGTGTAGCTGAACATAGTAAAGTTCAGGTTAGTTAAGGCTGTTTCACAATCACAAGCTAAAATCAAATCTTTGGATATGATACGAAGCTCAGATTTGATAACAGTAATCGATGGTATAGATCTGTATGTTTTGGAAATACCGGTAAAAACAATGTTTATCAAAAATTGCAAACAGCAACTCAGTTGAATGGACTTGAACTTGTACTATATTATATACCTGCCTATGTACCATTTGTCGAAAAGAATATTTTTTCAAATCCGGTATGGTATTGCTGTCGTATGGCGCAAAATTTAAAAATTTTATCTGTCTGTTTGTTATCGATCAATAGGTAAAGCGAAAATGACGAAATATAGCGATTTCTTGTATGGCTACCCCTATTTATTTTAAAGAGCTTTTTTTAATTTTTAGTATTTGTTGTTATAGTACCATTACACATATTCTATGAAAAATTAAAGTATCTATCTATTACGGTTCCAGAGATAGAGCCCTGTGACGGACGGACAGACAGTTCAGGCTTAGTAATAGGGTTCGGTTTTTACTCTTTGGGTACGGGAACCTAACAATATAGAATAGGTGTACAAATACAATCACAATATAAAATAGGTATCAATATAACCGTACGACACGACCGACCACAAGTGCGATAGTAAAATGGGTTATGAATCGATTCTCTTCCCGGTCGCTACCGTGTCATTAATAGGATAAATACACAGACCTGTATCTAAATAGGCAAGCATTACAAATACAATCACAATATATAATAGGTATCAATATAACCGTACCACAAGTGCGATAGTAAAATGGGTTGTGAATCGATTCTTTTCCCGGTCTTCACCGTGTTATTAATAGGATAAATACACAAACCTGTATCTAAATTCCTTTTCGCGGTCATTGCAACACATATTATAGTAATAATTTAAATGTACATTTTTATTGTCCTTTTTGTCGTTTTTTTCTTTTGTTTTATGTGATTTTTATTTTTTTCTTTTTCTGTTATAATATTTCATTTGTGTTGCAATTATCCGAATAAATGTTTCTTTCTGTTTCTTTCTGTTTCTTTCTGTTTCTTTCTTTCTTTCTAAATAGGCGAGCATTAGAAATACAATCGCAATATACAATAGGTATCAATATAACCGTACGACACGACCGACCACAAGTGCGATAGTAAAATGGGTCGTGAATCGATTCTCTTCCCGGTCGTTACCGTGTCATTAATAGTGCGATCGTAAAGTCGCGGGTCGTGGCGATCGGAATGCGTCGGCAGGCACGCCCGTCGATAAACCGCCGCCTGTCTACCATGAGATTAAACTTGAGAGATTTATTTATTTACTTACGCTGGTCAATATATCTCAGTTTTGCCTACTAAAGATTGAAGGTCTTCGCCTAATGGAACTGTCAAATTCGATCTTTGCTAGACAAAACATTGCAAAGATTGATTTATAATTATTTGTGACTTTAAGTTAGTTATTGATGCGTTATCTACTAAGAACTGAATAAGAAAGTCTGATTTAATTTCTTCCGCTTCCTAAACCACATAATACAGCAGCGCGTAACACTATTTATACAAGGTAGAAATAGTTTTAATGCCGAGAATAAAAACAACTAAATAAAACGAATTTGGTACCTTCGTGCAGTCATAACAATCATTATTTAATCAATCATTGTCTTATTGTAAAAATACTAAGAAGTTTAGAACTTAGAAATCAATAGTTTTATTTTTAGCCAAACTAAGCGAAACGAATTATGAGAATAATAGTTGAAACCTTGGCGACTGAAGTTCATCACACCGTGAGAGGCGTTTAAAGACCTGAATGTCAAGGTTTGCGAAGCAGAACCGAGGACCACATTTACAACACAAGCACACTTCACTCTTTATTCCTGTCAATGTGGAAATAACGTGGTTATTTATATTTCTTTAGTTTCGTTCCATCTTCAGCGCCTTGGGCTTTTGTGCGACGTGTGGTGAGAGATTCTTACAACACAAATGGTAATGCGAACTTGAATAGTATTAAAACGTTCTTTATTTAGCGGGTGTGAAGTTGCTGTTGTACTGTCGACGGGCAAACGAGTGTGAGACGATATCTACGAAGTATCTTTGATATTTGTGTACAAATTACAAAATGACCGATTATGATTGGGTCACTTTGACAGTTCAGCTATTGAATCGTATATGTAAAATAACCTTCGCATATTTTATATTACTGTCAGCCATCAAGTTAATTGCGTATCGCATGATAACAAAACGCTAAGTGATAAGAAATATTGAGGGTAGTTAACTTTAATTATAAATAGTTTTGCAGTTAATATTGTTTCTTAGTTATTTTGAGTAAATGTATGCACAGATAGTATATGATGATATATGTTGATAAATATTTTCCTCCTTAATTTTTAGAAAAGTTCTCCGTATAAAAATGATACTTAATTAAACAATTGCGGTACTAAATTAACGTATTTCGATATTTTATCGCTTACCGCTTATACACACATGTTACGACAAGTCCCTTTCAGTTGTCCCGGCCTTAATAAGCGCCTCCTTGCTGCGTTGCTCGCTTGACGCTCTCGAGACGCCATTAGTCGCGGTACCTAATTAAAATCAACCGTCATTGTCCCTTAATGTCTTTGTTTCAGGAAACGCAGGAAATTGTGATTTATTCTTAAATAATAGCATAAGGCATATGGTTCAGGTTGTTGTGACTATAGTATTTTATGCTAGGACTTTTTGCGAGATCATAATAGATTCCATTTAAAAAACTCTGAATAACATTGTCTTAAATAATAGCACAAGGTACATGGGAAAGGTATATTGTGGCTATAGCATTAAAATGTAGACTATTCTTATACTAGTACTTTTTACGAGATTATAATAGATTCTAATTTAAAAACTTATTAATTTAGAATAGCTTTATACTAGTTACATACTAATTCAAATTAAAAAAAACTATTTCAAATAAGGAAAGTGTTAAATAAAGTTTTTACTCCTTATACGTAGAAAATGGGCTTTCTTGTGTTATTTATGCTGCTACGTCCAATATTACAAATATATTGGATTCCAATTACATATGTAACTCCAATTATATACTGACCGTCTTATTAAACCCTAATCATGTCTTGTTACTTTTAAGGGATAAACGTCTTATAATATAAGGTAGTTTGCCGTGCTACACACTTTGAAATTTGAAGTGTGTAGGGCAAACTCTGATTTGAAGCTCAAATCAGAATATATCAAAACTACAAAATACTTTATAGTAAATAGGTGTGGTACTGATGTCGTCGCTGTGGAAAATCCTATCACCTGTAAATGAGTATCTCGTTGATATCAATACTGCGTATATCAGATTTGTTATCGAGTGATATCGTCGAATTTAACAATGGAATCTCACTTAAAATCTATTGTACTTAGATACTTTTGCACTTTTGAAAATTATATATTTAAGTATATGATACCTGTTTTAGCTAGGAATAAAGTGGTTGTGCTATGTGTGTGAAAATAGACTTGTTTTTTGAAACTACTACCGGATCGGAATCCGATTTTATTTGAAAAGTTCCGGCGAGAAACTAAGAAGGTTTGTCTTTTTAATTATCATTATTAACATATTGTTTATTATATTAATGTATTAATGCCATATTTGTTTTAAATTTACAAAAATCTAGCTCCAGTACTTACAATTTTTTGTAGCAGATATTTTATAATCTTATTATTAAATAATAGCGCGATTTAGTTACCTAAAGTTCCCACATATTTTACATAGGGGTGGCACGTGCAACAGTTTTACATGAGGACCACCACCAATTAGAAGCAATACCAAAACCATCGGCTGAAGTGCCATCATTATCTCGGCTTTGATACGGCAAGTTGGCTCTTCCGTCGCGGCCATTAGGCGGAGAATCCAATAAAATATTCACGGGTTTTTGGAGACAAGTGGAGTGAGCAGTCCTGAAGTATGGGGTTGGGACATAGTTAAAGCGTTTAGGTCGAGAGTCGTCGAGTGTACGGCCTTTTGTAGATTTTTCTATCGTTTTGGCGGGTATGCCGAAGCTATTTTATCAATTCGTGGGGGAGCGACTCGTTTTGACAACTCAATGTTGTTGTGCCGGGAAATGTCGGGTTGCGTTGTACCTACGGGTTGTATGTTATGTGATTTAGGTATTTTATGTGATTTAACATTACATATCATTAGATTGGGTATGTTTGCTGATAAGCCCGTATGATTAGGGCCGTTATGCATAATCAATTCTTTGTTTACGAATGACCGACATTTAACAAATTCTGCCTATTTTAAATTGACGAATTTCGGTCTTTGGCAGGCAAACATTGGATAGATTGATTGTTTTCTAACATTTGTAATTTACGAGCGTTTTTTCTCCTTCGTAAGCCAGTATAAGGCTTACGAAGCCAGTATAAGGATTACGAAGAATATGAACCATTTATATATACTTAAGAATATCAACTATAACAATCCACATGACGGAGCAGTCATAATATTCATCTGACATGCAGTGAGTTCCGAGTTCAATCTCGGCCAGTTAAATCTAAATTATGCATTTAAAATTTTGTTCTGGGACTTGTTCATTCGTATTTATGGCTAGACCCATGATACAGGAAATATCCTAGAGTGACGTCATGGGTTTGAAAACATTCAATAACTTCAAATAGGCTTTACACGCACCAACATAAGAAAATACACATAAAAAAGCGTACAATACATTCTATTTCCATTCTTCAATGTCGTAAGTTAAAAATACGAATGAATCCACACCCGAGGGCCTAGAACATGGATATTACCGCCATAACAACTGCATAAATCCATCGGAGCGTGCAACCACTGATTGGATACCTATTTCTGATTTAATAGGATCCGCATATTTAGATATACGATATGCATGTGATGTTGCGAGTGCTGTCGGCCGTGTACCGAATCGCAAATATTTTAATTGTAACCGTGAAATTTTCCCCATTCATATTCGTATGTGCATAATGCAATTTATACAGCTAAAACGAAACTATACAGTTGTTATATTCAAAATTGGTTTATGTTGACTTTTTTATTCTTTTTTGAAATAAATATGTTGCGGTATAAATCCAGGCGTAATGCTAAAAAGATTAAAAAAGTTGGTGGATATAAAATCTAGATAGATATAAAGGATGTAAAAGGAAAGCGATGTAAGTGGACACAAAATTAAGGGGAAAAATTGGATAAAGATAAGATAGAAATAAATAAATATTGCTATAGCGACAAGTTCTTAAATTGCGTTGTAATCTAAGCATAGTTGTCCGATAAATAATGCATTGATTAAATTGAAAATCATTTGAATTTTTTATTAGTTTCGATATGAAACCTATAAAAAATGACGTCATATCGATATACAATTGCTATCTCTACAAGCTAGCGTTATGCTATGTAGAGATAACTGATATAGCGGAGTTTCCATACAAATGATTCTTATAATATGTTTAGAATATTATTGCCAAATGGTAGTTACCTACTTATAACTATGTTATAGATAAGTAAATATACTTCTCCAAAGGATTTTTTTATTTTTTGTTTTTTTGATGAAATATATGCAGTAAAAGTGCATGCATTTTACCTAATGGTAAATTACCACCGTTGTCTGATCAATCACATAGGATTCTAATCTTACTTGAAGTCGGCTACGGTGAATTACAAAATGAAGTTACATAATCATATGTACGAAGTCCAGATGTATGCTGAGTACACAATATTTGACAGGCAATTAATTTTAAATTCGTGATATCAACTCAATTCTTCACGAGGTAATCATGCGTACATACCAATTACATATTACACGTATATAAATTTAGATTAAGATAATCAATTGTGCGAATGAGATAACTATAGTTATCATATAATTTTTATGTATATTAAGAACAAAAGAGAAAACTTTGATGCTGGTAGAACCCCTGTGGTTTGTCTCCGGCGGCACCAACTCCATACCTATTTCTGCTTAATAACAGCAGTATTAAAATCTGCTATGTTCTGGTTTGAACGGTGTGGTAAGGGAAACATACTTATCCGAGATATTCCAGCTTAGTCCTCAGGGGTAGCAGCGGCAGTGGCACTAGCCGCTTACCTTCCGGTGAACTGCATACTTATCTGCTACTTTATGTTATAAAAACACTTAAAGATCTATAAATAATATGCTATTTCTTATAATATAGAAGTTGCAAACGAGTATCTTGTTGTCGTTGAGAAGTTGCACCTTAAGTGATAATTGTCGCACATGGACATCTCTACTAACTCATTATAGAGAAGGGGTTTTACTTGAAATCGGTTACAGATGCGGCACCACCTTTGGGAATCAAGATAGTTGCGTCATAAGTTAGTCCTTTCCACCGAAATGCAAGAACCGCTTGGCTCTAGAAATAAGTGTAGCGGCGGAATTGTACTGGTTACCGTACTGTTTTACCACAATGTATGTGGTTACTTATACATATACCTACAAATATTGCATAGACTCAAAAAACATAACCCTCTATCCGAGACAGTCGTGTAAAAATAATAATAACCAAGCGCGACGCACAACTGCAATGATTTTATTTCAAGAGAGTTCTTCCCATACAGCATAATGGCGAACTCTCGTATTAAACTGTGACCATTGTTTTCACCTTCCACTCTTTGTTTCAAGCCCCTCGTGCTTAACGCAACCCATGGGGAACAGATAATATTCCTCATAGCGTTTTGGTATTATTCTCTTGTATTTCAATTAGATTTATTCTTCCAATGGGAATTTGTTTTGAAGTTGATGATTTTGACCGATGTTTTTTCTAATTTGTTGCGTTAGTACACGTTTTGTTTGAATACATTTTAGAGTAAAGTCAAACATAGCTCATGAAAAGTAGTTCACAATGAAATATAAACTTAAAAAAAACAAACGATTATAGATGTGTTTATAGTTAGTTTGTCGCACAATTTTTTTAAAAGTTATGTTGAGTACATATTGAAAAAATCAATTATCAAACTGCTCAACCCATGACTTCTATAACTAAATAACTACATCTTATTTTACATGGCTGCTAAATAGCTTTTCTATATATTACTATTCTGTGCAGGAAACGCCTTCCTTCCTTGGAATAACTTAGCTTGCGGACTTAGAAAGCTTCACATTGTCTTATAACGCCATTGAAAATAAAAACGCACAGATTATTACATACAATAGTACAAATAGTAGTGACACTGTAGTATCACTCTTAAAGTTATTATTGGCACATGGTATGTAATGATTTCGATATAGGTCCGTTTTTAATAATAAATTTATCCAATGTTATGCTTACAAAATATTTAAATTTGTAAATTTTTGGATACTAGAATGTGAATGTTCCAAATAAACACATTTTCCCAGTTCAATTTGCTTCTAAATTTCTAAGAGCGTATCGCGTATAAATGTTATCACAATATTGTATTTAAGATTATCAAGTTAATAGGATAATTGCTAATTCGAAACGATATTGTTCCGTGTAAAATAACAATCTGATTAGGTACATTTCGTCGCACGTGTCTGTCCAATGTGTACGATTACCCTGCGGCTATGTGAAATTAATTTCAACTGCGACGGTCTTGTGTACACTGGCCCTCTGTGCGATGTGTACCCGGGTACCCGGAAGCGAGAGGTTCCGATCTTCCGTTACGACGATTTAGAATACTGAAATAACAATATACTATATATACGGATTTAACATTTTTCCATAATTAAGTAATGTTCACCTTATTTTTCAAATAGAGTAGGTTAATAGGCACTGTGAGTTGAATTTTCAGAAATAACTGGTTAACTTTAAGTAGTTATTTAAAGTCAAATCAAATCAAATCAAATCATTTATTTTGCTTAATATAGGTATACAGTTGTTATATCCTCAAAATTGTCCTCTATATTACACCTCTTAGAGGTATGCAAAATTTTAATTAATACATAATTGTCTTCTTATTATTCAAATAAATTTTAAACAGTCAATTTATAATTTTAAAACATTAACATAACAATATTATTAAATTATTAAGTTATATAATTAAAGTAACAGTTTTATAAATAATTATAAGTACATTAGAGATATTTCGAGATTTAGAGATTACCCGATGATTTTGTTTTAATTACAAAGGGCTGCTAGACATTAATTTACATTTATCATAATATTACTTTGGGTATTTTATACTAAAACTAGCTGACCCGGCAAACGTTGTGTTGCCATATAAATAAAAAAATGTTAAGGGTGAACAACCCTTATCACTTAGGGGTATGAAAAAAGTAGCCAATTCTCAGACCTACTGTACATGCATATAAAATTGGTAAATCCATTTCGGAGGAGTACCTAACATTGTGACACGAGAATTTTATGTATCTATAAGCTTCAATCAGTAATAAGAACTGTATAAGAGATAATTTCATAAAAGTTTCATAAACATTATAATTAACACATATAATGTAATGTTTATACGTCATACTCGTCGAACAAGAGTTGTGTATTAAGGGTGATAATATTGAGATAATTGATATTGAAAGATTAAGATAATACTTATGTGCTTAAAATTAATATTGATAACGTAAGATCACGTGATTGTTAAATTGAATTGAGTACAAAGATAAAAAATATGTAGCGTAGAATAGCGTAGAATCTTAAATTATGCATTTGATCCTGTTATGATCTTTAGCAAAGTTGTTGTGCAAAAGAACACGAAGGTTTCTGAGTTGGTACGACCTATTTTCGACAGATGGCGTCACTGTTATTCCAATGAAGGTACAAATTTTCAGTTATATGTATGTAATTTTATTTTTTTAAAAACGAGGGCGAAGCCGCAGTCTTTACTTATACTTAATATCAATATAATTTGAAATTATACTTTACGATATTTTCAAATTATTTATTTATTTTACCATAACTTCTCATGAATACTTAAAACATATATTTTACGTTTACGTTTATTAAAAATACAAAAAATATTGAATTATAAGAGGGAAATGATTATGACTTTATAATAAAACGTCTCTAACCAACGTTCAGTACATTGGCAGCCACCCTCGACCCTCGCTCAAACATGCCCCCGGGGTGTTGACTCCGACTGTATTAGCCACAGATACAACAGTTTATCTACCGTGTTGATATTTCAACCGCAAACCTTATTAAATTTTGAATTTTTGATGCTCAACTTTGTTGTACTTTGAATTTGTAGACTTTTGTATTGGAGTTATATTTTTTTAAATGATCTTAAGAGCAATTGTTCATTAATCGTATATATATTTTTTACATGAATAAGGAACCAATAAATATTAATTTAATGTACTAATTAAATTAAGTTCGTTTTTGATAATCAATCTGTCCAATATTTTACTTGTTAAAGATCGACATATGACAATATCTTCATTGAAATCAACATTGTCAAATTGTCAAATTTTACATTGAATTTTACATTTAAGATTGGATAGATTAATTATTAATAAGTAACATAACTGTTACTTACGTACCTACTGTAGTTTACTTCTATGTCCCTACCGCATGCCCCGTGGATGTTTATTCCGAGCTAATTGTATTTAACCACCAATGTACTGGTTTGTCTAGTGTGTGAATTTAAACCGCAAACACGAAATAATTACACTGGGTACAGGTATGATTGCTTTTTAGTCTGGTCCTAATATATTTAAAAATATTCATATATATTGGTGGGATAAGTAACAAGTTGATTTATAAAGTATATCAGTCTATAGAAGAACAAAAAATGTATATTCAGTTAAAATAACTCCATAATAAAAAGTTAATTATCGTTCGTAATTATGTTTAAATTGCTGTCAACAAGTACATAATACTAAAACATCTTCCACATCCCAACAACTACACACACAAACCAAAATTAGAAGCTAACACACACATCGCGTACAAGATCCCTCCATAAAGCCATAGACACTTACCTACAACCGCACATATTCCACGACGTCCCTCAGAAGTCGGCTTTTAAGAGGCCGAGTGAGTGGAGAGCGGTGTTGCGATCGGCTTCACTGCACACCCTGGCGACAGTAAAAAATATGAGCATCCCCCCGATACACCCACCCCTGCGCCATCTTGAAAAACTTTGTCACTTGTAGCCACAAATCGATCTGTGTCTACGCGGCCTACGCCGTAGGTCGCGTAGGCGGCTCTATTGACGTTGAAGATAAGGCTTTCAATGATATCGCCACTGGAATAAGCTGGCCATATATTTTAACGTCAGCGTGACGTAATATATTTAATCTTATGTAATGTTGTTAGCTTATTGTTACTCTTTTTACGTTAGATAACGTTTTAAGTAACGTTTTCAACGTGTTTGAAATCACGTGTTACTAAATGCTTTCACTGTAACATTTTATACCTTTTAATTAAATTCTGTGATTGTTTAGAGTGGGAAAATTTTTTGAAAATAGGACAATGTATCTGTTATGTAAGGTTGTCCGCGAGACCTATTTTTTGTGACAGGCTTGTGTAAGCCCATTACTATAGTTTTATACCCATTTTTACGAGTATATAAGAAAACGCAAAGAAGTAGGTAAGGTAGTAAAGGATTAATATTGTTTGTGTTGAAATAAATATTAAGTGAAATATGTACAAATGATAGTCCACTGCCCCCCATTCACTACTCACCAGTGACGATTTAAATATAAGCATGTAACTTAACACTAACTCACTCATCTATATACATATTTGTATTGTGTTTTAAGCATTGTAAAATCCCCTTACAGCTTGACTTTTGTCATTTAAATGATAATCAATAAAAGGATTTGTAAGGATTTATTCACATGGCTACCTTGACAAAACAGATACACCCTGTGGCTACCAGATCTATTATTGAGTCTATCATTGGGAATACGACCTTATGATTGGGTAGTATGAAATATTTTAAAAAGGTGCTTAATACAGTTAGTACTCAAGTAGGAATACAAAACAGGAACACCTAAGGGTCCCAGCAGGTGTCTTTAGAATTTTACTCGTAATGTCTATGTTGTTTGAGCAGTCAATGCACAAATAAGAAGGTCGAAACACATTGAGATGCTCATGAGTATTATTATCATGTTGTTGTATTATATTATTTATTTTGTATTACATAACTGTTACATATCATATGACATACATCATCATTCCTCTTTTACATACCTAATATTATTATTATTCATTACTATTTATTTATTAAAAATACGTATTCTGAACTAAACCAGGTACATCTTTATTTTCTATATTCCTGCATAATATATTATAAGGCCAGGCACCATATTATGCAATTTACTTCACTTGGGAATTTGTTGTTTGTAGTATGTTAGAGAATCGTAAAGTGCTGCAGCCACTACTTTCACCGTCCGATACCAGTTTACTTATATTAATTAAAATAGGCAACAAAATAAATCACGTGATTTATATGACGATTAATCTCCTTTAAAAATAACTGCTATAAAATGTAACGGTAACGTAAAATATATCGTTCGGAAATAACCGCAAAATTTAAAATTAAGATATATATGATTAGCTATCTGTTCCGCAGATTCACACATTTTACAAAAAATAACCCTAACCCTTAAGGTCAAGAAAAGGGATCAACCCTTGACATTTGTTTAGAGACAGGTAGCGAGAGATAGGACCTTTAATTTCTTAAAAGATAGTTGTATAGTTGCTGTCACCTCGAAAGGGTAGAGGCAACCAAAATTAGAGTTACATTCAAATAAACTGTGACACCCCGATTGTTATAACACACCGTGCGAAATCTTTAACAAAGATCTAATAAAAAACGTCAAAAAGCTTTTTTTGCCCTAAAATTCTGAAAAGTGTTACGAAAGGGTAAAAATGTGTGACATGACCCTGCGTGATGTGTAAATTTTACGCGTTTTTCTAAAAAATGAAAAAAAAATGGTATCTTGTAATCGTAATTTATTTCTAACCATAAATGTGTTCTTTTTAAAATTGACAAATTGGAAGAACGCAAGTTTAGAAATCTGCGTCATTTTAAAGTTGTAATATATTTCAATATCTAAAGTTTTGGCTATCTAATTGATGAAAGTCTCACTTATATTTGAATTATTTGCGTAAATATGAATGGGTAACATGAACTTTCAATCAACATAATAATTTAGTTTATCTTTAAGTCAGCCATAATAACGTAGCGGCAATCCAGCCGCTTAGCAATAAGAGTGCTAAGAAAAAAACCCTAACGAAGCAATCGAAGTAAACAAAGCTTCAATTCCCAGTTCATTTCAAAGTAAACTCATTTAACAAATCAACTGTGTAGTATGATTATTATCAGGCCATCTTTTGTCCGTAGCACTGGGGTAGAAAACAAAGGTATGTGAACATTTTACCCGCGCTGACTTATAAAATGTCCGGATAGGTTTATTATTTGAGAGTTTTATCAAGTGAGTTAAGCTTTGTTCTTCTTTCGCACAAATGGTGCCTTGTTTATGTACCTTAGGAGTTTGTGTATGTAGGCACTTGTACTTATACAGTTATATCTGACTATGAAGTTTGCAAGTATTTTAGTATTAAGATTTTAATTTGGTTTGTAGAATATGGAGTCGTGGAGTTGCATCAAATAACTGTTCTGGTAGCTTACATCAAATTAGTTTAAAATACTTCGGGTACCTACACGTGACGAATACCTAATTTGTATGTCTTCCAAATGTAACACATTACAATCATTAATCTATTTTTGTATAGTACTTGTATCTATAATATTAAAAATCCATATCATAAAATTGTATACTCAAACATGATTGAACAGAAAACGTAATACGAATAATATTTGTAAAAGTAAACATAATTACAACAAACATTACCATAAGTAAAAATAAAACGTTGGAATAAATCGGCATTAATACACCTTTTGTTACGCCGAAGAAATAAGTCGTTGATGTATGATAAGATTTTTGCATGTACTTCATTGATTATAAATAATGAACAGTGTTCCAGTGGTCATAGAGCTGAGAAGTAAGGCATTAATTTAACTAAACTTTTGTTTATTGACGATTTTCTTTCGTAGACACTCAACTTTCAATGTTACCGTCTTACTACTTTGCAAAGAAACTTTTAATGCGTTCAAATAAGGTTCATGATAGATTGTGGGGTAAAGTTTTATAAAAACCCAAGGTACAGGGGTAGGAAAGAATAGATATGGGGCCGACTACGCCGATTGAATTCTTTGGATTGTAAGACTCGTAACGGACCCTAACGTATATTTGGACAGCAATCTGAGAGGTCTGAAGTGGGCCCGTGGTTTATAATTACGATAATTTGATGGCAGATGACGGAACACTCTAATATCAATGAGCACCTTTAGGCTGAGATGAAATGAATATTGAGAAATTTTTGATAAATAATCACGGTTTGAGAATGTGCACTGTTGTATTTTGGCTGTACCGGTTGTGTTTTCGATGTTATTTTTATGTACTCGTCATAGATTAGTAAAGATTACTCACTCCTAACAAGAAAATGTACCCAGTTTTGAGAATTGAAATAGTTGCGTAAAAAAGTTTTGCCACGTCTCCGTGCTAAAATGTCCCTAAAATATTTGAAATAATTATTTATTTATTACGTAAATTACGTAATTATTACGTAAATTAGTTATTTATTCGTAAATTTTCTCTAAAAATGTTTTATTTGTCAAGGATTCAAAAAAAGAACTTACTAAAATAAGCCGTTTGTGGATTCATTAAATTTCAAGGCGGCGAAGTATCTTTACTAATCTATGGTACTCGTATACAAGTATACAGAGGAAACATGACATTTAATGCAATGTCAGCTGCTCATTTTTTTTCTTTAGGCTTTCAAATTAAAATTATTAATGACATATTAACTATTAATTAAGAAGGTAAGAACCTAAAAGACAGTTATAATAATACTATGAATAATATATAAAATTCATACAATCCATAAAAGCATATTTCTTAAGTCAGGCAAGTAATTAAACTAATTATTAAAGACATTAATGAAAATCGATTTAAAACATCTCCGAGAAAATGAAGTTGAACGACGAACAAATAACATATTTAGAATTGTACTATAAATCATTGTTACTTAAAATCTTAAAATTTTAATAAATATTGGCGAATAATGGAATCGTATTCTGTACATTTTCACAAAAATCAACAAACGAGCTGGCTGGCACCGGCTTTTATTAAAACGTGATGAGCACTGCATGATATATGGACATGAGGCTCGCATGTACGTATTGTGGGGTTCACAAAAAATGGATAAGTTTTGTAAAGTTCTGTATCAAAAATGTATCGACTAAAATACTTTTTCAAATAAAAAAAGTAAAATTGAAATTGGTCTACAAATACTCGAGTTTTTCAGATTATTTGAAATCAGGTTTTCCCTATTTTCCAGGAAAACAGTCAAAAAATCCCTAATGTATTTTATATTCAAACTTACGTTGTAAGATATGCTTTCAAATACCTGAAACTCTATCGAAATTAGATCAGTAGTTTTTGAGAAAATCGCGAACATACAAACAAACATACATACATAGCGGTCATCTATAGACCCTTTTTGTTTGAAGTCGGTTAAAAAGTAATGATATCAAAAGATGTTCTGTTACATGTATTATTATTATTTCGATATCATTAGTATTATGTTCGATCCCGGGACAGGCAATACTGATACATATATGATAAATTTAGATTAATTTTATCAATCTGTGTGTTCGTGTATTTGTCTTTGTGTGCGTCCATAAAATACGCAAAGTATTATAATGTAGGTTGAAGTCGAATTTATTAACTCACTCACACATTTATTAACTCACTCACTCACACATTTCTAAATAAAGTCATAAAATGTATTTTGATATTGGTTTTTGATTGCAATAAACTCTAATAATTATCAATTTTCTTTATATTATATTTGCCTAGTAACAATAGGTAATATCTCATACGTTTAATAAACGTAAACCAGATAACTTATCTTGGTACAGTTTATCTTTTGCAATTCTGATTACGTTTCTATTATATGTGTTACGCTTTATATTTTTTAGATATCGATAATTAAAAACATTTTCATAAGTTTCCCATGACCATATATTATTATGTCAAATAAAAGTCACTCACATTTATTAAGGCTTGTTAACTTGAAGGAAATCTAGTTTCGTATATATTTAAGTTCACATTTTACAATGACTATAAACGGTTTTGATCAACAGTAATAAAATTAATAATGCAAAGTTTTCTATTTTATTTATTACTCAACATTAATGGACTCGTAATACTAGTACTAGTAGAGTTCACACATATTTGTGTTTTTTAAGTAAGTTGGAAGTATCAAACACGTGATTCGTTTCGATATCTTCCTTCACCTTTAAGCAAGCGATTTTAATTTCCAATATACTACTTAGTATCATCATCATCATCATAATCAATCCATTACTGTCCCACTGCCGGGCACGGGTCTCCTCTCGGAATGAGAAGGATTAGGCCATAGTCCACCGCGCTGGCCAAGTGCGTATTGGTATACTACTTAGTATGCTTCCACACATGAACCACGTAACCACACTGACACAGCATCGCCCCACCGACATGGCGGCGGAAAAATAGCGTTTTAAAATAAGCAATTTTTCACGGATCACGCGCCGCGCCGCCATGAATCGCAAGTCGAATTTAAACTTGATTTACTGAGCCCAAATGTGCAAGCAATATCTGTTTGACTTATTGCTTTATTAACTCTGCACATATTATAGGTTAAACGGAATAAGTTAGAGTTTTGATGGTGGTAGAATTCTTTGTGGTTCGACTTCGGCACCGCCACATCTATTTCCGCCTCATAACTGCCTGTACTAGCTACCTATTGTATAAGCACTTACTATTTTTCATGTTGTGACTACCTGTAAATGGAAATATGTGTACTAAGCTATATTACTTAAGAAAATAACATTGTCAGTCATGTATAACATATAGTTCTGTTGGTAGTCCTTAAAATAAATAAATAAATAAATAACAGCAGTATTAAACGCTGCTGTATTCTGGTTTGAAGGTTGTGGTAAGGGAGACATACTTTTACGAGGCGTTTCAGCTTAGCCCTCAAGGGTAGCAGCGCATCTGTGGCCGTCGTCAGGTAGGAATACCAAATCCCATCTGGGGTTGATTACAGATGTCCGAGGGCTGTGGTAGCCACTTACTATCTACTACTAGGTGGCCTGCATGCTCGTCTGCTACTCCTATATTATGAAAAAAAGTTAATTTCCGTACAAATAACGTCGTTTTATAGATATACAGCATGGCTAATCTAAAAGTGTATCTATGTTTTGTTTGTGTATTTTAAGATTCATATCTGACTAGGAAGCGATTGCGACGTAGCCGCAACGAGCCAAATAGTTCATACATATATAAATATAATTTAACTTATAATAAATATGATTGTCATTGCCTAATACTAGACTAATGTTTTCGATAATAGAAAACATTCAACCATTATCTTATAAGCTGTTTTCCGGGTATTTTGATGATTATTAAAAATCACTCTATCTATTATTGATAGTTTATCTATCTATAATCAATTTACTACCCTTTTGTACACAGAGCAATATAGACACGTTATCAAATGACACGTTGTATGTTCTCTCTTTATTACAAATTACGGAAAACATAATTATCATCTTGGTAGAGCCACATATACAATTTCTGCCTTAATCACACTATTAATTATACAGAAACACAAAATAAATCTACTCAAATAAGGAATCAAAACCAAAACAAAGGGACCGTATGAATGAATATATTTGTATGGGTTTAAAATTATTCCTTAAGCATATGAAATGATAGAAAGGAATATGAAAAGCTTAAGCATATGAAATGATGAAATGCATGCATATGAAATTATAGTTGACGAGTAATTATTATAAAAACGAGCATGCAGTCCACCTGATGTTAAGTGGCTACTGCTGGCCATGGACATCTCTGTAATCAACCCCAAATAGGATTAAATATTCCTACCTGAGGTCGGATATTCCTACCACAGATGCGCTGCTACTCCTGAAAACTAAGCTAGAACGCCTCGAAAAAGCATGTCTCCTTTACCACACCGTTCAAACCAGAACACAGCTGTAACCCTGCTGTTTTCAGGCAGAAATAGGTGTGGCGATGGTGCAGCTAGAGTCGAACCACAAAGGGTTCTACCACCTTCAACTGATATTACTAGGACAATTTAGCTGAACCCAATGACACCTCATATTATATTAAAGTCCGTCATTCCGTTTAGACTGCAGGGCATGCCAAACAATGATGCATACAGACATACGTTCGAACATAACAGTCTGCAGTCGGGTAAAAATATAAACACATTAAAAATCTCATAAGTAACCTCGAGTTCGGTAAGAACTGATAACTGATATCTCTGTTACCTTACGATGGATACGATACGCCTCAAGGTCAGATAAGTTTAGATAAGAGAATCGTCATCGAGAATAACTCTCCTTTAAGTAAACAATACACAAATATAATCTAGATTATAAAATTAAATAATAATAAACTGTAAATATTTTTAAATAAAAGTAGAAAAAGAGCTTGCTTGGTAAGTGGCCTGACGCTCATGGATATAAGTAATGAACCTCAAATAGAATTAGAGTTTCAGCTGTACTCGACTACAAATGTTTTTTATACATCTTTAAACACAGCAGTGCTTAACACTTTAGTACAGTTATGGGTTGACGACTATAAAGGATAGTGTCAAAACCTATTTTTAACCACTACTAATAGTTTAAAAAATACCAGTTATAGCGGTTTAGAGGTGGACTTTTACCTCGAATATGGACAGTGTACTTACTATAGACCTCGATTTCTAAATATTCTACATATACACTCTGATTCGGATTCCAGAGATTAGGAGATTCATTAATATTCATTCTGAGCGACTTTTTTTCGTCTGGGTAGTCCTGAAGCAGCGTAGCGAATTAATGACACTTGTAGGAACTACCGAATTGAATAGCCTACTGCAAATGAGCAAATCCGCCACTGTATCTAAATATTTTAGATATTATATAAGTATATAACTTTATACTAAGTTTTTTGTGTGGATTTACGATGACAATCAGTAAATTAACACTACTCGTGTCACTTTAATGCTACGTCGACATATATAAATCGAACAATTATGGAGATAAGATCTTAATCTTTTATTAAGTATCCGATTATTTTAATAAATATTAGCGTTAAAAGACCTTTCAATTAAATTTTCCAAATACTTTTCAACAATACCTACTAACATGTTATGCTGGCTAGTCTGCTAGTGACATGTCCTTTGAGGTCCCAACGCGTGACAATGAATTGTTTGACGTCACGTATCGATGTAATTCAATTATTATGTATGGTTTTACCATGGAGTAATCAATAATATTCCCAGATAATATTCTGGGAATAACATATAATAATTTGCTGATATGTATTAAAAAACCGATGTGGTTTTAAGGACATTAATTTATATATTGCATCGGTGTGAAAATATTTTTGATGAATCAATTAAAATACGAATTAAATTAAGTTTTTTCAACTTATAACTCTTCCCTCCTAACATCCTTAATGCAACAAATTAAAATGCTATCCAAAAGCAGTTGCACTAATGGTTGAACCTGATATTCAATGACATTTCCTCTGATCATAATCTTACCATAGCTGATGTTGGTACGATCAGGTGGTAACATCATCATAAAATCAGATGGCTATATCAATACAAAAGTGATGAAAAAAAATCCAATAATAATTTACTTTCCTTGAGTCATAAAAATTGTAAGGTTTGTGAAAAATGAAAATTGAAATTCTATACAAAGAGACTTATTTGAAAGTAGCAACCGTGGGGATAACACTCGGGTGTCAGAAAGAAAATTAGGATCCGAGCCGTCAAAACTTCAAACCCAGGCCATCAAAGAAACATTTTGAGGCCCGTCTCAATGAGAGCGATAAACGAGGCGAAGCTATTAATAAAGCGACTAAAGTATGCTACAATTAAATCTACATTATAATAAAATATAAAACTATCAGTAGCATGGGCCTTAAAATAAAAAAAAATAAAAGAAATCTCTGTTTATCTATGTTTTGTCAAAGTATGGACCTATTATCATTACGGCTGAACCGAAATTAACAGGAGATTTTCGTGAAGAGACTAACAGAGAGTAATTTATACAAATTTCAACAATTATATTAAATTAACGTTCACATTATAATAATTTGAAAACCCATGTGGACGTGTTTGCAGACAGAGACACACGAGAAAGTTTCTATATAATTAAAACACGCTCTCATGATGTGACGTAGATTTCCTGTCATAAGTCACATAGACACACACAAGGACAAGAGCACAAACATTCAAACACATTATCGGCGATTTCTTTTGATTATATTGCAAATCAATCTTATTTCTCTTAGTAACTTCTGGTGTAACATGTACCTAAGTGCAACATTTTAGAGGGATGGCGCCCCCGCATTACACCTCTCTTATTATTTATCACATTGTCGCCGAAATTAATGGCAAACCCTCGTCAAATGATTTTTATTTTATAAATAAAGCTCGTGGTCGCTGGCAGTTTAATCATATCTTTGTGTTCCGCTGTCTGGGATGTGACGCGTTTAAAAATAAATATAGATATAAATTCACAATTTTAGGTCAATTCAGAGAACTATTATTGCTTAAGGAAAGAAATTTATGTGATAAGCTATTTTAACTAATAATGTAACTTCACTATTGAACAAATTTTAATGGAAATTAATGTAGACTTTGACTAAAACTAGGGCTATATCGAAGACATTTTAAGCAATAATATATTTTTTCAGACCTAAAAGTTAATGTGACAAGGAAAACCGCGCACTAACTAATATCTCTATTAAGTACCTATGTATAGGCGTATTTTTATTATGATTTATTATTTTTAAATAACAGTACTATAACTTCCTCATGAACACATAAAATTTAATTAGCAGAATATGGATGTATCTAGTGTCAGAGGTCATCTAAGAGGAAACTCTTTCTGTAATGCAAATGACCAATGACGCCATTAAAACACATCGTTAACAGTGTTTTAATCATCAGCATTATCTTTTTATTGCAGCACAATTTTAATTACGGGAAACAGCGTTAGTGTCTCCTAATTAAATTAATTTATCACAAACACGAAGTATATTTATGGCAAACATTGATAAGCAATATTTTTATGACGACAAAGTTAGAATATTGCTTTTACATTATTTGTATTCCCTCGATAAATCGGCAGTATTTTTGGTTGTTGGATTAATATTGCGTGGATACTCTAAATCTGAGTGTTAAGGGTGAGTTTCTTGTAGCAACGAGCTTTTAGGAAAATGTGAAGTTTATAATTGAAGGCCGTAAATTAAGGTGACATCGACAGTTGTGGCTCGCGGGGACGACGCTGCGCGAGGGAACCTCTCCAATATTTTATCGGGAAGGTAATTATTTGATCGGCAGCGTAACAGATGAAGCTTTGCCCTTCGGTATGAGACATTGTGTTATGAAATTTATGATTGATTTGATTATCATTTGGATTCAACATATGGAATTACTAAGAAAGAAAGTATTTTCAGATTGAAAATATTACGCGTAAAGTGTAATAAACACCCTAACTTTTGATTGGCACACTGGGTAATTTATTGGAACCCAGTCGTAGTTATAGCATGTTATAGTGGTAGAACTATTTATTTTAAATAACATCTGAATATTACTATCAGCAATTTCAAAACAAACAATAGGTCTTTTTGTCTGGAGGATTACAATGTCAATACCCATGAAAAATTCGCATTTTAATGAATTTGCTTAAACTTACATCAAAATAAGCGTTATAAATACAGATAGAGATTAATAAATTAAAGATTACATTAAAAGCAATGTAAAAACAACATAGTTTACAAACACATTTATACCTACTATTTATATAGATCAATGAAAAATCTAGGCTATCCCGTTCTCCTATCGTACTCAGCCTATAAAGAGAGTGATAATGGATACGTCAGCGAGGCGAAAGGCGCCCGACTGGGATCTGTCACCACCGAATACATCAAAGGGTTTTGTCGAGGTGCGAATTAAATCGGCCAGCGGGAGGCTTCCGACAGTTGATAGGAACCGGTACTATCCCTCTTTGAGCCTGTAACGGCTCAAAAAGTTTCATTTTTGATTGCAATTTACTTTCTGCACGCGAAAAGGTAATAAAAATCTGTACATATGAAAATTTATGTATTGATGATAACGTCATCAACTTTCGTAATATGTTCTAGACACTTACTTCAAATGATCGCGACAGTTGTATTAAATAATTTCGGTTAATTTTAGATATTTAAATTAGATATCGATAGCATAAACACATCAAGAAATATTGTCAAAGTATCTCGATTGATTTAAAAAATATATCAAATTGTATTCCAAAATGTAGGTAAACTTTAATCTTATATATAAAATTCTCGTGTCACAATGCTAGTTATCGTACTCCTCCGAAACGGCTTTACCGATTTTCACCTAATTTTATATGCATATTCAGTAGGTCTGAGAATCGGCTACTATCTATTTTTCATACCCTTAAGTGATAAGGTTTCTTCACCCTTAACATTTTTTATTTATATGGCAACACAACGTTTGCCGGGTCAGCTAGTAGTGCTATAAAAACGTATTTCAAATGTGTCATTGAGTTTTACATTTTACGTGTTTAGTCTAAATAGAATAATTAAAAATGTACGAGTATTCTTAAATAATTTCGTTAATCATTTCATTTACAACACATGAACTATCAGTTCAACGCTATCAACTTGAACTCATGTCCCTATTTCGAATAACATTTACAACGAAACGCGATATTTTACGACAACATCAAAGAGCTATAAAATTGTAAACTGATTATTAATTAAAAAGCGGTTACAAAACAGTCTTATTCTATGAAGCGGTTCGGAAGCGAGGTGGGGAGGTCGGCGGACGTCCAACTATCAATTCTGAGAGAGGCCAGCGGAAGGTCATCTTCATACATTGTTCGCTATCTATTCGATAACTTTTTTCTTGTAACAGCAGTTGCAGGGTATTATCTTTGCATTTGGAACTTGTCACGTGGTTGGGAAGAATGGTACAAATTGAACGGAATAGGGAATTTGTTTTAGTAAGGAATTGATAGGCATGAGAGTTGCGTCTTGAATTTTTATCACGTCTCTTGTGTATCTTGAATTGTTGTTTTTTAAAAGTTTTAGCGTTCACTGTGATATTTTTTTTTTTTTTTTGGCGCCCAGATGTAGGTGGAAAAAGGGCTGACCCTCTACGGAGAGGGAGGAGCAAAAAATGCGTCCAAGCACTTACAGGCCGCGACGGCCGGTGCCTGCGTCGTGTGGGGCTGACTGAAAGGTCCTCCTGAAGGGAGGACCATCCCACTAAAAACTCCTTTAAGGCATTCGTCCAAGGGGACCGTACAGCCGACATCGGATAGCGACCTCTCGTTTGCGGAGCGAGAGGCGCTAGCGGCGCTCCCTAGAGAGCTACCGCTGGATAGATGACACTGAAGGTGTCAACGTATCATGAATAAGATTAGAATCGTCGGGAAGACGATTCTCTATGGAGAGTTGTACGCCCCTGTGGGCGGCCAGAAGATTCTCCACATCGGTGGAGAGTTTGTTAGGAGCGTCGGTCAAGATATTTCTTGGCCGACGGCAATTGTAACGGGTAGGAAGAGGGGCAGCATAGTCCGCTGCACCCTTGATTAAGGGGTTGGGATGGTTTTCTGAGCGGTCAAAGAACGCTTCAGAGAATTGTCTGAGGACTTGTTGTATTGGAGCGAGCTCCAGGTCGCGGTGGAGGTCAGCGTTTCTGACATACCAGGGGGCATTAAGTGCCCGACGACAAAAGAGATTTTGTATGACCTGGAGTTTGTCTAGGATGGTGGGATTCGCGTGAGCGAAGACTGGAGAGGCGTATGTTAACACCGGTCGAATGCAAACCTTATACAGCGTTCGCTTATTCCTGGCTGACAACTTGCTGTGTCTGCCAATCATGGCGTTGAGGCGGCTCATGTAAGAGCGGGCGGTATGGGTGACCTTAGAGACGTGGGGTCTAAAGGTGAGGCCCGGGTCAAGGGTAACTCCTAGGTATTTTACTGTGGGCCTCCATGGAATGGGGGCCCCAAGTAATTTGACGGAGGGCAGGTTGTTTAAACGCCTGCGTTTGTGGTCGAAGCGCATTGCGGAGCTTTTCTCCGCATTGACTTCGATGCGCCATTTCCTAAACCAATCTCCTAACTCGTTGACCGAGCGTTGGAGTTTGGCGAGGACAGATGACTCCTTTTGCCCTTGGATGTAAAGGGCGGTGTCATCGGCGAAGAGTGAGAGCTGCACCCCATTTTTGGGGATAGGAATATCGTTGGAGTACGATATGAATAATGTAGGAGCGAGCACTGAGCCTTGAGGGACTCCGGCTGTTACGGGGCGTGGGGGAGAGAGGATACCTTCGTGCCTGTAGCGGAAGGTTCTGTCCTGAAGGTAGGAAGCCACGATGCGGACTAGGCGATCAGGAAGACCAGAATGGTATAGCTTGTATACCAGTCCTCCATGCCAGACTTTGTCAAAAGCCTTGGCGACGTCGAAGAAGACTGCTAGTGTCTTGTTACGTCTTGGATAAAACCCGCTTGTGATGTACTCGACAATGCGGTGGACTTGTTGGGGGCACGAGTGCTGGAGGCGAAAGCCAAATTGGTGAGGAATGATGAGTGGGGGAGCATCTATTGGGAAGAGGTGCCCTCTTATGTGAACGAGGATCACCCGTTCGAAAACCTTGCCCATTGCATTGAGGAGGCTAATGGGGCGGTGGTTGGAGGGAATATGTTTCGGTTTCCCAGGCTTGGGAATACCGATAACTGTTGCTGTCTTCCAGGCTGTTGGAAAGAAGCTGAGATCGAGGCAGGCATTGAAGATAATGACCAGAAGGGTCAGTGCCTGCTCGGGGAAGTGTTTGAGCGCCAGGTTGGAGATTCCATCCGGACCTGGGGCTTTACGAGGTTTCAAACCGCGGATGACGGTCCGGACCTCGTCTGTAGTGATTTTAATGGGAGCAGAGGTGACAGGGAGAGAGATCTTTTTAAGGACCTCCTCCTCCACCTTGTGAATGTGGATAGGGTCGCACGGTTGAGTGCTGGGGGAGCACTGCGCAGCGATGCTATCTGCGAAGCATTCGGCCTTCTCAGCGTCTTCGAAGGCTATGCTGCCGTCGGGGCGCGTGAGAGGGGGAGTGCTTGAGAAGGCTTCGGTACGAAATCGTCTAGCGATTTTGTAGAATGCCTTATGAGAAGGTTGGATATCCTCCATGAGAGAGTTCCAGTTGGAGTCCCTCATTTCGGCTAGCCGGGATCTGACTTTCCTTTGGAGGGCGTTCGCGCGCCTCCTAAGGACAGGGGTGGGATACTTGGCGGCCCATCTGAGGGCTGCGTTTTTAGTTTGGATTAGCTTCCTGACCTCGCGAGGTAGTTTGCGGTTCGGGACCTCTACCACCTTCGCGTTGTCATGAAGCGAAGTCTGAACTAGCTGGGTGAGTGAGTTCACCGTACTGTCTATTTTCTCCGAGCTAACAAGGTAGTCTGGGGGAATAGTATACGGTGAATCGGGGGCCTCTATGGCCGAGATGAGAGATTTCTCGTACCCTTCCCAATTAGTGAAGGTTTTCGAGGAGGTATGGGGAGTTGGATCATAGGGACCTAACTGTAAAGAGACTGGACGATGGTCTGAGCCCAGATCGTCCAGTGTTTCGATCGCTCTTGTATTGAGCGCGACGCCTTTAAGGAGGGCGAAATCCAGCACGTCGGGTTCTTGGTCTTCCCGATCGGGATAGTGGGTAGGCGCTGTTGGAGAGAAGATATCAAAGTCCAGTGCGCGGGAAATGGTTAAGAGTTTCTTACCGTTGGTGTTAGTCAGACGACTGTTCCAAACGGTATGTTTGCAATTGAAATCTCCAAATAGTACGACAGAGTCTCCGAGCGAGAGGAGGGCCTCCAAGTCGCTTTGGAGAGGGGCTTTATTGGCGGGGAGGTAAATTGAGGCTATGATCAGGGACGGGTGTCCTGTCATGCCTAATTTGCATATGGTGGCTTCCATATTGGTGAGCTTGGGTGTTTCCAGAGGGGTGCAATGGAAGGATCTCTTGTAGTAGATGGCAGTGCCTCCGCCACGACGGTCGTCGGCTCTGTCATTACGTACAAGCGCGTAAGAGGGGAGACTTACGCCTTTAAGGGAGGGCTTGAGGAAAGTTTCCTGAACAAGCAACAGGTCGATATCCCTGTTGCGGACGAACTCTTTGAGTTCGGGAATGCAAGGCTTAAGACCTCGTGCATTGAAGGAGATAAGCGAGACGCCTTTAGGTTTTTGACGACCGGGATGAAGGGGTTGAGTATGAACGTTACTCATTGAATGGACTTGAACAACGCTAGGTGTTCAGAGTAGATTGCGATGCGCTCCGCCTGGCTGGCGTTACGCATCTTTTGCGAGACGAGTATGATCTCGTCGAGGTTCACGCCCTTAACGCAGTCCTTAAGGAACATGATATGTTCCCTTACCGATGCGTCTTGGGTGGGACGGGGAGTGGGAGTGGCCTTAGGGGCCGGGGTTGGTGGGGCGGTCGCGGGTGCGACTTTCCTCCAACTCATGGGAGCGGTTGGGGTTTTGGAGGCCCCTAGCCGCGGGAAATTGGTCGAATTGACCGGAGGTGGGCCTGCTTTCGAGGGCTGCTTTTTAGCAACCTTCTTTTGAGCGGGACGGGGGGCTTTAGGGCAGCCACGGTAGTTAGCCGGGTGCCCTGAAGTGGTGCATAGCACGCAGGCAGGAGGGGACTCGTCTTCACGAGTTCTCTTGCACTCACGTGTGGCGTGGGGTTCTAGGCACTTGACGCACCTTGGGGGGGCAGTGCAGTTCGCCGCTGCATGGCCGTAGAGCTGGCAGCGGTGGCACTGGGCAGGGTAGCCACGCTTGTTAGGTGGTTCCACCTCGATCTCAGAAAGGCCACAGATTGTGAGCTCCTTCTCCTTGAAAATGTCCTTGGAGGACGGGGTCTTGGCTAGAATGGCCAGGGCTAGAGGGTATTTGACCCCGTTGCGGTTGTACAACTTGTGTACACCTTCCACGGGGAACCCTTGGTTGACTAGATCCGTTAGGATTTCGTCGGTGGGAAGCTCGTAGGGGAGACCCCTAAGGACCGCTTTGATTTTGCGGTCCTCTTCTAAAGCGTACGTGTGGTACGGGAGTTGAAGGTGAGTTAGGAGCCTAATGAGGCTCCTGAAGTCCTCGGTGGTGGGGCATGAAACGCGAATAGAGTCGCGAAGGTTACGTGCCTTGGTGTAGTGGATCTGTTTTTCCACTAGGGTTTTAGAGAAGTCGGACCATTTCGACTTATCTCTGAAGAAAATGTGTGGGGGCGGTTTGCACTTGGCAAGTGCCGGTTCGCAGCGTGTGGCTGGCTTGGCGGGCTTAGCCGCGGGGGTTGAGCTCTGGGGCTCGGTGGAGGCTTTTGGCACGGGGGCCAGAGTGGAGGCTTTTGGCACGGGGGCCAGAGCGGGGGCCGCTGGGGCTGGGGTGGCTTCGATAGAGGCCTCGGAAGAAGTCTCACTTGTCGCCTTAGCGACGCGTTTGACCAGTCGTTTCTTGGTCTTCCTCGACTTGACAGGGGTGAAACCCTGGTCGTCGTCGGAGGAGGGGGCGGTGATGAGGGTGTGCTCCGACGATTCGTCGGAGGAGGCGGGGCGTTTTAGCGAGATGGCGTCAAAGTCCATCTCGTGTCTCGGGGTGGCATCAGGGGATGCGGGTGAGTCGGTAACGGACAGGGGATCCGTTACGGACTTTAAGGGCTCGCAAAGGGAGCGGAGTTTGACAGCGTCAATGGGGCGGTTGAGCTCCTTGCTTAAGAGGGAGGACAGAGCCTCGAAAAACCTATCTGTTACCATGTAGGCCATGGTAACCAGGGATGCCTCCCTGCCGAGGCAGGGAGCTAACGGGGAGGGGGAGGGAAATGCAATTACCCCTAAGGGAAAGTAACTGCTACCGTCACCCTTGGGATAGCCCAAGTGCAGTGGGATCGGGTCTGCCGGTTTCTCTCAGACCGAGAGGTCTGAGAAGCGCACCGGGTCAACGCTAGCTGGTTTCGTTGGCACCGTTAGGTATCCACCAACTCAAACGCGTCGGGACGTGAGTTTTGTTTATTCCCAATAAATTGGCAATAAACAAAGCACGGACCGCTATCGATAATATCGAGTAGGCGAGAACCGGCCGAAAGGCCAGAGAAAATTCTGGGTTAGGAAACACTAGAGCGCGAGCAGGCGGGGCTGCTCGGTCTGGCGTTCAAACGCAGAGTGGCACTGTGATAGTGCTTTATGTGCATTTGTAGTGAGTTGAAAGGTAATCGTTATGCTACATTTTTTATTTTCGGTATTTTCTTTTAATTTGGTTGGTTGTATTGTTTCGTGTAAGTAATAGTATCAATTTGATATTAACAGGTATTAGGTTAATCTGTTGTACTATAGTTTATTTAGATCATAGTGATGAACTGAAAAGTCCGAAAAGTTCTTTCTCCATAAGCACATTAGAAGAAGAGTTCTATATTATTATAGTAATGGGTGGCATGTTTGATTTTTACGAAATTTTTAAATTTTTGGGATAAAAAGTTAGGTTAGTTTAAAATTGCGTTAAAACTTATTTGCATTTTCAAGAGTATTTCGTAGAGACTATCTACAATTTTAAAATTATATCTTAATGTTGACGTTACTAACATACAAAACAAACATTAAGATTTGAAAATTGGCAGACTTCAATCACATTATTTGTAACACTGACAGAAATCGACAAACTGCGTTTCATTCGCACGATCCGCGTATTTTGAGCGCATATCGTATTTCGCGCAAAAACTTTATCATTGTCATACAAATGTATCTTTGTTACCGTCTGGTAATTGCTGGCCTGGTGTGTAATTTGCGAGCTCTTTGTGCAGAAGTCAATGGGGAAGTATTGTGACCTTATCGAACTAGTGAAGGGGCTCTCTAAACTAAAGATTTAGTTTAGTCCGTTAGACTTTTTGTTATCCGTCGATAAAATAGAAATGAGTTTAAATGACCAGTTGAACATGTAGTTGTGCGTTTTAAAGATGTTATATTAAATATTATTATGTTATGTTATATTAAAAATAGCTGACCCCGCAAACGTTGTGTTGTCAAATAAATAAAAAAATATTAGGAGTGAACAACCCTTATCACTTAGGGATATGAAAAATAGACAGTAGCCGATTCTCAGACCTACTGAATATGCATATAAGATTTGGTGAAAATCGGTAAAGCCGTTTCGGAGGAGTACGGTAACTAACACTGTGACACGAGAATTTTATATATAAGAAAAGATTATGATCAATGTTGAATGAAATATGAATCAAATGTTGGTTGTGGGTTTTAAAAAACCTTGTTAGGTATATTAAAATATGTTATAACGATTACGACTTATGAGAACTGATGAAATCTATGAGATTACGAAGAGATTTATGTAAGTGAAGTGATTATTTAATTAGTATACTTAAGATAACTTTTAACGTTGCGTAATCTCCATTAATATCTATGATGTAGGTCATTATGTAATATTAATATAATTACTGCTTTATACTGCTACTTATAAAATGATCGGCGCTACAAAACATTTTTCTGGTAATTTTAAAGGTATTAGTATGAGTAATTCCTTTATTTATTCTTATAAATATTATTACAAGACATGTTGAGTATTAGTAAGACGCTTAAAACAAATACGAGCGTTAGCATTTGTTGAACCGCTTAGAATTGTTACCTTTAGATTTTTTTCACGCGAAGAAATTGTCATAGATCGGCTTTCGCTCGGAGAAGCGAAAGAAATATTTGGGACTCTTATGGGTAAACTCCGCAACGTTTCCTTGGATTCTTGGTGCCGGGTCATGAGAAGCGTTAGCATTATATTTGCGACCCGGAAACGCACAGACGTTAACGCCAGCCACGTTCCTTGACGATGAGAGTAAAGAATCCTTAAGCTCTAAACATCGGAATCGAATTTCCCAAATCTGCCTCCATGGGTTAGAAGCTTTAGCTTTATCTTAACCCCTTGATATTCCGACTAGAACATCACGAAGATTAACTCCACATTCTCAATGCAAAGCTTAAAATCATTAATACACATCAGCATCAGACTTACTAGCGATGTAAGATCCCTTGCGCAAATGGCATCCCTCCAGCATCACCGCAAGACGCATTAGCGGATTTCCTCTAATGACTACTAAAACTGAAGTGAGGATAACGCCGTAAGTGGCTTTAATTCACGTTTGTGGTACAAGTGCATGAAAATAGCGTTTCTTTTTTATAAGTTTTCAGTATGATGGCAATAGAAATATATTTTTTGAGTAGTCTAGTTTTTTATGTATAAAATCGGTTTTCTTAATACACTGGCTGGATCATAGCCATCGCAAATGTGACGCTATGAGAAAAAATTAAGTTATATTGCTACGTATTTTACCACACGCATTGCTGCTGCACGCTGCATTAGAGAAATTGCATTATTTATATAACACACATAAATGACGTCTATTGTAGTCTAGAGATGAACACATTTCGAGGCTACATGTAGGATATTACGGCTTATGAATTACTACTACTATAAAAACAAACAACATAAGTAAAATAAATATATGTCTAAGGCTCAGAAGGCAATGAATAATATCTAAATTACGTATAACCATAATATTAGGCCATGGACGGCAAGAAATAACATGTATGCAACTCGCTTCCCGCTCATACCTTGTACCTCTAATAGGGACAGTGGGGTGAGTTGATTGATGAGCCTCCCTTGTTTCGCGATCGCCGGCTCAATTACAACACGATTACTTAATTTGACATGATACTTTGAACCTGACGCTCCCTCAAGGGTAACTGTTTTCCAAGTGTTTTTCTTGACTTCGCGCCTATTTCCCCTACCAAATTGAAAATTGGACTAATTTAGTTGGTGAAGATTTATCACGTCGGTTCACGTTTTTGTTTTGGAACAAGTTAATCTTTGGATGATAAAATCGGTAACAAATAGGACTGTTTTTTTACAAGAGTAAAATAGCTAACGAGCTTGCAGTTAACTTGATGGAAAGTGGTCTCTCGTCCATATGTACAATTATACATAACTGGTACATGCGTACGTGGACGACAGAGACCACTTACCATCAGATATCTCCTAATAGGAACAGGGTTCTACCGGAAGCCACACATTCTTGCATTGCCACTCCTGAGGACTAAGGTGGTGGAACCCTTTGTGGTTCGACTTCGGCGGCACCACCGCCACACCTATTTCTGCATCACACCAGCTGTGTTAAGCGCTCCTGTGGTCTGGTTTGAAGGGTGTGGTAAGGGAGACATACTTTTCCGAGGCGTTCCAGCGGCGCATCTGTGGCCGACCTCAGGTAGGAATATCTAATCCTATTTGGGGTTGATTACAGATGTCCATGGGCGGCAGTAGCCACCTACCATCTGGTGGACTACATACTCGTCTGCTACTCCTATATTATAAAAAAAAAACTAAGATATTCGCCACATATAAGTCAGACGGCTTAAACCTTTCCATCGTATTCGTAACCTAAGAACCTCGTGCTAGAGATAGTTGTGACAGTGGTACCTCTTCATTTGAACTATACTAATTCCACCACCTTGCAAATTTGTTACCAAATGTACAATATCTGGCGATTTTAATATATTATTAAAAAGAGCTAATCACCTACGTTATCATTCATGTTCATAATATTTGAGATAACAGATTATTTGCTTGTCATCTATATACGTATATTAGATCACGTACCTAAATAACATATGCTACGTATATTTTATCTAAAAAACAAATACAAATTTGGTTTATTTCACACAAAAATAATAGCAATAATGACATTTGGTATTTAATCTAGCTACATTGGGTATCTGCATATTTTAGTCGCATTAAAAGATAATTGAAAATGATTCATCAATTATCCTATATCTAATGATATATGATACTTTACTATTATATAATTGTTGTTACAATTTATTATAACTTTTATACTAATACAGAAAATATTAATTTTTTTTTAAAAACAAGCGTTTTAGGTAGGTTATTTGGTTTTTTATGTTTTTAGAAAACCAAATTCTGCCATATTTGGGCGTCCGTCATATTCAGTGTGAAATGACGTCACTAATCTAAACATGCGCTGTCATCCAAACCAAAAGTGTGCTTTTCAGCTCAATCGGATACCGGGAAGTTGGTCGGTAACTAGCAAGATTTGATCCTGACATAGAAACAACTTAACAAAGCAAATTAAAAGCTTGTGAGAAACTTTAAACAAAGCCAGGAGCGTGGTGCTAGTTATCATTTTTCGTAATCCGCGTGTTAATCGCAGTAAGTCGTTAGCCCAGAACAAAATATTTGAACAGTTCCGACCACTATCTCGACGAGGAGTCATGCAAGAAACAATTCAGTCATGTTTAGCTTTATTAAGTTAGTCGCTTCCGGTTTTCGTGATGTTTTCAGTAAATGCCCACTGAAAAAATGAGCTTTGAATTATGTGCTCCACCTTGAATGGTTATTGCGTATGGTCATTCAATTGTCACATATTATTTGTTAAAGAAAGACAACTTAAACTCCATCAGGTAATTAAAAACAATGACATACCTATTGGTTACAATTAAGAAAGTAAAAAATAACATTTAGGTACAAGAAAATAACGAACAAATGTTTATTACAAAAATAAGTAGACAGGTATTCACTACAGTTTATTACCAAAAATTAAAGAAAAAAAGAAATTTAAAAGTTTTAGTAATATAATTATTGACATACTTGTAAGCCTGAAAATATGTGTACATCCAGATAGTTTATCTACCGCGATTTTGGTACGGATCCTATTTTGTGAATTTCCTAAACTCGTTTCATCCGGTACTTTAAAATGTAGTTTTATCTCAAACTACATATTTCCCCACACAAAGGTCCGGTCGTGTCTACGGGCGAGCGACAGAGTAACAGCTACTTCTAATGCTACTTTATTACGCCTATAAATTCGATAGATCGCCCCAGGAGGCGCTTACCGAGTGGCTATCGCGCTTTTCGATTTAGGGACCGTGCACACTTCGCTGTTTGTATCAATGTCATTCGATATCTTTTATGACATTGATGAAGGAAACGTGCTTGCAGTCTCCTGAATCGTAAGTGGGTTGTCGCTTATAAAACCTGTTATTATAATAGAATCTTACATGAAACTTACTACGTCTTTAAGTAAGAACATCTCTCATAGATGTCCTTTCAAAACCTTCAAATCACCAATCAAGCTTTTGACATTGTGTCATAGTGCAAAATTTCAATAATATCAAAAAGTCACATCAATCTTTATATATATTTTTTGCAAGAACTAAAATGAAGTTCTCTAAAATAAAAATAGAATAATACAGTTGTATAGTAAATAATGCAATTTTCTTATTTACGTAAAGACGCTTAAAAATATGGTGCTATTTATTACCAATAATGGTATTTCCTTCCATTCTTGAAGGCAAAAGTAATAAAATGACTAACGTTATTCTTGGTAGAGGGAAATCCAGAATCTAAGGGCATCACTCTAGAGCATTCTATGTATACGAACCTTTATAACTCAATTCGCTCAAAATTGAAATGGTGCACCCCTTTGTCGAACCAATTTAAATTGAACATTTTAAATGCGATTCTTTTGGCGGTCATTGGGTTTAAACGAGTTCGGGAACGATTGGAAATGGCGATGCGTTCAAGATTGCGAGTTTAAATCGTCCTCGTTTATTTAAAAGATACGATAGTTCGAAAATAGACAAGAAACCTCTATATTTATATTGGCCGGATGGATCAAAAATCAAAGTCAAATTTCCTAAAGATGCTTATAAAAAGTACCACTAAGACTTCTTTCATTTACTATTTCGTAAAGATTGAAGATTGTCTACGAGGTTAAACGAGTTCTTATAGTAACAGTTGAAAAAGTCAAATACCTTAATTGTAAATGGTTCTTTATTAATTTTAAACAGGTAGTGGTTATTTGCAGAATGTATGTTAAATTAATTATTAATAAATAAAAGTTTATCTTAGATGATTATTGAATTAATATTTTAAATGCAAATCCCTCATAATAAACAGGTACGTAAATAATAAATATATGCATCTACGACAGTCTCAAAAAGCTTTAAAACCTCATGACTCACATTCGAAAAACTTTGATATTTTCGCAAAGCAAGAGTTTCCGCGCTGAGTATTGTTATTAAAAATAGGCCATACGGTTAGTACTAGCTCTTAATCTGTAGAATTAGCGTGTACACTAATCGCAGAAACAACGTTGTGTTTGTCAGAGAAGCGAGCGACGTGAGTTATAGTGTGGTACCAACATAAAGCTTGCGACAAAACTTCGAGCAACTTTTTTGCTCAAGTATTCCACCTCCGTAGCTGGCTTGTTCCATCGTTTAAGCTGAAACTATGGATAATTTAATTAAAGTGCTACAAACCATTATCTTATTTTTTTTGGTACTAAAGATGCGAGGAGTTATTCAATCACGCTACTCTTAAGTTTATTGGATATAAAGTAGTAGTTATTTTATCTGTTGATCGTCCGAAGCTCTACGATAATATTTTATCACTATTACGGACGACAACGGCCTAAGAATTTAAATGTAAATGTTGATTAATGTAACTTGTGTATGTAATTAAGACTATGTAAATAAGACATTTTATTGCAATAGATATAAGTCCTACGTAATAAGAATAGATATGTAAGAGTAGGATAGCAATAGAGTGTAAGCATAGAATTGTAAGAGTAAGACAGGCTATGTTAGAAAGGGACGGCAATAGGACGCGGTTGCTGACTGAGCCTGCGCCTGTTGCGGTACCCAAAATAAGTACTTAAGCTCGCCTTTTTGTATGGAAAAGTGTGTACGCCTCGGAATAAAAACAAGAAGAAAAGAACTGAAGATTCAAGTTGGAGTTTTATTTGAAAACCCATAATCTACATTGGTCCTTCGAGAAGCCGGATTTAAAGAAGACTCAAGATGAATACGCCGATCGCAATGAACACAAGGGGTCGTGTTCGCTCCGAATCGGGGTACAGCGAGTCAGAAGCAGCCCCGGGCGCTAAGGGTGCGCCAGGGCCATCGCTACACCGAATTTATGAAGATTCTCCGCAGTCGCCGTCGACGGTCGCACGAAATTCCCAAGAAAAAAGGATGGAGCACTCTCCGCCAGAAGGGGCGAGAGAGCCAGCACCAGCGACGTCAACGCGGACGTCCGTCATGGGGCCACCTGCACGACCAGCTAGCACGCCACCAAGGCGTGAAACTTCATCGCCGGTGCGGAGACCTACATCGCCGGTGCGGAGACCTACGTCGCCGGCACACACCGCTCGCAGTAACACTTCAAAGCGAAGCATCGACGCACGTATGAAGATGGCACAATACGAAGCGGAGAAAGAACTCGCGGCTATAGAAGAGAAGCGGCTACTTATGAAAGAAAAGCTAATCAAATCGAGATTAGCCGCCGAAATGACTGCAATCGAAGCCGAATCTGAATATGCGGCGAGCTCATGCAACGAAAGGGTACAAGACTGGGTGGATAGAAGCATGGAACAACCAACGGCGACGAAATACAGGGAAGAACCGGAAGAGGTTCGCCCTCCCGTTAGTAAGCAACGGGGGGAGAACGCGAAATTCCAAGGCATTCAACGGCTAGCCGACACCTTAGAAAAACTAGTCGCCTCAAGACCGTTGCCTCGCCAAACAGCGGAACTACCTATATTCACGGGAGCCGTCGCCGAGTGGCTACCGTATAAGGCCGCCATGGAAGATTCTACAAGACTCTTTAAGTTCTCTCCAACGGAAAATCTCCTTCGACTGCGAAACAGCCTGCGAGGGGAAGCGAGAGAAACCGTGCTGTCACAGCTATTCACCGCATCTAACCCAGATATCATCATGCGCACATTAGAGATGAAATATGGAAGACCGGAATTCATAATAGATCGGGCCATGGAAGAGCTCAAAAAGATCCCGAAATTAGGGAGCGCGAGCACCGATCTGTATGAGTTCGCGGTGAAGATTCAAAATATTGTCTATACGATAAAAAGTATAGATAGAAGAGGCTACCTACGAAACCCGCTACTCGTTCGAGACGTAATGGACAAACTGAGTCCTCATCTCATAAGCAAATGGGCGGAGTACGCAGCCAATAACGAAGCACGCATCATGGAAGATAATGAAATGATAGTACTCTCCGAGTTTTTAATGGCCGAAGCGGACCTTATGATAAGGTACACCCACACAACGAAGCGAAGCGTTCCGGTACCCGTCAGAAGAGAAGTAGCACCAAAGCGGGTTGCTACCAAGGGCGTATACACTGCGGGGGAAAGTCAACCGGAAGAAAGAAAATGCTTCATGTGTCCAACTGGGGGACACTACACTACTGAGTGCGATAAACTCAAAGCACTCGACGTCAACGAGCGATGGAAGTGGGCAAAGGACAACAAGATGTGCTTCAAATGCATGAAAAGGAAGCACAGCAGGTTCACATGCAAAGCCAAGGCCTGCGGAGTCCACGGATGTACCTACCAACATCACGCGCTACTACATAAAGAAAAAGTAACGGAGTCTACGACTACAGTGAGCACTCCGGACGACGGCAGGGAAGACGAAGCAGCCGCGCTAGTAATGAGCGTCACGACAAGGAGGTCGCCTATTACATCAGTACTGCTCAAAACCTGCGAGGTGAAACTCAGCGGTCCACGGGGGGAGGTAAATACGTACGCCCTCCTAGACGAAGGGTCTACTGTGACGCTAATAGACGAAGAATTAGCGAAGCAACTCACTAACGGCGGACCGAATCGACCTCTGAACATAAGGGGTATTAACGATCAGAGAAGGATCGACAGCGAAGCGGTCAAGGTTCGTGTCAAAGGGGTACACGAACAAGAAGCCTACTTAGTGACAGCCCGCACAGTAAAAGGACTACAGCTACATCACCAACGCGTACCGCACAACTTAGAACGGTACAAGCACCTGCGAGTTGTACAAGATAGCATCAGTAAGGGAGAAGCTCGACCTCGCATATTGATAGGTGCCGACAACTGGCATCTAATAATATCGCGACAGCTGCGCGCCGGCAAGAGAAATGAACCCGCCGCGTCGAGAACGAAGTTGGGATGGGTACTGCACGGGTCGGTACCCAGGAAATCGATTTATCAAGACCAGGCGGCCGTACTTCACATCTGCGCGAGCGACGTCCAACTACAGAAGCTCGTCGAGTCACATTTCGACGTGGACTCGCTTGGCGTATCGACTAAAGAAAAAATTAATAAGCATGAGAAGAGAGCCAACGACATTTTCGAAGCGACCGCCACAAGAAAGGACGGCCACTTCGAAGTGGGTCTGCCCTGGAAGATAGATAACCCCACGTTCCCAGATAGCTACGAGTCTGCCCTTAAGAGACTACACACGCTCGAGAAGAGGATGACTAAGGAGCCGGCGTTTAAAAAGGAATACGCGGCTCAGATCGCTAACCTTATACAAAAGGGTTACGCGGTGCAATGCGACGGCAGCGAAAGGGATAGCAACGTAAAATGGTTCCTGCCGCACTTCGCCGTCACCAATCACAACAAGCCGGGAAAAGTTAGAATGGTCTTCGACGCGGCGGCTAAGGTGAAGGGAGTCTGTCTCAATGACTTCCTACTAGAAGGACCCGACCTACTAGCTTCACTCACAAGAATATTGTTCGGGTTCAGAGAAAAGAGAATCGCCGTCACAGCGGACATCGAAGAAATGTTCCTTAGGGTTAAAATCAGACCCGAGGACCAACCGGCACAGATGTTTTTATGGAGGGACAAGCCTACGGACCCTCCGAGAAGATTTAAAATGGTCTCCATGATATTCGGAGCCAGCAGTTCGCCATACCTCGCTCACAGCGTAAGAAACCGCAACGCCGTCGACTATGAAAGTAAATACCCAGAGGCGGCCACGGCGGTCAAGGAGCGACACTACATGGACGATTACCTAGACAGTTTCCCATCTGAAGAGGAGGCTATTAAAATGGTGAACGAAGTTACCTACATCCATCAACAAGCGGACTTCAACTTAAGAAGATGGAACTCAAATAGCAAGAGAGTTTTAGCTAGCATACCCGAAGATAAGAAGTCTGAAAGCGCGAATGTAAAGTTAGCAGCACACCAGAAGGAAAAGACATTGGGGCTGCGCTGGGACCCGAGCTCCGACACCCTCACCTTCAACACTGACATCAAGAGGGTTCCCGATGAGGTCAGACTGCGGTTGAGAGCACCGACTAAACGCGAAACCCTAAGCGCGGTTATGTCGGTGTACGACCCACTGGGGCTTATCAGTCAATATACGATCGTCGGCAAGATGATATTACAACGCTTGTGGCTCAAGAAGGTTGATTGGGACCAGGAATTGCCATCTGAAGACGCTAACCTATTCGACGAGTGGATAAGGCGACTCCCAGATGTCTCAGCACTAGCAATACCGCGGTGCTATAGCTACAACGTAACGCCGGAAACTCACATCGAGTTACACGTGTTTGTCGACGCAAGCGAGCAAGCCTACGCTACGGTGGCCTACTGGAGGATCGCACACGGCGATCACATAGAAACAATACAAGTAATGGCCAAGGCGAAGGTGGCTCCACTGAAGTTACTAACCATTCCGAGACTGGAGCTCCAAGCTGCGTTAATCGGGGCACGAATGGCTAACACTATAGTCAGGGAGCACAGCTGTTGGAAACCCAAACGAGTCATATACTGGAGTGACTCCCGCACCGTCCTTCAGTGGATAAGAAACGAGACGAAAAAATACACGCCGTTCGTCTCACATCGCCTAGCTGAGATCGCCGAGCTCACACATACAGAGGATTGGCGATGGGTGCCTACAACACTCAACGTAGCCGACGATGCGACCAGGCTTCAAACCGACGGGATCGACAGCCGGGACCGGTGGTTCACGGGACCGCAATTCCTACGAGCCACAGAAGAGCACTGGCCTACGGAGAACGGGGAAGGTGAAGAGACCGGGGAGACGTGTTACACCGTCTCAGAAGAGGACTCGGACCGCAACGACTCATTACCCGACATTAGAAGGTTCTCCAGTTACCTGAAGCTTATAAGGGCGACGGCACTTACTCAGCTATTCGTCGAGAAGCTTCGATCTAGAGACAAGACTCTACACTTAGAAGTGTCACACTTAGAAGCGGCCGAACGACGGTGGTTTCAACGCGCGCAGCGGGACTCCTTCAGCGAAGACTTAGCGCGGTTAAGTCACAACCAGCCGCTACAACGACACAGCAAATTTAAAAGGCTCGACGCAGTATTGAACGACGGGCTAATAACCGCAAGAGGCCGTATAGGTGCGCTCTATTCTACAACGCACTCTAATGAGCCGGTAATACTCGACGGGCAGCATCCCTTTACTCACCTGCTTGTCGAGCATTATCATCGCCGGGCGGGACACGCGAATAACGAACGAGTCGTCAACGAGCTCCGTCAACGATTCATCATACTGCGCTTGAGGCCTACAGTCAAGAAAGTAGCACGAGCGTGTCAATACTGTCGCGTGTACAAGGCGACTCCGACGACACCACCGAAAGGAGACCTACCTAAAGTGAGGTTGGACTCGGGGCACCGCGCCTTCACCTATTGTGGCGTGGACTATTTCGGGCCCCTAACGGTGACTATCGGACGAAGACACGAAAAGAGGTGGTGTGCACTATTTACCTGTCTCACCACAAGGGCCATTCATTTAGAGATCGTCCAGTCGCTCTCTACGGACTCAGCTGTTATGGCGCTGCGAAGGATGGCCGCCAGAAGGGGTTGGCCGCGCGTCATATACTCCGACAACGCCACTAACTTTAGAGGGGCCGACGTCGAACTGAGAAATACATACGGAGCATGGATCGCAGCACTACGGGACTACGGTCTGCAGTACAACACCGACTGGCGTTTCATACCGCCGGGGGCGCCACACATGGGAGGAGCCTGGGAGCGCTTAGTGCGTTCAGTAAAAACCGCACTAAGCACCACGCTCAAAGAAAAGTCGCCAAAAGAAGAGGTACTGCAGACGTTAATCACCGAGGCCGAGTACAGCGTGAACGCGCGACCGCTCACGCACGTCTCCGTGGACCCCGAGGACGAGGAAGCACTAACGCCGAATCACTTCCTCATCGGCTCATCGACGGGGCTACCGCGGACGGGGCCATGCACCGAGGCGGACCGCAGCACGTGGAGAAGGGCGCAGGCACTGGCGGACCAGTTCTGGCAGCGATGGCTGCGAGAGTACCTGCCTACGCTCATTCCGCGGGGGCCGTCCAACGCACAGGCGTCACAACTGCGGGAAGGCGATCTCGTAATTGTGGTCGACTACGCCTTACCCCGCAATACCTGGCCGAGAGGAGTCGTCGAGCGAGTTCACCCGGGACCTGATGGCATCGTCCGGTCTGCAGACGTCCGCACAAAGGGAGGTGTGTTCCAGAGGCCAGCGACGAAGCTTGCCGTCCTTCAGATGGAGGAGGCTTCGAAGAATCTACGCCGGGGGGAGAATATTACGGACGACAACGGCCTAAGAATTTAAATGTAAATGTTGATTAATGTAACTTGTGTATGTAATTAAGACTATGTAAATAAGACATTTTATTGCAATAGATATAAGTCCTACGTAATAAGAATAGATATGTAAGAGTAGGATAGCAATAGAGTGTAAGCATAGAATTGTAAGAGTAAGACAGGCTATGTTAGAAAGGGACGGCAATAGGACGCGGTTGCTGACTGAGCCTGCGCCTGTTGCGGTACCCAAAATAAGTACTTAAGCTCGCCTTTTTGTATGGAAAAGTGTGTACGCCTCGGAATAAAAAAAGAAGAAAAGAACTGAAGATTCAAGTTGGAGTTTTATTTGAAAACCCATAATCTACAATCACGATACACCAAAGTCCATTGGAGTAGTTGATTAATTATTAGTGGTCACCCATCCAATGACGTAACATTTATAAAACTGTGACTTATGGGCATCACTGCAGAGAAAATGTAATACATTTAAATCTCATCGTTTAAGAAATAAAGTATCGCTACTTTCTCGTTTTAATTGGGTTTGTGATTTTCGCTAGCTCCATAGTTGTGAAGCAAGCCTCTAAGAAGGGAGACACGAATTCCCAACAAAGGGAGGTGCCAAGTAGGGGGCAGTTCGCAAATAAAATTGTCGCCACAGAAGTTGGTGGCGTCGCGTGAGCTCCAACTCACGTAGTCATTTGGAATTCAACGCGGATCCCGCTCTTTACGACGGTCGGAACTTTGTTTCGATACAGAATTTATTTAGGTGGCCAACGTATGTACCTACGCAAACATGTTGGCCAACTATTTGTGTAATGTTGATGAAGTTTCGACTAGTTGTCTAGTTTCGCTGAGCTTACCTATGCATGAAATATTGAGGGGTATGCTGTAGGTGTAGCCGTGTGCGGTGCTGCACTACGAGTATTTGTGTGATGTAAATATCAGTACCATGTTGCTTGCATTGAAAGATACAAAAATATAAAATAGAAACCTTTTTTTATTGGCTAGCATTGCGTGATAGCCACTTGCTAAGTTATTACTCGTTTATGATTTTTGTACCATATATTAGGTTACCATGTAATATGAAATGTTATGTAAGTGTTTTATTATTGGCATACTTATATATTACTTTCGCAACGGATACCATCATACTTACCTTACGTATGAATCCTGAATTGTTATGAAGTCATTTTCTCATACATGTACCTATCTAACTTGTTTTTCCATTGAACATGATTTGCAACCACGAAATATTTTTAAATATTGCCAAGGTCATTTCAAGATTACATTTCAGTGGAAAAACTTTTGCGATATTCTGATTATAGTATGTAGAATTTTTAAAATTTCCCTATCACATTTTTACCCAATGCACGTTATTAAATTGTAAACTTAGGTACATAATATACGATAATGTAACATAAAATCACTCAGTACAACCCACTATAGGATATATTATCTCGGCGGTCGTTATTCAAGTCAGGCAACCGACTTCCTTTGTCCGAGGTCCAAGATGGCGATTGTTTGAACTTGCCGCTCCCCGGGGCGCCACAAGACATACCTAGCTTCCGTTGCATAAAGCTCTATAGTGCAAGCTTTAGTGCTTGTGAAGTGTAAGCCTCGCTTATGTATAGCTGTTACGACGTATAAAATATTAATGATGTGATTAACTTACAGTTTGCATTTAAAAATTATTTTTATATCACGGCGTGCGTAAATTGACGTTTTACGCACGCTTCGCGTGCGCAAAACCCCCATTTCCGACCCCGTAATATAAAATTTTATACAACACGCGGACGAAAAATGTTTTTCTGACTCGTGTGATTGCAGTCCTCGCCTGCGGCTCGGCCTGCAAACTCACACTTGTCAGAAAAAAATTTTTCGTCCTCGTATCGTAATGTACTATTATATGTTATGATTGGATATTAATCTACTTTGTAGGTGCGATCAAAAAATAATTTCTTTTTGTTTTATAATGTGTTATACTAAAAATTAACTTAGATATTTTTTTTATAAAATTTGAAGTGAATGAGCGTACAGTGCACCTGATGGTAAGTGGCTACTGCTGCCCATGAACATCTGTAATCAACCCCAGATAGGATTAGATATTCCTACCTGAGGTCGGCCACAGATGCGCCGCTACCCCTGAGGACTAAGCTGGAACGCTTCGGAAAAGTCTGTCTCCCTTACCACATCCTTCACATCCATAACCGGAACACAGCAGCGCCTAACACCGTTGTTATTAGGTAGAAACAGGTGAGGCGGTGGTGCCGCTGGAGTCGAACCACAGGGTTCTACCACCTTCAGGTCAATTAGACATTTTTTTTATAAAATTTGAAGTGCATGAGCGCGCATCGTGCTTCTTTCCATATAAAATTCTATATAAGGCTTTCACCTGAAACCAATCACAGATGCGTGACAGATGACAGATTCCTGAGTACTAAGATAGTCTCTTCATATGTAAATCAGCATATTTTTAAAAGGAATAACACGTACATTTTTCTAAAGGAAGTTATGGTACTTAACAGACTTAATGCGTCGTTGTTACTACGTAACTACGCATTACATTGACATAAATAATTTATCCTTGCTTTTAGATATAAAGTTATACTTTTAATTAGGTTTTTATACAAGCTTTTGTTTGTAAATTCTATCCATTATATTAGGAATAATATACTATAGTTCGAATAGTTCCGACTTCGATTTTCGGTCATACCGACTTCTAAATGATGAATTTAGATCTCTGTGCTTTAAGTAGGTGTTTGTGTGTGTGTGTGTGTGTGTGTGTGTGTGTGTGTGTGGGTGCGTGTGCGTGTGTGTGTGCGTGTGTGTGTGTGTGTGTGTGTGTGTGTCTAAATACATTTATATCTACAGTCCTTGGCAAAACACAATCATATCGTTCTATATTTTTATATGGACATATTTAAAACTTCCGTAATAGGAACAAATAGACACGTGCCGCGCATGTCGAAATATTGTACAGGAAAATATAATTTTGTCTTATATGACACGTTTAATGTCTTTAGATATAAATGAAGCCTTAATACGATAAAACCCGTCCTAATAAGTGGGACATATCAAATCAAAACTTTTTTTTTTAATTCAAAATAGGTTCTTTACAGAGCACTTTTTGAATGTCAATACAACTACCACCACTTCACAAGGTGTTTCGTTATGGAGAAGAAGCGGCGAAAGAAACTCCATAACACACATATTTTAAAAAAAATGTTATTTACAATGTTAAACTTAACCTAATGGTACATGTGGAGCTGGAACTACTTCAGACCACACCGTTTTGTCAGTCAAATAATAATTTAGTTTGTAGTACGCTTTTTTACATGGCGTTTGTTTAACAACATGTTTGAACTTTTTTTCTGTGAGATTCAAAATGTGGTCAGGTGTTTTATTGTAGTAGCGAATACACTTACCCATGAAAGATCTAGCCACCTTACATAATCTATGTACTATCTACATTTAATTATATTGAAGAATGTACCTAGAAATACCAATAAATTATATTCCTTAGCCATTTTCTAAGAACTTTGACCCTAACGTAGATACAGTAGGTACATATGTACACAATGGAAGCCTATTTATTATATTATAATTCAAATGCGGCGGTGACACAAGCAACGTTATAAATTCATGAGGCCAACGCCATATTACAAGATATAAATTTTCATACGTGTTATGAATTTAAATTTTCTTTACGATAGGGTGGGGTTGTATGAAGATAGATGTATTCTACCAATTGTGTGGTAAACTTTTCTCGCGGTAACATTATCGAAATTTTGACATTTTTCTTATTATTTTTATAAGTAAGAAATGTTTGAAGATAATGAAAAATATAGGAATGAAAAATTAGGACATAGTCGGCAAGTTCACAACGAGATTCTACTTTTTCAGGTCCCTAGTTCGATTTCTCCATAAGCGGAAATGGCGAATATTGTGAAAAGTGGAAATCGAGAATCTTAAATCATTCAATTTTAATATAGTTTTTGAATTTGCGAAGTTAAGTCATTTTCTTTGTAGGTATATAATTACCTAATTGTACCTTTAATTTAAGCAATGAAAAGTAGAAATTATCTTATTTAATACATATCTTTTTTATAAATAGGTACCTCCTTATTTAGAAGTAAGACGTCTACCCGAATTGTACGGTTAGGTTTGTTAAGTGAGGCAAGAGTTACGAAATAGAGTTAAGAAGTGTAAAGGAGCCCTAACTCAGTGAACTTGTGACGGTAGTACCATTCATTACATTGCATTCAAAAATATTCTGTAAAGAATCTACTTTAGATAAAATGTTTCCTTTTTACTAGCTCTGAAGAAGATACTTATTTCGTATTAAATTAGTAGGTATGAAAACATTTAATTCTCTTGATTTTTTCTTCAACCCAATTAAATATTGCTTTAAAAGTATTGTTTCTTTCTTAGGCGTATTACAAAGCCAGCAATCGTATCGATTACGTACATACACGATACCCACATGGCTACCCCATAGACATCTATAATCATCTCCATATATGATTAGTCACAGATGCTACCTTGTGGACTAAATTGAAATGTCTCAATAGGCAAAAGATGGTGCCTTTCAGATTTTAACCACGAAAGGCTTCATCTTCAAAAACTTGCTTTATACGTATAAGGTAAAAGTAGAATGATTCCCGATAAAATACATACATGTCTACCATTTGACACTCATTCAATCTGCATCGCGTAAAATCGATTACCGCATCGGAAACGGAAATCGATTACAGACGTCGTGTCTGACGCAAATCGATTCTAGTTGTCACCTTCACGATGCAATCGGAGTTAACGGCGATGTACTCGTAATTGATTCGCTTTTAATTTTCGAACGCTGATTGTCAATTTGACAGGTGTCAATTGAAATGAGTTTTGACTTATAATTAAATTGGAAAGCGAGTTATAGCTTAAATAATTAAGTTCTCATATGACTTGTTATAAGGCAGTGGCTATACTAGCCTATAGTGGTTAAGAAACTCGGCCCCTCGATCGGGGGTCCGATGTTCAAATCCCAGGCACGCGATCGAGGCACCTCTGATTTTTCAAAGTTATGTGCGTATTAGAAATTAGTTATCACTTGCTAAACGTGAAAGAAAACATCATGAGGAAACCTGCACACCTGAGAGATTTATAAAATAAAAACTCAAAGGTATGTGAAGTCTACCAATACGCACTTGGCCAGCGCGGTGGACTATGGCCTAATTCTTCTCATTATGAGAGGAGAACCGTGCCCAGCAGTGGGACAGTAATGGGTTGATGATGATGACTTATTATACATCTAAAATTATTACCGACGCGGTAAAAGAGAGAAAGAAAAAAATAATGCTATTGAGTTTTATATTATTTTTTTAACAACTTTCGGGATTTATGTTGAAATATGTCGTAGGTGATCTAATGACGTACTGATTGGCTTATTTATTTTTGACTGGATTTAAAAATAGCTTCTACTGTATTTTAAAAATAAATACATATCTACTTGGAAAGGTACAACCGGAGTTATACTAGTACTAGCTACTAGGTATATATACAGAATTGATACTTTGGAACTGCTGAAATAAATATGTAGAGCAATAAAATAAATATAATGTATTGTAACCTACTCTACATTATTTTAATTTGTAGGTACCTACATGTTGATTTTATATCTAGGTAGGTATTATTTTTATATAGAAAAATGATATTAAAATTAGGTATTTTATTTGGATATGAAATATATCTAGAACCTTAAGATCAAATTCCGACAGGTCAAAAGTACAATGAGGGTATTTTACCTTTTCGCTGCGTAGTAAAATTTATAAATATAATTTAATAAATTCAGATATTTTTACCTAGGTAGGTAATAATAAGCAACATATTGTTTGCTCAAGTGAAAATCGTATATCTATACCTACGTTAAAAGAAAATTCTTCATAATTAGCGTTTACCTACATTATAATAGCAATTAACAAAATAACGCAATGATTACTCCATCAACCCCATCTTAGTACGCAGCACTCGTTACGTAGCGCATACCTATACTAGCGCTATAGGGTGGCGAAACGTAGAGCGACTCTTGATGCGCAAAGCACCTGTGCCACAGAATCCACTGACAGACAAAGACGCAGATAACGGGTATCATCCCATTGGTGCATCCGCCGCGAAGCCCCGCCCCCAAGCCGCCACAACCAATCACGACCGCCCGCACAGATCTTGAACGTTATCTAGTTGTCTGCTGTCTCACTTGCCACTCTCGAGCTATTTTCAGACGTTCGAAATGTGAAAATGTACATAGAACACTGAAACGTCACGCGAGGAAATTACGTTTCGATTCGCATGAGCACGCGTTGATACGTTGTAACTTACTGTGGTTCTTACGTATATCTAATGTTAAGTATTATTAATAGTAAGTCTAACTTTATCGTATTTACTTCGATTTAGGTAGGTAGGTACTACATATAGACTCTGCATAGACTTACAATTACATTTTCTCTTTATAGTTACAAATTGCAGTTGTAATGTATTTTATTTTGTTATTTTTTTCAATGAAATGTTTGAATACATGCTTTTACTATTTCTGTGCCTACTCATCATACATTTTTAGAGGTCTATTTAAAAATATAAAATGTAGTATCATAGTTGAAAAGCTGAAGTATTCACAAATGAAAGGACCTTATTATTGATATAGTAAGTCGTACATACTGGAATATTCGATCAGGTTGTTGAAACAATGGGTGCCTTGTCCGATGGCGACCCACGTTGCACGTTCTGGTACCATTAATTAATAAAGGTCGTAATTACAAGGCTTTATCAAAGAATCAATTGTTTTAAACAGCTCTTGACAAAACGCCTTAGTTTTGAGGTTATATCTATGATAATATAGTAGTCTCAAAATTTCAGTCTTAAGAGCAAATACTTAAGCCTTAACGAAGAAATTTATAAGCCATTACTACCGGTTGTAAGCGTCGCATAGAACAAGCATTCATTGAAAAAATCCTGGAGTATTTTCAGCGGTAACCTTGTGCGTCCCCGAAACCGTGCGAGAGAGAGGGGTGGCGAGGGGCGCGGGGGGTAGGGCGGCCCGGGCGAGGGATTCGGGATTCTAGGGATGAGCTGCTCTCGCTTCCTCCCGTTACTCTGGCACCGTTCGTCGCGGCCGGCGCACATGAGCCGGTGTCGGATCTGAATCGCGCTTTCGCATCCCTAAGGCTCCACTCCAAATTCGAATTACGCGCTCGAATTGACAATCTTTTCTTTTAATTTAGAATTTCTGTGAAGTGAAGTAATTTTTTTTTCGGTTTCTGTTTATTGTTTATTAGTAATATATCAGGTTGACCTAATTTGATTTGGTCTTATAAGAGTTAGTATGCAGTGGGTTCGGACAGTGGACAATTGACGTTGAAACTAATGTTGAAAGCGTTCTGAAGCAATACAATGAAGATGTCTGGTGAGTGGATTAGATGATGATTGTGTCATCATTGATTATTATTGGTGATTAGAATTTTTGTAGAGATACGATCCGATTATATTTTAGTACGGAGGTTTTACGATAATTGGATGTTTTATTTATCTAACTTCTAGGCAATGTTGTCTGTAGCCTTAATAATTATGTTTATTATAATTACAAATTATTGTATAATTAAATTTTTACACGTTTATTAAGACCTTATTTTTGCGAAATATACGTTAAGCTTTGTGTTAGATAATTATAAATTCATTTATTTTACACTTTATAATAATATCCGTATTAGGTATTACCAACAACAGATTAATGTGGGTTTTCCTTAATTTATCATATATTTGTAATTTAATTAATAATTGTTTTTACGAAGTAATTCATTGATATAATAAACTAAGTTATGTTTTATTTATTATTTAACTATTTAATTATATTTATTTCATGATAACTATATTAGTAATAATTATTTATTTCTAACTAAAACCCTCGATACCTAAACCACAAGAGCTCGTTCTATTAGGCAGACACATGCTGTATGAAAAACCCACTGTATTGATAGTTTTAGATTATACCTATAATTGATAAATCAGTTAAAACCCCTGTGTTGAGGTTTTTGGACCGTTAGAACAATTTTGGCTGCAATGTAGTTAGGTTTTAACGCGTGGACCATGGTAGAGCTAGAATTTCCCAGTAATAATAATTGGTTGATATCAGGGTTTTTCAGCAAAACTGCGGTTTCACTGGGTATGATTGTTTCATGTAATTTCATAGGATTGTTACAATTTTGTTGTAGTTATGTGTTGATCGAAATAGATATAAAACTAAATTATTATAGGTACTGACGCTGATAATTAACATTTTAGTAGGTAATTAAAATCGTAATCAAATAATTCTTAATTAAAACTTATATAATAGGTATCTATTGTAGCTATTACATTTCAAATGGCATGGCTTTATCATAAACTTTTCACAATACCTATCTTAGAGGTACCTATGTGAGTAGGTTTTATTATCATTAGGTATAGATAACTTGATGACCCACGTGGTTATCATAGCATTCCGACTTGCCGGGTTCCGTGTTCGATCCCCGGTCAGTTATCGTACGTAATTTTAAAATTAAATTCTATCTTGATGACTATATATCTGGCATACTTGTCTGCAATTTAGCTACATACAAAGTTCTTTTGAGATCAACCTTCAATTGAGATCTACCTTCGATTGAGATCTACCTTTATTTCGCATTTTATCAGTTTCCAAGCCTTTCCCCACAACTAAAGAAGATACAGAGCATATTTTACAGCTGTCCAGCGGTTTTGGAAATATCTGTTTATCTATGTAAATTATTAGTTTGGTAGAGCTTTCAAGGGCCCAATAAATATAAAGTATTTATGCACACATCATAAAAAAGGGCTAACCGTCTCGCTATCTTATTCTGTTAAGGGTGTGCGAAATAGAAAAAAAGAAAAAAGGAAAAAAGATTATTTATCTGTGGTGTGTTACAAGAGTGTCAGCTTTTGGCGGCCGCCGCCGGGTTGAAAGATTGTTTGTTTAGAATGTTTGAAACAGGTTTGATTGGTAAAGGTTTGTTGACAGCAATGATGTGCGAATACGGTTTTTATCTGCCCCAAACTGTTTGCGGTTTAGGGATTACATTTGTAAAGGTGTTGTAGGTTTAGTAATATTGTGTAGATGTTCATCATCATCAATTATTGTTTCCACTGGGCACGGGTCTCCTCACAGAATGAGAAGGATTAGGCCATAGTCCACCGCGCTGGCCAAGTGCGTATCTTTGAGATTCTTTTTTATACATCTCCCAGGTAATGCACGTTTCATCACGATGTTTTCCTTCACCGTTTAAGCAAGTGATAATTAATTTCTAATACGCACATAATTTTGAACCTCGGATCGCTCGATTGAGAGGCCGAGTTTCTTAATCACTAAGCTATCACTGCTATTGTATAGATGTTACTAGATTGTAATGAAATTACCTTAAGATATAAAGAATAACGCTGGATGAATGCAACACTTACTCATTTATCTTTCAACATCAACCCATTACTGGCCCACTGCTGGGCACGGGTCTCTCAGAATGAGATGTTGTTAACCCTACGTTATCTTTAATACGTAATAAATAGTAGTAACATTATAATACATACATACAAAGTATCAACTATTTTACAATGTAAAATGAATATATAATCTACACTAATATTATAAAGAGGAAAACTTTGTTTGTTTGGTTGTAATGAATAGGTTCAAAAACTACTGGGACGATTTTAAAAAAATATTTCACCATTCGAAAGCTACATTATCCACGAGTAACATAGGCTATATTTTATATGAAATATATTTGACAAATAGATTTTGAGGCGGTACAATGTTTGCCGGGTCAGCTAGTTACATATAAACCACTTGGAGTTGGATTATGGTGGCACAACCGCCTCATATAGGTATGTTTACATTCCTACTTATAATAGTAGAGTAAAGCAATACTATGTGCTGATTTATGGAAGTTGTCAGGGAATTATGTAGTTCTGTGCACGACAATCATATCCCTCCTCCATACCTCAGGCATATCTATGCCTTTACATAGATAAGTAAAGATTACTCACACCTAACAAGAAAATGTAACCAGTTTTGACAATTAAATTGTCACTGATATCTATTTTCGTGTTTAAAAATATTAAAAAATGTAATTTTTAGAGCATTAGGAATGAAACGATATTTCTCCGCACTTTTTCTTCGATTTTGTGTTGTTTTTGCACCACTTAACTGCATATGTCGGCATGGTTCCGCGTAAATTACACCATGGCAGTGGGAAAACAGTCATTCATTTTGCGTATGTGTCAGCCATTTGTGGCTTCCTTCAATTACAAGGTGAGATATCTATACTAATCTATGACCTGAGGTAGGATTTTAAACTTATCAAAGATAACAGATGTTCATGAATTGTGTCAGCACGTTTGTTTTCTACTTCAGGTTCATAAAAATAGTCATAAGTAATTCAACAAAGGTTATTACGACTCATTTCCAGTGAATACCTACACATTTGACTATTCATAATTATGATAAGTTTAAAAATTATTCATTAAACGAAAATTATGGATGGCGTCACTGTTCGCATTGTCGTTGTCGAGATAACCTTCATTTAATGAGGAGGTCAAGTTTTTCATATAAAAGTCAGTTATTGCCTAATTTGAATACAAATGTATAAAGTCAAAACACCTACCTATCAAATTAAATTTTACCGGTCATATATTATTTGAATCTATAAGAGAGGTATTTTAATTTACCTACTACGAGTATATTGAAAACAAAATGTCTTTGCTTTTAGGTAATTTAATAATCTTATTGTATTATATGTCGATAGGTACCTACCTATATTTGGAAATTTTACAATATGGTAGATTAAATGTAAAGTTTAAGCTACTCTTTACTAATGATTAGTGAGATATGACTTAGGTACTAATGATTAGTAAAATCATTGTAGAAAATTCCTTAACACTGTGATTCTTAGGATGTAGAGTATTTAAAGTTATGACGATAAAAAGTCCATGAACATTTGTAACTGATTATAAAGTACAGGAATCCTAAGTTAGATTGTTAAATCTTAGATTAGAAGGGAACTTTGACTTTCGGACTTGCCACACTGTTCAAATCAGAGATAACTAAAGGATACTACTGCTACTGTACGTGGTAGAACCCTTTGTGGTTCAACTCCGGCTGCACCACCGCCACATCTACTTCTGCCTATTAATAGTTGTGTTAGGCGCTGCTGTGTTCCGTTTTTAAGAGTGTGGTAAGGGTGACATACTTTTCCAAGGCGTTCCAGCTTAGTCCTCAGAGGTAGTGGCGCATCTGTGGCCGAACTCAGGTAGGAATATGTAATCCTATCTGGCAGTAGTCACTTACCATCAGGTGAACTGCATGCTCGTCTGCTATTCCTTTATTATAAAAAAAGCTTCACTTGAATGTTTATAGAGTACAGTTTGGTAATCAATAGTGTCTTCAAAGTCTCCTATCCGTACGAGGCCAGCGTAGTGGATTAGGACTTGGACTTATTCCAAAACAAGAGTATTTACCTTTTTCTGTCTCATGACAGCAGTGTTAGGCACTACTGTGTTCTGGTTTGAAGACATAATGTTCCGAGGCAATCCAACTTAGTCCTTAGGGGTAGCGCCGCAGCCACTTACCATGCGGTGGACTGCATGCTCGTCTTTTACTCATATATTATATAAAAATATGCAATAATAGGTTGAAATTATTTATATTCGACCGTGGTAGTATAGCCTGTATTGCGGAAAGACACACTTAATTTACCTACAACTTTATGACTGTCTGGTATAAGAATATATTAGCTTTGTATCTGTGTTTCGTAAGTTAGAAAGCGGACTTTCTGCGAACACTATTCAACGGTCGTCAAATGAATTCCTATTTAGCGTCGTATCTCTGATGAAGCATGCAGTTTGCATGCGTAGGTACTTAAGTTTAAGGCTGGCTACTCATTAGCTACTTTCGCTCAAGCTACTATTGAGCTACCGGTAGCTTTAGCGTTTAATTAACGGTAACGTGACTGCGACGTGACAAAAATTGCTCATTAAGTATTAATGACAGTTATTGATAGTAGCAATGTTTTCCTTATTAGAGAGCGAAATGGTCCGATTTTTAGTAAGCAGAAATGGTTAAATTTTGATCTTTGGTGGCTAGATAGATTCATTTTTAATAACGGGCGTAAGAATTGTTAAACGCGACTGTTGAAAGTTGCTCGGCGACTATTTAGTAGCTTACGCGTAGACAATCGACTCTCGACAGATTTTGGAATAAAATCAAGCATAATATGTCGTTCGTCGATCGCTTAAAAAATAAATTGAATAGTGACGCGGCAGCGGCTTAAGCAACTGCTCAGTAACTTAAGCGACTCTGGTCGCACGTAGCTGTTCACGCGACAGTCTCCAATGAGCGGTCAGCCTTAACACATTTGGAAGTATAAGAACATCGTAAGTCTCAACTCTATTGTAAAGGCTTAAGATGATATTGTGAAGGTGTCTTTGTATGACAAGTTTTATGGGGAGCGTTCCGGGCCAAGTGACAGAGTAAACCGCGTTATTGTCAGTCGCCGTGGCTAAAACGTGAAATCGGCTTTCCGTGGGGTCTTCGGACAGAGACCCGTTGAGATATCGAAATGTTCATATGCTTTTCTATCCAAAACATGTTCTGGGACCTTATGAAGTAGATGAAGTAAAAGATTATGAAATCTAGTTAATGTTAATGTTAAATAAATGACGGACGTTTGTAAACAACTTCTAACTGAACAAAAGATCCACTTGAAGTTGATCTGACGATATTATTATGTTTTCATTGACGATTTGAATGTGTGTTCCTAATACCAAAAGTACATTAGGTAGGAATAATAGTTTTAACTTAATCACATCATTAAATTGAGCGTTATATTTATTACCTACTTATGGTTTTATATATTTAAAAAAAGTAAAACCGACATGTTTTATCAAAAATTTCTGTTGTGTTCTGTCTTCTTAATTGTCAGGTTTTATTAACAACTCACGCCATTAATAATAAGCAATCTATTCATTTCCCTGCCAAAGATTGAAAGTTGACAATTTATAGTAGGCACAAATTGTCAATAATCTTGGGTAGGTAAAACATTGGATAGATTATTAATTTAAAACCTCACTTGATTGGTACAGGTATTCATGCTTTTGTTTTCATATTCATAAGTCCAGACAATGTAACCTTGTAAATGAAGTTGCAAATTAAGTGACTGACCGACGCAAAGTCGAGGTGTTTCAGTCATGTCAAAGGGTCATAATATTCGGATCTCAGGAACGAAGGCTATCAATATAAATGTTACGGATTACAGACAAACTATCAGTATTAATATACCGATCAAGAATTCATGATACCTTCATACTAAGAAAATTTTAAAACATACAACCACACAAAAGACATACAATGTTTGTGGCGTGCTTTTTCACCGAGTTTAAAGTGTTTTCGTGAAAACTAATAAGCGTAGTAGAAAATTAATGATTAGGTGCTAGTATGATTATTAGGTACTAGGTAATGATAGGTTAGTTTTACTTTCAATGAATTGGAATGCCATGTTAAAAAGTTATTCATAATGTTTTCAAAGATAAATTCTAACTAACCCACACTTGGCTGACGATCGAAATTTCAATCTTATTACGAGAAGAGTTATTCCCAGCAGCATAAATTTACGATATTGTATATAATTGATGATCATCATTGTGTTCACACATATCTATTACAGTTATGATAACCACACCTATAACGAAAGCAGTAAATGTAACAAAAAAAAATAATATACTAAACAGATCACGACGACTCCATCGATTTCATGTTCCGCGAACGTTATTTTTAAACTGGCGCGTTTAGCGGAAAGCGAAGACTTAACGACGGCGCGTCCGCATTGTCCGCGCACGCAGCGTTCGATACATGAACCGCAACGGCTAATTTGAATTTGAAATTCGAATTTTACGACACACATAAGCGTGACTGTCAAAACGATAATGCAGTCACTTAACGTTTTCTTCGATCGTTTTCGAATGTACCAATTTAACGCGTGACAAACGAGAGTAAAGGTGGCTCAGTAATACGAGTTGTAAAGGTGGCTCGGCCACTATCATGTTCCTCCGATAATCTCTTATTAGATAAAACAATAGAAGTAATATTATTGGTTACACACTACGTTAAAACAATAGAAGTAATATTATCTGAGAGATTTATAAAAAATCTCTAAGTTATGTGAAGTCTACCAATACGCACTTGGCCAGCGCGGTGGACTATGGCCTAATCCTTCTCATTATGAGAGGAGACCTGTGCCCAGCAGTGGGACAGTAATGGGTTGATAATAAAAAAAATTGGTTCTACACTACTCTCTAAGTGGTCATTGTAAGCGGAGTTAGCTAGTTAACTCAAGTACCTACCTATGTGTAAAATTACAGTAAGGGCCAAATTTCAAGTTTGAGATAAAAAGTATTTGAGAAACTTCTTATCTTAGAAATTATCACTAAATAGGGCTCACAGAAATAAGCACAAAGCTTAAGTAAAGAGGGGAGATTTACGAAAAATCTTATAAGTAAGAAAAATCTAAATAAAATACCTAAATCACATCATGAAACCGTTGAACATTAGGTTGTCTTAATTGCAATTACTAGTTATTATTAGTTTATTGCTGTTTAACAATAGGCAAATTTAAGTGTCTAAGAACGTATTTGTGGGCTGTTTTCTTACAACTATGCCAACAAAGGACTCCAAGATTAATAAACGTCATAAAAAGCTTCAAACAAATTGATAGCGACAGGTGAGCTGCCATAGCAACCGCGCAAAGGACGTACCGAACTGGATCCACAGATCCCTTTAGACTTTTAACATCCTGCGTATTGTGCGGAACTGCACTTTGTGATGTAAAGCAGTTATCATTTAACCGCATTGTATTAGACGCATATCGAGCGTCTAATTTTATAGCGTTTTTTTCAACGCCACGTGCGTGAAGACGTAGACAAGATAGGGGTTGTTTTAACAAGTTTATTAGCAGTAATGGGGTGGGTTATGATTTATGGAGTGTCTCTTTCAGCTGCTATTTGCTAGGGGATGCGCTATTGACACGCGTACGTTTTGTCGTGTGTAATGAATTTGTTTTCTTCGTAACGTGTAATTTGAGCTAATTTGTCATACTTGTTATTTGTACTTCATTTTTCGACAAACTTTCCTTAATGTATTGACGTTAACTATTAAGTAGGAACAATAGACTATTGATATTTATAAAGACATACTAAGTTCAGTGAATTTTATTTATAAGTCTATAGCTAAATTAATTAAAAAAAGATAAAACAGTCTGATATCTTCATGTCGTGGATTTGCATTTCGGAGGGATGCTCTGAGAGACAAGAGACAAGCGGAAACGCTTTGTGGCGAGCGGAAATGAGGCATAATGCGATCACCATCTTGCATTCCACGCTTTTTGTCTCGCAAATAAGTCCGACCAACAGGTTTGCGGGTGTAAGACATCTAAGTGCCACATTGGCTGTGGAGACTGCGCATTTTATAAAAATTATGATTAAAGTTTTACTCGGTACACATGGTATTTGGACTATCTTGGAGCTAGCTAATAATGTGGTAATAGGTAGGATATGTGTTATATTCAAAATATATAGATAGTTTATATTTGTTTAAAAAACTAGACAGTAGTACATGCGTTCGGCTGGAACAGCCGAATGGGTCAAATGTGGCGAACGCACTCCATGCGTTCCTGATATTTTGCAGTCATATGCGCGTGCAAACGCACTAGCAGATATGTTTTAATGATTTCGACATCATTAATATTTTTTTTACATTTATTTTGATATTTTTTTTAACATATATCGTTTGTTCACAGCAGCAGACAGCCAGGAATCTGGCAGTCCGCCACCGAGTCCTACCGACTCCGCTACATCCGAATCAGCACCCACCTTAGTTCATATCAACCAAGAAAACATGGCCCCAGGAACTGACATCAAAGAGTACTATGGAACCCTCGACTTCGGCATTCCAGACACCTACTTGCCACCACACTCGGCAGATTATGGAAGAAACTTTCTCCATAGACCTTTAGACATACCAAATCAAAGGTTTCTAGACCCTGTGAAGAGTCCAACAGATAAAGATGACGATTCGAAAGCCGATGAGCTATCAGAGAACCTAGACTACAACTTACCAATCGAATTAGTCTTCAAGGCTGGTGGCATTTTCTCGAGAGTCAATATCCCGAGTGGGACGAAGTACGGACCTTTCAACGGGAAGTGGGAGAAATACCCTCTGGACAAGAAGTACGCTTTCGAGGTAAGTCTTTAGTAACTACCTATTAAACATACTTTTCCGAAACGTTTCAGCTTAGTTCTCACGCGTAGCGGCGCATCTGTGGCCGACCTCAAGTAGGAATACCTAATTCTATCATGGATTGACCAGTAGTAGCCGCTTACCATCAGGTGGAGGCATGCTCGCCTGTTACTCCTATATTATAAAAACAAAACTAATTAGACAGGTCGTTGACAACGCCACAATATTTTGAGGTTTGAATGAACCACTTGTGAAGCTCCGGGATCAAGTGTAAATATGTCGAAAGAATGAGTGGTCTTGTCAATAAATTATCCCTAACCAAAGCCTCAGTGTCAGACGTGAGCAGTAAAGTAGTTATTTTATTGATACCCCTGTTCTTTCTACGATTTTTTTGGTTGCATTTTTTCTCGTCATGTCACAGTTCATTAGTGACAAGTAGTGCTTGTTTTCTTTGTTTGTTTAAGTGTAAGGTACACACATACACAGCCACTCATATATTGAAATGCATCTCAAACTTGGGTGGTTAATTAATTTGTAGATTTTTAAATTATAAGATGATAATGATAGATGAGATCCTAAATAATAATAGGTAAAATTACGTCATTTACATCATTTACTAATTTAAAAGCAAATTTTAATGGTCTCATTTGCTTTTAAATTTATTATGCAAAATTATAGAAAAAGGCATTTACATTAAACAATCGTTACTTACAATTTATATTATAATATATACTTATTGAAATCTTTGTCCCTGAAAATCACCAGTAAGCACTTTATGGGTATTCTTCTTGCTTTAAATTTGATTATCAGCGAAATTGGCTTAACTAAATCGTGTCGTATTTTAAAAGGCGTTTTAAGATACGAACATCAAGTCGAAGTACGCACTCATATTCGAAGGGCGTGTCTCGTTTATCTGCGCATCGGAAGCGGAAACGAATTGTTTGATTTGCACGCGGATTTAGCAGATAGAAAAGTATTGGGTTTCTGCAATATTTGATCCATTGAGAGCGCACCTTTTGTTAGTTGCGGTGTTCATTTTATCTTTCGAAGTAAGAAGTGTATTATTGATAGATTAGATGTTCCAAAATAGCTAAAGTAGTTTATTTGCTTACGATTTGGTCAACTGTTTACAACTATGATAAGTGGGCTTGATTTGTTTTCTAAAATTATGTCTTATTATTTCGTTTCATACAGCGTAAGTTATTACTTTCTCTTCTTCACGTAGGTATCATTGCAGGTCCGTAGCTAAACCACAATATACATATATTTTTTGCTTTAGGTCTACTTAACAATGGATTTAGTATATAATGACACTTAGTAGTTTAGATATCAAGGTACCTACAATGTAGATACTAGTAGTATACTTTGCTGTTTTTATAAATAGTTTGAACTGTAGTGTTGCTGGTAGAATGTATGCTGAGATAGAATGTATTCTTACGCATTCCATGATTTGATAACATTTTTTTTCAAAAGACTCGATACGCTATTGCAAATCCTCTGTTACGGCCCGATATCGGATGGCAGTATCCGGTGGACAGGTAGCACTTACCTTCGATATTGTTGGTGTCTAGTTACAATCAAATTAAGCTATTGTGATCTTATAATCGGATCCACAGTTCCGGGTTTTAGGAAGGACGAAAAATGTGTGATTTTTTCATGTCTCTAAACTAGGGCTTCGGTAACTTAGTAAATTATTTTAATCGTAATTTTTAAACTCGAAAATTTAAACCTTAAGTTTTACAAGTTATACGTAGTTAGCAATTGCAAATATTTGTCTATTAAATACCTATCTTTCAATTACACTTTATATATACAAAAGTAAAACAATGTTCAGGTTTTAGATACCCACAAAGTATATCAAGACTTTAATTTATTTCATTATTACTTTACTTTAATTTCATATTATCACGAGTAAAAAATCGTAATCGTAATGCGATAAAAACAATTCCTTTATTACAAAATATCCAGTTTTTCATTATTTAATCTAATCTGATAATAAAAAAAAACTGTAATTGACACTTCAATTTGCAATTATAAGCAGGTACTATCTAGCGTCATTCGTAATACTGTAGGTGTCATATTGCAATCAAACCAACGCATTGAAAGCTTTCGAAGTGCACTCGCTTCCGGTTGACATAAAAGCTCTGTAGATTTATTTTGCTTCACTGATCTAAGGATTGGTCAAAAGAATCAAAATTTGCAAATGTATTGTTGAGTGCATTGTGCATTTGATTGCTCTAAAAATAAATTTATTTTTACAAGTATTTTTTTTAATATCTTTTATAGATTTATTAAACTATTGAGCACTATGATGAAAACATTACTTGATGTCTAAATTATATTAAAAAATAGTTTTATAAAAAAAAACATAGTATTTAAATCACGGAAAAGTACTGAAAATTTTGAATTAACATAAAAAACGCGGACTTAAATCATCTTAATAACGTTCTTCGATAGCGTGAGTTTATTATCAGTAGGTACCTAATAACTTATAGTTAAAACCAATAAGTACTTAAATTGTATATACATATTATAGTAACTTCACTTGATCTGACGCCTGTACGTGACGCTAGGGTAAAAGTGCCAATTGCGGGCACGTCATTACGAGGTATAACGCTGACCGCGCTTCCGCGCCATCGAATGGAAACGCTCTTTGATGGTTACCCTCTGTGACGTCACTTTGTGTTTTTGTTTAATGTCACTACGTATAGATGTTCTATTGTTTCGATGACAGTGATTAAACATATTGATGTATGGTATTTAAACTACTTTTACAATATAAATAGTACGTATTATAGTAACTTCACTTGATCTGACGCCTGTACGTGACGCTAGGGTAAAAGTGCCAATTGCGGGCACGTCATTACGAGGTATAACGCTGACCGCGCTTCCGCGCCATCGAGTGGAAAAGCTCTTTGATGGTTACCCTCTGTGACGTCACTTTGTTTTTTGTTTAATGTCATTACGTATAGATGTTACATTGTTTCGAAAACTTTTAAAACATGTTGTTCGAGTTTTTGTTTTAACTGTTACTAATTTCTCTCCCAGTAGGACTAGTTTTGTTATTTTAATTTATAATCAGAAAGAAGTACTTATAGTCTCTTTATTTTCTCAGTATATCCAATATTTTTGTTACCTACAAAATAAGAGTTAATGTCCTAAGGCAATTTGAAAACAAAAGCCGCATACTTTATGAATAAAAATGGTAGATATAGTGAATGAAAAACACCAACTCAAGAACAAGATTGTAAGTAAAAAACGTAACATACCGTGTGAGTAACGTTTGAAAAAATTAAAAAAAATCAACCGAATGACGGTAATGTTAACCCATCCGCGTCCGTTGATACCTGCACTTACACAATGGGATCGGATTAATTCAATAACCTCATGTCTACGTAAACTCAAAGGGGTGACACATATTCTTGCTTTGCGACGCGGTAACATTATCTAACCACCATTTCACAAGTCGCGATATCTCAATAAAGATCTTCAAGAAAAAATAACAAAAAACATATCAGGGTAATCACAGGATTCTTTATGCGAAGCTCCCGTGTCAAAGTGCAATAAAGGTTGCGTACGAATAAACCTTAATTTTTACTAAGGCGTGACCCCCGTCAACAATTTTTTACCTCAAATTTACACTTTTTCAAAGAAAAAATCGAAGTAACGGTAAAATTAACAATACGACATGTCAGTAGGAACTTTTGGAATTAAAACTTGATTGGCGAGTTTTTTTTAGCGTAGCAATCGTCATGAAATCTCTTCAAATTCATCTCTTCCTTTTGAGTTCTTATTATTGCAGTTTGTGTACATCTTTTCATTTGATTAAATCCAAGGATCTCGTCAAATTTTCACACGCATTTAGGAATCCGTTATCTTAAATGATGTCTTTTGATGACAAGTAATTCCTCAACTCCTTGTTATATTAATTCATGGTGTAAGGAGCTTTAAACCGAAGCAGTTAGTGTAGTGTAGTCAATAATAATGATGATAAACCCAAGATATAAATTGTTTTTTTAATAAAGACTATAAATTAGGTAAGTACCCGAATCAGTATCATGAAACATATTTTCCCATAGACGCCTATTACTGATACCAAAAAGATCAGGAATTACTTGCACAGTAAAGTAATAATAAAATAATCTTAGTATATTGGTTACATGAAAAATTATTAATTATCCAAAATTATCGAAAGATTCCATGAGAACTGATCATCAAAACAGATCCAATGAATTTTAGATTAGATAACCAGTTTATTACAAAGCCATCATTTCAGATGTCAATCAAATTATGAATTAGTTATAACATAATTTGCATGCGATATTCCTCAGGGTGCATCTGTGAAATTGATGCGAAATTGGCACGTTATGGATCCCACTAATTATAATTGCAATTTTTAATCGCAATGAATGTAAAATTCTATTGAATTGGTTGGTAATGTTTGGTTTGGATCTGACAAAGGGAATTGCCTATGAATGTTTTATTGGACCCTGTTTATTTTTCACTGCGAAGCGTCGGTGCTCGAATAATTTGTTTGCAATGTTATTGTTAAATCGGAACATCGGGCTGTTTGACTTCTCTACAGTATATACTGTAATGTGTATCTATTGACTACTGATATACGTTGAGTATGTATATAAAGCTTTATGTTATGTGATAGGTCTGAAGTTGACACATAGATAATTTTCTATTCAGTGTTTTTATGTTATGAATCTGATGTAGTAGCCTGCTTTAAAATGTAGTGTACCTCCTTCATAAATAACAAATTAGTTTATCTTAACGTGATAGGCTCAGCCAAATAATTGAGTAGTTGATAAGATTAGATTGTATAGCTAAGAAAACATTTACTTAAAGACTTATGTATTCTGGTGTTGGTATTTTGAGAGCATTCATAACTAGGAATATTTAACATACATATTAAACTGATGTTAATACCTATCTAAGAAATATTTTTCGTAGTAGTTAGATGTATCCGCTCGTAGATTAAAAACTACTGGACTAATAGGCATTCTGCAAAATTTATCGCTTTTATTAACTTAAGATTTTACGATATACATATTCTCATAGTTGATCAATAATAGACCAATTTTTAATTAACATAGATAAGTGTAAAGTTTATTGAGAATATGTTTTTTGTCACTTACTTAATTGTTATTAGAAACATCTAATTTTATAACACCCTAATAATAATTCCTAATCGCGCATTTTGAAATTAATTTCATTTTCGATTTAAAACTCGGACCTACTCCCAGTAGCGAACCAGTTGCATTACTGTCAAAATATCTGTCATATTCGTGTGACATCCTTTGAAAATAGCCACCCCCTTCGGCAAAGGATTAGCCGATGCAGCCCCATTACATCTTCATTACGGTAGGCGGCTGACGTTTCTGTCTATTGTTGTATTCGGAATAATAAATATAAAAAATATTATTGTTACAGCATTTATTGCCACTATTGATAATATTTATACGATCCGTGATCTCCGCTTACAATGTACAGATGCCGTTCATGTTTGGGATTGTGATCATGTAACTCATCTCTCACCGAAATTGTTACCTTGTAACGTTTTATTTTGAACATTATTCATTTAAAATTATCTTTTAACTTAGTTCTCTATTTTTCAGTTTGCAGATTTACGATGTCAATTATAGCTTAGGTTTTGAATGTTATTTCTTTAAATAAAATCACGTAGTTCTGGGATCTTAAAAAGCAAAGATGTTTAAATAATTTCGTTCAACCCCTGATCACCATCATTATACAATCATTATCAATCCATTATTTTCCCCGTACGTACATTTCTCAAAATGATTTCAATTAACGCTACATTGTTATACGATGATTTACCGAAAAAATCTGATGTAATTACCACAGGTTCAATTCCGAATCTCTAGTCTAGAGCTAATATTCATACCCCTCACAGCCTAAACCCTTTTGTACCTAATTAATCAGTCTATAGCGATTAATCAAGCGAGCATGAAAGCTAATTCATCGTACAACCACATCTTCATTCCTCCGAGCTTGATAAAGTGGCGTTATAAATAACGCTAGCAGAGGGAGCTTCCCCTTCTATAAACATTTCTTTTATTATTAACAAGCAGACACTTATCAGTTAATCTTACACCGTTGTACAATAGCAGCTAATCTCCGGGTGTGATAGGAATTTATCTTCGCCGTATCGACGATCATTGTCACGTCTATCCCCTACAGATACGCCTGTTTCGGAAACATTGACATTTTGTTTGGGGTCCGCAATGTCATAATTTTTCGGGATGATTTTGGTTAACGCAAAAATTTGTTTTACTCTAGTTAATGTAGATGTCTGATCTGATGCTTACCAAATTTGAATATGACGAGAAAAATATGCCTTATGTAAAACTGACTGGTGCTACACGTTTTGTAAGTATGCACTAATCACGCAGTAGTGTGTAAATATCGAAATCATTTAGTCTTTGAATTTCAAAAGATTTATTAAAAGTTATGTTTAAAATTACCTAGGAATATAGGTACTTTTAATTATATTGTTCTTGCTTCAATGTACATAACTGCGAGCTACGTAAGAAAAGACTTATGAAATACTTTCCCTCCAACATGCGGTAAGAATAAACGTAACTTAAATAATTCGCGTACAATTGCTTCGAACTCGTAATAAAGTCTCATTGCAAAGTTTGCTCACGAGTCGTCTTTCTGCGGCTTCTTATTTCCACCAATATTTTTCCCAACAAATTCGTGCAAAAACAGTGCGGGCGTGCACAGTGGGGCAATATTTCATCTGAGCTGGCCAGAACAATAATAGCCTGTGGAGTTGAAGCCACGGCACGTTCGCGCCACAATGTTAAGCAACCACCACTATTCCCTGATCCCCCACGTCTCTGCAGAATCATCGGGATGCGGATTCGAAAAGAGGAGGCGCGTAATTCGCTGGGATCTTCTTGTACTGGTTGGTCAACAATCGCCAGCATCCGTGTAGACAAAATAACGAAATACCCCGAAAGCAATGCGATATATGCACCGGTTATTGGGTTAGGTTAAGACTTGTTTACACTGAGAACTCGGCAGAGGCGATTGTTGATGCGTGGGATGCCAAGTGGCTAACGTTGGCGCTGTAAATATTCCGCGGTCGATTTCAAAACAATACTCTTTAACAACTCCACATTCAAAGAGATGAAAATACGAGTATCAACATTGATGGATTTATGCATAGCTAGTGAAGCTCGAAGCTAGCGCAGCGATCTGAATGAGGATAGAAATTTTATATTCGAGTTTCGAGTGGTTCTATGATGCCTTTTTTCAAGATTCTGTCGGTTTTATTTATAAAATGTGAGGTATTTCACGAGTATTGTATTATGTAATCAATCTAAAAAAGATCGCAACTATTAAATATATAAAGTAGGTATCTTACGTCCACTATTGTTATATTATCCATCCAATGTTTTTTTATTTGTTCGTCTTTGGTTGATAGAATTGGATAGATTTATTATTAATAAGCCGTGTTTATCAAATCGATATTTTCTGCACAAGAAAGACCCTATGACCCAGAGTTCCAACAAGAAAAAAAAACCGGGAGCAATGGAGAATGATAAGCAAAAAAACCGAATATAACCGAATAATTCCGGCTCCCAGCAATTGTCACCGTGACGACGTCGGTGTCTGTGAGGGTAGTTTTTTGCGAGTTTTGCGTGTAATCTTCCACTTACTTACTTAATCCGTTTTAACGCGTCCAGATGTGCGCTTTGAGTACGAGAATCAGATTGCTCGCTATGTTCCAGAATAGATAACTGCAGGTACCTACATCGCGTAGTTAGCTTTTACTTATTTCAATTATTTCGATTTTCCGTCGCGGATATGCTCTCGAAGACACGGTTTCTCATTATTTTTGTAGGAAAAAAGAAGTTTTGGAAAAAAAAACATGTTAACCTATGAAACAGTAAGCAAGTAAGCAAGGTACTTGATTTGAAGACAAATTGCCGTTAATGAAATCATTTCATTCATTAGTTTCTAATTTTCGAATTAAGTTGTTATTTAATTTATGTTGGATTGTTATTGTAGTAATTTTAATAGGATTTATACAAAGGGAACTATATAAAATATGTTCTCCATAAAATATTTGAAATATTCGGGCAGCTTTCAAATCTACCAAATTATTGGTGTTGGGTGGTTACGTAGAAGTCCATATAAACATCTGATTTTAAAATTTAATGTACATCGTAATTATTTTATTGATCTTGTATTAATGGTCAGGCAATCAACAGTCAAAATGAAATTAGTAGGTAATATAAAAAAAAATGGGGTCAAATGTAGTGATGACGTAAACCTAATTTCCATTATTCTTTATTAGTCTGACATGTTCGTGGTCCCTTAACTAGTTCACGACATAATTATTGTACAATTAGTTATTCTTACTTTATATGTAGACATTTCGACTAAGAAGTAAAAATTGAATGAAACTTCAACCGATTTAAAGATTATTTAAATAAAGATTTTATTAAACTTAGACTATTTGCCTAAGTTCGTTCAAGATATTTTAAATAGGCACATTTTAGTCACAGAAACAAAGAGATAAACAGACTAAAAGACAGACAAACACGAACTAATTTCACAAAAATAAAAACATTTAGAACGCGCTTACTTAGCCTTTATCATCCTCATTACTTGCAAATAATATCGCGTTCTATGCATACACGCGAAATATACGGACCTATTATCATCGATAGATTCGTGTTATTCTGTAGCAAATACAAAAATACAATCGTTAGTGGCGAGATCGTTCACCGATCGCCGAACAAACGATGGCGGCTTTTGTTCCTGTCAATGGGGTGCCGATAATACCGCGTGAATGGCACATCACATTTTAACACCTACATAAGCTTCCACCACCAAAACTTAAACAAACCTCACTTATACAGGCATAGAGTTTATTTTATAATATATCGCAAATGTGAAGTTTTTTGCGCAATGATATCAGTCCGTGAATATATTGTCGTGTCAGGAATTAGAACGTTTTGTCTTCGCTTAATGGTCGAAACGTGACCGTAAACGAGGCTAATTTTTCAATAATAGTCCGATACAGTGACAATGATGAACAGTGTAAAGTGTAATCCCATTGAAGGTTTACGGTTATTTATGTGAACGTGTCAGGGCGCTTCTTAACCTGAATGAAAGTTAGAAAAAAAAATGAAACAAACAAAGGCTTGTAGGTACGAATGGCCTACTTTCCGTATTTTCTGATAGTTTTGTTCCAAAAGAATGCTTTTATCAGACCACATAGGTATGCAAAGTTAGGAATTTAGAACACGGACTAAAATTTAGACAAGACTAATACAAGGTGGTCGGAATTCCGGACATAAAACGAATTTCGCCGCCGCTTACGGAAGCGTTTCGTTCAGTGATTTGAAAAGCTAATTAGAGATTTATAAAAGGGTTTTAGAACGGCAAATCTTATTTGCCGTGCTTTCTTTTAACGACTTTGTACAGCGTAAACTAAATCTATTTTAGTGTTCATTTATGTTTTCGAAATAGGAAAATGTATCTTTTCTAAATGTAGGTAACGCGCTTAATAACAAAGGCAAGTTAATTTCTATTTTGAACTTAGAAATATAAATTTATCTACGTACCCCAAAGAACCTACCCGTATTGAATCCCAAAAATAATTATATGTATTATAGTCACAGATGCATAATTCTAAAAATTAAAAAAGGATTCTTCTCTACCTATAGATAGTACTTTGATAATAATTTAAAAGATATAAGCTTCTTATCTTAGTCTAAATGTATGATGATTTTAATGAATTTGCCACGCACAAATAAATACATTTTTAATAATAAAGAAAGTAGTTTTAACTAGATAAAGGAACTTATATACACATACTTACAATTTGACATACCTATATAAGTAGTTGCCTATTTAGGACAAATTATACAGTTTAATGGGGAAGTTCAAATTCGGCTATACAAGGACGTGCATTAATATTATATAGGTATACAGGCGGTCCAATTTGGCGCAGGCGTGCACGGGATACGGGTAAATAACCGCGCACACAAATTGTTATCTTGTGAAACGAGACGTGTGATTCGCGCAACGACGCGTGACCGCCGCTACGGTAGGAACCGCTCTTCAGCGCAATAGGGATGGGATGTGTCGATATGTTGCAACTTTTATGATAGTGTATATGTTTATTGCGATCGTATGTATGTAGGTATCGTGCTGATTAATCTTTACACCGTACTTTTGATTTATTAAAACAGACGTGTCCTATAATGTGCTTCGTAATGTTGTTGTTAATAATGATTCTCGTAAACAGTACCTTTATTCCGTAAAATGTCTGAGAAATATGTTGGAAAATTTGCAACAATAATAAAAAAAATAATGAGAAAATAGTTCGATTACTTTCGAATGTAATTTTTCATTAAATGTCATTGTTCACCTATTAATAGGAGACTTGATTGGCCACATTAAAAGCACCTAAAACAAATACCTAATACCTAATTATTGATCAGACAATCTTGAACAAAGGTTCACTTTGTCGTCTGTCAAATAGAACTTGTTATTGTGCTTCGAAGGCAGTTATAAAGAGTTTACACATACGAGTATTTATCTGATCGTCCATTGGTATTTATTAATAATATATAATTGCTATTATTGTAATTTATATAAATCGATAATAATTACTATAAGGTTTAGCTTACCACAGAAGTAACAAAATTCCATCGCTCGACACGGAAGCAGGCCCACGTACATCACTAGAATTTATGAAATGTAATTTTCCGACGCGAACGAGTCGCGAACATTTGTAGCTTTCCCCAAGTATTCCGGGAAATTGCGATCTCGCAAAATATGAGATCTACCACAGTTCGTTTAAATTACAAACTCGCTTTTTATAATAATCTGCACTGCAGTCATTTCCACGTGCCCCATATTAAAGTATGGGTAGGTCGGTACTCGAAATTTAATTCTTAAAAAAGGATATTAATTTTTATGCGTTTTACGAGGCAATAATGGTATTGGGATTTACAGGATATTTTCAGTACACATATATAGGTAGAATTTACTTGATTTAAGACTACAGGGGTTAATATCAATGTTCCCAATTAATAAGTGTTTGTCTTACTTCGTCATTCTTCTTTTATTGAAACAAAGAAAATATTTTTTTCACAGTACTTGAGATTTATGCAATTAAAACACATAATATATCGACTCGCATTTAACCTAAATAATATAAAAACATACATTCTAATCATTGTTACTTTTTTTTAAATAACTAACACAGATAAAGTCTAAAATTATTAAGAACTAGACTCTACATTTTTTTTAACAATTTTGTAGAATAGTTGGATAATGTTAGTCTTAATACTATATTGTATAATAGACGATTACCCGGCCCTTCATCTCAAGACATGGAACATAACTCATCATACGGTCCATAGTTCACGGGGCAAGTAACATCGGTGGCAAGTGTCCGCACAATCATCGATGACTGATGGCCGGCATGTGGCGCCGCCACTCGCCTACTCATCGCTCGCTAGTTTCTAGGGCTGGCAAAAGCCTGTAAAATTTCACAAAATTTTCGAAATTAGTTTATTCAAAAATAAAAAATAAGCTAGTTTTGCTCTTTGTTTCTGTTTTTATTTTTATGTCACTCATCGCTCGCTAGTTGATAGGGATGGTAAAGTACAAAATTTTCGCAAAATTTGCAAAGTTTCTTTATTGAACAAAAATTAAGCCACTTCTGCTCTTGGTTTTTATAACGATCTGTAGGTATATTTTTATGTAAAATGACAAATATTTGTTATCAACTCCAATTAATCTACGTATTTTATCCTCATATGTGTACCTACTATTATCCTATTGAAAGCATAATCTATCGGTAATATTACTACTTAATATGTGGCCTAGAATTTAAATGAGTTTTTTATTATTACAAGATTTGTATTTATATTTTCAAAATTCACTCTACTTCGTAGACATTCAAAGATTGACCCTACAATAAAACACGAGAAAAACACTAATAATTTTAACTACCACGCAAACGCCCCTTGAAGATGTTAAACGTTCAGCCCTGTTCAAGACGAGGGTCCCTAAGATAATTATCTTTTTTACCGAACGCACCCGACGCAGTTTTAATAACGTGATAAATGCTGCGGAAAAGGCTTGTCGCTGACGCGTAAGGAGGGTTTCCCGAATCCAGCTTTGATTAATACCTTATACTTGTTTTGTTCCATACCTCCTAACCTAACCTAACCTAACCTTTATTCCAAAACCGTTAGATTGAAAATAGAGTGATCCCACGCCATGATCTTTACTATTCGTTACGTCTTTTTTATTGTGCAACAGATGCTTTTTATTTTTCACGTGATTTTCTCCTAATTTTGTACAACTTCAGGAAGGGGATCGCCTTTTAATTTTACGCCGGATTACGCACCTTCTTTCGATGACTCTTGTAGGTCTTGTCATTATTTATGGCTATATCGAAAAATGAATTTAAAAAACTGAGTTGGAAGGAAAATATGTACAATATTACACCAACGGAAAAAGATATAATTGTTAACTTATATTCTATACGCGAATCAGAATAGGTTCAGTGTAAAATATTTTTGAGTTAATCTAAATTTTCTAAATTATGTAATCTTCTAGTAAACTATTGATATCGAAATTAATAGATATGATAGTAATGTTACTTTTCATCAATAAAGTAGAGTCTTTATTACATATTTACAAAACTGTCTTATAGATCCAAATAATAGACTTACCACCCATATTGACCGTTCAAATTTGAACTGCAATAGATCAAGTTAAAAACCCCAATTGAAGCTAATCCAAACACGGAACCCTCTAGAAAAACATCTTTATAAACAACTTGTTCTACCTCTAACCAGTAAACGATAGACTATGAACTATATTTAAACAATAAACTTTAGTAAACCACAATATATTTATAGACTTTAACTAATTGTAGGTAATTTATTAAAAATGCGGTTTATTTACTTACTTAATTTTCATTAAGGATTACATGATGAATTTACAAAATAATTTGTAACGAAAGTAACATTATGATAACAATAATAGGCTTATAGGAAAACATTTGACCTTTATTAAACGAATTGATTTAAGTTGTAGTTTGCTAAGTTTTTTTTATCCTACTCTTAGCGGTTTAGTCGAATTAGTTTCGAATAGTTATAAACATTCTGCCACGTCGGACAATAACATAATTATTTTTATGCTCAATAAAGATTAATATAATTTGCGAACTAGGCATCTTTAATATTACTAGCTCTTGATCCGGCGGCGATTAAACACCGCCCTAAAATACAGGCTATTGAGTATCATGACTCAATCGAATGTATGCACACTGAATTGTAGTGTCTGCCAGAAAATTGTAGGTTACGCCACCCCTTAGTTACCCAATAACCCTCTTGTTTTAGCTATCAGAGCGAATAGCGGACGGGTGAAGCTTTTCAATGGGAATTTTTGTTGAATAAAAGCATTATTTGATATAGGTACCGTCTTTTTGTAATGGAGGTATGAGTTTACTGATGTTAAATTTATACGTCACTGCTGTATGTAGACATCTGTCATTAATTCCTAAATGTTGATAGGAGTCTGTTTATCTATAGGAGATCATATGCGTTCTAAATTACCTTCCTAAACAGAATGGAACTCTACTTTTCCTACTAAAAATACATCTTTACTTGATACCGTAATTTCGGCATAACTTTCATTCCACCCGAGAATAAGTGAATGTATTACATATGTTCATATTAACTATACCATTAATATCTACCAGTAAACCGTTACAACAAAATAGATTATTAATAAAGAATATTTTGCAATGCATTGCAATAAATTAATAATCTTTTAACTTGCGCTCTATGTAGAGTTACTACGATAAAGAAATAACAAGCAGGTACAACTATAGGTGAAATCAATTAATAATGTATAACCAGGCGTACATAATTGCACAACACGCCTGTACGACTGCCCAAATTTAAAACGGAATTGAGTTATGAGCGAAAAAAAACAAATTATGCGAAGTTGCATCCCCGCAATAAAAACTTGATTAATGTGCGCGCTTCCTATGAAAATTAAATCATTTGGGGAGGTTACTGACAAATGGCCAAGCTGACGACCTCGGTGCATCTTGACAGGGACTAATAGCGCCATCTATTGTCGCGTTGCGGTGTCCACTCTAATGTCTGCCGGCAGGTGGCGCGCCATGACGCTCCTAAAGTTATAGCTGCTATCTATCAAGATAATTTAGCCATCATGTTAATAACTTTAAAAATGCAAGTTTTTTTGGTTTTGAATTTAATACAGAATTCAAAATCAAGAAAATAATTCTGTCTTACACGCAAATTCATCTAACTCTAATATTGTCGTTTCTGTCATCATTTATTCGAGAAGAAATGAATATTTGTTGATTTTTTTATTTAATATTGTATTATCGCGTTTCATCACGTTATTTAAATTATAGGTCACAAATAAGGTAGAATGTCGTCAGTGTAACTTCCATCGTGCATTGAACTTTCGTACTACACTTGGATGAAAGCTAACCACGTAGTTCAAGCAACTTTGGGTAGATGTCGCTGTTTTTTATCGCTCAACTTGTAGAGTTAGGATTTATTCTTACAGGTATTTTATGTTGATAGGTAATAATAATATTTATTTTTGGATTTCAGGTTTTTGGAAAAAATGGCGGCTGGCTGGATGGCACAACAGATAACACAAACTGGCTGAAATTCATCCGGTCCTCCAATTATCCTCATGATGTTAATGTACAACATATGTTGCTGGGTGGACAAGTATGATTTATATTCTTTTTTTATTTAAATATTATTGGTTTCTGACAAATCTTACTTAAATTTTGTATATGCAATTTAGTATAGGTATCTGGAGATGAGCGAGTATAACGAATTAATATATTTAGCGTTATTGGTACGTAAATTTCTACCCTAAAAGCTATCTAACTTTTATCGATTACGTTTATAGTTCATTAGTGTAATATTTAATTAATTGGTAATAGATAATACATGTATGTTAAATACAGTAGGTAGTAGGTAGGTATTCTTTAAAATTCTACCATTTCTTATTCGGTCATATGGGACACCCAATATAACATTTAAGTGTTTTTTTTTAGTAATTAGGTATTTAAAAATAGTATTTAGTATATGAAATACAAGGTAAAATGAACATTCAATATTATTTGCATTGATTAAAAAATCACAACATCGTGCAATAAAATCACTCCATAGTGCACTATAAACATGTTTTCTAAGTAATTACGTGTTTTTTTTAGTAATAAGGTATTTAAAAATCGTATTTTGTATATGAAATACAAGGTAAAATGAGCATTCAATATTATTTACATTTAAAAAAATCACAACATCGCGCAATAAAAATACGACGTTGTTAGTCACAAAAATCCCATAAGTAACGACATCGGCGAATCATTATCAGAACCCTCATTAAAGCTTTGTGCTACCCCAATCAAATTTGAATGTGGAACGTTGGCAACTTCCGGTGACAGAAAATCGGCTGAACAACTGTATCCCACTTCCGGTCAGAGGGAACAGATGCGGTGATTAGATTCACTCAGCGACCCTTCAGGTTAAACGCTATTTGATATTTCGCCCCTGTATGAATAAACCAGTGTAATACGAGGTTAAATTTTAACTGCTTTTGTATGATATTTTACAAACATTTTTTTGTTATTTCGTAGGTATGTTTTATTTGCAAAATGAGTTTGTTAATGTGTGTCGTTGTTTTTACATTATTTATCGACAAAATCTTCCAATTTTCTACTTGTAAGACAATGGTCGAAATTGAAGCTCTAGATGAAAACTAATTATATTAAATTAATTTAATGCTTCTTTTTTAATGTCTGAACGGGAATCGAACTACGAGTATAAACCGTGTGTGACATCCAGTTGACCCTATGACTCGAGTTTCTTTGACTTATACAAATTTATTTGCTTGCTTTCTGAATTATAGAGCCAATCAAAGCCTTATCAGAGTCTGTTCTCCGAAACATATTATCTGAAACTCTTCAGGAAAAGGTTGAATAGACGTCTTCTAAGTAAACGTGCCTTTTATTGGACTCTATTTAAATCTGGACTATTAGAAAATAATAAAAATAAAAAACCCGTGTAGCTAGCAGAGTCGATATAGAGTCACTTTTTAACTTTAAACTCTTTAGCAGAGTAGAGAGAGTCGATGTAGAGTCAACAAAATTTTCAACATTTTTATTTAAAATTTAGTATTATATTCAGTTTTTTTAATACATTACTAAGCCTGATAAGATATTTTTATGTTTTCCAGCTCTGGTATAAGGTGATCCGCGATGTACCTTCTGGTCAAGAGTTGCTGCTTGGTCCACGGACGATCTTGCCGCTACAAGATGATCATGCTGCTACCGGTAGGTGCTTTTATTCTTTATTTGTTTAAAGTAATACAAGTTGTTTGTTTACAAATATAGGGGTAAATACGTAGGGACAAAGGTTATTTTTAATAAAAGTGTATTGATAAGCATTTTTGCTCTTACCCAGAATGAAATAAATGTTTCGGGTAAGAAAATAGATCAGCGAGTAGAGTAGATACGAATAGTAGTGCTTACATAACTTAGGGTGCAACGATCATATTTTAAAGTAGTTTACGTATTTAAAGATTAAATAGCTAGATCTTACAAAACATGTCACATGTGCTTATAATACAATCCGTAATATATTTTTTTATTTGACAGCTTAGCTACAATTCATTTATAATTAGCTATTTGTTCATATTAGCGACATATGATCTTGGTATATTTATTTAATAAAAAATTCTAAATACGATAACAACATCTTATGCAATTAATAACGGCAAAATAGTAACAATGTACCAGGCGATCATAGTTGCGAAGTAACGTCAGTGAAATCACAGTGCACGTGTGTTAGACGTCACACTCCACTGCGCTGTCCAGGGTGGAGTTAATTGGAGTCACCTGCCTTGCGCCCCGTTACGTGTGACTTTTGACTCATGCACTAGTTATATAGGCAGCTCTGTTGGGATAGGCTTGTTTAGAAATACTACTTATTCATATGTCAGGATACAAACAATTTTAAGATTTAAAAAAATGTGTTTTGAATTTTATTGACCACTGTCTAATTAAAATGACTGTCAACTGAGAGTAAAGATTTAAGAGTATATTTGTTATGTCCGAAGAAAATATTTTATAGGTACTTATGTATATCATGTATATTAGCATTCTTAATAAGAACTTTAAATTGTACAACGTACATCATTTTCAAATAAGTGAAATCTTATATCTATTTATAAAATGTTCAGTATAATATTTTATTCAGAAAATTAACATATATTATATCTTACGATAAAGTTAAAATGACTCCTGCATAAAAGTTTCAGAAATTTAAAATCATTCGTAGATACAGGTTTTCCCGATGATTAATCAAGAACGTTTTAATTAATTAAGCAGCAGCTTAATGCTTATTCCTTTCGTTGATTTTATTTTGACGTATCCGTGATCTGATTCATTTAATTAATATTTTAATTTTAACGGCTTTTGGTACTTATTCATTTTAATCGATTTTCATTGATTTTTTAACGTATCCGTGATCTGATTCCTTTAATAAATATTTTAAAGTTAACGGTTTGAACACACGCTGTATGTAGTACACAGATATCATGTATCTGTCATCTGGTTTTATTTAAAAATTATTAATATAATAAAAAAAGTTTTTTAACACGCTGTATATATTATACGCAGATACGTCACAAATCACAGGGCGCGAACACACCGCGCGGGTGCGCACGCCGCGCGCCGGTGACACGCGCATGCGATATTTAATTTAGATAAATCGCGACGTGCCACGGCCGATGTGAAAAATCACGCATATGCTGTATTTATGTAAGGGCTGCGATGTCGCGATCGGCTAGATGTGGCTCTAGCCGTTTCTCAAAATATATATCCACAGTGTCACAAAAAAGTTGTTAATGTAATTTTAATTTTCTTGTTAAATTAAAACAATAATATTCCATATATAAGAATTTGTGTTGGTAATAGTAGGTACATGATTATTTGAGCACACGATTAAGGTTCGTCATTCGTTTAAAATAAGTGCTCTAAATATATAAGCTTTAAACGCTCCGTTTTATAATAATTACTGTTACTTACAATTGGCAAATTAATCCATATTATTTAACTAGACCGTATAATACTTAACAACTACAAATAGAAGGAGCGTTGTAGTAGTAGAGTAGAAACGTTGTAGATCTTAAGACATTTGGATTACCTGATAGTAGTTCTAGCTGTAGTCACTTCTTCAGATCTGAACTGTATGCTTACTAGCTACTTAATTCATGTTAAAATCGGATAACGGGTATGATATTAAGAAGCCACATCCATCATCATCATCAACCTATTACTGTCCCACTTCTGGGCACGGGTCTCCTCTCAGAATGAGAAGGACTAGGCCATAGTCCACCGCGCTGGCCACGTGCGTATTGGTAGACTTCACATACCTTTAAGATTTTTTTTTATAAATCTCTCAGGTATGCAGGTTTCCTCACGATGCTTTCCTTCACCGTTTAAGCAAGTGATAATTAATTTCTAATAAGCCACATCCAGTACATCCCTATTTCAGTAGCCGAGGTTCCTCGAGCTTCCTGCAGGTTTCCGGTAGGACGGCGTCGCAGCCGGCTTCACGTGATATATGCGATTCTGATTGCACGTAATTACCCGTTTGATAGTATTACGCGCCACTCACGTTCATATATGTACCCACCTATGTGTATTAATATTAATACGATATCTTATGTACTGATAATATTTTTGACTTTGATATTTTGTCAGGTTGAAAATAGAAAATGTTGAAAGACAATTTTTAATTAGGTACTTGTTCTAAGGGACTATAGAATTTACTGTATTGCATATTGAAGGAGTCGAATCGTATAATTCAAGATAATGTTTTACAACACATATGATTTTAATTTTCATAGATTACATTTGGAATTGAATGAAATATACTCGTACGATGAATTTAGTGCATTATTACGAATGATTGAAATGTTGTCACATAATTTTCAACATTCATAAAAGGTGAAATACAAGCCCTTAATTAAATAAGATCCTATGATACCCTGGCGATACTTCTAGTATTACAAATGTCGTTAAACTACACATACTTTACAGCCCCTTACCATCACGTGGTTTCTAATATCCTCTAAAATGTAAACTGTACCTCTTGGCTCGCGAATCTTCTTGCATAGTTATAAAAACATACATGAGCACATTCCCCGTAGCTCTCAGCGCCCACATCGCATCAACATCAGCTGCATGACGTTCCAATAACGTCCACAATGACTCTCGAATATAATCCATAATTAGAATCGATTTGCAGTCGGCCTATTCAAGCATTTGTCGTAATGCTCCGGGCTCAGTTGCACAAGACATGATTGATGAGGCGTTTATCGCAGGCCACCTATCGGCTCTCATTGAATTATACGATAACACGCACTTTTTGCAAAAGGATTAATAAATTCAGCGTCACAGTCAAAAGATAAGTGGTTTCGTTTGAAGGTAAAAGCTTAAGCTCCGTTTCCGTGATAGTAATTGATTGATCGCCGTTTTTGTTTTCAATTTGGGTGCCTGAGGAATTTTATTTTTGAGGTCACTTTCAATCGAACGCACTTTATTCATCAGTTTACTTATGATAAATCCACTCTAATAATGTATAATAGTAACAGTATTGTAGGGACAGTCAGCATCGAAAGTTGATGACTGAATCCAAATTTTCTAAGCATATGCATTTTTTTTTATAACAAATAAAAATATGTTATTTTTGTTTAAGATAAACAATAAGACAAACAAGTGAATATCACAATAAAGTTAAATAGTTATGTTTATTACGCTTGCAAATTAAGGTTAGTTATATTTTACCTACATTGGCGTACGTTTAGGCACAAAAATATGCGAACCAAAAAAAAAAACAAGAATTATGATTGACCCCGTCATAAGTAATAATAATGCGAAGTTAACCCTTTATTAGCGTTCCTTTTTCGAATTGGCCGCGTGCGTTCGTGCGAGTAATGAATGAGTGTCGCGTTGACATTTGTCATCGCGCAATTGTCGCGCAGATTAAAATTGATGACGCTGCTTTGTCGCCGGCGCACGCGCCATTGTTGTACGCAGAATCCGTATTATCACGCGTACGTATTTTAGACGTTCAGATGCAAAGTGCGAGTGGGAATAGGCATTGTTGTAACACCAATTATAAATAATGGATTATAAATGGAATGGTCATGGCAATGATTTTCGGTATTTCTGTTTGTCGTTGTGGAAAGTTATGTTCATTTGTGAATATTATGTCAATTGTACAAATTAAAATAAATATGAATGTTTACTACAATGAAATTGTTATAAAATATATTTTTTTAATATCTTTCTGTACTGTCATATAGTTGCAACGTGATTATTATTACACTAACAAATCATGCGCTAATTCGCATTACGTCGTTCTAACGTGAGTATCAAATACATCTGACACATTTACTGTCCCAGAAAAAATATCAGCTCAACTTAATGCAACTAGCGTTATCTATAATTTACATTTAGGTTTTACAATTTCAAAGTCATGTTATCATCACGACATCTTTGCGCAAATCCAACGTAACCGAATCGCAGCGATCCCCCACGAAAGCGAATGATTAATCAAAAAATTAACCAACAACAATGGCCGCACCCCCATTAAACCGACAATCGCTCGGCGTCCCACATCGCGTATTTATTTAACAATCAAATAAATATTACGGACAATAAAATAGAAATATTTCAATTTAATATCACCGCCCTCAGTGAAGGGTTAAATCTGGTACGGGTGTTGTCCCGTTTTTGTTCGCAGATTAGATGGCTTTAGTCGTATCTAGATGTAACGCGAAATTGAACAATTTTTAGTTGATAAAAGATAAATCAATTTGATTCATGATCGCCGTCCATTGATATTAGTATTATAACGGCCAGTGTATTAAAATTAAGGAATAAACAAATTCACAAATATATAAGATAGGCACGAAAAACATAACCCTTCCTTTGCAATCGGATAAAAAAGGATTCTAATTTTATATTCAATTTAATTTTGCTATGGATTTTAATAATTCTTACATCCATAATATTAATTGCTTAGAATAACACGTCTCTTAATTGAAGTCGCTTTCGTTTATCTTATCTCCTATACTCTTTTATTAATGTCCAGTTTGTTTTACTGAAGGAGCTTTCTTCCGCACTGATTATTCGTATGTACTCGTAGTTGCCGACCCATTTCCATTTCAGTCTGCATAATCTGTGCTATATCAGTTGGCATATTAGTAAAGGACATTAATAATGATTATTCCGCTGATACTGAACAGCATAGCTCTTCCTGTTCCTTTTGTAATTATCAGAAAAAATAATGTTGTATTATATCCTATCCAACCAACACTACTAGTATAAGCAAAGTGTAAGCACAATTTCTACGCCCGGAGCTACGTAGATGAAAATGAAATTCTCGAGTTTATAATACACATTTGACCCTCAAAGTAGATTAGGTTTATGTCCAGAACAAATTCAAATCATCTCTACATCAGCTTCCTGTCCGAGGAACAATGTATTCGCACTGCAGGGCGTAACGGTAATGATACGGTGCACGATGCGTTTAGACCCTTCAGGGAAATGGTAGGAAAGTAGAAGAGGATGTGTTATAGTAGACTTGTTAAGGTGTTAGTGATTGACAGTTACATTGGAATGCAAAGATATTTTCGTCATATGCTTATATTAAAAATAATTCGAAAATTATTTTTTAAAATAAGCTTTTAGTTTACTAAAACAAAAGTATTAATTTTATGAAATCAATAAAAATAAAATATTGATAATTTTATAATTATTAGTTTGGTACAAAAAGTTTATTTCATAAGCTCAGAAAGTATGATAACATATAGGTTTGACGAGGCACTAAAGTTCATTGAAATAAATAATATTTTTCCTTTTTTAAATTGAAGTATGAAGAAGAAACATGGTAAGGGGTCACTGTCTTATAGACATCTGTAATGAGTCCGTATTATGTTTGGAATCCTATCTGTCGGCTATAGATGGATCTAGGTCTTTTCCTTACCACACCTTCAAAATCTAAACAGCAGCGCCTGAAATTGCCATTACAAGGCAGATATAGGTGTGGCAGTCCTTCCTGCGTTGAAGCACGGAGCGTACCTTCATACTACTACTTCCTACATACAAGATTATTATTATAAGGAAGTTGCATAATCCCGCCGATCTCAGCTCGCACCGCAGGGTGTAACGGTGAGGCGACGCACCTGATGCGTTGCAGCGCGCCGCCCCGAGCGTTCAGCGGATTGCTGGTAAACACGACTGTTTATTAACGTTTGTAATTCGCATCTGAATTCCCTTGCGGCGGTATTGTGGATCTACGCGTTGGCGAGTGGTAACTGTCACTCATAGACATCTGTAATCAGTTTATAATATGATTGGAATCTAAGTCTCTGCTATACCACACCCTAAGAATCTAAACAGCAGCGCTTGAAGTTATAACGCAGATATAGGTGTGGCAGTCCTTTATGTGTAGAACCACGGAGCGTACCTTGATACTACTTCCTACATACAAGATTATTATTATAAGGAAGTTGCATAATCCCGCCGATCTCGGCTCGCACCGCAGGGTGTAACGGTGAGGCGACGCACCTGATGCGTTGCACCGCGCCGCCCCGAGCGTTCAGCGTATTGGTGGTAAACACGACTGTTTATTAACGTTTGTAATTCGCATCTGAATTCCCTTACGGCGGTATTGTGGAGATGCATTTTATTATTTGTATCATAATAAATAATCGTTTATTTATGTGATATTAAAGGTGATCTAAGTGCGGTACAAATAAATGAATACAAACAGAAGTTAAATTTATTCTTCTGTTTTTTAAATAAGCATGAGAGTGATGTAATCTTGGAAGGGATTATCGGCTTGTGTATCGATATCAATATAAATAAATAAAATAAAATATTTTGGCGGCGATTACAAAATGAAGCCATTTACGAAATCCCTAAGTATTTTTTCTCAATATTCAATCACAATCAGAACATTTTGTCTTTGTGTATATTACTCGTATAATGTAGTTAAAATATAAACAAAACGGCGAAAGTGACAAACACACGAATCATATTATGGGAAAATACGCAAAACAACAGGTGCCATACCGTTTGAGGGTTCGTTAAATTCATTATAAAGATCGGTAAGTCACCGTTCCGGTGCGCGCGCGCAGAACTTAACGCCATTTGGTGGCGTCGTGGGAAAACTTAACGTGCGCACCATAAGTCCAAATGTTGATAAAATTATCGCAATTGGTACATTTATTAATTGAAATTAAATAAAATAAAAAAAAAGGAATTTATTAACGAACGGTTTTCATTTAATCGGACTTAAGTTAATGAGACTTGACTTGTGTTGTAGAGTAATTTAAGATTGTAAAAGAAAAAGATACGTTTGCACTGATTATTTACCAGTATTTTTATATATCTACCTATTATTCTGATTTCTGCGCCGATTTTGCCAAAATTGTCATGTACCTATATGTAAAGACAGACGTGAGAATGAGGGAGTACCTAGCTAGGTAGGTACGAGTAGGTACAATGAAATTGTAAACACCACGAATTTATTTTCGCTCTTTCTTTGTATACTCCATTAACACACATTGACCAACTATATGGAAAAATCACAAAGCCTTTGAATAGTAATAAAGTCGAATTACCTAGTCAAACCCACACGGTGTCACGCATGATGATTTTCCATGCAAAAGTCGGGTCAAGTGGGCATATTAGCCCCGTGGGCAGGTGGGGTGGGGGTGACTTGCCCCCTGATAATTTGTAACCAACACTTCAGTGTTGTATTGACATCATTCACTGTTTGGTGGACTCTTGGCCTCTTCAGGTACCATCGGAGTGAATCGTGAAGCATCCTAGTTAGGTAAGTCGAAAAACGATTTTTCTTTTCAATATGCGGAAATAATATTAGGATCATAGTTTTGTTTAAGGAAGTTTTATAAATTCTTTATTAATTTTAATTAAATATTTTTTAAGTGTAAAACTCATATAACAGGCTTTAAAGCCCTAGCTAGGCTTTAAAAATAATATGAAACATGTCAAATGTCTAATATACGTATGCAATTAAACCAATTAAAAATTAACTTACATTATCTTTTTGATATAAATGTAGTACATATTTTAATATATTTAAAATATTCCGTAATGGTGAGATTCGTGTTATTTTTCATTGGACGCATATATTTTCTCCTGAAACCTATAAGAAAGAATCACCGTGTCAAAATCTAATAAGACTATTCCTGCGTTCTTCATGAGACACAATTGAATTTATTGAAGAATGAAGAACATTACATAATTAAAGAGATCGAGTATTTACCTATTAAATTGTCGTCATTTATATGTATCTTAATACGCTATTAACTTAATTTCAACGCCCACGACTTTCGTGAACAAACGTACGCTCTAGTTACTTCATTTCTTCCTATAATCCATAGTTCTGCGATGATATCACTTATCTAGCCTTGCCTTATCACGGATGCGGCCGCTTCTCGTTAGACAATGTTTGAGGCGTGGCTTCTCTTGTCGTGACTTGAATTAATTTTGCATGTGTCAATGTAGAACACTTTATAGTTATTCATACTTCAGACCAATGCGTGATCGTCCAATCATAAATTTGAACGCGGACCGCTTTGTTTGAATGAGAATTAATTAGGTGGGATGGGATATACAAGTATCTAAGAGCGTTTAAAGGCTTGATAGGATTAACTGTGACAATTATTACTAATGTCGTGACTTTCGGTAGCCATTGAGATTCGTTCAGTAGGTATGTAGTGTAACTAAATGACAAAGACGTATTTTAATCGAGTTACAAGGACGAAGTAACGTAAAGTAAACTAAACAAATTGTTATATTATTTCAACCTCTACATTTGTTAGTAGGTAGATGTCTAAGCAAATTTCTATTTATGTGAAATTTGTCTACGTCTAAATAAGGTCCAATAATTCTTACGGGATACAGGCTTAAACAAAAGTCAACCAAAAAGATACCCAAATATGACCTAATTGAAATATTTCCTATATGTTTTATTTCAATTTTCCTATAAACTCTCTGAAATTAAGTCAACTAGGCAGTTACATTTTCTCCCTTACTTAATGGAAAGAGTTGTAAAGTGGGTGAAAGATAAATAATTCCAAACATGATTCACCGATGCTTAAGATCTTATCCCAGCGTACGCAGACGCCGCAATGCACATGAAATACTTAATGAATAACAAATTAATTCACGTCACTATCTCACTGAGGAGATTTTACATCCTGTTATGAAAGTTCCATTTAATTACACATAGGGTTTTCACCGACGCACTAACTTAAATATAGGCGAATTGTTTAAGTAAAAATGAGTCATTCTATTTGTAGCGTTGAGTTGAATGTATGTCGTTATTTTGTCAGAAAAAAGGAAATTTGCAAAATCTTTTTACATATTCGTAAAAGCTTTACATAGTCTTTAAATATGTTTTTAAAAATCTTGATTTAGGGTCTAATTTGTTTTGTAAGTTATCTTCTTATGATTATTAAATTTATTCTTTATAAAAACTTCAATAGAACGTTTATACAATTGCACACTCGGAATCATTTAAATTCATTATTTATATACTGGTAACTATTTATGCATTGTAAGATTAGAGTTGAGCACTGCTTTGTTCTGGTTTTAAGAACCAGAAGCAGTTACAGCTAGAGATGTGCCGAGTCAGGTCGACTCGAGTAAGTACTCGAGTACTTACATAAACTCGCATACTCGAGTACCAATAGTGAGTACTCGAGTACCAGTAATACTCGAATACTGACGTTACTCGTACACTACAAATACTACTCGTACAAGTAAAAACTTGATAATTTTGTGTAGTGGTTGCCTTTTTTTTTTTTTTTTTTTGCTCTTCCGTATTTTTTTGTGTAGTGAGTGGCGTTTGTTTTTTTTTTTTTTGCTCTTCCGTATTTTTTTGTGTAGTGACTGGCGTTTTTTTTTTGCTATTGGACTGTATGTTGTGCAAAGTACTCGAGTACTTTGTGAATACTTTGGACTCGAGTACTGACTCGATTCTTTTTTATATGAGTACTAAAGTACTCGAATACCAAAATTGGCCGACTCGGCACATCATTAGTTACAGCTTAGTTATTAGTGAATTGATCGATGCACTAGTGACTCTACCTCAACTAAGACTCTAATCAAATCTGATGCTGTTTATAGATGTCCAGATAACTTATCGAGTATCCTATTTATTCCAGGTCGTGGAGGCTCCAGCGTCTCTTCTGGCCAACAGCAGACTGAAGACGAGGAGCGAGAGGACACGGACCCCAGGTGTTCCTTCTGCGACGCGCCTTTTCCTAATATTGACGTGTAAGTACAAACGAAGACATATTACACACAAGTACACCGTAAATCTAAATGGTGGTTAAATTTATTTTTGCCTTACAACTGCAACAGTTTAAAAGGTGTGGTAAAATACGTCTACTTATGATTCTTTCAAATTCTAAAGAGTTTCTCGTGAAATTTGCATTTGAAAACGACTTAAAGTGGCATTCCTTTCGGAAGCTCTAATTTGTGTTACTTACAGTTACTTAATATCATGCACAAGAAGAAACGAAATTACAACGCAAAAAAATAATACCTACAATCTATATACTTTATTTTTTTACTCTTTAAAAAATATTTTTTCGTATTTTTAAATAGTAGTGCATTTCCGAGGATATCATTTAAAATATGTAGGTAATAGGTTTGATTACATTTACTTATGTTATATAATTTGAATTACGCAAAATCCCAAGATTACAGTTATTACAGTATCCATTAGAATAAATGGTCGCAATGTTAAGCAACGTTAGTTCTATTGGTTGTCGAATTAAATTCGTATCACTCATGAGGTTCCTTATCCGAGCGATCCATTCAAGCTGAGATGCAGAAGTCGATCAATTTCAAACGTCTTCAGAGCCATTAACCTCTTGCCATTACTGTTTGGTCGTCCGAGGAGCGGTCCGGTAACGATTTATTTAGCGTTAGAGATGTGCCCGTTCGATAAGATGCGTCGATGATTTGTGTCGGGGCGGGACGGAGGCACGCGACGCCGCCACATCTCTCGCATTCTTACGATCACCACTATAAATGGTTGCGATACGCTCTTAACATAAACAAAATGTTTTTTACACTCATCTACTCACATTTGTAAATAAAACTCGATGTTTTATGTGGTGTGATTACTTTTGTGCTAATCCTTTTCGAAAAAGTGACTGTATGTAAAACAACAAAATAAATGGTCACTGGAGCCATATGACAGAATATTGATTCTGTTGTACTTACTTTGTTCGTATATAAGCAATTAGTGGACGAAAATTGATTTTAAAAAGAATTTGCATTCTAATTGGACTTGGTAACAGAATTTATTTGCAAATCCCATTACATAAAAAACAGTTCACAACAAAAACCAAACAGCGCGATAAAATCAAAGTAAGCAGACTAAACGTTTCATCACGAATGAAAATATATCATGAATTTACTGTGTGACAAGCGACAGAAGGCCATAATGGCGTGTGTCATCATATTCTATTGAAGCGGGCTCGTCAATAATGCAAAAGATCGAGATTATCCACATGCACCGTTTTAACGTATCGGCGCCCTTATCGGAAGCTCCATCACTATTGTGTTAACGACAAACATTTCTAGGGCATTTGATCGATTAGTGATATGTTAAGGACTTTTTAAATTATGGTTTAATTGATAAATCGGTAAAACAGTGGGTTTTGTGGTTATTGTAGGTTCGAGGTTTGAATGACGGGTAGGCAGTGAGTTTTCCTTATTGATGTTATAAATTATTTATAAATTAGGTATTCAGCCGTGACAGTAATCATTGTGAGCAAATATATGAAAGAAAAAGATACTAGATAAGTCTACCAATTTGCACCAGCTTGGTAAACTATGACATAAACCTTTATCAAACTAAGGTAGTTTCCATTTTTTTTATGATGATTTTAATATTATGAATGGAGTTAGTATACACTTAGTTCTTATATACTATACATACATGTTCAAGTATCAATGTTCAAGTAAAGAAATATCTACTATAGAGCACTTAACTCTCAATTCAAATAGTACCATAGTCTATGGGCCTATTTTCCGAGAAAATAACAACCTACCAAGGTACACGTAACTCTGTTACTGCAATATTGTTCGGATCCCGCCAATATTTTTGATTATCAGGCCTTTTAGCAGCCATTTACAACAACAAAGGAAAAAAACTGTTCAAATTTATTTCTATTATCAAATCGTTTACGTCTCTTACTTTCGATTCGCTGTCACAATTGGAATGACCATCGCCGTCACACCTTCGACCACAGATTATTTAAAATTTATAGATAGAACACAATGCCATGATTCTTACAACGACTAAATTAAATGTAAACAAATGAAATTAAAGAAGTCTATGTAAATAAATGAGAACAGACACGTCGTAAATATGACACATCTTTTTTGGCCTTGCTTTGAATTTTAGAAAATAATTATATTTAACTATGTACTAGAAAATTTCATCAACAAAGCGCCTTTGTGTGTATCTATGCAATCACGACTCGCGCAATGTAGGCATAGAAAACGTTTCTTATGCGTATATGTTAGTTACTCTATCGATTTTTATAATCTGTGTACAGCTATCTGATCCATCAGGTAGCCGTTGCGAAGTCAACCAAAATTACAGGCTACTCGGGATCGGCCTTTGCGCAATCGATATAACTCGTGCATCACTTTATTATATTTACTAACCGATCTACTTTAGGCTCCACCGAATTCTAGCCCTGGCATTCAAATAGACAAAACGATATCTACACCTTCAATCTGTATTGCAACCGAAATGCCTTATATAAATGTACACTTACATAAGTTCTACAGAATATAAGATACTAGAATTATTGTAACAAAATGATAAAAGGAATTATTATCTTATCATACAATTAATACACATATAATTACGGTATGTTAATTATAAACAAAATGTGTTTGACAGTTCGCCGGCTAAGAACTAATTAGAGATTAATAATGAAGTATTAATTAATGTTATTTTTTCGTTACTCGATTAAAATATTGTAACATAGGAAGTTACATAAAAATTAAACAGATGTAATTATACAATGTTATTATTAAAATGTAAAGGGCGTCGTCTGTTGGGTTGTACGTTATTAGTCTACTGGAGCGCTAAAATGCCGTTCGACGAATAAATAATGCAATTTATTTTTATTATTCTCTTTTTTTTATAATATAAGAGTAGCAGACGAGCATGCAGTCCATCTGATGGTAAGTGCCTACTGCCGCCCATGGACATCTGTAATCAACCCCAGATAGGATTAGATATTCCTACCTGAAGTCAGCCACAGATGCGCCGCTACCCCTGAGGACTAAGCTGGAACGCCTCGGAAAAGTCTGTCTCCCTTACCACACCCTTCAAACCGGAACACAGCAGCGCCTAACACTGCTGTTATTAGGTAGAAATAGGTGTGGCGGTGGTGCCGCCGGAGTCGAACCATAAAGGGTTCTACCACCTTCAAAACCTTTTCTTTTTAATTATATTAGTTGGAATTAAATTTTTGAATTTAAATTTGAAAACATTAAAGCGATAACACACATTCTGTATAAAATGCATTGTATTGCATAATATCGAAGTGATAAATTATTAATAACACCTATGTGCTTATTGATTGTCAGGATGTCAATGATTAATTTAGATTTTTATCTAATTTCGTAGAATTAAATATCTTAAATATTTGATATATTTTAGCGATACACACTATATTTTATAAATTGGAATTCATTTGTAACTACATAATATATATCAATCAAGATAATGATCACCCAGTGATCATTACACCAGTAAAGGGTTCCGGGTTGGTTCCCAGTTAGTTAAAGATCTGAATAATTAATTTAGATAAATATGTAGGTCTGGGAGTTTTTGTACTTAACGTTATATGTATTAATTGAATTATAACAGGAAATCCTATTGGCATACCTTAGAAAGTTAGAATAAAACCAGTGTTCGCTCTGTGATCGCAATTCGGTCTTGATTAATTATTTTCATTCATAGCACTAACGTTCGTCAAGAATAATAAATTAAATATAAGAAATAATAACAAAAAATGTTGAAAAACAAAAAAGAAAATAAGTTTACTCCGGTAAAAATTGACTAAATTGAGGATTGTAAAACCTTGCTAAACTTTATTTGCATCCATGTTCCACAATATCTGAACAAAAGGCGCAGCGCCATTTTAGCGGTTCTCCAGGTACAGTGGCGTATGTGGGTGTAATGGATCGGACCGAATGAAAGTTGTTCATCGGATGTTATCAATCCGTGAACATGGAGATCGATTCGCAGATCGAGATCTTATAAGTCCGCTCTCCTGTACGGTACGTGTAATTCACATGCAACATGATTGATTCTTTGGTTACGATTGTCTATTTAAGAGTACTGAGGACTTGTTAACTGAATATAAAAGTGTCTAGTCAATGGTAGAGGGATATAGTACATATGTAAAGTATTTGCTACAGGCAGATTTTATAACAATTCTGAAATAGTGTGTAAAGTTCGACAATAACGTTTATTTCACGGCAGAAATATTTGACAATTACTTTGGAGAGAAATAACATAGCCTCTCGTCGTTCATGTGATTATTTGATAGTATGGTTTGGCGCGAACTTTTATTTTCCAATCCTCTGTTTAACTATTTTTTATAGATTAAGGGTTGGTTTGAATATATCTGCTTAAAATACCTTGTATCTAAAAATATGTTATTCAAACGTTGAAAATCATCCAACTTATATTTTTAATTGTTATATTTTTCTACTAATATTAAAAAAAAAGAAATTTTCGTAAAAATAATCACAATCGTAATTCATATGATTTTACTATAACTATATAGATACCTGCTCAAAGAATGATATTTTCGCAACTTTTTCGTCTCCAATTGTAATCGTACCAAAACAGGCATTAAGAAATGCGAGGTTCTCGAGGAAAAAAGATTCCAATAGCAATCCGTAACAAAAAGTAAAAAACTTTTCTCGTTCAATTTAAATGGAAAAAAAGGCTGACAAAAGTGTCGTGTATAACAAAAATGGACGGCCTACTTTCAATTGTCTGTACACGCAATACACTATTAATAAGTACATTGTCGATATCTCGGACGTTTACATAGATGTTGTGTTGACCAGTGGTTCTCAAACTAACCAACATAAATGAGCATCACATAACATAATGTTATATGTTTATGTGTATACTTGAAGATATTGTGGTATTAACATAACATTAGAAAGGCGTAAAAGTAATATAGTAAACAATCCTTATACATTAATTAGTTCAGATAAAAGAAATATACATATTGCGTGAAAATGGTAGAGCCCTCTTTTGCCACACCTCTGAGTGTTAAAAGCAGCTTCGCGTTTACAGTGGCAACCATTTCATGACTATCCTTTTATTAATAATGAAAAAAATATCGAACATTACCATGATGCCTTAAAAACTCTAATATTTCTCGTAACAATCCTGTACAACATTATATTTTTCAATAAAAAAAATTTAAACGTCAAAACTTCTTTGCCTCTTCCGCTATACTAATGCTACTCTATGACCCATAAGCCTCAGGTTTAGAAACTCAGATAGATAATAAAAAATATCCATTGCTGAAGATCGCCGTGTCTGATAGAGACGTAGCGCCCCGAGGCGCGCCTTGTATCTGTTGCGTACGCATTGAGATATTCATAACATAACTATATAATAAGTTGAATATGTGATGTCAAAATAACATATTCTATACCTAATCTTTTAAATCTTTAAATCTAATACCCATATTTGAAATAACTAAAGTTTATTAATAGTTTTTAAACAGTATCTCTTATGATATTAGATGCTCAATAAGTTTCAATAAAAAATCAGTAGGTACAACGAAACCACTGTACCAATTTTGATGATATTTTCACGCATCGATATTCTATATAAAAATTATAGTTTTTTCAGGAAACTTGTACGAATAACATTAAAAATAAAAATCGCGTGGGTCCTCATGTTCGTATATGTAAACTCTATAACTTAACGTGTATAAGTTTATTCGTATTTATGCCTGCATTATCCAGCAAATTAGAATCTAAAGGAAATGTAAAGGATCTATAATTTAAACAGAATCCTTTTACTCTAGTTTGCATCACATTAAACCAGGTAGTGCCATGCAACAATCCCTATAACCACTGTTTTGATTATCGAGTACAGGACTAGTACGTAACAGACGAGTGAACAGCATGTAAGCGACGGAACCATTACTGACAGTAGATTTTATTCCTAAGATTAATTAAAAGATACGGCAGCCGGCTATCCGAGAGTGAAAACGCTTCACCTTATCACATTGACGGATGAGGAGCTTTCGAATTGACAAGCTGTATCGCTACTTCTATAGCATATCTAATCAATGCTCCCAATCAAAAGAAGCAATGTAACGCATATTAAATAAATAATCGTGTTATGTAACGCAAGACAGGTGCGATAGAAACGCCGGAGGCAGGGGTTGCGTGTAGTGGACCAGTTATCGTCAAGGAGAGTTACTGAGATTATTTTTGCAAATGATATACGTTTTACATCAAAGTCGGAATACCCTAGACTACGTACTGGATGATCTACAACTTTCTATTCGTACATACCTTGATTACTAAGATGAACTATCTTGCTACAGATACCGTGATTATAATCTTTTATGTGGTTTGTATCAGTATGAGTATAACTTGTTCCCTTGTAGATATTTTAACTTGCAATTACCGTTTGTGAGATATCTTCGCCGTTTCTATAAGAGCAGTATTAAGCTTTGCTATATTATAGTTTGAAGGGTGTAGATCTTAAGACGTATTATAAACTAATTTGAAGTTGGTTACAGGTTAGCAAAAAAAGATACAAAACCAACCAAAATTAATGTTGATAACAATATTTTAACCTACGAGTATGTCCCACGAACCAAATTCGATTTTCGGCGAATTTGTTAAAAAAATTCTTATGACGTTATTTCCACGTAACCACATCACGTCCATTGTTGATTCCCATAATACACTAACATGGTGGTTATTGCAAAACGAATTGGAACATTTGCTGTATGAACCGAAACATGTTTGAGTTATGTATGGGCCGAGCTGCCATAACTTATCGCGGCGTAGGCGATCTTGATGCGAAATATGATTTCGTCGTCTCCACTTGCATCCTAAGACCTACAATAGCAGCGTAATAGCAAATAATAGACCATTAGGAAACAAGCAAACAACCAAAGCATTTACTATGGTTCAACTAAAATAACTCGCTCTTTAAAATTTCCAACATTAAAGACAAAGTGATGCCTGTTTTTGATTATGCAAATTCTTGCACCAAAGGATAATCACAATCAATCTGGATAGAAGATTTTAAAAAAATATTAGCTAGAATTTTTAAATTATATAGTGAATGTTAGAAATTAATTTTACTTCAACGGCGAAGGAAGGTATCGTAAGGGATCATTCACGCCTGCGAGTTCTTAAAAAAGTTCTCAAAGTTATTTGCATCCTACGTATCCCAAGAGGAAGTCCTTGCCAAGCAGTGGGGTAGTAATGACATTACAGCAATATAATTATTAATCTTCATTTTCCTTATTCCAGACTCGATCGCCACTTGATCCAGGCGCACGCGCAGCCCGCTTCAGCATTCCACTGCGAGCTGTGCAACCGGGCTTACAGCTCCAGGACATTACTGCTTCGCCACCGAGCCCTTGCTCATACTGACATCAGGAAATACCCTTGCGAAAACTGTCCTAAGGTATGTATTGACATAGAGAGGAAATTACAAAGCCTAGTTCAATATTGTTATGTGCTCAAAAAGATTATTATAGTAGACTTTGAAATATGTCAAAATATAAAAGCCAATTTGTCTAGGACTGGCCCATAATATTGTCTTTGATACTACGAAAATTCTGATAAGCTTGTAGAGCCTAGAAACGTGGTCCCTGTAACTTTAATACTTAATGTACTATCTATTTTCAATTGAGCATACTTAGATACTTAGGTCTTAAGCCATAAGAGCATGTAACTTCACGCGTCCCGAAACCTGACGGTATTTCAGGCATTTAGCGATCCTTCCAACCTGCAGCGCCACATCCGCGCGCAGCACGCCGGTGCCCGAAGCCACGCCTGCCCTGAATGCGGAAAGACCTTCACCTCCTCCTCCGGCCTCAAGCAGCACACCCACATACACTCCAGTGTCAAGCCCTTCCAGTGCAAGGTCTGCTTAAAGGTGAGCATCATCATTAAACTTAGATATATTACTCTCCGAGGACGTAGAACGGGCCTTTTGTTAGATTGAGAAACGTAGACCATCATATATTGATCATGTGCAGGTTGGCAGACTTGATAGGTTGAAAATATCACGAAAAGTTCTTCACGAAATCTAGGTAATCTTTAACATTATAGGAAGTGATTTTTAATAATCATACTTCAAAATTAGGGATGTATTCCTAGGGTTTGGAATCATGGACTTCTTTTCTCTTATTTCTCATGTATGTCATTAACTTTGTTAGGCATTAATAGACCATTGTTAATGATTTATTTTTCTCTTTTCAGTCCTACACCCAGTTCTCAAACCTGTGTCGACATAAGCGAATGCACGCCTCATGCAAAACATTGGTGGAGTGTGGAAAATGCGGACAACCCTTCCAGACCTACGCATCACTGACTAAACATAAGCGATTCTGTGATACTGCTACTGCTGCCAACGTGCGTCTGCGACAACTGCCACCGGGCCTTCCACAGATTCCCTCACTACCAAACGTCGGGATGAATACACAAAATAATGCAAACCCCTTCCCAATGTACAGGGGTCAAGGTTTACCTCTGCCATACAATACGTTTGCTCACTACCCAGCGTTGTTTTCGGCAGCGGCAGCGGCTGCTTGCCCACCAGATTTTTTGAACCCATTGCTCTTCAATGTACAAGGTGCAAGATTAGCGATGGAACATGATCTTGCTATGAATTCTAATTTGTTAGCGCAAAAACAACAAGAAGAGCGTATGTCTGTTAAGAGTATGGATAGCTCCACATCACTCGATGAAAATAAGAAGAACATCGACATGGACGTTGATGTAACTAAAAGAGACGACGACAGTATGGATAGAGTAACTCCTAAATCCCAGTCTCACTACGTAAAACAATCTTCACCATCAGAAGAAACTTCTGAACAAAGACCTTCACCAGTAATGCCAATGCAAGTACCCCTTAATCCATACAACTTTGTAGGAAATGATGTGAAACATAGCTCACCTTTCAATTTGACACTTAAGCTCAATAACAACGAAACATTGGGTAGACGATCAGTGTCCCCATCATTACCCAAAGATTTGACAAAGACTATTGGAAATGATGACAAGAGATATTCAGTTAAAGACGATGAGGAAAAGAAAGATCAGGGTGATCAACCGTTGGACTTATCAGTAGGACGAAAACAATCCGACAAGGAATCTGAAGGCGAAAATTGTGACCGTTCCTTTCGTAGGTTATCGATTAAATCTTTCACTCCACCAGATACAAACCCGATAAAACGTGAAAGTAAAACTCCTGAGAATGACACTACAGATGTGGATGTAGAGGGAGTGGAGCCAAAGAGAGAGAAAGAATCTCCACAGCCGTTGGTGTCTTCTCCCTTAGCATTCCCGATGCCCGTCCATCCTCAACACAATAATAGTCTCATTAACGCCATGTATCCTCCGTATGAAATGGATTCGATTCTTTCAAGACGTTTCTCTACCCACTCGCCATACGTTCCGGGTTCTTTCAATTTTTTATGCCCACTTCTCGGCACTGATGGGCCGGATCAGCAGCCGAGTGCATACGCAAAATTTCGCGACTTAAACGCCGGCACTGGAAAACTGCGTGATCGTTATGCATGTAAATTCTGTGGAAAAGTGTTTCCAAGAAGCGCGAACTTGACGAGGCATCTCCGCACACACACCGGGGAACAACCTTACAAGTGTAAGTATTGTGAGCGTTCGTTCTCTATATCGTCAAATCTGCAACGCCACGTGAGAAATATCCATAACAAGGAAAGACCATTCAGGTGTCCATTATGCGACAGATGCTTCGGTCAGCAGACGAATCTCGACCGACACCTGAAGAAGCATGAGGCAGAGGGAGGCGATTCTCCAAGCTCGGCTGATACGGAGAGGGAGGACACGTATTTTGATGACATTAGGTCATTTATGGGGAAGGTCACATGTTCTCCAGGCCCTAGGACTCCTCCTGTGTCATCTCCTCACACAATTCCACCCCACCCACCGCACCCTCCGCACCCTCCGCACCCTCCGCACCCGTCACGAACTTCACTCGCCATCTCCACATAGCCGATGGCCTTCCCGCTGCCGCCTCCGCCACCGCTCTGGCCACAACCTTTCGAATAAAATTCAATTGGGTTCTCCCTTGCATTGAAAAAACGAATTAAAACAAACTTGCCTGATGTAAGACATTTACAGAAATCGATTTTCGTTTGATAGTGGTATTTCTATCAAGAAATATAATTCTTATAAATAGGAGAAGAAACTTACGGCACAGTTTAAATTCGTTTCTTTTAATTTTAAATAGGTGTATATCGACGAGCGGCGAGAGCGTTCAGTGATGACTCTCTATAATATAGGACCTACAGACCGAGAGCAATATTATAAAGACGATATTTCTCGACTAGTTAGTAACAAGTTTAAGCTAGATAGGTTAGTTTGCTTAGAAATTTAGGTATTTTAAATTACTATAACATGACAAATGTTTTTATTGAAAGTTCTGTAAAATAAGTCTTATTCAATGCAGGTTAATTAAGCTTAAAGATTGGGATATGCGTTCCTAGATTGTAATGTGATGGCTGAATGATTCGAGGGAGTTGAAAAACGTTCCTTAGTAGTAAAGTATGTTGAGTGAGAGGTTCATCGTTAGGGTAAACTGTAAAATAGTGTTAATATATTGGCGAAAGATAAACGATTTAATCACTATAAATCACTTGTTTAGTCAAAAAATCTACCAAAGCGTTTTTTAGGTTTATATTAAGATTTGGTTTGGAAATACCGCGTAATATAAAACATTGTCTTTAAAATTATAAATAGAAAATGTCGTTACTTTATCAGAGAAACAAACGCCATTTTAAATATTTTGTTAAATTTGTTATTTACACGTTATTGTAAATATGTATTTGAGGTTTGCACAAAGCATATCATGCATTTAGGTAAAGAAAAGCTCAAAATTATTAGCTATATTATTAATATTATATTGGAATTGTTAAATAAGATCAATACATAGAGAAAGTAAGTTCCACGAGTACCTACTTGCATTTTTAAATATTCACATAGAATTTTAAGCGTCTTCTGTCATAATTACTATGTATAATTATAAAGTCACGTGAGTAAGCTTTGGAGTACTTATGGATGTTACGGAAATGTTAAAATCTGATTTGTAATATATTCGAGAAGCAATGCAATACCTTTAAACTTGTGTCTATTCACACGTACCACAAGCGCAATACGGCAGCGACGAAGCGGCAAGCTGTTCTTAAACTTTGTCTGCGATATATTCGACAACATTTCAAACGCGGCGTCACTTGTAGTTGCGATGTCAGTATCGTCCACACTGTTGATATTGTTGACGGCACAAAGTGCTTCGTGTAAATCATCATCAATTTCCTGTCCCACTGCGTAAATAAAAATATGCATTTCATACATTGCAACGCCCAAGCAATCGTTGCAGTGTAGTTGTGGTACGTGTGAATAGACTTAGATATTTGTACTGTCATATCACATGTTTGCACTAGTTATAATTTAAGATTTCTATTGTCACATAATGTTTCGTCTAGTTTAGCCACCTGTACCTACTTACTTTATTTTACTTGGACTTAAATCGCAAAACGTCAATATTGTAATGCATTGAAAATTAAAAACAGTACAACTTATCTTTTTTGTTTTATTATTTTAGTTTAAAATTCTGAAACTTCTTTTTGAAACTCTACATAAGTCAGCAATATGCTTATTGCGCAAGAAGTAGGCACTGAATTCAATTTACAAGCTTTCATACACCTCTGTCTTATCATACTCTTCAAATCAGAACAAACATATTTAAACTATTCTTGAAAAATAGATTTAGATTGAAGCTGTAATCCAATCATTATAATTATATCACTTGAAAACTACCTTAGAATAATTTTATTTATGTTCTGTCAATGCAATAAAGTTCATATAAAAATCAGAACTCTTCAAATCAGAACAAACATATTTAAACTATTCTTGAAAAAAAGATTTAGATTGAAGCTGTAATACAATCATTATAATTATATCACTTGAATACTACCTTAGAATTATTTTATTTATGTTCTGTTAATGCAATAAAGTTCATATAAAAATAAATTCAATTATACTGGCACTATACATACTACTCAGTGCTATTATAACTACACCCACAGGTAAGCAATGACGTTACTAGGAAGACCAAATGGAATTTTTAGCGCTATCAACTATTTCTGCAATATATTTCCTCTTACCAACCGATACCGGTAACTGTTTTGTTAAAAATAAACATATTTATCAAGTAAAATGCAGAAATCGTTATCTATGTCATTTATCTGAGATATGAAAATATGAATATAATGCTAATTTAATACCTGTATATCAAGTATTCTGGAACGCGGTAAATGTGTTTTTAATTTATTTCACAACGGAATTTGAATAGTTACAGTTTAATCTAGCGTAATTAAAATAATATAATTGGAGGGTCTTAGACAATAATGATGAATTCTCGTAAAGGTCGAATGCATCATCATCATCATCAACCCATTACTCTCCCACTGCTGGGCACAGGTCTCCTCTCAGAATGAGAAAGATTAGGCCATAGCCCACCGCACTGGCCAAGTGCGTATTGGTAGACTTCACACACCTTTGAGATTTTTTTTTATAAATCTCTCAGGTATGCATTTCCTCACGATGTTTTCCTTCACCGTTTTAGCAAGTGATAATTAATTTCTAATACGCACATAATTTCGAAAATAAGAGGTGCCTTGGAATTGAATCTCGGACCCCTCGATCGAGAGGCCGAGTTTCTTTAACCACTAGTCTATCACTGCCTCAAGGTCGAATGCATCTATCCATATTTAATCATCATGTGTTGGATATTGTATCTACACACGTCATGAACTAAATATGAAGAATAGCAAAAATGGTCTTCCTATAGGGAAAAATCGCAGTCTCTGAATTAATTCGAAAATGGGTGAAAACTGAAACTTTGCCCCCGCTTAGAAGATCACGGATGGACGTAAATATATCAAGGTAAGTAGTTTCTTAAGTTGTGTCTCTATTTTTTTTATTTTTATAATATAAGAGTAGCAGACGAGCATGCAGTCCACCTGATGGTAAGTGGCTACTGCCGCCCATGGACATCTGTAATCAACCCCAGATAGGATTAAATATACCTACCTGAGGTCGGCCACAGATGCGCCGCTATCCCTGAGGACTAAGCTGGAACGCCTCGGAAAAGTCCATCTCCCTAACCACACCCTTCAAACCGGAACACAGCAGTGCCTAACACTGCTGTTATTAGGTAGAAATAGGTGTGGCGGTGGTGCCGCTGGAGTCGAACCACAAAGGGTTCTACCACCTTCATGATTGATAGAATGATAGATAGACTTGGTTTGGGCTTGATCCCCAAATAATAATTGAATATCTTTGTAGCTAGCGGTGCTGTGAATCTTTTGGATTAGTGCTTCCTTATTCTACTACATCTATAAATATATAGAGAAAACCTGCTTGCAGACATACATAATGAAATATAAATGTAATACATAGTTCAATACAAATTTCAATGTAACTATCTTTTATCCAAAACGAGATACCCACAGTGCACCGCACTTGTTCACCGTGTTACTCCCTGTAAGGTATTTTATAATTAATGATTCTATAAATAAACTTTATATGTATATAAACTTAACATTGAAAATCAAAGTTATTTTAAGCTTTTTATCGGAATTATTTAAGGTTATTATATGTCAAGTAAAAAGAAAGAAGCTAATAATAGAATCTTGTACCTATATAGTGTGGCATTCTTGGGTAATTTATTAAATACATTATTTAATGTTTTTTTCTTCATGCTCATCGATACTCATATTATTTTATTAAATATATTAAAGGTAACCTGTATGTTTGAGTATTACTATACCACTACGGCAGATTGTTCCAGGTTTAGTCCCCGGCCAGACAGATATTTAATAATAATAATAATAATATGCCTCAAACACAAGAAACAAATAATATAATACAGACATTTATTTAAATGATAGATTTAGATTTCGTTTTTGGATTTGGGTGTTTCTGTATCAATATATGATCTTTCTTATTGTACGAGTTGGTATTGTACGGTATGGTATGGTGGTTGGCACAGCGAGGGCACAAATGCAGGATAAGATATAAAAAATGTGATATAAATTCAGGAATTATTCTGTGACACAACTTTTACTGTTTCAATTCTATGTAAGCTTAATTAAACTGAAAAAGGTAATCTTAGTGCTGGGCGATGAGTACATCTTTTGATATACATTATTTGTACCAAAGTGAGGAAAAGAGCATACCTTTCCTGTGAGCAATCAGTTCTTTGTTGATTTACTCGATATCACAAATTAGTGGCATGGCTCGCTTCTGTATCATTACATCCCGTAATGATATGTGCATAATATCTGCAGCGGATGTTTGTAATTGTATGAACGAATGCCGAAAAATAATGACTGCATTTGGTACAGCGAGGCCACAAATGCAGGATAAGATACGAAAAAATGCAATATAAATGCAGGAATTATTTAGTGACACAACTTTAACTGTTACAATTCTCTGTAAGGTTAATTAATCGTGATTACAATGATTAATTGTGTGGTCTGATGTTTTATTTCGTTTGAATTTATTCCGTATGAATAAAGGCGAAAACCAATTAATAGTTGTGTTTATTTTATGAATAGTTTTACATTTTCTATTTGTTTCTCTTTGGTAACTGATTGGAGAATTAAATAAAGAGAATAGGAGAAACAATACAATAGATTTAAATACGTACATATAGAGTAATTAACTTTCATTTAACTAATTCATAACAATATATGTGAAATATAATATAGCATACAAAATGCAGGCTAAAATATAGAGATGTAATTTACTCCAAGGTATTTTAAATAGGTACTCAAACAATTTTACAAAAATAACAGTCTCTTAGAAGCAAAGAAACGCTCCTTTTTTTTTTCGAAGGGGAAACCTTTAAAAGGTACCCTATGCCGTGGGAGCGGCACGGGGTTATGTGGGATTCTTACCGCACTAAAAACCCCCGGTGGCCGTCCTCGGCGCTGCCTAGAGGACTCCGGGATCTCCAGGGGAACGCAACCGAAGACCTGTTAGCACGTTGCCCCATCGGGCTCCGCCCAGGTGAGCGTGACGCTCGCCATAGCGTCTGGTGGGCACGACGATATGCGACCACATATACCGCCGTCCTTCCCTGGGTCGCAAGCCGGGCGGTTTGAGCTCCCACTCTTGCCGCCCGCAACCCCGGAGGCCCCATTTACTCACCTCTTATGACAGGCAGGGGATACCGTAGCCCTATTCTGGTCCCGTTTAAACATATTTGATAGCTAAATTAAATAACGCAAAATATACAATAAGACGTAGTACAGTTACACACAAACATTTCATTTGATTTATGGTTTAAGAAAAATAAATCACATTTATTTTTTATACATGATTTACGTTAATCACGTTAAGTATCTAGCTAATTACATATCTGGCTCGAAGCTTACATAAATGTGAACGTATCGAAATATTGCACTAACGTTTTAATTTAAGTGACCAGTTTAAAAATACCATACGCGTCCATAAATAGAACCTTTTTATCGAATTAGTCAGAATGAGATCGACAAATCGGGGAAAAACACACGACCTTTAACAAAAGATTTAAACAAGTCGCTGGTAAATATTATATAAGAGATAGCCAGCGAACGGTGGCGTTATCAGTGAAAGCAAGGACGCAACAAGGACACCGATAAGGCAATTATACTTATTATCGAGAGGTTGCCGCTCGCTGGTGCCTTTGTACCCTATAATAGTGGCGGATTAAGTGGGCGATTGAGTTCAAATCGCGACACGCCTTGCTGTACATACTAGTGTAGGCATGGACTATTTATGGTTCCGTTTCGTGACATCTTTATGTTCAACTATTATGATTTCAAATTCGGAACTCATGTGATGTATTCACCCTAAAATTCTTTTCAGATGGTACTTTAAACAGATTTAAAGTGGAAGAACGCTTTGTAGGTCGACGATGGTATCAATGTCTTGTTCTGTCTTATATAAGACTGGTTTGAAAGGTAGGGCTAGGCACAGATTCGAATAAGAGGTAGTCCAAAATGTCCTCGGAATACCAATAATCAAACTCAGATAGGATTAGATGTGATAAGTCAGTACAATAAAGTGGCAACCTTTTTTAATAAATAACACAAACTTAGTGTTTATTTGAATCTTTATAAACTCATTTAATTAACTCTTATTAGCTTAAATTTTTCTAACATAGTTCTTAGAGCAAGATAGATTTTATTCTTATAAGAAAGATATAAATAAGACAAATACATGAGTGGAGTTTGAATAAGCCTTTTCATTGTAAGTTCACCGACTTTATCTCGACGTAAAGCTGCTATGCTGTCTCCCAAACATACATATAAAGCTCTGTGTACATGGAGACGATCATATTTTCAATAAATATCAGAGTTAATATTTATTGAAAATATTATTTCACTGGGATTAAATTGACTAGTGCAATTAAATATTCTAGTTTTACACTTATAACAAATACTCGTATTTAATAATACATAACTTAAGTACATAATATGAAAACGAAATGTTTAGACATAAACATTTCGTTTCGTATGTCTATTTTCTAGTACTTTTTTATGAAGCGAGAACAGATCAATTTATTTGCACTTAGTGTTAACAGACAGGTACTTACGATACGCGATTTTTTTTAATCCCCATTTCCATTTCTAACCGTGATTACCTGTTACATATTAAGATATTTCAATTCCGCGATAAAATTTGTCTAAAAGCATATAACGTAAACACACTATTTAAATACGTCAGCTCAATATAATACAGCTTTACTCCAGTGACATCCCGTGCATTGTGCGCCTTTCCGTGGCGCCGCACAATCGACGCATATGCGCCTTATTAAAGGAAATGTTTGTTAACTGTGGAAATGCAAGACAGCTGACACACTCCTAGATACTACATTATTTTGTTATGACGCGATGATGTGGTTGGGGAAGAAATGTTTTCTGGTGACGTTTAGGCAAAAGGAAAACAAGTGGACGGACAAGAGGAAGACAGCTGGAAACTGATAGGTTGAGAAGGTACAGGATCTGTCAAATTGGTGCCAATTGGAGGAAGCCTATATTCAACAGTTGTATACATAACGTTCTGCCACGCAGATTGTTCCAGGTTCGATCCCCAGCTAGGCAAAAACCAAAGTGATGAATTTAGATTTGGTTCTGAGTTTTGATTGTTGTTTACCTATCCATGCTACTACTACCCATAACAAAAATAATCCTAGTTGGAAGGTTGGAATTCTGAGAGTACAAAACATCTCATAAATATAATTTTGTATCAAATCATATTGTCTCTGGTCTATTGCGAGTATTATGAGTAAAAATCGTTTCGTAGTATCACAGAGTACACGTCTATTTAAAAACTTTTAATATCAAAAAAATCTGTACTAATGTGAAACGTCGACATAACCCATGTTTGCAACTTACGGCTTACAAGTTACAACTCGTACTGTCCTTATATGTAGGGTAAAAACGAAATAAGATTCAAATGAGACGTTACGAAGAAATATGTCTTTCTGAATTATTGTTAGCGCTGATATGAATTGCTGTGCTCTCCTTCTTACATACGTGACTCGGAAACCGCTTCGCAATTAAACCCAATCGTTGCTTGTATTTTGTGTATTTTTTTCATTTAACCACTAGTCATTACTGGGGCAATAAATCTCTCTTGTGTCCGTCTGTCGTCGTTAAGAACTTCATTAACTTTTCCGCGATGAGTTTTTCAATTGAAATCATGAGAACGGGATCTCCAAGCATTTTAATATCGCGATCGCGATGTGACAAAATGCCAGGAAATTGATTCAGCGTCTTTGTCATTATGGTTGGTTACCGGGAAGGTTTGTTTTTGCCAGTTCCCTGACTGGCCGTATTGTATAGGGGTAATGGAGTAGTTATTTAATATCAAATTATTTCGCACAACGACGATAGCAGGTGTTTTAGAATTTGTAAAAGCTGCTATTTTCTAGCGGCTATTAAGGCATTTTAATTAACACTAATGTATAGAAAAATCCCGTCTAAGCTATAAATTCATTAGTTACATGGATCACATTAAAAGAGAGCCATTTGATAAAGAGAATTACCTGGACCGACATTGGATACTCTAATGTTAATAGATAGACATACATGAGGTAACACAATGGCTTCTGTTAATCTAAATATACTCGTACATAACTCAAAGGTGACTGACTGACATAGTGATCTATCAACCCACAGCCCAAACCACTGGACGGATCGGGCTGAAATTTGGCATGCAGGTAGATGTTATGACGTAGGCATCCGAGGATTTTGATAAATTGTACCCCCAAGGGGATAAAATAGGGGATGAAAATATTACGAAGCGAGCGAAGCCGCGGGCAAAAGCTCGTATTATTATAAAGCTTATCTATTTCTCTTCGGATTTCATTCCTATCACTGTAGTTTGAATGGTAACTGTGAAACAGGTCCTTTATTGCTTGAGACGTTGGTATTTCTGTATGAACGAGTAACGAATTGGATAATTATGTTATTAATCAATCGTTTATCGTGTTGCAAAGTTGCTGTACCTAATTTAAGCTATTTCGGTATTAATCATCTGCAGTAATTTAGGTTTAATTACTACCTAAATATAATTTGAAAGGTGGTGGAGTTATTAGATTTCGAAAGAGGTAACACCGCGAAACCTATTTTTAGCTGCAAGCAGTTGTTTTTGTGGAAGGGTGTGGATCCTAGATGTCGGCTGACCTTCATATGAGCAACCATCATAGCACTTAGGCGTATTCTATGTGAAGCTGGTGACAGACATTCATGGGCAGCAGTGACCACTTACCATCACGTAGACAATCTCGTTTGCAACAACAATTCCATAAAGAAATATTTGCACCTATTTCTTAGATTCTAGGTATTTATAATTGTCACCGTTTCCCAATTCGAAATAACTGGAATAAAGACAATTAAAGATTACCATATCTGTCCAGCTGGATTGAATCACTGGATACAGCGGATTTCTAAATAGGCTTTTAAGGAAAATAGAACGCCTAGATTTATAAAAGGAGCATGTACCAGCGATACGATTGGCAATTGATTATTGACACAATAAGCCTCCGCCCACCGGCCGTCGCATAAATCAGACATGATATTAAGAGCTACATCCGTTTTAATTATGGTTCGCATGACGTATATGTATGACTTTGCGGATGTTAGACCGTTGTTTCCAAGATCCCATGTTCAGGCTAATCTTAAACTAATCCTGTACCATCGACTTTCTTGGACTAGAAATATTTTGTACTTTAATCTGTTTTTGTTATGAAAATATTTTTCATGTCACAGTAAGCAATACTCCTTTTCTCACGGGCTATAAAAATGAGATTTCAAAAAATTGTCATTAAATATATTTTAGTTCTACTAATTAATAAGTAAATTGTTAACTTAGCTTGATATAGGGAAATTTAAAAAATAAAATAAAAAAGTATTAAATCAATCCATTTCTATACTTATTGTCGTTTTCCATCATTATTTTGAACAGATCTGTGCGTGTAGTGTAGTCTTAATAGACTGCAAAATGTGCAGAAAACACCGAATTTTTAAGCTTGACTGTACATGACGACCCCAGTTAAGAAAATGTCATACTTTAAGCTATTGACTTTGTCATGTATGGATAAAACATTTCAAAATATGAAACATAGAGACAGAGTCAGTTATCATTTCATATAATGTTATTAGAGATCAAACAATAAACGGATACGTCAGACTTAGTTATTTATTCATGCATCGTAAGTCGCGGTCAAACGTTATGGTATTGTCTTTACGAGATATGTCTATTTTATGTTAAGCGGATGGGGCTGCGTTGTACGTATGAACTAGGCTTCCGCCTATGATTGCACTCGCGTGAGTACGATTTTGAAAAAGAAGATCAGTACCTTTTGCTTCACAGACATTTTAGATGCAGGTATTTTGTTTACTTGGGAGAATTCCCTAAATTATAAATGGTATTATTGTATTATTTCAATAATGGTATTATTGAAACATTAATACGGCCATTGTTGTGTATTTCTATAGAATAAGTTACTAAGAATGACTCAAAGGACATGAATGATTACCAAATCAGACCAACAGCAACTAACTCCCTTAAAAGAAGAAGGCCTAAGAAAAAGAAGTGATAGCCTAGTTGATGGCCTCTCAATATGAAGGTTTGAGGTTCGAACTCTGGCACCATCGCCATCACTCGCCAAACCATCTAGTGCGTACGACGGTATGCGGCCACACATACCGCCGCCTTTACCGGGGTCGCTTACCAGGCGGTTCGAGCTCCGACTAATGCCACCCGCGACCCCAGAAGCCCCCTTTTAGTCGCCTCTTACGACAGGATACCGTTGCCCTATTCTGGTATGGACAAAGAGGATACACGTGCCTAGCAATGGAACAATTATGACCGGATGACGAACTAACTAAGAACAGTTTAATATATGTTCAGAATTGATATGTAAATTCATTCGATAGTCCTTTCGAATAATTTCTATTATTGTAGGTACCTGTAGTCTGTAGGCAATTGTATAAATTTGTCCATGGTCCGATATATCCGAGAATAATGGATGTGATCACACATAAGCGGTGGACCGGTCATACATCTTCAGGTGCGGATGTAATTAACACTTGAAAGTTTGCCTTTTATATGCCACGGGCCTTAATAAATACCGCGTGACTAAGATGCATACCTATCTTAAGTGGTAAGAGGAATTTTTTAACAGCTCTTCTCGGAAAATATTTAGATTAATTGGACAAAAAGTAGATTGCGATTCCTCTGTTTTTTTGTGATGATACGAGAATATTGTGTCATCTGCATTGGCGTGATAGAAGGGTACTTGATTTTCTGGATCGACTGGCTTTTCTCTACAAGCTGATAGCCTCACGTTTCATTATATCTTTAACACGTATTAATGAACCATAATTTTACAATTTTACCATTATAGTGTTAGAAATCTATTTAAATTATTGTATTATTTCAATTAATTATTTTGTGTTATTTTTATAATATTAAGTTCTATTTATATAACCACTGGCCAGTGCGATTGTATGAGTTAGCATAAAAAGAAAAAGAACAGCCTTGACGTTAGAGTTATATTTTGCGCGGGAATAATAATAGTAATGTATGTATTACAAATTTATACGAAATAAAAAAGTAGGACGATTTGTATGAAAAACAACAATTTTAATGTTAACATTATGATATATTTTATAGAATTGAATTAACAAATAAACACGCATTCTTATTAATGGTAAGTAGTCACAGTTATCCATAGAAATCTGTAATTACTCTCAAATTCTAATTGAGATTAGTAAGAATGTCTTGTGTAGGTGCCACTCCCTTACTTCACCTTTTACACCTAAAAACAGCAACACTTGTAATGCTGTTATAAAGTAGAAATAATATTTATTATACGGAATAATCGTGTCTTATGTTTGATATTTTACACGTAATTGTATTTCTGCCTAATAACAGCAGTGTTAGGTGCTGCTGTGTTCCGTTATGAATCGTGTGGTAAGGGAGACATTCTTTTCCGAGCCGTTCCAGCTTAGTCCTCAGGGGTAGCGGTGCATCTGTGGCCGACTTCAGGTAGGTATATCTAATCCTATTTGGGGTTGATTACAGATGTCCATGGATGGCAGTAGGCACTTACCATCAGACGGACTGCATGCTCGTCTGCTACTCCTATATTATATATAAAAAAGGTAAAAATACTTGTCTTAACACGCTATTTCATAACAGACAATATTTTAATATAGAATTACAATTAAATTTATCAACCAATTTAAGAAACAGGTCAGAGAAGAGACCCGACGGTCAGACACACAGCGGGAGCTTAGTAATAGGGTTCCATTTTTAGCTTTTGGGTTCCGCCCCTAATAAAAAACCAAAACGTAGAATTTTAAAAATAGTAAATTTATCGATAAAGATACAATTACTTTATATATCCAACTATTCATAAAATAAAATAATGAGTCAATTCGTGACACATAAGTTATAAAAAAAGATATTATATATAGATCCTGGATTCTTGGAAAATAGTTTAAATGGTTTTTTACGGTAATTAAAATAGTAGTAATATCATCGTGATTGTATGTATGAAATATGTATTTTAGGAATGCGCTGATGGATTCATACATACGAGTATTTCTCGTACTATGCTATACTGATATGGATATAACATTAATATGGTAGGCGATGATCGAACATTACTTAATATGATTACATTAATAGTAATACTAATTAGTATTACTATTAATGTAATCATATTAAGTAATTACTAGTACTAGTAATTACTAGTAATGTATTCATAGTAATTAGTAGTAGTGACGACCCGCGGGGCGGAGCGATCATACCGGTCTGAAGCGCATACGGTTCCAGGTTCTATCCCTGGCCTGAAAGGTATTTGAATGACGAATTTAGGTATCTGTCCTGGGTCTGGGTGTTTGTGTGTTCGTCTTTGTGTGACCATGATACAGGGAATCAATTAAGAGTGTGAGTGTAGAAAGCGTGTATTTATTTAATTCTATACCTTAAAGTGAAGGTAGTCATATGTTTTGTTTGTATGACTAAAATGTTTAGTAATCCTACTACTCCATTCGTTCATAAAGCGAAATTCTCCGCCTGGGTCTGTATTGATTTTTAACCGTTCAAAGCAAAAATGAATACACGGTACATCCTAAACTACTTATCAACAGCAGATATTACAGTCAAAAGATAGCGTTGCTATTTCTATCTAATTAACCGCACTCATTTGTCAAAAACTCAAAAAAAAGCAGTGATAGCCTAGTGGATAACAAACTCAGCCTCTCGATCGAGGGGTCCGAGGTTCAAATCTCAGGCACGCACCTCTGATTTTTCGAAATTCTGTGTGTATTAGAAATTAATTATCACAAGCTAAAACGGCGAAGGAAAACATCGTAAGGATACCCGAGAGATTTATAAAAAAAAAATGTCAAAGGTGTGTGAAGTCTACCAATACGCATTTGGCCAGCGCGGTGGACTATGGCCTAATCATTCTGAAGGCCTTCTCATTCTGAAAGGAGTCCCGTGCCCAGCAGTGGGACAGTAATGGGTTGATGATGATGATTTATTAAAGAATTAATTTAAGGTTCAACCTATATTTTTGACTCAAAAGTTAATCAAGCACAAACACTAAGCAATGAATGAATTACCATTACGAAAAGGCTACGTTTTAAGTGCAACTAAGTCCGTATTTAGGTACGACTGTACATTTCTTCAACAGATATCCTGCTCTTTGTGTATTGTCAAGCGGAGTGGGGTTGGCGCGTGCGCCCTGAACTGTACAAACATCTAATTTTGTACTATCGTTAGGTTCCATAGTGATGTGCGTTATATTATATTAATTGTCGATAGAATTCATTAATATGATACTTAGTGATATAGTCGAATTACTTTGTCTTAATCAGGGGTAGGTAAAATGTGTGAAACTTACATACAAAGTTTCGTTTATCATCACCATTTTAGTGTCTAGAAATGGACAAAATATGTATTATTTAAACCTTTATTTATAATATTAAAGTAACAGGCGAGCATGTAGTCCACTTGATGTTAAGTAAGATGGCTACTACCGCCCATGGACATCTATAAACTTGCCCACAGAGTCCCCAGTCATTGTATGCAAGGAAATGCAGGAAATATTAATATCATGTTCTACAAAATCTCATTAACCATTCAGTTTTCAATATTTTAATACACGGCAATAATAAAGAAGTTTAAAGCATTTTAACGTTGAAACCTATTTTAACATCGATTATGAAACTAGTAGGAAACTAAAGCGTTTCGAATGCGAGCACCGGCGAGCGCGGAAGTTCTGTAATCGATTGCATCCATATTGTCAGAGGACACGCACTGGCGTGGCGATGGAATTGATCGCAATCATTCTGTTTCTCGAAATTTGTCTGCTAATTTTTAAGTCATAACTATGCCGGTGTTATCATACGTAATTCTGCATTATCTAAAGCTGGATTGTTTTTGCACCCACTTTTTCACAGGACACACATGAGTTTACATTTTTTTTTTTGTGATAACCCTGCCAATTTTTGAGATTTGACTATGTCGGCAATATCCTTATGCTGCTTATGAATCCACAAGGTTTTGAATGACCAAAACAAGTTAAAGGTTTCATTCGGTTTTGAAGTGGAGTCTGCGGCAATTATCATGAGGATATGAACTTTCATGGTAATTGAACATTTTGTGTAGATAATTTGACTAATTTTCAAGTATCAACTACTGCGATTTTACGGTCATACCAAACTATATTGTCTTCAAGTTAAATGGTTTCACGTATTAAACGGAAGTGTTCAGACTCAATTTGCTTCAGTTCTTCCATTTTCTTTTTCCTACTAGAAGTTTCACTATAATTAAAAAAAAAACAAATAATATAAAGGTGCACCCACATCACTGGTGGGCGCGGCGTGTTGCAACCCGTTACGCGAACTGCACGCAGCTTGTTGCGATCTTGTCATTGTGCCAGTATTGTGCACTCACTGGCCTATACATAGTAGCCTTATACTTAAGCTTGGGCTTGTACACTTGTATAGAACGTGGGGTTAAAGCTGTGAGTGCTTGAAAAGTGTAATAAGTAGAGTCGAATTTTTTTTTATAGTTGTAAAGTCATGTATGTATAAGTGATTATAATGTAGAGATCACTTAGGGTCTAAACTTAAAATCGTCCTCATATACAAAATCATCTATTTTCATTTATTGCTACGTATATAAATATACCGGTATTACCAAAAACGTCTATAATTAGGTAATATTTTGAAAGTTCGATTAACAATTAGAACATACGTTACTTGCAGACATAATTGTCTTTTAATTATGAACCACTGAGAATAAACTATGACCGTAATAAAAAGTTCATACTACATGTCTCATAACGAATACCAAAGTGACACCACGTGACCATAAATGTATTTTATGACTTTATAATAAATAATATCACAACCGTACCAAGAATTCTCATCGTCCTTTAGTAACTCGTAAAGTACTCGCTGTTTTTGGTAAAATAAAACGGAAAGTTTTGAACTACATTTAAATATACGTACCGTTTCCTAGTTGAGTCACTGTGTCAAAACCTTGAAAAAAAAAACCGAAGGTAAAAATGGCGTGACAACCGATTCGTTATATGCATCGTAAAGTGGATCATAAAATTGCTAATTGATCCATATAGTTACGTAATGGAACTTGATTTGTCGGTGTGGTAGTGTTTCCACGGTTGTCAGTTGTATCCGGACGTCCTGTTAATGTTGAAAGTAAAGTAGCAGAGTAACTTCATCAATATTAATATGTTATCTATTAGCTACTTTAGTAACTTTTTATGAATATATTTAAGAATAGCAAGCGAAACCCGGAATATTAGTTCTATTCAGGGTTTCTCTTTCTATTGGATGAAAATAAGTCACAGTATTTTGCAAAAAATGTGATTCAGATATACGAGTAGGTGCGGTAATAGTACCAATGAAGTTAAACTACAAATAACTTTATAACTCGTCTTAATATAAACACAATCGAAGTGTAAATTGTCCCGGGGTTTATATAAAATCATAACTAATCTATAAAAGTAAGCAACATCGAGTTATGTAGAAAGTTTAATGAGTAACCGCATGTAGTTAAATTTAAAGTGTGCTTCCATATTTCGAAGGGCATATCATTGTGGGATATAATGGCTGCAGATAAGACTAATATATAATTAATAACTGATATTTTTAAATAGAGTATGAGTAATATAATTGTAAATTATTATTAGGCACTTATTTACATATCTACGTATTACGTATGCACGGTAGGGTGGATAAGCAGATTCGTGATTGAGTAAATGAATTTTAAATTATTTGTAAAAAAATCATATTATTTTGAGCAGTTCCTCTGTTGCAGAAGTATGTCCTGTTATTGCGTTACTTATGGCTACCCCACCTCAACCTGTCCGTGACTTGCCAACAACTTGTGCACTTGTCTTACGCTTTTTATTTCGTAGTCGAATCAGAGCTTAAAGCTCGGTATGCAATTAGCTGGATTTTTTGATTGTTTTATTTTTATTTTTATTCGGTTGTAATAACTATTGTTACTAGCCAGCAAAATTGTTTGAAGTCTAATATAATAATAACTAGGTAAATCGTGTTTTTAACTGACTAATGCTGAAGTTGCTTATTGTGGAATTAATTTGTTATAATGTTAATAGTATTCTTCGGAGTATTTATAGAAAATACATACACATATTTATTGAAAGAGGTTTCAGAGCTACCACAATCCGTAAAAATATTACAAAGAGTATTAATCTTCGATTAATAGAAAGTACTTGTTTTAAAGTTTGATTAAAAGAAATGATATTAAAGTATTTATTAAAATAATTAAAAAGTATCTCGGCGCATTTTATTTTAACTTTAACTGAATTAAATTAAATTTTATATTAAACAATATTCAGCTTTCAAACCCAGTAAAATAATAAAATATTTTAAAATAAAATTTATATAACGAATTTAAAAAAAAAAAATCTTTTACGGTATTAAAATAGGTGTCATATTTCCTTAAAATTATAATGATTTGTGGAGTACGTACTCTGAAAAATAAAAAATCCAAATATTATTATTACAGACTGTGCATAGTTATTTATATCTGCAGTAATAAAATTTAATTGGCAAGCTATTCTAAGGTTGAACAGCACAATAAATATGCAAGATATATTTTGTGTATGTAATTTAATAATTAATTTCATGCATATACCGCTCTGACATGTAAATTCAAGTTGCGTGCTACGCTCAGATCAGGAATCGATGCAATCTCAAACAATTTGTCATATGTGGACAGATAGCTGATATCGCGTCCGTTTTAATATCGTGTCTTGCATAATTATATTTAGGTGAGTGCATACATTTGCCTTGCAATCATTGCAATACACCGTATTACGGATAATAGAGTTTTTTTTTATAATATAGGTGTAGCAGACGAGCATGCAGTCCACCTGATGTTAAGTGGCTACTGCCGCCCATAGACATCTGTAATCAACCCCAGATAGAATTAGATATTCCTACCTAGGTCACCACAGACACGCCGCTACCCCTGAGGACTAAGCTGGAACGCCTCGGAAAAGTATGTCTCCCTTACCACACCCCTCAAACCGGAACACAGCAGCGCCTAACACTGCTGCCATTAGGCAGAAATAGGTGTGGCGGGGTGGTGCCGCCGGAGTCGAACCACAAAGGGTTCTACCACCTTACAAATTGTAATTAAACCTAAAATGATGGCCAATAGAATCGCCGAAAACTAAACTGCAGATGAAATTTTGAAAATATTTTTTATGTAAATATATGTTGCAAATGTTGAAGGTGATAATGATAGATACTCTTTGTGGTTCGATTCCGAAGGAATCCATTCGTATTTCTGCCTAATAACAGCAATGTTAAGCCCAGCTGTGTTCCGCTTTGAATAGGAGATTTTTGACGTCATTATAGTCCTCATGGGCAGCAACATATCTGTCGCCAATCTCAGATAGGAGTCAAACCTTATCTGGGGTTGATTAAAACAAGAGTTCATGGGCGGCAGTAGAGCTCAAGCTATAACATCGACCTTTATTCTATATATATGCGAATGTAAGTTTGTTTTTTGTCTGCAACACATTTTTGTCATTAAATTTTGTAAACACGATGTCTGGGATTCAAAAAATATATAGAGAAACCTTTATCTAAGCAAGCTTTCTATAAACTTTATTTATTCATTTGCTCGATCAACTGTCTCGGGACGAAAAGCAAAAGGACTAAAACAAAACAGGTGCATACACGTGCTGCATCCATTGTAAAAAATAAATAGCATTTGCATTGCTACATTCCGAGATCAGGAAGCGATGCTTACAATTTGACACATTGATATCAGGTAGAGATCAGTAATTAGAATAACGAATACATTCCTTGTATTGGTTATATGTTTAATGTTTATCTTTTTTATTTTATTTGGACGACTCCCGTGGCGTGGCGGAGCGGTCACTAGACAATACCCTTACCATGAGTTTTTACGTTTTGACAAATATTACTGTTTTGGTATTTGTTTACGTATTTGCCCATACAAATTCCAATCAGCGCCCCTAGCGGATTGTATCAGAACTATAGTGTATTAAATGTCTATATTGACAAAATGGCGCTTTATGATTTGTCTCTTTTTTTTGCGAACAGACAAAAAGACTTGAGCACTTACTCGTACTTACTGTTACGTTTACTTAGTCTACTGAAGCAAACGGAACAGAATAATGGATTGAGTAAACGTAACGTAAAATTGTGGAATGTTTTGAAAACTCATGGTAAGGGTACAGGTCTGTCGCGCAGAGGGTTCCGGGTTCGATCCCTGCACATGCAGACACATATCTGAATGATGAATTCTGAGTCTGAGTGTTTGTGTACTCGTCTTTGTGTGTGTCCATGGCATCTACGACACAGTGTCGATGTTGTGAGTGAAGAAAGCGTATTTTCTATTTCACATTAATATTTGATTGTGATTGCGTCCAACATTGGACCCAACAGACCACTCTTATTAGTTGGACCTGATACTGTACAAAATAAAAATAAAATTTGGCGTAGGTGTTTATTGCTAAGTGGTTAACACTCACATTTGACAGAATATAAGATTATAAGCTTAGAAAGGGTATTTTAATTTATATCATATTTATTTTTTTATACACATGAATTTGTTTCACAATTATTGCAGAACATGTTTTAAGACATATACGAGTACATAGAGAGAAGGAAATGATTAATTATATAGTTGACAAGATTAATGTCATTTAAACATATACTGCATTTTTCACTGCATGTTTTAAGCTGCATTGATTATAATATTTGTTATAAAAAAGTATCTAACTAACCCTCGTTCCTTGTCTCAGGAGAGATAAGTGTTCAAAAATAGTTATTTTTTTATATTTGAGCCTAAACCAGACGTGCTACCTGATGGAAAGTAGTCAAAGTCGCTTATGGACATTTGCAACACCAGAGGACTCGTCAATGCATCGCCGGCTTTATAATTTTACTAGCTGATTTTTTTATATGAAATATATTTCTCAAATATATTTCATATAAAATATAGCCTATGTTACTCGTGGATAATGTAGCTTTCGAATGGTGAAAGAATTTTTAAAATCGGTCCAGTAGTTTTTGAGCCTATTCATTACAACCAAACAAACAAACAAAGTTTTCCTCTTTATATTAGTGTTCTCTTTATATAAGGCGTTCCACCTTCTGGACTAAGTTCGAATGCCTTCTATAAGAAGAAGAAACGCATCTGAGATCGATCGAGTTAGGAATTCTGTATAGTATTTATTATAAATTTTATAGGCATTTGGAATTGGGATCATTATGATTACTCATAGTGACTGCATGCATATTCTTTTCATTAAAAATATCTTCCCTGGCAATTTAATGGCAGAAGCACTACCTAAATATTAAATACCTCTAATAAATTATCCATTTAGATAACAAGTTAAAAAAACTTAAATTAATCGAAAAAGCACTACCTACATTTTAAGTATCCTTAACTAATTATCCACTTAGATCAGTTAAAAAACTAAAATTGGATATATTTGCAAAACATAATTGCAGATCTGTTAAAATAGTAATTAAACCATTACGATGGAACGCTTTAAACGGTGTGACTAGAAATATTAACGGCGATGAAAACCTCAGTAATTGCTACACTCCACAATGATTAATTACATTAGCGACATATAATTAACTAGTTTCATACAAATACACAAGTAACGGATACGTGCGTGTCAGATCCGCTTTAGAAGCGGTTTTACATGGGCATAAATTATTAAAAACCGGCCAAGAGCGAGTCGGATTTGTAAATGAAGAGTTCCGTACAACCGTATGTTTTTAATACTGCGTATTATTAAAATAGTAATAATAATAAGTAAAATCGGTCGAGAAGATATATTTTTTGTATAAAAGTTTTATTTTATTTGTTTATGGGCACTAAAATCTAGAGAGAGAGAGAGAGAGAGAGAGATCTTATATTTCAAGTTTAATGCAAATACACTTTTTTATTATTAGTAGGTATTTTACATTTGTTATCATAGAGGCTATAATAATACACCCAAAATATTTAAAAATCAAATATCTTCCTGTTATAATAGTACAACATACACAACCATACGACAGATGGACGGAGAAGAGCCTTAGTAAAAAAGTTCCGTTCACACCCTTTGGATACGAAACCCTAAAAAGATACCTAAACGAGCCTCTAATTACCATGCAACGTCATTTAAATTAGGAGCAAGTGTCAAAATCATTAGACATCATTGTTATCTATGTATTGACAGTGTGTTTTTATGATATCTTGTAGAGGTCGAGTGGTACTCATAGAACCAGTATGGTGCGACCAGGTACCACGGTCACACCTATTTCTGGTGTGAAGTAATTCTTGTGTTTTAGGGAAAGTGTGGATGCCGGCTGACGTATATATGAGACGACCATTAAAGTCATCTGAAGGAGCAGGAGATATCCATGCGTGTTAGTGATGTACCAAATACTTCCCTTCCGTTTGGTACTTCAATATTAATAAAAAGTCTTAAAAAAATATGTCAAGAGTCCGTAATTCGTTCGGGAAATCATGACAAAGATCCGGAACAAAAAATAGACCAACAACAAATTTTGAGCGAAAATGTAAATTAAAACTGTAATACAAGTTTGACTGTGGTACTACAATTCGTACAAAATCCATGTCTCGGCATATTCATCGCTTTTAAAGGAAACTTGAGTAATTTCAACGGCTTGATTGTTGGAAGTTTATAAAACTAAAACGATTTTAGAAAGAGGCTATTGCAATTACGAACCTAGTTTGGAATAAATTCAAATTTCAAACAAAATATCTACAACACCTTTTTCTATACCCTATCCTTAGATTAACATCAAGAAAAAACTACAACACAAAATTAAAATAACACACTAGTCGAAAAATGCACGCTTTACCATTTAAAAGATCGTGTTACGAAAATGTAGCAATGTGTTGCAGTGTCCACACGTTAATCAGCATAATACTAAGGTAGGGAATACGAACCACGCATGACTCAAGCCTAACCACAGTTTTTTACGAGACCGCGTATCACGTTAGCATACAAAAAATAAGAGCAAACTCCGCATACCTCTCCAAAAGATGTTATCCAGTCAATTAGTGCGTTGACTGTTTAATTACAATGTAATTAAAATCTATATTCGCTCGTTAATCAGTAAACATCATCTTGATATGGTCGGGACGTTGCGATTAAACGGTTGAAAAACTTACTCTATAAAGTCGATGGCACTAATTTTTTTCTAGATTCCCTCCGCACTAGGTTTCTGCGAAGCCGATTTCATCACACCGTGGACGTCTAAGGAAGATATTCGTCATCAAGCATCTTATGTCAACTAACAAATGCCGTGGACGGCTATTAAACGGAGACATGTTGTTTTATTCATAACTTTCCTGTCTGATAGTAGGTCTTGCAATTGGTGTCACTCGCAATAGAATTTTACGATATCTGTCGATTTGTACAAGCGAAATGAATGATAACGGTTACGGTCTGGTCCAGTTGTAGAATCTACAGCTTTTGTCTGTATAAATACTTGTCCACTGGTGTAAATTGTTACAAAATACTTAACGCTTAACACTATTATTATATTTATAACGATATTTTTTCTAATGAATTACTTTGATATTCGTAATAAGTTTGTAACTTGTATTGAAATTTTCATCGATTCATTACTGTCCCACTGTCACACAGGAAGATCTAAAAATAAGGCGGATATCGATCATAATCCACATAACGTACGTAGTGGTTAGATTCTCAACCTTTTAATCGGGGGTCCGAAGTTTGAATGGCAGACACTTAACCACATATTTTTAAAGTAAAATATTGTGAGGAAGCCTACGCCTAGGAGTTCTTAAAAAGTGTGTGTGAAGTCTCATTTTGCCACACAGACACATCTTAACCATTTAATGGGAACGTCATGTAAGTTTTCTTTACGAGAATAACTTTGAAAAAATAGGACCTAAAGAACCAATCTCGAAATTCAGTATTAACTTTCGATACCTAGACTTCGCTATCGTATCGATATATAATATTGTTTAAAAATCCAACTAAAAGCCCTAGATTAATAAAACATTTACATACTTAATATGTACATTATTATAAAATTTTCAGAATCATTACGCCAGATTAAGGCACGGAGCATGTTATTGTATAAAATTATAGATAATAGACATATTTTGACTTCGATATTTAGACGCATATATAAATACGACGTCAGAATTATGATAACTATTACTCAGCATTAGGGTCTCATTAGAAACAACTCGATCAGAAATCTTATTAAGAACATGTAGCATGAAAGCTAAGATAACGAAAATATAAATTATTAAAAATTAATTTGTAACAGATGTTGTAACATCGTAAAAACATCATTAATGTCATAAAATATGCGGGGAAATTATGTGAAAGATGTCACAACGCATGCACGCACGCAATGCAGCCAGTGGCGGTTGAACAAGGATCGATGTAATCAGTAATCGATTCTAATTGGGGAAATCGATCCGCGTCGCTCATACGATGGCATGGTAATTATTGTCAGTTACCGCTAAGACGAGTCATATACGAATCTTGCTTGGAATTCATTCGCCGACTTGTAGAAAATTGCGAATGGTTAAGCGTGAATGTCTAGGGAAACGTTTTTTTTTGTAATATAGAACAGCGGTCGGTGGCCTACGGCCCGCGGATCTTCATGCGGCCCGCGGACCTTCGTAGAACTTAATTTCTCAACCGTTTTCTTTGCCGTCAAGTTCAGAGATTATTCTTATTTTTACTTGACGACCTATTTTAATGGCCAAAATATCAGAGCTTATTTCGAAATGCTGTCTGTCATTACCTAATGCAAGTACTATGTGGCCCGTATTAACAAATGAATATTTGTACTCAACCCTAGAAATAATTGGAGTCCTATATGAAGTCAGTTGCAGATCCGATGTTACCTCTTAGAACAAAATTAAAATACCTCAAATACTTCAAATTAGAACAGAACAGCGTTTAAAAGTGTTATTATTGGGCAGAAATAGACATAGCATTGGAGTCACAAGAATCAAACCAGAATATGTTCCACAATATTCAAAATAGCCTATCTTAAAACTTGGTAATAAATTCATATTTATTTTCATAAGTGTATTTTTTCTTGTCTGTATAGATATAGTTTAATTCAAAAGTTGTTAAAATCTACATTTTTAAGAAATGTCCCCCAAAATAAAAACATTCTGGGTCAATCTTTATTGCTACTTATGACATAATAATATGGCGTAAACGATTGCTTTAAATTTTTAAGAGTTTTTAATAATGAACATAAAAATATTTCGACTAAATATAGACTATAATAAATACAGCGTGTGTTATCATTAAATGTCATTAATAATTAAATAATTGGATAATAAGTGTGAATGAATAATGTTTATTTCATCTGTTCATTGACGCTGGGAAAATTGTTTTTATAAAAGGCTTTATAGGAATATATTTTATCGCACTTAAACTGATGCTCTTTTGACATTTTCTATTGAGATACCACTGACGTTTTTCATTTTTATCTTTATTTGAAATGTTATTGTTATTGTCATTTTATCTTATTACACTTTTAAAAATATTGGAAATTAGTATCTACATTTTAATAATTTGAATTTATAAAATGCAACTCGTACACCTTGTTCTACAAATAAAGATACCCTTTAAATCAGGGTACTCTGTGTAATTACTTTTTTACTCTGCATTAAATAAAAGTGTGAAGTATAAACCAGACTTCCCCCAGCTGCAGGAAAAGACTCATGCCCTACTGCTGAACACAAAAAGTATTGAGGACAAACCTTCAACATTACTTAACATAAAGGATACGTATTGAATTTAATACGAGATGATCGTGTACGTACCTAAAGAGGCCAGTACCCTTAGTATGAGGTTTTACGTTTTTACAAAAATGACTGTTTTTGTATTTGTTTACCTATTTGCCCATACATTTCCAATCAGCGTCCCTAGCGGACTGTATCAGAACTGATTGAAAATGTATGGGGAATACGTAAACAAATACAAAAACAGTCATTTTTGTAAAAACGTAAAAACTCGTACTAAGGAGGCCAGTACTGCGAAACCCACACCAAATATGGCGGACATTAATATTTCATTAAAAACACGCGTTAATGGTCCACACGCATGATGCTGATGTGTCAAATTGAAATATACGAGTCGCGTTTAGAAGTGACATTTATAATAAACGCAACGATTGCCTTACAACTGACCATTGTGACTCAACATTGTGTCAGAGTAGTTTGCGCTTTACCCGACAATAAATCTTACTTATTACTCATAATTGTGTAAGATTTTCGCATGTTATATTTTCAAACGTGAGCTTTAAGGTACGAACAATGTTACAAATGACATAAAGCCTTACAAATAACAGAACAAACAACGCAATGAATTGTAAAATGATATGATTGTTTTATTATGTGTAATTTTCTTAGAAACTTATATGTTTCCTGTGTCTTCTATTATTTAACACCGTTTACATATAAGATACATTAGTGACTTGTTTGTTTTATTAAAAATGTTTGCAAAAAATATTGGTCTCCCCGTAAAGGAAAATCAATTACTTTATAAGGATCATTTTGTTTTTATCATAACTCCCTGTTTAATTATAACAAAACATGAATAACTTTACTTGTTATTTTGAATTATCAAGTATTGAAGTAATAAACATTTTATTATTTCCGTCAATGAAGTTATATTACTGTAAATAAGCTCTAATTAGACAATTTGTCAGAACATGTTTTTGGCATATAAATCGAGATCGATGGACAGATCATACAGATCGGTATGTTATTTGACATTACTTGCCATCTATAGTAATAGATTCAATATTAATTTCGTGACTTATCTTCAGATTACACCTGTAGCATTCTACCAAGTCGCACAATATTCGACCCTACATATCTATTATCAAGTGGTAATACAATTTAAACATTGCGAAAATGCTCCTTATTGTGTTACAAATTGTAAGTCGAAAAGTAAGAAAGGGGAAAAGGCAAGGTTCTAATTTAGAGTGGAGTTGTAACCTGTTCCGTTACAAGGCGTAGGCCGTTTGTCCATCGCCACCGTCAACGAGCCGATACCGAGAACGCGATTATTTCGGGCCTATTTGAATATGACGTGACGGCGATAGTTTGTCCACCGCGACCAATATCGCCGGTTTATTTTGTTCCAGTTGTCACGCGGGTGACGGTAGTATGTGGACAAGTTCAAACATGTTTTATATTGCCGGCACACCGGCCCGTTAAAATCTCGTGTCGTCTCGTGCTGATGTAGCGGTCACGCCGATCTACTCGAAATATCGGCGGCCGGGATGACTTATGAGTACTTGGGTGACGGACGTGCGGTGGACATACAGCTATAGTAAATGTATGTACCGCTACTTCGGCGCTGTCATTAATATGGGTATCAGCTCGGTGACGGTGGCGGTGGACAAACGGTAGTAGGGTCTAAAAAGGTTGGAACGATCTAAGATTTTGTTGAACACAAATCTTCCGGCGCGTCCAGGCTCTAACAATGTTGCAATAGAGTTGGGTTACTAACATTGTAAACCTAGAATCGAATTCCAGACTAAGCTACTAAGGTTTGTGTCTAAGGAAGCCAGTGATATTGCAGCGTGATAAATTTTAGTAACCGTAGATTAAGTTACATTATTTGTAGGGTACTTTATTAATACATTAAATGAACAACATTATAATTTTAATGGCATTATGAACTAGTATGGTACAGTCAATTACAATATAATTGTTTTGTAGTTAAATGTTTAAGGTTAAAGAGTATTAATATTTACGAAATTTCTAAGGGCATGAAATTTAATTAACTTTCAGACTGTTAAAATATTGTATGAATAAAAGTAGAATTATGTGTAAAATCCTTTTTAAAAGACTCATAACTAAAACAAACATAAAGTATAAAACCAGAATGCATCATTTGGTCTTCACAGTTCATTTCACTTTCAACTCAATTTCGAATGAAAATGAAATGTTACGCGAGCAATTCAGATATCATCTACGCGGCCATGTCGCCGAATGAATCATAACAATTTCAAATTCAAATTTCGTGTGGCGTATTCAAATCAGTGTAATTGCGTCGATGTCGCCGGGCGGCCGATTAGCGAAGGCACGTGTAGGTGGCTTTCACCACAGCTGAGTTATGGGCGCCTAGTACATTTATGTGCGAGATGTGCTATTGTATTCATCAATCTTTGGAATAAACTGGCCCTTTTCGCCCTTTTTTGACAATGGAATGTTTCAGAAGATATGTCCCTTAGTTAGTTGAATACTAGGCCTTAAAGAAGAGGGACGTTATTGTTTCTAGTGTGAAGAATGTAGTAAAGCTTATATATAATGTTACTTAAATGAGACGTTGCTAGTTTCTTCAGGAGTGCAATACATTTATGAGCAAAAAAACACTTAAAAGAAATAATCTTAATAGAAAGAGTAATCAACTGGTAGATGCTACTTACAACCTTTTCAATTAAAACCTTTATATTATTTTTCTTGGGAAGATTTTAAACTATGGTGAAAGAAATCATTTTTGAAAATACGTATATAGCCGAGATTGAACGTACGAGTTATATTATAAAGGTCGTGTATCTTAATGCATTATAATATCACGAGATGGTCATTTATTTCACAAAATTTCATAAGAAGACTCGTGCCGATAGGAATAGTTTCTTGACGATTTAATATATCTACAGTACTAAGATAACTTTGCATTGCTTTCACTAACAAGCCCTATATTAGCCAATTACATCACTGTGTCAATACGTATATATGTACTATGTATGTGTGTGGGCAATTTATAAGACTTGCAGTGACTTGAGATTTGCATTCAGTGTATTCTGAGCCAATCGGGTACAGTTAGGATGCAAATTTCATGACGGTCTCTTGTTTTCTAATTACCATGTAAGCTTATGTAATGGAATAATTTATTGGTGTTGTTGCGTATCTATTGTGGACGTAAAATTGTTCTCTTGGTCGGGTGAAGTGTACTTATTAACTTATTTAATATAATACCGATTATTACGTCGACACTACAAACAGTTTATAAAATAATTTGTTTGTATTTGTTTAAACAAATAATACTAGATTTCTGAGCTGGTACAAAAATACATTAGTATACACTATTTGCTTATATTTTAATTCATGTTTTAAAGTTTCTGATTATATAGTAATTTTAATAAATAAAATTATTTCAAAACGATAACTTAATAAAAATGTTGTAAAAAATAAAAAGGAATCCGAGAAATGTAAACAATTCCACGCAAACACGGTAGAGAACAATGTCTGGGTTACAGAATTCCCGTGACCATAGAAGAACTAACAGAATAGATAGGACAATGACTTTCTTATGGATAAGTTTGTCAACTCGTTGATAAGACTTTGAAGCTAGTATTTACTTTATCTCATTACGACGTGATACGGTGATACAATTTCTATCTGTGGATAGTTGTAAAAAATTTTAGTAGTTGTGTATTCATTTATAATAACCTCATTCAATTATGATTTGCATCACCATATTGCACTTTTCCTTTTTATGCATATGAGCAATTACAGTCCATCTGATGGTAAATAACTACTGCCGATCATGGACATCTATATATATGAGTATATGATTAGAGGATACTTCAGGTCGGCTACAGTCCCCTAGGCTACAGGCTACAGGCTAGTTAATTCCCCTGAGGACTGAGTTCAAAGGAACGCACTTCAAACCGGAATACAGTAACGCTTAACATTGATGTTATTAGGCATAAATGACGATAACACCTTCTTCTAAAACTAACTAGAAAACAGGTACGCTACGCTATTTATCTGTAAGGCGTATAAGATTATATTTTCCGTTAGAGTTCTGTTTGGTTCCTTAGCGCATGGTTGTGGCCTACTATAAGGCGGTAAAAATCATACATACTTTTTTTTTTGTTAGTAGTCTATTCAGTTCCTCACTCCACGGGTGTGGCCTACCCAGCTCGCCAGCTGCGCGGTATCGGGCGGCCGTCCGAAGCGATATTTCACGGGGCGCGTTGCTATCACCTGTCAAATCGTACAAGTGTTCCGCCCGACCGCAACCTATTTTAATATCAACTGTTTTAGACGCAAATACGGCTTGTCGGTTATCTTGGGTGTTATTTACGCGATTGTTCGTGTACTATTCCGGTGTTTTAAGGTGTGACAAAAATATAGTGCAGCTGAGATCTGCTTGAAGCTATTCGTTGTGGTGAATTGAAGGTTTTCTTTGACGTTTGCTTGCGGCGGTATTAACGTTTACATTGGTGTCTAACCATTGTCGTCCCACTGTTGAGTACGGGTCTCTTATCAGAGTGAGGGATTTCGGCCATAATCCACTGTACTAACCAAGTTTGGAATGGTACACTTCATGCATGATTATTTTTTTTAAATCTCTGGCCTGTAGGATTTGTACAATGTTTTACCTTCACTCTTTAAGCAAGTCGTAATTATTTTCTAATAGTGAGTAACTTTGAAAAATCAGATATGCCTTTGAATCCAGACCTGGCGATTGAGAGGCCGAGTTTCTAATCATTAGGCTGTCACTGCTTGCCGCTACACTTATGGCAGCAATGTAGCATTTATTTAAGGCGTTCAGGAGTAGCAAATCCATTTGCGATCAGTTATAGTTACCGCCTATCCTAAGTAGGTAAGTGGAAATGGTCAGGGAATAAAGTTTCATGGATAACAACCGTAATGATTAAAAATAACTAACCTTAACTTAAATGAAAACCTCATATACCAAAATCCCTTAAGATGTAGGCTGTAGGGCAAATGATGAGACATAAATGCGGAATTTGGAAGATGGTAGAACCCTTTGTGGTTCAACGGCATCACCGCCACACCTATTTCTGCCTTATAACAGGTGTGTTTACAGACACAGCTGTGTTCCGTTTTGAAGGGTGTGGCAAGGAAGACTTACTTTTCCGAGGCGTTCTAGCTTACTCCTCAGGGGTAGCGGCGCAATGTGGCCAACCTCAGGTAGGAATATCTAACCCTATCTGGGGTTGATTACAGATGTCCATGGCAGTAGCCACTTACCATCAGGTGGACTGCATGCACGTCTGCTACTCCTATATTATAAACAAAAGAATGCGGTTTAAATCATTACAGTCCACCGTCGGATATAAAATAAAAAATTGGAATATACTTAACAAGTGGTTTTTAATTTATCCATATTACCTAGCATTTACTGAATTCAAGACGTGTTATTTCTATTTTTTATGTAATTTATACGGTTAATATTGACAAAATCTGTAACCATAGACGGCATAAGATACAAGTTACGACATAAATGAATAATAATTACGATTCATTACATACTTTTAAATTATAATGACATTCTGTCCCATTCACCGTGTGCTACTGTACTAAGCGCGCTGAATAACAATTGTTGGGTTGTTTTCAAAATACATATTTCATAACAAGACGACTACATTTTACATATATTTACATCTACTTTAGAACATCCTCAGTCTATTGACGTGTGTCTGAGCTTTCAAAAGTTTAGCTATCTACTTAGTGCCTGTTCACATGTACCACTACAGAGACGCATAGGCGGTGTTATATTGTGTGAAATTGCAGTTTTATGTATACGGAATACATTTAATGAAAAATATATTATTACTTGTTTTAACGTTGAAAGAAATCATCGTGAGAGACATATTGTACTTAAATAAAGGTCCTCGAAAATATGTGGATTCTACCAATCAACACTTTGCCCGCTGCTGACAGGGGGGACCAGGGTCCATTAGAATGGGTAATGACTGATGGTGAATGGGTGTTGATAATACTGACGACATAGCAATCGCAAAGCAACTACCAGCGACACCACGCGAGATATTGCAAAGTTATCTATTATGTATGTATGTATAAATGTATGTATGTACGTATGTATGTACTTACGTATGTATGTATTATTCTTTGGCATGCCCTACAGGCCAAATGGCTAGACATATGAGATATCGATGGTAGTAACGATGGTAGCAATTTAGTAATGTAAAGCATTCGGATTTTTTATAATAATTACTAGTGTAACTAGCACAACACAGCTACAAGAGGTTACAGTGATGCTTATCACATATAACCACTACTTGTCGATATTTTGTCGCTGACGTGTAATATAGTTGTGGTAAGTGTGAATAGGCACTAAGTCATAGGTAATATTTATAACTCTTTGTATGCAAAATACCTATGCATACAGGCCTGTTAATCGTTGGTCGATGACTCGACTGACGACCTCAGGATTATACCGTGCCGATGAATCTTCATGAAGATTAACGATGTTTTAAAACATATTTTCGAATGTATAGCTTAGGGTTGGCATATTTTCGTTTTATTAGTAATTTAAAAATTAACTTTTATTTTTTTAATATATTTTTTTTTTCAATATTAATGTACTATGATCTATTTAATACAGCCATCTGCAATTTAATCTTATTTATGCAGATTTTTTGTGAAGTTTATAAATTAAACCTTTCTTATTTCCATAGCGAAAATAAAATTAACTTCCTACAGGATTTATTGTTAAAACTTGTGTTGATAAAAAGTTGGTAATGTTCGCGCATTTTTTACATTTTTTTAATTGAAATAATATTTATCAACATTATTTAATATTGAACAACATTATGTAAATTAAAAATAATAAATTGCTATGTGTACAATAAACTGCGTATTTTGTTTTTTGGAACAATTTTTAGTAACGCGTTTAATATGTCATCATCATCATCGTCATCAACCCATAACCGTCCCACTGCTGGACACGGGTCTCCTCTCATAATGAGTAGGATTAGGCTATAGTCCACCTCGGTGGTAGACTTCACATAACTTTGAAAATTTTTTTTATGAGTCTCAGGTATGCAGGTTTCCTCACGATGTTCTCCTTCACCGTTTAGCAAGTGATAATTAATTTCTAATACGCACATAACTTTGAAAACATCAGAGGTGCGTGAGATTTTAATATGTAGACAGAACTTAAAATTAGTTTGGTAGCCCTGCCTAGATTAGTGATACCGACGATTTAAATAAAATCTCCATACGCAGCTTGGTTCCATTGATGATCTTATATCGCGGAATATGACGTAATGCAAGGATGTGTGATATATTTTCAGTGTGAAAGGTGACTGTATGGAGATTAGGATCACGGCGCGATTCGACACGCGTCGCGGATTGTCTCGGCATGTCAAGGCCACCGTTTCACTTCTGACACATGTAAAGGCCGACACACATTAAGGGCGTTTTCCTGTCACGCGTTTACGCTTGCACGCGTGCCCCATACGCACGCATGCCACTTGTAACCTATCGTGTCATACGTGCATGGTCGCGAAGAAACTGCAGTGAGATAATTTTCGTGTACAAGTGCAACGCGCGTGTGTGCGTAAACATGCACGACAGGAAAAACGTCCAAAAAGCAGAAAAAAGTGAATTTGCATGTAGAGTGCCGTGAATTCCGGCGTTGGTTTTACAAAATGTCTCCTTATACTATGGTAGTCACATTTTCGACACGGTAGCTCATCGCTAAAAAGCCCGGCGAAGCAATCGTTACGGCACAAAGTCATACAGCTTTTATGTACGTCGGTCCTAATATAATCGCTTTGTTTGAAGTTCACCTACGTTGTTAAGCTTCGTGTCAATAAAATTAGATTTGTTTGGAATTTGTAACCAGTCACGCCTTCAATATATCGATCAGTAGGAAGGCTCAACAAAAGAACAATATCTTTATTCCGAGCGCATTAATGTTTTATCTTATTGTGATTTATTTCTTATTTATTATTATGAGTGTGAAGAATTTAAATAATATCTTAGCAACGGAACAGAGACACTGGAAGCTAGTTAGAAATTCAGTTGATCATAGATAATAATTAATAAAACGTGAGAATAATATGACATATCGCGGTACTTATGACGAGATCACGCGTGTGATATTTTTATTTTTTGTTACAACTTACGTGTTCCAGCGTGTGGGAACATTGTAAGGCAATTCCGATTAAACTTTTTTAGGCACATCTAGAGCTGCAAGGAGTTGCAAAATCCTTTGTGTAGTACTCTTTATACATAGTGACAGTCAAGTTTTGTATAAATGATACGATTATAGGTATGAGCGCAGATTTTATCGATGACATACATTATGGCTCTATTTTATTCATTACTCACAAGGTTTTAAATGTTATGATACTAAATATAGGATTAACTTTTTATTCAATTGTACCTTTATCATTATAATATTAAAAGACGGAAGGGTAAATCTAACAGATTAAGTATAACCTAAGTGAGTATTTTTTTATATTCATATATCTAATTACTGTTGATATATTAAATTACATGTAGAATGAACTCAGACCGGATATATCTTATATATAAAATTCTCGTGTCACAATGTTAGTTATCGTACTCCATCGAAACGGCTTTACCCATTTTCACCAAATTTTATATGCATATTCAGTAGGTCTGAGAATCGGCTACTATCTATTTTTTATACCCCTAAGTGATAGGGGCGTTCACCCTTAACATTCTTTTATTTATATGGCAACACACCATTTGCCGGGTCAGCTAGTATTTCATATAAATAATTTTGACGCGCAGTCTCGCGGCACTGGGATCATCAATTAACGAAACAAAAACTCTTTCATCCCAAAACAGACACAATTTCTAACTTATCACCTATTCCTGTATCTATTTTGCTACTTAGCATTCGCGAGATAGAATCGAAGGCTATAATATCCTAGTAACCCGTCCCGACGTCTGTGGCCGGCCTTTGTTTCGTACTGCGAACATCACTAACATTCTATTGAAATACTATGCGCTCTAGGGATGCTATGGATATGAAATTTCGGATCTGGGTACGTATATGGATGTATGAAAAATATTATACTGGCTTCAGATACGATTATGGATATGTTGATACTTATTTTAGTCTGTCCGACGGTTTTCATTTAAAAAAATAGATTTTAAAGGTATTCTAGAGTAAAGAAAAAAATTGAAAGTATAACCGGTAATGATTTTATTTGTTAAATGACGCGTTCGTTTACTATATCTGTGTCTCATTTACACTGCGTTTCTGTCAAAAGTTATCTGAAAAAAATATATATTTGGTACAGTTTCGATTTCAAATTGATTAAATTATTCGGATATCCGGATATCCGATAATTTCGGTTATGGTTAGGAACTCCATAACATCCCTGATGCTTACATACTTCGAGCAAGCTGCAAAAGGTGTGCCACGGACTATACGCATGTCACTGGCTCCCAGAGTAACATCTCAATAGAAATGGCCGAAGAACCTTATTAGGGAGATTTCGAAGGAAGTTAAGCCCTATAGCTATTTTAGCTATTTGGCGTAAATAAGAGTAACTATTATAATTTTTGGTATTGAAAATACGTCTTAGCTACAAGCATATTGAAATTTTGAATGTAATCTTATGTATCCGGATTTACTTCTATAAATAGCTATATAGTTAATTGTATCAGGCGTTACTTTGCGGAAATCCATGCTATTAAGTTAAGATTAAAACTACTTCGCAACAATCCGCTACAAATATGTATGATGGTATATATTTTAAACCATGCAGTATGTAAATACTGCATGGTTTAAAATACCATGCAGTATGTAAATATATAGCTATATAAAAATAAAAGCTTTATAGAACTGTCATTTCACAATAACTGCAATTTCTAAGGTCATATATTCATAATTATGTTCACGATACTAAAATATAAGAATCTTATTAAAATATTTGTCGGTCTGTCATTCCGTTTATCTGACAATCTTGAACTGATTAAAATGGAATTTTAAAGGTAGTGAATTTTAATAAGACTATTTCCTCCAAAACAAATTAAGGTTTTAAGTACGTAAATTTTTAATTGTAAATTCCAGAATTATCTTTAAAATTCTGATTTATGCTGATTATAATTTTATCAACATTTACTGGTTGAATACAGGTATTTCACGATGTTTGCACCTGAACTTTATACTTGATAACATATTTAGGTTGGTAACAATTGTCGAACTGTTTCCTGAACCGAAAGTGACCAACAATTAATGATTAATTATCGGTTACGCACAATAAACTTTCAAATTTAATGTCGATCAAGGTTGTGTTAATATTACATATAATTATTATATTTTATTACCTACTATCTCTCGTCCTTAGTACGCTAATGTTCATGAGATTAAATCACAGTTTATTATTTGTAATAAATAATATATTCCAACACGGATGCTGAATAACATGTCTTTATTATTAATCATTTCCATGCACATTATTGATTATTCATCTATGGTCTCAGCTTTGTGTGAAAAGAAAACACGCACATTGCAACTAATTATTTAGATTACTACGCATTCGTGCATAAAAAGGGCTTAGTATAAAATGCAAAATACAATGAATTTATCTTTAGTGCATATTTTAAGAATTCTAACAAAAGTTTAACAAGATATTTCACTAAATTAACAATGACTTTATATCGCTAATCTTTCCTAGACGGTGGTTAAGTAAATACCTAAGCTTTCTGTGTAAGGAAATACCTACACAGAGTCATCTCTAGAATATTTGGGACATGTGGGAATAATGAGGCGGAGATAGGCGGGCAGTTGGTTGTTTATGGTATTGTTAGCGAGGCAGTTCCCGCTTTGGCGAGGCATGCGACAGATGTTCGGACAACGCCATGCGGTCTCAGTGTAATTGCCTATTCTATTCCTTGCTCTTCCTGTTACCTATATATTATACATGAGGTTTCTATGACAAAATTCTTTACTTTTAAAGATATAAGTAGTTGGTGTTTTATTCTTTTTTTATTAAAATTGTAACTTATTGCTTTTATTGCTCCTACAAATGATTCTTCTTTTGTATCGAATTATGATTAAGTAAATTAACATTATCATAGATTTTTGAGCGTTATTTGTAAGATTATGTGTTATCTTCTATATGAAAACATAAAAATCATGTCTAAATCATCATTTATAGTTTTTCGGCTTTGGTCAACAAAGTACCTGGGCTATCTGTGTAAAGTGTGTGTCTTCGTAGAGTAATCTCTAGAATATTTTGGACATGTGAGAATAATAAGGCGGAGATAGGCGGGCGGTTGTTTATGGTATTGTTAGCGAGGCAGTTCCCGCTTTGACGAGGCATGCGACAGATGTTCGCGGGGCAACGCCGTGCGGTCTTAGTGTAATTACCTATTCTATTCTTTGCTCTTCCTGATACCTATATATTATACGTGAGGATTTTAACAAAAAATTCTTCCATTTTAAAATATACTTGCAGTAGTAGGCGCTTTAATTATTTTTTTTTATTATAAGAAAATTGTATCATATTGCTTTTATTGTTACTCCAAGCAAAATATTCCTTCTTTTCGATGTATTTATGATTATATGAACATTATCATATCTACGTTAATTTCCCAACCGTCTATATACAAATCATCCTTAAAATAACTGTTAGTCGTAGGATTGTGTTAGTTTTAATAAAAAATAACCTTTATCAAGTTCTACTTTTTCATCAATCTTTGATTCTCTACTTTCACCCAATCATCGTTAGTCGTTTTTCGGCTTTGATCAACAAAGTACCTTAGCCATCCCTGTAAAGAAATACCTTCACAGAGTCATCTCTAGAATATTTCGGACATGTGAGAATAATGAGGCGGAGATAGGCGGGCAGTTGCTTGTTTATGGTATTGTTAGCGAGGCAGTTCCCGCTTTGGCGAGGCATGCGACAGATGTTCGCGGGGCAACGCCGTGCGGTCTCAGTGTAATTGCCTATTCTATTCCATGCTCTTCCTATAATTTTATCCTCTCTTCATACAATAGGTACGTAAGGTAGAAACCTTAAAAATAATATTTTTTTAGGTAATTTTATTTCAAAGATATTTGTGAGCATATTCTTTAGGTGTATTTATTTTACCTATTCCGAAATGGTTCCTGTTTTACGTAGTAGATAAGTGCAATTTCTAGATTAATATTTAACTCTTTACATTATTTTACAAATCGTTTGAAGTCAATATTGAATCATTTCATCTATTTTAACGGTCATGCAACCACTTGATTTATATGTAGATTATATTCGTATCTATTAATTGTTTGTTAAGGTTTTACAGTAAAAGGTGTAAACAAAAAAATCGCAAAAATATGTTAAATATGATGAGTTTACCGTATTCATACCTAGCTCAAACCTAAATCTCGATAAACATTCAAATTCGCACAGAATAAGTAAAAAACAGATGAAACCATAATCGTGCGCGCGTGGGCACTGCGCCCCGCTGCGCACATCAGTACATAAATAACTCAGGAACATCGGCTCCCGGCTTTGATAAATCCTTCACTGTACCCCAGTGTGTAGTGTTGACTTAAACGCATTGTAGCCTCTGATAGTGCACTTAATCTGTGCTGGAAAGCTTTGTTTCGCGTTCGCAGCCGTTGCGTACGTGATTAATCTCGTGTTTATTCCGATATTGCACAGCTTATGAGTATTTATCTCAATTTGAAGGAGACTTAAACGATTATTTCTTGTGGTTTTGTAATTATTAAACGGGATCAGTCGTTACGACGTATTAATATACTCGTACATTAATTATTCTGCATATGTAGTGGAAAAAAATGTTAATTAAAAATATGCATGCAATTGTTATAATTTTGCGGTTCAAATTAAACGTAACTTGCAAAAGTTTAAGTTTTCATTCGGACTGACAATAGCTATATCAAGCTCATTATAATATCCTAATTTTTTTTATGATTTTATTATGATAAGATCTGCTATTTATATACATATTAAGGTATACTTTGAAAGACAAAATTTAACATTTACAGGACATTAAGGAATTTTATATATTACCATATTTTTACGTTATTCTACATAAATGTAGTAACTCGTATCCCAGCTTAAGTTATCTATCCGTGCGTCTGTTTCAGCAAGGCACTATGCTTGTTAAAATAATGGATATTTATGTACGAAACGTTACCAACTCAACGTTGTGCTCACACTGGCAGATTTATACCATTAGTCCCGTTTTTAGGTTTAAGGATTTATCAACGCAGATTCAAACCCTTTTACGGCTTACATAAAACTGATCCTTATATTACAAATCTAAGATTCAGTTTACATCGAAACAAATTTTCTGTAGACCTAAGTTGTAGCAGGTGACTTGACGACCAAATAAATGTGTCAAATAGTTGTGTCTGTTTTGCTTCTAAATAACTGAAGTATTCAGTATTTTAATTGCCTTCGTTACCTGTACATATAAAGGAATAAATTTAAAGGTGCTCTAGTAAATCAGTAGAGATAAAATATAAAGCAGAAAGTTTGTTTACCTTTCTTCCTAATAAAGGGTAAAATATCTTCGTGGATTTAAGCATTAATTGTACTCTTAAAAATATTTTAGATACTTAAACCAATTGTGATATACAATAATGAAAGAAATTGGGAAGATAGTCTGTAAGTGCCGAATGGCTATTTGATGCCAATTTGATTATATACATATACTATTATTTATATACTCGTTTCACTTGACGTTTAATTACATGACTAATACATTGTACGCACTACACATTAGTGAACTATTTTATTTTTTATTTGGAGATAGAATTATTTATGTTTCTACTGAGCATGTACTACTATTACGCCAACTTCAACCTTAGGCTGTAGCTACACTGGTAGCAATTGTAATGTGATGGCGTGGAGACTAACGGGGGCTTTATATAAATATTTTACTAACGGAGTAAAGGATAAAATTAAAAATGATATTTTCGTGTCTACTTCAGACTAATTGTTATGATGCCTTTTAAATTCCCACGCAACTTTTTTGCCACCATTAAATATGAATGAAATATAAATCTGATTCGTTCATATGTAAAATTAAATTTTGCGTTAAGAGACACTGGCCGCTTGGTAAAAAATGGTTGTCGTTGGTATATTTGCAATTATACACAGTGGTTAATGTACTGCAGGATTGACAGCTGTGACTGCGCCCTAATACTAGTAGTTTATGCTATTGCTCCCTGGTTTGACAATAGTGGTAAAACAAGCTTTTTACGTACATACTTTTCCGAGGCTTTCCAGCTTAGACCTCAGGGGGAACGGTTGTGGCCGACCTCAGGTAGGAATATCTAATCCTATCTGGGGTTGATTACAGATGTCCATGGGCGACAGTAGCCACTTACAATCAGGTGGATTGCATGCTCGACTGCTACTGCCATATTATAAAAAAACTATTTTCAAGATGTTATAGTTATTTCACACGACTGCATGTCCTTATGTTTAGTATTTCACATATAAAATATAAAACCAACGCACTTACGAAATTATTATTTATGGCAAGCAAGGATGAACCAGTTCAAATGTACTTATACGTGCAACTTTCGTATTGTTAGGATGCGCGTGGGCAACACCGTTCATGTCTAGAATAATAGTTTCCTAAAAGAGCATTTCAAAATAATAAGATGACCGTGTACGTGTTTGTAAGTACATATTTTAATATTAGTTTACATTGCATTTTTATTTAGTAGAATGTTCTTCTATTAAGAATTGTTATACCATCTTACTGTTTAAATGTTTTTACAAGGTTTTTACATAAACATAACGTAAGTATTGAAAATTAAAAATCGTTTCAAGTAAAAATATTCAATAAAACTTATTGTGTAAAATATCAGCAACATTTTTGAAAAGTGTCATCAAGCTCGCAGCCGTGTATATAATTAACCTAACACTATTACATTTGCTAACATATTACAGGTATAGATATATTAGGATTGGGTTTTTGCACTTTGTGATCTTGGCAAAGGTTTTTAATCATTGCGGTAATTTCAATAAATACCTATATTCAATAAGGAAAAGCGTTTATTTTGAAAGCATAGACATATGATATTATTTTTTGAGGTTTGAGTTTAAAAAAACTAAAGATCAGGGTTTGCAGGCAGGGGTACAATGTTAATAAAGTGAAGCTATGTTATTAAGCGAAATTATACAAATTTCCATGTTTATATCCATTAATTTCTAATACGAAAATAAATGCTTTATCTTATTAGATAAGGTTTATTTACCAAAATGTAGAAATTACACAACTTTCCATTTATACTTCCATCAATTTCTGCTACGAAAAGGGCCAAAGGAACACAGAAAGGGCCATTGCAACTTAGTAACGCGGTAAGAGCTTGCATAATCTGCTATCTATTCCCGCTACCGTTTTATTTAGTAGCGATATCTTTGTCTCCCCGGGCGCATTGTTTATCAGTCGAGCCAAACCCGTCCTATAAGGTAGCGTGTTCGATTCCGGCCGAACCACCGTTACCCCTTGTGATTGAGACGGCACGGGTAACACTTGCCTTATACGTTTTATAGCCTTTTCACGTTATTTGGATCGGTAGGACGTATCTTATATGTAGAGCATTGTTTCAGTGATTTAGAAGTATATGCAAGTGATATACAATTTCGTAATATTGATATTACGAACGTTCGCTACTATAAATAATTATAATTCTAAGTTTTTATAGAAATGTCTTTTTATAAATATACAAAATAATGATTCGGATTGAAAAGACTTATTATGATTGAAAAGCTCAAACTTAGATAAGAAGAACTTAGATAAGAAGAACTTAACTTAGATTTCAAATAGATTATTTTTCGAGGAATAAGAGAGCTAGAGCTCTTGTCTTTTGTAAATATACTCTCTTCTCATAGATAGTCAACATTTAATACGGAAACTATTTTGAAAATATTGAATGTCTAGAAGTGAACATAGATCGCAGGGTACATTCATGTTCTTAAAACTCACTTTGCGTGTGGTTCATTTTATGTCTCTGTCGAATATTTCCAACTGTTATAATAATCTGGCTATTTAAATACTAGTAAGTATGATGTATAGGTACATCTGGGGTCATAAAGAACATTAATAAAAAGTGACCAAGTGCTTTAAAAATAGTAAATATTTTTAACAACGAAGATCGTAGATGTGCCATAATTGTTTGAGATTAATGAAAGTTTTATCGTAACATTATACTTAGTCCATTATATTATTATTTTTGACAGAATGATTTAGTGATGCTCGAATTGCAACATACCGATTAGCGAATCAAAGATGCTATTATTATATTGGCTCTGAACCGCGATGGTTCATAGAATAAAATATCTTCTTAAAGAGTATATAGTGCCAAAAGTCGTCGAGTAACGTGGCTGACTATAAATAAGTAGAAAAAGATGCCCATCTCATAGTAAAAAGATGGTTATCCATAGATATATCACTATCCAAGATAGGAGAAGAAACCTATCTCAGATCTGTCACAGATACGTTGCTGCCTAGGGCTAATGCCCTTAAGTCCGAAATAGCTATAACATGCAGTTAACAAACGGTTAAACGGATGTAACGAAATTCTAAGCGTTTTGCGATTTGAGTACAGAACCCTAAAACATAATTCGAAAGCTGCTTCAAAGCTACCTACACAAGATTATTATTAATACTTTAAGATACATTACTTAATATGTATGTTAATAAACCGAATATGTCCCTCATATAAATTCATCTCACCAATCCGTCTTCTACTGTCGCGAAGCCTTGCTCTAAATTAAATTAGAAAGCCGGACGTATCGATTTTGTGCCTATTCTGCGTAATTAATATGCGTAGGCTAATTGTCGGGTGCCGGCCATCTCTATTATGCTATTACCTATGGATGTAGATGCCTGGAAGCGACAGCTCATGTACTCTTCAATGAGTTACGTAAAAGTTGATGGTATTAGAACCCGTTGTGGTTCGAAACCGGAGGCCATCGCCACTTTTTTCCTTATATCAGTGTTAAGCGCTGCTGTGTTTGTTAGGTGAGGTGCGAGAGAATTACTTATTGAAGGCATTGCAACTTTGACTTCACGGGTAGTAACGGATCCTGTGCCAAGCTATCGTAGGAATCTATTCTTATCGGGGGTTCATTTCAGATCATCGGCGGCAGTAGCCACTTACTATCAGAACGGCTTGCTCGTTACTACAATATTTAAAAAAAAAACATATTTATGATTACTTCTAAATAATCAATTTTGTCGATCTACCAAAAGGAACTTAAATATGCAAAATAAAAAAATAAGATATAATTCATCTTATTTTTTTCATCTTATTTCTTTCTAGAAATACGTTTACCAATTAGCAAATAAATAAAAGAAAATTACAAAAAATTAGGCACGCAATAAAAGTTGTAAAATTAAACTACGCACGAATGTCACAAACACAAATGACCTAGGCCTATCTAGGATCTATATAGAGTGTTTTGGCTATCGTGGCCCACACATTTCGTTGATAAATCTACGGGCAGATTCGCTTAGAGGTAATAAATTTCACAAGATTACCGACGGCATGATTAATAAAGCTGGCCACTACAAAAATGAAGAGAGCCGATCGATCAATGTGGGTGTTTAATTTGTGCACACGGTCATTTATCTTTGACGTTTAGCTGGACCTTATGCCGCGGTAATGATACGGGGTAACTTACGTACTCTAATAGACCCAGGAATTGCTAAACGGAAAATCTATGATGCCGTTTGAATAATTTACTTGACTGCAATTAAATTACAAGCGTTTAACTATACATCGGGTTGAGTGCAGTTGCTATGTCGGACTTGAACGCTCGGTTCCGCGTTCGATGTCGCGTCATGTGTCTAGATTATAAGTTTAGCATTATTGTTAATCAGTATGTTGAATATTTAAAAAAATGGTTTTACGGGTGTGTGAAGTCTACTTGGCCACGCACTTGGCAAGCGCGGTGGACTATGGCTTAATCCTTCTCATTCTGAGAGAAAACCCGTGCCCAGCCGTGGACAGCAATGGTATGATGTTAATGTATTTTTTCTTTGTGTGTGTCTTAGCACCCACACCAGTTCTACATTTACATTAAAAGTCTACGAGTTACAAAAAAGTCTACGAGTGTAAAAAATAGTTAGATAACTAAGATGTCAATCGAAAAATCTGTTATGTAATGCAATCCATCGAAGAGAAATTATGTATTTTAAAAAGCATTAAAATAAAAAGACTAAACTTCAAGTCGTTGAAGCCTGAATTGGACGTTTTAAGATGTGAGCTGACCGGTTTCTTAATTAAAAGCTCGCTAAAAAGTCGTTGAGCTTAGTTTATAGATTTGCTTACTATTTATGACCATACTTAAAGTTGCCATTTCAAGTGCTTTATTTAAAAGTAGCCTAGATATTTTAAGATACTAGAAAGTTATCGTAGGCTTTAAAGGATATTATTAATGGTACATTTTTGTCATTGTGGCGTTATACTGGTATTATGTGTTAACTAATTATTCCTGAAAGACTATTGTATATGATAAAAGATTCAATTATAACTCCATTATTTATTTTCTATATGTCTCTCTCCATTCTCTCTCTATTGTCTAATCCATTCCATGACATCTTATTTTTTCAACAATATAATATCCTTCTTTCTTTTATATAGTTTTCCGCTAGATTGCAACTCACCAGTAATTACGTATACTCTTACTAACATACAATTATTAAAAAAATATTGTAATAAACATATCCCCTTAACAATCGACCGTCCTGACCTCCTAATAAACACCCTTACATGTGTATATGGCATTATAATTGATACCGGCTAATTTACCTGATAAGGTGACCTTAGTCCTCAGGTGTGGCAACGAATCTGTGATCAGCTTCAAGCTCACTTTTTTTTTTTTATATGTTTGAGCCTAACGAAAAAGCAGACGTGCTACCTGATGGAAAGTAGTCAACGTCGCCTATGAACATTTGCAACACCAGAGGAGTCGCCAATGCATCGCCGGCTTTGAAGGAGAGCTCTTTTTGCACCTTTTTTGAAGAGCCCCATGTCATAGCGCTCTGGGAATACCTCAGGAGGAAGTTCATTCCACATCTTGCACGTTCGTGGCAAGAATGTCCGTGCAAACCGAACTGTGGAGGACCGCCACGGGTCCAGTTGGTGTGGATGGAACTTCATCCTTCGGCGAGTGGTGCGATGGAGGAATGGTGACGTAGGCATCAGGTCAAATAGTTCCTCGGAGCACTCACCATTGTAAAGCCGGTAGAACACACAGAGGGAACCTATGTCCCTCCGCAAGCTTAAAGGTTCTAACCGATCGGAGGTCCTGGGGTCGTTGACGATTCGGATAGCGCGTTTTTGCACGGAGTCACTTGTTTTGGACTTATAATATGGCATTATGAATTTATTTACCTATATATTTTTACTATATTCTTTGACGAAACCTTATAAAAAAACAACCTTAAAATCCGTTATAGATCTTGATAAAATGAGATCTACTTAAATGCATGTATAGGCCTTGCACTGAAAAAATAACATTGAGGTGTCGGAGTACATAACTTGATAATGAGCTACAAATTATTTTGATGTAATTATTCGTGTAAAAACATTTTTCTACATTAACCTATTAATGCTCTGTTTAATAAATATTATATTAAGATTTATTGGGCGTTACATTTTTCGGTATTGTACATTTTTGATTTCAGTCTATAAAGTATATTCATTCGATACTTAGAATTGTATTTTTATTTATTGATAGTTCCTCATAAATAATTACCCAGTTTCTCAAAGGAGAGTAGCAAACGAGCATGCATTCCATCTGATGATATGTTCAAGTGGCTACTGCCGCCCATGGACATCCATAATCAAGTTCAGATATAGTTAGAATCCTATCTCAGATGAGGCATAGATACTTTGCTATCCCTGAGTATTGCCTCGATGAGAAAGCCTGGAATAAATCTGTCTGTTACCACCACCTTCAAACCCGAAATCAACAGCATTAACATTATTTTTATAAGACAGAAATAAGTATGGTAAAGTAAGGTAAGGTAGTATCTTTGGAGTTGAACCACGAAAGATTCTAGCTTTCATTGAATGGTTATTTTCGCGTAATAAACCCAACCTAGGGAAATTGTCGCGTACTACAATTTATGTATTTCGAGTATTGCCAATACATATCGATAATGTGACAAGACGTTAAAATCACGTAACGTAGGTGAAAGGTCCGACCAACTTGACCCCAATCCTATAATAATCCAACCAACGTTAATTACCAAAAATCGAAGCAATCTTTAATTACATTAATGTATTGAATAATGATGTACATATATTAAACCAGTATTGCAAACCTGATTAAGGGCGTTCATCTACTATGTTGAAGACACTTTTTAAGGCTCATTGGTAAGGCAATTGGATATTTTTTTATAATAAAGGAGTAGCTAGCATGCAATCCACCTGATAGTAAGTGACTATTGCCGCCCATGGACATCTGTAATCAACCCCAGATAAGATTAGATAATCCTACCCGAGGTCGGTCAGATGCACCGCTATCCCTGAGGACTAAGCTGGAACGCCTCGGGAAAGTACAGTACTACTTTGTGTACAAAAAACATTTTAGGTGGTATAATACTTTTTTTAATTTGTTACTTCCATCAATGTAACACGCTTTGATTTTAAAAAAATGTGTCTAATATAAAAATTCAAATATTTAGTACATCGGGCGTACATAATTTTTAATTTTTTGGTTTTTTATTATTAACAAGTAATAAAAGCTTGTTTTTAAAAAAATATTTTTTCATTTGATTTTATTTATTTTAGTTTATAATTAAATTTTCTTCATCGTATCAAAATCTTGAAACTTAAATGACATTTAATTATGTTGTTTTATTAAATATTTTTAAATATTTAATCGCTAATATTTAAAAACCCTTTATTGTTTCTTATATTGGGATGTTTTAAAATTAGTCCAAGAATATAACTGTTTAGGTAGTCCATCGAACTTTTAAAAAGTCTCAGTACATTTGGTGACGTTCTTAAAATGTAAAAAATACTTTAAGTAAACTTTAATAAGGACCATATAAAATCGAATCGGAACTTTTACGAGATTGTATTTATTTTATTATTATCACAAGATCTGTTATAGCGATTGGAAAGTACAAAGGTTATAGGTAATAAATTTTGAACGTCTCAATTATATTATCTTTCCTCGGAAATTTTAGTGAGATCTCGATTTTGGTATTCTTTAAGATATAATTCACACGAGGCACGTTGTAAATATTTTTAACGGTTTTATGCCAAGTATCTGATGGAGTACTCTCGATTTCACCTAAACGAAAGTGTCTCTTCGTCCCGTTTTACTGAATTATTGATTTAAGAGGGCACACTGCTAATATTATAGTTGTACTCATATTCTAGTAACTGCTGCTCGATAGGCTTTTATTGTACATATCGATACCTTAATCCGCAAATCAGCCAACTCCACTTTTTATCAAAATGTTTTTGATGTGAAACATCTATAGCCGCACGTAAAACCGATTTCTGGCGTGGCGACGCATGCCGTGGCGATTACGCTATACGATGGTATATATATACAGTTTATATGCAGTAGTGTGTACGGTGTGGCGACGCGTCGCCATGCGCAATCGAATTCAATAAATAGTCATCGTTATCTGGAAAAAAATCGTAATATTTTATTTTATCATTATGACATATTTAGTTCCTATCACAATATGTTATTTTCTGCATATTACTTTTACAAAATAATGTCGATGTTTCACATCTGCCAGGCGTCCCGTGACGGCTCACATTTTTTTTTTATTTATTTTGATTTCGTTCAACGCCGTTTTTATCAGTCATATCAGTGCTATCAGAGTTCGCTGATTTGCGAATTAAGGTATCGATATATAGAAGTAGTAGCTTAGTTATAAATTTGGTCCTTCCACACTTTTTTCTTTCAATAGTGGGGCGCGTTATAAAATTTCCTTGATGAGTCTATAATGAAATACACTAATTATGGTAGTGTTTTGCGCTTTCAACCCTTCTTAGTAAATGTTATGGGCTTTAAAAGTAATGCCAGCTGAAGACGTTTTAATGTAGTCCTAAAGATTTCTTAAACTCAGATAACGGAGATTTATGTTTACTTTAAAAAATACTTAACCTTCTTCAGCCACATGAACACAGACTACAACTTAACATAACATTTTCGAAACATTTTATCGATGAGTAACATGGATTTGTTCCTTAAACAAAATATAAATCGATAAATCTATCGAACCAGTTGCAAGAAGTTTGCACTTTACCTACAACGTAGTTTCATTCTAATTTAACTACGTAGTTATATTCTAATATATCTTATAAATACACTCACAAAGAATAAAACAAACAAGAAACTATGAGACGTAGTGGCGCCCACAATTATGAATTAACTTGTACGGAAACTTTTACATTGAAAACCTGTAATATTAAACATATTGTTAGCTATACAATTTAATAAATTCATTGTCTCGCCGTAGTTGTGATCGTGGTAATGGGTGAAGCAAGGTGATTGTAGATTTGAATATGATAATTAAATTAACATTCAGAAATAAAAAAGCGTTCAAGTGCGTGGTGGACGCACACTGGTGGGTTCCGTAATTGATAAGCACAATTATAATTTGCTTACACGCGAACTCTTTATTTAATAGTAATTCTCCAAAAACTGTAATCAAAATTACTTATAATTATCTGAAATATTATTTTATTTACAATTTTACTGACTATATTTTCGTTATAATTTTGTTATAATTTTCCATCATATAAGATAAGAGTAAGATGATTCTCAAATTCCTATATCGTTGTAGGATAAATCTATATCTTTAATCCTTTCCATAATCATTCCATCCATAATCCCATTTACTTTATCCTTTCCATAATCTTAAAGTAAAAGGCCTATGATACACGTACAGACGTAAAAACGAACAAAAGGTCCGACTGTTAAGGTTCTATTTTCGATTATTTGGCTAGGGAACCTTGAAAACAAACCTTTATCTAAACGTGCTTGCATCATGCTTAGACAAATTATTTATGGATCGTACTTCGAGGTGTTAATACGTAAAAATGATCGATAGCGTCAATAAAATCGAGTTAGCACTTGCTAGTGTCGAGTATTAAAAGTGAACAAAGAGCAAAAATTGGATAAGCCTCGAGCATAGATTCATTAAGGCCGATATCGAATTTATTAGTGCTGTAACTCACAGGCCGGGGCACGCGCGGCGCAGTGCGCGTGCGCACCGCTCCAATTTCGCAACTCCATGTAGACGTTGCATAGTATATCACGCCGGATATTTAGTGCCCAGCCGCCGCCCCGCCGGTGACAGCCTTATCTGTTATCAATATATGGATAGATACCTTATTCGATGTAGCCCGATCTATAGTACGCTCGCCGGCCTTGGGAAGCTTACGCTAACGGATCCGATTTACAGTAGAACGGCAGAATCGAATTAGAATTTATATAGCTTCCTAATTAGGTACTCGTATTCTTTTATCATCTACATTCAAACTGCTATATTACCTTAAGCGGTATGCGAAATATCCGGACTGAAATACCGGCGTATGTTCCGTGTTTTCAAGAGCAAGCGAGCGGAGCTTTTTGTTAGGTCGATATGTTGGAGGTAACATTGTTTGAGTATTTCTGTTTTTACTATTTGTCTCGGTCGTCTCTACTATAACTGTGGCACTGTTACGCTAGTGAAAGGGAGGGTAGCCATCTATTTTACTAGAGGAACCACTACACCTACATCTTTTATCAGTGCGCGTGTGTGCGTTCTGGGTGCATAATAGTGCATATTGCGACAAGGGTTAGTGCCCTGGGCGTGTCCAAGGCAACGGGGAATTGATAGCGGCTCGCTGGTCTACATCATGTCCATTCCGGAGTGTTGTACAAAGCCTGTAAATGCTCGAGTCTATATAGGGCGCGATTAGGCGGAAGCCTCTCGCAAATACAGCGCGAATTAACTTTGAATTACTTTAAAGTTCAAACGGTTTACGCTTCTGGGAAGATGTTAGTACGGAGATATTCTAGATAGAATTAGATAAACTACTAGATTGTGTATTCAAATATTAGTATATTGCGTACTATAGTTCGGACTTAGGATATAATTACGATAAATAAACTGATGTATTATATAGTTATGATAACTATAATATACTGAATATGCAATGTATTCGTTAGTAAAGACTTTTTTCTTGTATGGCTAGGTACTTTAATTCGACGTACTATCTACTTTTAAACAATAATGGGCCATTTGTCCTTTTCCAATCAGTTAAGACAAAGGTAACCTCCACATAAAACGGATCAAAGCACCAAAGTAATAATTACACGCACAAAGCAAATATCGACATCAATTAATACGGGATTTTCGAGCATAATACATGTCGAAACATCGCACAATTATCACGTCAATGCACAATGTCAGAAGCGCATAAATCCGGACCAACCCTGAACCCCAAGGTTGGCCCTAATTATACCTTTCGAATGAGACGTCATTTCCTTGCGCTTACGAAATATTAAATGTAAAAAGCGACTTTTTCGCGTTACGAAGGTGTGAATTTAAATAATTGCAATAATCTCGCTGATGGACGGACATGCGAACTTAATGAGCGGGTGTTGTGGAGGTGTGAAGAAGAGCGGGAAACGGAGCTGATGCCCTTGGGTACTCTGCCATATGTTGAATGTCCTACATGTTAATGCTTTACCATTTCAACTGTTTTAAAGTAGAATGTATTGAACAGTAACTTGTTAAACAGCAGTGAAAAACGAAATGTTATTTAGCTTTTAAGGCATGGAAACGAGCTTTTGGTTTTTCGACATATTTGATAATAATTGGACAAATAACTGAGTTACTTTTTTATTTAGCAATTTATTAAGAAGTATTGAACATTACAGTTAGATAAGCCCTTTTATTTCTCCCATCAGTTAAAATGGAAAATGGTTGAAAAAGTTTTTGTGATTTTTTTTATCGAAACAGTTACAAGAAGTATTGGTACTTACAAATACATACAAATATAATTTCAATCAGTTTTTATGCCTTCAGGCCTTAATAGTAGTGGTATTTCTGTTAAGTATGATTCACTGGCATTTTGCGGACGGGACAAATATGGTACTGCCTCTGTTTTGACACTGTTTATATGTAATCTTGAGATTATCCCCGTACATTTAATTAGGCGACATACATATGTAATGTTTTGTAATCGTAAGGGCTTATAAATTATAAGGTAAGATAAAAAATAATAGAGTATTACAGTAGTAGTTTAGAAAGTGTTATGGATTAGAATAGATTAGGTTAGGGTTATGAAATAAGAGTATGTAGTAAGTATGTAGTAGGTATAGTAATATATCATATCTTTATATATATTTAGAAGGTGGTACAAGTTGACCCTTTGAGGTTCGACTTCGGCGGCACACCGCCACACCTATAGACAGTAGTGTTAAGCGCTGCTGTGTTCTGGTTTGAAGGCTATGGTAAGGGAGAACTACGTTTCCGAGGCGTTCCAGCTTAGTCCTCAAGGGTAGCGGCGCGGACCCTCATCTAGGAATATCAAATCCTATCGGGGGTTGATTAGTAACTTTTTTATATAAAAAGCTGAAACCATAATCCAAATTGTACATATGGCTTATTCTTCCATATGCTCAAAATGGAATAGCAGTGGTTTGAGGATGTTAAAACAATTGTACATTTGTAATGTAATTTACAAAATGGCGGAAACTTTATCAACCATTGATTGGTTGCGTTTCTCATAGCCATTCGGACTCTGGCCCTGTATTTTGGGAACTGTAAAATTTTATAACCCAAAATTTATGTCAATTTCGCCAAAACATTCTTATCGAATGTCCCTACGTGATTTGTTACAAGGCCTTTAACCTTTCCGATTTAATTTTGCAAACCTTCTTTGTAATTTACTTGGGTTATTGAATTTAATTTGATATGCAATAAATAACAATTGATTGATTTAGTTTTTATTATTGAAGCGGATCACAGGAGTAACAATTTATGTGATGATCAACCGCAGAAACAGAGTGGGAACTCTTTTTTACCCGCTTGTGGAGAGTAATGTACGTACCTTTTTTATAGTTTAACCTAACGCTTAGGCAGACGCCAGAGGAGTCGCCAATGTATGATGTTTGTATGAGAGCTCTCTTTCCACCTTTTTTAAAGAGCCCCATGTCATAGCGCTCCGGGAATACCTAAGGAAGAAGCTCATTCCACATCTTACACGTCCGCGGCACGTCCGTACAAACCGAACCTTGGAGGACCGGCACGAGTCCAGTTGGTGTGGGTGGAACTTCATCCTTCGGCGAGTGGTGCGATGCAGAATTGGTGATGTAGGCACCAGGACAAATAGTTTCTCGGAACGCGCACCATTGTAAAACCTATGTCTCATTCCTTGGCACGTCCTACAGCCCAAACGAATTGACGGATTTTATCCTATACAGTGAATTTGGATACGTCCCTATTGTAGGAGTGAAAAGTTACTTCTCTCTTCATTTAATTTTTAAGCACTCGACATTTTGGTTCTATAAGAATTTTCAATGTAATTAAATCTACTATACTGTATCTTTCCAAGTTCCACGCCCTGGCGTTGATAGGCGTCAGCTGTTTCACCATAAAGCGTTATATCGTCTTAAGTTTATTCAACTAGATTTTAAAGTAAGCGCACAATTATAAGTACAATTAATAGCGCTTAATAATATGAAATTACTAGTACTAAAATACTAAAGCTTTAATAGCAGTACCAGTAAACAACTAGTACTTTACAGCAACGCTCGGTAACACGACTTGTAAGGAATGGTAGGAGGCCCTAATTTTTATGGTGATTTATTCCGATTACTCTAAATACTTTTGCGCTTTGTACATCAGTCATGCGGTAAGCAGCGGTGCCGTCAAAAACTTGTCTACACACACAACTGCCGCTGCTCGGGTTCCGAATGATGAATGCGTTAACCTAACCAACTTGACAACTCATTTTCTTGTTACAGATACCATTACCAAACGTTCAAATTACATAGTAGTGGAGATCACCTTCGCAATACCGGAGCATAATAGTAGCCTTATTCATACAGCCATCATTATTTTCTGTCTCGCAACAAGGCAAAAACAATCAATAAAAATAAATCATTTAAATAACCATAAACACGTATTACAATGCGCCGACATTACATCTCCTAATGATTTCGCTAACGAATCATTGAAAGTGGTCGGATCGCGTGCGCGAGCGCATGTCCGTTGCGATCTAATCGTGGCTGTGTATGTGTGGCGGTTGTTAGTGTGCGTGCAATGCGGCCGTAATAATATGAAAGTGTTGTCCGGACCCCGCCCTAGCCTCGGGCGAGCTTGCTGTTCCACTTACATCTGCTCGAATAGTTTATTAAGCCTTCTGGAGTGCGCCTGACCACCTATGCCATGCCATGTCAAGTCAATGAGTATCCGCGCTTAATTAAAAGTGTTGTAACTTGGCGGCCTTCGTTTTTTGCGTTTATTGAATAGCGTTCGTGCACGTCACTATTAATTTTTAGTCTATTTCATTGTTGGTTGTAATTCTAGTGGTTGGACGTTATGTCACCAATTTATAATTAGAAACTGTAGGAATGTAAATTAAGTGTTTAAAAATCGATTAATTAAATGACCCTGCACACTGTATCGTAAACATCCGAAACATTGTTAGATACAGTATTGATATTGTATTTTCAATATGGTTCTTCTTCGTTAAACAGTCTATTATAATATGATTATTTTAAAAGATTTAAAAAAGAAACGAGCATGCAGTCCACCTGATAGTAAGTGGTTATTATCACTCATGGACATCAACATAATAAAATAGGGGCTCTACCTAAAGCCTTTAAATTAAGTTGCCGCTTCCACTGCTGCATTGCTTCTTTTAAGGACTAAAATGTCCATCTCATATGTAAGTCAACTCAATATTGACAACATTGGTTTAGCAATAAACAATGAAACATTCAAAGCAGACCATTAATTTTAGAAAACATATTATGATTTTTTTTCATAAGAGCTTATAAGTGTTAAGATACTATGAGCATTACATTTGATTATCATATTTTTTATATCTTTAAAACACTGTATTTAAGTCGTTGTAGCTATAATAATTAACACTTTAATTTATTTATTTTCCTTTTTAAACCTACTCATATTTTAAAGCTATTAGGTATTTCTGTCCCAACATTGTAAGGGTTAAGTAACCCTCAAACTGTTAGCGGGCTTTCATAATATTTTTTGAGTTATGATGGTCGTGATGCCCAGGCAATCTACACCGATGTTCTGCTACAATTTATAATGCTATTATAATAAACAGTATGCAACGCGTTGCATTAAATAGACGAGAAATGACTGCATTATGTTAATTGTAGGATAAATTTCTCTATCTTTCCGCGCAGTTATGAGTACGCATTAGGCTTTGTTTAATACAGACATTAACTGTGTCAGACACGTGTAGTGACGGATAGAAATTTATATAAAATCATCTTCTATTTTCTATATAAAATTTCAACTTATGCTAGATATAAATGACGACCCGCGTGGCGGAGCTGTCACCTTACCGGTCTGACGCGCAAAGAGTTCCGGGTTCGATCCCCGGCCAGACAGATATCTGAATGATGAATTTAGATATTTGTTATGGGTCTGGGTGCTTGTGTCTTCGTCTTTGTGTGTGTCCATGGCACCCACGATACAGGGAATCCTAGTGTGGGGCTGTGAGTGTAGAAAGCGTTTATTTTGTTTTTTTTTTTTTATAAATACGTGTATACACATTTAGTAGAATCCTTTTTTGTCTGCCACGGTACGTGTGTGGTATGCTCTATGTCTGTAAATGTAAATGATTACAATGTAAATATTTACTGACTAGTTTCGGACTTTTTGTCACTTGTTTTTGTGTATGTAAATACCTACTATATGACGATCTCTTAACCGGTTGTAATTGTTATGATACAACAAGTTATTGTAAAGAAGAAGTAGTTTGGTATACAATCAACTTGACTTTAAGTGAAGGTGAAATTTTCTGAAGGTAGAACTCTTTGTGGTTCGACTCCGGCGGCACCACTGCCACACCTATTTCTACCTAATAACAGCAGTGTTAGGCGCTGCTGTGTTTTGAAGGGTGTGGTAAGGGACACAGACTTTTCCGAGGCGTTCCAGCTTAGTCCTCAGGAGTAGCGGCGCATCTGTGGCTGACCTCAGGTAGGAATATGAAATTCTATCTGGGGTTGATTACAGATGTCCATGGGCGGCAGTAGCCACTTACAATCAGGTGGACTGCATGCTCGTCTGCTACTCCTATATTAGAAAACAAAAATGGTTAGTACAGAAGAGGTAGATAGGATATGTTACCGAAGAAATTAATTATTATTATATTCTGATCATAATAATATTATATAAATAAATAATAAACTACTAGTACTAAGACTAACTGTGGATGCCGTAAACACTCATAAAAGAACACAAACGTCAGAACCCAGCACAAAAACATAAATCTGTAGTATTTTTTGGTATTTTAGATAATTATCGGGATCGAATCCGGAAAAATGATTACTTCAGAGCTCCTTGTTTGTATACTAAATATTCAGTCGTAACTAAGACAATTGATTGTATTCCAGCCTATTTACATAAGTTATGTAAGCGGATTGAACAATTATTTTAATTGCGCTAACGAGTTGTACAAATTTGGAATTCCGTGAGTAGAGGCGTTCGCCATAATACAAGTTTAGTTTTGCGATTTGAAATACTATAAATGTGATGGTTCTGAAATAATTTTAATTATGTGTGTAATTTATGTATAGCATTAAAATAGTATTTGAAAAATGAAAAATAAACTTTTAAATTAAAGTAAGTTAAATTATATATGTAATTTGTGTATAGAACATAAATGGGTATAGAATATATTGTATAGAACCATAGATTAGTAAAGATACTTCGCCGCCTTGAAATTGAAGGAAGCCGCAAATGGCTTATTATAGTAAGTTCTATTTTTGAATTCTTGACAAATAAAAACATTTTTAGAGGAAATTTACGAATAAATAACTAATACTGCAAAACATTTTTACGCAACTATTTCAATTCTCAAAATTGGGTACATTTTCTTGTTAGGAGTGAGTAATCTTTACTAATCTATGTATAGAACATAAATTGGTATAGAATATAAATTATTTTAAAAAGTTGAAAAAAAAGTTTTTTTTTTTAATTGGCGCTGTCAACCATCTGTGATCAACCAAAGACAAAATTAGTCATATCTGAGCTTGACAGACGGATAAAGGTGTTCCTACCCCATAAGGCTAAATTGGGATGCCTCATTTAAGTGTATTTACCTTACCACATTCTTTAAATCTCAACATAACAGCGCTTAACAGTGCTGTTATTAGCTACAAAGAGGTGTTATTGCCTCACGAGTCAAACATTCAAAATAATAATGCTACTCGTATCAAAACTGAAAATATTTTTTTTCTAAAACATAAAATTACAATGTTATTACTATTCCGTTTTGCTATTCTGACATTACATGAGGTAAAGCATACATTACAAGTAAAACAATATTTAACAAAAGACAGCTATTAAGCACAATGAGACATGTTAAGTATAAACTACTTGTTTTATTTTATACAAAAACTATTCTAATTAAAGAGTTTGTACGATTGAAACAGGGAGATAAAACAGACAGTTTGATTGACATAAATGCAATCAAGACAATAGTAATTTCATTCATCTATTGCTTGTATAAAGCTTGGCTTTTAAAATGTTTTGTGGAAGCTAATGAGTTAGGTACTTTGTCAGTCGCATGTCCCGCTGACAATATATGCTGATAAAGATCTATATTGCATATGTAGTGAAATTTCAGAATGTATTTTTATTTTAAGGTGTCCTGAAATAGACTTCTTTATTTTCTAGCTGAGAAATAACGCTTTACTAAGCCAAATGGCACAGTAGTTCTCTATGCCTTACGAGATTGTATACTACATGTTTTTTATTTTCTAAATGTATTATATGACGTTACGATTAGGAATTATATCAGTTACAATTTATATTAGTCATTTTTTTTATAAAATAGGAGTAGCAGACGAGCATACATACTCTTACATGAGGACATATTCTTACATGATGATGATGATGAGCATATATTCTTACATGAGGACGGGCACAGATGCGCCGCTACCCCTGAGGACTAAGCTGGAACGCCTCGGAAAAGTCCGTCTCCCTTACCACACCCTTCAAAACGGAACTCAGCAGCGCCTAACACTGCTGTTATTAGGTAGAAATAGGTGTGGCGGTGGTGCCGCCGGAGTCGAACCACAAAGGGTTCTACCACTTTTTAAATAATATCATATAAGACTACTTATATAAATAAGAAAACCGTGGTCTAAAACTACTTCTGCCGACAGAATGCCACACGGTGCGCTCCAAGCTTATATGATGTGATATGGGAGAAAAGAAATTTAATAAATTAATAAAACTTTAATTATAATAAAATGAAATATCTATTTGTTATGAAGAACTCTACTGCTTAAAAACAATCATCTGATAAGGGAAAACAAGTATGTACAACAATAATGAAATTAATATAAAAGTTAAATAATCTAAGCATAGAAATTCAATATGTGATGCAACCGGTGACAAAAGTCGTTTTGGTAGTTTCTTTTTGGAATCTTTTTACCAAACCTTTCTTGGAAAAAAGTACATACGCAATATCTAGTACTCCCGTATATAAACAGATAATTGTCAATATATTATCTAGTATATTGTACACGACAAGACAAAGTGCGGCCATTCTTGTAGGATCACGTCGCGGGCTAAACACCAAAGGTCTCGGAATGCGTTACACAACGCACTGTAGATAGCATGATGATATGAATTCTTGCCTCCTACGCTCGGGTTCCGGGTTCGATGCTTGGTAGACTGGTTTTTGGGATTTATGGGTATTTGAGATTAATTATTTTGTTATACGATTAATAGTGAAGGACTGTATGGAGGGTAGAAACCTGAATGTCTGAGAGTGCATAAGACCGCGTGGCGGAGCGGCCACCATACCGGTCTGACGTGCAAAGGTTCCCGGGTTCGATCCCCGGCCAGACAGATAACTAAATGATGAATTTAGATTTCTGTTTCTGGGTTTGGGTGTTTGTCTATGTGTGTGTCCATGGCACCCACGACACAGGGAGTCCTAGTGTGGGGCTGTGAGTGTAGAAAGCGTTTATAAGAACATTTTCCAAATTATGAATTTTGTTATTTTTTGTTAATTTTTCTAGCACAAATCCGTGCTTGTGTCTCATTGGAAGGGAGGTCTATCCTTACCAGCGACCGTCTAAGTTTTTGGGAGTGGCAAAGCATCTTTATTCGACTTCAGGTAGTTCACCAGGCATATATGAATCCTTACAATTGCAGTTTCATTCATTGGCTACTTTATTCTCATAATGACCTAGTTTAAGTCGACTTCTAATCCTACTTAGGTTCTATTATTGATGTGTATGAGCGGCATTGATTGGTCATCATCAGATGGACTGCATCATTTGCTACTTTAATTTCGGCAAACTTAAAAACTTGGATAACTTCCAACACGACCATGGAGTTACGAAGCATGTTATCAAAGTTACATGTGTCGTTAATGCATGTTTTTTATCATATAGGAGTAGCAGACGTGCATGCATCCCACCTGATGGTCGCTACTGCCGCCATAGATATCTGTAGTCAACAAAAGTTAGGATTAGATATTCCTACTTGAAGTCGGATACAGATGCGCCGCTACCTGTACACTAAGCTGGAACGCCTCGGAAAAGTATGTCTCCCTTACCACATCTTTCAAACCAGAACACAGCAACTATCTTATCATAGTTTGCATTGTAATGTATTCAGTGCGACCATTTCGCGCGGATCAGGCCGCGGGCAACCAAAGGTCGGAATGCGTAGCGTTACGCAACGCGGGAAGTGGAGCGGACAGATAGCTGTGTCAATAAGTTCTTCATAACTTGAACAAATAAATGTTCTTCATAATGAGATAAATAATAAGTACGAGATTGTTTTTTCAACTGACAAAAATGCGAGAGAAAAACAATAAACATGACATTTGCTGTTATGTAACTACTAAATAGAGCAGGTATTTTTATATGTAAACCTTTGTTAATGGTTTGATTTTAAGTTTACTCTAAAATCGCTATATAGCTTTCTCTTAAAAAAATGCGTGAAGGCTAAAAAGGTTACTTTAAAAGCAGTTGAAATAAAAATGAAAATATTAAGAAATATTAATCCTAATGGGAAATACTAATTCTAATTAATCTGGATATTGGACCCAGACCCAAATCAGAAATTTACATATCATTCAAATCTATAACTAGCCGGAGCTTGAATCCCAAACTTTGTGTGACAGATTGGTGTACTGATGTTGGTTTAAAGTATGCATAAGAGCTAGTATGCATACCTAATACACATGATATATAAATAATTACATTATTTATAAACTTTATTTACATATTAGACAAGTAACGGAAATACAGTTGAAGTTATATTTGATGTAAGATAAAAAATAATTGATTATACAACATAAAATTGCGTTGGAGAAACTATGCATATGAAATGCTATGGCATAAGCCACTTTGAAACACGAGGACGTTTGTCATAGATATTGAACGTATGGTGAATTTATATCTACAAATATCGTATGTGTCAAACATGGGGCAAGGCAAAAAAATCAACAGTTTGCACTCCGGGAGTGAAGGCACAAGTGAACACTTTCGAAGCATAACTTGAATAATAAAATGTAATAAATAAAAAATTAAACTGACACCCATTGACATATCTTTATACTGACACCGGATGAAATCTTGATTTTTGCAGTTTGCTTTACCGTCTTACGAATTTTCAATCAGAACACGTGATCCTGAGTTTAACACTTTTAACCAACACATAAAGTGCACAACGCCGCTAAAGAAGTTTGATTTTCAAAAATCATATCACTCTGTACCATGTATATTAACGTATTTATATCTTTCGTAACGTGACCACGACATGGACTGTTTCTGCCAAAATATTGTATTAAAATATAACTTTATCTAACACACCTTGAATGTAGTATGAAGATATAAGGCCTTACATGGTTGTTAAAAGAACATAAATATTTTTTTGAAATCTGTTATAGATGCGGCACTACCCCTAAGGATTAAGCTGGAACGCCTCGGAAAGTATGTCTCCCTTACCTTACAGTAAATATCAATAAAATAACATACCTATGGTTAAAGTCGTAACTTTTAAAGGTAGACTGTAGTTTGACTATGCCAGCGTCACCACCATGCCTATATAATTTTCTGCCGATTAGCAATAGTGATTACGCAGTTGTGTTCTAATCTTACGGATGTGGTAAGCCTTATAAGATGAAATTAGGCCTAAGCCTACATTCGCCCTAGGGTAACAACGCAAATGATTAGAGGTAGAGTTACTATTTTACATAGAGTTAGTTTTAAATGTCTATGGGCAGTGGCCACTTACAACAGGTGAATTGTATACCTACCTGTTTGCTATTTTTTATATAATTTATAGTAGAAGATCCCGATATAAGACGACCTTCACCGAGCTGCTTAATGAATGAAACGTTTTTTAAATCAAATTAAATATGTCAAAAAGTATATTGCAAATGGGTTGACTAAAAAAATTCAGTCCAGAATAGTGTTTTTTTTCTTAAACATTTCACTTTTTTCACTTTTTGATAGAAACATTACAAACTAATCGAAAGTATGAAGCCTTATAATATGCAAACTTGGGTAGGATCACTTGTTTACCTGTCTATACCCGCTTACCCAAGGCTTGTAAGAAGAAAAGAATAGTCAACCTAACATTTGCATACTCTATAGGCTTCATACTTTCAATAGGTATGTAATTTGTCCATAAATCAGACCAGTGAAATATTTAAGAAAAAAAAATAATTGTAAAATAATCATATCCTGGACTGAAATTATTTAGACAACCCATTTGCAATATACTTTTTGACATATTTAATTTAATATAAAAAACGGTTCATCCAATAAACAGCTCGGTGAACGTAGTCTTATATCGGGATCTTAGACCATTACTTAATCTACTATTATTGATGATGGTAGAACGGAGGTACCACTATGACGTCTTTTTCTACCCAATAAGAGCATTGTTTATCACTGCTGTGTTCCGGTATAGCTTGAAAATATATATAGCACATGTGTTTCAACTTAGCCTTCAGGGGTAGTAAAACATCTGTGGGCGGTCTCTGGTAGGATTCTTATCTTATTTGGAGTTCGTAGATATCCATAAGCCACTTATCATGGGGCTGACTGCATGCTCGTTTGTTACTTCTACAAAAAAGCCATAGATTAGTATAAATATCTCACCGCCTTGTAATTGTAGGAAGCCACAAATGGCAAAATGGCTGACAAACAGTCAGCCATTTTGACAATACGTCTCCAACTGTCATGGTGTACTTTACGCGGAACAATGCCGACATGTGCAGTAAAGTGGTGCAAAAACAACACGAAATCGAAGAAAAAGTGCGGAGAAATATCCTTTCGTAAATGCTCTAAAAACTATTATTTTTTTTAATATTTTTCAAACACGAAAATAGCTGACAGTGACAATTTCAATTTTTATAACTGGTTACATTTTCTTGAAAAAAACCCACAGCATCAAAAATAACTGCATGCAATAGCAAATAACGGAAACCGGTCATAACTGTATCAGATGACTGGTTATACCCATTTAAATACATGTTGTGAATTATGCAACACTGATTACCTACTAATTAAAATCGTATCAAATATTCTGGCCGGCGCCACTGGAGCAAAAAGTGTTTGATATTAATCGTTGTCAACATCTACCCGGAAGTACAGAACCTATATGAACTACATTACAATAGGCCGTCGCCTACAAATGCTGCTCCCGAATTACGTAACACTATTGTATGTGTATTAATGATATGAGGATTCTTGTTTTGATGTGCAACACTAATCTATATAAATAAATGGGACAGAAGCGGTCTAAAAAGTATTTTGAGACTTCTGTTGTATATTTGTCAACCTATAACTGACCTGTACCCTTAGTATGAGTTTTTACGTTTTTACAAAAATTAATGTTTTTGTATTTGTTTACGTATTTGCCCATACATTTCCGAACTGATTGAAAATGTACGGGCAAATACGTAAACAAATACAAAACAGTCATTTTTGTAAAAACGTAAAAACTCATACTAAGGGTACTGTTCCTAGGTACGGGTTATCATCTCTCAAAGTCAGAGGGGTTTAGGTCACACAGGGCGTATTAGTAGATTTCATACACGTTTGAGAACTTTTTTGAAATAACCTTCAGGCATCTAAGTTAAGTCACGATGTTTCCTTTCTTCCTTCGTCATAGAAAATGATAATTTATTTCTTTATCGGATACAGACCTTTAACCTGTATTTAACTAGGTCATTTACTACATTTTGAGGTTGCTTAACTCATAATATAACCATATTATAAATTATATAATCGATTTAATAGTTACATATAAATACTGTCAAAATGCGCTTATAATGATCTCAGTTAAAGAGATTAGCGTATTCTGACAGACATATTCGGGGGACATTTTACAAGCGCGCAATCGAAGTGTTTATAAACAGCTAAATCGAAGCAAGAAACTTGTTTGCTCTATATAATCGTCGTGGGATGATAATAGTGTAACATGATCTAATCGTCTATCAATGAAGCAATCACAACGTAATGGCCTCAGACTGACTTCTGAGATGTCACAGAATTTGAAGACAAAAGTAAGTATTAGGGATGGCGATTTGAGATCGATTAATCGAAGAATCGATCTTTTGAGGCAAAATAATCGTTTTTTTAAACGACCTCCAGTAATGGATCGATTCAGCGAATCTATCATTCATCCTAGAAAATCAAAAGTCGATCTTTGGTTTAAGTCGAAGTTGGTTGAATGTGTTATAGACATTTTTTATTGATGGATACGTATTTCAGTGCTTGTTTAGTCCTGATGACCTTTTTTTTTCTTTTTTGCTATCTTCGCCCTTTCAGCTCGAAAAGATCTAAGATCGATTTTAGGAGAATCGACTCTTTGAGCCTCTTTTTTGGTGAATCGATTTATTATACTTCCATGTGAATCGATTCAAGAATCTATCTTTTTCGGAAACAATCGCCATCCCTACAATGAAGCAATCACAACGTAATGGCCTCAGATTGACTTCTGAGATGTCACAGAATTTGAAGACAAAGCAGTAAGTATCAGATTTCGTAAGTAATAGCCAGTTGAGAGGTAACCTTGGCGTTCAATAGTAACGTTATCTGGATGGTTTACCAATATTTTTACATTGATTGTTCTGTATTTGTTGTCGGTATTGCGAGAGCGGCGCACGTGCCGCGGTGGTCACCGCCGTAGGAGGTAATTGTCTGAGAAATTAGACAAAAACGATGTTAAGCAATAAAAATGATGTTGCGATATCGTGTTTATATTCTGCAATGTGTTATAATTCGTATTGTTGTTAGTCTAGGTAATTCAGTATCTAATTAAAATTATTTATCGTTGAGAAGAAAAGCAAATTGTATACATAGTTTATGTTACTATTTCTATTTTTGTGATACTTATAAATGTACATATTTTAATGGTAAAATTTTTTATTTTATTAATCAATCTATTAATCTCTCAGACCAAATAAAAAATAAAAATTTATCTATATTTATCTACACCGAAATATGTTACATGTGTTTTTTTTTATTATTTCGGTTATTTGTAATATAACAAAGCAATTTTTTTTATTTTATACTTAGTCTCATACACAGTGATTATAATTTAGGGTTCCTTAAACCTTGAAAATCCCTGCTTGGGGTTAAACGCGTGCGTTCTCGCGAGCATAAACTCGTTAATGTACCCATACAATTCATTTGCCTTCAAGTTAAAGTTCGATTGTTACGCCTGTATACTCTAAAATACGCATAGTGATAAGATCTCGGTTCCAAGGCCTTTAATCTTTGTCATTACCATATTACAAGCGTTTGAAATTTACCCATTTATCTAACGTCTTTTTGATCTATGCAGACTATAGGCCGTTCTAATATTTTGTTGTTGAATCAATCATTATTCATTTTTCGGGTTCCGTAGCCAATGGATAAAAACGGTATACATTATATATTGCTCGTCTGTTATAGGTCCTTACCTGTTGAATCGTAATAGAAATACTCTTTTTTAGTACACATCTTTATAGAATATGATATATTGCTATAAATATATCCGTTATAACAACAAATAACATATGTTAAAATACAATAAATGAGTCCCCAAAAAGAAAGCTGTAATTTTGAAGTTTTTGGTTTATCTATAGTAATAGTAATAGGACCTTTAAAATACCTTACTCAAATACCTTAAAGAAATAATTTAGACCTCTAAATAGGAAATTTAATAATGTTAGTATTCCAAGAATAAAAAAAAAACAAGAAACTATTTTAAGAAAATAAAAAATAAACGGTGTTAATTTAAAATGGCACGGAACCCTCCAAATGTAAGTTCGATTTACACTTGGCGGATTTTTTCGCAAAATATGAATAACTCCGGGTGGCAACTAATTTTTTACTGTTATATCAAGGTTTAAGTCAACATCTGGTACAATACATAATTAATTAACCTGTTCTTAAACAAAAGAAATTGTCTAAAGTTGACAGCGGCATGAGTACGGGGACTACTGCCACACCTTTTTATGCAATATATCTAGCAGTGGTGTAGGTCTTCTATGACCTGGTTAGAAGGGTGTGGTTAGCGATAAGGAATGACATAAAGCGGTCATACTGAGTCTTTATGGTTGTATATATAATATATCGTATAGCGGTGTAAATCAATTATATTTTGGTAAGAAAGGAGCGGTCAGACATATAAGGTAAGGATTGGCACGAAACAACGAGTAATATGTCAGTGGCTTCACGCAGAAGTCCTACTACTACTACTACTACTACTACGTAGGATTTCTTCCAGTTTTCCATTGATCACATAACGTAATATTTTTACATTGTAAATAATCATCTTTTCTCCTAATATAGGTCTTTGGTGACACAAGAGGTGGAGCTTACCTCAAAAAAATCCATGGGGCTGCGATTTATCTCATTTATTTAATAGTATTAGTTTCTGGGATATCATGTAAATTTAAATTGAACCATATTATGTTTTCATGAGTATGCATTCAAGTTTAAAACATTGGAATTAATCTACTTTTACAATTACTTGAGTTGAGATTTTATGTATATTAATTACTTTACACATGAGGTAGCAACATAGGCCTATAGTTAGTATGTTAATGAGCTATAAACCTTGTTTGCATAGCAATGTGATATGCAAAAAACTGACACCTCACTAGTGTCTAACAACATATAAGTGCATAGTAGGCCACAGTTTCCGAGAGTACTATATTATGTCTTATTTTTTATCGACATCGCAATTAAGTATTGCGCATTAATATGCCCAGAACCAAAATTGTATTAATTTTAGATAAAAAAATTAGACTAGAGCGAGTTAAGCTCGCGTGATGACGGCTCCGTACATATTTAAAACTGTAAACTTGCTTTCCCACACATAATCTATGGGAAATATGTTTACCATCTGAAAATGTATACTTTTTTTACATCTTCTATTTATATCCAAAATGTCACTTAAAATGCCAATTAAAAATGCCATTAAAAATTCTGCTGTTTACGTCTCATTAAGTCGCGAAATGAGTACGAAATCAACTGATTTGGTAATGCAGTTTCTGAACAATTCGGCTGTGTCAGTCGGATGAGTGATCCTAAAAGGCCGTTTTTTTCGTACGGAACCTTAAAAAGCTGCACCGATTACCCGGTCTAAAAACGTCATGTCGTCAATGGTTACGCAAGTTTGCAATGAATTAATTACATTAGTTAGAATTGACAATTTCCTCCGACTAACTAGTTTGATGTGCATACGTGTGTCGTATCACGATAGCAGAGAGTCGATTTTAAAAACACTCCCGAGACGGATATTTGCATTGCCTTCACGGCGTATTAACCTGAAAGTTGAATTGTTGGTGTGCAGTACGGTGACCACGCTAAAACTAAAATATTTTAAATTATTTATCGTAATCTACACTAATATTATTAAGAGGAAAACTTAGTTTGTTTGTTTGGTTGTAATGAATAGGCTCAAAAACTACTGGACCGATTTTAAAAATTCTTTCACCATTCGAAAGTTACATTTTCCACGAGTAACATAGGCTATATTTTATATGAAATATATTTGATAAATAGATTTTGAGGCGGTACAAAGTTTGCCGGGTCAGCTAGTACATAATAATTTACCTAATAATAATGGTCCAAAAATTTAAAATGTACATATTAAAGTAAGAAAAATAAACCAAATAACTGTACAACTCCTACCATTTATTACAATAAAAGTAAATAGTATTTACTTGTGTGGTTATTTACTTTTAATCGTTTTCTATTAAGAGTAAATAAGATTCGAATGAAGTAGATATTTGTCGACATTACTAAAATACAGTCGGGCAGCATGGCTTAAAATATATACCATCATACATATTGGTAGCGGATTGTTGCGAAGTAATTATAATCCTAACTTAATACATAGTAATAATATGTCGGTCAAGTAGAAAGTCCTGCGTACAGATAACCCATGGACCCACTAGTGCGGACGCCCACGGCTCACTCGGAGATGTCGTTCTGACATTATCCTAGTTATAAATCAGGCTTGCACCACATCGTGTACACTCCATCGATAAGAGAAACGCTATCTCTAACAAGTTACATAATCATACGATTTGAGACAAATCTATTCAATGCTATGTTAATTCATTGTTTTATTAAACCACCTGTGTATCTGTTGGCCCTTCTCTTTGTATTACTAATCGTTTTAGGCTCTCATAGTAACAGAGTTAAGTTTTTAGGCGTGCGTTTAGTTTACACTTTACGATTTATAGACTGCTATTTTAAGTTTGTGTTTTTGTTAAGACTATCTTTTTGAGTTCATCTTCAATCAAATACTTATTCAGCAGATTAATAAAGTCTATATAAAATAGGTTATTTTTCCTTAAAGACAAGTTTAGTGTTTAACTTTGCAATGGTCGAATATTTCTGTATGTTTCCTTTGAGGTTCGATTCAAAGTATAAGTACGTAACTAAATCTATCAAAATTAATGCTGAAATTTATTTGAAATTAATTAGTAAAACTAAATTGGCTAATTTATGAAGTGAATATTATTTATTTAATATTTCTCTATTTGATATAGTTTCGACTTCCCTGTATTGACTGGTCAAATCAAATCAAATCATTTTTTTTTATTCGAAATAGGTTCTTTATACAGCATTTTTTGAATGTCAATACAACTACCACCACTTCACAAGGTGTTTCGTTATGAAGAAGAAGCGGCGAAAGAAACTCCATAACACACATCTTTTAAAAAATGTGTGAGGTCTGAATAAACATCCTGTGTCTTAAGTATCACGGATACATACAACATTTTTGAAAACTGAAAGTAAATCTGTATAATGTTTAAAGAAAGCTAAAATCGACCTTCGATGTAAGTGGTAAAACCGAATCTATAAATAAATGTCCTTTCAAGGTAAGCAATGGAATTTCAGAAAAACCAATACCTTAATCGACTTACTATTTTCATGTGTCATAATTGTACTAATTAACTGTAATACTATTATACTCCTATATCTTATGATACTTATACTTAAGGTTAAAAATTCGCAGTTTGTACTTTAGGTTTAGTGAAAGGGTCGCGGTTTTAATACAAAAAATACATAATTACAGTACGAATGCTTAATGGCGGTAACAAATCTTATTTTCTCTACACTTTGTGGCAAGGACGAAAATATTTCCTAGAATTTTACAAGTGGAAAAATATCCGGTATGATTTCCTTATTGTTGTAACAAGTGTGTTTTCAGCGGAATTTCTTTATCTTTCTTCAAAGGACATATGCGCTATTGACGGCAATTTTATTGTTGCAATATTATCCTTATTTTACTTTCACATGTTCAAAGAAAATCTTATAACCAAATAAATTATCGTAAAATTCGATAGGACGTCTGTTTAACAATATTCAATTTGTATTTCATACTAATTGACGTACTTCATCCTAATCAACTAATTACTACTCTTCTGCTTACTGTTCTCTATCAGAATGAGGAGGACTTAAGCTACAGTCCATCACATTGTCATATGCGGATCGTTATACTACATTTTTAATAGAATCCTGGCATGTACGAGTACCTATGTTTTGTGGCGATATTTTTTTTCCTTTCCCCTTAAAGCAAATGATAATTTCGTCTCTAAAATGAAGATGAGTTTAAAAAAACACAGGTGTCTGGTATTCGTACTTCGGATGGCAGCGCAAGAGGAGGAATCCCAAAGCTCTTGGCTGACGCGGGTTATTTGACACACACAATCTTTGGCAAATTATGTTTACAAATTTTTCATGATATTTCTTTCGAGAACATAATGCCAAGTGGGTAATATTTGCATATTTATCTCATAGCTATAACATAAAGATTCCATCGACATGTTTGGGGACAACCTTAATTAAATAAATAAATAAAAATATACCACCGACATCTAATATAAGTATAGTTTTTGGAACAAAAGGTTGTCTTTCTTTATTTTAATATTCACGCAAATATCCATATTTTGACCGTTATTATCTGTAAAATTGTAAAATGAAAATAAGAATCACAAACAAGTAAACAAATAAAATAAAGGGTATTGAAAAGTATTTATTTAGCACTAGCAAGTGCTTAACATCTGTTTTAATACATTCTCTAATACAAGGCCACGCCGAAATTCTTCCACTCCGCATTTTTGGCGAAAAACGCTCATCGATCATTCATATAATTTATTTGCATACTTCGAAATTATTAACAAACAAGTCACGAAATGAAATCACTTAAAAAAAGACCACTATAAGAAGACACTACTCGCCTCTGCTGTTCTGAATAAATAATATAGAAAAGTTTTAAGAGCAGAGGTCATTATTTACTGTTTGTAAATATTAGTTGTGATATCAATTTCAATGACGGAAATTCCGATATCTAATACTATTATAATAGATTTTTTGTTTTAATAACAATGAATTAAGTAAGGTATGTATTAAATTGAGAAGTAGAGGAAAAGGATCATGAACATTTTTGAGACTTAGAGCAAAATATTTATTTTATATGTATTTATTTTTACTTTAAGTTTTAACTTTAATATTTAGGACTAATATAACTTAAAGGTAATCGATCTTAGAGGTCAACATGCGTTAAGGTATTTATGTTTATATGGGCAATGGTTTAAAGCTATTCGAAGAGTTCCCAGTTCGATTCCGGCTGAGTTAATTCGTATATTTATAAGATTTTTGTCCTAGATATTTGTGTTAGGATATTTGCTCATTTTTTTACTACTCGTTAATGTCATCCATTCCTGTAACTGGTTCTAGTGTGTGAGGAAGAGGAGTAACCGTTTACCAATTAAACTAAATAATTCTTGCAAATCAAAGCTAATCTATGATTATATATTTACTCATTTGGTTTGAGATATGCCATGAATAATATATTGAGCAAACTCATCTTGTATTCGAATTGGAAATACACTTGTAGCAACAAAGTAACGAGTTTATTAAGGGCAAACAGATTTCAACCCACATATCCATTTTAAGCTTTCCGTTCATGGTTCCTGACCACAGAATATAGGAAAAATACATAGCGCATCTGGTGTGTAACAAATACGTTGTAAAACGTTGTTGTAGTAAAACTTTGTAGATAGATACTTAAAAATAAACTAAACATCATTATTATGGACATTTTAACTTGATTACCAAAGTCATTAGTTGCATTAAAGTCAAAAAATCATATTAGAAAAATATATATCAAGTTTGCTTTTAACTCATCTTCGAAATAAATTATAATAACAAAGACAAACATACTGACACTAATTCTTCGATTGACATCCCGTATTAATATCGAACAATTAATTATCATTAAACAGACAGAAAAGAATTGAGATCTTCGTGTTTAAGACGGCATTGAGACGACAACGGATAGTATTATATCGTAACCAACCTTACTAGAGCTACCTCGCCGCCCGTGTCATTTTAGTAATGGACGAGATAAGAGAAGCTTGAAAGTATTAGGCAGGTCTTATTTGACTGGACAATGGGTGGGTTAGAGTCACGCTCGGTGTCGCGACCGGCCACGACCGGCGCCCTAGAGCAACATTCCTTCTGTCAAATTTAAACTGAACGGGAAAAAATACCTAGAACATACAAGGACAGGCTTCCAAGAATTTTTGGACTCGAAGAACAAAGATGTTTAAAAGTAAAAGCGGTATTCCCAGCTTATTACAATCTATCTGATAGTCTCTGATGATTAAGGATAATACGGAAGGTAATGGAATGTTTAATTCCCAATGGGTTACGGGAAGTACAGAGTTAATTGGATTGCTAACATCACCGATACTCCGAATACAAATAATAAAAGTAAAAGTGTTAATGGAATATGTTTTATGGAATTCCCTCGCTTTGCATACGGCCTTGTGACCCATATAAGGTAACTTGATAATACAAAGCCTACTTTTTATTTGTTAAAAATAAAGACACTCAAGATACGGAATCTGTAGGATACATTTAGGAAAATTTCTTCAGAAATACCAACTACCTGCTTAAAAAAATCACAACCTTACAGTTTTTTATTAGTATTTAATGTGGCTTCGAAGAAATTGTTTCTTTGTCTTTTAGACACATACATATATTGGTGAGATAAAATCTTAATTTATCAAAAATAAGTAATTTAGGATATACGGTTAGTAAGTGAAGTAATTACTACAAGAAAACGTTTTCATTTAAACTGATTGCAAAACAGATCCAGTTTACTTGAATCTGCTACTGGTTTTGTATCGGATATGTTTTAATACGAAACGTTTACATAATAGGTCAAAAGCAACTTGATTGGTGAAAGCTTTTGACACTATTCAAGGGATTGCTACAGTTAATAGGGTGTAAAACCACTATACACATGTTTAAAACAACAAATTGATCACACGTCAACCGAATAAATCCGGAGCTCATTAAATACTCAAAATTTCCGAAATAAACGCGCCGCTTAAGAAATCCACCGCTTTTTATGACATTACTGGCTATTAAAACTGGAACGAGTGAAAATTGTCAAAATTTGAAATGTCAGCGAGAGGCCTTGCTCCAGTCGAGTACACGTTAATTATTTGTAAAATTTGACCTTTTGCCGCGTGGTTTGGTTTCTTTATTTAATTTGGATCTGTGCTCGCCAATTATATCTTCTAATTAAGTTCTTAATTTCCACACTTAACATTATACAGCAATAAATCATTTTAGTAGTATAAAATTAAGTATCGCTTATCCGCCGCCAATTAGCTACTATTTATTTTGAAAATCTGATTATGGTAAAGTTACTTTATCCTTGATTTTGATTTTACAAGTTTAGGTATTTTATATAGATAGAAACGTTGGAAGGTAGCAAAAATGCTGTAATGATATATATGCGAATGAATGAATTGTTACCAGATACTAGAACTGATACAAAAGGGAAAATAAATATTTTTTTAAACTATATAAAAATATATTTTCCATTATTTCTCGTTTGATCCAAAACAAACAAATCACTTATTGATAAGATTCACTTAGCGCACTAATTTATTGAGCAATTAAAAAGTTTTCTATATTTCATACAAAATTTTATACCTGGCAATTGTAATTTCACTCAAAATATTTAAAACCACTATTATATAAAGTATATATTATTGCACAGATACAAATAAAAAAAACACATGCTGCACAACAACACAACACTCGTTAATTACTTCGCACAATTTTATTGACACCCGAAGTGGACCCACGTGATAGGAAACTACCCACTTTTATTTCTATTATTTGTGTCGTTACTACAGTACCTGTTATTATTGCATGTACCTATAATGGTGTCACAAAACAGATTAAATTATTTTTTTATAAAAAAATGGAATTCTTAAAATAGAACAAATATTGATATTTTAATAGTAACAAAAACAAGGATGAGAATTATTTTTAACATTTTTTTCAAGAATGGTCCTTTACTCCTAATACTTACAATGTCCGCACGCTTGACACTTGCAGCACACTTCAAATTTATACAAATGTTTGTTTTGATTTGGGGAAGCAAAAACTGGGGTGCTAGCGCTTGCAAACCCACTCAAACTAAGTCAAATTCTCTATCCACACCTTTAAGTTTGTGACTGTTTGTTAAGTTTTGGCAAGTCTGTGTGGAAGTATTATAAGAGTAAATGACTAAAGATATACTAACTGTTTAGAAATTACTTAATTAATTTATGGCAGCATACATTATATTGTAATCAGTTTGGTACGACTTAAGATACATTCGATCTCTCTGTAATATATGTTATCAAGATCAATTAAAATGATAGTTATATCAAGTGCAGATGCGGAAGAGTCGCGCATTTTAAAGTTAAATGTACTTCCTTAGGCTTAATAGAGGAAAATAACGAGAGTACTGCAAGAACCTTTGAATATCTTTGTTAATTTTATCCTTTTTGAACTGTAGCTACAAAAACATGCTTTTTACTTAGTCAATTATAATATAAAAATAATTCTTGAGTAGGTATATAGTCCGCGCCAAACTGCTAGTCCGCTCTGAAGTTGTTGCGAGCAGGTGTAGTCATACAATCTGCTATTGCGACGCGATTCATTTCTATATTCAGAGCGTACTAGCTATTTTACGCGGACTAAATATACGCATAGATTAGTAAAGATTACTCACTCCTAACAAGAAAATGTAACCAGTTTTGAGAATTGAAATAGTTGCGTAAAAAAGTATTGCCACGTCCGTGCTAAAATGTCCCAAAAATATTTGAAATACCTATTTATTTACTATGTAAATTACGCAGTATTAGTTATTTATTCGTAAATGTTCTCTAAAAATGTTTTTTATTTGTTAAGAATTCAAAAAAATAACTGAAAAATCAGCCTTTTGTGGCTAAATCAATTTGAAGGCGGCGAAGTATCTTTACTAATCTATGAATCTAAATATATATAACTCAAAGATGACTGACTGGCATAGTGATCTATCAACGCACAGCCCAAACCACTGGACGGATCGGGCTGAAATTTTGCATGCAAGTAGATGTTATGACGTAGACATCCGCTAAGAAAGGATTTTGATCAATTCTGCCCCCAAGGGGATAAAATAGGGGATGAAAGTTTGTATAAATCTTCTTGGAAAATAATATTAATTCGTAACGCGAGCGCGGGCAAAAGCTCGTATAGAAATAAAATGATTGACTCTCAGAGGAAGAATGTTAAGGCCTAGTTCACTTTCACCCTTTAAGCAATTGCTAACATTTCTAATACGCACTTAAAAGAAGTACATATAACCAAAACACGACTAAATTAAATCGCAAAAAAATATATCATTCGATCGTAAAGTTAACAAAGTGAACCATTTTTTGTAACCTTAATTACGATATTGGTTTTCCGGCACTCCGGCCTCGGCAATGGAATCTTTGACGCTGTCGGATGTCAACCTGCTGAGATTATTTTGATACTGTTTTCTAGCTTTTGCCCTTGGTGCCATTATACGTAAAGGAGCGTACATAATATCCATCTGGTCGCTGCTATTATCTATTCATATCTGTAATATAAATCAAATAATAGTTTAGTGATGTTTTTGTGTATATCAATGGAATCTTGACGCTGTCGGATGTCGACCTGCTGAGATTATTTTGATACTGTTTACTAGCTTTTGCCCTTGGCTATTGTAAGTAAAGGAGCATACACAATATTCAATCAGTCGTTGCTACTGTAATCTATAGATCCATAAATCTATATAATTTCCTTGTGCCATACACCCGTAAATATTTAAATTAAAATTAAAGTTAGTTAAATTTGTGACAGGATATTTTTTGTGTACATGAAATAGAAGAGAATAGAGTCAGTTTAATGGTAATTTTCACTATTATCTCTGGACATTTGTAATCTAATAGACTAGAGATTCTGTATCAACTGTTGAATGCCTCCATAGTATCTCTTGTCTTTTGAATTCTAACATGACAGCTTTAATACTGCTTTTTAAAACAGAAATTAGTGTGGCTATTGCGTTACTGAGGTAAACCATGAAAGGTTGTACGACCTATTATGAAATTGTCAATTTTTTTGCATCATTTCAGCGAAGCTACACAAAAAAACATGTCATAAATGCAATCATAAATTTCAATCACTATATCCTATGTTTTACCAAAAATCAAAATTTTGTCAATGTTTTATCTACAACAAATAATAAATTTCCATCATTGTTAAGCGAAAATTTGATAGTTTGATTATCAATAACGGGCGTATGAGTTACGTAAGGAACGTATGATTGATCACAGACATGTTGAGGACACGCGCCTGGGAACAGATAAACCGACACTCAACTTCCGTGGGGGATTTCTATTTGTTTCTTATGAGGTTATTATTGATAATCAATATAATATATCACTTTCTATAGAGTACGTATTGTCCGTACGTACGGCTAGATAAGCATGAAATATTATAATCGGATCTTTAAGATTAATGCAAATGCTAAATGTCCGTCTGTCATAGGGATCTTACTTTCGAACCGTAATAAATTTTCATAGAATATGTATACATATATGGTAGTATCCGTACTACCACCCTCCATGTGGGAGTTCGACTTGCACTTGGCCGATTATTAATAATTAATCTATCCAATGTTTTTCTTTTCAAACATCGACTTAATAGTCGTAATAGTCGTAATAGTTCATACTAAAAAAATTACAAACTTCGATCTTTTTGGACATTTGGATATAGGTAATTATTGACTATTAGAAATAGGCGAGGTTAAAAATGTATATCAAAATAACAGACAGTATTATATTTCTTTAAATACATAAAATTAAAACAGTGATTTTAATATCATTAAGAATTAAACGTATAAAGTTTAGCTTCAGATTACGTTTTAAGTGAACTAAGTGGTCTAATTTGGGTGGCGTTTACCACCAAGTGCTCTATCATCTTGTACACGCTATATTGCAATAAATGGTTCAAAGGTGGTAGAACTTGCTCATAACTCTACAATAGTATTCCCAGTATCGTGGGTACCTTACATTTTTTTGTTATATAGGAGTAGCAGACGAGCATGTAGTCCACCTGATGGTAAGTGGCTACTGCCGCCCATAAACATATGTAATCAACTTTCGATAGGATTAGATATTCCTACCTGAGGTCGGCTACAGATGCGCCGCTGCCCCTGAGGACTAAGCTGGAACGCCTCGGAGAAGTATGTCTCCCTTACCACACCCTTCAAACCAGAACACAGCAGCGCTTAACTTTGCTGTTATGAGGCAGATGTAGGTGTGGCGGTAGTACCGCCGGAGTCGAACCACAAAGGTTTTTACCACCTTCCGATCTGGATGGCTTAGCTATTGGTTTTTTTTTATTTTTAGCAGCTATACTAAACATCACATCACATAAAAGGTCTAAAATAATAAAATTAACTATGTGCCTAACAATCTCTATAGATTTTAGTACAGTTAATTTTTGGTTAAAAAATTAATAATAATTACTTACTATTTACAGCAAGACAAGTGTGTTTTATTTATATACAAGGAGGCTACTTAGCTCGGTGGCAAGGCCACAAATTTGAGCTATTGAGAACGAGGCTGCTACCGACTTTTCTCGATTAAGCAACGGTAAGCACGCATGGTGAGGACTGAGGGTATGTTATTATATTTTCGTTATGGACGGTAATATAACTGCACCTTTTTGTGTATATTATTTTTTTTTATTCTTGATCTTGGTTTGAGATCGATTACGGTTTTAAATATCACAATTAGCTTTAAAGGCCAATTAATGAACGTATGTCTTTATTAAATAACATTGAGTTAGTCATCCTGCATAGATGCAAGTTATGACCTCTTTCATAATACCTGTCTACAATGACTGATAGTGCATGAATTATACGAATTGGCTTTGAAATATCATTTTTATTTGAAGAGTTTTAGGGATATAGACTTATTTTTAAATCCCTGCGATCGGAAATCTTAGACTACTACTTCTTGAAAAGCGATCTATTGTAGTTAGTCACAAAAATGCGACGCATGCAGTCGCCAAAATGTTATGCAATCATCAAAACATAATAATATAATAATTATAATAATTAGTTTGACAGAGCCGTCAATTACTATTAATGTCTTTATTTGTACTTAATATTTACTTTAAAGTATCTTATTAGGGATTTCACTCGGACCTTGTAAATCAAGCCTTTTAACTTTACATAACAGGCATTAGGTACGACGTATTCCTTTAACGTAACGTCGCATCCTTACCAAACGTCAACGAGCGGTCACAAACTCAAGTGTGTGGATAGAGCTTGGTTTGTGTAGGCTTGCAAGCGCTTATAGCTTTTGATGGAGCCAAACATTTATAGAGGTTTGTTTTAAATGAGAATTTTATACAGTTTCATATTTGCTTGCGGTTAACGTCTGTAAAAAATATGTAAGAAAATAATAAGGAACTATTACTATTAAGTCCTTAGGAATGTTTTCATTGATCTTTACTTACCTAAGCCATAAATCCAGCAATTATTCAATAATAAAGAAATATTTCATGTATCAGCTATGTTTTCGATTTCCCGACTATTAACGTACTGCAATAAACAATTAATTAAAACGGTATTATGGTCGTAATTGATATTCACTCTTAATTGACACTAGTATTTCACCCGCGGATTTGTCTATTTGAAGTAAATAAGACCCATATTTATCGTTTTATTTGGTTTTAAATAATTGCTACCTACCTAATAACAGCGGTGCTAGGCGCTGCTGTGTTCTGGTTTGAAGGGTGTGGTAAGGGAGACAGACTTTTCCGAGGCGTTCCAGCTTAGTCCACAGGGGTAGCGGCGCATCTGTGGCCGACCACAGACAGGAATATCTAATCCTATCTGGGGTTGATTACAGATGTCCATGGGCGGCATTAGCCACTTAACATCAGGTGGACTGCATACTCGTCTGCTACTCTTATATTATAAAAAAAAATGCCTGTGCCATGTTGTGCCGTGCGTATTTTCGATTAATCACAAATGCTACCCCTAAAGACAAAATTGTAATCCCTCTTAAATGTTGATATATTATTGATAAAGAACGTATAATATGAATTCCTTCAAATGTGTTACAGTCATCACACTGTTTTATGTAAAGATCATATAACTGTCACTTTTGAATATTTTATTTTTAGAATACTCAGTCTTGCTTTGAGTTTATGAATATGAAAAGTCATCCGATTTTTGCATAGTTGTTTTGTTGTGAAAATGGAAATTAAAAGAATGCTTATATCGAATTTGGGTTAACACGTGGTTGTTTACGTATTCATATACGTTTCTTGTAAAATAATATACACCACTTTAAGCACATAATATGAACATGTACATAAACCTGACATTTTTAGATACAGCCTAAATAGTATTTAAAAATATAAAATATTTTTTAAATACACACACACACAAAAGATATCACGTATTATATGTACATACGTAACATATGTGTATCATTAGATTAAGAAGGCCCATATACATAGTTTGAAGCAATAAAAATGTTAATGGGCAATTGTATTTAACAACGCCCAGGAAATAGCATTAGGCTTGTATGTTAGAAGGCATGGTTATGGTTTAACTACTATATGCAACATTGTCTTAGTTTGGGTCATGGCTCACCTCCTGCGATAAGCGACGGGCGATCATTTCTTTGTAAATAGTTTTTTTGATAAGTAGCCCATGCGCATGAAAATGTAGAGCTGTACCCTAGTATGAGATTATACGTTTTTACAAAAAATACTATTTTGGTATTTTTATGTATTTGCCCATACATTTCCAATCAGCGCCCCTAGCGGATTGTATAGTGAAATATATGGGAAATACGTAAACAAAAACAATCATTGTTGTCAAGACGTAAAAACTCATACTAAGGGTGCTGATGGTAAATTATCCCTGTCGCCTTCGAATAAAGCCAGAGGATTGAAATTTTACTTCGACGTTATATCAGCCACTGTCGGTAAAGATATACCCCTCAAATTAAGTTGTATTGAACAGAAGCATGTTGTATACATGACATCAACAACGATCCGTGGATTTCCGATCAGCTAGAACCTTTAAGTTTGCGGAGGGACATAGGTTCCCTTTGCGTGTTCTACCGGCTTTACAATGGTCAGTGTTCCGAGGAACTATTTGACCTGGTGCCTACGTCCCCATTCCTCCATTTCACCACTCGCCGAAGGATGAAGTTCCATCCACACCAACTGGACCCATGGTGGTCCTCCACGGTTCGGTTTGCACGGACGTTCTTGCCATGGACGTGCAAGATGTGGAATGAACTTTCCGAGGTATTCCCGAAGCGCTATGAGATGAGCTCTTCAAAAAAGGTGCAAAAAGAGCTCTCTTTCAAAGCCGGCGATGCATTGGCGACTTCTCTGGTGTTGCAAGTGTCGTTAACTACTTTCCATCAAGTAGCACGTCTGCTTTATCGCCAGGTGCAAAATATAAAAAAAAAACAGAATACTGCTATATTCTGTGTTGAAGAACGTCTGACACAGTGATTATAAGACAGTCAGGTACAGCGGTAGTTCCCTGTAGCCTAACTTCAGCTATACTTTCTTGAGGTTAAAATTTTTTGACAGTATGTGCACAAACTTCAAAAATGCATATAAAAATAGTTCATATACTTTTACAGTAAGTATGACGTTTTGTAGTAAACATATTAGCAATTATAGAGGACTCAATGTTACCGCCCATAAATTATAAGGTTACAATAGTGTAATCGTAATCGTAAATTAGTATTTAGAAATAAATTGGTATACATTATATAAGCCTTACTATTAAACTAGAGCATAGTAACGTAAGTTTTATTACAGGAAAATAAGCCATTACAGGAAAAGTGAACCATTTTTTTTATTTTTGCATCATAGGTACTGTAAAAATAAAAGTACAATGGCAATTTCGAAAGCCGTTTATTCTTTTCCTATTCGAAAGTTAAATTGTGCCATATGTAAAATATTTCAGCAAGGTCTTCGCTGGAACCAGGATATTAGCGTTAGATAAAAAAGTTCAGTCAATATAGCTTGGTGCTATGAAGTTCGGCGTATCACACCGGAACTACTGCGCTGAGGGGCTTAAATCACAGAAAGCACTGATATTTCGAAGTCATGTGTTTTTTCAAATGGATTTATCACATACTTTAACTGCCAAGGAAACATACTTGAGAGATTAAAAAAAAATCAAATGTAGGTGTTGCTTACCTTGTCCCAGTAGTTCCGGGACCAGAATAGGGCTACGGTATCCCCTGCCTGTGGTAAGAGGCAACTAAAAGGGGCTTCCGGGGTTGCGGGTGGTGAGAGTGGGAGCTCGAACCGCCGGCCAGCGACCCCGGGAAGGACGGCGGTATGTGTGGTCGCATACCGTCGTGCACATCAGACGGAGTGGCGAGCACCACGCTCGCCTGGGCGGAGCCCGACGGGGCAACGCGCTAAGAGGACTCCCGTTGCGTTCCTTTGGAGATCCCGAAGTCCTCTACGCAGCGCCGAGGACGGCCACCGGGGGGATTTTAGTGCGGTAAGAATCCCACATAACCCCGTGTCGCTCCCACGGCATAGGGTACCTTTTGAAGGTTTTCCCCTCGTAAACAAAAAAAAAAAACAAAAAAAGGTGATGCTTACCTGGCCATCGTGGTAAGCTCTAACCAATTCCTTCCCAATCTGAGAGAAGATCCGTGCCTAAATGAGAAATGGGTTGATGATGCTTACAACACTCGGAACATCACTAAACGGATCATACACATTTGTAGTAACTACGTAATAACATCATGAACTTTGCAACTTTCTCATAATAATAACAGTTAAGAAGTATTCTCACGGTTAAACTTGGGTTTAATGTAATCGTATAATTACGTACGTGTTAACATAATTGCTGTTAATTAAGAAATGCGATCTTATTAGCAATTTTATCTATATGCTGTTTTTGTATATTTAATTTTCGGATTGTAAAATTTTATACGAAAACCAGAAATTACTTAATTTTATGTAATTGTTTATTTGGTATAACAATTGTTTCAATTTGTTCGTTGTCAGTTAACAATTGTATTGTCCTTATTTACAGCACTGCCTCTTTTAATATTTTTCACTTTAAGGTTAATCGTTTTTGCTGTAAAAATATAAACCGGAAATTATACTAAAATATAGTCCCATTGCTGGGCATGGGTCTTCTGTTTGTACGAATGGGTGGACTTTATAAACCCTTGAGCACTTAATTTTAACAAGGATTTTTGATTCTTCAAATTAAAGATATGAAAGTGATAATTAAGGATTACAAAAATTATTCCATCCCGCTAGTTTAATCCGCGATGGCAGAACTAAGGAAGTCCAGGTCAGTGCGCAACCTATAGCCTCCCCATACTTTCAAGCTGTTCATAACGCTCTTAATAAATTTTGAAAAGGGATGGACGGCTTAAGATGGATGCTTAAAGTGCTTTCGAAGTGTGCATGAAATCTCGCCTCTAGCGGTCACCTATCCAATACCCGATCGCGCTCTTTGTTGCTTAACTTTATAGATCGATTTGAGAAATAACCATAATACCGCAAAATGCTCTAATCTAATACAAAAAATACTCATATTGCTTATCTTATATGTGTCTGCTACATAATGCCGATTAACAACTTCTTCGTACTGCGTAAGATTGTCAACACTAGATTATCCTGCTAAGCTACATTTCACATGGTCACACGAATATTAATATGAGATATAATGATTATGGTATGATCACTTGTTATACATAATTCATTAACTCGTCTCATTAAGGGATTACTTGAATACTATGATTCTATTAGTACCCGCAAAAAATCGGTGTTCACATATTTATATTCAGTATGCTTCACTGGGTTTTTACGGAGTATGTATCAATGCTATGTATCATGCTTTGTCATAGCGTTAATCATTTTTTGTCCCCAGTAGGTACTTAGAACGAGATCTTGATCGCATGCTCTTGATTTAGTTATCACGGACGTCACTATATTTAAGGCCTCGTATTTTAGATTACTTTAGTAATTACAAGCAGTGTATATAGTATGATAGCTTAGTCTATCAGGTATTAAACAGATTAAAGGAATGGGATGCATTTTGCCAGATTCTTCAGAATTATTCATACTATTAGTGATATTTAAGACCTCGTTTTAGGTAGGTTTATACTAATTTCAAGTGGTACAGATTGTATGATTCTATACCATAGTCTTTTAAGAATAAAACAGATAAGTAGGTCAATGGGAGGCATTTCACCTGAGTCTTTAGGAGTAGCTTCATGTGTAATCGATTTCGAATCTCTTTAGCAACCGTTTGTGGGAGAAAATGAGCCCGAAGCAATGGATAGGCTTTATATCCTGATCGTTTTTTTATACACTTATACGAAATAACACTTAATTACTTATGTTAGCTACTGCCAGCATGTTGATATGTCACGTCGTCCGTTTATTAAAATGAATATGGTGCAGTCCACCTGATGGTCCAGTTGTTGCTTTTGTCAAATAACGAAGTGTTCTTAGTTATGTTTGTTTTCTCATCAAACAAAATGTCTGCCTATATTTTGAACCTATGAATGTTCCTATCATTATGTCATGACCTCAAAATGAAAAGAAAAAACAAATATTATAAGAACAACAAACAATTATTCTAATAATGCATATTTCCTAGCAAATAATAGTTAATAGCGGCACATTTTCATTTTCAATAATTTTATTATAGTGCTAGCCATACAGATACTTGTAATAAATCAAGCTTTACATAATAATTTATAAATTATTATAAACATGCCTTCTAATTACTCGTTACCAAGTACCTATCCACGGTAAGTTATTCGCAAAAGCTAATATTGTTCAAGATAACGAATCTACAGTCGCAATAAATAGACTAATGAGTGTCATATCAAATGAACCAATCGTGCTTAGTCTAGTGGGGAAGTATACGGAGTTGTTAATACCACCTCGGTAATTAATAAGTGATTTGCATTATGTCTGTTGCTGTAATCCTCATAAAATTAATACACCGCAAAACTACGTTCTTATGTTTTTCATCTCATTTTACTCTACCATTTTTCTGTCTATAAACTGTTACAAAATAATGCAATTGTATGATGGTAAATGTTAATTTCCATAACCAAATTGATCCATCCACACATTTCAATCATAAAATAATTTACGTACCTCGCCTAAAATAAATTAAAAATAAAAAATCGATCTGCACTCATTTTAATTTTAAGGTATTTATTTATTATTTTCCGTGGTATTTAACAGCTCTATATAATTCTTGGTAATGGTCAAAAAATCGTGCGCCCGCGTCGCTTGAAGGTCGAGCGACGCTGAGGCCGATCGGTCACTACGAACAATGGCCATCTATTGTAATTACTATTAACTTATGAGTTGTGCAACCGATAGCTTCGTCGATACACGCGCCACTTTAACCAATAAAACTTGACCTCTACGATTTGGTGTTTCGAGTAGTAACCGACCTGTACCCTTACCATGAGTTTTTACGTTTTGACAAATATGACTGTTTTGGTATTTGTTTACATATTTGCCCGTACTATTTCCAATCAGCGCCCCTAGCGGATTGTGTCAGAACTTTGAAATTATATGGGCCAATGCGTAAACAAATATCAAAACAGTCATATTTGTCAAAACGTAAAAACTCATGGTACGGGTACTGTAACCAACACTATATAAAACAGTGGTTGCTTTGATGCGTCGTCTCTCCTGACGACTTAGACTTAGTAAGCCAGTCGGCATCCACACCCTTCTACCAATATTTTTGTTTAAATATAGGAGTAGCAGACGAGCATGCAGTCCACCTGTTGATAAGTGGCTACTGCCGCCCATGGACATCTGTAATCAACCCCAGATAGGATTAGATATTACTACCTGAGGTCGGCCACAAATGCGCCGCTACCCCTGAAGACTAAGCTGGAACGTCTCGGAAAATTATGTCTCCCTTACCACACCCTTCAAAACGGAACACAACCGCGCCTAACGCTGCTGTTATTAGGCAGAAATAGGTGTGGCGGTGGTGCCGCCGGAGTCAAACCTCAAAAGGTTCTACCACTTTCATGCTAGAACAATATATACATAATGTACATGATATATACATAGAATAATATAGAACATATGCTAGAACTACTGCGCTAAAAATAAGAATGGCTGTGGAACCACCCCGGTGGAACCACATTACTTTACTACTTTTCAAATAAATACAATTTTAAAATAAAATAAGTTTTTTGACTGCAAGCTTACAAATAATATAACTTTAAAACAAAGTCTGTTTTTACAACTGCCTAACCGGAGATCGAACCTGGCATTTAGCTGTGACTCATCAAATAACCAGAGTGCCGCAAGTTACCATTATAACCTTAAAGGATAAAGGGATACGTGACAAGATACCGAGATCGTATGGTTCAAGGGACGGTATGCCCCAGTAACGAGTAATGCCTCATCGGTTCCAGTGTCGAAACGCACTGAGATGATTTGATGAATCTGAAACGACTTCAATTTCGCACACACGCACACGTCCTGAGGAATGTCTAAAATGTGTTGAAGGTGGCCTGGTTAGAAATAAAGTGTTGTTAAGTTAGTATTTCTTTTAACACCATTAACAATTTTTTTCATTACTTTTTTTTTAAAGATTGAAGTATGAAACAATCATGTAAGCCATCTGATGATGTAAGTGCACTGCGGCCCAAGGAAATCTGAAAACAACACCATAATTGAATTTTAGATCAGATGTTCTACTTAAAGCTACCTTGCCACTTCTGAATTCTAAGATAACTCGCCTCATATGTAAATCAGCCAACATAACTACCCCTGAATCCTTAGATGATCACGTCATATGTAAATCAGCCGGAATCCACACCTTCCCATCGAAACGCAAGAACTGCTTTCCCCTAAAAACTTATGGGAAGGTGTAACTATCCAATAAACTCTTCGGAACACAGAAAACGTCATAAGCGGATTCTTATTTCATTGAATTATTTTAAAAAATCCATTTTAACTTAATTATCTTACGAGGAAAATTGTACAGGATGTAGTAATCATAATTCAAGTAGTTTTTTTTATGAAGTTATAAATATTATTTTTACTCAAGGGTATAAATATCTGTTTTAGTACGCACTATTGTTGCATGAAGTATAGTAAAATTCACTTATAATGTAAAATGAAAGTTGATGTTTTATCTCAAAACCATAGATTAGTAAAGATACTTCGCCGCCTTGAAATTGAATGAAGCCGCAAATGGCTTATTATAGTAAGTTCGTTTTTTGAATTTTTGACAAATAAAAACAGTTTTAGATAAAATTTACGAATAAATATCTCATACTGCGTAATTTACATGATAATTAAATAATTTATAATAATAATTTCAAATATTTTAGGGACATTTTAGCACGGAAACGTGGTAAAACTTTTTTACGCAACAATTTCAATTCTCAAAACTGGGTACATTTTCTTGTTAGGAGTGAGTAATCTTTACTTATATATGCTCAAAACTGATAAGTAATTACTCACATTAATCACTTTATAATTATATACATGATACAAAACAAAAATAGTATGCAATAATAATGTTGTAATATATAAATAGGTTTTAAAATTTAGATTAATGACAAGACGGTGATTAACTGATATTCCTCTAAGTGAAATGTATCGGGACCACTGCGGAAGTCATCACTTATGTTTTATGTTGTATACCTTTTTGAGGGGTCTTATATTTATTAAAGAAGCACTAATAGAAATTTAATTTTATAAGGTGCGGGTAGAGGGGATTTATAAATTACAATTACAGAAAAAAGACAAAATTACGTTTGTTCCCGCCTGTACCTTATTATAAATAATCTCCATTTAAATTGTAATAATTATATGTAAATATAAAAAAAAAATGCATAAAACCATTATTGTAGTACTTGTTTCATGTGCTTTAATGGCATAGATCACGTAATCAGAAATGAAACTTTTCTTTTTTGATATTCAGTTTTAGATGAAAGTGAACACATCTCCTCTTACATAAATTGCAGATAGCGAAGATCTTCGTAATTCCTGATTATTGTTCTAAAGAGCTTTAATTGAATTCATTATTAAACGGTTTAATTGTTACCATAATTACGTAACTGGTAGTTACGTTGCAATTATGCGTTAACGTAGACAAAGCAATGGGCAATCGTTGAAGTGTGAGGCCGTTCTGAAATTGCGTGTTTCAACAATAAAAAGACTGACCGAGATCTAATTCGATAGTTTTCGAATCGATATTGATTTCATTGTTAGTGTCGTACACGGAAGGCGATCTCGGTAATTACTGGTTCGCACGTAACGATTGTGCAATAGATATCTAGTTACCAAAACGAAAAAAATGGTCGTAGGCTCGAAATAGCGGTTTTACAAAACAACTAACAGCTGTGCCTTGAAACCTAGGTTTTAAACGTACCCTTAGTATTACGCTTTGACAAAAATGACTGTTTTTGTATTTGTTTACGTATTTGCCCATACGTTTACAATCAACGCCCCTAGCGGACTGTCTCAGAACTGATTGGAAATATATGGAAAATATACGTAAGCAAATACAAAGGCAGTCATTATTGTCAAAACGTAAAAACTCATACTATAGGTACTTTTCGTAATTTTACTTCGCTATTTTTAATATCATTAGCATAATATACATACGAGATACGTATATATTAGATAGATACATTATTCTCATCAGTATTTAAGTGGTTAGTTTATGAGGCTCGTCTTATACTTACTACCTATTATGAAGAATATTCATAATAATAAGAATATCAGGTAATAACCGTATCGCACGTAACGATTGTGCAACAGATATCTAGTTACCAAATCGAGAAAAATGGTCGTAGGCTCGAAATAGCGGTTTTACAAAACAACAGCTGGGCTTCGAAATATAGTTTTTCGCGTCCTTACGTCTGTGTTTATAAAATTACCATATACTATTACACTATATTATACATTCTTAATAATAAGTGTTTTGTATATGAAAATCCTCAGAAGCTAACCAACTACTATTGAGAATATTTATAATATTAACAATATCTTTATTATTAAATAACGATTATGCAACCGATATTGAGCGGCCAAAACGAGAAATGGTCGTAGGCTTGAATAAGCGGATTTAAAAAAACTGACAGCTGAAACATGTGTTCTACATCTAGGTTTTAAATCAGTTTTTAAGTTTTTATGACTGTTTTTTTTATATCATTAGCATAATAATATTATTACATTATAAAATATTCTAACAGTAGGTGGTTACTGAGGCTCGTAAGTGAAGGTCGTGATCCATTTGGATAACCGTTCAATTTCAATCGATCTTGTATTCGAAATAATCTAATTCAATTTAATTTCGTTGAAACCAAAGGCAAGTACCGCTACATTTTGACGGAAATGTGTAAACACCGAAGGATTTACATATAAGGTGTTAATTTTGGATCGCAAGAATGGCAACATATCTATGATCAACTTCGGATAGCACCTCTGCGTAGTTAGTGAAGTTGTCAAGAGGCGGCAGTGATTATTTACCATCAGTTGGATTGAATTCCCGTTTGCAATTTTTTTGTCATTTCATATCTTTATATGTATATATATTTCTTATGTGCGTGTATATGTCACTGAACTCTTCCTAAACGACTGGACTGATTTTGATAAAATTTGTTGTGTGTTCAAGTGGACTTGAGAATGGTGTAGATTCACAATTTAGTCCGTGGGAAAAGGTATTTTAATTAATTTTTAATTCGTAAGTAGATGTTGATTTTGGAATGTTTCACATTGGATTCTACAGACTTCGCTACCATAGCAGTTTCAAATATTCTATCTATTTTTCAAACCCGTAAGTGATAAGGGTTGTTCACCCTTAACATTTTTTTTATTTTTATTTATATGGCAACACAACGTTTGTCGGGTCAGCTAGTTTACTATAAATTATGTATATATAAGATTTTCGTTTATTTCCTATATTAATGGTACTCGTAAATATTATAATTATCAATCGTTCACATCTCTATTTTACACATTTAATTATTAAATTTTAAAATTATTTACGAATGACATATTAACATTTTAGTTTATTATTTGTCCCGCCAGTCTGCGACTATTCAATGACCATTACTCATCGATGCTGATTAAGTTTCTTATGACATTTAAATCTAGAATAAAAAATATAGGTGTATTATTATTTATAATTCAATAAACATGCTCAATAACCACTCATTTTCATGTTAATATGACATCTCGTGTTAAAGCCAACAGAGCTTAAAAAGGCACTTCCGAAATAATACACTTATTAGGGTCCCGTAGCTATAGGGTAAAAACGGAACACTATTACTAAGCGTCCTCTGTCTGTTCGTCCATCACAGGGCTGTATCTCTTAAACCGTAATAGAGTATTGAGTATCTTACAGAGTATGCATTACGGAGGCCGTTATAACAAATACTGAAAATAAAAATCTTGAAAATAATGGGGGTCGGTATACAAGGAATTCCTATTTTTTCGGCGCTTGACAGTTCAAATTTTCACATTGCATTTACTTTACAAATGCAAAATATAAATAAAAAATTGGTAATATGGAACTATCTGTGAGCGAGTTCGATTCACACTTGGCCATTACTTCTCATTTGCAGTCAGTTGACTATTTCCATTTAATTACTGTGTAAAAGGTGATATCACTGTATTAATAGTAATTTATGATCACTCTTTTGTGTGGGCGTGATTCTTAAGAAATTATTCCGGCGGTGTGATTAACAGCTCGTTTCAAGGCCTCTTAACCTAACTATCCGTTTTTAAAGGATTTCACTCGGATTAGGTTATTTATCTGTATTCATTGTTTTGTTTAAAATCGAATCTAAGATTTTCTTAGTCAGTTTAGATTGTCCTCGTCTTTGTTGTCTCGTCTTTTTGCCGATTTTGCCGATAATTTGCTTTTCTACCGTTAATATCGCAGTTTCACCTTTTTAGAGTTTTACTAAAAATTTTGTTCCTAATCTGTATGTAATTTAATTTTTCATAATATACCGGTAGCAGACGAGCATGCAGTCAGTCCACGTGATGGTAAGTGGCTATTGCCGCCCATGGACATCTGTAATCAACCCCAGATAGAATTAGATATTCCTACCTGAGGTCGGCCACAAATGCGCCGCTACCCCTGAGGACTAAGGGCTCGAACACAAAACTGCGATGCGACGCGATGCGAATTCGCAACGCAGAAAATTGCGATGCGAATTGCTGCGATGCGATATCATGCGGCGTAGTGTCTCTCAGGGTGACCAACAACAACAACCACTGTGCGATGCGAATCAATTCGCAAGTTCTTGCGATGCGTCGAGGGAGCTCGCAGATTTTTGCGATGCGACGTCGCATCGCAGTTTTGTGTACGAACCCTAAGCTGGAACGCTTCGAAACAGTATGTTTCAAACCAGAACACAGCAGCGCTTTACACTGCTGTTATGAGGCAAAAATAGGTGTGGCGGTGGTGCCCCCAGAATCGAACCACAAAGAGTTCCACCACTTTTCAATTTAGTTTAATATTAAATTTTATTATTTTTTATATATTTTTGTATACAAATATAAGAATAATATACAAGAATTTTCCTGTAAGCCCTATAGTTAACACATATAGTGCACGAATTTCAATTTCTTTAATAATATTACTAAGGCATTACATAGTGGATTATCTCACCTTCAAAATTGCGTTTATATTATGCCAACAGTCTCTAAGTAAATCGACTGTGACGAACCAAGGGACCGAATAAATTATAAGGGTTCCGTTTTTGCCATTTATCTGAAACCTAAAAAGTTAACTTTAAACCCGTTAACAGAAACATTGTGTCAGATCTATTACGCAGGCCATTGTCAATTTGGAAGCTTTGTTGAACGGCCATCATTTTCGTCGGTTTTTAGTTTAGTTCATTCATACCTTCACAGCATGAAGTCAAGTAGGAAATTGAGGTTTTGTTACACAATGTAAGGGTCACGGATTCGAATCTTGGCATCTGATCGGAACATTCCGTCAAAACGTGACAAATACCTATTTCCGCGTTGAATAGTCATTTAATTAAGTCAGTTTCGCGCTGGTACCTGCTGTGGTCATATGAGAACAAGTGCTGCTATAAGTGGAAAAGTTTTGCATAAAAGAGTAATTAGGCTTATTGTGGTAGGTTCATATATTACATGCCGACTTAAACAATACTTGTTGTGTTATTCTATACGGAATAACAGATAAATTATCTTTTATTAGGTCTATATGAGTATTGACCAATAATAAACAACTATCTCTTATAGGGTTTGGGGTCCAGGCAATCCAGCCAATCAATTTTTCGTATTTATGTGCACATTAGAAGTTAAGTATCACGCTTTAATGATGAAAAAATCTTTGTGAGGACTGTGATTCTGGTCCTTAATAATATGTGAATACTATCAATTCGTTCTTGTCCAGCGCGGTGTAATACCTAAGCCCTCTCACTCTGAGAGGATTCCCGTACACAAAGGACAATAAAGGGTTGACGAGAATGCAGTTTTCATAATTTAAGGAACAAATTAACTGCAGTAAGAAATCATCGCGAATAAATACTAAAAACTTTCTCATACGTAAGGGTGAAGACATCCACCTTACCCACATTTAACGACATTATTGTCACAGTTTTCTGCGACTGGTATGCGACTTTTTGCGACAAACAAATTGACTCATCGACTCGAGCATACACAAAGCCCATCAGGCATTTAATTAGACTGCCAAAGGCGACTTAATTACTTCCTAATATCGACACAGCTACTTTTTGTCGCTTGTTCCCGGATCATTATGACAGGTGGACAAAAAAACTTTATCCATTCATTCAGGCATTCAAGCTCGTAATATATGCCGCTTACTCTTGTTTACAATATTGTTCTATGTAAGGCGCGGTTGGTAGCCGGCTTTTTAAAAAATTGACATGCGAACATGCATATTTTATGTATATAAAAGCTTAAACATTGTGTGACAGCCATCATAACTCCAAAAATAATGACATTTTTTTTATAATATAGGAGTAGCAGACGAGCATGCAGTCCACCTGATGGTAAGTGGCTACTACCGCCCATGGACATCTGTAATCAACCCCAGATAGGATTAGATATTCCTACCTAAGGTCGGCAACAGATGCGCCGCTACCCCTGAGGACTAAGCTGGAACGCCTCGGAAAAGTCTGACTCCCTTACCACACCCTTCAAACCGGAACACAGCAGCGCCTAACACTACTGTTATTAGGTAGAAATAGGTGTATGAGCATATACTGTATGAGGTATTATTTCAATATTTCAGTTATTTTTAGTTCTCTGGGATAGCTTCGCATCTATGGCCGAAAGGTTGAACTATTATATCTGAGATTGATAATGAATATTCAATGTCCTTAGGTCGCAGTGGCCATTTACTATCAGGTACTGCATGTATTTGCGGCTTCTTTATTACAAAACAAATAGTTTGGCTATAACAATTTTAGAAGTAGGTGGCCATTATTCACCTTGTGAGTCTTACCGTCTGATATTAAATCGATGACCCATGAACGGCGCAGAACGATACTAAGAGTACTTATTAGATAGTCTTAAATCTACTCACTTAAGGCGACCCAGATTGACTGCGCACATAGCGATGCAATAAACTAGAGCACAATGAGAGCGAATGTATTATTCAAGCGTTATCTGTGCTCGAGCGCACGAGCCACACAAATTGTGCGCCCGCGCAGATCGGCATCGGCGAGATAGCACGCGCACGGGACGTCACGATGCTCCGCACCTCGCGGTGAAACGCTTTCGTTTAATTTATTAAGCTCCAGAAGCTTGAGACACCTGAGAAAATCGGTGATAGAAAACTTTTTGTCTTAATAAGATTGGAGTAGAAATGAACTAGCAGTCCCCTTGGTGGTCACTGCCGCCCATCAACATCTAACACCTACTTCATATAGAACATTTTTTTTGTAATATACAATTAGTAAACGAACATACAGATAACCTAAATGGTAAGTAATTAATGTCGCCTATAGACGTCTGTGATGAACTCCATGCTCCATAGAATACATTCTACCTGATGCTGATCACAATTGCGTTTTCACTGTTGAGGACTAAGATGGGCGACTCTATGCAAGTTTGGCATAAACAGTTTACAATCTTCCACTGAAAGGCAGAACTAGCTAGTTTCACGCTGCTTTACAGTTTATCGTACTTTCTTTAGTACACAGTAGTACAAGTTACATAATAATAATATACAGTAACGTTAAGGTTTATGCACATCGACTAACTATTAAATAAATATTAGATTAGACAAGTCTTAGACAATAGCTACAAAATGAGTAAGTAACATTTTTAGCAACTCTACTAATACTATGTTCATTTTTTCTAATAAATGACTCTTATCAAAACTGCCTAGAACATTCAACTAAAATTACATCATGGATAATGATTCTATAACACGATAAAAATAATGTAGGTACTCACAGTTATTGTCACTGATTAGGATTTGTAATGACCGGGCGTGTAAGTAGCGGAGTAGAAAACAGTGCGCAATCCCAATTTGGGGTGCCTCGAGAGCTGACCTGGCTACCACACTACTGTAAAAGGCATCTGATAGTTTCTCGATACGTCAGTAATGAAAAAGCTTCGCAAATCAATACGGGCAATAAATTTTAAGAGAGGAATTTTAAATTTTTTTGCTAATATAACGAAATATATTTTTTTTTGCTTATAGTGAAGGAGGATTCAACTGAATAAGTACCTAACGAAGATTATGATATCATGAAATTTAATAAGCTTCAATAGACTATGTACACTTTTTGGTGGTACGTTCAATTTAAAAAAAAAATAATCCTTGTCATAAGTCTTACGTGTTAAAAGTTTCCCAAATATAAAAATGTTTGAGCCATTTCAAAGAGCCCTAGGCGGTTTAGAAATAACTGATTATAAGGTTGACAAATGACCAATATCTCCGCGAAGGCCTAAAGTTACCTACATAGTGATTGACTATCTTACTGATATTCGATCGATAGGGAAAGACTCGTGTTCTAGACATTCTCCCAATACCAGAAAAAGGTAAGAATTTCACCCTAATATACTTCAAGTTCAAGAGTCCACGCAATCAGCTAAACAAAACCGGAAAAAACTAGAAAAATACTTGTCTCGAAACCAGTGAAAGGAAGTAGAAAACAGTAGTGCAAAAATGTTTACAAAAATGATCGATGACGATTTACGCGTAACGAAATCAGTTAGGAGTCGATTTCGTAAAGTTATTCAATCAATTACAACTACATAACATGGATGTAGAGAGTAAGTAGCCAGATGGAGTCCATTGTGAACGGACACGCTTCACTGATTAGACAAATTATACTTTCATATTGTGTCGACACACTCTGTCACTGAGCGTGGTCATTTTGCCTTGAAGACTTAGACTTCCGAGGAAATAGGAAGTTAATCTCAAATTTGTAGTATATTTTTCAACGTGATTTACGTTTTAGTAGTATTGTTTTTGTTGCATTTTGTTGTATTGTATTGTAGCGTATTCATTTCTAATTAATTATCACTTGCTTAAACGGTGAAGGAAATACATCGTGAGGAAACTTGCATACCTGAGAGATTTATAAAAAAAAATCTCAAAGATATGTGAAGTCTAGCAATATGCACTTGACCAACGCGGTGGACTATGCCCTAATCCTTCTCATTCTGAGAGGAGGGCCGTGCCCAGCAGTGGGACAGTAACGGGTTGATGATGATGATGATGATGATGATGATGAGTATTGTTTTATTCTTTTATCGTGTATTGGAGGTTCATCAGAATGAGAAGGACTTAAACTATAGTCCACCATACTGTATATATAGAAGTTTGAAGAGGGGTTTAGTCATTGGCTAAGCGCGAATTGAGAGGCTTCACACTTTGAGAACTTTTTAAGAACTTTTAGGCGTGTAGGTTATCGATGTTTTTCTTCACCGTTATAGCAAGTGTAAATTAACTTCTAATAAGCGTCACTTTGAAAAATCAGAAGTGCTAAGATTTGAACCTCGTGTCTCTCGATTTACCCCTTTACCAACCACTAAGTACCCTTACGTAACTTAAATACGTCAAAGTACAAACAATCCTTAATAAAGAACCTTTCAAATACAAGTAAAGAAAAGTAACAAGTAGGGCTGCTGCGTCAATAAATTCTCTACATCTTCCTTAATAGCCGTGTATGTAAAACATCGTTACTGAGATGTATATCTAAATAAATAATTGTCGGGCAACCGCAGCCCACTTTCTTTACGCGCCCACCTGTCGCACGACGTCTACTACATATTGTGTCCGTACAAATCATAGATGAGTAAAATACATAGATTGATCACTCCTAACAAAATGTAACCAGTTTTGAGGATTGAAATTGTTGCGTAATTAAAGTTTTGCCACGTTACCGTTCTAAAATGTTTGAAATACTTATTTATTTATTACGTAAATTACTAAGTGTTAGTTATTTACGCGTAAATTTTCTCTAAAATGTTTTTTATTTGTCAATAATTAAAAAATTAACATTTGTGGCAACATTCAATTTCAAGGCGGTGAAGTATCTTTCTATGTTACTTATCAAAGGTTCATATACATTCTATTACATACAAGCAATTCTCCATCTAAAGTTCTAACGCATAGACTCCGTTAGACACGTGCCTTCGTGAAATAACAGCTACTTAATAAAAATCATTCTTCATTCTGACAGATGGATCGGCGTAGTGAGAGGCCTTATGATGTCATTCGAAAGAATCTGACAGTCATGAACGAATTTGATGACTAAAGTTTTGAACGATTGTATTGTTCCATTGCACGCTACCATTTACTTTGAACTTTTCTTTCATGATAATATAAAGTGTTTATTTAACAATGCCCGATATTTCGAAAATAGGGAAACCAAAATAAATATTTTTTGCAATCAAAAAGGCAGAAAAACACTCTATGTAATTTTTTTTGGATGAATTAAAAAAAAGTGACATTGACAAGCCGACTAGAAATTCCCGAAAAACTTCATTCATCTGACTATAAAGTAGGTACGTAGTTTCCACACAATGTCTTTAATTCTAAGACGTAATAGTATTAAAATCGTATCAGAATATTTTAAACGCCCACAGTTTAGTGTTGTAAAACACATCATGTAGGTAAGTTAACTATTGATATGACAACATCGTTACAAATTTGGCTCTAAATGCCAAAGGTCGCTACCAATAATACAAGCCGTTTGTTAGTGACTTCGCCTGTTTAGAATTTAAGTTATAAACTATTGTTGTTTTTAGTTTATAATGTACTGAACATCTCACGTGTATCAATTCGCTCTTAATCGCATTCGATTTTGGTTCAAAATTTCCTCATTCAGTATCGAGACGGTAATGGGTTTTCAGTAAACAAAAAAATAATACCCAATTTTTGTAATAAATTAATATTTGGAATATAAGAAGCGATCCATAATATTTTGATATAATTTACGAAGTATGTATGTACGAAGAGCATAATCCTATAAGATATTGCTGTTACACATACAACGATCGACAACCCATACAAAAATCTCAACCAAATACCAGAAAACCCATAAAGTTCCTACACTTTCCTAATACGATTCAGGAAGCTGAGAGCGGCGTGTTCGTCCTACTTGCAGCACAACACCAAAAGAAGGACATATCTTACACTATTACCGACGGGGACCCGATACTGTTTCTTGTAATGTCCTTCTTACTTTATCGCATCTGATACCGTCCGAGCTATCGGAAAAGGCGATATGGGAGGAATGCAGAAACGTTATTCTCGTATTTCCTATATTTTGCGACAAAACGAACGTAGGGACACAAAAAAGTGTATATCGATTTTATATCCCTTGTTGTCGAAATTCGGCCATAGTTATTGTAGAAAATCTGAGGATTTTTTATAAACTGAAGTTTGTTAAAAAAAAAATTAAAAAATCTTAAGAATATTCGTTGACAAACAAAAGATAACTGTTTTTGTTTTGACTTATTAAATGTATGAGTAGTTCACCCAGTACTTGAAGTTTAACCATAATCCTGAATTTTTTGAATATCTTTTCCATTTTTTTTATTGACAAAAGCTCATCAATAGGTAGGTCAGGTAGGTAAAAGAGGTAAATGTTCTTAACTGAGTAATTTTACACTATTTACATACATAAATCAGAACTTATTCAAGTTTGAGTCTCTTTTTTGCATAAAGCTCTGCTTTAGATTAAACAATGTGAGGCCTTCAAATTCACACCTTATTTCTTGTTTGAAAAAAAAATGAATTCTGCGTTCTACTTAACCTTTTACGTTAACTATACATTGTCTAGGCCATAGAAACAAATATAACTGATAAAAAATATGGCGATTATTTCGGCTGTCAAGGGCATATTTATTATAAAAATAGTATTGAACTTTAATATGATAAAGCACACGGCGTTTTCACTCAATCAATGACAAATCCAACGCTACCTGGTTTTTATTGTTCTAATACAATTTCGCATACAAGTGTATGCTAATAAGATTAACGGGACAGGTTTATAATTAATGCATCACTATTCCATATTTCGAGAACATTTGAACCCAAGCCTTCCTGTATACAAAAACGGTAATGCAACTTTTCAATTCGGCTAATGAGGATTAATATTATAATTCGTATTGGCCGTACGGCAGGAAGCTTTGTGCCGGCTCGCTCGATTCGTAATAAGCCTCTGTAATCAGATACTAAAACACTTTTAATTTTGCTATGACCTTAAGATGTCGGCCGTTCACGAATAGTGAAAACGAGAGGCAGATAAACAATCTAGCGATCGTGCCCCACCTGCCTGTAACTGTACCCTTAGTATGAGTTTTTACGTTTTACAAAAATGATTGTTTTGGTATTTGTTTACGTATTTGCCCATACATTTCCAGTCAGCGCCCCTAGCGGATTGTATCAGAACTGATTGGAAATATTTGGGAAATACGCAACCAAACACAAAAACAATCATTTTTGTCAAAACGTAAAAACTCATACTAAGGGTATTGAATAGCTTTATTGTTGTTTAAGAAAATATCTGTTAGTATTTGTTATATCTTTTAGTTGTGTTTTAAATGAGATATATCTTTAATGAGAAATGTTATTATCTTTTACGTGTCATATTACACCATTAATAATACAATTATGTATATGAAAAATCAATTGTCAACATTTGGTTCACGATTTTTACCTGTCATAATTAATATTTCAGACAAAATCGTTATCTTAAAGGCATAATTTGTCAAAATATATGTCATTTATTAGTACAAAAAACGAAATTATGACCAAATTTTTTACTTATTTTATTTTTTGATTATAAAAACACATTGTATTAAAGTTAAGATGGCAGAGTTTTTCATTATTTTCTCAAAACTATAATGACTGGTTTCAAAATATTAGTGTTATAACCTCATCCGTTTATAGAATGGTTCGATCTTATCTATTTAGCAACATTGTAAAGCTCGTATGTTTGAGGAGTGTGATAAGGCAGACATACTCGTAATGTTACCAGACTTTCCAATTAAGATTTCCGATAGAGAGATGGACTCGTTCCTATTCACGGTCTGAGCTCATGTTAGACCACTGTCGACAGTCTTCAACCCCGTACACATCTCCTAAATCTGGGCTCGGATCTTCTCTTGGATAAGCCTTCTCATCTCACCGTGGTAGACTATAGCCTATAGTCTACTACGGCCACCATGGTAGGCTATAGTAAATAGGGACTTCAAGCTAGAAGTTAATTTAAAAGAACTTTCATTCGTGTAGGTTTATTCATAATGTTTTTTCACCGTTATAGCAACTGAAAATTAAATTCTAATTTACATATATCTTTGAATAATAATTCGCCAAGTACGAGTCAACTCGCACATGGAGGCTTCCGTACCACCATTCAATATTTTTTACTTATTTTTATTCATTTTTTTATTTTCAACAATACTTACGTAATATCACACAAAATAGGTGGCGTTGAGGATGAATGATACCTAAACAACGTATAATAAAATTAAAATAACTATATTTAAATATGTTTAATCGGAGTTACCACAGAGCCTTTTGCGTCCGTGAAGGCTACGATTATTGGCTGCCGTGTCATAGAGCACGTGCGCTGTTTTGACAATGCGTTTTTGTTTAGCATTTTTATAAATCTTATGGAATCAATACCTAACGTGAACTGTATTTTTCGTAAATGATGTTTCCTACAAGGTGTACATTATACATATTTATAAGTACGTCAAATCTGAATATTTCAATAACCAAAGTAAATTATATTTTTTATACAAAAAATCATTGTAGTACTTTCTATATAATAAGTGTAATATATTAAAATCTCCTACGTAGAATAAGTATTTGTATAACATAAAGTAAATAATTATTTAGTGTATATAAAGACCGACTATATACATCAATTATTCACATACTAATTTTATGAAGTAGGTACTTGCGTATAATAATATCACATTTGTTAAAATATTCTTACACTCACTTATTTTACCAAAAACTGTGAATGAATAACGATGACCTTATGGTAGGCGTCAAAGGCACCGATTTAACAGTAAAAAGTAAAATATGGCACTTATAGTACTGATACACAAATTATTCATGATTTTTACTGTAGTAATAAAATGTATGTAATATCTCAGAGCTCCACAGTATGATTCAACATATAGTGGGTTGGTAATATGTGGACACATAGACAAGTTCAAAAACACCCAAAGTATGAACAGAAAACTACATGCATCGTTTTTAGGGTTAAACAGAACCCTATTACTAAGACTTCGCTGTCTGTCTGTCCGTCTGTCACAGGGCTCTATCTCTGGAACCGTAATACGTAGACTCTTGAAATTTTATACAGAGGATGCAAAAGAAGTCGGTTAATGACGGCCGCTATAACAACAAATACTAAAAAAAGGGGTCGCCATACAAATTTTCACAATGTAATTACTTCCGTGGCTGCTATAATAACAAATACTAAAAAATTTAAAAAATATGAAAATATTGGTGGTACGTAACCCTCCATGTGCGAGTTCGACTCGTACTTGGTCAATTATTTATTATAAGTTTTTTTTATGAAACTTATTAGTTTACTTCTTTATTTTAGCGATGTCTCTTGAACTACTACATACATTTGTAATGCAACAGTTGCCTGTGGCGTCACAGATCTTAAATTTGTCTTTGTCGGTAACTTAGATACGATCGGATATAAAATCACAGAATGATCTGGTTATAATGAGATAACTTTTTCTGATTTTGTAAAATTTAAGTACTTTCACATGCACACACACACAGCACTTTCATATAAAATTCAATACTTTTGGGTCCCTATTTACTTAATTCGTCGGCATCTCTTTAAAAACTCCGCGTCTGTGACGCAACAGGCGACACCGACAATGACAAAATGACAAATAAAAAATGCGATCGGACATAAAATCACAGAATTATTTGAACATAATGAGATAACTTTTTTAAATTATGTAATTGTACAACATATTGACATACAAAAGGTTGTAGGACCCTATTTGCTTACTTTGTCGGTATCTCTTCAACAACTCCACATTTGTGACGCAACACCGACAAAAACAAAAGTGACAAATTTAAAAATGCGATCGGACATAAACTTATAGAATTATGTGGTCATAATGAGATAACTTTTAATTTGATTTTGTAATTGTTCAACAAATCTAAATTGAAATTCAATACTTTTTAGGTTTCTATTTGCTTTCTTACTTAATGTTTCTTCGGTAACTCTGTTTCTGTGACGCAACGGGCAACACCGACAAAGACAAAAGTGACAAATTAAAAAATGCGATCGGATAATGCGATCGGATGCGAGCGAATTGTAGGTATCTCTTCAACAGCTCCACATCACAACACTTACAAAGACAAAAAATGCGATCGGACATAAAATCACAGAATTATTCGGTCATAATGAGTTGACTTTTTAACATTTTGTAAGTTGTTCAACACATCGATATTCAAAGCTTTTTGGAACTCTGTTTGTTTTCTTAGTTACATAACTCTATTTCTGTGACACAACGGGCAACACCGACAAAGACAAAAGTGACAAATTAAAAAATGCGATCGGACATAAAATCACAGAATTATTCGGTCATAATGAGTTGACTTTTTAACATTTTGTAATTGTTCGCAAGGTTGTATTAAACGAGAGCAAATTGTTTTAACCATGCACATAAAACAAGGATAATAAAATTTATTTCAGAGAACGGTTTGACCTCTGTTCCGCCGTAATCTTTCACTCGAAATATGAGAGACATTTATTCGCTAATACATTGAAATTGCTTTATAATTGTTAATGTAAGGATTTCGTATGCAAATCTGACGGGCTGCCGGTACGAGTTAATTATGCTTGGCGACTGTGAATGTGCAATGAAAGTTTGTAGGTATTGCGTCAAGTACACTACCATCGGAACACGTGTCGTTACTCTAATTTACTAGCTAAATGTTTTAAAATTGGGTGTTGACGTCGATGATTAATAATAAATAATATTATGCTCATAAAAATTGCATTAGATTAATTGTATTGCACGCCTCATAAGTAAGGGGTAGTGCTCTAGTTCTAACATATTTATGTCTTTTTTACGAATACCATAAGTATTATTTTGTAGTGCCTTACTTTAAGATTGTTTAGACCTGATTCAGCCTGAGCCCTATGAGCAGACGTAAAACTAAGTGATAAGATTATAATTCTTTTTTATTTTTTTTTTATAAAAAAATATTGATGATTGATGAATGATGTAAATTTTATGTCAGGTGAACTTTCAATAAAATATATTACAATACAGGTAGTACCTGCCTACATAGAGATATATAAAAAATATTTATTGAACTAGTTAAAAAAATAAACTTGACCAATATTAATCTCACTTTATCTACAGCTGAAATCATACTTCATATTTATTCCAAATATATTACTGGTTAAATAATATGAGATAACAACTATTTCGATAATAATACGGTGACACGACAATCTATCAAGTCTGAAAATTAATAAATAAACCTTAAGCTTTAATTATATCATTACTTAGCATTGTAATAAATCACAAGATAATTGACAGTACGCCAAACAATAAATTCATACATTTCAATTAGTATTTTAGTTCAATGTAAAGTTGTGAATATTAAAAACTAAATTACCCAAGGATTATGGATTTTTGTTTTAACCTTACTTGAGTACCTTAATTAAATGTAATGTACAAATTAATATATATATATTCATCTTAAAATTTTGAACAATAATATTAATTAAAAAATAAAAATGTTACCTCTTTTCTCATACCAATTATTCACCTACTTATTGAAGTTCACCATGAGTGACATATGTACACATTTCATTTCTACTTTCATAATTTTCTCAAAATAATTCATTAAAAACTTGTTACATAAATATAAATGAGTTCAGCTTAAAAAACAATTCGCGGCCGAACTTTTGTTCTTATGACCAAAGCTCAAAACATTAAAGTGGAAAACTATTTATCATTTCAACAACTGCGCAGTCATTACGCACAAAACTTTGATGTATTGGCGTTGGCTGAAGCTTTCAAAATTATAACTAACAGAAGTTATTAAGGTGCATACGAAATAAATAGTTACATTACGTATCGTTTCAAAAATGAGTTTGAAGAAATCATGTTGAGTTTGGAGATAAAAGATTCGTGGAACGATTACTGAGGCATCACCTATTTTTTTTTACTCTACCTTATTTTATAATAATGTTAAGGGCTACATTGTTCTAATTTGAATAGTGTTGAAATGGAAAGACATTTGTACAAGATATTCCAACTTAGGGTCAGCAAAATATCGGTCGCTTACCTCAAAACGAACCTCTTATCCAATCAGGGGTTGATTATAGACAACCAAGGTCAGCAGTGATTGGGATGCCAAAAGTTTCTGAAATATAATACTTCTTATAAAAAGTAAGTTGGGATTTCATTCAAGCACAACGATGTGTATATACCATGAAATACATAATATAGCTATTTTAGACATATTCTTATTTTAAACAATAATAGTATTTAATAATCACTATAAACGTTTGTAATTTAAAATGATTCGACTATAATTTTTCATGAGTAGGTACAGTTAACAATGAAATCATTCATCTAATGGTAAGGTAATATTTATAATCAATTCCAAATATTATGAAATTCTAATGTAGGAAAGCTCGCTTGTCTTATTTTATAAATTTATGTGCTTTACCACATCCTTTTGGTCCGAACAGAAGCGCAAATACACCTAACATTACGCACAATAGTTACAGCATTATTAATAACCGTTACGTTACTTTGAGTATTAATATAACAAACAGATTTATAACAACGAAGCATACTTCCTCATAGCGTAAAGTTATAGTTTTAACCTATTAAGTAATGAAAAATAGGTTGCGGTGCGCGTGCGGGCGATAGGCGCGGCCGCCACCGGCACGCTTGTGCTGTGTAAGTATCTCACTCTGGTATACTCGGATTGGATAGTCTTGGTCATCTAGAAATATTATTTTTTATTCCATTTCGTTGGTGTTAGTTTGTGCCAATTTACAATAACGTCAGGTAATATGTGCTAAATTGGAATCGGCGATGAGTGATAATTTAAAACAATTGCAGTATTTAATGAAAGGGCAAGTGACATGCAAGTATTAAGATTACTTATTGAACTTCTTGAGTTGTTTTAAATAATAAACTGGTTTAATGATCTCGAAAGCTAGGTATTTATAATAAAGCTGAAATTTCAATGGAAAATGAATCAAGGAATTTTAAGTGTCTCTACCTCTACTAAGAATAGCACCTGTAACAAGAATGTAATTACATATTAAATTAATAATGTTTTAATAAAAAAAAAACATGATCAATTGTTACTTTGTTCAAATATACAAGAGTTATTCCACTTTATTTGTTCAAACGATACAAGCGTGTTCCTATTAGGCCAAGTTTCGTCCGGTGTAAAGAATGTTAAGGTTAAAACGTTACAATTTCCTCGAACGACCATAACAGACCTATCCGCCCTCTTGCACTTAACCTAATAACATCGCAATCTTACGGTGTTGGCTGACGAAATTGCGGGGTCATCTACCGAGCACTAATTGAGATAGTTTAACTTAAGACACTGGCCGGTTGGCAGACATCCGTAAATTGGCCATTTATGGTGAAAGTAGAGACCATCAGGGTTGTGGAAATGCTAAAGTTCATTGTAGCTCCTGATATTACCGTCATGTTATGGTGCTTCGCTCCGGGGCGCTAGACGAGCTTCAACGGTATTCTGGGTACGGACGACGCGTTTGATATCCTCAGTATTTATTAGTAATAAAAGTTACCTGAAGCAATCAAGTGGAAATAGTTAAGTTCAGAATGGTTTATGTGTCCGGATATTATCTAGCGGTAGTATGTACGACAGTTGATTTTAATCTGAGGATATTTAATGTTGTAGTAGAAATTCATTGCCATAGTAACATTTATAAAAAAATACATAAAATTAATGAACATCCATGAGTTTTCTAAATATCACGGAAATGCCACCAGATTTATAACTCAGTCATTAAACAAAGCAACTATTAAATGCATTTCAAGCCGTAATAAATGAAGTTATTTTATATTTTTCGGTTTTAGAACCAAAAACCGTATCAGTGGTTTTTTTTTCTCATGGGCGATTTTGAAAATAACTATCAGTATCGTTATGGGTAAACTACAATTCATATAATAAAATTATAAGGTCTCTAGATATTCTCCAAATACTGTACTCAAAAGCCTGAATAATATAATGACTCACGTGTCTAACTGTGGAATATTAACGACTAGATGAATTGAAACTGTACACTTATGACGACTAAACAGCGTATTTTTCCTCTAAGTAATTAAAATTGCATTTAATTACTTATTTACCATAAAAAGCACATAATTCTTCTTAAGGTCATTTGCAAAAATGTCACCAGATTTAGGTATTTATTACACCTATAAATCAAGTTGAAAATGCATCTAAAGCAGTGACAGCAACAAGCGTCCCACGTTGCCGGAGTCTGTTCAAAACGTGTAGTGTCCATGCAATCTGATTTACGCGCCGCTCCACTCCTGAAGTTAGAGTCACTAAAGTATCCGATTGCCTTTTTAGAAAATGCTAATTCTAACGTAGATTATTCATTGCTCTTGTCTTCGCATGGCTATTTATGTGACACTCATAAACCAAGTGACAAAATCATCAAAGCACAAGTAAGCAAACTATGACGAAACGATTTGAGATCATTATGTACGTTGCGCTTCTAAAATGCATTAATTCTACTCGAGTTAAGCGCCTAATGTGTCATAAAAAGGTTGACAGTCACTGGTTTATCACGTTTGTAAGATGATAATGTTACTTGAACAAGATCTGCTTAAAAAGGCAATATAAAATATTAGCTGTCCAGCTAAATAGCGTTTTTACGAAACAAGTGCTACATCCTACACTGCAATAATCGTTTGGTATATTGTTAATTGCAGAGACCTTTGCAAAACGAATGCCAAGGCTAAGTTACAATTATTAATATCGGTAGGTAACGCGCTTATTAAGAACAAAACACTTTCATTCATCTCGGCGGAGTAAATCAGTTTTAGTTCCCATTTAATCAAGACCCGTTGTCGAATAGAAGTATTCTATTGTTTGGTTGGTGAATAAACTTTTTGAGGGATATGATAGATCAATTTATAATGGTATTGTTTTATAAGCAGTTATTAGTGTAAGCTCGTTAGCTTATAAGCGAGAATAAATTACAAGACCCCACGTTGCGAGGTCAATTAAAACGCATGCGCTTTTTACTCCATTCAATATAACCATTAGACGATTATTTTTTCCGCGCGGTTTATATTACCGTTTATTCAAATTAGATTTTAATTGAGGTATACATTATGGGCGATTGAATGTAAGCAACGTGTTTATTTTATAGCAAGTTCATCTTATGATTTAGCTTCTGGCAGTAATTAGTGAAATAGTACATGATACTACTCACGAAGGTAAAATATTAATCATACATCAACTGTGTATAAAATTGTTTATATTTTGAAAGGTAGAACGAGTGCAGTTTGACCGGGGAGATACCATCGCCACACCTATTTGCGTGAAGCAGTTTGATTGAAGTTGGTAGAAACCTTTGTGGCTCGACTCCGGTGGCACCACCGCCACACCTAATTCTGCCTTATAACATAACAGTGTTAAGTGCTGCTGTGTTCTGGTTTGAAGGGTGTGGTAATGGAGACATACTTTTACAAGGCTTTCCAGCTCAGTCCTCAGGAGTAGCGGCGCATCTGTGGCCGACCTCAGGTAGGAATATCTTGGGTTGATTACAGATGTCCATGGGCGGAAGTAGCCACTTACCATCAGGTGAACAGCATGCTCGTCTACTACTCCTATATTATAAAAAAAAAGTTCTTGTGTTTTGTTGGGTGTGGACGTCAGCTGTCTTACACATGAGACGAGATCCTTGCTTCTTAGGAATGGCAACACATCTGTAATCGACTTCAGCTTACCGTTCTATATAGGGTTGCTTACAGTAACCTTTTGGGCGGACGACTAATGGACTGTATGGTCGTCTGCTACTACTCTCGACTGCTAGATTAAAGTACCTTCAATCTGATAAACAAAAGGGCACACATCCAAGGCTGACCTAAGGAATTTCTCTGGCGTTGCTATGTAGGACACCTATTTCGATTTAAGTGCAGATGTCCATGGGCTGTAACAACCGCTTATTACATATACGGTGGACCACTTGCTATTTCTATAACATATAACATATTATTAATTTGATTATATATCATTAACATACCAAAATACGTACCACAGTACATTTATAGAAACTACTTAAATGATAATTGAAATCACCATTACATGCGTTGTAGGTTGTAATTATTGTTACATTATTGTGGCGGCCATTTATTTGTTATCATTTGTCGTATCAAAATTAAGTTTATCAGAATCTGACATAGGTATTGATTCAAAGTTCCTGTACTGTAGTTTAAACGGAGTATTGTCGCCACTGTACATGAATTGTACAGGACGTCCTATTTTTTATGGATCGTTTAATAAATCTTAATAGTCAGGTTCGTAGATTTTATACCCCATTTTAAAACATAAATAATAATTGATAGACAAATAGATTTTTAACGCTAAAGCATACTTGGGCACGACTACTGTAGAACGAAATGCGACTGGACAAATTAAATATGTGATCTTAGCAATAGTAAGAAGTGCCCAGCATTTGCAACATTAGTACAATATCGGTTATTACAGTATAACAGTTAGATATTGTTTTTATATATAATATAGGAGTAGCAGACGAGCATGGAATCGACCTGATGTTAAGTGGCTACTGCCACCCATAGACATCTGTAATCAACCCCAGATAGGATTAGATATTCGTACCTGAGGTCGGCCACAGATGCGTCGCTACCCCTGAGGACTAAGCTGGAACGTCTCGGAAAAGTCTGTCTCCCTTACCACACCCTTAAAAAACGGAACACAGCAGCGCCTAACACTGTGTTATTAAGTAGAAATAGGTGTGTCGGTGGTGCCGTCGAAGTCGAACCACAAAGGGTTCTACCACTTTCATATATCACCTTAACGTACATTCATCCACATTGCTGCTCTTTACACGCTTGTCGCGATGCTCAACGCTACCAGATTCAGGCTGAAAAATCTACCACCTCACAACCTACGATCATAGGTCAACAGATCATTAATTATCCCATACATGATTTTGTATATAAAAGTTTTTTTTTTTTTTATTTAACCTACCTTAAAATATTAATTTGCTAAAGCTAACAAAATAGAAAAAATATTCGAAAATGTCCCATAGATTTACTTGTGAAAAATTTGAGATACTAATAGCAATTTATTGTTAAGATCAGATACATATCAGAGGTCACCTGCCTGCTGCTTAGTGCTTAACTATTTTTGAGAGTTGCAAAATGTGTTTAATGTGCCGTCTCTAAGTTTTCTGACAATCTAAATACATATATTAGAACAATAAAAATAATAGAAACGATAATTATCTTTTTTATTATTTTTATTGTTTTTGTCATTTACTAATTTATTCTAGCTCTAATATTAAAAATCTTTCAATTTGATCTATGGTAGAAATGTAGTATTTGCCTACAATGTAAAAATTCGACCATAATCATTGATTTTTCAATTGTATGTATACTCATAACACAAAAGTCCTTCAATATGTGACCCAAGCCTAAGAAAATAAGCAATAAGCCTAATAACTGTTTTGTCATGAAGATAATAAAATAAACAAAATTATACACTTCATAATCTTTCCAAGCTACTTAATCTCGTTTCTAAAAACCAAACGAACTTGTTATACCTATTATACTTTTAGGGTCAAGTACGTATGCTTTGAAAGCTTTGTTAGCGATTGCAGATTCTTATTATAACGAATTTAATAGCAACCCATAAATATTGCGAGTCGTTAGACCGATAAGATCATGATGAGTCAATCATTTTATACTAATGTTTCTGTGAGGCTTCGCTTGCGTAAAACTATAAGCAGTTACAAATTAGTAAGCTCTATAAAAATAAATAACGTTGTTTTATGAAATTGGTTTTAAGTCCTCGGTCTGGTCTGGTGACGTTTACATTTTTTTCATATAGAATTTATTGTAAGTAGCCACTGCCACTCATGGATATCTACAATCAACCCCAGATAAGAATACAGTCCTAAGGTCCGGCGCAGATACCCCTACACCAAATTAAAAAATGTGACAAAAAAATAAATTTTGAAAAAATGAAACGATAACAATTCCATTTCAATTATATTTATGGCATTATTTTTTATGAATAATTCATTGTTAGTAAGTTAGTATACAAATCAAGTCTGTTTAAAAGAGACTTATAGGCTTTTGTTTCTACTAGTTAAAACACAAAATCACTATTCGTAGGTACTTAAGACAACAGATAAATAATGAAATACATAAAAAAATTCACACGATTTTCAATAGGATCCAGTATATTTCACTTATATAATTTAAATGTTACATAACAAACATACCACGCAGAATCCTTTCAAAAAATTATCTTAATCTAGCATAGAATATCTTCTAAACAGAGCCATAAATCGTGTTACAGATTTTGCTGCCGTGACTAGAGGTCAAATAGCGTTTTAAATAATTGCACTTATGCTTGTAATTGATTGGTTTAGTTCTTTGTTTGATTTAGTGGGCCCTCTGACAGTTCGACAATCGATGTTCGAGATAATTTGAGTCCTTGACTGGTGTACTATTAATAATTATGTTACAAGTATGCGAGAGGCAAGCATCCATCAGTGTTTTCACGATTGACTTATTAATTAGCGGACGTGGCTTGTTGCTTGTTTTAAAAGCTTTTGTGGTTTGTTAAGTATTGTATTGGAATTGAATTGTTGTTTTAGATGTAAACCTTATCGACGTAACTTGACGCTAGTTTTTCAAAGGTGTGTTTAAAGGTTACATGCACTATTTTTTTTATTTTCTTATCGATCTTACAAAAATTTTGCGAAATCGTATCGATTATGCAGACGGACTGGAAGGTAGTCGTTTCTTTAATTATCGGCTACATCAGAGGAGGACTCTTCAATGTATCAACTTTGCAGTTCAAAGTTGATACATTCAAGAGTTCAGTGAGTGTCAACGTTTGAAGTAGAGCTCTTCTCGCGCCTTTTCATTTTATTGCACTTTACTTCGTTTCATAGCAAGATAAGCAAAACGTGTCAGATATTAAAAAAAAAAAATTAAACAAAAATCAAGTGAAATTATTTATTTGGTACTTTAATCTGGAACCAGCTTACGTTATCTTCTGGTGGCTTTGGAGCGGTCGGTTGGACGAGTGTACCTATACACAACATACGATATAAAGGTAAGTATAAATATCTCACCGCCTTGTAATTGAATGAAGCCATTAAATGGTTTAAACGGCTGAAAAATGTGTCAGCCGTCTAATGGCTAAAACACGAAATCAAAGAAAAAGTGCGAAAGAAATATCGTTTCATTCGTAAATGAACTAAAAACTACATTTTTTAAATATTTTTCAAACACGAAAATAGATGACTGTGACAATTTCAATTGTCAAAACTGGCTACATTTTCTTGTTAGGAGTGAGTAATCTTTACTAATCTATTTATGAATAAAAATATTTTAACAAAAGTTATAACATTGAAATATATTAAGAAAATAAAATAGTATACCTTTTTCTAACAACTGCATAATTTGCTTGATGCTGATGCTTGGTTTTGTTTCCTGTAGTGCTGTATTTGATCCTACGAAAAACGGAAAAAGGACAATTAAAATCATTTTTTTATAAGATTTACCTCATTTCATATAAAATACAAATAATACCTAATATAAAATACAAACCAAGTTGTTGGCTATATTTTCTATCGAGGTTCTCAATAGCTTCCTTCAAATCTTTCATGTACACTGGTTGCATTTCCGGATCTAAAATAATGGTAAATATGTTATATAGTGTATACCATTTAAAATCATAACGATAATTTTCTACTTAACTTTCAAAGAAAGATTGAGTTTTAATATATAAAATTCTCGTGTCACAATGTTAGTTACCGTACTCCTCCGAAACAGCTTTACCGATTTTCACCAAATTTTATATGCATATTCAGTAGGTCTGAGAATCGGCTACTATCTATTTTTCATACCCCTAAGTGATAAAGGTTGTTCACCCTTAACATTTCTTTATTTATATGGCAACACAATGTTTGCCGGGTCAGCTAGCAATACTACAAAATAAGTGAAAATAAATCATGCGTTCGGATTATATTTAAACTTACTTGATAACGGCACTACCGGCGGTATTGGTATTTGGGTAGTCTCTGTCATATTCGTGCCAGCAGAACGAACTAGAATTGTTGAACAAAATGTTACGTTATTGTTAACACAATACAAATACAAAATACATGGATATGAGCACATATGGATGTGAGCAATCATATTAGTTTTAAGCATCGGCAGCAAAATAAGACAGATAATTTTAAAAGCTTAATGAATATTAGGTGTAATGTTAATAATAATAATGACAATTTTCCGTACTTGCTCGTTTTTGCTGTTCTGAAATAATAAATAATTCCATAAATATTAGGTATTGCGAAATATTGATAATTATAATGCAATCTAAAATATACGCAAGATTTTTTTTCAAATTACCTGCAGCGGATATATTATTTTGAAGGTGGTAGAACCCTTTGTGGTTCGACTCCGGCGGCCCCAACGCCACACCTATATCTGCCTTATAACAGCAGTGTTAGGCGCTGCTGTGTTCCGGTTTGAAGGGTGTGGTATGGGAGACAGACTTTTCCGAGGCGATCCAGCTTAGTCCTCAGGGGTAGCGGCGCATCTATGGCCGACCTCAGGTAGGAATATCTAATCCTATCTGGGGTTGATTACAGATGTCCATGGGCGGCAGTAGCCACTTACCATCAGGTGGACTGCATGCTCGTCTGCTACTCTTATATTATAAAAAAGTATATCTCCACCGTTGAAACTAGAACATACTAGCACTTAACACTGCTTTTATTAGATAGAAATAGGTGTGGTGTTGGTTAATCCGTGACTCGGACCACAGAGTGTTACCACCTTCAAATACTATTTTTTACTTCATTACAAAGCATCACCACGTGATGATACTAAAGAAGTTTGCAGCGATTATCCCTAATAGCTTTACTTAGCTACAGTAACAGTATTATTGGCTTATTAAAATTTATAGCACCATCATTACAGGCACAATATTTACAATCCTCATAAACTGGAGTAAAATAGATAATAGTTAATAGTGGTAGTAACCTGTTAGATGCGTCGGTTTGCGCAGGTGGATGTAATTGACCCGTCCTCTGGGCCTCGGAGCATCTGCCCCGGCTATGTCGAGGTGTAGTTCGATTTGATGGTTCGGAAAGTCCGCTAGAAGCAATGTTATTTTTTAATAGAGATTTGTTTTAAAACAAAAACCCAACTGCTTGATAGCTAGAAAATAGCCTATGTTAGTCATACAATTTTGACAATACCAACGACACCTCATATGTTAATATCCAACGAGAAATTTAGGCTGCAAGAAACATACGCTCGAAAAATATTACTCTCTATAATCAGGTAAAAATAGGTGGGATATTCTTAGTGGACACACTATATTATATATTCTTACACACGTTCGATAACATTACTCTTCGTATTCGGGTTGAAAAAGATGGGAGTTTCCTAGTACCATTACAATTATATTATGAACATGAATAAGAATTTAATAAGCAAGGTCTTACCTGACAGTTTTTTTACAGCCGAGATATATTTTTCGAAAACATTATCAATCTTTTCCGTTGTAAGTCTTCGATCGCCTGAAACAAACAAAATACAAACTTTCTTATTTCGCATACATTATTAAATGAATTGTTTTTTTGTCATTACACTTAGTTTTTTGCTTTATCTCAGTCACATTAGATATAATTACACACGTATAATTTATTTTATTTATAACATGTGAAATCACCATATTTGTGACACGCCAATTTACTAAATAAACAAAATATTACAACGAAAACTGTATTCATCAGAATGTTATACATTTTGTAAACTATTTTTTCTTATTTATTTAAACTTTATTGAACTGAATATAATAGTATGCTAGCAAGTTATGAAGGAAACAATAATAAAATAACAATAAAACCTGAGTAAATAGAAATCCATAACTATAACTGCCATTATAGAACTACCTACATTCTAAAGTATATTTGATGTGCTAGAGTTTGTTTAGTGCTTTCGATGTGTAAATACACAGATTAGTGTTTCAACGTTTAAACAACTTCCAAAAATATTATAAAACAGTTATTGAAATAAATTCGATTTCAAAAAGAAAACAACAATTATGGTATGTAACCAAACTTACAGGTACTGTATGTAGAATTGTAGATATTACTAGCTGACCTAGCTGAGCTAGCAAAAAAATAAAAATCGAATATCGAGCGGTACGAAAAATGATGGAATTACTAAAATAGCTATTAAAAATAAAGGTTGGTGATAAAAGGGTAAAAAAATAGGGTTGTATGTATTTTTAATGCCACATTATAGAAAAATAAAAAGAAAAAATGTTGTTCTATAATTAAAAAAAATGTTAAGGGTGAACAACCTTATCACTTAAGGGTATGAAAAATAGTATTTACACAAATATAACAAATTATGACCGTATAAGATACGCCATCGAAATATCATGCTTTTGTGTGAACCTCAGTACCTATAAACCTAAAGTCACTTAGCAAAATATGCAGAGTATGCTTGGTATTTTACGCGACAAAATCCGCAATGATGTAATCCGTAGACGAGCGAAGGTTACCAACATAACTCTAAGATTTAGTAACTTAAATAGTAACATAACTATATATCCGACATTAGGAGGACCAGTAATAGAAAATAGATGTCCTCAAATAGCACTGGTGTAAAGATTGACCTCCGATTTGATGTGGCAAATGTCAAATGTCTCCCTTATCACACCATTTAAACTAGAACATAGCAACGCTCAACACTGCTATTATGAGGCATAAATAGGTGTGGCGGTGGTGCAGCCGTAGTAAAACCTCAAAGGATCTTCTTATGTGAATGGATGAAAGCCATGATGAAAACCATATTAGTCTATTTTATCACATGGTATTCATTTATAGTATTATAGTGATCGTTAAAATTATAAACCAGTTATTTTCGCATAAAATAATAACTGCTAGCCTTTGCCTATCATAAACATTATATTCATATTACAAGCCATATACAGTTAATATCTGAATATACTCTAAATATACTATTACTCTAAGTAGTACTATTACAAAGTCGCTACCCGTGGGTTACGAAGGTTTATTACAATACCCCTAGTACGAGTTTTAACGTTTGCTCGAAAACGTTCAACGTTTACGAATTACCGCATGCAGCGCTTCCCTAGACCATATCCGAACTGATATTCGGCAGCATAAGTTTCAAAAACGGAACTATAATTCTATCTATACTAATATTATAAAGAGGAAAAATTAGTTTGTTTGTTTGATTGTAATGAATAGCCATTCGAAAGCTACATTATCCACGAGTAACATAGGCTATATTTTATATGAAATATATTTGATAAATAGATTTTGAAGCGGTATAAAGTTTGCCGCGTCAGCTAGTCAAAAATAAACTAAGAATGTAATAATAAATGCATTCTATTTATATTTATAAAATTAAATGTCGTTTTAATTGATTATTCAGTTTTTTAGAACTCATAATGCAAAATTTTAGTTCCGACACGGTCCACATGGGCGCTGTATAAGCGAATTCGTAAACGTTGAACGTTTTCGAGCAAACGTAAAAAAAACTCATACTAAGGGTACAGGACGACGCCTTAGAAGCATACTTCCATTCGACAGTATAACATTTGTCGAAATCATTAAAACATACTAATCACTGCATAAAAAACAAAAAAACGTAAATAATAATTACATTTATTATTGATCAACTGGTGATATTATTTTATCTATCATTAATCGACGTCTAGGAACTTCCAGAGTGATATCAAGATGAATATCTTACGACTAAATATATTCAAACTTTGAAAGAATATTTTAAGAAGTGATATAATCCAAATGTAATTTATTAACTATCCCGGATTAATTACAAATATATCCGCTCTTATAAATGTCATAATTATCATAAACAACATCATTACTCTAAGAATCTATAAACGTTTATCGATAAGTGACGCACCGCACGTGTCATCCCTAACGAACTAAGTTTTATCGACTTTGTAATATTAGTGTTGGTAATGAGACTAAATTTTAGACTTTATCCACTATTTTGAAATTAAGTTTATAATAGTTAATAAATAGTGTACACAACCCTTGTTACCTGTCCTCTTTGTTTCAGTGTTTCAATGTTTAAACAATTACCAAAAATATTAGAAAACAGAAATTAAAATTAATATCGATTTAAAAAAGACAACGTAACGATTATGTTCTGTAACAGCGGCCCTAGCGGAGTTTATCAGAACTGATTGGAAATGTATGGGAAATACGTAAACAAATACAAAACAGTCATTTTTGTAAAAACGTACAAACCCATACTAAGGGTACAGCATACTAAGATACTACAATAGATCAAAAGATTCGAACCCGGTTTAAAAAAATCAGACGGTGATGTATAAATTGACCTGAATTATTGCATTTTTTATTTATGTTTACATACTCTAGTTTCTAGATTTAAAAATTGAGTAGTCTACTTAAAACTCGTCCACTTCCTGTCTGTGGTTGGCGCCTCACAATTATCTATTAGATCGTCATTAAAATTATTGGCCTTGTAAATATTTCAAGTTTTGCATTAAAACAATTAATTTATTTAGGTAAACTGGTTTGTATGATCCACTTAATACACTAGAATTGCCGTGGTCATGATTTTTATTATTACGAGTAATAAATAAACCAATTACGTATACATAATGTATTATGTATGTTTTTTATTACCGCACAAATCGAATTAAATTGTTTCAATTGGAAATACGGTAGTATTTTTAGTATTGTACGGTACTAAAGGGAAGTATTAAACGTTTAAAATTAAAATTTTATTGCTGTTAGGTCTGACTGCAATATTTTAAAATTCACAACTGTATTTTGATTTCAGAGATTGTCTAATTCGATGGGCGTTCCCACTTAGTCATCGAGGGAAGCTATGCACTCGACTTTAAATAGTGCTCGAATGGTATCGCTTCAATATTAAGAGAATTTGATAACATATTGAAGTTCAACGACCCCGTCTACCGTAAAACTAGTCACCAAATCAAGGGATAACATGGACAAGTCAATTCAAACAGCATTTTTCCAACCGATTTGAATTGATTTACATAAAAAAATGTTGAACGGCTAATAAGTACCACCGCATCAGAAGGCATTTCGCTATGAAAAAGTGGCTCTAGAAACTTCATATTTCACCTCTTTATTTTAACTAAAGTATGAATTAAAATCAAAGCACCACAGACCAAACTATTATCCATCTTACACGAATTTCATCTTGAAATAGTTACACGCGGAAACCAAACACCTTATCGATACATTTTTGCCGTAGTTCGTTGAAAATCGTGTGTGCACCGAATTATATACAATACATTTAATAAGAATCGATAAACTTTATTACTGTACAGAAATTATTGCCCTCGTGGATCTCGATAGTTGTAGTTATTTCAAAACGTACCTAATATTGTTCTTATCGTCGCTAGTGCAACGACAATCGTGAGAGCGCCCGACCTCATGTGTGATGATGTACTGCGATTTGTATACCACTAAGCATAAACGCTAGTGACCAAATAGACTCCCAAAAAATAATTTTAAAATATCAATTTTTGGTATTGGATTAATATCTCATTAAATTACAATTTTGATGTGTGGTGTCGACCAGAAATAACATTAATTACTTTCTTTTCGTCAAGGACTTAATTTTATTATCACGAAGATGGGTAAAGACAGGTTTTTGCGAATTAATTCATGATAAACACAATCTTTTTACAACTTTTGTCGGATTATGGGTGGAAGGGTAGAAAACCACACCCATAAACATAAATTTTCTCATTATCTATTACGCCTGTCTACTTCTGAAATGAATAATGAAAATAAGTTACATTATCGTAATGAACCCCAAGTTCATAAATTTATTTTAAGTGTTCATTAGAGGTCTATTTTATTACTTCTTCTAGGTTTACCAGTAATAAGAACGGAATTCCACAACTAAAACTAGAAACTAGCCTTACATTTTGTTATCTGGCATTGTGAGTGGCCACTACTTCCAGATTTTTAAACGGGGTTTTAGGAATAATTGTTTATTAAAATAAATTAAAATATAACTCTCGAATTATGAAATATGTTTACCTCAAACCAACACGTACACTTTTCCATATTTTCCTTCATTGTTAAAAGGGTAAAGAAAAACAAAGATTTTAGTATTACTAAAAGTGTAAGGAAAAGTAAATGTATCTTAGATTCGAATGCGGGCCTTTAGATTGAAATACCAATTTGGCCAATATTATTTGGCAAGTTTAAAAAAAATTGATTTTCTGAACACACGCTGTATAAGGCAAGAACTAGTAAGCAAATCATACGTTATAGATTATTTATTTAGATAGCATTTACAACGGAATTTCTGAGAAAGACAAATGTTACGAAGGAAACATGTTTATTCGTAGAATGATCTTTGTATATCTTTTATATAAACAGAAAAAGATTAATCGTTTAATTACTTTGTTCGGTCTCGTTTTAATTAAAGTCAACAGTTTCTTTAAAAACTTTTAATTGCGTGACTATTTCGTAAAAAACATTTCTTTGCAAATAAAATTATATACCCTTCAGTTAATCAGTACCCTTACCATAAGTTTTCAAAACATCCCACAATTTTACGTTATGTTTACTGAATCCAATATTCGGATCCGTTTGCTTTAATAGACTGAGTAAACGTAACACTAAGTAAGTGCTCAAGTCTTTCTGTCTGCCTCACATGTTCGCAAAAAAGAGAGACTAAACATAATTGTCAATTTTGACATTTAATGTTACGTTACTGACATTATAGTTCTGATACAATCCGCTAGGGGCGCTAATTGGAAATTCTATGGCCAATTACGTAAACAAATACCAAAACAGTCATATTTGTCAAAACGTAAAAACTCATGGTAAGGGTACAGGAGTTTATTAATAAACTTTCTTCTTTACATCTGTAAAGAAGAAAGTCCACGGCCGTAGACACTTAGCATGACGTGGACTGCACGCTCGTTTGCGACATCTGTAATATAAAAAAAATCAAAGATCAATTCAAGAAGTTCTTTTTGCATAACAAAAATTAAATTATTTCCTCTACATTTACCGTATCTATACGTACTATCGTTATCATCTTGTTAAGGGAAGAAAGAGGTGATTTCTTCAACGGATGACGAAAGCAGAGCAATGTGGCTTATTTAGAAGGATTTCTATGCAAATTTAATTACAGCTGTTACTGCACGAGACCACTAACGAAGTACGCTATTAAAATGCTCTGATAAATAATCAACGGAGTGACATTAAAATTTTCATGACATTTTGCATACATATGTATGGTGTAGGTGACACGGAAAAGAAAATTGATTATTCGCATCAATTTTTTTTTATATAATAGGAGTAGCAGACGAGCATGCAGTCCACCTGATGGTAAGTGGCTAATACCGCCCATGGACATCTGTAATCAAGCCCAGATAAGGTTAGATATTCCTACCCGAGGTCGGCCACAGATGCGCCGCTACCCATGAGGACTAAGCTGGAACGCCTCGGAAAAGAATGTCTCCCTTACCACACCCTTCAAAACGGAACACAGCAGCGCATAACACTGCTGCTATTAGGCAGAAATAGGTGTGGCAGTGGTGCCGCCGGAGTCGAACCACAAAGGGTTCTACCACCTTCAATTATAACGAAAACAGCAAATAAGCATGTTAAACTTACTAAGTAAATGTTTGAATGTTAATAGTTTGACATGAAGGTGGTAGAACCGTCTGTGTGATTCATTTTGGTGGCACCGCCACACCTATTTCTGGCTAATAACAGAATTTAAGCGCAGCAGTATTCTGGTTTGAAGCGAGTGGTAAGCGGGTGGTAACATACTTATCCGATGCTTTCCAACTTAGTTCTCAGGGTAGCATATGTACAACGTTAGGTAGAAATCTACTCTTATCGAGGGTTAATTATAAATGTCTATGGGTGGTCGTAGCAAAATCAGGAATACTACATACTCATTTACTCACTGAATCTCTCTATTTAAAAATACATGATGTCAAATACAAGTTGACTACCTAGTTACAAACTCTTATAAACATCGGAATATTTCCACATTAAATACCTTGAAGTTGATCATATATGCGTTGCTGCAACTTAAATGTTAAGTGGAAATCTATTTATCGGAATCCTACTACAGAGGATTAAGTTTAAACGCCCACTGCCTCTGCGTATCCATATGTCGTATTTTATTTATGTCGAGGACTAACTTGTTGCTAATCATTGCTCTTGTTATAAATCCAAATTAAAATTATACCGAATTTTAAAAAAAGTAAGTAACTTTTATTGTAAGATACGTTTTGTTTTTTGGAAGGACGTTAGCGCGTCTGATTTTGATTTAATTTATTTGTTACTAGTTTTTGCCCGCGGCTTCGCCCGCGTTTAAAAGAAAAGAATATAACATACTAACATACATAAAACTGAAAATTCGTACCTTTAACTTTGCTAAAGATCATCACTTGATCAAATGCATAGTTTACGATTCAATCCTTACTAATATCGATTAAAATAATCGATGTTTTGGGTCCAAGAGATCGATTCTAGATCGCCATCCCTAGTTCCCGTGGGATTTCCGGGATAAAAAGTCTCTTCTCGGGATAAAAAGTCTTTTCTCGGGTCTTAGACTATCTTTGTACAAAATTTCATTAAAATCGGTCTAGTGGTTTGGGCGTGAAGAAGAGACAACCAGACAGACAGACAGACAGACAGACAGACAGAGTTACTTTCAGATTGTTAATATTAGTAAGGATTGGTAAGGATGTTGTGCAAACCTGTAATTTAAGTGCGTATTTTAAAACTTTTTCTTATTGTCATATTAATATTAGACTCATTTTATGTACTTAGTTGGTATGCCTTCTTAAATAAATAAATAAATAAAGTGGTTGCATTTAAAATAGACTATGTTTTCGGGATAACATATCAATCCAAATTGTTACCAACAATAGAAAAACCCAATATAATTTAGCAGTTTCCAAAACAATGTAAAAGTAACAGTATTTATAAAGGTTGCCATACGACATCCATTTTCATCGACTTTATTAATTCCCTCTCCGTTAAGGAGGCAGGAAATGGTTGCAATTGATAACAGGGTTAAGACAACTGAACTATTTCACTCGATCGTTCATAACATTTCTCGATACTAATATGTGCCTGGAGGTAACCACGATGCACAATCAACCAAAACGCTCGCAATAATCATTAATGCATTATTGTAGGTTATTTAGTTAAATAGTTATGTAATAGAAGGAACTGCTTTATTAGAGTCATGACTATGGGGTATTGTCGATTATGGGCTTAAAAAGGGGGTAATAATCGTAGTACAAGATACAATTACGAAAATATCGCCTTAACTAATCAGAGTTGCTTTGTGATAAAACTACGGCGTCAAGAACTCTATGTTTTATAAAATCACTAGTTTTTGCCCGCGGCTTCGCCCGCGTTTGAAAGAAAATAATATGACATACTAATATACATAAAACTGAAAATTCGTACCTTCATTGGAATGACAGTGGCGCCACCTGGCGAAAATTGGTCGTACCAACTCTGAAACCTTCGTGGGTCCATAGACAACAACTTTGCTAAAGATCACTTGATCAAATGCATAGTTTACGATTCAGTCCTTACTAATATCGATTAAAATATTCGATTTTTTTGGTCCAAAAGATCGATTCTCCGATTAATCTATCTTAGATCTCATTCTCTAGTTCCCGTGGGTTTTCTGAGATAAAAACTATCCTTTGTCTTTTCTCGGGTCTCAGACTATGTTTGTACAAAATTGCATTAAAATCGATTCAGTGGTTTAGGCGTGAAGAAGAGACAACCAGACAGACAGACAAGCAGAGTTACTTTCTGATTTATAATATTAGTAAGGATAAGGATAAGGAAGTAAGGATTGCCTACGATTATGCATACATGTGTCTAGTTTTTTTCTTATAGAGTGATAATCCGTTAATCGTTGTTTTGATTGCAAATATTCACATTAAGTCATAAAATCATAGAAGTGTAGTTTTATAACAGACAATAGGATTATTGGAATAATAACAACTCACTATTCATTTGTAATTTATAATTTCAATGTACTGATACTTGTAGAGCCGTATAGCTTACGATGACTAAGTTGCGGGCGGTTGCAAGTGTAATTATAGTATCAAACCACTTCCAATAGAAAATAGTTCAAGTATGTGTATTATATAAGCAAATGACTACCACATATTTTACACGCTTAAGGCTTGTCCATTAGCGTTGTAACATCGATGCATATTATTAACGATAACGCCTAGATATGAAGACATAAATAAGCTAGTAATTTCCATTGCTACAGCGATCGACAGAATAACAGTTTAGCCTTATAAACGAAAATTCAAATTGGAGTGGAAGCTGAGTACTAGGCATTCAGAGAGCAATAGTGTCCATTTTGGTAGCATAGCACACGGCACCATGTAAGTCGCGCGCATTAGACCGCTTCCCTAACAAAGCAGCTCGGAGGCTCGCACCAGCTATTGTATGAGCTATTTGCCTTATCCGTGCCGCGCGTAATCACACCCGCTCCCGGTAACTATGCGGTGTTATAGTTTTGATACGTTTAACATTTATTAATTTCAATGGATTTAAAGTGCTTGATTTTTTTTTTTTTTACTTAACGCTTTAATTAATAATCTGATGTTATTTATGCCAGAAAATACACTTAAAATAAAATTTAAAAGAGAGTCTAATATAAAATAATGTAAGATTTTTATTTGACTTTTGCCCTTACAGATTGTATAAAATCCGTCATATAGGGACGTAAATACTTTGTTAAAAATATTTACGAGTACTTGAATCCGGCTTAATCTTATGAGGAGTTTCAAGTTAGTTCATATTCTTAACTGTGATGCATATGAAGGAATTACATATTATCAATAAATGTAATATTGTTGCCTGTTTTCTACGTCACAGAAACCACTGTAAATATTAAAAATTATATAACTCTTAGTACCTACTTAAGAATATTACACGTTTTTCATGAATACTTTAATCAAAGTTCCAGTTCAGCCGGTGCTCCGTTCATTCTAGTGGCGTACAATTGGCTCCATGTACGTGTGGCTGGGGGCGATTCACCATTAGCTCCTCAGAGGGTATCCGGACCTCCGAGCCAACAATTGTGTGAGCTATTTGCCTTATCTCAGCGAGCGCAATCACACCCGCCCTCGGTAGCTATTCAGCTTGTATACTTTTGATATTTTAATATTACATATCCGATATTAAGGATGGGATACGTTTAGGTTAGAAAATGTAGGCAACAGTATAAACAGTTTTTAAACTTTAATACCACAGCCATTACCTTAGGTCGCTATTTAGTATAACAAGTTAAGTAGCTATTTTATATTGTTCTAGATATTTTCCTAAATATAAGTTTTATCTGTTGAATATTTTTAGTGTACATATAGATATTATTATGCTATCTCAATAAAAGAGACAAGATTTAATTAAAATCTTTCACTTACTCGAGATTTTTCAAATATAAAACGACAAATTTTAAATACAACACGTAAAATTATTATCTTTGGAATGGAAAGAAATAGTATTATATCTTACAATATAAGGTAATGGAGGGAGGGGGGAGGCTTGAACGTGATTGACATGACAGTAACATAAAATAAGGATTTCAATAATGGACATTCTACAGTAATATAACGTTTTAACGTGCAATTCTACTGTAGGTGCCAACTCTGAGAAAGATTTCTCTCCAATACGCATTAAATGGCCGATGTGTATTCCGTACACAATAATGTTATTCGCATTATACGTAACATTAATTTTCACTTAGAGTACGCTAGTGTAACATGTATCTAATATACATTTACATTGTAGCTTTTACGCTACACATTCAATAAGTTAACGCAATTGTTTCGTATGTAACAAATCCGTATATAGATTGGGTGATAAAGACGGTATGTTTGTTGGTTTACCGAGCTGGTATGCTAAAAATAATTCCCATTTCCACCAATAAGGCCACTATACTTTTGAGAACTTTTATTTAAAAAGGTAGCATATAGCAAGTACTTGTATCAAGTAAAACCTATTTAAATTAACGTAAGAACCTCTGTTTTAAAGGTATACTTTTTGAGGGATAGGTAAGAAAAATATTTTATTTTCAGTTTTAAGAATTTGTAAGGGGCAGAACTGGAAATGCATACCACTTGTAAGCATTGCATATAAAGGACTTAACACATTTTGTTTTTAACGATCCCGAAGCAATTATTGTCATATTTAAAATTATTTATAATTTTTATAATTGCATATTAATGCGATCGCACACATTTATGTACGTTAAATCTTTGACAGGCCTTTAAAATAATTATTGAAAAAAAGTAAAACATTATTAAAATTGTAGAATCATTTAAAATATCAAGAACGGTACATATTTACAGAAGTGCCGGAGGCTGCGTTATAACAGTGATAGCGCGCGTGATGACCAAAATGGGACATTCATTGTGGAATACGGATGATGGTCGCCCTGATATTTATCGCTTTAGAATTGTACACCCAATAATGCACAAGGAATTGAAACCGTTGTAAATACTTTGTTTCAAGCCTTTAGATATTATTAGGATTGACTATTATTATTGAATGGTAATAAATAGGAATAGGCATTAATGACAGATGTCTTAAGTTAAATCAATACTCAGTTTAAAGATGGCGACTGCTTATGTCCATATTTTTTGAAATAAATTAATATAGCTAATTCCTACACTACTGTGATTCCCTAGTTCGATTTCTGACTTGCAAAATTCTACGAATAAAATAACAATTAAGATTTAATATGGTACTAACTATGTATTTTAAAAATAATATTACTCCATTATAATTGCGTGTGTTGTGATGGATCCACGAGCAAATATAATTACGTAAATAACCGTCCCCAGGTAGACAATCAAAACTTGTTACTTATATGTCTGCCTGCTTGGCCCGGGATCGAACTAAACATTCTTCGCTTCAAACGGTACACAACTATTACAAAAAACTATAAAATCAGTCACATAAGCAAAGAATCATAATTCACTTTCCTTTACAAATTTTCATTAAGACCTACATATATTGGTTTCCAAAAATTCGCTAAAGTATCAAATATATCGATCAAAGTCTATAATTGCGATTACTCATTATCATAATATCCAGAGCTACCTTAAAGGGGCACTGAGTAATGTACATCGCGTTCCCATTGTTTACCTCAATCGACTTTCTTGTTATAAAACGAGATAAAATCGCAAATCTCGATTACGAAATACCCACGGCACGTGCGGTAAAGCTTAGTATGAAATGACTACAGTTACCGTAGAGGCGAAGTATAAAGTAGAGATGTGGTTATCGAGTCGACTCACATGAGTTTTTGTTTAACTTCACTATGTTTTTTTTACTATACGAAATATTGCGCGGACGTTCTTGCCACGGACGTGCAAGATGTGGAATGAACTTCCTTCTGAGGTATTCCCGGAGCGCTATGGCATGGGGCTCTTCAAAAAAGGTGCAAAAAGAGCTCTCCTTCAAAGCCGGCGATGCATTGGCGACTCCTCTGGTGTTGCAAGTGTCCATAGGCGACGTTGACTACTTTCCATCAGGTAGCACGTCTGCTTTATCGTCAGGTTCAAATTTAAAAAAAAAAAATCATAGCGTTTTCCACATAGTGTGTATAGCAATAAAACTAAACTACTGAAGCTTAGTAGGGAATGACTACAGTTACTGTAGAGGCTGGGTATAAAGTAGAGATGTGGTTATCGAGTCGACTCACATGAGTTTTTGTTTAACTTCACTATAATTTTTTTACTATACGAAATATTCATAGCGTTTTCCACATAGTGTTTATAGCAATAAAACTAAACTACTGAAGCTTAGTAGGTAATGACTACAGTTACCGAGACTCTGGGTATAAAGAGATGTGGTTATCGAGTCGACTCACATGACTTTTTGTTTAACTTCACTATGATTTTTTTACTATACGAATTATTCATAGCGTTTTCCACATAGTGTTTATAGCAATAAAACTAAACTACTGAAGCTTAGTAGGGAATGACTACAGTTACCGTAGAGGCGAAGTATAAGGTAGAGATGTGGTTATCGAGTCGACTCACATGAGTTTTTGTTTAAGCCTTTAACTGCACTATGATTCTTTTACTATACGAAATATTCATAGCGGATTCCATATGGTGAATATCGAAATAATCGTATTTCACTAAATAATTATTTGTAGTTACATTAAAGTTGCAGTTATATGATTACTAGGTCCATTTTTGTAATAAATGAAGAAGTCTTAGAGTTGTTGTTTGTATTAACTTTTACTTTACTATTCATAAATTTTGTCCGTAATTTGATTTCACTATCTTCATTTTAGTTAACGGAATAATTAATAGAAACTTTTATTACAGTTTAATAAAAATCAGCGGAATTCTTCTAACAATCTTTAATAATCGTATGTATTATTAATAATGTAATTTACCAGTCTAATAATATATTTTACTGAAAATACTTTTTTAATAAGAAGAAACTGCTGCTAAATCTCTCACAAATTATTCAGCAAAATCTAGTTAAGCATACATTATTACTTGTAAGGCAAAGATGATATTTGTAGCTTAATTCGCTTTTAAATAAACTAGGCAGCAAGCCAGCGATTAACTTATTCAATAATGCATTAGATCTATTTACAGCGAACACCCAGAGACTACATCGTAAATCGTTATATACGTAACTTGTATAGAGTTTATTACATCAGTACCTTTAGTATGAGTTTTTACGTTTTGACAAAAATGGCTGGTTTTTATTGGCGTATTTGCTATATTTCCAATCTGTTCTGATATAATCCGCTTGGGGCGCTGATTGAAAATGTATGGGTAAATACGTAAACAAATACCAAAACAGTCATTTTTGTAAAAACGTAGAAACTCATACTAAGGGTACAGTATCCCATAGCGGGTGGGTACGTGTTTCTTCACCACGGGGAACGTCTTACTATCCAGGTTCCATATGCTATGGCTGTCTTGCATATGGGCAACGGGCAAGAATTTTCAGGTCTCGGCGATATCTTGGCAATCCGGGCTGGTTACCAAGGAGGTCGAATGTCCAACGGATTGTTAATGTTTTTCAGAATATCACATTATTAAATTAATACACCATATACAACCTGAGAAGGCATTCCATCATCTCCATACCAGTCTGATCCTTAAAGGGTTAAAGTCCTAGCAAAGTGGATACCCAAATAAACAATTTAATTGGCTGTTTTGGGTTCAGACCATATTATGTGTCACGTAGGAAACGTTGTTTTTTATATGTTTTATCTGTTAATACTTTCATGGTAGTCGTCTTTAACGAGGCTGATCTACCCAAACAATGAATACTGCTTCTAAAAACCTTAAAAGTCAAAGGAATATTTACTACCCATGGAAACGGAGCCTAACTAAAACAGAAGTGTCTGCGAAGCTCGTAAGCAAGTCGTGACATAACTCCGGCGGGCGGGCGTAATCTCGAATAAATTGCGTACACTTAGCGACTCTTTATAGACCTTTTAAGGTAGAAAATTTAAGATGATAATCGACACGCTCATAATTAAGATCGGTGGTGATAGTGGGTTCGTGACGGGGTGTGGGTGGTTCCGCTTCCGAGGTCACGGGTGGTCCCGTAAGCCTTTTTGGGAGAGCTCCTGCTTTTTCTAACATGGTATGGAGATTAACGATCGTGGACCATTTTCGGACTTGAAGCTAAGCTGTGATGTTAATGGAGTACGGCACGTGCAAGCTACTTGCAGTTTGTGCGATGAGATCCGGGTTTGATTTAGTTATTACTCGTAGATTTATGTTTAAAAATCTAAGGATGGTAGACGTTTTTCATGTTTGTTTGCAAGACGCAATGACTGACAATAATGTCACACCTTTTCTGTTATATTAGAATTCTTATCCTGATATTTGTTAAGAACTTTTACTCATTGCTTATGAGCTGTTGTAACCATTTAACGTATGAAATAAAAAAGGCGTGTTGGAGGTTCCTTTGCTAATTTTATTTAATGAAACAAATAATTTGGTATTCATGCCATTTAGTATACCTTACCACATCGTATTTAGTGTATAATTGTAAGTGTGAAAAATATATTTAAGGTAACAATAGGTAATTATAAAATGATACATCAATATAAATAAGTAATAATTTAAGTACTTACTTATGCCCATGAAAACATCAAGAAGCATGTTACTCATACACAATGTAAGATAAAGTTAAAAACTTTGACCAGAAATCGCATAAACAACAACTTACCTACTAGCTATTTCTTAGCAAAATAAAGCAAATAGTATTATTCTAAACTTTACATCTCGTCCCATACGGGAGCGTCGTGTGTGGCGCCCTCCGATACTTTAAATAATATACGACCGCTGGACGCTCCTCATATCTCAAAGGGAAGTATTTTGCATGTAGCCACTACCTATCTTTTGGAATAATCTGAAAACGAGAGCACTCGAACAATAAACCCCTTCGAACATAAACCGACTAAAATGAAAACCAACTCTAGTTGAACACAATACCGTACAATTTGTACCGACAATTTCGAATACATAAGACTGTGCTACATTAGCCGTGTTATACCAAACGCATAATTTATCGTAAATACGTAATTACGCATCAGAGGCAAGGAAGAGCATCTTTGAAGAATGTAATGTCATATATTAAGTAAATGTACACGCATATTCTTAATGCAGGCATACTGTACCGAGGCGGACGGAAAATGATGCCATTATAAATATAATTCTACCTTGAGCAATTTTAAGAAAGTAAATAATATATGAAGATAATGTATTTTTTAATAAGATATTTAAATGTGATAGAAGTTTTTTGAATCATTAGGTACTCTTAGTATGAGTTTTTACGTTTTTACAAAACGACTGTTTTTTTATTTGTTTAGCAGACTGTATCAGAACTGATTGGAAATGTGTGGGAAATACGTAAACAAATACAAAAACAGGCATTTTTGTAAAAACATAAAACTTATACTACGGGTACTGGTAGGAACACAGTACCACCTATTTCTGTCTTACAAAAGCAACGGCAGTTCTGTTCTAGTTCTAGTTTTTGTTGAAGGTTGATAGCAGAGGAGACACTTTAAAAAGGCTTTCCAATTTAGTCATCGGAAGCAGTAAGGCATCGAATCCTATTAGTATAACAAACCTGTAGGGCAGTATCGCCGTTGTTTACAGTACCCTTAGTATGAGTCCTTACAAAAATGAGTGTTTTTGTATTATTTACGTATTTCCCATACATTTCTAATCAGTTCTGATACAGTCCGCTAGGGGCGCTAATTGGAAATGTATGAGCAAATACGTAAACAAATACAAAAACACTCATTTTTGTCAAAACGTAAAAACTCATACTAAGGGTACAGACGTCCATAGGCGATAGAGGTCACTTTTTTCAGGTAGACTGCATGCTCGTTTTCTACTTCAATTTCATAAAATGATACCAATAAGGAACATACATAATTAATTTTGAAATAAAAAACCAACCAGCTGCATAGACGCTTTGTAAACACCGCTTCTACACCATACTAGGCTAGATACACAAATTTCCTGTATTTGTCACCGCCTTGAAACAGCTCTTCTAATGGGTTACGTTGAATCATGCTCCTAATATATTTTCACAAAGAGCCTTTGTTGTTACGAAGTACCGACTAATCGCATACATTAACTGGAGTTTGATTTTTGGATCTTACTCACGCATAATTAAGTTTGCTTTATAGTACCACCATGTAATGTAAGCATAAGTATAACGATGTGTCTTAGTGTGAAGGATATGAATAAATTAGGCTACTATATTAGTAGCAACGTATTTGTGATTGATTTACGGAGAGAAGAGTGCTTATAAGGTATTGTCATAGATATATTATCCTACTGACGTAGGGTATTGTTATAGATCCCACTTACATCTCTGTTACATGACATTTAAAATAATGTCAATTAAGTTTATACTGAATGTAAGCATTGAAGTTGCAGGCTGTAGAGCCAGTAGAGCTTTTTTACGTGTGCTCCTTTTGTTTACTTTTTCTAGTCTGTTTTCACACTTTTTATATATAATATAGGAGTAGCAGACGAGCATACAGTTCACCTGATGGTGAGTGGCTACTGCCGCCCATGGACATCTGTAATCAACCCCAGAATAGGTTAGTTTCCTACTGAGGTCGGTCACAGATGCGCTGCTATCCCTGAGGACTAAGCTGAAATACCTCGAAAATGTATGTCTCCGCATACACAACGCAAAACTTAAGATAGATAGATAGTTCTATATAATCTAAATATATATAACTCAAAGGTGACTGACTGACATAGTGATCTATCAACGCACAGCCCAAACCACTGGACGGATCGGGCTGAAATTTGGCATGCAGGTAGATTTTATAACGTAGGCATCCGCTAAGAAAGGATTTTGATCAATTCTACCCCCAAGGGTATAAAATAGGGGATGAAAATATTACTTCGTAACGCGAGCGAAGCCGCGGGCAAAAGCTCGTTAGAAATAAATACACAATCTTGCGATAGGTGGTTTGGATGTCACGTCGTATTCCAAAATTCCATATAAGAGACATTGGTGAAGACTCTCTATAAGACGCTTACATTTGCGTGCAAAGTAGCCACAAACAAACTTTTGTCATTGAATCCAACGAGTACATACATTTAGATAGTTGATGGTCCCCACCGTTTATCAGTTCATTAGAGCGAAGGGGTCAGACGAGACACCTCTCGTGCTAATGCAACTGATGGGTTGTTACGATTGTCCTGTAGGACCACGCTAGCTAAAGGAGGGTACACACATGATATACTATTTTATATAATAAAAGTTTAACAACTCCATTTCTTTTCTCTGACAATCCATTCTATGACATCTTATTCTCAAAAACAATATGATATCCTTCTTTTATATTTTCCTATAAAATAGTTTATAGTTTCCTAGATTTCTATTCACCAGCATTTAAATAGACTCTTATTAACATAAATAATTAAAAAAGTATTGTAATGAAAATACAACATATGGAATACCCTTACATATGGAATAAATGCTTTTACATGGTATTCTATAAATATACGTAACATATGTTTGATATTCCTTTATCAAATACAGGTATTTAACTTCTAAGATGGCTACATAACATTCGATAAGACTCGGGTTACTTACTACAAGTCAGGATTCAAAAAACAGTATAGAAATATCCTTTACTGTGCCAGCTGAATTTTGAAAGACTTTAAAAGTTTTGGAACAACTTGAAGAAGGAACCCATTTATATTTTGTATTCGTACACACATAAAAACTCGAATCACATATAATTTTGTGTTTTTACGTTTTAATAAATGACATTACGGGAATAGCAAATCGTATACGTTTTTAAATGACGGACACCAATTTAATTTACTGATATGTTTACATACTTTATTTAGATAAAATAACGATATATAAAACTAATCCTAATATAGTTTTTGCAGGGAATAACTAACATAACTTGGTACAAGCGCACGTCAATTAAATGATAGCCTTATTAGCTTTAGTATGTTCAGATAAAAATAATTCCAAATAAATAAATAAATTCCCACTCATTTTTATTCATATATTACATTTTTTAATACCCACAAACTCGATATGTGTAAATATCGTGTAAATAAGTGACTTAAAAGTTGCTAGCTTATTTTATACATATTTCATCGTGCGATTGACGGCTATGATAAGAAAATTGATGAAATTACAAGTAATTCTGTCACTTATACTCGAAATGGTTAAATGAGGCAAACATTCCTCTAATTGACAGAACGGGATTGATGTAAAAGTGATTATCAGAACCTTATAAAGCACGCGATTTGGTCGACAAATTAAACGTATAACATAGTTTACATTAAGCAATTGAAATCCATGTTAGCTAATTATATGTAGATTACATTTCAAAACGTTTGAAATGCCTTTTTAGTTAAGTAAGTAAATAAGTTTGGATAGCTAAACTAATAGAAAATCTATCGATACGTTGGTATAGAACTTAGTGGCTAAGAAAAAAAGAGTGACGTAAAACGGTTCATATAATTATTAATCCCTAGCCGGGAATCAAACCTATATCTCTCTAACATAGCATAGCAGACAATTAATGTGATTTTTTAATTGGCTGTTATTCGGTCTTCTGACTCATTAAGTTTCTATTAATAGAGTATCACTATTTTTGACGTATTAAGACTTAAGTACTTTCTACACTGACACACTCACACTAGGATTCCTTATTTAGTGAATGCCACAGAAGAATTTAAATTCATCATCCAGAAATCAGTCTGCCGGGGATCGAACCCTGATCGATCTCTGCGCGTCAGACCGGAGAGCGCTCCGCCATGCAAGTCGTCAAAAATGCGTCTAGAATACAAAGAATCGACACATGTACAACAAGCCCAACCCTTCGGTCACGTACTGCGGTGTTTACCTCTAATTTGCATTTCGTCCGCAAGTAATTATTGCATGCATGCGAGTTAAACGCTTCAATACTAACGATCTAGAATCAAGTTGAGTGAATTCTGTGCTAATATGCTACTCTTCAGTTAACAATTATGGTAACTTACACTGATAGTTATAATCCATCTTAGTTATTCTGCGTATCGAAGTTGTAAATGTGATGACTTTTTAGGCAATCTCGATAGGCAAATCTTACGAATTTTTGTCGGTAAATATTTATTTGATATTATAAAAAGAAAAGAGTGTTTGATTGTGAAAAAAGAGTAAAGAAAAAAAATCTCAAAGGTATGTGAAGTCTACCAATACGCACTTGGCCAGCGCGGTGGACTATGGCCTAATCCTTCTCATTATGAGAGGAGACCCGTGCCCAGCAGTGGGACAGTAATGGGTTGTTGATGATGATGATGATGTTGAAAGGTAAGATATAGACATTACGGTGAGGTTTGAGATAATATCATTATTGGGTAGAACATAAATCGAACTCAGATGCATCTTAGTCACTTATAAGTACCTAAATTAGAAAGGTTAAAAGTCTAACACGTAAAATGGCGCTTTGGCGAGTTAGACTTTTAGCCGTTCCAGTGGCGATATCGTAATGGTAAAATACGAGTACATAGTTAACATAGTCTTCAGTAGTATTCACATTAAAATAAAAATTTATAGACTACACAACTTAAAGTTATTTTTTTGTAATATACCAAGTAAATAAATAATTAAATAAACTCAGCCTTTATTAAGGAACGTCAATAGCTCGTGAAGTGTTTAATTTTTTACCGACGCAATAAATACATCTAAGAGAAACCTAAGATTATATTTAGATAATACCCGCTAGCTGTAAAAAACCTAAGATTGAATTTGAAATTGTAGTAGGTCGGTATTAGTATTAACATCGATAGAAAGTAAAATATCAAAATTTGTAACCGTTCGTTACGCAAGTGTGTCTTAAAAGCGTTGTCATTCATTTCGAAAAGAATTCATTAAATAATACATACATAGTAACGTATATTTAAGTAGCAAGTACAATTACTACATAAGCTCGCGGTACCAAGCTGTCCGTGCATAATTGTACCATCACTTAGCAAGCAAAAAACGGAAGCAACTTTCTACATACACGGACACAGCCGCGCACAAAAACTAGTCAAGATAAAGACGTCGCACACTTAGGCTGACCGCCCACTGGCAACTGTCGTTCGAGCAACTGGTAGCTTTACACGTCATTATCCAGTATAATGTTTACCGTAGACCAAAATGTTCAATATCTGCCTACTACAAATGGGCGTAAGCGTTCAACACCTATTCTATCCAATTCTACCTATCTGATAATCTGAGATCTTAATTTAACAATTTAAAGTAATTTTCAAATGTTGATCTTTGGTAAAACATTATGTACGAGTACATTAATTCCTAATAACAGTCATAAGTGGTTAACGCGACTGTCAGAACGACTATCGAACTGCTCGGCGATTATTTAGTATATTATCATCTATATAGACGCGTAAGCAATCGACTTTTGATAGATTTCTTGAATAAAATCTAATTTGTACCGCTCGCCAGTCAATCAAGCAACAAATTGGACCCCTGGCTACCGGTCAGGTCTCTAAATTGTAAGGCTAACGCAACTTTTTAGCTTAAGGGACAATATGATCATTATTTTATAATATAGGAGTAGCAGACGAGCATGTATCCACGTGATGGTAAGTGGCTACGCCGCCCATGGACATCTGTAATCAACCCCAGATAGGATATTCCTACCTGAGGTCGGCCACAGATGCGCTACCTCTGAGGACTAAGCTGAAACGCCTCAGAAAAGTATGTCTCCTTTACCATATCCTTCATACCAGAAAACAGCAGCGCTTAACATTGCTGTTATGAGGCAGAAATAAGTGCGGCGGTGGTGCCGCCGGAGTCGAACCACAAGGGTTCTACCACCTTCAACAGCTTAAGAGACAATATGGTAACTTAAGCAACTATTACCCAACAGTAGCGAATACGCGGTTAGCCTTAACCGACGTGTTTCGACGTCCGATAATGTCTTAATCCACATCTCAATTAGAAATTGTGAATCGTTGTAATGTGTTTTATCGATTCATTTGATTGCAAGCGGTAAAGGCGCACATCAAATTGGTCAGTATCTTTAATTGAATCGGCTTCTTAAAAGGAAGTTGCGAACGGAATTACACAAGTAGACACTTTAAGTGCGTAAACTGGATTAGTACCGGAGCGGTACGATATTTGTAGAAACTCAAAGATGTTTTGAATATCTGTAGATATTGGTTTGATAATTACAGAATTGTACGATCTAATTAATGGTTGTTAGTTAATTAAGCTAGGACTATTTTATATTACATTTCATGGATTAGCAAATGGATAATTTTTTGAGATTAAATTTTTTGGAGCAAAAAATGTACAGTTATGTTACCTTAGTAGCAAATTATACAGCCCACCTGACATACCAACTTGGGGACGACGATTTATCTTTGATTAAATCAGACAGACTATGCTCGGTAACATTACATAAGAATTATATTATCTGCAGTTCATAGTAATATTATTTAAATTATAGGTAGTTTTTGATAAAATGTTTTATAGAAATCACATAGGCCTGAAGATTGAATTATAAGAGTGAAATTTTATTAATATCAGAATTACCATTCTGATATTCTAATTTGTGAAATAAGAAATACGGATTTTGGCAGTTCACATTAATAAATAAATCTGAATCAGCGTTTTATCGACCCTCTAAACCGACCCTTGAAAAGGTAAAAAAATATATACTGTTACATATTTATTTATTGTACATAGAAAAACTATACGTATTTTAAAATGCAAGCAAAGCCACAGATGCAACTAGTACTATATTAATTCACTCTTAACTCCCTCATTTATAAATAAACATTATCTATGGCGAAATATTTTCACTTGCGACTAACGAAGATCGATGGATTAATTGAGGTCAAGATAAGCGAGTCCAGATTAAACAAAAGTAACTTTGTAATAGATAAAAGGTGTGTGTACTTAAGTATGTATATTAGAAGTTATTCTTTTTTGATGTATTTAATAAAAAGAGTGCATGTACGAATATGTACACTTATACGGCTAAGATGGGATACTATTGTAAAATTTAAAAATAATGTTAGAATTTTTTTGTCACAAAATGATACGACGCGGTACCATACAACACGACACGTACCTGTACCCTTACCAGGAGTTTATACGTTTTGACAAATATGACTGTTTTGGTACCTATTTGTTTACGTATTGGCCCATACTATTTCCAAGTTCTGATATAATTCGCTATGGGGCGCTGATTGGAAATTGTATGGGCAAATACGTAAACAAATAGGTACCAAAACAGCCATATTTGTCAAAACGTAAAAACTCCTGGTAAGGGTAGGTACTGATGCATATAACGTATACCAACAAAACGTAGGTATAGTATCATATCGTATCGTATCACATCGTATCGTTCACATCCTACCAAAACCTATATTTTTTTTTGCAAATCTTGCAATATGTACTGGCCAATTATAGTATAAATTTTTATGTATCGTTTTGTTAAGATTTTTTTTAAATTCCCAAATGCACCAAAAGAAGTACAACTTTAAAAGTGTTATCAATTCAACCATTAGCGCGTGATCAAGTGCCGTGTTTACAACGGTTTGCTTTTACATAATAATTTTAATAAGTCCGATTGGGTAGATAGCGCCCAAGGTCTTTTAATTGTAACCTAAGCTTTGTGTAAATCGTTGACGACTGATCGCTGTTGCTGATAACACTACCATTAGTTCTATTCCTGGTAGTAGCATGGTATGGCAAATGTGGAACTCAGTTGTTTTATTAATAATAAGATATCGTTTTTTCTTTTTTGGGAGAAGTGCAGGACTCGGACCGGTAAACAGACATTTTGAGGAAAACAGCGGATTACCCTTGAATGAAACTGCCCCAGGTTCGACCTGAGTGAAGCCAAGAAGGAAAGCCTATATGTATTAAAGAGTAGAGTGACATAAATATAGATGTAGTAATTAAAAAAATCTACAGTGAGGTCAAGAGGCGTGCTGATTTTGCATTTTTGTGATACAAGGAGCAAACGAGCAAGCAGCTTACTTGATTCTAAAGGATAACTGTCACCCATGGAACTATAACTAAATACGCCAAAGGTCTTATCTAAAATCGACTAGGGATGCGATAGAATGCCTAAAAAGTGAATCTGCCTTACGACACCTATATACCAGAACATAGCAGAGCTGCTACTAACGCTGCTACCATTAATAAGATGAAAATAGGCGTGGCGGTGGTGACCTCTACATGCAAACGTCAAAAGGTTCTTACCCTTCTAAATACTCTTAACAAGATTTTTAGTTATAATTTTGACGTGTGTATAAATATTTTATCAGTAAAATGCGACCATGCACTACTTATAAGTGACACACACAACGAAATGTGCATAAATATGCGACTTCAAATACATGTATCAATGACATCATATTTTTGAAGTAGTGTGTTACCTGCATTAGAGCTGTCATATACGGTAGAGATATCTTAAGATACATATATTATCTTAAAGTATATTTCACAATACGCTAGCCATACATTTCTTATTTACTTTATCTGTGTATACATAAGATAGTTATCGATATAAAAATATCTTTTGATATCTTATTTTAGTCGGTCAATCGAATGTCCTTATTAATTATCAATCTATCGGTAAAGCAGATGTAGACTGGTGGAAAGTAGTCACCATCGCATATGGACATTTATCAGAAACGTCGCAAATGGATCGCCAGACTGAAGGAAGAGCTCTTTTTGTACCTTAGTGCCTGTTTTTGGAATACATCAGTGTCCTTAGTATGAGTTTTTACGTTTTTACAAAAATAACTATTTTTGTTTTGTTTACGTATTTCCCATTCATTTCCAATCAGTTTTGATACAGTCCGCTAGAGGCGCTGATTAGAAATGTATGGGTAAATACGTAAACAAATACCAAAACAGTAATTTTTGTAAAAACTTAAAAACTCATACTAAGGGAACAGGAGGAATTTCAATCACATTTTTCAGCTACGTCCAAGACGTGCAAACAGCAGTATTTTGAAAACTCAAACAAACATTTCAATTTTATTTATATTTATATATCAGCTTAGCTGTCATAATCTAGTGTAAATACGACGACAGGGTGCTCGGTGATGATGCATTAAAACTTTCACTGAAGCAGACTAGAGCGGAGACATCTGCCGCTCTGAGGCGAATCAATTTAATTTGTGTGTCGGTTCCGCTGATAAATGCACATGCGTGGTTACATGCGTACAAAAGCGTTGTGAAATAATTATAACTATATAGTTTAATAGCAAACTAGCAAATTTAAAAGTTGAGTCCGTACTGCCTAAAGAAATAGACGGGAAATAGTTGGATTCAAAGAGAACAATAATGGTTGGGGTGGCGCCAATTATACCCGTATGGCCTTATTATAGCCTGTCCAGTAATGAACCTGAAAAGGCTGATAGATAGTTGAAGTCGATCGCGGAAGCTCAGTAAGGAAGTTAGTGCCCCAGAGAAATAATTAGAGATGCCGTCACAGAGCGCTACACTGCTGCTATAACACACGAATAAAATCCTTTCCATAACGTATATAATTCAATACATTTGGAAACAGATTTTCTTGCTTATTAGGTTCTTAGGAGTAAAATATAATACTTAAAAGTTGAATATCGCTTATTTAATCGAATTTGAGTTGTCAATTAGTAGATATTACGCAAAGATTGAAAACATAGTGCCACAGCCTTCTATATTACAGAAACACTTAACGTAAAAGTCTTAAACCAACGATAACGCTTTTTATACTTACGAGTATAGTGAAGTAATTGGGGTGTATTGATAGACAGGTCGACAGATAATAGGTACATTATGTCACTTCAGTCCAACTTCAATCGGAGGACAGAGATTGTGTCATTTCTGTCGCATGACACAAATTTAATGAGACAATGATAGCAGCACTAATAATAGCACAGGCAAAGAGATTAAATATTCTTATGTATAGGGTTACAGAGCCGCCATTGTCAAGATTTTCATACAAAAAAATCATCCCGCTTCACATTGATAAATCACGGACACTATATGAGATTGATTGACGTTTGAATTCTAATTCTGAACAACTTTGTACCAATTAGTAATATGTCGTGGAAGATACTTTTCCTGAAGTGGCTTAGCATACCCTTTCGAAGGATGCTTGCACGGGAGAGAAGCTATTATATGTCACATCACTTTCTAATTTACCTGAAATTAACATAGGCAACAGGACTATGGGTATTTGTTCGAGTATCTAATACTATAACTACAGAATTGTTATAAGAATTTTAAAAACCCCAACTGTTTAAAAAATTAGCCCATGTTACTCCTACAATATTGATAACTCCAACGACTCATATGTTAAAACCCTTCAAAGTGTCTGAAAGGCGTGCCAAAGAATGAGAAATACATACTGATTAAATCTCTCAACAGTAATTATTGATAATTGGGTAAAAAAAAGCAGATTGTAAAATAAATGTAAATTTTTCTGTAAATATACGGTTCTCTGCGACGGTACTGGCTGTCGATGGCCAATACAATCCAGTTAGCAGTATCTACGTAAAAAACGGATAATAAAATAAATTATAATTCTCTGTAGTAACCGTTCTCTGCGACAGTACTGGCTGTCGATCGCCAATACAATCCAGTTAGCAGTATCCCTTGTCTCTCCGCTGGCTCCTGCATCCTGTTACGCTGATGAATGCACTATCCGCAACATAAACAAACGTAGGGAAATTAGCTGCGCTACTTTCCTTGCCTTCTAACAGGTTACAGTAAGGGACGTTTCACACGGCACTGATGTAGCGGCGCATTTGCGATCTCGGGTAGTAACCTAATCTTATTTCAGATGGACTGCATACTCGTCTGCTACTTATATATTATTAAAAAAATGCGTTTTTACCCGGCTGTGCAGGATAGTGATTTTTCAAGCGTGTGTGTAAGAATGTATGTTCTTTGGCATACCGTCCAATCCAAATATCTTGGATTCGTCTAAATTGTGGCAATAAAAAAGGCGATAATTTGAAGCAATCGGATTTATTTTTTATTATAATTACTAGGTAGCTAGTTACTGAATGCCTTAAAAAGTTATCAGAGAAAAGATGTGTATATGTTCCAAAAACTGAAAATTGGAAAGCAATCTGATATTAAATAAAGTTATTGTAGAATATTAAAGTCGGTCTTATCAAAGTGTTTACTCCTAACGGTAAAGTTAGAATATCTCACTTGGATTCCTTAAACATATTTATATAATTAACTCTATTTGAAATACATTTTTCAAAATGTCCAGTATGAAGGTACCTTTATAGTAGCAAAACATAGAAAATGCTTTTATTAGCAAACAACGGATACTGATAATTGGATCGATAAAACGATGAGATAAGATTCTCAGCTTAACGGATACTTATGTTCTACCGGTGACCGCTAACGGTAAATTTGTATACGCATCCCAATGCAAGGAAGGAATACTAAGGAAAGATAAATGCATAAAGAAATGGATATACTTTTTAAACTGTGTGAATAGTTAATATTTGAGTAATCTGATATTTTTCATAAAAACCGACTGTAAAATAAATGAAATTTGTACAAGCATCCCAGTGTAAGGATAAGGAAAGATAAGTGCATAAAGTATTAGATTTAGCCTTTTAAATTGCGAGAATAGTTACTATTTGATGAATCTGATTTTTGACGTGACAACGTCTTAAATTAGGTTGCGGCTGGGAGTCACTTATGAAAAAGTGTAACGCCCGGTAACGTTACGATGAGTCACCGAACGAGAGAGAGGCCCGCCGAATGCCTTGCGTCTCTCTCCCACTCAACTATGATCGGTCTGCCGCGCGCGCAGCACTAGAGAATTAGGCGCATTGAATCGGCGCATGCTTGTGTCTCTGTCTTTGTCTTTCTCGAACGTTCTTGGCGTTGGAAAAACAAGAAAGCGTCACAATACAAGTTCACACGTGTGGTTAAAGTATCGTCAGCTGTGTCTGTAGTGAAAATATGGAGTGCTTAGATTCGCTATCATCGTCCTATCCTCAACAAAATCACTCAAATAGGAATTAGTTAAGTTTAAGTTTACATATACAATGTTTTAGTAAACAAAATATATTTCTATAGTTAAAATTTGTGCAATTCTTATTTTCATTCAATTCCTTGTTCCTATTGTGCAATTTAATTATATTCATATCAATAAATATTCTACCGAGAAAAAGACGTTGTCACGTAAAATCTTCGCCCGTAAAACCGACTTTACAGGCAACCATTTTTTTTTCATAAAAACCGACTGTAAAATAAATGAGATTTGTATAAGCATCCCATTGTAAGGATAAGGATAGATAAGTGCATAAAGTATTAGATTTAGCCTTTTAAATTGCGAGAATAGTTACTATTTGAATAATCTGATGTTTTTTCATAAAAACCGACTGTAAAATAAATGAGATTTGTATAAGCATCCCATTGTAAGGATAAGGAAAGATAAGTGCATAAAGTATTGGATTTAGGATTGAATTTTAAATTTCGAGAATAAGTAGTTCATTTTGAAAATACTGATTTTCGAAGTGAAAACTTATTTAGCGGCGTTGTGCACTTTTTGTGATGGGTAAAAATGTTAAACTCGCGTCGGGACACATGCTCTGATCGAAAATTCGTAAGACGACAAAGCAAACTGCAAAAGTCAAGATGTCACCCGGTGTCAGCATAGAAAAATATGTCAATAGTCGTCAGTTTCATTTATAATTTACTGCATTTTATTATTCAGGTTAGGTTCGAAAGTTTTCACTTTTGCCTGCACTCCCGGAGTGCAAGCCGTTGATTGTTTATTTTGTTCATAAAAGCCGACTGCTAAATATCTTGAATACTTATTTGTTACAATTCAGACCAATTTTTTAAAATGTCAATAACCACTTTTTTATAAATTTTGTAAACAGTAATTGTGTAATGAGTTGTAATAATCTGGTTGACGTTTCTGGAGACCCAAGAGCTGGTGCGTACTTTGGCGAAAGAATAAGTTTGGCCATACAACGCGGCAACGCAGCCAGCATTCTTGGGACTCTACCGGGAGGCAGTGATTTGGATTCATTGTTTTATATTTAATTATTTAAGTTTTAATATTTCTTTTTTTGTTTAAATTATATTTTTTGTGTATATTGTATATAGATTTTAAGTTTGTAAATAGATAGATAGATTATAGTACGATTAAAAATATAAAATTGTGTAATTAAGTATTACAAATGAATAAATCTGATAAGCCCGTTGAATTGCTAATATATCTGCTTTACCACACCCTAAACTAAAACAAAAGTAGCATTACTGCTTTATGCCAAAAATAGGTGTGCCGGTAGGATCGCCGCACTCGAGCCGCGATGAGTTCTAGCATTATTTGTCTAAACAAATCTTGAATATTTACGCAAAATATCATGAGAAACTAACTCTATTGAGAAATACATTTAACCATCTTAAAATTAAGTCTAATGCACCTATAAATAATTCAATTGGCTGCTTGATTATTCCAAAGGTAAAGCATAGTCCGCGACAAACTACTAGTATGCTCTGAATATAGAAATAATTATAGTTTAAAAACTAAAAAAGGCGCTAAAATCGCACAAGGAAAATCGTTAATGCTGATTCCCGCAGCTCCTGATGAGGAGAATGGGATAAAATTATTAAAATGCGTATTGTCATAATTTCTTGATAATTGTTCGAAATTTCAAATTAATCAGACCGTTAAAGTGGGTAAAAATTGAGTTCAAAGATGCCGTTACATACATACATACAGGTCAAGCTAATAAAAGCCATAGCAAGTTGTATGAGTACACCTGCTCGCAACAACTTCAGAGTTCAACTAGAAATACAATTTAACCTATGGATAAAATTTTAAATACAATTTCAAGTTTCTTTCAGTACTGGATTAGACATTGATTTATCTGGCTTAGAGAATACAGTTCAGCTTTTTACTAATTATTTAAATGAAAAATATATTTGTCTATTCTTTTGATGGCTGACAAATAGAGTCAAAATACAAAAATATGTACCATGTTTGCTTTATTAATATATGTAGCCACACCCTCCGACCCAGCATGAAATATATGCAACCAAATCTATTTATAAAGCTCACCTGATATCGAACTTTCAAAACTAGATTACCGTGATTGATTTAGCGGTATTTTTGGCAATGTCGACAGTTCAACTTTGGTTGTTCAACTCCTATATTTAAAAAAATAAAACCTTCGTAACGGTACAAACAGTATTTTATTTTAAGTCCACCTGATGAAAAGGCTACTGCCGCCCATGTACATCTGTCATCAACCCCAGATAGGACTAGATTTCTACATGAGGTCGGCCAAAGTCGCGCCGCTACCATTGAGAGCTAAGCTGGAGCGCCTCGGAAAAGTATGTCTCCCTTACCTCACCATTCAAACTAAAACACAGCAGCGCTTAACACTGCTGTTAGGTAGAAATAGGTGTAGCTGTGGTACCGCCGGAGTCGTACCACAAAGAGTTCTACCACCTTTTATCGTATTAAATTCTGCAACTGCGCTGAATAGGTACTAATAATGTTCTTACTGTCAAATTCCAGTTCTTAAGAAGATATATAAGTTTAGATATAAAAGCCTGATAAAGAGCGGTTCTGATAAATCGTACAATTGAAAAAGTATGTAATTGGTGAACCTGTTTTAAAAGTCAACTGTTTTATTGGCTATTTAAAAATTAAAAAACGATTTCACAAATAAGAATCATTATTTTTTAAATATATACTACCTTCTTTATATTGATGTACACCCTCATAAAAGATAGTATTAAGAACATATCAATTTTATATTTGTATATAGAATTTTGCCCTTTAATTTATCATGGCTTTAATTATTGACATTCTGAACGAAATCTGTAAAGAATCTATTTTGAATAAAAAAAAAATTGATTTGATTTGAACACCCTTTAACAGTAGAAATTAAGTTCAAAAAGCTTGCTTTTATTTGTTTTTACAGCTACCGAACATATTATATTTTACACCACTCCGGATGCATTGCGGGACAAAGTTGAAAGAGACTGGTATAAGTGTAGTTACCTCGCATACCATATCCTTCCAACCATAACGTAGAACCTCTTAACATCGCTGCTAGGAGCTTTTTTTATATTATATAGGAGTAGCAGACGAGCATGCAGTGCACCTGATAGTAAGTGGCTACTGCCGCCCATGAACATCTGTAATCAACCCCAGATAGAATTAGAATTTACTACCTGAGGTCGGCCACAGATGCGCCGCTATCCCTGAGGACTAAGCTGGAACGCCTCGGAAAAGTATGTCTCCCTTACCACACCCTTCAAAACGGAACACAGCAGCGCCTAACACTGCTGTTATAAGGCAGAAATAGGTGTGGTGGTCAAAGCTAGAAATAGTTGCGGATTCGCTGGCTCTGGTCAAACTACTAAACCTACAAAACCATATAACCAACAATCCCCAGAAGAGTATTCCACCTGTTATCAGTGTAAATGACATAATATCATAGTCTCTGGAGGCTATGATAATTACGTAGGCAACATCGCGCCTCGCTGCGCTCCGGGCTCGACCGTGCTAATGCCTAGTCGCATCACTGCCAGATCGCTCGCTCCCAATCCTAATAGGCCTCTACAATGTGCGCAAAGTAATATAAGAAAACTATGTAAGTAACAATTACTTAGATTAACTAGCTTGGCTTGGTAATTTTTTAAAACGAAATTTTATAAAAATGAAACCTAGCTAGATCGATTTATCGCCCCCGAAATCCCATATTAAATTTTATGAAAATCTTTGTGCTAATTTAAATGTATTACATATAATTGATAACGATATGTGTCATACGATGACATTATCATTAAGTCGACCACTGTTCCTTAAGTCACAAATGTTTACGAGCGGTAGTGAACATTTGCCATCAGGTGGACTACAATATTTGGCTAACTATGTCGACGTAAAAATAATTAGGTAAAATACCTTCACCTCTAAAATACGAAAAACGGCGGTAGAAATAAAGTAGAAATAAAGAAGCGTATTTTAAATAATAATGGTGAAAGTCAAACTATGAGATAATCAAACTATGAGAGAACAATACAAACTATACAGAAATAAATCTCAACATGTCAACATGAACAAAAAATAAAAGTTATACCTCGACACTAAAATGATAATACATTTTTAGCTCCTTGAATTCTGTATCCGATCATTTTCAACGTCATTTGTCATAGAATCTATTAAGCGTTACTACAATACGCAAAAATATGTTACAAAGCTACTGAATGACATGATTAACTATCTTATGTAGGATGATGTAGGGGTGGCGATCTGAAATTGATTAGTCGATGAACCGATCTTTTGGGCCAAAAAAATCGATTATTTTAATCGATATCCAATAATGGATCGATTCAGATAATCGATTTTTTATCCTAGAAAATCAAGAGTCAAATTTCAAGGTTGGTTGAATGTTATAGGCATTTTTTGCTGACGGATAGATACATCTTTCAGTGCTGTTTGGAGTGACCTTTTTTCACTATCTTGGCCGCTTTTAGCTAAAAAGATCCAAGATCGAGTTTTGGGGAATCGATTTATTGCACTTCGATTCGAATCGATTTAGGAATAGATCTTTTTCGGAAAGGATCGCCATCCCTAGGATGATGCTTTGCGAAAATAAATCAACACAATAAGATTCTTATTACGAAACAATAATGGATTTGTGATGTTTCCTCGCAAAAATAATAGATCGAATAGAACGTTATACTTTTGCACTATAAATTATTATTAATGATCTTAAGGATTCACAGTAGTAGCTACTTTAGGTTATTTATTTATGTCAATTTGAACCTACTTTTTTGATATAAAACATTTTTGGGATAATAAAGCTTTTTGCAATAATTAATATGCAAACTAAAGATTTTAAATATATTTGTCTAAGTATTTACTACTTAATAAATTATGAACTGATTTTTTTATCTATCGCGAATACTCATTGTTATTAATATATTTAGGGTTCCGTACCCAAAGGCTACAAACGAAACCCTATTACTAAGAATTTTCTGTCCGTTTGTCACAGAACTCTACCTCTAACCATAATAGATAGACACTTGAAATTATCAATGAGACAATTACCAAAACAAGCATTAATAAAAGATACATTAATTCTACCACTTTGAAAACGATTTAAATGTATGACAGATATGACATAGACAATATATCGTGAAAATGTGTTTTTGTGACCATTGTAGCAGCGCCAGGGTCCGTGACGCCTGCGGAGAGGTTTGACATTAGCTTGAAATAAACATTCGATGATTCGCCATTTCCATGTCTACGCCGCTAACGGCCCATTGAGGCTTTCTTCCAATTTATTTATTGGCAAGAACAAACGGTTATGTACACTAAATACAGTTTTAAAGCGAGAGCTCATGTTCGCCTGGTGGTAATGTGCTAAACTTGGACCAGTGTTAAAAGGTTAATCCCTAGCCGACATCCAAAGACATATACAGTACCCATAGTATAGGATATAAACGTTGAAAGGAGTACTGTACCCTTAGTATGAGTTTTTACGTTTTGACAAAAATGACTGTTTTTGGTTTTGTTTACATATTTCCCATATATTGGAAATATATCAGTAATATCAGTTCTGATACAATCCGCTAGGGGCGCTGTATGGGCACATACGTAAACAAATACCAAAACAGTCATTTTTGTAAAAACGTAAAAACTCGTACTAAGGGTACTGATATACGTTTCTATTTGAAGTTTTCATATAACAGTTTAAATATGAATATCGATCAAATAGAGTGGGTACCTCTAACTAATTTTATTATGACAGCGAATTTTTTATTCGATTAAAGTTTTAATTAAGTTGTCTTTACATATTGTAACTCATTAAAATGGTATAACCAGTCACACATATGGTACTTTTATGCATAATCTTAGATAGTAAAGACATTATAAAATAGCGGTAAATTAAATGCCAAAAGGTGAGCTATTTTAGACACAATTTTAATCACATGACAGAAAAAATCAGGAACTTCCGCCTAATATAATATTACTAACACAATATTACTTTAAATGTTGTTGAATAAATCGTACTTCGAAAGTAGACGCTATAAGTATTATTAATGTATAAATAATGCATATTAATGAAACTTGAATAATAGTTATCAAATCTAATAACGTTATTGATAACGGGTAAGTTGACACAAATGAATTCGATTAAAGTTTCGGGCATCCACCGACGAATATTGAATTAAATGATAAGTATTGAAGGTAAACTACTTTTAGACGACAGATTCGTAATAAATGAAGTAAGCCGCCATTGAAGGTTAGGCTAGTGGAAAGAAACTGGAATTTGGTAATCCTTAGGTACTAATATTATTTTGAAAGTTCGTACATTTCGTATGTCGACATGGGAACCACATTTTAAAGGTAGAACCCTTTGTGGTTCAACTCCGACGGCACCACCGCCACACCTATTTCTACCTAATAACAGCAGTGTTAGGCGCTGCTGTATTCCGTTTTGAAGGGTGTGGTAAGGGAGACAGCCCTTCCGAAGCGTTCCTGCTTAGTCCTTTGGGGTAGCGGCGCATCTGTGACCGACCTCAGGTAGGAATATCTAATCCTATCCGGGGTTGATTACAGATGTCCATGGGCGGCAGTAGCCACTTACCATCAGGTGGACTGCATGCTCGTATTCGACTCCTATATTATAAAAAAAAAAAATTATATTTCTGCAGTGCAGTGACCTACTGCATCCTAGTAATCGGTTTGTCAAGGGCTTAAAGTTGCTTCGTACTAGGTTCCAATCTTGTCTAGTATACTAAGTTCCAATCTAGTCTTCCGGGGCAGAAAGAATCCCGTAATCAACCATAATTAAATTGATTATATATAGGCATTATAAGCATAAACAAGTACACATGAGAATCATGTGTACTTTTTTATTTATTTGTTGGGCCAACCGGGACATTTGATTTTTTTATTGGTACCCATAAGATCTAAAAGCTATTTAGATCATTTACGAGTGAAAGGATATTTCTCCGCAGTTTTTCATCGATTTTGTGTTTTTGCACCACATAACTGCACATGTCGGCATTGTTCCGCGTATATTACACCATGACGTAACACATAGGCTGACACATAGTCAGCCATTTAATGACTTCCTTCAATTAAAAGGCTGTTGGATATCTATTGTTATCTATGCTGGTACCTAACATCCATTCACCCTAATCAATAATCATAACCAATATACTTTACTATTGAAGAAGTTACATATTCCCAATACAAATAGGTACTAATAACAAATCATTGATACTACTTTCATATATCATAAATACGTATTTCATCGATATTCCCATTTAGAATAGGCGTTAAGTATTCATTGTTCAGAGCTATCGCTTCGAATAAATCGTTTCGCGTTACGGCTCTCTTCGTATTATGACACAGTTTCGCCGTATCCAAAATAAACACGGAATTATCAAATAAGCCAAAGTACAGAACAAAGCCCACACAAATCAGACAGGATTCCTAATGCACTAGCGAAGTTGTGTATATCAAACATTTGCATGGAGCACAAACGAGAGTTGCGTGTCGCCGCCCACTCGGTGCGCTAGGATCGCCAGCTCAGATCTGAGTGTAGGGACAGTGTGCTTGGATGTTGGCGGGGTGAGGTCCGACTTATGTTAGAACACTAACGTTATAGGCTCCAAATCTGTATAGAGATAGAGGCAAATGAGCGGCCTGCCTTATGTTAGGTTCCTAACTTACTTCCATTATAATACACTCCAAACACTTTTACCCAAATTTTGTGTTGTACTTGCAAACAAATTTGCAAGTTATCAAGCCGAAATCCTAACTGTACCCTTACCATAAATTTTTACGTTTTGACAAATATGACTGTTTTGGTATTTGTTTACGTACTTGCTCATACAATTTCCAATCAGCGCCCCTAGCGGATTGTATCAGAACTATAGTGTCAGTAACGTAACATTAAATGTCTAAATTGACAAAATGGCGCTTTATGTTTAGTCTCTCTTTTTTGCGAACATGCGAGGCACACAAAAAGACTTGAGTCTACTGAAGCAAACGGAACAGAATAATGGATTGAGTAAACGTAACGTAAAATTGTGGGATGTTTTGAAAACTCATGGTAAGGGTATTGAGGTCACGTTCACTAATATACGTTGTTACTTTTGCCGACTAAATTGGAACATCACATAAATACTTCTACCAATATTGCGTAAACGTCTTAATATCGACGTACATAATATCGTCACCTTATTATTTGAAGAACAAAATTTGTCTATAATCGATGAATGTAGCAATTTCCAAAAAACTCGATCTATAGACGGAAAAATACAAATTCCTAAAATTCACATATTTAATGGTAACACTTCGTGCAATATTGTAATATCTTCAGACTTATGCGCATAGCATTACTTGTAGCATACAACATAACTCTTAATATAGCATATAAAATAACTTTGGTGGTAGAAACCTCTGTATATCGACTTCGGCGGCTCACCGCCATCCTTTTCCTGCCTAATAACAACAGTGCTAAGAGCTACTGGGTTGTTTTTAACCGACTTCAAAAAAGGAGGAGGTTTCTCAATTTGACCGTATATATGATTTTTTTTAATTTTGTTCGGGGATAACTTCATCGTCTATGAACCAATTTCGATGATTGTTTTTTGTTGTAAAAAAGATATTTTCAAGGTCTGCGCCCATATTGGACACGCTGTATACGCCGTTATCCAACGAAATATATTGAGCGCCGACATCAGAACTATGTACTAAACCAACATATATTTCAAATTTAATTTATTTTTGTTAAATTTTATTTGGAGAGTATAAGGGAGAATTTTTTATCAGAGGCGTTCCCACTTAGTCCTCACAGGTAGCATTGCATCTGTAGCTCACCACGGGTAGGACTCAAATCTTATCTTGGGTTGATTACAGAAATACAAACGGCAGTATGCACTTATCATCAGATGGACTACATAATCTTTTATTTTAGATAAAAAAAACTCGTTTCACATTTAGTGACAAAATCCTAGAAATCCCTAGCATACATAATGGTAACAATGCATGGTACATCGGGTGTGGGTAATGCTTTCGTTGTAGCTAACAATGTAACCAATTAACCCTTGGTAAAGATAGCAATACCAAAAATCACTTACATAAGGCAACACTTCGTGCAATACTGTGATATCGGATCAGTACGTTACAATGTAAGCTGTTTCACGCTCAGTAAAAACTTACGCTAAGTTTTTGCTTAATGTCTAGAATCATGCGAGAATCGTTGGGAAATTATATTTTATAAAACATAGATAGGTAAACATCGTTTTTGATAGATTTTATGTTTTCATCTTTCTAATTCTAAATTTAATAGTCCACCTCCCGTTCTCCCATATATCACCGGTCTGTCAATCGGGGGTCTGAGGTTCAAGTCCCACCTCTGAAATGGTAACGGAAAATACCGTGATGAAACCTACATGCCTGAAAGTTCTTAAAAAACACAATGACGTGCAAACTCTACTAATTTTCACTTAATCAGTGCGGTGACCTATGGCCGAAAGGAATAGTAATACGAGTAGGTATATTGACGATATAATGAAAAAAAACATATATACGGTCGAATTGAGCAACCTCCTCCTTTTATGAAGTCGGTTAAAAACTGTTTTAACATTTTGATAAAATGCAAAGAAGCTCATCATAACAATAACTTGTTACTCATAGACACCATTTAATCTATTCACATGTCATAAAGTACCTATTAATAGATGAATCAATCAAGCCATATTTCCAAAGAATGTCGGCTAAAACCCGATACGCATGAGAGGCGTATTCCGTAAGCGACGTAGCCGTGCAGTATCGTCGCGGACAGGCGATCCGCGGTGTCCGGTGACGACGATCGACTTACCCATCGACCGATCACCTACAATGTCAACATGTACTGAATTTGCGTGGACATGTAAGTAGACTGCTAATGTGACATTAGGTCTATATTTTTTGTATATTTCAAACCGCATATGCACAATAGTAAAATGGTAAGTACATACTTCCTTTCGTGTGCTGCAGCGGTCTCCACATAGCGACGTCAATATATAGGGGATACCGGAGCCTATTTCGATCCACGAGGGTTCCAGCCAAATTTACCCTTATTCATCTTTGAAAATAAATTTATGAATATGACGAAGTAGTTTCAACCATTTCATGTATTCAAGAGCAATTATTTTCATACATGTGAGTGACACTTTCATACTGGTACTTAATAATGTTATATTTACTATACCTTTACTTTATTTCGTATAAAATGTTGACCCAAGCACTAATCACTTCAACAGTCCATCTACATATATTTAATTGCATCATTTTCCGTAGCCACAAAAATATGAATACTTACAACTATTTCAAATATTATCCTATCTATTATTATGTAAATAAAACTTGTTTACTTACTTTGATATGCAAAATAATGAGTGTCTACACACATTTAAGTTGGTAAGATAATATTACGTTGTTTATAAAATATAATAATATGTTCATTTGGCTTTTATTTTTAATACGAGGTCTTAAGCCGCGGGGCACCAGTGCTCTCAGAAACATTCTTGTATAGAAATACTATAGTTTATATATCACAAACATTACTTACTCGTAACATGGTTAAATGAAATGTAATGTCTAAATCATGTGAAATATATTAATTTGTATTAATACATTTCCGCATTGAATTTTCCACCAACGTATGTAAAAGGATAATTGAAATAAAATGGATTGGAATTCACCGTATTGTCATTAGTAAAGATTACTCGCTCCTAACAAGAAAATGTAACCTTTTGACAATTGTCACTGTCATCTATTTTCGTGTTTGTTTTGTTTTATTTTCGTGTTTGAAAAATATTGAAAAAATGTCGTTTTAAATCATTTACGAATGAAACGATTTTCTTCGCACTTTTTCTTCGATTTCGTATCTTAACTGCGCAATTGGTATTGTTCATCGTAAATTACACGATGACAGCCATTTAAAGACATTTTTTTTAAAGTCATTTAATGGCTTCCTTCAATTACAAGGCGGTGATATATCTATACTTATCTATGTCTGATAAAATAATATCTTAGGTATGTTTACGCATTTGTAAATAATGCAAATGAATAATACCAACGGCTTGTGTCCCAAATCATACTGTCAATGTCGTTACATCATGCTGCAAAATACCCACAAAACTCTTTAGATATGATTGTGTAGTGTGTATTGTATCAAGTATCATTAAGAGAGTAACATAAAATGACACAAAATGTCTATCATCAAATGGGGTTTTCCCCAAAAATAAGAATGGTAAGTTGGTAGTTTTCATACACCTTTTAAAAGAGAGTTTCAGTTAGAGTTTTCATTATGAAGCACTATTTGAGCAATTGAAATAAATATATCTCCCGACCTCCAAAATCGAAGGTCTCTATTCATACTGCTATACTACATTAATTATGCTTATCTAACAGCCACTCACTTATATTTTGACAAATCACCTTAACTTCAAAGACAACATGAGATTAAAAGTTTCGCGTCATTATAAATTAGGTATGGCCAGTCCATCAACACGGAGTCTCGATATACTATTATATTTATTGACCCTAATTGCTAGATGCACTCCGACAGATCATTACTTGCTCACAAATATGGCAACATAACCATTGTCGACGATCCACTCGTATTTGAATAACTTGACATGGAAACTCAATTGTTTGATCGTAAACGAGTAACTGTCGAGCGATAAGCGTTTAAAAATGTTTACTTGACAGTTGACTGAGACTACATAAATATTGATAAAAAATTGTTTAGTAATACCCATCAGTTTAATAGCAGTCACCGCCTCACTTATTTCTATAAACGTTAATTTAATCGTGGTCTGTTTATAAAAAATCAAGCAATACAAAATTTAGAGACTAGAAATATACCAAAATAAATTGAGACAAAATGAGTCAGCGCTGACCTTAAAATTTCTACATTCATTTATTAATAACTTTCCCTCCGATCCAAATTAATATTTGCTAATTAATATGGAACCATTTTTCCTAACGGGAATGTATGCATATTCTATAATATGCATACATTCCCGTTAGGATAATCTTGATAATCTTGTGAGCTTTTTCGCTTAGTTACTCGCTCTCGTTTACAGTGAAACACTTACCCGTCCTAAGTGGCCGTCAATAGCGTTTTAAATTGAAAATCTCACGTTATATTACCTGGCATCGCTAAACAGAGTCAAGATGGCTCAATTTGTCGTGTAGTTATATAGTTTGCAACGCTTATTAACGATTCAAAACACACTAATGCAATAAACCGATGCGTAGGCGATATTCGTTCTAGTGATCAAGCGACAACGCTGGAGAGGTAAGTTTGCACGTTATTTGTGTTGTAGCCAGCTTTGAAATGTGGATGTTTCAACATTTCTATTCAACGCCATCAGTTTCTGAACAAGGACCGGTTTTAATTCTATCATTTACTCGCTTAAATTTAAGCTCATCTATTGTATTAGGATCTCGCTCATATAAACCTAAACTAGTCACATTTCAACATTAATTTAATCAAAATTAATTGCTGAATACTCGCGCGCTTTGCTCATTTTTTAATGCCAGATGCTACATAACTTATACAATCCATTATAATATTGTGGTATACTAGTTTTCAGTTGCTGGTTTTACTTAATTGACGTAGGAACTCCAGATATATTAAAAAAATAAAACATAGTAACTTATGTTTATTACTAGTTAAAAATCTTTTTCTTTTCTTCTTCCCTCTTATTGTAATAGGCATTTCCAAAATTAATTCTTAGATAGGTATACTCAGGTTGGTAGCAATAAAAAAAAAACTTTTGAGTATCGGACTTACAGAGCGAGATTAGAAACTGCTTTATTTCGCGATTACCAATAAACACTTCAAACAAGATTTCTATAGGAAGTGATTCAAAATTAAAAACATAAACGGACTACGCAATTCATACTAGTTTTAATCCGCAAATACCTGGTTTCCTTATACACTGATCTAGTTGGTGTCTTCCCTTGTAATTACGCCCAGTATGAGCTGACTCTAATGAATATGAATGCAGATAATTGGCCTATCAACCGTCTGTCGCGGAAGGCGTGTGACGTTCATCATATGGCATCGGTATTAAGGGAGGTGGCACACGGGCGACAATTTACTAATATACGAGTGACGGATCATGTTGACGGCTCTCGCTGACGACTATAAGGCTGTTTGTCCACTACACCGAGAACAAGATTATTTCGGGCCGATTTTAATTATGTCGTGTCGGCGATAGTTTGTCCACTGCGACCGATATCGGCGGTTTATTTTGTTCCAGCTGTCACTCGGCTGCGTATGGACAAGTTCCAATGTGTTTTACATTGCCGGCACATCGGCCCGTCAAAAACTCGGTGCCAATCTTTTAGTTTTAGTTAGCTTTTTTAGAACCATTATTTGTATGTACAGTAAAGACATACAATTATAATCTAAAAATCTAGTCACAATTTATAAAACTCATATTGTTCATATTTGCACTATTAGTTATGTAACTGACAATGTTTAGATAGCAGATACCAAAGCTTTAATTAAAAAAAAACAGCTAGACCTATTTAGATCAAACTTTAACAGAAGAATAGATAACTTACCTGAACTTACTTACCTTAGCTTACTGTTAACATAGGCTATTTTTTACCAAAATATGGTTTTAATTTAGATTTAGATTAGAAAGATGTAGGGAGTTAATACACGAGCGACTAGAGCGACAGTGGACAAAGACGCAGCTTATGTCGCCTACAGTCGCCGATTGTCGTAGCCCGTCGTTAGCGACCGTCGCCGACTTTCGTTGACATGAACTTTCACTCGTGTATCACCTCCCTTAGTCGCCTTTAAACATAAATAAACTAGCGATTTAAGTCTAGTATAATAGTGCAATACTAACCACAGAAATGGTGTTAAAATAGGTTTTAGCCAGACATCCTGCTTCCTCCTTGATCCTAACTTATACTCTAATCCGACAAATACCCTACTAATAAAATCAACAAACATACCGTTTGCATTGTCACTTTAGTATCAATACATAATGATTGTTACCGACATTGCGAATATTTTATGAGGAGTTATACATCTATTATTTGTATATTATAAATTATTACACGCGGCTATCAGATGCCACAACAAAGCTTTATTGCTTAAGAGTATTCCGTTGATATACATGTATTTACATACAATTGTTGGTATATTTGCGCATCTAACTGCGAAGTATTATATATGTAAGTAGATATATAAGTACTGTAGGTATATTTACAATCTAGATTGAATACTATGAGGGAAATGTATCAAACTTTATGTTTTACCAAATGTTAACACATTATTAATGCTACCAATAAAAGCAATGAAATTAAAAGTACAACTAAGAAAATTGAAAAGATTGTAAAAATCTTAGAAATTTTCAAAATATAATTATTAGGAACAATGAGAAGGAATTCAGAAAAGTTAGTTTTATTAACTGACGATAAGTAGGTACAAGAAATATTTTCTTTTTATTTCTCAACTTAAGTTTCTTTTGTCTTAGGACCCATGAACATAAACAAAGACGAGTACATAAATAGCCCGACCCCGAATTGAAATCAAAATTCAACAGTTGGCCGGAGATCGAACCCGGAACCCTCTGTCACCAGTATAATTGTACTTATATCCTCTATATATCTATATCTTAGACCTCTATACCACAAGAGTCGACACAAACATAAACAATATTATTTTATATGTACTAAAATGACTTAAATATTACAAGCACTTTTAACAGTGCGCAAAAAACCAACCCGCTGCACAACACAATCGCACAAATATTTGATTGTAATGCAGGAAGCAATTGCATCGAGCAGTGCTCTATGTTATCTGCAGCACAATATTACACAAAGGCCCAGTTGCATGCAGGTTCGAGCACGATATTAGTCCACAGTCGGTTGATAACGGCGCGCGGCCGCGTTATCACCGCGCCCGTCCACCGGCACAGTCGCCACATTCACTCCAGTTGTACAGCGATTGAGGATAATTGATACTTGGTTATATTTTCAAACTTTGAAAGTATTTTCAAATCAAATCAAATATTTTTTTTTTTATTTAAAATAGGTTCTTTACAGAGCACTTTTTGAATTTCAATACAACTACCACCACTTCACAAGGTGTTTTGTTAAGGAGAAGAAGCAATTAACAACAACAAAAATTTAAAGATTGTAAGATCTGTTGTGATTGATGTTCCGGAGACACCACCGTCACACATATCTCTTCTAACAATGGCAGTGGCGCTGTTGTATTCCGGTTTGAAGGGTGCGGTATAGGAAATATACTTAACCGAGGCGTTGCAACTTAGTCCTCAAGGGTAGCATCGCATATCTGGCTAACCTCAGATAGGAATCTAGTCTTATTTGGGATCGATTACAGGTGACTATGAGCGGCAGTAACTTTCATGTGGACGGCATGCTTTTTTACTACTTGAATATTATAAAAAAATACTATCGTTTTTTCGCCGACTCTGTGATATAGCTCACATTATTATACATAACATATTCGTTATTTGTCTCACGTGATCGGTCGACAAAATGCGCCCCCTGAACATTACCCCCGGTACCTCTTATACCAGCGCCTTTGTAGCTAGGCTGGCATTAGCAGTAGTTAACGAGGTGGACAGTCATGTAAACAGTTGCTGTTTCGTAATCACCCCAAAAACAATTCCATTTTTGATTTGATTCTGCATTAGCTATTTTCATTTGAACGATTTGGTCTATTTGAATTTGTCTACTGGGATTTAAATTACATAGATTCATATATAGGGCTATAAGAATGCTTATCAGTTTTGATCTACTACCGTAATAATTAAGATTAAGGTTCAAATATGTTAAGTTACTGCCTACATGTAACTTATAACACGGTACATGTCACATTGGAACAACCCAAATACTGCTATTACAACGCAGGAAAAAGTTTAGTAGTACCTCGATTGCGATTTTAATAGAATATTAAAATTTATTAACGTGCTATGAATTAAATTATAATAAATATTATTGTAATATCTCAGAACGGATTCATTGCGGATTTTATTTGAAGGAAATGCAAATTATAAAGTCCTCCACTATGTGCGATTTATTATTGATTCACTAATAAATGGTGTTGATTAATATTCTTACATAATGTGACTGTATTTTCCATTAAATTTACAAGTCGTAAGCTGGTGATGCATTTCAAACTTTAAGGATCCTTATTCTATTCTGGAGTTGGTTCCGGATATACATGGGTAGGGACTACATACCATCAAGAGGATTGCATGCAAATATCAGAGTAATAAGGTGCAGCTGTAATATCGGTAATTCCAGAAAATTCAAAGGTTCTGGATACGATAAGAAAGTTTACTTATTATTGACAATCAACAAATGTGATACAATAGGTGCACTTAATGCTAAGTAGCATTAATCGTTCTAATATTTCAAAGATGTGTAGTACAATAAACCCGTATAAAATTAATACAAACAGCAAGTATCAAGCTGTCTCAAGCGAGATACACAAGCAGAGATCATGCGATGCTTGACGCTAGAGTCAAGGAGAGCGGCCGGCGCCGACCACGCCCGCGCCTCGCGCACCCCGCGCCGCCCCGCTCCCCTCTCCATGCAAACATCGATAGATTCGATTGTTGCTCATTACGTATCCTGCTTCTGCTGTACCATTAACGACCATAAAGAACCTATATCATAATAATCCAACCCAGTTACAATACCGCTAATTGGCTACCTTATAGTCCCTGCGTATTTTAGTTTTATCAGCTTGCAAATAAAATGTTACGCGACTAATTGATCGTATTCGCTGCAATGCATTTATTTGTACGTTAAAATACGTACACGCTAAAGTAAATGTTTTAAATGTGAATGAATAGTTAGGTATTGTTTTGATAAAACAGTTAGTAGGTGCGCTCAACACAAAGAAAATTATGCAATTGGGGCTGATAGAGCAGAATCCGCGAACGTTTATCCATTACTAATGGATATGGATAGAATAGAATTATTCCGTTTTATCTGTAACTGAGTAATGATCTACAGTACGGACGGCTTTGACACGGCGACAAATAAATATCCGCGATTACTTCGCGGTAACTTACACATTAATTATATTAAATCAGATCACCTGAACATTGCGGATCTGTTGACGGTAGGTACCTTTCCGGCTGCCCAAGCGGACTTTATAAAATTAATTATAATTCAACTCATTGAGTCACGGTTAATCCAAAGCATTGTTGATAAGGATAAAACAAAAAACAAAATAGGATCTTTACGGCACATTAAACGGTGGCTAAGGTCGCAGACTAATTAAGTTGCGGCACAAATATAACAAGACATTAAGTTGAACATATTTCACGCTGATAAAAACTACGATGACAGCGTATAATATCCTTCTGGAAAAACTAAATAACACGACATCAATTATATCATATCTCTTCTCGAATTACTACCGGCAACTCACAAAGTCATCCAAATGCGTTCGAGGCGAACAAAAACCGATGGAATCGTTCCCAACGCTATTTTAAATAAACAATTAGTATAAAACAACCATCATTTTTCCGAGGAGAGTATCTCTTCGGCGAATAAAATTAAGCTATAAAACATAACGATACGATCTCCCCAAAAGCACGGGCAGCACACATAAATTATCGTATTATAATTATTTGGTGCAGAAGAAAAGCTGTCGAAAGGGACGCGAGTACGGCGAGCGAGAATCGAAATTTAAGCTGTCAAAATACTGAACCTGCTGGGCTCATTGTGGTGGTAATGATTATTATTTTCGACTTTAATTTCGGCACAGCGGCGGCCGCCTGACCTTTTCACTCAAGCGATATTTTTTATTTCAGATGTGGTTATCATCAAACGTCGATCTGGAATGGTGGCAGTGGCGGTACGATCGAGGCTGCTACATCCGTTCTCTAAGGTCTCTGGCGACCACGCCTAGCTCAAATGGTTGCGATGCCTACAACTCGACTATAATACGCGCTACTGCGTAATTGACTGCTCCAATGCTCCAACACGGTTCATTTGGAGCTGCTAATTTGCGAGGTTCGAACGCTACCGCTTAATATGGCGTAGGCTTTTTACACAATCCCTTATAAGTGACAGATAAAAAGTGACTTCATAAAATAAAAATGCAATGCGATCATTGTGGATAAAAATGAAACTATTTTTATGTCTGTTGATTTATGAGCATTATTTTTAGCCAACTGAATGTATTTTATTTTAATGCGAATTTTACTAACATGCAGTGAGGTAATTTATTTGAATAATTATTAAATGTTTAACAAAATACTTATTAAGTGTTCAGTATTTAGAACTGGTCGAAATACTGATTAGAAATAAAAGGAGTAAATTCAAAATTTAAAAGGTTGACGTTTCTGTCATAACACACATTGTACGGACAGTCGGTATTCAGATTTCGTCACGGGACGTGTATAATATAATTTATATTTATTACGGGGGTCCTGGGGACCTATTTGGGAGTCGCGAGTGTGTGTGCATCACGGTCGATCGGTCGCCGAAGGGCACCACTCTACGGTATTTATACATTTAATCACCTACATTATTGTTTCTAGCGCACAAGGGTTCCAAATTATATTTCGGATTAGAAACCAGCGACCTAAAACTCTACATTAAGTATTTTATATATTTGTCTATTTCTGATAATAAACAGTGTTTTCTAGAAAATCACACAACCTATTTTGAAAGTCTCTATTTAAAATATATCTAAAATCTATTTAAAAATAGATATATTTAGAGAACTGCTTTAAATATTTGTTAATTTTAAAAATTAACTAGGGGTTCTGAATAGAATTCAAAAAAGAGGATGTGGACTGAACAGCCCACGGAAGACATTAAATTGATTAATGGCTATATTATATGTAGAGTAGAGAGAAAACACTGGTACAATATCTATCTACCAAAAATAGTTTATGTACTATCGAGCAAATCTCTATCAAAAATGCATTACTAACTCTACAATATTATTCAAGCGATTGACAAGCTACAGCGAAACAAAATACTTTACAGTCACTTTTATTAACATGTTTATTAATATTTTATTGATACCAATAATACCAATTGCCCAATACCTCCTCCATAACTATTCGTATATCAACTTAGCATAGATCTACCGATACTACCAGCCTGCGCACGAGTTGATTGACGGCTTTTAATGATACAGATGCGTTACTGTAATTCATACTAACACAAAAGAAAATAATTTGCCAAGTGCAACTCGAATCCGCACCCGGGTTCCCTACCATCAAAAATTTCATTTTTTTATATTTCTAGAATTTGTTATTAAAAAGTGAAAATTTTAACTTTCTACCTATAATAGAAAGAAACAGCTACTTTGAAAAATAGCAGTTTGTTGTATGGGGACTCCTTTTTGTATTTTTTTAGTATTTGTTGTTATAGGGGCCAACAGTATACCTGTAAGGATTGCAAGTGTCTGTTCATTACGGTTCCAGAGATAGAGCCCTGTGACAAACGGACAAACAGCGGAGTGCTAGTAATAGGGTTCAGTTTTCAGCCTTTAGGTGCGGAACCCTAAAAACGCCGTCTATCCGGTACCTACTAACTTTTAGTTAAATTTTTGTTTACGCAACCGATTACCATCAATGATTTACAAATTGATTCTGGTTTCTCTTTTGTAAGCGAACCACTCGGCCGTGATTTTAGCGAATTTTGGTTAGGATTATTGTAAAATTTATGTAATGGACTGTACTTTTATTTTCTTAATTTAAATGAAAATGGGCATTATTGGTGTGAGTTCAATTGCAGCCAATTGGGTATTTGTAAACCAATGCTTATTATACATTTAAAGATAACTGAACTCTTGGGAGTTCGACTACCGTGGCACCACGAAAGACACAAGAACAATTTGGATTGGAAGCCAAAGCTACACTAAACAATCATAAATATTAATAACAAAATATGAATATTAAAATACCTGTATTCAGTAATGATATAGATATGACAGCTTAATTGTTTTAATCTTTTGTCCATATTTGTATAAATAAACATTAAAACATTTTAATTGTTGGCGTTAAATTTTAAACATTCTGTGTATAATTACAACATCAGAAAGAGATTAACAAAGAAAGACTGAAGACAGTTAAGAAATTAAGCTTTACGCCTTTATTAGGTTCACCATTACTTGCAAGAAAATATTGCAAGACGTAAAGGAAACAAACAACCATTAATAATAAATTGAAGGATAATTATAAATCCGTATTGTGAAGACTTGCGAATTAACCTTGAGTGATCTTACATTAACACTTCCAGAAGGAATGACAGGTGAAACATGTTTATAAATACATGTAATTTGTAAAAGTTATTAAATAAACTCTTCTTTGTTTAAATAGGAATAGAATAGCGTCGTCGAGCCTATAAAACTAAATTAATTATAATGATATCTTCAATAATATAAGCACGCATACATTATGGGGTTTTTGGACAAATAAATCTATATGAAACATAATAAATGATGGTAAACTATTTAATAGACGAATTTGTAAGTATTGAAGCGATTATTATAAAGTTGTCATGAAAGCAGTAAACTAGGTTCACAGTAGAAAGACGTTACCAATTACTATTTTATTTAATTCAAATTCAAATCTAATTTATTCAAAATTGAATCACATTTAATACTTTTTGAAAGTCACCTATTAGCTAACAACTAGTTTAGTTAGAACAAATAGTTTAGTCGTTCCCTCATTATCAGCACACCCACTACCAAAGCGCTGTAACGCCAACGTATCGAAGACCAGATGCAGATTAATTGCAATTCGGTGGTAATTTCACTTGTTCAACCTTAATTGCAGTAAAGTGCATTATTCGGAACATTTACATGAAGAATGAGAGGTCCATTTAAAGTAATGCAGTGCACCTCGGGCCCCAAGCCGCCCATTATCGATGCATTTCACACGAAACTCCGAACAAGGCGCGCACGATTTTGGCATCTAAATGTGGAATGATTTTTGGCAGAATTTAAAAGACATTATTAAAAATCCTATACTAATTTTATACTCTTTTCTACTTGGTGTTATTACAATTTGTCAATACGGTAACTGTGCAATTTTTGCGCATAAATTTATTATCGTAACAAATAAATCTTGATAATAAGGTATTGTGTCAATTTAAGACGAAATAAGGTACCGAAATACAACATTTAAATTCTTTAATGACATTTAAGTAGAAAATCCAAGCGTTGTTATTTAAGGTAAACCAGCCAGTATCCATGCTCTATTACCGAAACGCAAATACTTTTAGATAGAAATAGGTACGAAAATTACAAAATGCAAAAGTATTTAAAATACTTGGAAAAATCGTTTAAGTGCGCAACTCTTACAACTTATTTCATTATGGGTTAAAATGGACCCATTCGCGTAATAACCCCTCGCTAAGTACAGTTTTAACACTACGATGTTTCGTGTTCCGCTGACTGATTGCCACTGATTGTCAATCTCAGGGCCGATAATGACTTTTATTGCAACAGCTCTGCTTCACATTTCACGGCGTTCAAATTCCGGCTACCAAAACGATTATTTAAATATATACCTTGTCCATCTTTTACTGTAACTTGTAAGTTTGAGTAACGCTGGATTTTCTGAGCGGCATTTTTAATATTAAGCCATAATATGCCCATTTTGTGCTCATATATGCAAGTAAAGATCGCCACCATTTACCCCGCGATCCGTAAACCTTTCTTCGAAGCCTATAACAGCGAAATTTCTCACTTTACCATAAATGTTACCATTGCACCGTACCACGAAAACTCGAACCAGTTAATAACTAAGTAGTCGGGAACTCGAGTGCGTTCGGGAGATTAAAACGATATTATTTCATGGCGAATATTTTGTACATTTTTGGCGAGGCAGTACCCATAATGAAGAGTTACGACGGTGTTGATTTTAACATAATGAGCTCAGTAATTTCTGGACGGCACCTCATAATTCGCCGGCATGAATACAGTACTAGGGTTGTTGAGGATGTAAGATTTCGGAACAATAATACGGAATATTCGTGCTAATATATTTACTTCAAAAAATATATATTGAAGAGAGATACAGAGAAGGTCGAGGAAAATTTTACTTTATTGGGATTAATTTGATGTGAACATAAAAAGGTTTACCGATAAAAATAGTAAATTAAAAACTTTTAGAGGAAGTATTAGTTAATAGTTTTAAAAATGATCATAAAAAATCTAGTTGCACGAAATATTTATTATTTTCCAATACGGTTATAAGTTGATCTTCAGACAATCCATATTATCGGTTATTATTACGAAGCTCTTTAACATCACTACAGAACAAGTGTAACATTTACGTTGTCGAAATGGTTCATCTTTTTCACATAGTCGATATTTCAACGCATAATTATTTACTTGTCAGAAAATAATCTGTATGTACATTTACACTTAAATTTCATACCGCAGTTTTACGAAATAAATAAATTATATATATTTATTCGACTACAAAATATGACAACTACTACGATAAATAAAAGCAGTGATAGCCTAGTGGTTAAGAAACTCGGCCTATCGATCGAGGGGTCCGAGGTTCAAATCCCAGGCCACCTCTGATTTTTCAAAGTTATGTGCGTATTAGAAATTAATTATCACTTGCTAAACGGTGAAGGAAAACATCGTGGGGAAACCTGCATACCAGAGAGATTTATAAAAAAAAATATCTCAAAGGTATGTGAAGTCTACCAATACGCACTTGGCCAGCGTGGTGGACTATGGCCTAATCCTTCTCATTATGAGAGGAGACCCGTGCTCAGCAGTGGGGCAGTAATGGGTTGTTGATGATGATGATGATGATGGCTACGATAAATAATGAATATTAAATCTAATGGCAAATCCTATCGCATTATTTCACCTAAAAATATGATTACCTAATTATTTATTGTTTCAAATATAGCACTTTGATTAATATATTCCTCCCTCAATAATATATTGGTACAGCACGATGGAGTACGCTCCAGGTCTTTCACTTGTACTCATGAGACCAGATTACTGATTATAATTGTAGATAATGTCTCCTGCAATCCCTGTAATTTACTTAAATATCATCACGGCAAAGTGCCGTTTATTCTTTTTATTTTTTATTTATATAGGTTCCACTGCTGGGCACGGGTCTCCTCTCATAATGAGAAGGGTTAGGCCATAGTCCACCGCGCTGGCCAAGTGCGTATTGGTAGACTTCACATACCTTTGAATTTTTTTTTATAAATCTCTCAGGTATGAAGGTTTCCTCGCGATGTTTCCTTCACCGTTTAGCAAGTGATAATTGATTTATAATACGCACATAACTTTGAAAAAATCCGAGGTGCGTGCCTGGGATTTGAACCTCGGCCCCTCGATCGAGAGTCCGATTTCTTAACCACTAGGCTATCACTGCCATAATTGGTGGTTGGTTGGTAAATAGGTATAAAATTGGGTTATTCCTTAATTACAGTCCCACATTTACGTATACGATATTCTACATACCAAATATCGTCCTACGCAAATGGGTTTCCACTTCTCCAAACTAAACACGTCAACATTAATAAAATTGCGGGGTTTTTTCGCACGAACAATTTCCGTCCACCGTCGTATGAATCTCGCCTCACCGTCATAGTCCATTTAAATCAAGGAATGTCGTAGGTTTACTCTCATCTGCAAACCTTAGGTGCTATCTTAGTAACGCAGGTCAGGTGTTAGTTTAATATGTATTTTGCGTTTCTCGATGTGAGTGTCAAGTTTTTAAAATGCTTTTGTAAGTGAAACTTTAAAAATGTTATGTTTAGAAAGCATATAGTCTGTAAAAATCGTAATAAATTCTTAAAACAAATAGTTAGTAAATAAATAATAGTTAGTAATCATTGTAATATTGTACGTACCTACATACGCATCTACTTTTATTTCATACCACAAGCAAAGTAATCCCGATTTATCTTATAAAAATTGTTAATAAAAATACTATGATTCATTTTTCAGTACATATAGCTATATATCTTTCACCGTATCAAAAAGAATATAATATATACTAAAATAATGTTAAATTAAGTCGTAATACTTACGGTAAAATATATAGAATAGTATAGACTATTGAATTTATTTACTAATAACTGAAAATTATGCAACGCAAAAAGCTTTAAAACTTATTAAAGACATAAATTTTACTACTTTATTAAGCAAATATTGACGATAATTAATTAAATAAAACTCCTTAAAGTGTTGCCTCGAATATTAACCTCGACAACACGCTTTAACATTTAAACTATTACGTAATCCTTACTCAAAACCTTACACTTCATTTCAGGTGTCCGCGTAATGAACTTAAATCAGATGACAAAATTCAACCTGACTCGTTTCATTCAAAGGCTTAATAAGGTAAAATAAAACCAAAAATTGACCGCAACTCAATTATTTTAAATCCATCCTCCGATATACGCATACATATTCATGAGGCAATACAAAAGACATCAACGCGTGGCGAATAATTCCCACCTAATTTTATCGGATATCGAATGTCAGAGCACTCGTAAATCATAGTAATATTATTTTAACGGTTTATTTACTATGCATTAAGACCTACACATCTGTGAATCGGAGTTGATGTAATAAAATGTCATTATTGTGAGCGTTAGTACGGCCAGTGTAGGCCTAAACGCGGAGAGGCGGCCTCACAGCGATGTCGAAGACGTAAAAACGGCGGGAAAGAGACTAAACATTGAATGCATAGCGAGGACAGTGACTACGAGTGTACGGGGCGGCGTCGCACTCGCGACTAGCCGTGCTATCGTTCAAGCCGCGCGCGAGTACCGTTAGACAGAGAGAGCGAAACGACGCAGTGCGTGCGAGCGAGAGAACTAGTCCGCGCCCCGTCCGAGCCATCCGGAAGCCTCGCTGAAACTGGACCGTTTTCTTTTCTTGTTATTATTGAGATCGGCTCTCAAGTTCTGTTGTTGTCGCGCGGCGCGCCGCTCGCGCTGATAACGCGATGCCACACCGGCCTGCGCACGCGCACGCTCCGCAGCTTTAAGCTCGCTCGCTCGCGGACTCTACACCCCCAGTGATGGAATGGATATTCGATAACCAAGTGCTGTGGTACTGACTTCTTCGTTTGGATAGTGTGTTACAATTAAAAATATTTATTATTTTTAATTTTTATTTCTGTTGAACGTAGTGCTAAAGTGATACGATACTCAGTGCTCTAATTAACCGGGTAGGTACATAGCGACTGGATTTTTTACACTGAACTGTAACGTTGTACTAGTGCCGTAATACTAACTGAAGCTGAAACGCACAGTAAAAGGACAAGCTGAAAAGGACTTTTCCGTGAAACGAGGTAGGTGACTTTTTTTCAGTGATCTTGTTTGCGCGATAAACTTTTTCATCCCTTTTTTATAAATTGTGACACTTTATACAATTAACATAATAATAAAGAGCGGCACTCATATAAATATTAAACCGAGAAAAGAAAGTCCGTATACAAAAATATGTCCTTTAATCGATTCAAAGCAAAAAATACTTTTTATTTCAGCGATAAATTTTAAATATAATGTTACCATAAACTACTGGTCCTTTTTAAGTGTAGCGGTTGAAAACAACGAATCTTTTATGATTTTACTTTCCCCAATCGCAATATAAAAAATAGGTATTTGGGCGATGATTTAATTCTTACTGCACTCAAAAAAGACACGTAAACAAATTAATTTAAAGATTTTGAGGTATTATTGAAATCTTAATCATTTGGTCTCATTTTTAATGCTGTCATTAAAATCTGTAGTTAAATTCTCTTTTATATTTAACTGCATGGCAATTCAAAAGAAATTGGATCAAAAGTAAAAAGCTTAACAGCCGTATGAAACATTAATCTGACACTTACTCGTGTGAGATGAATACTTTGAGTGCATTTTATGCATTCCACTTTCCTCTGTATCAAATACGTGATACGAATTACTCATCGCCGTTCGTTATCTACTTTTATACGTATTTTATGAACCCAGATTTTTATTGTAAAACAATTATTCGTTATAAAACAATATAACGATAAAAAACCGCGGTCGTAGTAAGTAGTAAAGGTTTTTCCGCAACCTTGCCCTGTGCCCAGTAAAAGCCATAAAAATAAAAGTGAATGGTACGGTTTCACCGCGATTTTCACTCATTCTAACAATAAAAGAAATAAAAATAAAATAAACAATTATTTGACCTAGTAAACCAGAAAGTGACTTGGGTACGCTATTTTGCCGTGGCCGCCGGCCGTCGGGTAACACTTTTTGCTCCCTTTGCCCATTGTGTAGAACCCAGTGCTATCGGGATGATCGGAGACAATATGGCTTATATTGTTCTAACTTTCAATTTTTAAAATGGATAACAAATTAATAAAATAATATCCAAATCCCCATAGAATAAATTTACCTTCTTAAAATTATTCAATTGTTATATTTATGACACAAGAAGCTATTCGTAATTATTTCAATAAAAAGTATATTTGTTTAAAATAATATACGTATATTTAAAATGAAAACTTTAGATAAAACGATAATACAACAAAAAAACAATACAACAATAGCTATTTAAGTTACAAAAATAATTCCAATTCCGCAAATAATTGCAAACGAGTACGCATGTGGTGGGTATTAAATGTGTAACTGGTGTTCAACTTCTCTCAACATAAATGTACTCCTTTTCCGTGTTAAATGTTCTTCTCACATGTACCAGCTCCTTGAAAAGGCTCGCTACATCAACGGCTACCACAAAAATAAAAGAGAAATAAAAATTAAGGCGGCGGCGTTCGCGAAATTGCACTTATCTTGCATTTGCATCGATGAAATAAAGGCATCGATGATATAAACTGAGACTTTATATCCAAATTGCACCGATAATTTCGTCCAATATTATGTTATAAAAATTAAACCAGTTAAATGTTTTACATTATGTTCTAGTTAGTGGTTTTCGAAAATATTTTTATACTCGTATCTTATCGGCTACACCAAAAATTATAAATTACTGTTCGTTTCATTAAACATGTTTAACCTTTCGTAAACATAAAAGTACAACGTTAGAACTATTGATTTAAATGTATTGTAGACGAAGGCCCTGTTTTATTATTTAAACGAATGCAAATCCGTTAAGCGTAAATAATTCCACAACAATGCTCCAGGAAACTACTTTAATCTCAATACCAAAATTAAATACAACAGTGAAAAATAGAAAGTGAACTGAACGCATGATATAACTAGCCAATACCACCCGATCCCAATAATTACTTGCCTAATAAGAATGCTGTTATCAGAGATCTCGCACACTACGGAGCCAATTTAAATCCTCCGTTGAACTTTTTATTTTACATAAGACATGGACACTGATATTTTATGAATGTCTAGGAGTGCACGGATCGTAATTATTTTGCACCGTCAAAACTCAATCTCGGTTTCATACTGACCACAGATTGCGTTTCGAAGAGAAAAAAGAAAAAGAGCTGCTCGCTCCGAAACGCTGTGTCATCTCTGTTATTATAAAATAAAAAAAATAATTAGACAATTCGCTTTCACTGGCATTGCAGATAGGTGCGTAGAGTTAGGTAACTGACAGACTTGTCTGATTTGATCAGATCCAACGACAACTTTCTGGTTTAATGGCTACGATCGTAGATGTTAGGACGTCAAATATAACGATGTCTATGATTTTATGATACGAAAGATTTTGCATATGGATATATTCAAAAAATCAGAGACGCATAAATTATGTGCAAAGATAAGGTATTAAAAAGTTTTGGTAGTGAATTAGGCTACTTTCAAATTTAATGCTAAGTTATAATCAGGTTTTATGGCTATATAATACATTATTTTTAGTTGAAGCGAATCAATTGCGCTTTTGTGAACTGATTAATTCTGAGCCGCATCTTATGGACGATAATTAATCCTAACGAAAATGTTACAGTTTTTGCGATACCCAATCCCCGTGAGTTTGTTTTAGATTTGCATTTAATTAGCAATTAACATTTTTTATTGAAACTAGTTCATAGCATCTCGTTAAATGAAGCTTATAAGTTACTAAGCAAAGCTCAAAGAATTTATTTAAATTTAATCATCGAGTGAGCGGCCACAAAGCCATTGGACGCTCAAATGCGTTTCGAATTATTAATCCGATTCCAATCGATTAATTAGTGTTTTACAAATACTATATTTTGTAACTGAATCTAATTTTCGCTTAGATTGTATTTGACAATTTCAAAATGAGGAAAAACATTCGAATGAGTTTTTTGCGTATATTTCGTGTTTACGGAAAATTTTAACTTGGAGGCTTACCTGACGAAATTCGAGTTACGCTATAGTTATTCAGGGTTTCGTAAAGAACATACATGTAAGCTTACAAATGCAAGTTAGAGTAGTGTGGTCTGACGTATGGATCAATATGATTGTTTTTTTTTCTTTAGAAAAGAAAAATAATATGAATACCTAATGTATTGCAGTAGTTATAAATTTTCGCTTTCAATATACACGAAGAATGTTTTTATTATAATTAATAACCAATACAACTTAATAGTAATTGAACCGAACTTATATGATAACAAAGGCAATATTTGATTCATATTTAAATTAGTTCTTCGTTGCGACATTTAAGCTAACTTTGATATAAAAACAAAAAGCAAATACTTGCAAAATGAATTCCATTTAAATCATTAAATTATTGAAATGAAGCAATATTTCAAAGTAAACTAAATGTAAAGCGTTGTACAATCAAAGGCGGGTGGAATGGCGAGGTACGGTATACGCTTAATTATATTTAACAAATACTTACAATTTGTAAACGTTTTATCGAATCAAATGTTTTTTGACGACCCGCGTGGCGGAGCGGTTACCATACCGGTCTAGACGCGTAGAGGGTCCCGGGTTCGATCCCCGGCCAGACAGATATGTAAATGATGAGTTTAGATTTCTGTTTCTGGGTCTGGGTGTTTGTGTATTTGTCTATGTGTGTGTCCATGGCACTCACGACACAGGGAATCCTAGTGTGGGGCTGTGAGTGTAGAATGTGTTTTTTTATGTTATATTATACTAAAACTTTTTATAGATTATTTGCTTCATGAATATCAGGAATTAGTTATTTTTAAAATGTTATACATAAATAAAAAGGAGTAATAAATAGTGACAGCTATATACAATGAATTATAGTCTAAATTCTCGACTTCAAGTCTTTTTATATCTCGCAATCATGCGCATATGGAAATTAAAAATAATTATAAATAGGTTTAAGGAATAAGAAAACCGTTGTAAGGAAAAACGTACTTACATGCATAGGAATTTACTATTTTCTGAAATGTTAGGAGTTGTTTGCGGTGCATTGGGACATTGAAGAGTCATAATAATATGAATGGATATGTACATCGCGTCAAAAGCTTAAAAATAATTATTAATTATAGAAAACGATACAAAGATTTTTTTTCTTTGGAAATTATACTGAAAAGAAATAGAGATTTTATTTTATCATAATAAAAGTATACCTTATGTTACTCAACTAACCTTTGTAATAATATAACAGGTACGAATTTATGTATCAATGCATTTCTATATAATGGCTTTATTAAAATTACTCATAATAATATTATTTTATTTTATTATAGAAGGTAACACATTATATTGCCTTATATTTCATACACACATACCTTAACCCTTAAAGGATTATAAGAATTTAATAATACGTGGGATTTATGGCAATTAGAAGATTATTACCTATATTCATCAATATAATAAAATTCTACCATATTAAGGCTTTACAAGAGACGCGTTATAGATACAGACAAAAATGGTTAAAGTTACCTTATAAAACCATTTACGACAAATCCGTTCAAATTTGTAATAGCTATTCAGATGTTTTTTACTTACTTTGTTGTTAATTACTTATTGGTTATATTACAAAGTTATATCTGACGCGGTTTCCCGACAGATGGTGCTACATGTATCCTAAAACACGGTATCGATGCTTGATCTGTTAAAATAAATGTCCTCAGGATTAAAATGATACATCATATGTAAGCCAAATTGAAGGATCATGACTATTTTCTCACATTTGATCAAATATCCACTTAATACATATTGGACGAGTAGAATATATTTAAAAAACCTTATAAAGGTCCTTCTCTGTCACGTCGAGGTAACTTACAATCAAATAACCTATTGGTACAAACATATAATTTCTATATAAGAATATAACTACAACTTTTTGTTTCACTTTTCATAAATTGAAATGGGTTTTCTCAAAAACAAGACATATTTACACCGACACTTACTGTAGTATGAAGAATAAATACTTTTATTCGAACACGCACTTATGTCGCTAGTTGTACGAAGACCCACAAACCTCTAGGTAGCTCGGACAGGGATCGTGTCTAGAGAATGTTCGATACGCCGAAATGCGGGACACCTTTGATGATAGCGTTACAACGATCCAAAAAAACTGTTGCATGAAAAATATTTTTATTCGAACACGCACCTATGTCGCCAATTGTACATAGACCCACAAACCTCTAGGTAGCTCAGCCAGGGATCGTGTCTAGAGAATGTTCGATACGCCGACAAACGGGACACCTTTGGTAGCGTTACAACTAGCCTAATAAATTTAAAATTGTTGCATGAAAAATATTTTTATTCGAACACGCACTTGTGTCGCCAATTGTACGTAGGCACACAAACCTCTAGGTAGCTCAGCCAGGGATCGTGTCTAGAGAATGTTCGATACGCCGACAAACGGGACACCTTTGGTAGCGTTACAACTAGCCTAATAAATTTAAAATTGTTGCATGAAAAATATTTTTATTCGAACACGCACTTGTGTCGCCAATTGTACGTAGGCCCACAAACCTCTAGGTAGCTCAGCCAGGGATCGTGTCTAGAGAATGTTCGATACGCCGACATGCGGGACACCTTTTATGGTAGCGGTAAATTGAAAAATTACAACGTCCATAAGCCATAGTCTTCTATTTTAAAGATTCTAGGCAATCACGGTCATTTGTTGTAAAGCTACATAGAGTGATTATAAATACTGTACAATGATCGACAGTTGTTCGTTGAACAACCAAGTTAGAAAATTTATCTTATTAGAAAATCTTTAATCTTAAATAATAATAGATCCTATAATTATAATCTATTCTATAATTTATTAATTACTATTCCCCGGCTAAACTAATAACCATAAAATTTCAATTGCAAATGGATATTAGATAGTATTAAATCTGGAATATTATGCATTAAAGAAAAATTCATGGATAAATGGAATAAAAGTGCTTTTAATTTTAATTTATTACGAGTATTACGTTAGGTAACAGATTAAAATATAGTAACTAAAGAAGAGGAGACACAAGTGTCACGACTCAATTTTAAACAGATTATTTCAATATTATGAGTACATAACTTGCAAGTCCTGTTCTGTATGGCTTAAATATATTTTTATAACCCTTTATTTTATTCATCAAACATCTAACCATGTATAGAATGTAATCCAAACAAATAACAAATCACTATTAGCTTTAAGGATATCTAAGATACCTATGGGTACAGCACAAGAAAGATCACGAGTAAATTTTCCGTTCCAACCATGCGTTGAATGCTAATGACAGCTGCCTTCGTCACAGAATTAGCCGGGTAGGTGTGACGACAAATGGATGGTTTCAAAACGAGCTCACTTGCCTTGCCGCATTTGCATATAATTGCAGCTCGATTCTAATTATACCAGACACAGATGTTCATTACTTTTCTATAACCTCGTTTGAGCAAACCATGTATAGGTTCCACCGTAGATCGCTGATTTATTGCGTCAGAAACTAGTGCATCTTTAGTTGTATATTTTTTTGGGTGTAATTTAAAACTTATACTACATTATAGAATTATGTTACTAAATTGTATTTCTATGTTGCGAAAGAAAATAAGCTTAAAGCTTCTCCTTTGTTTGTTAATAGTTTTGTATGTAAAGCTATTTTAAAAATACAGCTTTGGTTTAGTATAGTATAATACACATAAATAAGACTATTAAATTAAAATAGTAATGAGCCATGACAACACTAGCGGTACGCGGCAACCCAAAAGCAATGCATTGGGGGTGTGATTAACCTTAGTAGTAACTAATATGGTCATAAACTGCGACCAATGACCACGTATTTCGTAGACATATATCGTAGACATAGACCATTTGCTATAATATAATATTTGCTAATATAACATAAAAATAGTATTCGGAATTAAACCAACAAATTCCAGTTCAAACTAGATGTTGATCTCTCTTTCTCTCGTAACCATGAAATCTAAAATATACGCAGTTCAGAAATAAATTTATTGATTGCATTCAACGTTGCAATCGGACGTGAAAAATGACGGGTTCGGAAAAAAATATCCGTCGCTAAGAGAACGTAGCAAATATTATGCGTCTGTTGCAACAGACTCATGAATCACGATGCAATAAATAAATTCGCGTATCCTAGGGGTGAATTCGCGAAACTGTACACGAGGTAGCGCATGCGATTTTGATACGAAATTACAAGATCTGAATACAGTCCCAATCGATTATCGCGTGCGATATTTCAATAGCCGGTATCAAAATAGTTTTCAAAGAGCATTGAGACATAGACGGAGATCTCTGATAAAAATTCAAGGAAATTCGAAATAGTCTGCATTCAAGTACATCGCTCAGATTGTAAAAAAATGCACAGACGACGGTATAGACGTCGCATAATTTTTAGATTCATTTCCATAATGTGCAGCCGAACGCTATGAGGTCATCAGCGTAAATATACAGCTGTGTTTATACCCATTACTGTCCCACTACTGGGCAAGGGTTTAAGAATAAGGGAGGTTCAAACCATAGTCCATGAATGGCCAAGAGCGAATTGATAGACATCACACCTATGTGAACTTTTTTAACAGCACTCCCGACCTTTTTTTCGAGATTTCCTAACGATGATTTTCTTCATCGTCATAACAAGCTATTATATTAATTCTAATACGCACCTAACTGAAAAATTAGAGTTGCCTTGTATTCGAATCTCGGACCTCCCGATTGAAAGACAACGTATTATACATATTACTAGGATATCATTAAATATGTATATCTTACATAGTCGTACTCACAAAATAATTGTCCTAGTACAATTATTAATCTTCATTACATAGATCTTCGGCTGTCGAAAGTAAAACCTACGACGAACTGCCCACGTCTCAAATAACTGTAAAGTCATCGCATAAACAAACTATTTCAACCTGCAATGTATTGATCTACTAACGAACCAGATTTTGATTAGCTTACTTCAAGCTTAAATTGCAGTACAATTTCAAAATTTAATTTTGCAAAGTCAGTACTATTAAACTAATGTTGGTGGAACTTTCACTTATCCTGATATTTCACGAAGATATATTTTTTTCTTTTTTTTATAATTATACCTAAACGATGAAGCAGACGGGCTACCTGATGGAAAGTAGTCACCGTCGCCTATGGACATTTGCAACACCAGAGGAGTCGCCAATGCATCGCCGGCTTTGGAGGAGAGCTCTTTTTACACCTTTTTTGAAGAGCCCCATGTCATAGCGCTCTTATGCTATATATAATATAAGCTATTAGTAATTATTATTATAGTAGAAATATAATATAAGCTATTAATTATTATTATTAAATATTAGAATACATAGATTGATCTAAAAAACTTAAACTAACATGCAATGGACGAAGTATGGATTTATTTATTACAATAAATTATTACAAATTCCTATAAAGAAATAAGAAATTAATTTTGAAAAATAATTAAATGTGTAATATTTCGTTGCGTATGGTATTAAATCCTCTAAATTCGAAAATTTAATAATATCGATATACGGTCTTAAAGGATGGACAAGATAAAGTAGCGTTCACAATCAAGTGCATGACTGCGTTTTAGAGTTCCGTACGATAGCCTCTTACTGAACCTACGCCGTCCATCCTTCTGTCCGATTAACCTTAATACATAAGTCGCTAGTTGAAATGATCACAGAATATACAATTATAGCGGATATCCTAACAAATTATAAAAACATAAATGAAGGTAAAAGATCTAGACCTGTTTTAATTTTTTACTTTTTCTGTGCCTTTTTTATAATAAGTAATTAAAAACCATAATACTCGTATGTACGAACTTCAAAGTAAGTATTTTTATGAAGATAATTCTCATTTAAAATTACAAATAAACAATTAAACCTAGCTAGCCGGATTGAAACTAGATTTTTCAATATCAATAAACGAACAATTTTTAATATTTTTATAACTATATCGCATGAATACATTCATCGTAGTACCTTCAGTGTGAACCCGACTAACACTTAGCCAGTTTTTGCTTCCATATCGACACAGACGTGACTGTATCGAGACTAGACTTTTTTCCCAGTTGCGGTTGTATCAATACGTGACAGTCATGCGTTACTTGTACTTGATCTCTGCGCTCGTGTGAATACGCCCCAACCATTTATTGTGTTATTTTTTTGTTTTTAATAAATAAAGAGCAGTAATAGCCTAGTGGTTAACTCGACCTCTCAATCGAGGGGTCCGAGGTTCAAATCCCAGGCACGCACCTCTGATTTTTCAAAATTATGTGCGTATTAGAAACATATTATCACTTGCTGAAAACGGTGAACCTGCATACCTGCGAGTTTTATAAATAAAAATCTCAAAGGTATGTGAAGTCTACCAATACGCACTTGGCCAGCGCGGTGGACTATGGCCTAATCCTTCTCATTCTGAGAGGAGACCCGTGCCCAGTAGTGGGACAGTAATGGGTTGATGATGAATAAATATGAACGCAGCTTATGATCCTTATGTTTATAAAAAAATTGGTAACATTCAACGCCTATGCACCATTTCGTAGACTTGCTACGCGAACAATTTTGGATTCAACTATTAATTAGGAGAAGTTTGTTCACTATGATTGGAAGTTTAATTTTTTGCGCGTGCGCATTCCTCAAATTAGTTGGAATTCGATACAATGCATTCGATTACCGATAAACGCCATATGGTTGTAAAATCTATTTATGATGTGGCGACATTTACAGGTTTCTATATATGTTTTTTTTTTTGTTTAAAAAATAAAGAACTGTTATGGTTAGGTTATAAGTTAACAAGAATTTATTTTTATTTTATATTTTATAGAAGTTATAACTGCCACAAATCTGAGATACATTGCTATCCTCGAGGACTACGTATTAATGCTTCACATGCCATCAATATTAAGGTAGCTAAGAGACCTCCATTTTATTGGAATTACTCAAAAAACTTCCCATATTGTGTGTAAAAACACAAATGCTGTTAAATATTTTCGTTCACGGTCACTCATCTAACTAAAGACCGTGCTAAGTTATTTAACTTGACGTACCATTACTATAGCTGTGTGTTCAAGCTTAATAATATTATCGCAAATCAGAATAAATAACATGAAAGTTAAATAGTATGAATAAATCTCACTCTAAAATCATGTACTAATTTATGACGGTTTTAAATATTTTTACTATGAATAATGTGTAAGAAACCGTTCGTTTATCATCCGATCTTATTTGCTCGAAGCGGACGCAGTTTCTCTATGTAATAATCTATTCTTAACATCTTCAGTATCCGTTAAGGCCAAGTAATGAATTAACGTTTCACCATTCAATTGGTAATGGTGCTCCACAAGTTTAGTATGTTTAAATATATAGGCATTATAACGGATGTTTAAGAAAGTGGAGTTTTTATTAACTACGTGGTGGGTTTAGTATAGCAACCTTCTTTTAATATATCCAGATAAATGTCCTTTTAATGGGGTTGTGGAAGGCTTATATTTGTCTCCGTTCCCAAGTGGTGATAGATCCAAAAATGTGTTATCTGTAATAATTTTAGGTAACATAAACATGACATGTTGCACTTATTATTACGAAGTAGTTTGATCTTCATTCTTAATGCTGATTGTATTCCTTAAATAATACATTTACGAGCTTATACTATTTTAAGATTTTTTTTCAATAAAAACTCATGTTTAATTAAACAACTGCTTACGACGTACTCATGTTATTAAACTAAAAATAACCAATACTTAACTATAAACCAAAAATCAAACTCCTAGTCTTATCTGAATGCTCACGACGTCTATTAGATATCAAACCACATTCATGGCTGATCGTACAGTTTACATGACGATAAAATATACTTAAATCAATTACTACGAGGAAGCTTGCAAAGATCCTTTGGTAATATATTTAAATTATAATAAAAACTTTTATTATAAATACAGGCTGGCTCTTCAGCAACTTTACGATTTTTACTCTTCATGACTTCCTCGGTTCTGTTAACATACAAAACATATCCCATGTTTTATAGTAAATTGACAACGGTAATAATATCAAGTGATCAACGATTTTATTATTACAAATTTACCATTATATATTCTAAAGCCTTATTAGTTACTTACTCTCAGTACCTACTCGAGAATTTTAAATACTTATTATAATCTTACGTTTTCGAGTATGGAAGGTTTGGGAAAATCATTTACATTTTTTAGGGTTCCATATTTATTTTCATATACCCTTTTACAAATATCATGAATATTTCCTCGCGTTATAAGTTTCATTTATTTTTGACAAAAACGATTGCTTTGAGGCAATTACTTAAACTGTATCATATCGATAATTCCTACTTGCCCTACTTAAGGTAATCAGCGATCTTACCTAGAGACCTGCTTAGGACTCATATTGTTCGCTCACACGTGTGTTAGTAGTAAAAAGCGCACTTTCATTGTCTTGAGTGGCATGCGTCTGGTTGCGTAATGTACTGCTCAGATGGCAATCGGGTGCATGGGAAACGTATTGTTCGAACAAAACTCGTTCACACACATGAATGCCAACTTTAGGCCTGTTATTGTACGCCTCGTTACGATCGCTAATTCGTGGACGATACTAATGAGATGCAATTCCACTTACAGTCTTTGTATGCTAAGTATATTATAGCAGAGGATTTGAATTGTTTCAATGTTGAATTGGGAAATCTTTGGCATTTTTGTAACTTGGTGTTTGTAAGGCTGTTTTAAATAAAGAGTTTATGTAATTATGTCACAATATAGAAAAACATATTTTGCTACAAATATTCAGGTAGCTGTTAAAGTTCTACAATAGGGAGTTGTAAAGTTATTCAAAGAAGAAGACCAAAATTGTGTAAGGAAACAGACACTTCAAATTAATTCCTTAAGTGACGTTCCTTCGAGGTAAAAGTTTATAAATATAAAATGCAACGGTCGCCTGCACCACCCAGACATTGATTTGATAATATTTATTAAATATTACAATTGAGCACGAATCCATCGATTGCTCAATGCTCAAGCAATACGGATTAGCGCAGTTAGCCGATTTCTTTAACACGAAATTGATTATGACAAAAAAGTTTGATTAAATAAAACTTCGTTGGCATTTTATTGAAATGAAATCGTTTCGCTCCGTAGGCATTATCGTGATTCCTAACAATAACTTCGAAATTCTCATCGGCATACGAAATCTTGAAAATTGTTCTTGCGTCACAAACATAATTGCCGTTACTGATTATTATAAAACTGATCTTTTATGGACAATTTTGAAACGTAATCGCTGCTGAACTAGATCACTGGGTATTTGGTGGTCCATAAAAATCGATTGGTACGGTTTATTTAGGATCTACGCTAGCCATTCACTCCGCCAATTTACTTCACATTTCAAAAAACGCAGTATTGACAATAGAAATATATTTTATATTTCATCTAATTTCCTAACTCACCTTTTTTAAGCCAGTATCAGACGAAAGTTCTTTTCCAGTTTGTCTCGAAATATAAAATAAAATTGTAAAATATAGAATTAATTTAATTGTTCATAAATTATTTACAAGCGAAGTTAAAATAATCATACTAATAATATGACCAATTACGGACGAATTTTATTACAGTCGAATCCAAGGTCTTCTTCCGCTAATTATTGATAATAAAAATACTTTTTAAAATTCTGTGAGCAAAAAAAAATATGTCTGATTTTTGACATTAACATTTCTGTCAGTTTTAAATTCAATCTAAATTTTTAAATTTAAATATTCCTCCTTAATTCCATTTCTCTCGTATACCCAACACCTACATTATTTTGGTACCTAATTTAAAAATATATCTTAGTATTGCAATATTCGATACCTAAGAAATTATACCGTTGTTAAGATGACCTAACACCATTGTAAAAATTTGAGCTTACTGTTCACATTGTTCGAATTACTAATAAAACGGCGAGCAATACAAATCGGTTAGATTTAATGGTGCAACGTTTTAATTGGTCGGAATGCCGCCAGCATATTTTATTGTACGTTACTGTATTCGATCTATTTAAGTGAATGTGGGTCATTGAGTTATGTGAAATGCATTTTTACGATGCTTCGGGTTTTCTTGTGGCGTCTGTAAAGTTTTCATTTCATCGATTTTTATCGTTATTCGGTGTGTTCATACGGATACATGTATAGATCACATAATTGCTATTTATTGATAATTTGTCTAATTTTTAAATACTTTTTATATTTTCATATTTTTGAATATGTCAACTGATTTTTGCAATGTTTTATATAAAGGAAGTCTGATAAATTAGCGGCTAAAGTTGCATTATTGTAAATGTTGATGAATGTGGAAGAATATATTGTATTTTTGAAATCCCTTCTGAGTGTTTCAATATTCGTTTTTTTATATTAGTAAAAAAACAAGGTAGAATATCAAGTGGCCACTGTTGCCCGTGGAAATCTGTTTCTAAAATCGATCACAGACGCGTTACCGCATTTGAGGACTAAAAATTAGGAATGGTCGCCTCATATTTAGAGGACATAGAAGACACTCTTTTCCGGAAATGGTGTATTATAGTAGAGTCGATACACAAGTAAGATAAATTAAGAAAGTTTACTACTTTAGACAAGGCTAACGATAAAATTTATTGTAACTCTATATAAGTAATGCGTTTTAAAAATATAGTAGTTGATATAATAAATAACTTTCCAGCTCTTTCAAAGAATCTATACCTTTCAATCAAGCTAAGAAGTCCGATGACGTATTTTTTTAATAAATCATCATTATACATTGTCAATTAACTGCTATTAACTTAGATACGGTTTTAATATTCAACAGTCCCTTGTCTACAAGTTATAGAATATTGTTATTCATTTATGCATAGTCTTGATTGCATCGGCTATTAGTGCCTATTCACATGTACCAGAACCACACCACACCTACGCGATCGGGTGCAAAGTATGAAAATGCATTGTTTTATTCATACCTTTTTCCGTATATATTGACAATGTGAACCACATCTCAGCTACAAGCAACATCGCGCATGAAAGACCGGACACTTCGCAAATACACGTTTTTGTAGTTACCACAATGCTACAAGCTACAGCTACTAGAAGCTGCAGCGACGCCATTCACACATAACCACTTTCTGACGTGTTGTCGCTGCCGTGCGGCATGTCTGTGGTACATGTGAATAGGCACTAGTCTACATCTAGTTTGCACGTGTAAGGTACGCCACACTACGCAGATGTCCGCCAAAATTATCATAGGACCTTCGAGTGGAAGTGGGCCAATAAAAACAACGTCAATGTCCATTTGCTTAGATGTTAAATCTGTTGACAGCTTGCGCCCGCGCCGGCGACAATCAGTTGCGCCATTTTCTGTATGCACGACGTGGCAATGTTAGATACAGATGTCAGTAGTATAAGTGTAATTAGTATGTATGTACTTTTTTTACAATATAAGAGTAGCAGTCCACCTGATGGTAAGTGCCTACTGCCGCCCATGGACATCTGTAATCAACGCCAGATATGATTAGATATTCCTACCTGAGGTCGGCCACATATTCGCCGCTACCCCTGAGGACTAAGCTGGAACGCCTCGGAAAATTATGTCTCCCTTACCACACCCTTCAAAACGGAACACAGCAGCGCCTTACACTGCTGTTATTAGGCAAAAATAGGTGTGGCGGTGGTGCCGCCGGAGTCGAAACACAAAGTGTTCTACCACCTTAATAGCTATGCTACAAATATAGTTATTTGTGTCTATGTGTTATTTATTGTCGTTGTTATTATTATATTGTTTATGTTAAAGATCATACAATTTGTATATCAAGTAATAATTCTTTATTGACATTTATATATTGGATGACCAAATTATTCAATAGATCAATAAATTCTTGATAGATTTTCTTGAATAATATCAATTGAATGATCGTAAACTATTTGATTTATACATTATTGTTCCTATAAAGTGGCGTTTATTCGCTCCAAAATAGGGAAATACTAATAAAGTTTATTACTATAATATACGTATGCCCAATACATATGTAAAAAAATATCTCCCGTACCGAAGTAAATAAGGTATAAATGACATAGAACTCCTCCCTACTGTTAATCACAAATGAGTAATTTTCCTTACCATAAAATTTAAGTAACCGAGCCGCCAATAAACATTTATGACAAAATTTATATAGAAAAGGCTATCCGGAGGCGATCATAGATGTGTCTCACTTCTCAAGATTAAGAAAATCAAATTAAGGCAGCCAGATCCCACACCCTTCCACCGAAACGCAACAACTGAACTAGAAATAATTGTGACATCGATACCTCCTCGGTTGAACTATACTGGTTCTACCTTTCGAAAATACTATTAACCTTGTTGAATTATCGATAGGTAGTCTTCGAAGGCATAAGAGCATCATCTTACACTTGTAGAAGAGAAACTGTAGAATCCTAGCTTTGAAAAAGGCTAACAAATCTCAAGTACGCGTAGCCGTTCTACTACATATATCGCGGTCCAAGTCATATGGAATGTGCCTATCAAATCCATAACAATGGTATAACAAAAAATCTCCCACGGCACATAATAATGAATAGCTAACGACGAAAACTAGGTGAATCTTTGTGCAATAGTCCCGTGTCTTTTTAAAAGAAATATGATCATTTTCAATTTCATAATGTTTCCCACACGTAGTATGAATGCCAGTTGTCAAGGAGGGAACTGACAAATTAGTGTAATCTAAAATAGATTTTGCACAGCACACGTAGTATTACTGGCCAACTCGTTTTCAAATACGTTAAATTTTCTTCTTCGGTAATAAGTCTTGGATGGTGCGTTTATATGGTTTCTTTTTTCTGCGCTTGCATGTTTTTCCAAACACTTTCCTTTCAAAAAGTGTAAGTATACCCATTGTGGGCTATAAACAAAGACTTAACAGTTTGCATGCATTTTACAAAAACAATTACTATATCTCCTCAATGGCACGACTATACAAATTAACAATTTCAAGTTTCCTATAAACCAGCATGTCTATAAACGCACCTAAGCCGTAGCACGTGTACATTGCGTCGTCACTAATAGTGATTACACGGTCACATTATATGGTCATAATGACAATAATTCAATATATGAGTAGCGAATAAATTTATTAAATCCTCGTTAGTGCGTGGACGTGCGTATCTATTGCGTGATGTTTGTTCATTGCTTCAATAATGACATAAGGCCCATACATAGCTGAAATAATTTTCCCTGGAGTTATTAGGTAATCTAGTCGGTGTGTTAGCCTTGACATAACTTACAGTTATTTCTATAGATTTAATAAAGGATAGTTAGTAAGCAGGTCGAATACGATGGCATCTCCGGTGCATCTAATTGCTGTAAACAGCAAACATATATTTGTTCGAGAAGACGTGTAACTTTTATCTACTATAGATAAAATCTGCAAGGGACAGGAACAGTTGAACTATCAAGAGTTCTACAACTTTTAGAGTCGATTACAAAGGTGGTAGAACCCTCTGCGATTCGAATCTGACGACACCACCGTCACTCATTTCTGCCTAATACAGTAGTGTTAAGCACTGGCAATAATACAGCAGTATTAAGCACTGTATTCTGGTTTGAGAGGTATGTCAAGGAAGACATACTTATCCGAGGCTTTTCAACTTGGTCCTCAGAGGTAACCCATCCGTTGTCAAATTCCTAAGAGCGTAATCTTATCAAGAGTTAATTACAAATGACCATGCGCGGCAGTAGCCACTTACCATCAGGTAAACTGCATGCTCGTGTCCTACTTCAATGTTATAAAACAGTCATGGACATTGACCACATAAAGGCAGATAGCTACTGCACTATACCTGTAAAAACGTATACAACTAAGATCGCGGCGTGACATTAAGGGTGTGATAACATCAAATGCGACACACTTCTCACGCTTAAATCATAAACATACAAGTTTCTAGACAACATCTTCACACTTACAACTTTTATGGCACCAGTTGTCAACAGGTGGTATTTATTTTGACGATCACAGGAGCTTTGACGCGATTGTAGAATTGTGGAGTATTATATTTCTTTGAACAAAAAACCCACTAAAATTTCGTGCGTCAATTGTGATTACATTTTTTTTATTGGTTTAATTTTTTATGTACTTAATAACATTTTGTGGAACCTCAAGTAAAAATAAAATTTTGAATTGTGAGTTAAATTTTAAAACTTTTTAAAATTTTATTAATACCGCAATTAATTAAATAATATAATTCAATGTTAGACTTTATCATCCATTTGTTTTATTTATACTGTTGTCTTTATAAAAATAAAAATACATTCATACATTATTCATAAAATAATTGACTTCACTTAAAAACTTTAAAGAAGTAATATTCCGAGCGTTATACCGAATCGCATTTTTTATCTGTTAAAAATTCCTATATCTTATCAGTAATGTGACGACGCAATATCACTAACGAAAGGCAACCTTGCTCACTTTTGCAACTGACAGTGGTATTCGCAAGTAATTAATTCACGCATACGCACCTGACTACTTATTACTTGCGGTAATAATTCAGAACATTCCCAAGGTTGAAGACATTAAACAAACTAACATATTGCCACTATTGTGTAGAACAATGCAGGGAGCGGACCTCAAAAATGCTAAATAGCCTCAAGAACACACGTTCAATGCAAATTGGTCAAATGTCAGGACCATAATAGTATACTAAATCATATTCGTAAAAGAATTGATATTTTGCGAATTACACATAGATTAGTAAAGATACTTCGCCGCCTTGAAATTGAATGAAGCCACAAATGGCTTATTATCGTAAGTTCTTTTTTTGAATTCTTGACAAATAAAAACATTTTTAGAGAAAATTTACGAATAAATAACTAATACTGCGTAATTTACATGAATTTACATAATAAATAAATAATTATTTCAAATAATTTAGGGATATTTTAGCACGGAGACGTGGCAAAACTTTTTTACGCAAGTATTTCAATTCTCAAAACTGGGTACATTTTCTAGTTAGGAGTGAGTAATCTTTACTAATCTATGGAATTAGAATATAAATATCTACTTTTTAACTTCCTTCGCATATTTTTAAATAAGACATTTGAATGTGATATGAAATATATCTATGAGATTATGTTAGTCTACTCTTTGTAATCTCTATTTTATCAACTTATTTGTTAAAACAAACTACTTGTTAATTATTATTTAGCTACTAACGGAAGGTAATAGTTATATTTATTTTGACGTATTTATGTTAATTTCTTTGTGCCTATGGTAAGGGCTATGTGAACACGCTTGGAGAATTTTAAAGGTTTGTCTTATAACATAAATAGAGCGCTCATATAGTCTAATTTGTTATCACATATAACATTCCAATTTAGTTTCATGGTATGAACTACCATCAACTGGACGACATGACTTTGCTTGCAATTGTTTTTAGTATTTTTACTTTTTTCAATAACATGATGAAACATTTTGAAAACCCCTTAACGTAGGTATATGTCTACCGATGCCAAAAATCGCATTATTTCGGTAATAAATTCAGTATAACGAAAATAATAACATTGGTTTATAGCCATTTTGAATTAAGCGCGAAAACGCTCGCGTGTGTCATGGCGTCAGTTGGTGACGTCACGTTAGAATATCCCATACAAAATTTCATACAATTCAGTGACATACGCAAAAATGACGTCATTCGCGCCCCGATTAGCGTTTCAGACAAGATGGCCGACTGCAGTGTTTTATACTTGTTTATCTTAAAGTTTTTTTCTAAACTGAGTCATTTTTTGAGAATCCTTACAATATATTGTGTTTTCTTAAATCATTTATTCTTTGATTTTTAATACTGTCATCATGCCGATTGTCCTGCTAGACAAACCCGAACGCTTTACTAGTTCTCTCTATGTAGCAGGTTTAATGGCCTTACGCAACATGCATCTTGACATTCCTTTTTGTTCGTCAAATTCTCAGTGGTCCGTGCGAACCATTCCCACGTCGGTGTAGTACTCAGCGAGCCGGCTAAACAGTATTTAGATAATGGCCGATTAGCGCATCCGACAAGCATAATAAGCAGATGAGTCACTGTATCCGAAAGGAAATATTATATTATAGTTTACTTAAAGAATTTTATTACTAAATTAGTACGAACGGGTAATATAAAGATGAATCGAATGTATACTTGTGTTTTTATGAGATTAGAGTAATGTGTCACATATATACTCAAATGGGTGTTTTTTTTATAAACTTGGAGCAACAAAATAGCTTGCAGTACATGGGATAGTACGTGGTCAGTGGTGGACATCTATAACGAACTCTAAATAGAGATAAGATACATTAGGTTAGCCGGCATCCACACAGTTCAACCAAAACGCTGACCTAATTAATGCTAGAAATGGGAGTGATGATGGTACCTGCCCGGTCTAACTATACTGGCTCTACCACTTTTCAAAATATTTTATAAAATAAAATATAACATTTTCATCAAAATTACTGTAGTTGTTAGAATTAATTCGTTTCGTAGAAACACCTAATCCAAAACTTATATCATGTTATCTATTGAGAAATAGTACCCATATAATTCGTGGAATGGAAGTTGCATAATAACGGTGCTTATTATTAGATACAAATGTATTCACGGTCAGACTTCCTTTGCAGATTGCAACTTACAACACTAGACCACTTCATACGAGACGTAATTTATTAGCTCCCCAACTTCCGTTAACAGATTTGTAATAACTTCCACGCCAATATAATATTTCGTCCTCGTGTGTTCCTGTCGATTGATTGGCAAATAACGTTTTAAACCTACGGCTTACTCATAAAAGTAAAAACAGTATTTTAACTTCATCCGTTTAAATAATCTACTGACCATTACTCCCATTTAAAAATGTATAAATGGTCACATAAATAAATAAGTATCTACTTTTCGTTTTTTATATTCATAGTAGAATTTTGCAGGATGCCATATCGATACCTTAATTCGCAAATCAGCCAAGTCCACTTTTTGTCAAAATGTTTTTTTTTATTTTTTTATTTTGATTTCTTTCAACGTCATTTACTATCAAAATAATAAAAAAAACATTTTGACAAATAGTGGAGTTGGCTGATTTGCGAAATAAGGTATCGATATGTACTTTTCAAAGACGAATACACAAACATTTAAACTTAGAACAGAAATCTAAATCGATTATTTAGATGCCCATCTGGCCAGTTGTCGAATCCAGAAGTCACAATGAGGGAAAAAATGAAAAACGAAGAACACTGCCTCAAAATTTCATTCCCGTAAAATTGTACAGGTTCTTGTAATGAAATCTTGATTCTTGTAATGAAAAACTTGAAATAAGTATCGACTTGTATACGAGCACAAGATGTTTAAAAATATAAGAACTAAGGAAAACGCTGGCGGACCGCGATTGAAGCGAGAGAGATAAAGACAAGTGGTATTTAGATTAATTAGCGATTTTACCGCTATTTTTATTGCATCCTTGAGCTTCGGTATATTAGGTAATATTATGCACTGAGGACGTGAATCACTAATGAGAATCATCTGGCAGCAATTTTATATCAATTTGAAGTCACTGAAAAACTAGCAGTAAATTAATTATCACTTGCTTGAATGATGTAGGAAAACATCATGAGGAAATCTGCGTACCTGAGAGATCCTTGAAAGAAAGAAACAAAGTCTTAAAGTATGTGAAATCTACCGATACGCACTTGGCAGCGCGTTGACTATGGCCTAATTCTTCTCAATCTGAGATACCAGTGCCCAGCAGTGGGGCATAAATGGGTTGTCGACGTAAAGAACTAGAAATAGTGTGTTAGTGGTTCTGCCTAGTATCAGTGTTAAAAACTTCTGTGTTCTGGTGTGTAGGATGTAGTAAAGGAGATACACTCATTTGAAACATTTCAACGTAGGCATCGACAATGTACCTATGAGCAACCGCATCCTATCTGGTTTTTAACATCGGATGGACTTCATGCTTCTTAACTATATAAAAAAGCTAAGTGCGTATTAAGCAACTGCTACTATTTCAAATACTCGTTTCATATTCGGCAGGAATCCAAGATTTATGAGCGGTTTCGAAAAGCAATCAGGGGAGGCGTGACCAATAGTAATTATTTCTTAACACCATCCTCTGAACGCAGCTACCGAACGCACTCCATTAGGCACTTCCTTCGCTCTAATCGCTTTGATTGAGATGCGGTTCTGGTAAAGAGTTAATTAGATCCGTTTAATGGAACGCTTGAGGCCACCGGTACCCGCCCGTCCAAATATTTATTGTTTAACGGTATCAGTTTTTAGAGTATATTGTTAATAGTCAATATTAAAAAAAACATGAATAACAATAAAAATTAAAAAAATACTATATATAAAATAAGTGTGAGGCATGGTTTCCAAAGCTACACTTAATCTTTGACCGAGGTAACCAGCTCTTTGGCCTACTATTATTTTACTATTATTTTTATTATTAATGACTTGTATTATATTTTATTATATGGGTTATATCCTGAACATGCTAATAATCAATATTAACTTTATATCAGTCTTTATGTCTACGTAAGTTTCTTAGTTTTACTATTAATAGAAGCAAATAAATCAGGCATAATCCATTGATGGTCATAATACATAATAAATTAATAATTTTTGCATTTCTGCCCTCAAATGTAGCGACGCATTAGGTAAAACATCAATCCTAATTAGAGTTTATTACCATAGACGGCAGTTACCAAGTGGATTGCATGCTGGGTAATATTAATGAAATTCAATAAGAAGAAAAATTAAGTTAAATATTAACACGTTGGTCCTAATCTAAGATTTTCTCATAGACAAACACGTCACATCCTGCAGACTAGAACAAAGCAGGTAGACGCTTAAACTAAAATTAACCGCAAGGATTTAATTTCGTTATGTTAACTATTGGTAATCGGGAATCTTATTTTATTATAACGTTTTTTATAATGTAGAAATAGGAAACGAGCATGAAGTTATCTGATAGTAAGTAGCTACTGCTGCCCTAAGACATTTGTCTATAAAGACTAAGTTAGAATGCCTTAAATAATTAGGTCTCCCTTCCCACACCTTTATAAACTAGTAGACAGCAGCGCTTAACACTGCTACGAGTATTATTAGGCATACCGTTCAATAGGATCGACTCCGGTGGTACCTCCGGAGTCAAACCAAAACGGGTTCTACCTTCAATTTTAGTGTTAAAGAAACTTTTGTTCTGTATACCGGAGGCTGATATCCTCTTTATCAAGCATCTTAATGGCTCCATAAAGGATTTATTATTACCCGTGAATGAATCGACCGCGGTGGATGTTTATTGTAAAATGTAATAAATCAAAATCTAAGCATGTATTCCATGCCGACAGCGCTATAGAAACACGTTCTTGATCGACGATAGAGATGGCGATTCTTTTCGAAAAAGATCGATGTGAAGAATAAATCGATTAACAAAAAAATTGAGGCCCAGAAAATGGATTCTGCAAAAATCGATCCTTTTTTTTTAATAATATAGGAGTAGCAGACGAGCATGCAGTCCACCTGATGGTAAGTGGCTGCTGCCGCCCATGGACATCTGTAATCAACCCCAGATAGGATTAAGATAGGATCTTCAATCTTTTCAGCTGAAAACGGCGAAGATAGCGGATAAAAAAAATAAAAAGGTCATCAGGACCAAACAAGCACTCAAATACATATTAGTCACCAATAAATGTCTATAACACATTCAACTAACTACCAAAAGATCAACTTTCGATTTTCTAGGATGAAAGATCGATTCACTCAATCGATCCATTACTGGAGATAGAAAATAATCGATTTTTTTGTCCAAAGATCGATTCTTTGATTAATTGATCTCAGATCGCCATCCCTAATCGACGCTTCATTAAAAACTTAAGGGATATTCTGCCAGTCTTAATTTATGTATTTAGTTATTTCATTATAACAGACTTGCTGGTTTAAAAACTTGTTGTTTCATGTCTACATAATTTAACACGATATCTTATGAAAAATAATAGCGTTCGCACGGAAACGCAAACTTACTCATTATAAGGTGTTATAAAGTATTAATTTTCTTATAAATTTACGTGAACAATAATGTCTTCGTGTTATTATGCACAGAAGATTCACAATAAATCAATATTATATTATGCTGTTAACACGCTGTTTGTGGTTGTAGTGTTTTTGTCACCCGAATGTGATTGGACATGAAACTGACAGCCCAACTGTAGGTGATAAAAGTAAACCGTTAATTGGTAACACATATTTTTTGTTCAACAAGCGAGACCATCACTCACATTACTTTGCCATACATACCATTGCATTTATTTATTTTTTATGTATTTATTTATTATTAAAGATTAAATACACGGTTTATCATTACATATAATATAATTGAAAGACTAAATCAATTAATTTATACCTCAAATATTTTTTGTAGTGATATTTCTAATTTTCATAAACATATGTAACACATAAGTTACAGATATATAAATTACAACGGAACCGACAGTCCCTTAAAACGGAATCAAAATTACATAATGATCAAAAATGTCAAAGTTAATCAGAAAAATTACACTAAGCTACCGTAACCTACCGTAACGGGCATCACGATTCGCGATTGTGCGAGGAGCCTATCATTTGCGATTAAGGTATGCAAAGTAACTCATCAAAGTCGAGATCGCGATTTTGATTGCGATATTACGTAAAACGGTTATGATACACCCTGTTATAGATATCAGTTATTCCGTTACGCAAAAATAAATAACCGCAATCTTACATCTACTGTCCTGAGTTGCGAAAAATAACCATTTTTAATAGAACAAAACACTTATCGTGATGTCATTTAAATAACTATTGAATGTAAATAGATAGATTCGAATGATATGATTAAAACATAAACATGTTTTTATGTAACAAAGCATGTAGTCCACCTGTAGATAAGTCACTGTCGCCCATGGTGATCTGTAGTCAATGATAAATACTCCATTATTTATTACATAAGCCTAAGTTGAAAAGCATTTTACCAAAGTCCTTATACCATTTCTATACTTCCATACTTTTACTTTTGGTATGGTACGTATGTTCCAAGACGAAAGAAAATGAAAAGAAATGATAGTTTGTCTATATCCATCCTCCGGAACTTAATCTTTAAATATTAATGTAGGCACCATTACGTTCATATAAAATTTAGTTTATTTAGACATTTAAGGATCGTTTCCTTTGCGCGTTTAGACTTAGAATTCGCATTAAAGCTTCGAGTTATCCGAGCTATTCGTATCGAATTAAAAGACAATATAAATTCATCTAATGTGTTGTTTCAAAATCGAAATTGCTTGTCATTAGCAAGGCTAAAATGTCACAGAACAATGCGAGTCCTGAGCGCTTGTCGCGCTACGGTCGAAGGCCGCACGTGACCGCATTTCCTCTGGATATTACACACAAAACGGTCACGCAACAACAAACATTATATATAAAGTCTAATCAATGCCTCGCAATTATTAAAACCTTCGCAAAATAACGTACACTCATGTCGAACAATCTTCAATCCTTTCGATCGAGCCAGCTCAAATTCTCTGAACTATGACTCATTTATTATATTCGGTTTACCAGAACTTAAATGACTTGCTTGACGTAGGCATAAAACACTTCCTCGTTCAACCTTAACATTATTAAAAATAAATAAATTTCAATAAAACGTAAATGGTATCTTTTATCTCCCGTTTGCAAATTTATTGCGCATCTGTTCGAACATGCTAGCTGAAATTCAAGTTCCGCTGACCTTTCACTACTATTAATCCGGTGAATGCACACAGTGACTTAATCTTTTTATCAATAGAAAACCAATTGAATCAGTCCATGGAACAATGGAGCCGTGTTTTGTTTGGGAGCAAACTTCTTGTCGCTTCGAGGCTGGCTATTACAAAACGATGAGTGTACACTTTCGCTTGGCCAATCAGAATGGAGGCAGCACGTGTCAGCGCGGGCGCAGGTCAGAGGTGAGCTCGCGCCTCGAACGAGTCACAGGGAGCGCATGCTCATCTATTGTTAAAAATAAACTGATGAAAACTAGCTCGCACGGTGCCGCGATTAAGGCGAGGGCAGATATGCAATTTATCATTCATTTTAGTTTTTACGCGTCATCGCCGGGTCGCTGGGTCAATTGTTTAGATTGAAGTCCGAAATATCTTGATACTTTAATGCATCTTTATGGACATCAAGTTTTTTATTTTCGTTGACTGTTGAAAAGTATAACAGGTTTCCTTTTGAGCGGTTTTATCGCACCTTACATCGACTATATACAACGTAGCTTGCAAAATCGAGACTGGTCTTCGAAATCCGAGACCATCGAATCCTAATCATCGCGTTGTCGCACAGCCGTGACGTGTCCGATAGCGCTAAAACCTCGTTATCTCTCCGTGTTCCACGACAACATATGTACGTTATCTACTCGACAATGACTGGAAAGGCTTTAATTCAATCAGACAGGAGACTCGGAGATAGCTGTATCTAGCTGTCACAAGAGGGGCGCGTCGGCCAATAAATCGGCGGTGCGAGCCTGGCGTGAAAGATGAAGTGCCCGTTTAACATACAATGAGTCTGCACTCTGTCGCAACGGAACTCAGCTTAGGACAGCGTTGGTTGGGCTGGAGGACCGTTTAGTCCTAATGCAACACTCGCTCCAGTAACTAGTTACGAGTTTGTGTGGTTCGTGGAATTTATTGAACGAATTTATAGCTATTTTTTGCTCAGTACAGCAGTTAAACTATAAATCCGTCCGCTACAGCAATGAATTAGTTACATGAACTGTGCCGATGTGTATTAAGTGAAGATGTACAAAAAGTGTTGACATTAGACGGAGAAACTAAACTTCGTAACGCGTAAGAGCGCTTTATCATAGAAAAAACTGCACCAGCTTACTTAATATACGGGACGATCTTATGTATACTAAGTTTATTTGATTAAAACGGCTTAAATGGCAATCTCGATACGGCTGAAAAGCTTAAAATATTATATTAAGAAATCATCCTGTCATGAACATCATAACTTTTATTTAAAATCTTTTTTGACATAGCCGTTATACACAAAAATAATGTTAACGTGCCATCAAAATTAATATCTAAATTAACATTTCATTTTATATTAACAAGCTTCTAGTACTAGACACACAAAGTGTGAGTAAGTGCGCTTTAGTAGCTTAGTGGAAATCATATTCAAGTAATGTAAACGGGGCACGGGATTAGTCGCTAACGAGTCTGGGTGTGTCTTGTGCACCAAATAACGCGATCATAATTGTGGGTGCAGTTAGGTGCAACAGCGATATCGTACAAACTCCGATGGGCATTGCACTTAATAAATTCAATTTCATCCTCAAACCGCTTACTCATGCAATTATTGAATGCACGTGCTAAATGTCATATGGCCAATTGTACTGAAGTCTTAAAACACGAGTCATCTGTATACATATATTAATGTGAAGCGATAACTTCGAATCCTTTTTACGAATACCTATTGTGCGCGTTTTGACGTAGTAAAGTTTATATGAAAAAGTAGTGCACAAAGTCAATATTTACCTACATATTTATGTTATAAATACAAAAAAATGAATATAAATTAAACTTAGCTTAATTAAATTAAGCGAAATTAGCCCAAATGAATCTATTTTAATTTCCCATATTATGTGCTTAACTGGATGCCAGCCATATAGAGTCGAAAATGCGTATAGTAGCTTCGAACTAGTTGGATAAAACTGTTTAATATAATCTTTTAAAACTGAAAACAATTGATGTTTTGTTACTGGAATATCAACTTCTTTTATTTGAGTTAAATTACGGTCAAATTTAGACCACAGCGACAGACAAGTAGTTCAAATAAAACAACTTTACTTATAACGATAAACAATAGATTAGTGTTCAAAAATAATTACTACAACTAAACTAAAGACTAACCGGTGTTTATCGCAATTAGCCGATCAAGCATCAACCTTGAAGTCTAAATAAAGAAAACATCAAACAAATTCTTCAGCGCTATAATAGCTGTATTGTTAGAGCGCTCCAGATACGAGCTCGAGATAATATACGCATGCGAAAAACTTAGATATTGCCATTGTATTAATTATTCACCACGCATATTACACAAGATGTTTTTGTCCTCCACACTTAGTTTCAACACGTACGTCTGTTATTTGATTGAGGGTGATTTGTCAAAGTTTAAACATAATTTATTATTAAATATCTAAGCGAGCCGAATAGGAATGTGAATTTACAATGAGCCTTGCGCAAACCGCACTTAGAAATTGCAAGAAAGGATTACGTATAGAATTCTGGACAGTGGCTCTTAAATATAAAACATATATTTGATATTATATATATACAATATAAATAGTAAGAAAAAAGGAAGTATTCTTCGTAAGGGATTTGTTAAAAAAAGTTTAACGCGGACCATACAGTGTTGCAAATAAAAACGTTTTTTGAAAAGAAAAACAAATCGACTTTTGTTTTTTAAATATATAAACAATGCTATGGATAATAATTTATGTCTTTCCTACATTCCATTCAGAGTAAGAATCGTGTAGAAAAGAAAATATTAAGTACAACTATATAAAACCAATCATTGTGTAAGTTAGTTCAAAGCATCTATAAACCGTCATATCATTCTTACCATGAATACACTAATTTTACCATATTACCTTTATGACCACCTTAACAACAGTTTACGATTATTAGATTTATTCCCACATATTGTTCGATAGGTGTCTGTCATTATTACGATAGTCATGTTACATCTCACTCAACCTACGATATAAATGTCGTTAAATACCGCACTAAATTTTCAGTAATTTATACCTTCGGAACAGAACCTTTGAATATGTTCCTTTATTCGGGTTGACAAGTTACATGAGGATTTGTGGCTCTATAAATATCTCATTTAGACAATTGGACAATTTCATCAGATGTTTGCACTTAAGTCGACTATTTTGAAATAATACATGACTGGTCATCATGGGCAGTAAAAATGAATTATAATCCGTATTTAAATATAAAGTAGCTAAAATAATAAGTGTGTTTCGTTGATGGCATCCGATAGGTAAGTGGTTTTCGTAACGCCCCTCGAGCGATCGTGATAGCATCGGCGCGTGCGCACCCGCTGCTCATCTGGCCTTACATACCTAGCTTTTTTATTTATTGCTTATAGCAAACATGTATGTAGCCCTGATGTTGAGTGGCAGCGCAGTATGAGTACCTACATACATATATGTGTGCTATTTAAGGAAATAATAGAGACATCTCAATTGAAGCTATATTTTTAAAATATTGAAGTAGCAGCCAAGCATACAGTTCACCTGACGGTAAGTGGATACTGCCGCCCATGGATATGTATAATCAACCCCAGATAGGATTATGTATCCCTATTTGAGGTCAACCACAGATTCGCCGCTAATCCTAAGGACCAAGCTGGAACGCCTCGGAAAAGTATGTCTCTCATACCACACACTTCAAACCAGAACACAGCATAATAACGAAAACCCACAAGTGTAACTGCGGGCAAAGTCTAGTCTCACATTACGATTACCGACATAGACGGATCTCGTAAGAGATGAGAACGAATTGTCCTAATGTACCGATACCATCGCATATCACAAGGACAGCCATTAACCCCAATCCCTTAAGGACGTATCTGACCTTCAAGTGACACGTGATAATATCGATTACTTTCGATTCGATACTTACCTATCGATCGTGTGTTTGATTGTGTCAACTTTGACAAGCGGTGTTTAAAAGAGCGAGGTTGCTCTTAATATAGAGTTTAAGTGATGTTTCGACTATCACGGTGGAAGCTTCAGATCTTATCAGAGCTACCTAAATACTTAATCGAAAGTTTAAGTAATTCGGTAGTTTGTGGTTTTAGTAATGAATGCTACCGAGTTTTATCATTTTAATTTGATCTATCCAATGCTTTGTCAACCAGGGATTTGTCAGTTTCCTCATAGGCACAAGAAATTGTCAAGTTTCGATTTTTAGTAGGTAAAATTTGGGTAGATTGAGTATAAATAACATAGCAATAACTATGCTAATAGCGATCAATGGAGGATCATGTTTGTTATACGGTATTTCCTTGTGTTGTTATTATAATGTTACGGTTGTGAAACTGTCGCAATACCTGTCTACCGCGCAGAACGTTCCGAGTTCGATCCCTGGCCACACAGACAACTAAATGATAAAAATATATATCTGTTCTTAGTCTTTGTGTGGGTCCGTAGCACCCACGACACAGATAATACTAGTTTGCGCTGTGAATGTAATAAACGTCTTTACTATGTATTTATCCAGAAAACAATAAACTTCGTCCTTTAAAATAGTATATGTCATGGAATTAAAAAAATATTAGGTAGTTTGTATGCTAATTATTTTTAATTTTATTTAATATAATGTAATCTAAACTAAACATTTTTAAATTTTTAAAATTAAAATATAAAAATAAAAATCCAAATTCAATACATTAAATAATAATTAGTAGCACCAATCTATCATGATTCATTAGGGGTCTACCGAGTCCGTTTAAATGTTCAATGGCGTTTCAATCTTATCATGATCATGTCGAAAGCAAGGTTGTTGGGAGTGGTCAAGGGATAGCGCCTTCACCGGAGCCTTGATGAGTCAGATCGTTCAGCTTTGTATAGATATCGATCCTAATGACGCTTGCAACATTCCGCTAATTATGAGTTATAATGCTTGTGGTTATAATGGGAGATGTCAATAATGCACCGAGAAGTTAATATCGTGGTCCAGTACGCTACTGGTTTAAAATTCTTCAAAAATATTTTAGGATTTTTTAATAATCCAATAGCGTTCTTTTAATTTAAATGTGCTTAACTTATCTACAATTTTGCAGTGTCTCACTTGGTTATGATCGACATAATTTTGCACATCATTGTGGCACTATCGTCACGCTTTTCATTACCTTATAGTATATAACAATCAACTTCAAGTAGTCCGGGCTTAATGGCATGCCCATAGATTAGTAAAGATTACTCACTCCTAACAAGAAAATGTAACCAGTTTTGAGAATTGAAATAGTTGCGTAAAAAAGTTTTGCCACGTCTCCGTGCTAAAATGGCCCTAGATATTTGAAGTAATTATTTAATTTTTATGTAAATTACGCAGTTAGTTAATTCAAAAAAAGAACTTACTAAAAAGGCGTTTGTGGCTTCATTCAATTTCAAGGCGGCGAAGTACCTTTACTAATCTATGGGCATGCCACTAAAGTCGATTACCTCAAGTGTTCCAACATACCAACATTTGTGTCTACCAGGCGCAAACTCATTAATACTCAAAAAACACAAGAGTTACGTCCCGAGAGAAAGATAAATAAATTTGACCAACACAATTGCCCAACACGCCAACATTTGTGACGTCTATCAGGAGCGAACTCACTTTCGATGGCTTACCGTTACGCATAGTCTTATCTGATGGCGTTTCGTAATTTAGATCTCCAAGTCAGCTGGGTTCACTAGTGGCCTTGTTTCATCTCAATCGTGTCCTGTTGAAACACCTGATAACACTGATTGAATGACATCATTTACCAGGTTTAATTTAATAGTATTCGAAGGAGGTTTGAAATAGACCTCTGTACCCTTAGTATGAGTTTTACGTTTGCGTGAAAACTTTTAACATGTACATTTTTGGACTTACAGCGCCCCTGAGGACCGTATCGGAACTAAAATTTCGCATTATGAGTTTTAAGAAACTGAATAGTCAATTGTAACGACATTAAATTTTACAAATTTCGACACAATTCATTTATTTTTACATTTTCAATTAATTTTGATACCGTTTTTCCGTTTCTGAAACGTATACTGTAGAATTTTAGTTCAGATACGGTCCACGGGGGCGCTGTGTGAGCGAAAACTAAAACAATGAACGTTTTTGAGCAAACGTAAAAACTCATACTAACGCTACTAACTATTCTAAATTTGTGTGCTTATGAAATTAATTTTCACTTGTTTTAACCGTAAAGATAATATCGCAAAGAAACCTACACGCTTTAGTTCTTTTAAAAAAAGTTCTCAAAAAAAATGTTTAATTTACTAACTTCTTTAACTCTGGTACACCCATTACATTAATAAGTTGAAGATAATATATAGAGATCGTAAACGATATAATATGATTATCAATTTTATACAGTCTTAAAAACTTTTTAATCAACACCACTAGATGACCTAATAACAGATGGCTAACATTATTAACATATTATTTTTGTTTTCTTTCATGACATTAATACAATAAAAATATTTCTTTGTTTAATTACAACTTTTATTATGCCCGCCAAGATTATATCCAAAATACAAGTCTCCCGCCAAGAGCGTTCATTTTTCTTTTTATTTTGCTAATGCATACAATCGTGTAACGTATACAGCCAGTGACTATAGAAATGAGCATTAAATAATTAAATAATTATTGAAAATAATACTATAATTAAATAATTTGAGTATATTTCTAACAATATTAAACACATAAATCGTTTCAAAGCGAATCTTAACATCTTAATTTCAATACTAAGCTTTATGGTTAACCGTATAACAAGGTAGCAATGAAACAATAGAGTTACTATAACGTTTACGATTCATTTACGAGTAACTTATATCGAGTTGCAGTCGTAAATCGAACTTAAAACGAGCTTCCTACATTTGATAATCGTTACGTAGTGACGTGAAAAGATTGTAAAGAGCAATTAATATTCTAGTACGAACTTATTGGTTGATGTTATCTTTGTACCGTGTAATGAGTGAGATTAGATCTCGCTTCCTATTGAAAATTTAACCGATCACGGAAATTATGTCGTTCGTTAGAATACAAAGGCGTATAAAAGATTCAATTAAAAAAAAATGGACATCTTCTCTTCTTCCTCTGTTCTTATTAGAGGAGAGCTATGCCCAATGGGTTAATTATGGTAAGAAGAATTGACCACATGCAAAATAAATAGATGTCAAACGAAATGCCGACCCGCGTAGAGGAGTGATCACCATACCGGTCTGACACGCAGTCGGTTCCAAGTTCAATCCCCGCTCAGACAGATATCTAAGTGATGAATTTAGATTTCTGTTTCGTGTATTTGAATTTGTCTTTATGTTGGTCCAGGACATGGGCAAAATCCTATTATTAATATTATGGTAGGGTATTTTATGGTATGGTATGGTATTGGTAAAGTATTCATTCTAACCATAGATACGATTAAAATAAACCCTAATGCATGTCACAAATGCAAGTTTGTTAGAAGTAATAAATAAGGCATTATTTAAAGTATATATCATTCCTTGTACGTAATTTTATGGAATTTCCTCTAACATGATATTTCTAATAGACATCTGTAGAAGGCGCGTCAGTGAAAAGTGGATTGGCGTATGTGCGTTTTTGTATAATAATACTTCACTTATAGAGCTTCCATAACCGGCCCATGTCGATCGGCTTTCTTGTTAGCTCGCCGGTTAAGCTAGGGATACAATGAATTACTTGGCTTACAGGTTTCGTGGCTTATATTTAAAATTTAAGCCGCTTATACTTGAATGGAGTTGAGAATTATTTTACTTATAAAAAATACAACCGACTTCTATGTCACTACAAAATAAAAATAATTGAAATACATGTTGGTTTAGTACATATTTCTGAAGTATGCGCTCAATATATTTCGTTAGATAACGGCGTAAACAGTGTGTCCAATATGAACATGACGACATGTGCCCAATTTTTCTTCGAATGTATTAATAATGTACGAATATACTTACTTCACATCATTAGGGTCACCACCGATCCCCAGATAGGTGGTCAAAATGTTTGCTTTATCTTCACAATTAATAAAAAATGCAAACTCGTTAATTCACGATAAGACATCTATCAAATAGCAGATTGGGAGAGCTGTCAATATAATCGAGCACCATCTTGAAGGCTTTCACGGAAATTCTTGCTTAAAAATGCAACTGGAACTGTATTAAAATTGTACTTTAGGATTCCGCAGGCGACTCCGCTCGCAGCCTCAAGTGCGTTTATTTTGAAACACGGCTTGTTCAATTCGTAAGTTGTCAGCTAAAATTGAACCTTAAATTATGTGGTCATATTTCATATTATATTAATTTTAGTAAACAAAGTTCATGTTATTTACCTAAGAAAGCTCTCTACATTTTCTTAGAATTATCAACATCGGTTTAGATGTCGTCACACAGACGTAGAAACAAATATAAAATATCAATAAATACCACGTTTTCTTACATTTACACTCCAACAAAAAATTGTATTATATTCAACCCACACATACATACATCAATTTTATTTATTCGCATCGACATGCAGTATGGTAATTTATCTTGTTAAGTAAAAGGTATGTTAAGTAAAAACTTAGCAATCATATCTGTGTGGTCTCTGGTTTAGCTACGTTAGTGCTAAGGTTTCTACGCTGTCGACAACATTTAGAGGCGTGGCTATATTTACTGTTATAGGCACTGAGACATATGACTCTAATACAATTATGCCCATCGATGTATACCATATATTATGCCGCGTTTGATCTATGTAAGCTTAAGGACATAGTTTCAAATATGTTGTTCAGATATAAGCTATACATTGTACTGAATTACAAGTTTAGTCATGAGGAATTTAGAGGAAGTCTCCTATCAAACAAAAAAAAAATAGTTGATACTGATGATCCATTATAGCTTTAGATTCAGAATATATACTTATAATAATCAACAAATATTTTATAAGTCAAAATGGTCATATTAGGTAAGTGCCTAATTTATTTAGTAATTACCTCCCTTGTGATTATTTTTAGACTAAAATAGTTTCACTTACTCAAAACCAACTTAGTCGTCAGTAGGATCTTGTTATTGACTTTAACTCCAAATCCTGTACCCTTAGTATGGGTTTTTAGCGCCCCTTGCGGACTGTATCAGAACTGAATGGAAATGTATGGGAAATACGTAAACAAGTACAAAAGCAGTCATTTAAAAACGTAAAAACTCATACTAAAGCTACTGTACAATTTAAAATGTCTATAGATGACAACTATCACTTAATAAAAACTTTACTTCTTACATCACATAAAAATTAGAAACCGACTATATCATATCTTCACACAAAACAAAGGGATCCAGTCCATTGGATATGCGTCGTAAATGCGTCCAATCTGGTTAATTGCGGGAAGACGGACCACCCGCGTCACATATCGCGTTACACGGGGCTTCCTAGCACCGCTTTTTGTGTCCGTAGCTTCGATTTATGAACACTTACATGCTTTATATGCGTGAATATCATCTGGTTTAAGTAGGTTTGAGACCTGTTTGTGTTGTTACTTGTATACATAGGTACCTATAAATGGAATTGAATATTCGGTTTGTGATTTCATAGTGTTTGTGTTAGAGTCAGTTATTCCTAATAACTCAATAGTGCTTTTATTCTTAATAGTCAGTTGTATCTAGTAACTCTAAAAGAGTTTTTTTTTTAATATTTTAATTAGGACTACTTTTTAGTTCTGGAGTTAAATTAAAATATGATGTAAAGGTAGAAACGCAAGCAGAGCCCTTGCAGAAATATATCTGTATATGTATACTCCATATTATGTATAAATTAATGAAATATAGCATACTTAGCATAATTACAATGGCTAGTTTAATAACAATGGTATTTGGCTTAATAAATTTGCCGTTACTATTGCAAATATGCTTTTTTAATTATTTTTCTTGAAACCATATATTTTGTATTGAAACTAAAAAAGTTACATCTAATACAAATTTTCCGACGTAACAATTTCTACTGTTGTAGAAAAAGTGATTGTTAATTTTGACAGTAAATTTAATAGTTTAAAAAACAAATTAATCATAACATAAATCACTTCCATTCCATAACATCATAGAATACAGTAGCGTTAGACACGTATCAGAACCTAAATCGGCTCTACCTACGAAAAAGGTTGTATAGACCGGCACAAACCCAGAACTGTTCTTTCCATAAGATAACTAAGGCCATTGTGGTTAGCCTATGACAGTTAGAACGAGGTGGGCATGTTACCGTTAGTGTGCACACAGCCTGAATTCAATTAGGCTTGCATTACATTCCCTACGGAAATGCAGATGCATCTAGCTAACGGGACTCGCTTGTTTCTTTTTTCTAAGCTTTATAGACTTTCTAATGTAGCTAAGATTAAATTTTTGTAGATTATTTGTTGTATGTGAGACTGAGTATAGTATTATAAATCATGTTTTTTTGATGGACCGAAATAAAATAGAACATACAGACAGGTCTATGATACCTATATTTGAAATAAATTTCGAGATTTTTAATAATATTAAAAATTTAACGAAATTTAAAGCATGGTGGAAGCTACCAATCCTTAACAGAAATGAAGTCCTATCCAATGCATCCTTTTTTAAGTTCCACTAGCAGGCATCTTAAACCATACTTCACCACGCTGCACCAACGCGGATCGGGGGAGCATTAATAAGCGAAAAACAACCTTAAAATTATAAATAAAATCCACATTATTTCCACTACATTCGTCAAGATGATATCTCTTCGTTATACAAAGTTCGATTTACGATAAGGCAATCCGTGCTAACATTTGAATTAGTAAAAATTCCACGCGTATTCCTATTGAAAGTATATTTTATTTTAAAGAGATCTAATCAGCCTACGAACACATGATAAAACTCCGGAAGTTTAGTAGTCGGCACATTAATGGATAATTCGCTGCTATTCCTTAGCGACTTGTCATACTGTCGATGACGAGGTAATTTTCTTGTTAGAATTAGAAATAATTGACAGAAAGACGTCTCGTTTGAAATGTGCAAGTACATTTTGATATTCAACGGTAGCACTTATACTATTTGTAAATGTCTTTAAAGGTGTATTTTAATTGAAAGGCAGATAAACGGTAATTACACAGCTGGATCTTGGACTATTATCATTATTCTTTTTAGGGTCTTGTGTGTCCTCAATTATATTCGTGAATGAACCCCCTGCGATCTCTCCGCGTACTGAGTAGGCCTTACATGATGTGAAAATAAATCGCATCATAAAAATGCAGCTATATTATATAAGTAGATAAAGAGATTTAACTACATTCTCATATTTTCCGCATGGTGCGGTTACGCGTCCGTATATGGAGGCGGCTGAAAGACGCTCCGTGAGTTTTAAGCCTTATATCGCCCTTACTTTACGTACTAAAATCAGTGAAGTTGACTTAAAATATTACCATTTTTAACAATTCGTCGCTCTATTTTCATTCGTTACTCGTTGTTAATGAAACATATTATTTTAGATAAATAAGCTATTAAGCAAAACCGTAGGCTTTCGGTGTCACTGTTAAGGTCATTACACTTTGAAATTAATTCTCACGGATCACGCACTTAAGATCCTGTAGAGATGGGGCCTGTTATTGAGATAGCTATTATACAGTGTAATATTCAACCTTACACACGTCGAGATATTATTCAAAGTGATACGAACGTGTTGGTAACATAACTTGCTCTTCGGATCAGCTGTCACTTCACACGGAGCTTTGAGTAGTCATCTCTTGAATGTCGCCAGCTAGTCTGATTATCAAGGCTTTATTTATATTTATACCTAGCTTTCCACTTGAGGATTACAACGACCGTTGTCGATTTCTCGCTATTTTGTTGTATTATTTAAGACTGCGGCGGCCATATTTCTTTTTTAGAATATCCCCATTGTACTCTCATTTTAGATACATTCCAATTTTGTATAAGGACTAACAAATTGTGTGTTCTATAAAAATAATATAAATGAACAAGTATGACATTTTTTTACTAAAAGAAAAATGTCTAATCTTGGTATAGGACAGGAGTTATTAAAGTAACTTAAAATGATAAACACTACAATGGATAATATTTTATGATCATCTACAATATGGGATCATATACAACATGACTTGATATTTGCAAGTTACAAATTTTAGGGAGCCTCAAAGCTATTCAAGATTACGTAATCGGACCGAATATTTCCCACCCAAAAACTGGATTTATTCAAACCAACCAAAACAGTATCTTATCGTTATAAGTAAAAGTTAAAAGCTTCTACAGAATTACAAAGATGTTCAAAAAATAAAACCATACTTTAAATATTTTCCTCAAACCATATATTCGTTGGTATATCAGTATTGACAACAATGTATACTTAACATCCATTAAGGGTCGCGGCAGACGTGCTACTTTTAAAATCGGCGATCGACGATTCACCTGTTTTTCGCGCGACAAACGCGACGCTACACGCGTTTAAGTGCCAGTCGCAGCTACTTTTAAAGGCTCGAACCAGCAACTAAATGCGAAAAACACGTTACAGCATTAATACAGTTGCTAAAACGCGCGTTTATAATGTCGCGACCAAACGCAACAAGTCGCAAAAACGTAATGCAGCATGGATGCAATCGCAGAAACGCAAATCGCTGATATTAAAAGTAGCATGTCTGCTAGTGCCATAAGATTGAATCCAAACTTATAAGTTGGGCCGTCTGCCCAACAAAATGACTTAACATATCCTTGAAAACAATATACTTACTTAAAGTTGTTCCAATAATTGCTACAATAATTCTCATCTTACATGGCAACATTTATAGTTTTCAACTTCTTTATAGTACGTCGATAAGCCGCCCACGACTTGAAGAATAAGACTGTATTTTTGTTTTGATTGTAACACAGGTTAAATTTAGCCTATGTCTTAGTATAAAAGTCTTAGTGTAAAAAAATATGGACAAATAAAGTGTACAGAAGTTCTACCCAATGATGATCATAAGGTTTCCTAACCCTGAAAATGTATACCCACCTTACCATACCCTTCAAACCATGGCAATCTAGCGTGAGCGAGTGTAGTCAAATTATAAAGAACTTCACTATTTTTAAAAAGTCCTTACAAAAATTGAGAGAGAAAAAAATAGAAGAAAATAAATGTATTTCTGATACTGGTATAGTCGATAGCTTATTAACACAATGGGTACCTTACGTAAACAACGTAAGACGGTACTTGTCCTTAATTGTTTTAAATGCCCGATGAACTTGAAGTAATTAACAAGAAATTAACAAGCGTGATACGTTTTCAAAAAGTCACAATGGGACCGAGCATTTTGAGCTAAGTAACTTGGACGGACGCGATACTTTTCGCGCTTAATTGGGCGCCCAAATGAGCGAAGTGCCTTAAATGAGTGGAGGCGGCGTCTTCAAAGAGTCCACTTATTTATTGTGCGCTTACTTTAAACAGATTAGAGCTGACGTTGCCACGAAGATAATTTTAATGGCTGGCCTTCAAGCAGATTCACGGTTGATGTGCTTCGATTTCAGACTTTCACTCGTACGTAGAAAGTTCACGAATTAAACTTATCAAACATCTCGTAACGAAAGATATTTACTGTGATTTACGCGTATGCGTACCGATATTCGGTAGTACGTTTATCGTAGTGAGTGGAGTTTAATTTTAATTGGAAATGAGTGAAAACGCTTAAAATCGGTAGCGGTGATTAACGGGTCCTTACTATAATGTTGATTAAGGTTATGTTACCTGTAACATTTTCTGAATAAACAAATAAAAATGAAGCTATACAAAATTTTGTCATATACTCATTGTTCTTCTACTGAGCTCAGTACCTATCCTTACCATGAGTTTTTACGTTTTGACAAATATGAATGTTTTGGTATTTGTTTACGTATTGACCCATACAATTTCCAAGTTCTGATATAATCCGCTAGGGGCGCTGATTGGAAATTATATGGGCAATACGTAAACAGATACCAAAACAGTCATATTTGTCAAAACGTAAAAACTCATGGTAAGGGTACAGGTCTCTTTTCAGGCTTAGAAAGAGTAAAGAACATATATGTTTTTCATATTTTCTTAAACATGTAATATCACATCGTTTTTTGCATTTCATTTCATTGGAGATAACGATTTTTCCATCACATCCACTTAATAATAAAAAAAAAACGGTTTAATTTCACACACATGTTGAAAAGCTTATATGAAACATTCTTTTAATTATGTATTATAGATATATAAAATTATACTGGTGTACAACTCTATTTAATATAATATTACCTTTATTTCTTTATGATTATTTAAATAAACAAAAAGTCCACTACATGCGATTACGATTACCATCTACATGTTTTTTTCTAATAAGATTTGAAGCAGATAAGCTCAATACACTATCACTACAACATACATGTGCAGCCTATCAACAACATCTCAGGCAAAAAATCTCCGCAGGCTCAATCCATCTTACAGCATTAAGACGAGCATACGTACCTTGTCAGCGCTTCTTTGCAAAAAATTAAGCTCTAAGATAGGAGGTTTCAACTCACCAGTTTTTTATTTAGTTTCTTAGTTACTAATAAATATGTGTAGGTAATAATAAGTATTGTTATATAAAGCTGTATACGCACTAGAATTGTAATGATTTATATGAAGTAAAGAGGGATTTTCGAGTATATATATGCACTCGAAAATCTTATGTTATATATGTAATCTTATATTATATATGTATTTTGAAGGTGGTAGAACCCTTTGTGGTTCGACTCCGGTGGCACCACCGCCACATTTATTTCTGCCTAATAACAGCAGTGTTACGCGCTGCTGTGTTCCGTTTCGAAGGGTGTGGTAAGGGAGACATACTTTTCCGAGGCGTTCTAGCTTAGTCCTCAGGGGTAGCGGCGCATCTGTGAACGACCTCAGGTAGGAATATCTATCCTATCTGGGGTTGATTACAGATGTCCATGGGCGGCAAGAGCCACTTACCATCAGGTGGACTGCAAGCTCGTCTGTTACTCCTATATTATAAAAAAAAATGTAATATATGTATGTTTGTATGTACTTATCTTTGTTTCATTCTTTGGCACGCCCTGCAGTTTAAATGATTTAAATCCAGATGAAAATGATTTATATCCAGCAGATTCTAGGCACAATACAAAAACAATCTATGTGATTTTGGTTAGGTTAGGTTTTTTCTACATAAAAATGTTCATACTATAAGATTAATTATATACACTTCGCATAAACAGGTTAACCGTTAGAAAAACACTTAATTGAAAACTTCTGGTTTATAATCAATGGATAATTAATTAATGCAGATACTATTCATTCATCACAAACAGTCTGCATCTAAATACGCAGAAACAACTTTGGTTGTGTATTTTTCTTTAAGTTATCAGGTTATCGACTCCAAACCAGTTTTAAATTTTCTTTGATTAAGTCATTTATGTTTTTCTAAAAGGTTAAAGATTAAGCTTTTATTTTTATATCCATCACAGCTGTTTTAATTAATAGTTTTAAGTCATTTAAGGTGTTGCGGGTTACATTAATTTGTTTGATAGTACAGTATTAGCAAACGCGAAATCCGCCTGATGCTAAATAGCCTCTGCTGCCGACAGTAATCAAACCCAGGACTCCAGATAGGAACAGGATTCTATTTGAGGTTGTTTACAGGTACGTTACTACCCCCGAGGATTGAGCTCATACCATACCCCATAGCTCATGTCCTCCCCTAACCAAAAATTCCAATGGGATTAAAGTGAAAGTAATTTATGTACACATTTGTACCTAGTATTATTTGTTTCGTTGAATGCAGTCATTATATTTATCTACACCAATCAATTTGCGATCTGACTTCATACCAAATGTTATCAATGTGTGGCCGGCCTAAATCTGAAGCTGTCCTCATCACATTACATCACTAGACAGCTCCTTGCCTCACTAATATCTCATTCACGCATGCATCACTCGTACTATCTTTAATATCAGTTTTCGATCACGCTTGATCTCTATGACCCTTGATTTCGGCTACCGTAGACACGAGTTCTCACACACGGAACAATATTAAACAGCAATATACGAACCATAAGGTTCAATTTGATATAATATGGAAATACGGCGGCGAAACGTTTGAATCGTCTCATGTTAACAATCCGAGATTAATATGTTAAATAGCCGGTAGGAATTACTAATTCGAACATCAAAATGTATATTTGATAATTTTATGTGTGACAAATTAGGGTCGTAAATACATTTGTTTCTTTAACATGTTAACAAAATTATACTAATAAAGACGTTTTCAATGTTGAGATAATTTATTGCAGTCATTTATTGTTTTGAAGCATAGAAACAGGTAGCAGGCACACATTTTAATTTTTTTATGCCAATCCGGTGACAGAATCGAACTGAAACCTTAGTGTTTAATACATACAACTATTGTGTCATTGCGTAATAATAACGGTGTTATGCGCTACTATGTTTTAAGGATGTGATAAAGGAGATACATACATACTAGGTGTTCCAACTGGGATTGAATACAGATTTCCATGGATAGAAGTGGTCACTTGCCCTCAATAAGACTGCATGTTAATTTGCTAATTCGATTATAAAAAAAACTATGGCTGGCTTACTATCACATGGACTACATACTCGCTATAATAAAAAACACGAGACTCCATGAGAAAGTTCCGTTTGATTGAATTAAAATTAGCGTGCCGTAATTCCGTTCCGCAATCATTCCGTTGCTTTTTCCTTTGCATTCGTATCGAAATTTCGCAATACAAGTCATCGTGGAAGCAAAGCCATTAAGTAAATGAATGGTGAATATGGAGTAACATCCTGTACGTAGGTCGGACCAGTTTGTGACTAATGGCGATGGGAAGATGCACACGCATTACCGGTCCCAGACTGCGTATTGTTGATGCGTTTTGTTAATGTATGCTATTATTTTTTGCGTACAAATTGTTTTTATGTATGTTATTTTTTGTGTGTGTGTTTTTGAATATTATGAACTTATGTAATGTAGTATTGAGGTAGTGATATCTTTATTGATGGGCACTTTTACATCGATTTCAATGTAACATTGGTAGGTGTATTATGTTTTGTCACAGTTATTCAATTGTTTACAGTTATAAAAATATTTTTTCGTTTTGCTGCTTAAATCTATCGTATGCGTGTGTACGTCCACATACTATCTAGTAAGTACATAACTACAGATATAATAATGGAAAGTTGATTTTTTATACATACTACTTGCTGCTTTGATACTCTTATTTTTCTAAATATTGTTATGTTTTTCAATACTAATATACATTTTACTATGTTTATTTTTACATTTTAATAATTATGATGTTTTTAACTTTAAACCTATTTCAGTCTACAACTATTCTGTAGACAAGAATTTCCCAAAAAATTAAACGCGCCTTATAATGCGTTTAAAAGCCAAGTATGTACGTTCCCTAAATTATTCAAATCGATGGTTCATCGTAAAGTGCACGGACGGTATTAATGGACCCAGCACCAAAGTGCCGCGCAAGGTCAGCTGGACCTTATGTGTTCTGCCACTAAATAGCCGATTTTATAGGGCCCCCAGAGATACGAGCATGCGTTGGGCTAAATTCAACAAATTCCTTGCAATCATAATATGTAATATATTAAAGGAATTATAAATGTTACTTGCGTGAAAAAAATACGTTTTTTATAGTGTACAAGTAACAATCTAGCATGGAATGCACCTGATAGTAATTGGCTACTTTCGATATTGGACATGCATAATCAACCCCATATAAAATTTGAGTCCTACCCGAGATCGGCCTTGATGAGTTGTTACTCCTACGGACCAAACCGGGACAACTCGGAAAAGTATGTTTCCCTTACAACCCCCTTCAAACCAGAACACAACAGCGGTTAACATTACTGTTAATAGACAGAAATAGGTGTGGTGGTGGTGCCGCCGGAGTCGAATCACAAAAGGTTCAAACCACCATCAATACCTGCATTTATTGTAATTAAGTGTTTAATGTATGGTATCATGATTAAATTGCAGTAAAACTTAACACCAAAATATCATTCGCTACTTATCCAATCTTTATTAAAACACTACAAGCCCAACACAAATAATCCACATGCATTTGTCTCTTAACAAGTGATACTACGATCCGAACACTAATAAGTGCTCGAATAGGCTGACCCACATAAAGATCAGCACTAAATCATACCAGATATGATAGTACATTCCTAGCTTTATCATATATAAATCACTAATGGGAACAAATTATTCATGCGCATAATAAAGACTCCGGATCGTGAGTGCAACTCTTGCATTTCTTCAACTGTTATCGTTATAATAAAGTAGATAGCGTTTGGGTATTGTGAAATTGATATGAATTTACATTCGAAACCCTTAGTTCGAGGCTAAAGCTGTGAGATCGTCGATAAGGCGGCGGTCTCACCTGTTTCGATAAAACAAAGCAGATATAACCTATTAACGTAGTAACGGGTGTCGTATCGCCAATCAGTTGAATATTGTACCACCAATTCTCAAATTACTCTTTGCCCTTTGTGCTTAGTCGGTGAAACAGTAAATTGGCCCAATGACACCCGTATTTACTTGTTATCTTTGCACGTTTCGAGTATAATTAATTTTATCGAAACTTTATATTTATGTCACAGAAATCAATTTTCCTATTCACCTGTTAAGGTTACGGTACAGTATTGAGACAGGCAGTGATTTAAGCTCGTTAGTAATTTGTTATAGGCAATAATTGTCAAATTTCGGACTTAACTCAAAAATTGGTTAGAAATGGTTCTAACTTTATTGCTAACAGTTGTATGGGATTCAGGTATCTAGTAGGCAACGAGTATAGACATTTTCTTATAAAGTACTATTTATCTAATTTACCTACTGTAGAGGAAAGTATATCTATTTTAAAAAATATATATTAAATTTGAAATACTTAAACCATGAAGACCTATTAAAAAATATGTTCAACCATAAGACTTCAACGCGCTCATAGGGTTTGGTGTTTAAATCAGTCGGTCAAATAATGAATTGCCTACTATCACTAGTTAATAACTGTTTATAATTGCTCGGCGACCACCTAGTATATTATACTCTTGATAGATTTTTCGAATCAAAGAAACATTTGCCCCATTGATCGCTACTACAAAAAATTTTACGCCCAAGCGGTAGCGGATTAAGCGAAAGCTTAGTAGCTTAAGCGACAGGATAGTAACCAATTGTCGCCCACGGCAGTAGGCAATGGGCAGTGACACATAATATCAACCAAAATATTGCTTATTTTTTTGGAGTTTACTCCTTAAGAAACGATTTGAGTTATAAGGCCCGGTACGGAAATTTTATGAGGAGTAAAATCAAGTGTAACACGAAAAGTTGAGGCGTAACGTAGAAAGAGACAAACATATATATCTGTAGGATTGAACGTGTAAAAGAATGAGATGAAATACATTACACAGCGTATCTCATTCTCGGGGTCTCCTCTTTGCGCGATACTTCGTAGTCTCACTGTATACTCACTGTTCACTACCTCCAGTCTGAAAGTTGAATGTGTGCGTATGTTTGTACGTGTGTGTTGCGCGCCTGCGTATTATTTTCTATTCGATATATATCATAATTATCGTTCGTAAGGAGTAAACTCAATCGTAAAAACAATCGTGCGTCGTAGCTGACACACACACACTTTTTGTTTTATAATATGAGAGTATGAGACGAGCATGCAGTCCACCTGATGGTAAGTGGCTACTGCCGCCCATGGACATCTGTAATCAACCCCAGATAGGATAAGATATTGCTACCTGAGGTCGGCCACAGATGCGCCGCTACCCCTGAGGACTAAGCTGGAACGCCTCGCAAAAGTCTGTCTTCCTTACCACACCCTTCAAACCGAAACACAGCAGCGCCTAACACTGCTGTTATTAGGTAGAAATAGGTGTGGTGGTGGTGCCGCCGGAGTCGAACCACAAAGGGTTCTACCACCTTCAAATTAGGGTTTAAATAAAGGTAAATAAATATTCCTGTTACAAAATACTCGAAACCTATCCAAGTTGGTACACGGATTACGGTATTCTATTTCAGTCGGTCACCTGCCATTTTACTTTGCCTATTTCGTTGTAACATCATGAAGCACCAGCTATTATAGTCATTCATGCTATACTGAGAACAATAGAAGCGGCCGTCTTATAAGGCATCTAGTGACAATTGTCTACCAACTACATATTTTATCAAAGAAGCGTCAATTTTCAACTAAATATAAACAGGACAATAGGTTTTCCGTCAATTTAACTCTCAATAACTACGATCCTTTACAGTTGAGCGTAATTGTACAGTACCCTTAGTATGAGTTTTTGTTTTTACAAAAATGACTGTTTTTGTATTTGTTTACGTATTTCCCATACATTTCCCATCAGTTCTGATACAGTCCGCTAGGGGCCCTGATTGGAAATGTATGGAAGTACGTAAACAAATACAAAAACAGTGATTTTTGTAAAAACGTAAAATCTCATACTAAGGGTACAGTTATTTTTTTTTATTTAAAAGGACATGTGTTGAAAGTACATGAAGGTAGTAGAGTAGAACTCTTTCTGGTATAACTCCGGCGGCACCACCGCCACACCTATTTCTGCCTAATAACAGCAGTTTTAAGCGCTGCTGTGTTCTGGTTTCAAGGGTGTGGTAGAAAGTCATACTTTTCCGTGGCATTCCAGCTTAGTCCTCAGGGGTAACGGCTTATCTGTAGCCGACTTAAACTAGGAATATCTAATCCTTTCTAGGGTTGATTACAGATGTCCGTGGGCGGCAGTACTCACTTACCATCAGGTGGACTGCATGCTCGTATAATAAAAAGACGTTTTCTATAGAAATAGGTAATCCATCTGCGTTGTCATCGTTTTTTTTTGTAATTTATTACTCAATTCGATGATTCAGTTTTATTGTACGCTCGTGATATTTATGTAAGAAATTTATAACTTATTTACGGTAATGAACGGATATATTACAAAGAATGCGTTTAATAGATTTTTTTATTGAAATTCTTATACTATTAACATTCCAAAAAGAAACCCAGTCTATATATTCGCTGACAATTATGTTTCACTAACAATATTACAATTTACGAGTAGGTATTAAAGCTGTATATTTAAGTTTTATTTAAGCATTTTTTTCCTTTTCTTGTTTTGTCCTATCGTTAATTTGGCTAAAGAATAAGTGTGGCGACACAACACAACACAAGGCAACACACTTTTCCTTTTCGCAGACCGCAGTAATTTAAACCTTTTTTTATATTCTTTTGTTTATTTTCCTTTTAATTTGTTATAGATTTTGTTTATTGCGTATACTTTGGTGTTTCGCTATATTTTATCTTATACTGTTGCACGTGAATCTTACCGTAAATTACATGCATGAGGAACATACGTAGTTTCTTTTATTCGGAGATTAAAATAAAAAATAAAAAGCATTAACGTGAAAATATCACATTGCGTAAGAACAATTAAGTTTGTCACTACAGTAGCAGGAACGGAATTACACCGGTGTTTAGTTTTTATTTATAATACAGCATAATATAATGCTACTGTATTATTATCAAGCTCATTCTGCCAGCTGGCTGAGATAAATGCCAGCGACGCGACCATTTTGTCAGTAAAAAGAATATCTTGCCGTTTGGATGTAAGGGTACGGCCTGAGTGTAGCGCAACGATTATTATTTCACATACGATACGCATATTTCACTGTACAAATATAAACTACGTAATAAATATTATTTTAACTTTCTTACTTGTTGTTTTTTATTTAGGTTTTGCTCGTCATGTAACAAATCCGTATAATATTATAACCGTTATAATATTATAAGTAAGTAACTATAGAAACTAAAGAAGAGACAAAATATTATGGGATTTTCCCCTTTTTATTTTACTCAATAATTAACTAATAATCTAATGAGATACATTTCAATTTATTTCTTAGTTAATTAGTTCCCTGAGGACTAAAATAAGATTCAAATCTTATAACATACCTGAGTTCCATTACAGGCGCGTTACTTCCTTTAATATCTTTAAATCTATAAATATATTTGCCTTATCACTCCCTTCAAACCAGAAACAGTACTTCTTCATTTTTTACCAAAAATGGCTAGAACGAAAGCTGTAATTGTATTAATACGCGGATCTTCGTTTGTCTAAAAAGTATGAAATCGCTACGCAAAAACAAAAATCGCTGCGCGTATCTCAGTCCGCTTCCTTCTAGAGAGATTTATTTGCGCAAAACGTAATGCGTCATTGTTACGTTATTATACATTTATAATTTTACTGCAGATTTTTATATGCATAATTGTCTTCCTTATATGCACAGTTTCGTCGAGTGGGAATATGTCTAGTGCGAATTAACACGACGTAGAGGTCACGGCTTTTTGTAATGGTCGATTTATTATTTTCTTAGCGAATTCTTCTATGTTCTAGTGTGGATTATGGAACTGGGCATACTAAACGACAGTCAAAGAACTACTGCCCCATTTAGTAATGAGAAAAGGAAATTCTGTGATATCTCTATAATTTTTTGGAAAATAAGAATATGGAAGTCATACACGTTTTTTACTTGAAATTTAAATTAGAAACTCTGGGATCTGTTATCTCTCTAGTTATATCTAGATTTGCATAGGATCAGAATTCTACTTGAGTACTGTGGTTGACCAAAGTACTGAGGACTATCAAAGACTAAATTCGAACGCTTCCTGTCTGTAGTTTACCTTACGACATAATTCAAAGCAGAACGTAGTTAGTAGTGTATAATATTCTTGTTGAGAAACAGAAATAAGTGTCGCCCCAGTAGAACCCCCGGTGCTCTTCCGCCTTTAAAATATACATACATTTCGCCAAGAATTTTCTCTCATCGTTAATAATTAATTTTATCTTTTATCATCATTCATTAATTCTGTATCTTTTATCTGTATACCAGTCAAGATAAGATTCAATACGAAAATATAAACAGCATTAAAATATCACAAACTTTCCGATTTTCAATGAAATACTTCACATTTTAATTTAACCTTTTCTTGATAAATTTAACCTCAATTTTAATTAATGTCCTAAGATTTAATTACAAAATATTAATATTGCGTAGGTCATATTTAAAGGTCGACATTATTTGCAAAAATGTATGCCTTGCACAAATCCTTGGTCGATCTGACGGCGCAGATGTAATCTTCAACTCATTTTTGAGATATTAATTAAAATAAATGAATATCTTTTTATATAAATTGCTAAGTAACGTTTTATTTGAGTTGTAAAAGGGAGGTTTAAAGGCCGCTCTTTATTCTTTGTCTATGGATTTCAGTGTGCACTTAACTTCAAGAGAGGAAATTAAAAAAATATTTATTTTATCCTTTTTAACTTTACGTCCAAAAGTATATTCAGATCCAACTCCAATCCGACTTAATACACATAGTATGTGATACAAATAAGCGAGTTATTGATTTCTTATTTTATAACATTAGCGAAGAAAACATATTCCATTAATAAAATATGTTATCACATGTCTTTGAGATTGTTTTAATCGATGTTTCATAAATATTTTTTAAAACATTTTTATGAACTTAACTTTCTACTTTACTATTATAATATATTTATAGATACGCGTATATTAATAATTATTCATGAGTGATACAAAAATATATGGAAAATTCATGTAATTATCATGACTAATGATAGTTTCCACGAACCAAAGTTACGGTTTACTTGTAATTTTATAGATATTTAACTTACTTTCAACCGCCAACTTAATTAAAACGCATACTTGTGGTTTGTAGACCATATTTCATAAACGTAGTAATAAAATTAATAAAACACGTAATTATTTTACGATTAGGACTTACGATGAATTAAGATGTGATTAATACATGGATTGACAAGAAGCGGATAAACTCTTATAACTACTTACGAATTCACAAAAGGAATTCCTTATTTTGTGATTGGTTTACACCCGTTAGTAATAAAATCAATCTACAAAGATTATTTTGAAATTGTCATTTTTGTGTTTTTGGCGAAATTTAGGCAGTTTTAGGCAAAAATTGTATAGAATAATTTAATCAATAACAGGCATAAGACATAATAATAACCGAATACCTACACATATTTTTAATACAATACAGGTACATGTTATCTGAAATTAGTGGGTACTACTGCCCATGGAAATCGGTGAATAAATTGAGAGTCTAAAGAGAAACCTGCTATAAATATACATACCTCCTGCTATTTCTACCCTAGTATTGTTGTACTTACTGGTATAATCACGAAGTAAGAAGCATCTTAGTTAGATACCTATTATTGTATACACTTTTACAACCTTATCTCCAAATTAACGTGACAGGATCCAAAACACAGAGGTTATTAATAACAAAGTCTTCATCATTAACCAACATACGTTGCGTAACACAAAAATCACTTTCGAAAGTGATAAAAAATCAAAAGGCCGGCGTCAAAGAACCCTTCTCTTCATTTCAGTCGTAAATGTATCGCAGTTCCGTAATAACCGGTGATATACGCATTTGTTGCTCTTTTTACTTTTACATTTTACGATTTTACCTATTACCCAACTTTTGTAAATGTAATGTGAAAATTTCTCTTGAAACTGTCTCACTGTCGGCGAAAATGAGTGGCTCACTCGTTTGTTAACGTCGTAACGTGATAATATAAATGTTAAAAATATGGTAGCATTTGGCTCTAAATATTTCTCGCTTGTAGTCAGTAATGAACACGCCGTTTTTCGATTTGGAGGATGAGTAAAGAAAACATAACTTAATCCTAAGCCAGTCGGCATCCAAACAGTACAAATCAGTTGGTTATAAATGTTTTAGGGTTTCATACCCAAGTCCCTGTAGTTCCGGGACCAGAATAGGGCTACGGTATCCCCTGCCTGTCGTAAGAGGCGACTAAAAGGGGCTTTCGGGGTTACGGGCGGCAAGAGTGGGAGCTCGAACCGCCCGGCTAGCGACCCCGGGAAGGACGACGGTATGTGTGGTCGCTTTCCGTCGTATACACCAGACGGTGCGGTGACACAAAGTCACCTGGGCGGAGCCCGACAGGGCAGTGCGCTGAGAGGACTCCGGTGGCGTTCCTTTGGAGATCCTGGAGTCCTCTACGCAGCGCCGAGGACGGCCACCGGGGGGGTTTTAGTGCGATAAAAGTCCCACATAACCCCGTGTCGCTCCCACGGCACCGGGTACTTTTTGAAGGCTTCCCCCCCCCAAAAGAACAAAAAAAGGGTTTCATACCCAAAGGGTAAAAACGGAACCCTATTACTAAGACTTCGCTGTCTGTCCGTCTGTCACAGGGTTATATCTCCGGAATAGATAATAGATAGACACTAGAATTTCTTACAGACGATGCAGAACGGTGGCCGCTATAACAACAAATACCACTAAGATCCATATAACATATTTTAATATAGTTATTTTAATTTTATTATACGTTGTTTACGTATCATTCATCATTAGTAACATAATTAGTTATGTTACACAAAAATAGATGGCGTTGGGGCAAATAGTACTTTGGTGTTATTGAAAATTTACGTATCAATCATCATCACCTCAACGCCATCTATTATTGTGTCATATAACTAAGTATTGTTGAAAATGATAAAATGAACACAAATAAGTAAAAGATTATGGACATTTGGTGGAATGAAGCCTCCATGTGCGAGTTCGACTCGTACATGGCGAATTATTAGAATAGAGTAGCAGACGAGTTGCACTTCACCTGATATTAAATGCTCCCTACCGCCCATAAACATCTGTAACCAACTCGATATGAAAGTCGACTTTACGTGAATCCAATCACAGGTTACTAAGATACTGGATTAAGATTCTTCATCTTTCTTTCGCTTAAACACAAGACGCAAGAAATATGCGTAGAGATGGTATCTTCCTAATTGCAACTACCTATAACCTTCTTTCTACTACTCATAAACCACCTTGCTACTACTAAAAAAGAAAAAGATACAAAATGATAGACACGATATGTCTACACGTCACGTTTTTATACGTCTGCTTGTTTTTACAAATGTTACATCGTAAATATAGTAGTAAAACCGCAAGTCAAATAGGCAGAATGTTATTTGTGGTCGTAAAAAATCATCTCTAACTCATTTGTTTTACACGTTGCAGAATAAACAACTCCAAGGAGAATCTAAGCATGAATCAACTACTTTTTTTGTCGTTACATATAAATGATACCTTTTGGTGCATTTTGTGGCTTTCACTCGGTAATCTCAGTTTTAAATATAACGGAAATATCACAGTTGTAGCCGACATATAAGAAGATTTGATGTGTGCAAGTTTAAATAATAATCATAAAACAATTTAGTAGGAACCATAGATAAGTATAGATAACTCACCGCCTTGTAATTGAAGGAAACCAGTAAAAGGCTTAAACGGCTGACTATTCTGTCAGCCATTTAATGGCTGTCATGGTGTAATTTACGCGGAACAATGCCGCCATACGCAATAAGTGGTGCAAAACACGAAATCGAAGAAAAAGTGTGGAGAAATATCGTTTTATTCGTAAATGATCTAAAAATATTTTTATAAAATTTAATTGAAAAATTTAGTAGTTTAACTTGTTTCAAGGATCCATTAACATTAATTAATGTAATTAATGCAATCATGTGCTTTACTTTAAAAGCTTTTAGTAGCCCCTTTCATAATAATAAATATTCCTTTTTTGGATAATAATCAAAATAAAATGTATTATGTAAATAGTTTATATTTATAGTTAAAAGGGTAACATAATAACAATTATAATATCTTGTTTACACGGAAATGTAAATAAAAATAAATAATAGGTACATAGTATACTAAAGGAAATTTAATTTAGTACTATGTTATATATTACGCAAATCGCCATCATCTTAGTGGTTATAAGTGTCTCATTGTTGGATATTCCGGAAGCAATTTCAGGATGTATAGAGTTTTTCATGCATCGAAATGACCAAACGCCAATCACAAACCTTTGAAATGTTGTTTAAGGGTTATTTTCCTCTACCGACACCCAAAAATGGATGAAAAATCTTGAGTATGTATACTGCAAGTTATCAAATTAAAAGTATAGTTTTGCTCAAAATCCTATTCGAACCCTTAGAGAGAGGAAAACAACATTCCATTCACGAAAACCTTGCATCGTCAATCATTAACAGACGTTTGTTTCACAATACCTTGTTAGTACATGTAACAAAAATTCGGATGTCGTCACTATGAACCCCCATATAAGCCAAAGTTGTAATATGAGCGCAATTCTGAGCAAAATATACAGCTGGTTTTAGGGTTGCCACAATCAACAAATTTAGACATTTTTTTAAATCTAATTTTCAGAAGCAGATATACGAAATCTTTTCCGCTACATTAATTATGAGCACACTTTAATATTTAATGTAATATCGACGGGTCCTACGTAAACTGGTGCAAGTGCGTTTTCACAACTTTACAGTAGAGCGATTTGAATGTTCTAATGCGTGTAACTTTAACATTATTCAACGTACATAGTTAAAATTTTAAAATGGTATAATTGAATCCTTTTGAAAAAAAACTGCATTATACGTGACGCACTTGCACCAGTTTACGTAGGACCCGTCGATATGGAGTAGTAGGTTTAAAATATAAGGAAGTAGGTACAGAAACTTCGGTAGTGGTAGTGGAAATTTTATTAAATAATACACAATTATTGTCAGGAATAATATAACATTAAAATTACCAATAGAATTTGAATTAAAAGCAGATTATAGCGGTTTGAATAACGTCCATATTTATTTATTTGCTTAAAAATATTTTTTATTCAAATTTTCGTAGTTTGAGTATAGTAATATTAAAATTTATTTTTGTGACAGCCCTACCTCGAATTGGTATTTGACTGAGCCGGGACGGCAACGACTTAATTATTGTTATTCCAACCACTGTATCTGCGTAATTGCGGTACGAATCATCTACAATTTTAGGACTAATATTTGGTTTAAACGACCACTCGAATTTTGCGAACGGCCTTGGGACTGCGTCTCGATGTCTTCATCGTCATCTAACAAATAAGATTTTTAACGATGTTAGGACAAAAATACAAACAATAATATCTGACTTTTTAATAGATATTTCCAGTTTAGGCAAAATCAGAGGCTCAATATAAGAAACATATTCTAACAGATAAACTTAAAGTCCTTTCTTAGATTTACATAATATACATATGTGTGTGTATAAGTAACATAAGTTAATAATTAATTAACTGAAATAAATAAAACGTACAAAGGTTAAAGATAAAAAGTCTCCCATCCCCTATCTAATGGGAGAGTCAGCAGAAAGCTGGTAGCATTAACACTTTTAACAGACTTATTCTTTGACTTATTCTTAGAAATACTTCTTCTTATTCTTAGAAATTAATTGTCACATGCTAAACGGTGAAAGAAAACATCGTGAGGAAACCTGCATACCCGAGAGATTTTTTTTTTTTTATTTTTTTTTTTTTATATCAATAACCTAACGATAAGGCAGACGGGCTACCTGATGGAAAGCAGTCACCGTCGCCTATGGACATTTGCAACACCAGAGGAGTCGCCAATGCATCGCCGGCTTTGAAGGAGAGCTCTTTTTACACCCCTCTTGAAGAGCCCCATGTCATAGTCCTGAGGGAATACCTCAGGAGGTAGTTCATTCCACATTTTGCACGTACGCGGCAAAAATGAACGTTCAAACCGAACCGTGGAGGACCGCCACGGGTCCAGTTGATGTGGATGGAACTTCATCCATCGGCGAGTGGTGCGATGAAGGAAAGGCGACGTAGGCACCAGATCAAACAGTTCCTCCGAACACTCACCATTGTAAAGCCGGTAGAACGCGCAGAGGGAACCTATGATATATAAAAAAATCTCAAAGGTATGTAAAGTCTACCAATACGCACTTGCCCAGTGCTGTGGACTATGGCCTAATCCTTCTCATTATGAGAGGAGATGGGCACGGGCCCAGCAGTGGGACAGTAATAGGTTGATGATGATGATGATTCTTTGACTTAACACGCCATGAATTCCAGCACATGAATTTCCTAATTCACATATCTTCGATAAATCAGTGATCCATACTGGGATTCAAACCCCAAACATTCATAGGGAACAATACAAATATCTCACTCTCTTCGATATCTTAAACATATTTTCATCCGGGAAAGTTGTGTAATGACTGCTCTCGATTTTATATCACAATAAAGAAAAATTAATTTCCGTAATGATATAATCCATAAAATGTTTACGATCCAGTTATAAAATAATGTAAGTGAGTTACGGATCTTCATAATAAAAGTATATTAAAAATGCTTGCGATGTTTAAGGCAACGGATATAATATATTTATGTGTGTTTTCTTTTAGAGAACACTCCACCTTATTATAACCAACCAACCAAAACTATCAAAAATGTGATATATATAGTAGGTATTAAAAACAATTTAATTAGGTAGAAGTAGCAACAATTTATTTAGATATTATAAAAAAAGTAAAATTTTCTCCTCAAATTTTCAAGTAAAATTAGTATACTAACAATCTCTATTTTCATTCTCCTTACAATTTCAAATCTTGGTTGACAAATTTTTAAACAATTACATTTGAAAAAAATAAAAAAACCAACAACCTTCAAATGTTCATTCAACGCACATCTAAATTTTAAACTTAAAAAATATCAACACAGTTATAAAATATACCATTTTTTATAAAAAAAAAACATTTAACCCAACCCATAAGATATTTAGGCCGTCAATAAGTTATAAGACAATAAGAAACAATGAAAGCGTGGGTCGAATGACCTATACGAATAAAATTAATTAAAATATCCTGCCTCTTAATATATATCTATCCTTTGAAATTAGACATTGAAATTTTACGAAATCCCCAATTTATCAATAACGTAATATTTAGTTACAATCGAATTAATTAGCCAATATGGTAGACTATTGTAAGAACGTTAATGACCTCATCAGAATCTTAACCTACATCAATGTTACATTACACGGTGTCATATCAATCTTCAGTGACGATTAATAATCGTGGCTCCCATTGCTTTGTATCGGAATCATCGCCTATTGTGTGCTATATGTAACATATGTGATACACCGGCTTAAAGGATGTACAACAAATTTTATTTAAATAACAATCTTCGCATTAATAACTCCAACGTAATGTGTAGTTAACTACAACAGCCTTCTGTCGATTTACTTCTACAGTATTATTAAAATTAAAATTGAAATTTATCCAGTTATAATTTTAATAATAATACTGTTTACAATTTAAAACTGGTGTGGTCTGGTTAATATTAAAAAATATTAAATTCTTTATGATGCGTTCGAAATTGGTCGTCCATGATAATAATGTTTTGTCACCCTTAAGTAGAATTAATTGTTTGTGTTTATTGAGATCACCAAATTAATAAAAAAAACTTCTGATATTAAAAAATACATTGTATATACTGATTTCTATGTCACTACAAATTTAAAAAAAAATTGGTATAAAATAAATTTCTGAAGCTTATATAAGTTAGCAGAACTCATAGGCAGTGTGTCACTGCCGTACATTTTTCAATAGCGCGGCCTCTAATGGACCCCGCAAATTGTTTATACCTTTGTTTCGGCGTGCGATATAAAAGTTCATTCATACACGCGCTGTATAAAATATCCATCTTGTTAGGCAATGGCCGTATCATCATTTGTTAGGAAACTTAGACTGGATTGTGTTACGGTGATTTGTATGTGTCATCTGTATAGAGATGGATCTTGGTATTACATATACAAGGAAACTAAAAAGGAATTAAAGTTTGTCAAGGTTGAGCATGACGATTTTTCATTATTTTTTTATGATTGCAATCGATGGATATTAAGCAATTTGTAGGTGCGTCATCATGTGTTTTAAAATATAGTTTTGTGTTTAAATTCTCAACAGTCATATGTAAGCCGTTAAAATCCCCAATTACGATACATTTAATATTTTGTCTAGAAATTAGCAGAAGCAAAAAAGAAAACAGTTTATTATAGTGTAATTCACACTAAAATAAACTTCTTATTACTATTACCATAAATTCAGTTGTTTTAAATAAAATTGTACCTATTACGATACTTTTACAGTTACAACTTAAAATGCCAAATAAACGGCATAAAACGAACATTGGGAATGAATCATTGCTATCTTTATGAAGATGTTTAAACTAACAACTGAACCAATTTCATTTTACGACCGCAAGTAATTTGTTCAAAAACAATAACATGTTGCAATTTTCAAGTGTCCATTTTATTTACGATACAATTAACTAAGTCTTAAATTTAAAAGTTATTGTGTAATTATGTTAGCTGTAAAATATATATAACGCCCATGGAAGGTTTGTGTCGAATATAGAGGGTTAGTAATAAAGAATACTTTATTTGCATGCAATAAAATAAATTTCTCCGGTCATGAATCAGCCATTTAATTATGTATCTACGTAACGACAATGCAGGGCTCGCGAACATTTGGCAATAGTTCAAAGTTCACGCAATTAATTTCAATGGACGATTTCTAGAATCGGATCGGCAGGACTGTGTCACGATGCGACTAATTCACTGCCGATTTCACAATATTATCATGGAATAATTGCATTGTCGCAACCAGCATTGAAACATTTGGGGACGGACTGTTGTGCAATTCAAAATCTGATGACGATAAAATTAACTGTGCAACTTATTATTAGTTAACGACCGTTATTACGATCAGAGCATCATTAAGTCGGAACAAGATTTGTTTAGGTATATAGTATGAGTAACATATGAGCGCTTGCACTTTGATACTAATTGATCACTCTTGGTAAATATAAAAATATTTATTATCCATCACAAGACTCGTGCTAAGACCCCATTTATCTACAGACTTTGACCGCGTTGCATCAGACGAAATCATTTTTTTCTATACGATATTTAAACAGACGCAGAATATTTATATCTATCATAACACATGCAAGGGCTAATCCCTTGCATGCATTATGGTAGATATATATTATGTCACTATTTATTGTATAGAAGAATACTTTTTTGCCTGACTCAGCACGGGACTAATGTGCAATATATCTGTAGATATACATACATTTTGAAGACTAACTATGTACAATCACTACTGTAGCTAGTTTTAGCGTAATGCCAAGGAATTTATAGTATAATGCATGATCCTCTATTTCATCACTGTAACGTAGAACAAGCATAATTTATTTAATGTACCCAATACACATCCCTAATATAATTGGTTTTGTTTCAGAGTACCAAAACCGCCGCCAAGCTGTCTACCGCAAATGAGATTATACCCAATTACCACGTCCAAGCGCTAATAGGTAAGTGATTTATTGATTTTACTACGTCGAACACACTTATACTTCATACGCTGTTTGTCCACCAACCACCGATACCGAGCCGATACCGATAATTAATGACGGCGCCGAAGTAGCGTACATACCTACATTTACTATAGCAGCCACCACCGTCCACCGAACGTCCGTCACCCGAGCACCGTCATCCTGGCCGCCGATATTCCGAGTAGATCGGCGTGACCGCTAGATCGGCACTGAGTTTTTGACCAGCCGATGTGCCGGCAATGTAAAACACATTGGAACTTGTCCATACACAGCCGTCACACGAGTGACAGCTGGAACAAAATAAGCCGCCGATATCGGTCGCAGTGGACAAACTATCGCCGTCACGACATAATTAAAATCAGCCCAAAGAATGTTGTTCTCGGTCTCGGTGACGGTTCAGTGGACAAACAGCCTTACACTTGCACATGCTTCATGCACCCTGCATACACTTAAACAGTACTAAGATTTGTTTACTAGGGAAACTATTTCTAGAACTTATGTTTTATGGCCGTTACTTTAAAACGTAGTAAGAAGCACTTGCCTTAGTTATATATAGAAGGTGGTAGAACCCTTTGTGGTTCGACTCCGGCGGCACCACCGCCACACCTATTTCTACCTAATAACAGCAGTGTTAGGCGCTGTTGTGTTCCGGTTTGATGGGCGTGGTAAGGGAGACAGACTTTTCCAAGGCGTTCCAGCTTAATCCTCAGAGGTAGCGCATCTGTGGGCGGCAGTAGCCACTTACCATCAGGTAGACTGCATGCTCGTCTGCTACTCCTATATTATAAAAAAATGTATTTTGTTATCTAGAAACTAAGACTTGATTCAAATCCTTCGTCCTAAACATGGTAGAAGCCTCTGTAGCTTGATTTTAGCCGCACAAATATCGCACCTATTTCTGTCTTAGGTATTAGGTACACTTAAATTAAGCATAACGTTCATTCGTTTTGATATGGCACTTACACGGGACTTTTTAATATAGTACTCACATGTAACAACGCGTCCTTTTCTGACTTTAGGAGAGACTTCAATTTTACTTAAGATGTTTTTGATATGTTCTTTTTTAATTATTTTTTTATAGTATAACAGTAGCAGACGAGCATGTAGTCCATGTGATGGTAAGTTGCTACTGCCGCCCATGGACATCTGTAATCAACCCCAGATAGGATTAGATATTCCTACCTGAGGTCGGCCACAGATGCGCCGCTACCCCTGAGAACTAAGTTGGAACCCTAACCACACCCTTCAAAACGGAACATAGCAGCGCCTAACACTGCTGTTATTAGGTAGAAATAGGTGTGGCGGTGGTGCCGCCGAAGTCGAACCACAAAGGGTTCTACCGCCTTCATAAACTTATATGAGTAAAGGTCCTCGGATACAAGTTACCGTAATAAATTAATTTCATTTTTAAAATAATTAATCAGTGTGCAGTAAAAATAATGCAGTTAAATCGTTTGTTGGATCTAATAAATAAAGAATGATATTGGAAATATAATGGAGAGGAAGTCTAAAGAATAGTTGGACCTAATGAAGATGATATAAGAAAAATGCGTCCAAGTGACAGCTAATACGGAAGAACGGTAGAGGAAACATTACATCGGCTCCGATTTTATAAAATACAAATTATGATGCTGTTGTATAAAAAATAAATGTTCATTAAACAAATTGTTGTTAATAAATAAATTTATTGAAAATACAAAAACGAAACAAGAACTACAAAAATTAAAATTGTAAATGTTTACAAAATACAAAAAACAGAAATTATCAGTACCGTTACCATGAGTTTTCAAAACATCACACAATTGTACGTTACGTTTACTCAATCCATTATTCTGTTTCGTTTGCTTTAGTATAAAGCGCCATTTTGTCAATTTTGACATTTAATGTTACCTTACTGACACTTTAGTTCTGATGCAATCCGCTAGGGGCGCTGATTGGAAATTGTATGGGCAAATACGTAAACAAATACCAAAACAGTCGTATTTGTCAAAACGTAAAACTCATGGTAAGGCTACAGATGCTGCAGGCCGGTAGTAAACCGTTAACGTAATATCTGAAAGCGATTCAATTATAATTACCAATCGCTAAAGATATTCAGTTATCTGGAACATAATCCGATAGAATTAATTTTGCTAATGTAGCGCTGGGATTACTAAGCCCTGTAAATAGGGATGTAACGATATATCGAAATTTCGATAATATCGAACCCAAAATATCGATATTTGTCTCGATATAGAGACTATTGTCGATGCGATATCATAACAAATAAATTTAAACAAATATCGATTGAGAAATGTTAATATATTTTTTAATATGAAAAAAAAAATAAAACGACGGCGAAAAAAGCGATCGCCAGAAACAATAAAAAATATCGCCTTTTTTTTCAAATTGTTGGTATATCGATATTTACGTCTTTACAGTATGTTTTATCGATAATTTGCAACTCCCTAGCAGTAAGCTTCCAGCTTATTATAATAAACGTGGTGGGTTCGCGGGCGGGTACACGGCATGACCCCGCGGCAGCGATTAGTAGCTACCAGAGTATCTCCGTACCCCCGAACATGCTACGCTACGCTTATACGGAGATCAGAAGTGGTAATCTAACAGGACTAGCGCTGGTACAATGTGAATTTTGTTTGGAAATGAATGGAGAACACAGAATACATGTGGAGTCGCTATTGATTACATAAAAATAATTTGTTTTTTTCTACGTCTGTCGTCGTGTACCCATTATTGACTCACTACTAGGCATGGTCTTAAGAGTCTTAAGAACATTTTAAAGAACACTAAGATACTACTGTACTACTACTTCTACTGTGTATAAACTATATCATCATAGCATCATCGCCCCGACATCAATGTGAGCTATATAAAAATACTAAATTCTAATTTAAAATCACATTTTCTATACTCACAACCTCCCAGAACGTTTTCACTCATATCAATGCATTTATTATTAATTCTTACCCAAGATAAGTTTGATGACACTTTGGTGAAAATCATCTCGGTGTCACTTAAACTATTTGAAAACATTTAAGCAGTAAGTACTATAAATGCTATACGACGTTTATATGTCTAAAGTGACATTATAATTTACGTTTTATGATTACAATTAGTAATAAATGATTAAACATTTAATAGTAGAGGATATAAAAACGAAAGGGAAAGCGATAATACGATAAAACTGAACGTACAAATTGAAATGTGGAGCGGAAGCGCGCTTGTAACGTATCGCTTCTTAAAAGTATTCTACACATTTAAATAACTCTCGTAATTGAGTAATGAATAGGCTTTAGAGCATTCTGATTCGCATCCAGTGAATCTAGTTCAGCTCCACGTCCTCTACATGGCACTGCGCACGCATTACACGTTCCTATATATCGTGAAGCAAATGAGCGCCGCATAGAAATTTCCCTAGCGATTCTAGCAATTTTCCGCCTTAAACCCATGCAAATTGGCGTAATTTATGCGCCGTTCTCACTTTATGTCGAGCAGGATTCGTGTGACGCGCGCCTAAAATAGCCAGACGAGGGTACGAGTTCACAAATCAGTCTGGACGTATTGCTTCTCAGAACCACTGCCTTATTTCTGGGAACGAAATAGTGAGGACGGTAGCGTTGATCTAAAAAGCAGTATTTCTCAATTTGTATGTGTTGCGACTGATAAACGTTAGATCGCGATAAGCTCGATCGGGTATGTTTTGCAATTGTAATCTGTGATGGGTTGCTACTCAAAAAGTTGTATACGCAAATGGATAGAATTTACTTAAGCGTTAAGCCCGTATGTTACATTAATAACGTAAAAAAGACGGCTGATGTAAAGCTAGTCGGGTATGTGATACGCATGTTTTGTTTTTCCTGTAGATATTTTTATTTAAATGCGACGTGTTTCCTTTAGGGATAAATAAAGTCGCTGTTGCATAATGAATGCTCTTTCCTAATTTATGGTTATATGTATGGTAAGTGATAATTAATATCTACTACGCACATAATTTTTGAAAAATCAGAGGAATCTTGCACGTAAGTAAAAAAATAATATCAGATCATTTTCCGCCAAAAAATCAAAACCAACTAGAAGCGGTCTAGGCATTACATTAAGAATAACGCCGATTAAATTATTCGTTATCTTATACTTGTGCATTAAAGAAAATGACATTATCAACAATTATGTTATTTTCCTTACCCTATTTGTTTGTTATTTGTCTTACGTTTGCATTCCATTAATATTAAAACTTATAACGACTTGAATTTACAATGCAAAATATAGATTAGAGTTGACACGAGGAAGATATTGTTTGAAGCAATTTATACTGCTCATTAGGTTGATGTCAGAAAATAATTTGGACACACGCCTCGTAATTACCTTTAGTCATGCGATGTCGGGATCGTAATGACTGGTTAAATATAGATTTGGTGCTCATCTGTAAATCTATATTATTATGTAACAATGGAGAGACATTGTATATACGTATATACGTTACTTAAAATGTGTATACCCCTTATTTTTTTAGCTTAATCTACCAATAAGGAAAAAATACTTTACCTATTGTGATAAAGCTTAAATAGCTTACAACTGTCTAGATTTGTCTGATTTTAGTTAATTTTTTGGTATCAAAAAAGTAGATATTTGATTAAAAAATTAACTAAATATGTAAAATGCCCGTAGGCTTCTGGGTAGTAGAAATATCCTATGATAATATAGAACCGGTATATAAATTTTATAATAAGTATTACATGTTATACATTAATTCATTTATTCTCTTAATTTGAAATTTACACGCAATTTGTACAATTCCGGATTTATATAAAGTTAATAAAATACCGGAAAATTATACGGTTGCTAATGTTCAAGGTAATATGTGTAAATATGTTGAACATACTGTTAACTTGTTTGAGGATATGTAAATACTGTGCTTTCTTATACTTTTGTAGGCGTATAATTATTTATACATGTATGAAGTAATTTGCATAATAAAGAAATTAAATCACTTGCTTTATTTATATTAATGAACGCTATGATCACTTACGTCAGAGCGGTTATCATAACCGTTGGATACGCTAAAAGTTTCGGGTTCAATCCCGGTTAAACAGACATCTGATGAAGGATTTAGGCATCTGTTCTAGGCCTCATTGTTTGTGTACTTAGGAATAATGGGTATATTGGGAAGTTATATCTGTACTTATCAGCGCGGTAAACTATGGTCAAACCCCGACTCACTCTGTGAGGAGACCTGTTCTACAATGGGACAATAAACGGGTGACGATTACCAAACTATTACAGACACTAGTTCATCAGCTCCAAATAGCATCATTATGGAAAAGTATGCACAATTATTTCATTAGGAATAATATAATCAGAGTCAATGAAGAAATGTACACTAAGAGTGAGTGCTGGCGTTAAAATGCAATAAATTTATAGTTAGTTCACCGTAAAGTATTTTATTACAACAGGTGAGCTTAGAGAAATCGACCGTTTCACTGTTAGGCGTCCGGTACTTACGATTATAGACATTTGCCCGTCTTTTAGCCAAAGTAATTACTATTGTAAAGTTGGCTGCGAGGAATCAATGATAGCTTCGTGAAGAGTGAAATTAAGAGCAAATATTGATTTTCTTTCATTACGTTTAATAGAAATAAAATAGGGAATTTATGTATTTTTATGATTGATTTGATAAAAGTAATTGATCGATGATTGATTGATTGAAAAGTAAAGTAATGAAATACCTACAACCCAACTGAAGTGAAGTGATAATGTTAATGCACAATAGGAATGTTTCCAAATATAAGAGTACTGTTTTAATTTGATCAAGTATTTCCCTTGAGAAATAATTTTATTTCCTCATACAAATATTCCCTTCAAACCACGAGACTTAATTCTACGTTCTCTGTACGTACAAAAACTGTATGTATATCTAAAGTTTCCGATATACACAATTACACATATTTAGGATAAGTTTAATAGATATATATTTTAGATAGGCTTTACAAAAATTAAGGATACTTATTGAACAAGTAAACTCTGCTACGAATTTCTTAAATCCCAAGGGAAAAACTTAACATGATTTTCTTTCATCGGATATAATATCAAACTTTTGGACTTAGACACGTTGACGTATGAACAAAATAGAGCTCCAAAATAAGCACCTAAGCCACAACTGTATAGAACAAATAGGTGTGGCGATGAAACCTATTCCAATGTTTGCTTATTAACGTATGCAAGCCGCGCTGCATATGGAATTAATGCGCTAGAAACTGCGAACAGTTCATGCTAAATGCACAATGTTGCTCCATTAGTCCGGTACAAAGTTACCGTTTCACTTTTGCAAGGGATATAAAGGGCTTTGAGGGGAGTTTGCACGATCCGTTTGATAGCTTGTGTAGCTTTATGACCTGTCAAGTTGATTTGTCAGTTGCTGCTAACCAACAGTCTAATCTTATCTTATAAGTTATATAGATTTTTGGCTAATTTTGATATTTCATGAACTTAAGTTTATCTATGGCACAATTTAATTCAAGGTATATTAGAGCTGTTTATTAATTTATACTCAAAGTTAAAACTTAAAAAATATTTGTTATAATAAAATTTTCCACCGATTAAAAATCTGAAGTGTGAATCGATAAACTCCTATTACGATTGACCGCATGCATTTTTTAGTTTAAATCAAAACAAAAATATATAAAAAGCATTGTTGTTTAATAACAATCATAGCAACTTGAATTGTTACCGATATTGAAATATCTATTTATTTATATAACGTGCAATATGCAAAACGGTACCTCATACATAGTTTTGACGAACTTAGTTTAGGTGCGTACCCATTAGGGAACCATAACTGTAACCATTGTAACCGAATACTGTAGCGCGCTCGAACTAAAACCGATTCCGCGAGCGGCTCGCAACTAGCCGACGATAATCGTGTTCTTACAGGCTCGGATGGTGTCTACGAAGCTTTACGTAGCACGCGACCACGGCTTATCAAACAACACTGTGAATCACTAGCCCACTTTCCAGACGATGTCGATGTATCGAAAGCAACGGATCCACGGCATTTGCGGTTTCCTACAATTGAATACCGCGTGGTTTCAGTGCACTACCATTTTATTTCGATTTACTATGCTCTCTAATATCATTCAGACATTCTGGAAATCTCTAATGTTGTTTTTAAATAAATATGCCTTTATTAAAATAGTTACGTAGTTTGTTATTACTTACTTGTTTGGCGCAGCGGTCATACTGGTTTGAAAGGCAATGGATTCCGGGTTCGATGCGTGGTCAAGTAGATATCAAAAATATGAATTTAATTTTTGGATCTAAATGTGTTTTAATGGTCTTTGTGTGTGTGCATGGCACTCACGACACAGGAAACATCCTTTTGTCGGACTATAAGTGTAAAAACGGGTATCTATTTAGAACAATGATAAGAACTTAACTTATTATATTGTTCGTGGAGTATGTTGTCGTGATAAATCAGGAACATTTCTGCACTTTCAACGCCAATATTTATTAATATATTATTTATTGCAGGTCAATTTCAAACACAGACGAAGTTTTCAAATAGACTCTTAATAAGTGTTATATATTTTAAGTAACGAATATACAGTGCATTTCTTAATTCCTTATTGATAGCTTTATTTAAACTAGCCGTCTCGAAGTATTTATCTAAGTTTGAACTTTTGCCCAATAAGCTTGCAAACTCCCACATAAGAAGTGAGTTGACAGGTTAACGTAACATAACTTTTAACCTATATCCGGGGTCTATTTAGTTCCTCCATCAATATTTTAAGAATATCTCTTGCACATAGTTATTTATGTGCCGGCGTCCTGTTAAGCAAACGAGAATTAACTAGATGTTGGACATGGCAATTCCATTAATATTACGCACTATATTATAACACTACAGCAGTTAATTTAAAACGATCTAGAATGCTATTTTTCAATGTCTCTATGTTTGCTTTAAATTTATTATTACTTTATGGCATGAACATTTTAGTAAATTAACTTATTGGAATTCGTTTATGCGTCTATTGATTTATGTGTTCAACATAAAACCGATGGGCGCACGAATGGAAATAAATATCTTTATTATAAAGTTTATAAGTGTCACGATATACAATTAAGATTTAATACAATTTATAAAATATCACTTCAAATCAATATAAGGCCAAAATTTTACGTTCTTAGACTTATTGTAAAATTTTCGATGTGACTTAATTATTTCGTTTTGCGAGAACAATGTGAGTTACAAACTCATAGTAATCATCTCGGTTGATCTCACATAAACCACATGTAGGTTCATTGCATTCCCTGTTGTTACACATCAGATTAAATTAAGATAAGCGTAGCGTTATTAAATTCACATCATCGCTAACAGACAACTTTCGGAATGAAAGTATAGGAAGTTATCCAATACTTATATCTGCAGTTTTAATGAAAATCAATGGTAGGAGCCTTATCTTATACATTAAGTAAAGCAGCCGCTATCCCTTATAAAGTCATTGAAGGCGTCAAAACGCGAAAGATACAATAAAATATATGGATATGCAAATAGATAGATAAAAGAAGGATATAACATGGTTAACGTAACGATCTCGCCGGATCGCCTGCGCGGGCGCAACGGCGAAGTATTATAAACTTGTTTAATAACGCGGTAGCCACTTAGACCGTAACGCCGCTTCTAGTGTTATAAAGCGAACTAATCGAGCCAATGGAGCGAAATTAAATGTAAATCTGCCCTGGTTATATCGGCTGGAAATGATATAGTTTATGCCTTTATTTTGAAATAACGACGGCTTCATAATGAGGATTGCGTTCAACTGATTACATATACGGTAGATGGAAAGGTGTCTAAAATTTTCCATACTCCCTTCCGCAAATATTCATGAAGATAATACTTGAATTCGGGTCATGGCTGACATGATCCATATAATATCATTACCTATTGGTCGATTAAAATATACAATACAAGTAATTTTTATAAGGCTATTTTACAAGTACCTACAAGGAGAATCGAAAACTATTAGGCAAATGTATTGGTACAATAATACACGTATTATAATGGTGCAACGTGACAAAACATTATCTTGACCACTTTTCGGTTGTCAGGCTTATCCCTACCAGTAGAAAATTCATCACCGTTAAAGTTGATTTCTAACAAATTATGTAACTTCATTCAACAAAAACTGTTTTTCATCATCATCAACCCATTAACGTCTCAATGCTGCCATAGTCCACCGCGCTGGCCAAGTGCGTATTGGTAGACTTCACATACCTTTAACATTTTTTTTTTTATAAATCTCTCAGGTATGCATATTTCCTCACGATGTTTTCCTTCACCGCAAGTGATAATTAATTTCTAATACGCACATAACTTTGAAAAATCAGAGGTGCGTGCCTGGCATTTGAACCTGGGACCCCTCGATCGAGAAGACGAGTTTCTTAACCACTAGGCTATCACTGCCTGTTTCCCGGTACACATAAAATGTAAATGAAAACATCCTAAACGGATGAATGATGAATGGTAAATGTAAATGTTATAAATATGGAAACGAAGCGATGTGTTTATAGCACTTTAAAGCACTTTTCCGAGATCGAATAAAGGGAACGGATGCATTTTCAATTATAGAAAGGAAATGCTTGATGTTCTGCAGAAATATGCACGATTACAAGATTTATGCTCTCGCTGTGAGGAAAATATGAATCGTAACACTTTGCGCCTGTCATTGCAGGTTATGAAGCAAATTATCTATAATCCACTTAGAGACATATAGCAAAAATAAACCGTGGAGCCGTTAATTTTTACGCTTGCGATTAACATTAATTTTGTAATTGAACTAGAAATGAGACAATTTTCAGTTAATTTATGGATATTACAGATATAGAGATTAAACTGTTTATATTAAAAAGTGGTTGGAATTAATTATGGTCCTACCGCAGCGGTACCACACCTATGGGGCCGTTCAAGTATTACGTGAGCACTATTCTCCATACCTTGTTTATTTTGGATGACGCTACCATCATAGGGACTCCCCGACCCCCCATGGTAGGGGAGTCCCTATGATGATTACGTCATAGATAGTTATTTACTTGTTTACACGAATGGCAACCCTCACATTGTCTTTGCTTAAAAACGAAACGCATTTTCGGAGATTCCCGCAAGTAATGCATACGTTTAGATATTTTTTAAATTATAATTATAACATTATAATTGAAATAATAAAAAAACAATCCATTAATTGAAAAATGTTTACGTAAGCATGGGAGAGGAGGGTAAGAGCTTTGATTACTATTGCTGACAAGGGGGCTGGGGGGTAAATATTTGTAATAAATCTGCTTACGTAATACTTGAATGGCCCCTATATAGCAGTAATAGAAATGTAGCAGCAATTTTCATGCTTAATGTTTTATACTCCGCCTAAACTGCTAGTCCGCTCTGAATATAGAAACGAAGCGCGTTGTCATAGCAAATTGTATGACTACCTGCTCGCAACAACTTCAGAGCGGACTAGCAGTTTGGCGTGGACTGTACGACGTTAACTTATTTAATATGTAGTCTGTTTTACACTTCCTTATATAGCAGGCTTTGAGTGTATTAAAAGAGAACTATTATTGTATAACTTTTGTGAATGAATAGTCTCTTAAACTGAAAAAAGTTAAAGTTACCCCACCATCCTGGTCAATTCCAAAATCGCGTCCATAAACAATGAATTAATACTAAACCGACTAGATTACCGAAGTTCAATTATTCTCTACTCCTATTATAATGCAATAACATTATTTTATTGCCTTTCTCTTATATTTATCGGTTTTGTTCAATATTTTCCGGCGCCAAAGGCAAGAAATAATTAAACATTAATACACAACCTATATTATAATAATCAAATTCGGTATTCAATCCGCAAGTCGCCAGCGTGAATCCCTTTCATTGCCTTATAACAGTCTTGATATACAAACACGTCTTGTATTCACATACATACTTTTTATAATATAGGAGTAGCAGACGAGCATGCAGTCCACCTGATGGTAAGTGGATAATGCCGCCCATGGACATTTGTCAACCCCAGATAGGATTAGATATTTCTACCTGAGGTCGGCCACAGATGCCCGCTACCCCTGAGGACTAACCTGGAATGCCTCGGAAAAGTATGTCTGCCTTACCACACGCTTCAAACTTCAGACTTCAGAACTCACCAACTTACAAATATGTAAGTATTTGAGGCATTCCGATCTATTCTTCACATGTAGCGGACGCTATAAGAGGCTAGACCTCTGTCTGTAGAACTCTTATTACAATTAGGTATATCGAATCGCTTACAGCGATCTACGGATGATAGTGTCTGGTACTATATACATTAGATCGTAGGCCAGTTTGCTACTACCATAAAAAGCCTGCGCATAGCATTAGGAATGTCGAACGGAAATAGAATCGACTGTTTTCTTAAATCACCATCTATTTTATTGCTTCATTTTCTTCATTTCATTGAATAATTCATTTTGGTTTAACTTCTCCCACTTAAGTAGTTAATCATATCTAAATGAACATATAGATACAAGAAACAAGTAAGCAGTAACATAACTAATAATTATTATAAAAATGAAAACCCGTCTACTTAAATATATAGCTGATGGTTAGTCCCAAATTCAGACGAATACAATAATAGCACAAATTTTAAAAACTGTGTAAGCGTTTAGGCATGCCAAAGTGTGACATACAAACATATGCTCAAAATACATTATACCCTTTCGAGTTGCAGAAACTTACAAAAAAAGAATAATTTATGAGTATAGGTAGATATTATGTTGTGAGTTTCAATGTACTAGGAATTTTATAAATATAGGTATAACATAATGAGTTTTAATCTACTAGGAATAAAGTAATTAATTATACCGTACAAAACAGTTAGCACATCTTCGAAACGAATTATTAAATGTCACAACTGATTTCGAATGGCATCCATTAAAAAATCCAATAACATTAGTGTGCCTCTTAACCAATCGGAGCGCTAAGTGAGTTAAGCCTCAACAGAAGCCGAGATGCCTTAAATCACGAAGCACTCACGCGTAAAGTGATTGCAAGAAGTTATCTGGCGTTTTTCTTGATTTGCTTAATACGATTTACTGAAATTACCCGAGACTTTTACCTCCATTTACGCGAAAGCCGAAATAAACGATTGATTCGTACACTTTGCCCACTTTTGAAGTGATTTGTGACGTATGCGTTCACTTTCGTCGTTTTAAAAGTGCAACGGGGCTTTCGAGTTATGCAAGTGTGTTGGTTTTTTTTATTTTATTGATCCAATTGTACTTAAAGATGTATCTGCTGTTTAATTTTTTATCGAAACACAATAACACTCAGGGAAATTTATTTAAATTACGTATCCGTCTTCAATTAATGTTTTTTAAACTTTCAACGTTTTTACATTAAAAGAGAAATTTAATGTTTGTCTGATTGAATGGTGGCTATATTAACGGAAAGTATGACTGCATGAGGTAAAACAAACTTTTAAACTTTGAGGTAAACTTTTAATGTAGGCGTCATAAGACCAAATTTTTAACAGCAGGTAGAAAGTGTTATTTTAACAAAAATGTCCGTTATTCCGCTATTTTTCGGAGTCCAAATTCATGGGATTCATTCACAGTTGGATTTATAGTGTATACTCAAATGTATATCGTGTATATCAGATATAATAGTTACAAAAAGACAAAAAGTTTTTATTATTACATTTTATTAAACGTCGATAATTATCATCGTCGTCAATGTACAGAACAACCCGTGGGCTTCAAGAATATTGTTACACACAATTATGTCAGTATTTCTTTTATTTAAATAGGTGTAATCTATAAGTATAATAATTAAGCATATTAATAACCAACACTCCATCAAAAAAAAGTTCAAACGCCTAAATGATCAGCGAAATAACGAAAGCTCACGATTGGCCGGCGCGCTCATTAGCCTGATCACGACCACGTACAAAAAGCTAAACGAATGCTATACAAGTATGTATTAGTTATAATAGTCGCGTGGTTATTCAGTGTGTCGGAGCACTTATAACGGATCGGAGGCGAGCACGCGCGCCCGAGAGAGCATCAATTACTAAATCGTGATCGCTCCCGCACTCCGAGCAATATAAATAAAACTGGCCAGCACACGCCGCTACCACGCCACCGCCACAATTTCACAGTGGCGCAATTGTAAAATGCTAGACTGAAAAGGTCTTGAGTTCAAACTGCTTATCTTTATGTCAGAACAGCCGACATAGAGCTTAATGTCTGATGGGTTCTCGCCATTATCAGCACGTGCCCCCGGCGGTTTAGCTTATTTACTAGTAATTGTAATATCTAGGTTTTATGTAAAAATATGTTTTAGATTTGCCATAATACTAATAATTACTGATTGAATTGGAAGGGCAAACAATATTCGTTTTTTAGCTTTATGCAATAAGAACCGAATCCGTCAAAAGAAAATACAAAAAATATTTCCATTACAGAGAAAAATTACATCAATATTTGTCGAATTACAACTTTATAAAGCACAATAGCCCTGTAAGTACAATAATAATTGAAATCATCGAAAAATACAGAATAAACTTTCAGTATAGAAATGGTAATAAAAGCATGTTATTCTTTTAATACTGAGTCTACGTCTACTACAAATTGCTATTAATTTCTATTAAAATGTAACGCAGCGCCAAAAAACGCGAAAGCAGACTCTTTGACTATTGAATTGAATTATAAACGGTCTTTTAATCCAATTACTCAGAAAGCTTGGAAAGGTTGTCACTTTATAATGTGTACAATTCGATGACCACGCGATTGGAAGTCGTGACTCCGGAGTGCGCGAAGTGGCACGCGACGGGCGACGTGTCACGTCACGACGGAAGAATAAGATTAAAAGTAAATCTGATGCTCGTAGGACATGGACTTTCTATGTCTAGATGTACGGTATGAAGTTTGTGCTGTAAGTACGAAATACAGATGCCGTTAACTTTGTGCGCCGTCTAGAATTTTTTGCATAGATTTCGCTAGTTGAGATTGGATTTGATTTTGAAATAGTTATAAAATAGCAGTTGTTATTGAGTTTATAGCTCGTTTGAAAATAAATTCTTTCACTAATAACTGACAGTTCCGAGCTTTGAGATTTTCCAAAGTTTCGAATTAAGTTAGATTGCCTCATCTACAATTCTTCCATATCACATGCAATACACCAGAACACAGCAGCCTAGGTACTGCTCCTATAGGCCAAATATAGTGGCCACATCGGTACCGCCGCCATATTTATTGTCATTCTATAATAATACTATTGATACTACTGCTATGGTAAAACTTGAAGGTAAGACAGATTCACCTACATGATGCACTATAACTTAGTTTCTTATTAGAAGCAACGGCTACGTAAAGCATATAATGAACTCTACGAAGTCTACGCTTCGACCGTAAATACCAAAGAAGCTTTCCACTTGGTATCTCCAACTTTGTTTACACCTTTACGCCTTTACAAGTAGCTGCGACGTTTTATTGCATGTTTGTTTGTCACTTTGCAAAAAAGCGAAAGAAGATTATTGAAGCGCGTAACCGGCGTCATTCTTCCATTTTTCCGCGTGTCTGTCCCATTTTCGCTTTCCTAACAATGGCCTCGGTCACGCACAGTGTAAAACAGCGATTGATTCGCTTTCGCTTCCGATGTTGAAGGCGGTGACGACATCCAGTCCTTGTGGTCTGGTTGCGACTGTGAAATCTTTTGGTAAACCTCAAACGGACTTATTTATATCCTTACCTATGGTTGATATAAATAAGTCTTAGGAGTCGGTGTTGTCTAGCTATTTCGATTTGGCGTTGAAAGCTTCGTACATTAACATGTGGTTAAGTTATTATGCTCATATGTGTAACTGTCTAGATAATTATAGTAGTAGCTGCATAAGCTTTAGGTCATAGTTACATAAGGTAGTTAAAAGTTAATCACGGGTCATCGTATTTTTACGAATGAACTGACCATTCATCCTTCTAAAACAAGCCATGCTATCACAAGAACAATAAGATTTTGAATATTTGCGCCCACTTCACAATCATTGTACTAAAACTTGGACCTAATAACTTGATATAGAACTCCTGTATTCTTAGTATGAGTTCTTACGTTTTTACAAAAATGACTGTTTTTGTATTTCTTTACATATTTCCCATAGATTTCCATAAACGTAAAAACTCATAGTAAGGGTACTGTTCTATATATTGTTGAATACAGATGTCCATAAGCAACATGAGCCGAACCATTAAGTGAACTGCTTGCTCGTACTTCTATAAAAAACAAAGTCTTTTGTAGCCTTAACCACACAATTACACAAACATGACTTTTCTTCATAATAACTTCACCATTACAACACGAAGGGTATTGCGTTCGAACCTGGACCTCTCAGTGGGAGGCCTTACTATCACTACACATACATACAGGTGTAGCCGGTAACCCGTTTGTACCCACCAGTATACTGACAGAAGCGTGCACGTAATATATTATCTGAAATGAGCGTCATGTTTTGCTTTGTTAGGGAATGCAAACTTGTGTCTAGCATTTGTTCTTAGCACAAAGCCGCATATATAACTAGTTCTTACCTGTCATGTTGTCTGCGTGAAATTTATAATAACGTCCACTTAATTGTTTGTACTCAATTTTTGGTATGGTCGAAAGTCGGAGTTGCTGTACTTATGATCGTATCGGATTCCGAAATAAAAAGCACTAGTTAAGAAAACTTATTTTGCGAGTTAATTTTTAGATTGTGTTTTAATTTGAAGAACATCTAATAAAACTGTTTTTAATTATATTAAAGTGGCAGAGGGTCCTACAGTTCATCTGAAATTCACTACCACTCAAGAAAAATTGTAACACCCTACACAATCGCACATGTGTTGCCATTCTTGAGCACAAACCAAACATTTCTATCACCTTTTAAAACCTTAGTACAAATAATGTAGTAAAAATTAAGACGATAGATCAATTGAAGATGTTGTAAATACCATTTATATATAGAAAAGGGTATGGATTTGCAATCTTAAAAATTAAGTAGGTACAATTCTCAAAGGGGAAACTGTTAAACATAATATATCGGTTGTCGTTACAACAGAATATTTAATGACAGGACAAAATTTAACAGTCTCAGTGTTGCTATCCGAAGGATGCAATAAAAGCTTTGATAACTTTGTTTCACATCCGTTAAATCACGCCTTAAAATGGCGATTACAAAGGTATTGGTTTAACTGTTAAAATGTTAAACAAAAATTACTTTTTGGTGTCGTAAAATGTCAATTAACTGCTGTAATTGTGATGTTGTAGCGACATAAAAATATTTCCATTAATTTTTATAGTTACACTTGACATTGATATAACATTGGTACTTGACGACCCGCGTGGCGGAGCGGTCACCATACTGTTCTGACGCGCAGAGGGTTTCGGGTTCGATCTGGGTCTGGGTGCTTTTGTATTCGTCTATGTGTGTGTCCATAGCAGCTACGAAACAGAGAAGCCTAGTGTAGGGTTGAGTACAGTACCCTTAGTATGAGTTTTTACGTTTTTACAAAAATGACTGTTTTAGTATTTGTTTACGTATTTGCCCATACATTTCCAATCAGCGCCCCTACCGGACTGTTTCAGAACTAATTATGTGTAATAAGTAATGTGGATATTACTTGGTACAGATTTATTATACAGTAGGAGGTGATTTCATAGATTCAAATATATTTTATTGAGTATCTTAGCTCCTGTCCGAATTCATGCCTCAGGATATCCTGTTGTAGGTTGTATTTATTAAAACTAAAAGCCTTAACCTACCTTTGCTAACCTTTAAATCTATACATACAATAAAATAGTTAAGTTATTTTCGCGCTGCGATCTCTTTACATAAAATGTACTAATATTTAACTTAAAACTGAAAAAAATATTATTATTATCAACAAAGCAGCATATTTATCGCAATATTTTTGAGTTTTAATTACATATTAATTTAATAAATTATTCGCCTATAATTCTATGTCGGCATAAGGCAACTTAAAACCAGCACTGACTTACAAATTAAATCAACCTACGACCGCGCAAAGTCGAAGATAAGCTAGTATTAAAAAACAAAGAGGCTAATGAATAATAAATCTCATCTAACCTTCGCAAGATATTTAGTTTCTCCGCTAGGTCAGTACGAACAATCGGTCAGCACCGCAGGCAATCTTACGTTATCGCCAGCGAGCTTCGAACAAACATATTCAATTAGGATTAAGAAATTAAACTGTGCCTCAAAGACGCCGCTTCGTACGTCCGATGTTATCCGAACCGGGTCATTGACGTTACGCATAAAAATCTCGATTCGTTTACGACGATACTTTGCCCGATAATACGCTAAGAGCAATAAAATTCACACTCAATTCACATAACTAGATATAACAATAAACGTGAATATCAGTTTTATGAAGATATAAACAGAATTCCGATAAAAAGTGAACGGTAACGATAATTAAGTCGCCTCAGCTTTGCACCTCGTTTTCAGAAATGAACAGTAAGCGTACCACACGTATGGAATACAGTTTTTATTGTGCGAAAAACTGTAAACAGTTACGTCTACTGGATAAGTTTCTACGTGACGGGTATGAGTAATGAATCGTGCGGAATCCAGGGACTTCTGAGAAGTGTACGCGTGAGAAATGTCGTCACAAACCTTTGACACGGCAATGAAAAGCTCTTGACCGCGACGCAGTAATTAACTTTACGTTTTCACGTACTGGTTTTAATATGGTATGGAAGTACAGAATTCTGCTTTCTTTTTTTCAACGTTTACTTTGCATACCTGAAATTTTACATGTACCTAAATGAAAATATTGCTGATAGCTTTAATTCAAACTATTGTGAATTTAATATTCTATGTGTTAAGTTTATACTTTAAAATGATGCGAAAGACAGGCAACATCTAATAGATTAATTATAATGTTATTAACCAGTAATCTTTCGATCACGATTATTGTAAGGTAACATCAAAAGATGCGGTTATATTATACGCCAAGATACTTATAATTAAAACGTATTGTTCTAAAAGAAATTACGATAATGTAATGCTACAAAATATTGATTTTTCACCATAGATTACTCACTCCTAACGAGAAAATGTAACCAGTTTTGACAATTGAAATTGTCACTGTTGTCATTTTCGTGTTTGAAAAATATTAAAATAAATTTTAGTTTTTAGAGCATTTACGAATGAAACGATATTTTTCCACACTTTTTCTTCGATTTCGTGTTTTTGCACCACTTAACTGCACATGTCGACATTATTCCGCGTAAACTACACCATGACAGCCATTAAATGGCTGACACATCTGTCAGTCGTTTAAGCCATAATGGCCTCCTTAAAACACAAGGCGGTGCGATATCTATACTTTGCTATGTTTTTTACTAGTAAATAGTTAACCGATAGGTGTAGAGTCGGCAGTTATACCGATAACAATAATAGATTGATCCGTTATTTTCGCATCAAAATATTTTTTTTACACTATTACAAGCAATTACGAGCAATTATAACGGTAATGAATAATGACTAATCATATAACTTACTCAGGAACTATTGGAACTACAACTATTAGAAATTATTTTGTATTATGTTTTATAATAATAATTTCTCATTTATATAGTCACTGACTGGTACGATTGCATGAGGTAGCATAAGAAAGAAAAAGAACGCGTCTTGACTTTTGAGTTGTATTTTAAATATATTGATTTTGATAATAAAAGTTGTAAGTAACTTGGTTGAAGAAAAGGTATTTTTAACAATGTTAACTAATTACTTCATGCCAAATCAGATGTAGAGATCCCGTTGAAGTCTATTACACCAGATTCATTACGCCATACCCTGACATAATGTCTATAGTAACTTCTTCGTGTCTAGCATACGATGGATCAATTTGTCTGAATGCTACCTAATTGGAACCTCCGGGCCAATAAATGTTAAACGATTCCAATTTATGTTGGTTGATTTAAGAGCTTTGCTTTGTGCGAGCTTTATTTGCTTCTATCAACCGTTTTAACGATTTCAGCTGCTTCCTAAACACACCTTGGGTAATTATCTAATGATAATAAAAGGTTTATGGTTACTTCGGTTCTGAATGCCGTTTAAACATTAGAATTGCAGCCTTTTTTTATTGAACCCTAATTACACTTCTCGGACAGAAATACAGTGTTATGATGAGTGTATCAATTTGAAATAATTGCCTCCAATCTCATATGTAACTCATGTCAGTGACAGTTTCATTGTTATCCTTTAAACCTTAGTTGAAATCGGTATATTTATTCTGCTATCATCATCTTTATATATATATTTCTTATGTGCGTGTGTATGTCACTGAACTCCTCCTAAACGACTGGACTGATTTTAATGAAATTTGTTGTGTGTGTTCAAGGGGACTTGAGAATGGTTTAGTTTCACAATTTAGTCTGTGGGAAAAGGATTTTTTTAATTAATTTTTAATTCGTAAGTAGTTGTTGGTTTTGGAATGTTTCGCATTGGATTCCAGGCGAAGCCGCGGGCACCACTAGTAATATATAGTTTTGTGTTACACTACACTATACACTACGTTAAACAGAAAAATGTACGGATGGGTAATCGTTTCTAATGATAGTTTTTGTTTCTGGTAAAACTTATTCTGAAATTTCTAAGAAATAAATAACGAAAAGGTATTTACGGCAATCAGCTAATACCTAAGCATAGATTAGTAAAAATACTTCGCCGCCTTGAAATTGAATGAAGCCACAAACGGCTTATTTTAGTAAGTTATTTTTTTGAACTCTTGACAAATAAAAACATTTTTAGAGAAACGAATAAATAACTAATACTGCGTAATTTACGTAATAAATAAATAATTATTTCAAATATTTTAGGGACATTTTAGCACGGAGACGTGGCAAAACTTTGTTACGCAAGTATTTCAATTCTCAAAACTGGGTACATTTTCTTGGTAGGAGTGAGTAATCTTTACTAATCTATGTATCTAAGCCATAATATCCCTCCACAGTCGGTACCACGAGCAGATACATCACGCGGCGCAGCAAATGATAGCGTGGCGTGACATAAATAGCAATATGAGGCTGGAACGTAGAATTATCTAAAAGGGGACCGTCTACTTTTCCTTCGCCGATCGAGTTTTCTCGCGACCGGTACCAGTCACATCACTTAGCGGAAACTGTCGTTTTCGATCGCAAAACCGGAGCGATGATTCCCCTTATCAAATTACGGGTAGGGATGGCGATTCTTTCCAATATAGATCTTGAATCCATTCGAATCGAAGTGTAATATATCGATTCACAAAAAAATCTAGGCCCAAAGAATCGCTTTTTAGCTTTTCAGCTAAGAAGAGGGCGAATATAGCGACACAAAAGATCATCAGAACCAAACAAGCACTGAACAAGCGTATCCGTCAGCAAAAAATGTCTATAACACATTCAACCAACTTCGAAAAGAACGAATTTCAATCTTCTAAGATGAAAGATCGATTCACTGAATCAATCCATTGCTGGAGATCGATTAGCATAATCGATTTTTTATCCCAAAAGACCAATTCTTTGATTAATCGATCTCAGATCGCCATCCCTAATTACGGACCTCGTTGGATAGTGAAAAGTTTCCCACATTTTCTACAGGTCCACAACGCCTGTTGATATGAATCAGGGTGAAATTGTTGAACGCTGGAGGCCTAATAGCAGGTTGTTTGGTTTTCACTAAACCGTTACGCACCACTACACTAGATCACTATGACGTATCGATTTTGCATACATTGCTGGATAGAATCAATTTACTATCAATAAATAATGTGTGGCGGCTACATTCCTTCCTGCACTACGTCTTTTTAATATTCCAATGCCTGTAAATGGACCGTTTACATATTTTAGCGTTGATTATTCGAGATAGTGGGCTGGGTAAGGTAAAGTAAGGAATATACCACAGGTATCGCTGTCAATATCTTAAGTAAGTTATGTGATGGAAGTAGCATTAATATTAAACTGGTTGATATAATAATTTTGCATAAAAATACGTATTTGGTTTTGATAACTCTCATGTGCTTTAACCAAACTTCATCACATTTTTTTAACTAGCTAAGCTGCACACAAGCTGGCATTGCCGCCCATAGATTTGTTACTAACTTCAAGTATGAGAGTATTGAACCTAGGGTCGATCAGAGATGGGTTAAAATTGGCCGTAACAACACTTCCCAATTTAAAGTATTGAGTCAAACTCGACCACTGTACATCGTTCGCTGCCCCGATGAAGTGAGGCCGCGCCCTGCGCACGCGCACCGACAAAACACATAGGGATGCGAAAATAGACTAAATATTTGCCTAGAAGCAATCATTTTTTTTTAATTTATTCGTAATATCATATATTCGTCACAATGTAACTAACATACCATACCGTACTCATACAAAACATACAAAACCGTACTCCTCCGAAACGGCTTTACCGATTTTCAGCAAATTTTATATGCATATTCAGTCTACGAATCGGCAGGTTTATATAAAATTTTGGTTTGATTCTTTGATTTGAATAAAATTATTGTAAATTTATTGCTTGCTATAGTAATATTATAAACATGATAATAACTACTAAACAAACAAGTTATTATAAAAACAATGTACACAGTAATTGTTATTTCTTATCTCTAAATATTACATTAGATTTGACCACTTAACATATTTTGTATAACATCACTTCCGTATTAAGTTAACCTTTTAAATATGACCTCATGCGACCACAACACACTACTTAATTTACTTTTACACAGTCGGAGTTAAACGTTAAATATAACAGAGAAACCGTTTATTTTTTTTATAATATAAGAGTAGCAGATTAGCATGCAGTCCACCTGATGGTAAATGGCTACTGGCGCCCATTGACATCTGTGATCAACCCCAGAAAAGATGATATACCTACATGAGGTCGGCCACAGATGCGCCGCTACACCTGAGGACTAAGCTATAATGCTTCGGAAAAGTATGTCTTCATTACACACTTCAAATTAGTACCCTTAGTATGAGATTTTAAGTTTTAACAAAAATGACTGTTTTTGTATTTGTTTACGTATTTCTCATACATTTTCAATCAGTTCTGAGCGGAGTGTGCTAGAGGCGCTGATTGGAAATGCAGTAACACACAGTGCATAAAAATGTAGAACACAGCAGGGCTTAACACGGCTGTTTAATGAATTATTTTCTTAACTAGACGCATAAAAATTTGAAAATGTATCATCCATAGCAAACAATGCCTATGGGTGCGAGCTTAAACCGGTATTTGAACAAAGCCGCGCCGCACCGCCCTCAGCGATCGAATGTCATTTCACAGTTCAACATTAGTCTCGCAGCGCAACTCCTAAAATGTACAGCCAGCTCCAAAAGTAGATGAACATGGTTCTAAAAATACCTGTGTGAACACAACTAGCACCGTAATTAGATTAATCTAATAAAGTTTCTAAAGTAGATGAGCACTACAGTGTCAAAAGTAGCTGAACAATGACATATCATATTAATGTCGTTAATTATTTTCTACTATCGGTGTCGAGCTACTATTGAAGCGTTAGTGACGTTACTAGTTAGTTAGTTGACGTGTATAGGTATTTCTTAAATCTTCATCTACTCATCTACTTCTGAAGCTGACTGTACACTTCCTTTTCTTGTTTACGAAACAATCTAGCAGATCTCATTCCATTCAAATATTGAATGACAACAACACGTCTTAACCATTTACGTCCGCAACCCCGCTATATTTATTACTACGTCTGTCACTTATTCATGAATATTTGTGTACATTTCTCAATATTGACATCGCGAAATACAACCGCTTTGCATGATCACGGCGCTACCCGATAAAATATATGTTAGGTACATTCCGAATGCCATTCTCAAATTGATGTCAAACAGTTAACGATCTAGATACGAGATACAATCAAACGTAGGAAAATATCGAGCACAGAAACATGTATTCAATTACGCCGCAAAGCACTTGTTTACAAATATTTTATTCAAATAAATCCTTCAAGTACATACCTACGCCATTCTGAACCTAGTCGTAATAAGGAATCGATTAGATTCAGTAGGTACACATTTATCAAGATCATCTGTGAGCGTACGCATCAAATGATGAATATTTAATGAAGTTATACCACTAAATGCCCACCGTACATAGTTTGTTCGACATTAAATACCTTTGCTCGAATGCTACTTGCATTAATTTAAACTAGATGAATGTTTTTATCGACACCAAGTAATGGAAAAAGCAGTTGACGGGTTACTAAATTTCAAAGTAGCATCCAGTTTGGTCGTTAAGTCCCAAATACGTACGATGGCCGGCCCAGTCATCGTGTGCCATAAATGAAAACATTATCATAGTGAGTTTGCGCGACATGTCCGTGGATACACAGTAACCGCCTAATGGTTAGAAACTCGGCCTCTTAATCGTCGTTAGAATCAGGCACACTCCTCGGATTTTTCTAAATTATGTGCGTGTTAGAAATTAATTAATTATCACTTGCTTAAACGGGAACGGAAAACATCTTGAGGAAAACTACACACAAAAAATCTGAAGGGTGTACGAAGTCTACCAATATAAAAGTAGAAAACGCGGTGAACTATGACCTCAGTCAGAGTGGACACCCGTGCCCAGCATTGGGATAATCAAGGGCTGACAACAATGTTTGTGGAAATCCATTTTCAATATTTAGTAAGGTCTTAAACTCGAGCTATCTAGGTGTGCTGTAATGTATTAAATCCTGCATTAATGTAACGCGTGGGCCGGTCCGTCCACATTTCTATGATGAATCGGTCTCCGGCGCCGGCATTACGAAAATTCGCCTTAATTTACATATAGATATGATCCCGACACACTCGCCGCAGCCATCGATTCGGCATTGTATGGTTACGGGGATTATTTATTGACCGCTACAAACCATTACAGTAGTAACGGACTTATGTAACTTGGCAAATAATGCGTAATGGTGTTGGAGAAATCACAGGTCGGAATTTGACATAACAATGGACTAGATTGGTCCGTAAAAAATTAAATCCATTGCTATTTGTAGCACAAAAAAATTGTCTTCGTGACGAAAGACATAATATTTTTTTTTCATTTTTTATATACATGTATACCTACCTATAACTTATGACAGATTCTTTTAGAGTTTTATTTAGTCATGTATTGAACCTGGATCGCATTACGCAAAGTGTGTACATTTAAATAACTCAAATCTCTTAAAGATATAAATAAAACTGCCTGTATATATCTATAACCACAACCGAACTATGCCTTAATTTCGGGCTGAATTTGACATCGAAATAACTCAACCAATTGCATAACCAACCTAATATTTGCAATGTACGCTACAAAATAACGGCCACAAAACAATAGACAAAGATGATCTGTAGTCATACTCGTATCGTCTAGAATTATCCAATCACACTTGACAGCGCGATGTAATTTAGCGATCGTTTTCAGCGCGCGCCGCCCACGCGCCGCCATCAATCACGCAGTGGGCCATTCTTTACCACGAGACACTCTAATGCTCTGTTGCAATACAGGGTTAACATTTGACCGGCGAGCAGCGAAACCTAACCTTTCGCGAGCCGAATTTGTACGTTGAGGCACTTTGTTTATTGGTGTGATTTGTATAGAAAATTGATTTAGATTTTTGAAGGTGCTACAATCGTTTATGGTTTTGGATGCAACATCGCCACAGTGTTTCTACTTTAAAAAAAGTTTCAATGCTGTGATCTATTTTAAAGGGTGTGGTAAGGAACTTATTACGGCTTACACAAGACATTCCAGCTTAGCCCTCAAGAGTAGTATCGCTAACTATTGTGGGTTTATTACAGATGCCTAATGAGCTACAGTGGTCACCATCAAATGGCCTGCATTCTCATTTGCTACTACCATATTTTAAAATATTTTTTGATTTATTAATCAAAGTGATTAACTATCCGAATATTCTCAAGTTGAGAAGTAATGACCTCGGCATTGTTTTGATGTATAAAGATGAGGTCACAGCGACCACTCAGTCTTTGTTTTGTACGGCTACTTATGATGGAATGAAATTTATTTATGTACCAATTGCGATCTATTCGCGATATAGAATTTATGAATATTTAAAAGATGTATTAACGCTCACTTACAACATTATGCATATTGTTATTGGAAAATAAAGCAAAATGAAAAAAAAATTAAACAAAAACCAAAATTAGGAAAATAAAAAATTATTTAAAGAAAAAATGCATTTGTTAATTCCTTACGAATATATAAATAATGTACTAAGTAACTGCTGCAGAGTAAATAAATGCTTAGATCAATTAAAACAATGCTGGCAGGTGAAGGTTGGTTAACATTAAATAGAAACACCTTTTCCAAAACACCTTTTCTAAAGCAGTGATTCCTTCTTACTCAATAAAGGACAATTAATTTTCACTATCCGCACATTAACATTTTGCACGACTCATGATGCGAAGCATCAGAGAGTGCTTTACGATCTAAAAATTTTTTTCGCTTCATTTTGGCGGCTATTTTTATTATTATAGCTTTGATAGTTCACGGAATCAAGATATTTTGCATACTATTGTCGAGATAATTTAATGGAGATTAATTCCATACTTTTTAAAAATTGATTTACTGCAATAGAATTGGAAAAAAACACCAAAATAGGTCAAAAAATTTTCCTGTCCGTCATGTGTGAAACCTGAAAACACTGTAACTTGTGAAAAAATCCATCATTTGAGTTATTTTTTTTTTTAAATTCTAATCGACGATTGTAGGTCACTGAATGCGAATGATTAATTAATTCAGTGTCGTTTAATTGCAATTAATAAAAAACGAAAACTACAAGACTGTACATCTATTTATATTCATAGAAAGTTAACATATGGATGGTGATATATCTATAGATATTATGTACATTTATTCCACCAGGGGCGCATGTGCAGTACCTTCTTCCTACTACAGCTGTTTTTACGGCAATTAATTTTGCAAATGGCTAATTATTTCAGTGTCGTTTAATTACAATTAATAAAAAACGAAAACTACAAGACTGTACATCTATTTATATTCATAGAAAGTTAACATATGGATGGTGATATATCTATAGATATTATGTACATTTATTCCACCAGGGGCGCATGTGCAGTACCTTCTTCCTACTACAGCTGTTTTTTCGGCAATTAATTTTGAACGACTTAAGTTTTTTTTTTATATATTTCATAATTAAATGAGCATTATGAGTCGTGCACTTTTGGATTTTCCAAATTTTCCGCAATTTTCTAATTCAATGATACCTTTGTACCAATTCTCAATTAAGGACCATTTATTTTCACTATTCGCAATACCTCAAATAAACCTACAAATGTAATCTCAACCAAAACATTCAAATATTAGTTAGCTTCATTAAACATAGCCTCGTATCGAGCATTAACTCGTGTGACTAACACTGTTTCAAATTTAATGGCGCATCGACGCACGCGCACCGCACGCGCCGCTAATGATCCGCAGGTCTATTCTGCTTTATTATATACATTTATACGTTCTTTAGTTAGGTATTTAAGGTAAAAATTATAGTTATGTGTTTGAGAATTATGTAACGATTGTATATTACTGTTTCATTATATAGATTTATACTTTTTTTAGGTAGGTTATTGCGTAAAAAATATGGTTTTTGTGCAGGTATTATTTTCGGGTTATACATTATTAAAAATAATAATTATAATGGGGGTTTCAAATCCGGATGTATACAGGAAGTAATAATGTACTTTATATGACTAAAAATGTATTTGTACATTTGTAAATCAATAAATAATTTCTAAAAAAATTAAATTGATGCCTACGTAAAGATACATGCCAAATTTCAGCTCAATCGGATACTGGGAAGTGAGCGAAATTTAGCTTGCTTCGTTACAAACACCGGGACAGGTGAAACTAAATAAACGCTGGTAATAAATAAAAAAAAATCCCAAAACTATTTTCAGTAATTTTTAGTATAATTTAATTAAATATTGATTTATATTTAAAAATATTAATGCTTTACGAAGACGCTTAAAGACCTATAACTTTTCTGAACACAGAATTATATTTAATGTGGCTATAAAACACCTAATATAACAGTTAAAACATATTCCATGCATATTCAGTTAACATAGCTATAAAAATATCGTTTAAAATGTATATCTTAATAAATCATAACCACTGCATTACAGAATGATCATTCGTTCTTTAATGACTTTTCAATGTTGCACGGGCAGTCATCTATCTCTCGAATCATTTTATTAACTGCTCACTATTTCGTTACCTCACACGCCAGCGATTATGGTGATTTAAATGCAATCATTTAAATTTAATCGTTATATTTAAAGTTCAGGAGTTATTGTTAGGGCAATTACTTTGATGATCTGATAACGATATGCAAACGATTAGGAAGATATAGCGATTATATTTTTGAAATATGTTTACAAAATATCTGATTAAGGTTAAAGAACTTAACAATTTCTTAGCGTGATGTGAACATAGCTTACATACAATCGCTTGATTCAAAATCAAAATATTCTTATTAAAAGTTTCACTTAAAAATATCTATATAACGAATACTTTTATTTAAAGGAAGTTTTCTAAAGGATTGTAGTAGCATACTTTCCATAAAATATATTATAGGTACTAATTAGATAACTGAAGCTTTTTAAATCAGATTATAATGAAAATTTCGCCAGAAATTATATATCAGCTTTCTATTACATAAATTATATTCCGTATAATCCGTGATTACCCATAGTCACATACTTCTAAACTAAAGCTTTATATTCTCCTGATCTTTTCTATTTATTAGCTTCAAATACCAAAAAAATGTTCACTGTAATAATAATATATTCTATCTATTTCAATTTTTCATTTTTATTTAGATCATAGAACCAGATATTATCATAAATCATGCGTTCCAAATATAAATTTCTTTGACAGGCAAATGGTATTTTATTGTTTTGTGCGTTTCGATTTTCGCAAAATTTGACAGGTGCCACTTTCTCAAAAACAAACAAGTAAGTCGAACGCATTAAGTATTGCCTTAAGGAGAAATAAAAGCTTGTTTCATTTCTTACATTGGGGTACGCATGCTACTGATGGTTCAAATCAGGACATATTTTTTTAACTTATTTCTAAATGCCAAAGTAACACATGCGAAATCATGTAATTTTCTGTACTATTCTAAATTGATTCCTGAGAGCATATTCCTGTCCTATTCAAACGCACATTTTTCAAATTAAACATTCCGTAACGATACAACATAAAATTAACAACTTTCAAAGAACTTTGTTGTGGATGACAATTACGAGTACTTCCTAACAGCCCAAGTCGTAATCGAAAGTATTTCAAACATGATTTATTTATATAAATTATGTTTATAGCTATATATATATATATATAGAAGTATATAGCTGTAGATATTTTTCTTTGTTTATTGCGTTAAAAATTCGGAATTTCTCCAAAAAAGTCAAAGGTGTGGCTACTCCACCAGACACAGATTACAATAGATACGTTAGGTTGGTTAATAAATTTCTTCTGTGCACACTGAAGAAGCCGTGTAATTAAGAACTTGGCCCCAGGGCCCAGTAGATGAGGCGGCGAGCATGATGTATGAAGCCGATTTGACCATTGTGTCTACAACATCGCTGATAATTACCTTTGTGTTTGTATGTGATTTACATTCGGTATTTTGGATGAGGAAAAATATTATGATTGTTTGTGATTGAAAAATACTATACTTTCTTTAATGAGCTATTCAAGTGTCTAGATTAACTCATAAAGCTTAGTTAAGAATTTTGGTAGTATTTTAATATAGCAATGTGTGGATTAAAATATACATAAGTATGAAAACGTCATTTTATTATTCCATTATATTTACTTGCATTACATTATAGTAGTGGAAACACGGAATTCTAAAACAAATTTTCCTATTATTTTTGTCATCACAAAATGACACAAGTATACGCAAAAGATATAAAACTGTATGTCTCTAAGAAACAGGACGTATCTAAGAAAACAAAGAAAAGGTTAGCTCTTTTTACATGTTGTAAAATAACAAGGTAAAGACAACAAAATAGTGCCAATTTAGACACAAACCTTTATAAAGGCGCGTGCACAAGCGGTGCACGCAACGAACCAAGAGGCTAATAAAACGACCGTCTCGGTGGACACTAAGACGTTTACCGCATTGATGTAGTGCCGCATCAGTTTCAGCTTAGACTGCAACCAAGATTTACTGTTTTGTAAGTCATGCCGGACGATTTGAACGTATTTTGTCGTGTCACGGTACATGACATGAGCGTGCAGCGATAAAATAAATATAGTTCAAAAAACTAAAAAACACGCTTTTATGATAAAATCAAATAAAAAGCTTTCGGTGTTCTATTTCATTCTTTCATACATGCAGGGTAAGATAAGGATGTATGTTGATCTCTTTCTACTGAAAAACGGAGTTACTCACTGACAAACATACAAGTGAAGCTAATATAAAGCGTGTAAAAATGAAAGAGTGATTTTAATGCACTTTTTTGTTTTGTTAGTTGATGTCAAAATCAAAAGATCTTAGATTATTTAAACAATTATCTTTGATAGTACCTACTGGCGCTTAGCAAGATTTTTTAGTTATGGAGAAAAGCTTAATAACCATAATACACATAGTTTGTCATGCATACAAAATTGGATCTATTTCAAATATATTTTTTCGTTTATTTGTTTTTTTTAACCTTTTTGTATTACTAATGTTGCACCTTCCAAATTACATATTAAAGTCAACTGAACTAGAATTAATTCAGTTTCTATTGTAAGTAGTATTTGTTTACATTTCCTAAAACGATTGTATGAGTAGAATCTTCAATGTCTTTACTGGAATAAGTATTAAAAATACAACTTTTATGGTAGCAATGCCTCTTTTTGCCGTTTTAAAATGAACTTTAAAGGAAATTAGCCTCATTAATTCTCATATTATGCCTACTTACGTGATACGCGCATTATTTATTAGGATTCGCCATTCCTGGTTCTGTATAACAAGTTCAAGTCCTTTACACACTAGCGACTAAATTTGGCGTTTAACGCAACGCTCACACGTTTGACGCGACCGCATTATTACCGATTTTATTAAAAGTAAAAAAGAAGTTGTCCAGTACACCACGTCCATCCTTTAAGGTGACATGAATATAATGATGTTAAAACATAGATTTTTATATATCTTTTAAAGAAACGATGACCTACTTATCTGTAAGATCTCGTAACGTAAACGTGAAACGAAAACGTAATATTATTGGCTCAATATCACGTAAACCGACTTTTAAGATAGTATTTTTAAACAGGTTTGTTTTTTAAAACATTGAAATAGACATATAATTTAAGAAAACAACAATCATTTTGAATTTACAATTGAACACTTAAAATTTTTATTTTCACATATATGGCATAGGGTTAAAAACCTACCCGTATCGTCCGAATATGCCCTAAGCCTGTTAAAACACTATTAGGCTTTTTCTACCGTTTTATAGCGAGTATCATAACATCGAGTTCACTTTATGGTCTTCATATAAGGCGTATAGAATTTTTACTTGTACTACGAGTATATAGACCCATTTGCATAATAAATTTACGTTAGTCTAGACAGGTTCTAACTATGTTGCAATATGGTTGGAAACTCTAAAGTTTGTTTTTTCTCAGTCAATTAAATGAACCCGTTTCGAAGCTATGCGTGACACATTAATTTGATTTTCACATCGGCATTTCTAATTGACACTCTGATTAGTGTGTGTTTATTTTAACGAGGAGAATCTGCAGTAAATTATTGCAATAAAAATTTATTTATTCTGCACCCAATCTTGTTATGTCCTATTAAACGGTATTTAATAATATTGGTTTAGTAAGTCAATTATTATTGGTGTGAAATATACGTTTTGTAATTTAATTATTTCCATGTGCGGTTAAACTTTAATCATACGCATTAGGGTATTTTGTTTAAGGTAATGCGTGCATTGAATTAATATGTAGCTCATCTAAGCTAGATCCTCCCATAGATGTTTTATCTACCTTGAAGAAGCGTCTAAGGTCGACCACTGATCCATTTCTGCCCCTCAAGATTATATCCTAATTAACATACTCTTCAAACGATTCCAATGCAGATTTATAGAACTACTAACCTCCTACCGCGTTGTTACGTGTCTTAAGTAGTCTTAATATGGCCAGTTATAGTAAAATGGATTCAATGAAAAAATCTGTTAGATATGCTAAGTTTCAGGATAATTTGTCATTTGTGTAAATTATATTAAAGTTTAATGATATCGCATTTATGTCTACAGTAACCTTACCATGAGTTTTCAAAACATCCAACAATTTTACGTTACGTTTACTCAATCCATTATTCTGTTCCGTTTGCTTCAGTAGACTTTGTAAACGTAACAATAAGTAAGTGCTCAAGTCTCTTTGTCTGCCTCACATGTTCGCAAAAAAGAGAGACAAAACATAAAGCGCTATTTTGTCAATTTAGACATTTAATGTTACGTTACTGACACTATAGTTCTTATACAATCCGCTAGGGGCGTTGATTAGAATTTATATGGACAAATACGTAAACAAATACCAAAACAGTCATATTTGTCAAAACGTAAAAACTCTGGGTAAGGGTACAGTTGTAACCGGTTATAACGACATTGAAATAACCTTATATAATAGTTTAGGACATTATACAAAACACCGAATTTAGTATATACCTACAAAAAATATGCTTAAATACGCAGAATGCTGATAGGTAAATTAAAGGCTTAATATTAGAAATTTTGTTTTAATAAATTTTGTTTCAAGATTTAATCAATTTACATTTCTCACTTGTACCACACCCAGGCTGTCGTTGCGACGATTCCGTAGAGCCTATAGATACTGTTACCGTTTAGCTGATTGTGATGTATGCGGAATCGTGCGGATAATAACCAGTTAAGTTTGGATCCAACGAGCTTTATGCTAATCTTCTCCATTATATATCACCGACAACAAAAATAAAAGCGGTTTTATGTGTACTTAACACAATGAAGATAACGGTAGTCCTTTGTCTTAAAAGTGGCAAATTATTTATATTTTTTGTCGCACTAGCTCTAACACTAGGACTTAAATACAATTTAAATCTCAAGCTTGTATGTAGAACGTACTACATATGTATAGTAATACCATACTTTTATATAGTAACACAGGTGAACTTGACCATACTCTATTAAAGTAAAGTATTAGATATGAATTAATGTGTGTATCGGTGTACTAAAACTGACTCTAACACTGACTCTAACATTACCATGAATCCATTAGGGTGAAAAGTGTTTAAAAACAATAATAAATATTAATTCAACGTCATTTAAAAAAATGTCAAATCTATCAACTATTTTCCGAATTTTGCGGGCACAAAAATATGTAATTTTATATATAAATAGTATTTTTAACCCCTTTATAAAATGATGTAGTGCATGAAAAAAATAAACTATTTTCATTTTAATCGCAACAAAGAATTCTCTACAAACGTGTACAAGTACGTATGCGGTCACATGGAAATAGGCCTTGAACCGTTATACAATTTTCATCCCCACTATCGTAAGCTCTATCATTTTATGTCCGTGGGTCTCATAACTTCTCATCCAGAGCGCATAAAGTCTCATTGGCACGACTGACCATTCCAACTATTCCGCGTCTGCGCTTTGTAACCCAACACTTATTATGCCGTGGGACAGATCAACTTAAAATAGTGATTATACTCTCCCCAAGCATATCTTCCTTTGTGGGCGACTTCCGCAATTAAAGGTTGGCGACAAAATAAGCGAATCGGAGTCCTAAATGTAAGACAATATTATCAACGCACTTTAGGGTTAAAATATAGAGGATATGTTTAAGAAATATTGTAAGAATTCTTAACTGTTACTTGACAGTTTTTTGGAAAAACTTACAAAAATGTAGTTCGCTTGGTCAATTTGTAAGAACCTTCAAACGGGATTGTAGTTCCATATGAAGTCGGTCACGGATGCGTTGCTGAATTGAGGACTAAATTGGAACGGCGGAGAGTCCGTGTCTTAGCTTTAATGAACCTTTCAAGACCGAAACTGCTTGAAACGCTGTCGCTAACTCTACTGTGCTAAAGCAAAAGTAGGAGGGATGGTACCTACGTAAACGAACAAGGGGTTATATTATATTAAAATACCCTATACAGCTTTCGTAAATATTTAAGACGTTTTCCTATAAACAAGATGAGACTCCACATGGCTTACAAATCAATTAATTTTCGCAATTACACTTCAACGACTCCCCTATATTATCTCGTCGCTATCTTCGGTAACATCAAATAAAAAACGACATTTTAAAGCTGTGAAGTACCGCGCCTTGATCACTTATACACCTCATAACTTTATTAAAGTATCAATAATGTTAATTTATTTACATCGACGATGTGCATATTGATTTAAATATAAAAACGTGGATCGAAAAAGGTTGTACGGAATATCTTCCTTGACATTAATTTAAAGAAAGCGCTCGTAAGGTATTCGTACGGTTTACGGCTGTAGCAGACGTGCGACTTTTAGGATCAATGATGCTACATTGTTAACTTGCTGCGTTTCGTTACTATATCGAAATCGCGCGTTTTAGCGACTGCATTAATGCTGTATCCTGGTTTTTGCATTCAGTTCGCTGCATCGAACATCCAAAAGTAGGTGCGACTGGCACTCAAAAGTGTGTAGGGTGTAGGGTCTGATTCCTGCATATAGTCTTCGAAAAGCAGCTGACGCCGTTTTTAATAATCGATCTATGCAATATTTTTCCTACCAAATATCGACATTTGACACCTTTTGCCTACTAGAAATTTGCAAATTTGAATGTTCGCTAGTTAAAAATTTGGTACATTGATTATAATAACGGGCGTACTTCAATCACCGATGCTCAAAGTAGCGTGTCTGCTGGCCCCTTTATCGCATGGTAATTTGGAACTACGAATTCTGTGTAAAAAGTGTCATCCGTCCCGAATGTGTCAGTAAGTAATTGAGGTAGCGGTGTTGTTGATGATGCGTGGGCGCCCACCGCTGGTATACTGTTGCGAGATCACTACAACTCAATTTGTTTCGTTTTATTACTAAGGGCTGGCAATATTACTAAATTTAGTTTATTTTTTAAGTAATAGGTAGAGATACACTAATTTTGTTGTTTAAAAATACATAGTTTGTTGGGACAATGAACTAAAATTTTAACGCGAAAAATGAACTATGTACTCGTATGTACTAATTTTTAAGTAAAATTTACAAATATATCGTTACAAAAAATACCTTTACCTCTGATCATTAGGAATTCTCATCGTACTAGTATATGTAACGTACTCGTATATTATAGCAAAACCCAAATGCGTATGAGTAATGTAATATGTTTAAATGCATATTTTAAAGCATAAGCGTTATTTTAAATTTTATTAAAATACTTACTAGTCCAGATAACCAGGATCTTTGTAATGCATTTTTTTGATAAAAATAAAATAATAATATAAAAATAATTACTCATGATTATTATTTATAAAGAGCTCGGTGACATCCCTAGCTATGATGGACGCATACATCAACATTCGAAAGATGTTCGACTTCTCCGAAACTTTTTACGTAGCCGACGATACTTCAACTAGAAAGATTTTTCATACGATGGTTGATTTATGGATGCATTCATACGACGTCTTCATTGAGGCTTCAGGCAGGTCGTGAGGGGGCGTGTTTCGGATGACCCGAAAATATATTCAAAGGAACTTCCCGATGAAGTAATAAATCAAATTCTTTGTGCGTAAACCTCTTAATACGGTCCCTTGGATGCGAATACATTTATCATCTCGATCACAACAGCTGAGAGAGTGAAAACATTTCGCGTATTATCTCGACGCGAGAAATTGAGAAATAATAAGCAACCGGCTTCGTTTCAATGTTTCGAGGATCCTTTCTTTCTTTTATTCGGACGTCCTCCATTACATTAGATTTTTTAGCGCTCGCCGCTCCTCTTTCGAGCTCATTTGCCGGAGCTGAATGTCATCTTTTTGCAGGCTAATTTAAATTTTTAAGCGACTTCGCAACGGAACTTAATACGTAACCGGCACCTTCACGCGTTTGTTCTTTATTTTCTTACTGATCATTCAAATTACTCCAGTCTTTGAGTGAAGAGTTAGGTCGTGTAACTCTCCACATTTTGGCGACAATGGCACTAAGTCTCTATCTACCACACTGGCTTTTGTGCTGCGTCGTATTAGGACGCTATTATTATATTCAAATTTCAAATCCCAATCGATTTAAGTTTGACAATAATTTATATAGTTTATGACTATGCCCATGACTGACCGACATATGAAGCGATCACCATAGCCCTCAGGAGTACGCATCTGCAAGGCATATGTAATTGGATTCAGATAGAACAATCAGTTCTGATACAGTCCTCTAGGAGCGCTGATTGGTAGTGTATGGGAAATACGTAAATAAATATAAAAACAGTCATTTTTTAAAAACGTAAAAACTTTTACTAAGGGTACAATACTAATTCGTGTTTACATTACAACAATTCAACAGTGCATCCAGCACGCGAAGTTCCGCGTTCACTTTATGGTAAGCGCTGGCAAGCGTGCGGTAATGGAACCTATCGAATTACAATTAATTTCTACGGATGACATGTTTACTGTTCGCGAACCTTCCTTGTTGAATGTAATAGCCATTAACCGTTCTTTAGTATATATTAAATATGGGGAATTTATAAAGTTTTCTTACAGCTACCTAGACTTATTGTATGGTAGAGGGAAAATATTAGTTAGGCGCCGTTTAACTTATATGTCACTTTTGACTTATAAAGCCGAATACTTATAAAAGTGTTTTACTGACATTTTGAATAAAAATAAATAAAAAATATATATACAATAAAAATGTTTCAACTCAGCCTGTAAATCGGGGGGTCCGAGGATCAAATCTCAGAAACATACCCCTAATTTTTAAAGTTATGTAGGTATTAGATATTACCACTGGCTATAACGGTGAAAGAAACAATGTTGAAAACAGGGTTGACGGTAATGTGAATAATTAAACGCAGTAATACGTACCTCATAGAAACGTCAAAATAAATTTTACCTTTGATTTAAACTGTTAAATTTGAAACCTGAATTATTGTTTTTGAATAACTTCAAATACTAAGAATCTAAATATATAAAGTCAAAGGTGACTGACTGACATACTCGTAGTGATCTATCAACGCACAGCCCAAACCACTAGACGGATCGGGTTGAAATTTGGCATGCAGGTAGATGTTATGATGTAGGCATCCGCTAAGAAAGGATTTTGATCAATTCTACCCCCAAGGGGATATAATTTTACTTCGTAACGCGAGCGAAGCCGCGGGCAAAAGCTCGTTAAGAAATATTTTTAAACTTCATACTATAAAGGTATAGGTACTCCATGTAATCTATTAGCTATGTCGTAACATACAATGCCCAATACCTACAGTATTACTCGAACATGAAACAAGGAAGTGATTCAGTATTAGTCCATCGACTATAAGCAAATGGCCAGTGGACAGTGCAGAATGCATCGTTGATCCTCGTTTAACTTTCATACTTTCACTTTACGTGCCAAATGCTCTGCTCTAGTTGTAAATATACTATTAACTCCTACTAGAAACTGTATTATACGGCAGTATTGTGGATGAGATGGTCGTAACGTAAGCGTTAAAGATATTTAAGGGCCATTCGCATGTAAGCGTTATACTACTTCGTTTAAAACATAAATTTTATGACGGATATTTGTAAAAAGACTATTTCGCTATATTTTATATAAAAAATAATAATTCGGCTACATTTTAATACTTTTTTACAATCAGTCTTGCACTAGTATCCGTTATATTGTTACTGTTATCTATGGACATTTATAACTAACCCCAAATATTACAAAGATTCTACTAAAATATAGGTAATCATCAATAGTTCGTTAACCTCTAACCTTAGATCTCAGTTAAGGGTACACCTTGTCTTATAAAGCAATTTAAAGATGTGTAAGGAAGACACTCATATGAAATGTTTCTTTTAAAATTAGTAACATATCTGATATTGGCTATAGATAGGACTTTTGTCAAATTTGGTGTGGATTACAGATGTTTTTACAAAAATGTCTGTTTTTGTATTTGTTTACGTATTTCCCATACATTTCCAATCAGTTCTGATACAGTCCGCTAGGGGCGCTGATTGGACAGTAAATTTTGTAAAAACGTAAAATCTCATAAGGGTACTTTTATTTTAAGTGGATATAATGTAAATAAAATTAAAATACATAATAAACATAACTAATAATACATTTCTTTGTTCCAGGTACGTCAAAACCAGTTCCAACCATTTGCATGAATGCTATCAAATGTTTTCCGTGGTAGAGTCAGTTGTTACACATTACTCAGAGCGTCGGAAGCGTGGTGCCCGCAGCTATCTCTATTTGCAGGGCTCTACTTGTCTACCTACTCTACAATAACTGTTCATAACGTTGTTACAATAATGATGTAATGACACTTTGGGTTACTTCGTGAAAGGAATGGTACTTCGAGATATTTGTAAATTGTTTATTTTTTTCTTACTCTACTGCTTCTTTTTTGATATGTACTTAGTTAAAACTTTATTTAAAACTGAGCAGTGTAATACACATTGCTTTTCCTCTTGTGTATGACTAATTATCATTAAAAAAAGATTTCAAGGATATGTAACTAAAGTTCAAACATTTGGAATTATTGTCTATAACTCCTCTGAGCGTAAGGTAATCAAACTTCAACACATATTTTAAAACCCCCTTATTTATTTTGGTCACAAAAACTGCGATGAAATATATTCACAACAAATTAATTAAATTTGCATCTTACTGTAAAACTAAAACAAGCCGTTACATTTCACTTATTCATTTCAACATTACATAACAACTAATTAAAATATTGCCTGTACTGTCTTCGTCCTCTGATCAAATTTAACATACAAATTTTAAATGTGTCGCAATTATTTCATATTTCATTACAAGCGAACTATAAAGCGAGATGTAATCTGTCAGGCGTCGGCCGGCTCGGGTTACGCAAGTCAAAGAGAGCATTTCAACACGACAGTAAACCTCCAAAATAATTCCTCGGTGCGTCAGTAAAACGCCCACTTTACGCGCGATTTACTTTTTTAAACTCACTTTCCTTCAACGGTCTCGAAAGTTTATGGTGCGATTAAACTGTTTGCGACTCCTGCGATGCGGAGCGGTCGAAACGCGATAATTTGCGGTAACATAAGGTATGTGCTGGGTTGCACGACCAAAAACGAATAGCGAGAATGGAATGACAGTAACCCCTTAACATAAAATATGTTCATTTATTAGTCGATTTCAATAATGAAGTTCTATATTCGACCATTATGTGTATATTGCCCAAGATTTGCTCAAAAATTGCTGATAAGGTTACGTTATTTAGTAAGTACCTATTTACAAATTAAAGCAAACTTTTGAGCTTTCTAGTTATTACTTATTTTTTTGGTATCACTGAAGTAGTAGACAGTAGTCACGAGCAGTACTATAAGACAAGAATATTACTACTCTCATGAAATCTTAACTATCTTGTACAAGCCAAGTCGATAGTTTTATGCTTAGCCTAAAGCTTGGCTTCGAAGCTTTTCAACGTCCCTTCTAAACGTAGATGTTTCTTTAATTGTTATGTGTGCTAACAAGCTGTACAATACAGGATCTTTTTAGGGCTAAATATTTGAAGTCTTAGTGACATTGTTCATCGCTTCTCGCTCACGCTTCATAATGAGACGAGACATCGACACGGATCCGTATCAATGTCATGTTATGGCCCACTCACATCCACGACTGTTGCAACTCTGCAGGAAGTACACGGCTATCGTCGAAGGCTTTCCACATCTTTATATGTTCATCGTTGGAACAATATTACCTATTGTTTCTAGTTTATGCGGAAGCTCTTAAATGTGATGTTTGAACGAAATCGCTATATTTCTAACGCAATGTCGATTTTATTTCCCGTTCGCAGTTATATTTTATGAGCTATGTGGTTATTATTTTTTGTTGAGTTACAAAGGTATGCGGTCTACATATTTAACGGTGTCGAAGTAGCTAAGGTTAAGCTACCCATCGTTGTCGCCCATTCACTTTAATAATCAACCCTAAATTGAAATGACACCCTGGGTCTTGGTAAATAACAGATGCGTTTCTGACATATAGTAGTTAGTTAAAGAGTCTTATGAGGCTTACTAATATATTAGTACCTTTACAAGTGAGAAAAGTATAGGGGTAGTTTTGCCAACGCTTATACCACTATTATTTTAAATCTACATTTAATTTCCCAAAGACAATATTCTTAAAGTACTTAAAAGTGCAAAAAACTAGTGATAAATCAATAAAAATGTAATTTCAATACATTTGCATACATAATATATTTAAATGTATGTAGCTTTGTATGTACGTCTGAAAAAACGGTTATATAAACTCCAATTTAAGTACATTGATGTTGAAATAAGAAGTAAAATGGATATACAAAGTTCGGTACAGTTAATTAGCCTTACTTATGCCAACTTGGAGCTTACTTATCTCGATCCTTGCAGCTTTTTCATGTAAAGCACCATTAACATTTGCTTTCGTTATAATGTTTATTTCCCTGTGATGTTGTGCAAATTGATAATTATTTTGTATACAAATGACTATTGGATACGTCGACACTTATACTTGATATTGATGCGAGGAAAGAATATGTAAAACAGTGCCTTAAATTGAGTGAAAAAATATATGTTAGTGCCGATATCTTTCATTCTTGAACAATATTTATTTTAGAGCTGACTGTATACTTAAATATATGCCAAATTGCACTATAGTAGGTGTAACTTAATTATGTATTTGATTATATATAAGCAAGCTTAAGTTAAGTACTTGTAGTTTCTATATCTATTTTCTTATTACTTACTCGCAAGTTACAAAAACATAAAACAGTTTTTCAATATTTGCCTCTAAATAGGCTAATGATAATTTACTGAATAGATTTGGAGAGTACATTGATAACGGTAGACAATAGTAAAACAATATTAATATAATAATAATACATTATCATACAAAGTAGGTCCGGTTTTTATAAGGTAAAGGCGACATTATATATTTTAAAGGAAAATATTTATTTACATGCCACGGTCCGTGATATACTCAAAATCACGTCCATAAACGTTATTGACGTTCTCGCTTTAAAAATAAAAAAAGCCGCGTACAAAGGAAAATGCGAGTGTAACCGCGCATTGCAGCTAGTCATACAATAATTATAAGCTCTGAACCTTGCCCCAGATTACGCAAAGTAATTTCCAGTGATCAGTCAATGTTGAGATCTTCATACAGATACCGTTGCAAGATCTCTTAATAAATTAGACATGTCCGGGCGTCATTGGATTAATGCAAGTGTAATTAGCATTTGTTATCGTAACACATGCATTGATTGATTGCATCGGAATTGCGATCAAACGGCGCCCGAAAACGGTGCACAATTTGTAGAATGCGGTTTCTGTATTTTATTAACGGTTTAAGGTTTTTAGCACTTGCAGCTTTTAGCTTTTTTATATGTATACCTAACACATACGGGCTACATGGTGGAAAGCAGTCACCGTCGCCTATAGATATTTACAACACCAGAGGAGTTGCCAATGCATCGCTGGCTTTGATGGAGAGCTCTTTTTGCACCCTTGAAGAGCTCCATGTCATAGCGCTCAGGGAATACCTTATCATTAGTAGCAAATGAGCATCCAGTACATCTGCAGTGGCCACTGCCGCCTATAGACATCTGCAATCATCCCCGGGTGAGATTAGAATCCAACCTAGGGTCAGTCCCAGTCTCCAGAAGGGTTGCTACCCTTGAGGACTAAGACGCGTCGGGTAAATATGTCCCTTGTTACAAACCAAAACAAAGCAGCGCTTAACACTGCTGTTATTGAGCATAAAAGGTGTGGCGGTAGTGGCCACAAAGTGTTCTACCACCTTAAATTTCTCAAAAGATTTTACTGACAATGTTGCAGTATCGAAACTCGTAACATTGATACAGTAAGTGATTATTTACATGTTTCGCTTGTACAAATTGCACGAAGTAAGGGCCGGACCTGCTGGGCCTTGATACATTTATAGTACAAATATGATGCAATTTAGATACATATATCACATGCAAGTACTAGCTTTGAAATTGGCTTGTGTTTCTGCTTATTTATTAGTTAGTACATGTTTCTTATCGTGTTGGTAAATTGTAGACCTCTTTCTATTGAAATTGGAGCAAAACATTCTTTATTTATTAGGTTCTAAGGGTTAAGTTAGGACTAAAGGACTGATTTGCAATGTAAGTAGTTGTGATAGGACTTGTGACAGCTGTTTTATGAAATTTGAATATTTACAATTGAAGACTATTGAAGTCATCGCTGGTAGAACCGTTCATGCTTTGACTGATGTACCATACAGACACAATTATTTCTGTTGTATTAATCTTTTCAGGATTCTGGACAGTGTGTTGAGGCAGTGTGGAGAAACGTCCTAAAGGAGAATGCCCATTCTTGGTACTGATTTTTCTCATGCGTCAAAATGAAAGTAATATTAAAATTATTTTTTGATTTTTTTACATAATATGTCGATCAGAATAGTTTCTTTGAACAGGGGTTTCCATTTAAGATAAAATGAGACGAAATGTTGATTGTTGTTCTTAAAAATTAAAATGGCGGAATTTTACTCGGAATTCTATAACATCTATTAGAGTTTTGATTAATGACTTTTCTCATGCATCAAAATGAAAGTAATATTAAAATTATTTTTTTATTTTTTTACATAGTTTGTCGATCAGAATAGTTTCTTTGAACAAGGGGGGTTCCATTTAAGATAAAATAAAACGAAATGTTGATTGTTGTTCTTAATGGCGGTATTTTATGCTCGGAATTCATTAATTTAGGTTTTTAGGATTATTTTAGGTTTTTTTACCTACTACCTTTAAAAGTAAATGGAATATGTTAGTCGAACTATAATGATAGATACCTACTATCAGTTAAAACCGACCATCAATCTATCGTCGGATATTTTCGATTTTAAGGTTATGTAACATTTCGGTAAATAACTTCAGAACCCTGGTGCTGATCTAAAAAAAAAATATTGGTGGTAGTATTTGGTTAATTATACATCGTCCACAACAAGTTTCAATTTGATGCAACTCTGGACGGCGGTCCATACTTTCATGGGCATTGTCCTTTGTTCTAAAGGGTACAAACATCTGTAGAATTCTAATCCTATTTGGGATTCATTTACATCAGTTGAACATTTTGTGATTTCAATTTAATTTGAAATCTTTTCGAAATATCACTTCTTAATTACATTATGCACACCACAAACGGTACTTCATCTAAGAGTTAAGTCCACAAATAACGGCTGGGACTATTATTAATAACAATTATTGCTTTATAGCCACAGCAACTTTACGTCTCAATACTTTAAACTGATTTATGACCACGTTGAAGGGAAACTAAGCCATTTCCGGTGCATATATAATAATTTTAGATAATCCGTTTATTAAGTCGTCTTGTTTATAGTTTTATGGTCATTTAGTTATTTATTATTATAGATAAATGGCGAATCGATAAGCTTTTGGTATTTATTTATATGTGAAGGACGGTACTTTGATGCACAATTAATTAGAATCGTCAATGACATAGTCATTGGCCATTATGCACTAATACGGCTAGACGAATACCTATTAAAGTGTATCAAAATGTCATTTATATCAGGTTTTTATCTTTGAGAATCACGAATTATGCAGCATGTATATTATTTCTACGTTAACATAATTTATTTAAGATAATGGATGTACTTCTAGGTATAATATTTAATTTTGTTGCTAAAGCATGAAAGCGCTAACATCATCATAATATTATCATATGAAACATAGGTAGGTACATTATATTCTTGAAAACCTATTCCATGTATCTAATTTATTAAAAACCTAGGCTAGTAACAAAGGTTACGGTAAAGAAATAAGGGTTAAGGGACTTAAGGAGCCCTAAACAGGGTGATTACTGTACCTACTATTGGTACTACTATGACATAATAAAAACAAAATATTAACGACCATTCAAAATTAATTTTTGAATTAATAACACCACTCAAAATTATTCAACAAATCGAAAAAAACCTTCGTGAGTGACTTGCATATAAATATGCGTAATTTATTTCTTAATCGGTCCTCCGTTGCATGGTAATGACAAAAGATACTGCAGATATGTCAGAATGATACGTTGCTTTAATGAAATTAAGAGAAATTAACACGGTGAGGCAGTCATTATCGTAATGAAGAAAAGTTGAGTCAATATGACATACATTGTGAGAACCGCCCATGTAAAGTGATCTTGGAGGTTGCAGTTTTCGATAGTTTTACTGAAAATTGGAAATACCTAAGTTAATGCTATCTGCCTATAGCAATGTTACTGGTTAGTAAATGACTCTATTAATTAGCTATTACAACATTAGCTACTCGTACTTAATATTATCCCTCTCATTCTGAGAGAAGATAGTAGTGGGATAGTAATGGGTTGATGATATTGACTTAATATTAGCTACTCTACCAAAACAATATTTTACTTTTGATCTACTTATTTACAGATAAAACTTAATTTAAAATTAAAACAATAGTACAAGTGTACATTACATGCGTCCCTGAAATTGCGTATATTCCTGAAATTTGGTAACCACAAACCTAGATAACATCATAATACATTCACAAATAAATTTTCAAAGGCAGCATTTTAGCAAAGAAAATAACGTCCTTTTCTGATCATAACCGTAGTTTTAATAACTATATTTTTAAACGTTATTCTCCTCAATACTTGGCCTACAAGTAGTTTGAATCACGACTCAATTCGCTTTTATTATATTTAATATAGACATAACATATCTGACGGTACGATACGAGTAACCTTTAAAAATGATCTCTTTGTCAAAGGTAACCTCGTTTGATGCCAATTTGTAGGAAAAAGGAGCAAGCGTGGGCGGAACGGTAACGTAGGATCCGTTGGTGAAGACATTCATGGGTAGGTAATAATATTTTATAGCGTCATTTTGTAGCCAAGCTTCCATACAGATGCAGATAAATGTCAAACAAATGCTTGAGAAAATACTTTGGAAAAATGAACGAAAACAAGAACAAAATATTTCAATCTTAATAAAAATCTTACATTTCATTTTATTCATTTTTGAAACAATATTTTTATTGTCCGTTTACAGCCTGCTCCTGTCATGTTCTCCACGCCTACTTTAAAATAAAAAATAAAGTAAAATATGTTTTGTTTACAAACAAGTTACACAGTGACCGAAGTAAATACGAGTACTAAAATTATAACACTTGCTCATCTTAGACATAATAGTATTCTTGTTTTATAATGATGGGCCACACTCTCACACACACACAATCAACTACAAACACGCACAAGCAAACGCACAAGTACATACAGACATTAAAATAACTTTATACTTACAAGTCTCTTATTCACATTTTTTAAATTCATAAATTTATCTTTTAACTTATGTACCTACCTATATGCTTTCTATCTACCTATTGCATGTCTTGACTAAATTAATTTATGAAATTTCATCCAATCCCTTCTGTATGACACGACACAATTTATTACATTCAATCCAATACCGCGGTGTCAACAAAACGGTTTTCCAATACAATTTACCCTCACACCTCGAGTAATTCAATGCAACGCAGCTTAAGTTTATTAGGCACATGTGCTATAAATACACGTTCACACTACGTCGTATTCATTAGGGTACACGGACGTAAGCACGAACCGAGGCGACACGTCGTCTTGCGCATGTATACCACGCTTTATTGTAAAGGTTCTCAAACTTTCATACCGCCAAAAGTAGAAATCAAAAACTCCAAAAGTGGGAATCAATTATGTTTCGCGCCTCCCGGAAATCTCCATTTTGACATGACAGCAGTGGTGCCGTTAGACATCAGCAGTATTTTTTTCCCAACTTTGTAGAGTAAGAAATAGGCGTAAAAAAAATAAGAAATCGGCGAAATGGAAGTAAGAATGACACACGACCCTTCGTGTGTCATTCCGACTTTCATTTAAATTTCATGTTATTTCTTGTTATTGTGGTATCCTTACTACAATAACAAGAAATAATATGGAAATATCCGATATTACTTTTATATTTTTATAAAATTGTATTTTTTAAATGTTTTGTTACCGTAGCAGCTATAAAAGTACATACACGCTTTGTGAAAATTAAAAAATCTACCGATTACGATTCAATAGATAAACCAAATAGCGACTACAAGAGGACGTTCTCCCACTTTGAGAAACACTGCTTATTGCATGAAATATTATTAGTTTTCAATCGCGTCCGCTTGTCCGGCTGTCCGTATAGTCGCCGGATGCGTGTCTAACTAAATTGATGGGACCAGTTCACGATTCGCGCAAATTTCACCTCCGCGTTTCAAGTTGCTTTAATTGCAACGCATTATGTAGGTAAACGTAATTGCCCTTTTAAATCACGCTCTTTCTTTCAATCAATAACGCGTCACGTGGTAAGGGAATGAGGTGCAATAAAATTTATATGTCCAATTAAATTAGACCTAAAAACCAAAATCGTAATGAGGTAATTAACGTATCTCATTGCGGATAAATCGTGTGGGACCACTCCGGTAGGGATGCAACGATCGAAAATTCAATAATATCGACACCAAAGTATCGATACCTAACCATCAACGATACGATATTATCGAATTAAAATACATCGATATCGTTAATTTTAAGTAAATCATACTGTAACAGGACAAGTCGGCGAAACAAATAGTCGCCAAAAAATAATCCTTAAAATTAATTGTGGAAAAGAAGGTCCTTCTACTTGAATATTTTGTGAATGTTTTTTTAAATCGATATATCGATAATACAGCGTGACAACATTTCAGTAACAATGAGATCGTTTTAGTTCAAATTAAAGTTTCGTTAAAATACCGATCCGTGAATATTAAGGGCCAGTTCGAACATGTTAATGGGGAACATAAATTTGACATGGACCTGTTTTTCGTGTCGTTTTAACGAGACATCTGATTCAAATACAATGGGTGGTCACCGCCCCTTAATTGATTTGTTCCCTTAACGAAAGCACTTATCGGAAAGTAACCAGAGCAACTTTTATACGCTATAAGTGTATATTTTAATGTTTTAAAACAAAATAAAGTAGTTCTGTTGTACATGAAAATTACCCATTACTGTATCTCTACCGGTAACGAGTTTTTTCTTAGAGTAAGTGGAATTTAGACCATAGTCCTCTACGATAACCAATCTACGATACGATAGCGAATCGGGCTTCACACACCTATGAAAACTTTTTTTTAAAGAACACTCCAGTTTCCTCACGATGATTTCCTTCTTCGTTTAAATAAATTTGAAATTAATTATAACTAAATGAACTAATAAATTAGTTCATTAAATCCTTGAAGGTCGAAAGTAGACATACTTTATCTTATTTGTAAAATAAATCCCATAAAATAATTTCATTTTCTAGTAGCCAGATAACTAAGTGCAGTTTGATTGAAAACCTTTTACGCCTAGAGTAAGAAAGTAGAGCATAATCTAACAGCTGACAGCTAATTTGCGTCATGTTCCCGTATTTGCTTTAATACTTGATGGAAATGTTCATAGTTATTATCTTCATTTTCTTATTAAGGAGCTAGTATTTAGCGAAGACAGTAAGTAGCTTTTATTTATTACATCCGGAAGTTTGCTACGTTTTGTGAGATTGAAGTAGGAAATAAGCATGCAGTACACGTGTTGTTAAGTGGCCACTGGTGCCCATGGCCATCTTTATATAATACAATGGACACTTAATTGAGAATAGCTATAATGGAATCCTATTGCCCATGGACTTCTTTAATAAACCCTTAATAAGATTGGACTCTTTATTTAAGATCAACCATATAGGAATCCTATGCCTTTGTAGATTATGCTTCTTTGCCGTGCCCTAGAAACCTGCAATGCATAACACTTATGTTAACAATAGCGTAAAGTTTAATAAAAAGCACTAATTTCAGCACATTCAGATCAACAAAAAAATACTATATACCCGTTTTTAATTGTTACTGCAGCACGGATACCTATAACCGACTAATCCGCACGTAATTACTCATATTAAAAACTAAATTAGAAGTTATCATATCGGCATATCTTCTATCCCGTCAGACCATAGCACAGCACCTCGACAAAGCTTCCTTACAGGAAATAAACGACGTGGAGATAATTAAGGGTCAGACCCTTAATTTAAACCCTTATTTGCCATAAACCATTATTTTTCTTCAAGCTCTTAATAATTACCATAACCATAGCATACCACCTAGACAAAGGTTTTGTAATAAAATAAACGACGCGGAGATGCTACCGTAGAATAATTAAGGATCCCAGACCCTTCATTTAAACCCTTATTTTAAACCTTCATCTTATATTTCTTCTAGCTCTTGATTATGATAATGAATATAAACTAGGTTTCGCTAAACCGCTTAAAATAATTACAAGATTATTTGCAAGTTTTATGAAGCTCTAACCTTCTGAGACCACTTTTAACCTGATATAGTTTGCAAATCACTGTTAATAAAACTAAACAACATAATGATGTTATAACAGGCATCATGACCGCAATAAAATCATATGTTAAACGGTCTAATTCGTCGTGCATTAACGGTCAGTATCGTAGACCACATCGTTACCGCTATTATGTTATTATTCAGTTTAATATTCATGTGACACTCATATTGCACCTTATATGAATAAAAATGATATTTGTTCTGGCTATAAAACCTACAAAAACTAAAAATAGGCAGGATAATTAATTGTTCTTTATTATTGATCATCTCTTTTGAAGACTCCTTCACACAAGATAAGCTTGGAGTGATTTATTTAAACGAATAAAAAATTTATTTTTTTCCGATAACTTCAAAATAACTGTTACTTTTCAAGCTCTTACTTATTTGATCAATTCTTTTAAATAAGTAATAGAGTTCCGCCTGCGATATTCAGCCGTTTATACATAAATATTTTTTTATAAATAAATAAAATACATAAACTTAACCAAAATATACTATACCTACCTATGAAGACTTATCGTTACTATTATTTTTATATTTTAAATTCTTTGAATAACTTTTAAATTCTAGATCCCACATCCGATCGCTAATAAGAAAACTGTTAGTTTAATTGGTGTTTTGATTGGTACTTTAATAGATGGATGCCACGGAAGGCAACTAAGGACTTTAATCCAGGAAATGGGTAACAACGTTTTCCTGGGATGTTATTCATCTACTCAACATCACACACACACGTCTTAAGTACAGTTCTTGATTGCTATTTCTAAGTAATTCTGTCTATTTACAAAAAGCATGGTAAATCTTCTACTAGAAATAAAATAATGTATGTAACAACGGGTTACTGTCCGTTTATATCTTCAGACAGTGAACGCGTCAGACACGTGGCCTAGTCTGCCGTGTTACGTATTACATAAGACATATTTACATTAATATATATAGTATATAGGATTTACCTACGTTGTATATTGTATCGATATATTTACATGTGTATAACGCTTTCTACACTCACTGCCCCACACTAGAATTCCCTGTATCGTGGGTGCCATGGACACACAGAGACAAATACACAAACACCAAGACCCAGAAACAGAAACCAAAATTTATTATTTTGATTTCTGTCTGGCCGGGGTCGAACCCGGGACCCTCTGCGCGTCAGACCGATATTAATATAGAAGGATATTATTTAGTCTGCTACGTAAAGTGTCTGACAGCTCAGTGTCTGGAGACAAGAACGAACCTTATGCTAAGCACTGACATTTACAATAAAGCCGCGCTCTGATAGGATAATTGAACGCTAGTTTTATAGAGGAAATTGTCCAGTAATTGTAGCAGTGATAAAGTTATTATTAGTTGTGTAGTTAATAAGAGTGTTGTGAACAAGTGAAAACCCGTGCACGCACATCCGCTGATGGCTAACAAGAGCGAGTGTCCGACGTATCTAAATTCCGACGACGTGCGACGGAGAAATCTTAGGTGTTGACAACCTTTGGCAAAGAAAAACATAAATTATTCGCAATATTGATACTTAGATCTTAGATATGATTGGCAAAAAAATATTCACAATATTGATATTTAGATATACGGGTAAGTATGTATATAGGTAATTGTTATTCACAATATCAATGCATATGCTTGTGCAGAATAATGTTTTTAAATTTGCCTAAAATGTATTTTTTCTAAGTTACTAGTTACAATTATTGGAAACTGTATGCTTTATGTTTTCCGGTTTTTGTTATAGGTATACCTGTAACATACAACCTTTGAAAAAAAAAATATTGACACTTATTCATGATAATTATATATATTTTTATAAAATAAATAAATGTTAAAATATATATTTCTTTAGTATATGACTGTACCACTACTCAGCAGTCCAAATTGTTTTATTACTTTACTTAGTTATTGCTAAACTTTACGCCTAATATTTTCCGGTTTCTGTTTGGTACATATAACTACATAATTATTATATTCAATTAGTTAACTTTTTATGTGCTTGCCTATTGATTGTTACGTAATTACAATCGTTCACAATGTTAAGTGTCTCGTTGATAATAGTTGTCTAATGCAATTACAGAGTTCAATATCTATTTCTTGAAACTTTTTGTATTGGTATAAAAACCGGCTTATTCTTATAATACCGAGAATCTAACAAATTTAATTATAGTAGGTACGTATATAGTACAAGTCACTCAGCTGAACACAAAAAATAAGGACATACTGACATACTAGCACACTAACTTTTAAATTTGCATTTATTTTTTGTGAAGAAGTGCCAATCGGATATGCAAACTAATTAAACATATGTGGTCACTGCAGTCCATGAATAACTTTAATTGATTTTAACTAAATAAAAATCCTACCTGAAGCGCATTTCTATCAGCGATCTAAATTACTTCTATAAAATTTCCAGTGTATATAAATCGTGTATTGTAAAGATTTTAAGCTTAGTTTAGTATTAAATAATTTATCAATAATTCACTACGTACGAGTCGAACATGTAGGCTTCCGTACCACCAAATGTTCATTGTTTTTTACTTATTTTTATTCATTTTTAAGAATACTTAGTTATATGACGTACGGTTTAATAGTTAGATCGAATAATGTCGAAACATACCGGTATGTTGTATGGAAACCCCCTTAATATTCAACTTTATTTTATTTTAAGTATTAATTATGCAACCTCTATAAAAATTTCAAGTGTCTATATATCACGTTTCCAAAGATAGAGCCCTGCGACAGATGGACAGACGATGTCTTAATAATAGAGTTCCGTTTTTACCCTTTGGGTAAGTAACCCTAAAATGGATTAGAAATATTCCAAAGCCGATTCGCTCCGAATGGTTGCAAACGCCTGGCCAGTTTCACCGCTATAACCAGTTGGGTTCGCTCGGATCTTCGTAATTAACGATAGCGGTCCGTGGAATCGAATTATGTCGACAAATCGTTTCGCGACCATCACTCACATTTATCGATTATTGATTTAAATTTATTAACCGTTTAATGTTTTGCGACTAATGAAAAGCAAAGATTAACATAAGCGTCGACCGATTTGGAAAACTTCAATTACGCTTAAACTTGTTTTAATGTACACTCAGCGGGGGTTATTCATTACCGAATGTACTAATATTTACTTTTTGTAATTTGCAATTTGTTTCATTTACATTCAACTTATGTTGATAATGTATCGGTTAATCGTAGCATTTCAAGATAAAATGCTTTTTTATAATTACATTAAATGAATACAAGTTATATATTTTAAAATGAAACTTGAAGGTTTACCCGTTTCCATATGGGCATTGAACGTGTCAGGCACGGATTGTAGCAGATAAAGTTATGTTTTTCTATATTTTATAGATATTTTGACTATCACGGCCCGGTTTTCCAAATAGACATATAAGAGAAAATTTTTATCTGCCACGTTACGCGTCTGAAATTCTTTATACCTAGCCACAAGATGTAAATGTATCCTTACTAACTAGCCTACTTGTTCCACAACTTCACAATTTCTCATTACAAGCTCGAAAAAACATAAGAAGATTCTACGAAAAAATTCGGTCACTCAGCTGCTAAAGATAATGATGTACCCGCGTGTGGTCCAAGACTCGTATGAAATCGATTAAATTTCGCGAACACAATTATATCGTTACGAAAGGAAACGAATTTACATACTAATGATCTAATTCCATTCAATTATCGATTGAAGAAGCAAAAATAATTGACAATCGTCTAATTTAACGGAATGTTAATGATGTACCTACGTTGATTAAGTTTATAACGTCCATAAATATAAGTTCACGATGTTTTTATTTAACATTATATAACTTAAGATTTTTTATTTAATATAGAATTTTAAAATCTGAACTTCCGAAGAACTGGGATGTAACTGAAGTCAAAGAGTGATTAATGAATGGCGAAAGATGCCGCAAAACTGAATTTTTTTGAATTACCTTTTTCCTATAGTAAATTAAAAAAATGTAGAAGAGTTTATGAGCCAAACTATACGTAAAAACCATCCAGATAACCCACTCGTACAAAAAAATACATCAAAATCGGACGAACGGAATTATATACCTATAAATATATATCTACCTATGTTACAAAAATTTGTATTTAAGTTTTATTTATAAGACCAAGGTTAAAGGAATTTCTTAATTTATTCCAGTTTGATCGTTATCAACGAAGTACATGTTTGCCACTGGATAAGGAGCTGTTTCACCGTTAATGGATTAGCTGACATCTTCGCCATATCCACGTGTTAGCTTTAATACCGGTTTTACGAGAAGCCGGTCGCAATATGTCGATATTCGATACTGAGAAAAGAACTTGTATCTATAATAAATATAATAATTGTACAGAAATAACATATATTGCTACAATATAAACTTGAATGTTAGGATTTAATGCTCGTGATTCTTATAATTCTAATCATAATTCTTATTTTATAGGTAATACGAAAAACTTGTTCTATCCATATTTATTATTATACATCTAACTTTTGTAATATTTAATTTTATATAAATAATAAAATGTAATATATACATAGTCTTTTCTTAAACTAGATTTTGGACAAAAAATCCAAATACAGATACAATTTTATAAAAAAAAATATTTTTTTAGAACAAACGATTTAAAACACATATATTGTGCATTTGGATTAACTAAAACTAAATATGTTTTACCAACTATACACTAAATATTTACTATCGATAGCGTAGCGGTCACTTCCCTCTGAATTAGTGCAGCGTGAGATCAGTATGTAAAACAGGCGCGCTATCTAAGGTCTAATGGTGTGAAGACTCAAGAGCTTCCTTTGCAAGCGAAAGCTCTCGTATCAAGTCAGAGTGAAGTAATATAGGTTTTTGTTGAACTAAAAAGCGATACTAAATAAAGATAGTATGGCATAATCGCGGCTTGCGTGGATCTACAATGTTATGCTATTTCATACTTAAGTGTTAGATATATAAGTGGCTATATTGTATGGTACCTCTGGGCTTTGGATAATTTTAACAATCATTCAAAATTATCGCATCTTGTTACCTACGTACGGTTAGTAAAACATTAATCTCGGAATAGCTCCTAAAGAATTAATATGTCAAATTAGGCCCAAAATTCCAAATTCCAAAATTTGCACACAATTTAATCATAAGGTACATATCCATTTTGTCTCTAGGGTATATAACTAGTTCGCATAATATGCACATTTATTTTTTGTTTAATCGTTAACTATACTATCGATAGCATAGCGGTCACGTCACTCTGAATTAGTGCAACGCGAGATCTGGATTTTGACAAAAAAAAACAAATACAGATACAATTTTATAAAAAAAGCCCTGAAGTATATTTTTAGAACATACGATTTAAAACATCTATTGTGCATTTGAATTAACTAAAACCAAATATGTTTTACGACCTATACACTGAATATTTACTATCGATAGCGTAGGTGTCACTTCCCTTTGAATTAGTGCAACGCGAGATCAGTATGTAAAGCAGGCGCGCTATGTAAGGTATAATGGCCGAAGACTCAGGAGGGCTTCCTTTGAGAGAAAGCTCGTTGTGGAGCCTCCGAGGGGTAATTAACTACGCCTATTTCGGAAGTGACGCAAGGTAGTGAATCACAAAAGGTTGTATTCGTTGGTGTATTTTTTGGATGAATCTGACTTTTAGTTAATGTGTGGTCATAGATTAGTAAAGATTACTCCTTACAAGAAAATGTACCCAGTTTTGAGAATTGAAATAGTTGCGTAAAAAAGTTTTGCCACGTCTTCGTGCTAAAATGTCCCTAAAATATTTGATTTTTTTTTTATTTATTATGTAAATTGTACATTGTAATTGTAATTACGCAGTATTAGTTATTTATTCGTAAATTTTCTCTAAAAATGTTTTTATTTATCAATCATTCAATTTCAAGGCGGCGAAGTATCTTTACTAATCTATGTGTGTGGTATTAACAAAAAAAATTAAGTGTCTTATTTACTTTAAATGATGAAAAGACTCTTGCATATCAATGTGTTAACTTACTTACATAATATCAATAAATCCCACTCTTTAGCCCACAACAATTATGGTTTTTAATTAATAAAACAAAAATGTTGATAATACGATCAATGTTACTGAGAATTTTATATACACTCGTACCTACTTGCAATATATTTTAAACGTAACATAATTAATCGGCACTTTTAATTGAATACCCATTTTAATATGATTTATTTCTAACAACAAACCAAATCCCTGTTGATCAAAATATTTACTAATTTGACTTGTACTTATTCTATTACAGAACGCATAAATAATTTAAATGTGAACTACAGGAAGCTGTTGATATTAATGTTGTTTTTAATAGGAACAGATTATAAGTGCAATTAGTAAGCGGAACCTATCAATTAAAACATTACGGAGACTTGCTCATCGTAAAAACCTTGAGCAAACTATTATATATTTAAGTAAAGATAGTAATACTCTTACATAGTATATTACTTTGTAGTGAGTGTAGAAGAACCATCACTATTCCTATTTTTCCACTATAGCTTTATTGTATCTTCAAGTATTTATACAACGAGTTAGTTTGAGAGATATGATGCTGCCGTCTATGAATGAAATTTAATAGCATTGGAATAGGTAAATTATTATAATACTGCTACTTGAAATTTGTTATTTTAGAATATTATATCCAGTACCACGTACTGTTGATATTACGTTAAAGTTAATATTATTAATAATAAATACTACGTATTACATTACGTTAATAATTCAAAGCGAGGAGACCCAAAAAAAATTTAAATGTATCTAATTATTTATCTATCTGACAAAGTAAACCTTGATTCGAACCTGGGACCCTTTGCGTGTCAGACCAGTTTTGTGCAACGAGGATGACATTGCCAAGGTAGTAAATCTATATGACCATATTTCAAAGTATCAAAATCATCAAACGCACGAGCAAGTGAAGATATGTATTCACAAAATAAAGATAAAAACATGTAATTAAATGTACCCTTTTAATAATTCTATCATAATACTTGATTGGAAGTCAAAGTTTATACAACCGTCGAGCACTAAACCATAGAAATTGATTCCCAACACGTCGGTGCCTATTCATTGAGAACCATTACAAACACATAAATATTCGATTCAAAGCAAACATTGTAATCTTAGCAGTCCTACAGAATCTTTGGATTACCGTTTAAACGGGCGAGTAGCGTGGCCAGTAACTCGCCTACAGCTCGGAGATTAAATTCATGTTGTCTTGCACAAACATGAATTTATTCGAGCCTCAATGCTAGTAGCAAATCAATAGCTGGACCCGCGCATCGGATATAGTGTTGCCAACTCTCAGTAAATTGCAGGATAGTAGGAATAATTTACAAGATTAATAAATACTTATAATATCGTATAGAAACATAAAAATTGATGTCTGGTAAATAATATCTTGTGTTGGATTATTTAACAAAGATTCCGGCTGATATTGTCTAAACTGTTTAAATAAATTTCATTACTTTCCTACTACTTTCCTTCGTTCTTTTAGGATTATTTTTCAGTGCGTCTTTCTATGCCACACACCACTAGACATGTCACATGTTTAAAATAGTAATGTTATTAAGACATTGACATAGTTTATTTGAGATGGTATTTACTTATATGTATTAAATATAGATTTAATGTACCTAATTAATTCGTCCGAACTTTCGTAACACCCTATATATAAAAAAGGATACACTACATTTCCCCACTAAATCACCTGGCAACACTAATCGGAAGCGCACGAGTGCCGCCCCCACGCCATTGTGAACAACTCACGCCATCTATCGGGTAAACACCATATTTACGACTTGCCGTACCAGTAATGCCCCATAGTGCCCTTTACTACCTCATTGGTGATTTCTAATAGATAGTGATAATTGGTGAACGCTTCTCCGCTAAAAGTAAAATGTGCTCGGAAGACTATTAAAAGATTGGACGATTGAACTAAATTGTAAACACGAGCGCCATAACTTATGGTTGTGTAAATTGTGATTTCCAATAAGAAACAATGAAGAAATATCGCTAAATTAATAATATATAAAAGATACTAAGATATAAAAGAGGAAGATATAACGTATCGCCACTTGTAAGAAAGAATTTTTATCACTAAAGTTTATGCGTGTGGCCTTTTTGTCAGCAAAATTCATTATCATTGCACTTATTTTAAGCGAAGTACCTGCTACATTGTAAAGTTGTCTTCTTTTTCGAATGGCACAATTACGTCAATTAGAGCTGTCTTCATAATTTAAGGTATGCAAGTAAATATTGCATAATGCATTGAAGGTAATTTTAACCAGATTATTGAAAGCATATTTTGTAATATCACTTCCATCCATCACGTAATTGGATCCATTCACTTCATATTAATCTGTAACAGTATTCTTATATACAACTAAACAAAGAAAACGTCGATATTCATAATGTCTAATTTGAGAACATTGTTTAAATCCAAATGTTTGTTCTTGATCAAAACATCATGATGGCTTTGACTAGGATTATAATTGGGCTAAGCAAAATAATCATCTCAAATAAAAAATGGAAGAATTGTAATAATTTTATCAATTCATAAAATAAATCATACAGAATCGGACAAAAGGTATAAATTCTGAGAATTATTTCTACTGTGAAATTATCAATAAAGATAAGAATGTCCTCCTTAATATTCACAATGATGCTTATTCCAATCGATTATTAATTAAAAAGCCTTCCTATTTAAACGTCCGATACAAGGCGAACTTACTGTTTTTATAATCCCTTAATGAAGCCCATATACGGCAGACGTCCGCTCCAGAATCTGCATTGCTCCTCTTAATGTAATCTCATGTTGAAGCAATTATAAATTTGGATGAAAAGGTTGCCGATCTCTGAAGAATTGATAGTCCATTCATAAGACATTCTGGACCCACTTTTCTAGTTGATCTATTCATTGAAGGACTAGGTGTAGAAAACAATTTTGTCAATGAATATTTAGACGAAACATTATAAAAAAATCCGACGAAGTTTGAAAATCTGTTTTTCCTTACTACTTACTACTTGATATCTGATAGCCATTTTAACTTGTTACTTTTGAAAGTTATTTCCAACAAAAGCGTGAGAATTTCCATAATACTTTTTATCATCAATATGTAAAACTTTCAAAATTTATCAACATAAATGGAATTAAATCGCTCGCATAATTGCAATTAACAGAAATCCTTTGGTTAACGATCAATTTGTCTTTTTTGATGTCTTACGCAAGAGACCTTTAATTTGGATCTCTTGAAACCAGTTCAGCCGTGATAGTGGGATCTCGATGTGAAAGGACCACAATTTATATCATATTATGAGAATAATTATGTAAAATAAAATTTTCTCTTTACATGAGTAGGTACATTAAGTGATATTACGTTTCGCAAGTCAAGATCTTGTTAATCTTCAACATTTTATTTACGAAATAGAATCAAGAACTTACGACCGTCCCATTTTAAGGCACATTAATATTGTATTACACATATAGAATCCGTATAAAGATATTGTAGATGAATTCGAGCCACAATTTCGCAAGTGCATTATAAAATATCCAAATAAATTTATGTTCATTGGTAGACAATGCAATAATGTTGTTATAAAACCTTTGTTAGCGTCATACACAAAATGTAATAACAGTAATATCTGTAGCGGGCTACGCCAAAAGCGCTATATTACAAAATATACGATCTTGTTACAGTCAATGCCGATAACAAGAGGCAATAAACAATAAAATGGCTGGCACGTCAACAATAATAACTAGATTTAAGACACGTGGGCCGGCTGACTGTAATGCCAAAAGTTGTTGCTCAATGTGAATCACACAGAAACATACCGATCCGAAAGTGTTGGAGCCGGACGCACTACACATTTTATCAAAATGTATGGACAGTGTCTATGTTAAATAGAATAAGTTTAAGTTGCAAAAAATAAAAAAGAGACTTGATTATTTTTACCGATCCTCAATTACTTAAAGAAGACAAATATATAACTGTAAAGAAAAAAATAAAAGAGATATAAAATACTCTTTATTTTGTTATATCTTCAAAACGAATCAATTATAAAAGTAAGGATTTAAAGGTAACGGCATTATTTATATTAAACTATCATGTATCATGATTTCTACATAGACAACTGCGTAATTCTGTTCAACCGAATATCCACCCGTATGTACACATCTTGCTCATCGCTATCGAGTGTCGTCTGTAGCAGCATTAACACTTAACAATCGACCACCGCGTCCATATCATCCTCGGGAATCGTCGAGACATTTTGCTTAATGCCAAGGCTCACGGAATCATGTGGGCAGCCATTGTAAAACTGCTATTGTCAATATGTATCGGGTGTCGCTTCTCTTACATCATCGACATTTAACATGAGAAATTGAAGAGGTTTGACAATCTTTATCGGCGAGTTCAGGGGCGATCTGCTTGTTAACATTAAATACGCATCGTTGGGTTTTGTTCATAATAAAACGAGTGTTACGCAACTTGTTTGTTTGGTATTAAGATATATATTTGTTGCTTGTCGATATTGTTTTTATTCGTTGCTTTTCTTACTAAACTTACATATAATAATTCATGCTAATATAAAATTTCGATTCCCAATTTAGATCACCAAACTAAAACAAAGGTAAACTTGATATAATTCCTTCAACTCTGATGGGTCAACAAAAGCGAGATCTTGACCCGCATTACTCGATTATATCCCCGGCGTCATTATGCCGCCCTCGACGAGCGCGGCGCTGCTACACCCTAATGACAGTCGCTGGTGTCGGACTGGTTCAGCGTTATCTATCATTGAACTGGAAGGTCGATTGCCGGTAATGCGGTTGATTAACAGGTGGATATTGTTGGACTAATATCTGCAATGATAGTGGTAAAGTCTAATACTGCTTAGAACATAGGTACTGTATGAGCACCCTTAGGAACAAAATAAACATTTCCGACTAATAATTCATATACTTCATTTAAAATAGAAATCACAACCATATTTTTATGAACAACAAAAATTGTTTGAGTGTTCCATATGTGAACTACGACGAGATCTTGACCCGCATTACTGCGATTATATCCCCGGCGTCATTATGCCGCCCTCGACTAGCGCGGCGCTGCTACACCCTAATGACAGTCCACTGGTGTCGGACTGGTTCAGCGTTACTTATCATTGAACTGGAAGGTCGATTGCCGGTAATGCGGTCGATTAACAGGTGGATATTATTGGACTAATATCTGCAATGATAGTGGTAAAGTCTAATATTGCTTAGAACATAGGTACTGTATGAGCATTGAGCACCCTTAGGAACAAATTAAACATTTCCAACGAATATTTCAAATACTTCATTTAAAATAGAAATTCAACCATATTTTTATGAACAACAAAATTTGTTTGAGTGTTCCATATGTGACCTACGACGAGATCTTGACCCGCATTACTGCGATTATATCCCCAGCGTCATTATGCCGCCCTCGATCAGCGCGGCGCTGCTACACCCTAATGACAGTCCGCTGGTGTCGGACTGGTTCAGCGTTATCTATCATTGAACTGGAAGGTCGATTGCCGGTAATGCGGTCGATTAACAGGTGGATTGTTGCGCTCGTGCCGCTTTATTGTGCATTTCTCGTGTGGTTTTTCCTCATAGCATTCCGTTTATCGGATGCTTTGACATGACATAGTTATTTATAAAACTATACCGATTACATCAAGTTCTAATAATTATTATAATACCCGTTTAGGTTACATTACTTATTTCTAACCATCGGAATATATAGTCAAAAATGTGAAAATCCTTTCTTACACTATACATACGAATAAGAGTTTTATAAAATTTTGCAAAATAAATTGTATATATTTTTAAATTTTCTCTGCGTATAAAGCGTTCATTGCTAGAACAAGTAAGGATTAATTATATCTTGAATCGTCAACTAAATATCTTGCCACTTTAAATCACGATGTAAATAAGTATATTGACTTTATAATTAGGTCAGTGTGGCCAATGTAAAACAAATTTGAGATTCATGAATGGACCTTGTACGTCTGAGAGTACATAAATTAGTATACTTGTCCAAGATCATAAATCAACGCTAAATATGCGGCTAGAACATCAAGTGAATACAAATACTGATCTCGTTAGGGCATGATAGATTAGGTCATTTTACTAAATATCTGGCCCTATTGAACTTCTGAGCTGGTTTATAGACTTATAAATAATAATCAACTGACTATTCCGAAGCTGGACACGAGTTTCCTCTTAAAATAAGACTGACATAAACCATTATCAATTAAGTTGACCAAGTACAATTCACAAATATTTGTGACCATTATGGATAGTTCTCAAGAATGTGAGTCTCATAATAAAATGTTATCAATTTTAAATAACAGGAAACTTGACTTAAGACTTCTCATTTAAGTAAAGTTTCCTCCCAAAATATGGAAGCCAGATCGCGGCATCAACCTTGCTTCTATAAGACAGAAATAAGGCTTTACGACGATTTGCCAAACTTTTGTAACTGAACTTCATTCATTTGAATTTTTTTTTATACTAAACTATATAAAAAGTTATTTTTTATACTAAACACACTATTGACGACCTTAAACTTACAATCTAAGTTTCCCTTTTGATTATTATTATAATTATTAACAGCATTGATAGCTTCCTACCTTTTTATATTCTGTTTATTGTTAGTTAATATTTCTGTTATACTATAAATATAAAACAAACATTAAAAAAGGAAATTACAGTCCGACTACGTATATAGGCTTAACAACATAATTACAGAATAATTCAAACAATAAACTTCACCTATAAACAAATTTATTATCCGCATTAAAATTTACTACGCGCCCATGAAAAATAGCGCACAGCCTACATCATGCCTCAAGGAGTTCGAAGAAATAAACAGAAACACACCGATCGGTAAATTATAGAAATAACACGCACGTTATGTCATGCAATCATGTATAATTCAAGATACAATATACCTACTTCATTGTATACAGTTACACATTATACGGGGTCAGACCGCACTGGATCGTCTGTAACAATGCTAACTACTCCATTAACATAACGTGGATGCTATAAGTAGAACAAACGGAAGGCCATACGTAAGCTAGCAGTGGGTTAGGTTATAGGAAAGCGTTTTTTCGGCGCTGTCAACGCAACTTTCTAATCTTTATGCATATTCAATGGTACATACGCCGTTTTGGATTAGCGTCATTAAAACTTTATTTGAGATCAAATATGGATAAAATTACTTTTTTTATAACATAGGCTAGTGGCTACTGCCGCCCATGTACATCTATAATCAACCCCAGATAGGATTAGATATTTTTACCTGAGGTCGGCCACAGATGTTTCGCTACCCCTGAGGACTAAGCTGGAACGCCTCGGAAATGTCCCCCTCCCTTACCACACCCTTCAAAACGGAACACAACAGCGCCTAACACTGCTGTTATTAGGCAGAAATAGGTGTGGCGGTGGTGCCGCCGGAATCGAACCACAAAGGGTATACCACAAACTACTAATTACTACTAATTAGTAACGAAAGCTGATATTTTAACAACACATTTGTTTGGGTTTTGTCGGCGTGAAATTCGGGTAACTGTATACTATACTAAACAAGAGGTATTGTGTACTTATTTAACTATTTTTTCTAATATTTTAAAAATTTCATAATAGTTTATAGTGTACTATGAGAATCACTGCTTTCTTTCTTATGGTGTTTATTTTGTTAAATCTTCCCTGAAATAGAAAAAGTATATGAATTACAAACCTCACTTAAACGGCTTAAGCTGTGTTGATGTATTATACAGTTACTTTCTTTTACACACATTATAATCGTAAAATATATCAGTCTTACGCACTCTAGTTTCGCAAGCGCTTTGTATTCTGATTGACAGCATAGGATGTCTACGTAAGCCGCTTACGATCGGTCGGAATCGGCGTCTCTACAAACGCAACCTATTAACACATAAAAATATCGAAGAATGCAGCGTTGACAGTTAAGTGATTGATGTAAGATGATATATTTTTAAGTACTGTTAAGTAGACATCAGATGTGCCTGAAAAAGGCGATGTAACCACGTATTGAATTCAATAAGCTCTGCCAATGCCTATATGGGCTCGTACGTATTTGGTCGTTAAAGATAGCTTTATTTGAAGATTAATTAAAAAATATCGGCATTACTTACCCATTATAACTGAGTTATTACATACGTTAAGGCAAGTGAGAAAATTGTTAGGTCGTTTAATAGAATTTAACTGGTAATCCTTTTTTATCGATGTCATTATAGCTAACGCAAGGTTAAAGCTATCATTCTTAATATTTTTCCATGCAGAAAATATAGGTATCATAAAATGGTGCAATCATATACATTTGCAATAATACCTATATAGAAAAAATACCTATTCAGTAACAAAACCGACGAACCAACAATTATTTTCATGATTCTAAAGCACCATTTCTCATGAACACAGCATGAAAATAACAAAACTTAATTTAATATATCTTTACGTAGACAAAAATATCCCTTAGACGGAACCATTTTCCCATCGGAAGGCAATTAAGTTGCTTAAATCCCAACACAACAATATGTTATCTAACTTGCTCATTAATATGTAAAAACAAACAAATCTCACTTTAAATTAATATTGAAATAGAATCGCTTAATCCTAAGTTAACAGAAAAGGCCGGGCGACACGACCTGACAAGCATATTACTTTCACCTGTCAAGAATATCTAATTATTATTATGGACGTTAATTTATTACCCAACACATACAGGACTGCTTTATTTCTCACACTACATCTCTGAGGTATCCACGCAATTTTGCTATGTACGGCATGTAATTAGCACCGAGAATCGCGTGTACATTGAAACAAGTGTAGCACTTGAGGTCGCCCACCGTTTAATCTATGTTTGGTAGGTGTGTGATAATATAATCTGTGACACTTGCTGCATCCGGCTGGCTTTAGGTATGACTTGCTACACAACTCTTCTATACAAAGATGCTGATTACTGGAACAAACCGAGGATATATCTTCAATTAAATGTTTATTACGCACCTATCGTCAGCTAACGGAAAGTCTTTTTATTACTCATTTAGATTTTTGCAGCTGAACCAAGGTTTTTTCAGTACGTATCGATTTTAGCATTAGAAATACTTTTAGATTATCTTCACATAAGCCTTCTATGACTTATGTGAAGATATACTGAAAACTTACAGAAAATTACTAATTTAAGTACTACTCGTATATACCAAATGACTAATACTAACCTTTTCAGAATTTTCACGCTTATTGCTCTTGTTGAATTTTCACCGGTGTCTAACGTTGACGTAAATTAAGCATCTCATTAATTTAACAAGTCCATAAAATAGCTATTTGTGTACAACAACTATGTTACATACCTATGTATAAGTTCAAAAAGTACTAGTAAGTACCCTGAAGATTTAAATGTAAACGAATGCGCTGATTACAATATTGGGATTTTCAGATAACAATTCGTAAATGTTATGCAACGGGCGCTCGCGATATAAATCTACTAACTTCGCCGATCATTCGATCCAGTTACATAAATAAAATTAAAATCAAACGTCCACTGATATTCATTGAATAAGATACGTCTTTTTTTTATTATCTACATAATACATCTGTTTAAAACCAGTTGCTCTACATACTAGGGATGGCGATTTTTTCCGAAAAACATCGATTTGAATAGAAGAGTAATAAATCGATTTACAAAAAATCGAGGCCTAAAGAATCGATTCTCCAAAAATCGGTTTTCGAGCTTTTCAGCTATATAATGGCGAAGATAGCGAAAAAAGGCCATCAGGACCAAACAAGCACTGAAATACGTATCCGTCGGTAAACAATGTCTATACTACATTCAAACAACTTCGAAAACATCGATTTTCGATTTTCTAGGATGAAAGATCGATTCACTGAATCGATCCATTGCTGAAGATCGATTAAAATAATCGATTTTTTTTTGTCCAAAAGATCGATTCTTCGACAATTGAGCTCAGATCGCCATCCCTACTACATGCTGCGCAAAACAAATAAATAGTGGTTACTTGTATTAGGTACTTGTAGCAAATGCCAGACGACATTTTTGGGATGTTTTTTAACGTTTATTTGATTACGTAATGATACATAACATACATATGTAATTAGTCTTAAATATTTCGTAATTGAGTGCACACGTTTTGTTTTAAGACGCCAATTATATCTACGGCAATCGAATAAAAAGTATATAAATCTGTCTTCTGTCTATATACACACGTACGTATTCTATATAGTTATTATATATCGATATACTCGATCATACAGCGACATCTATTACCATTTTGTAAAAAGCTACATTACACACCTACATAATTAGTAGGTACAATATCAAACCAACAGTTTTATCCATGTAAAAGTTGCTTAACAACACTGGAATTAATTCAAATATTTGTATTGGCTGCCGAAAAATCGTAAGCGGACTCTTGTATCAAAATTTCTTCCAAAACCTATTGTGAGCAAAACTGGATTTTTTTATTATTAAATATTTTAAATCATGTGTAACATTATCGTTATAATAAGTATTCATACTATACATGTCTTAAGCAGATATTTTCAAAGATTCTCATTAAATATCAGAGTACATAAATTTTAGAAAGGTTACACGTTCATAAAATAGCCGTAATCTGAAGCGTTATTAATACACTTCGCATTTTATTAGACGTATGTAAATCTTGACTCTGCTCTCATTAGGTACATTGTAATCATACCAATGAAAACCAGTTCCACAACACTTTTCGAAGAAACTAATCACATCATTACCTATTGAGATTGAAGTGCGAACAAGCCTTATTTTACGTCACGTTAAATTGAACACGTCTTGGCCGGAAGTTTTTAGGGATCCGTGCCCAACGGAATCTTATAACTAAACTTTCGCTCTCCATCCGTCTGTCTCAGGGCTCTTGAAGCATAACAACAACAACAAAAAGTTAATAAGTTAAAAAAACACACTGAACTTTTCAGCGTTTTGTCCGGCTTATCTTTCGATGTTAATGAAATGAAATGAAATGAAATATATTTATTTTGTATAGGCCAACGGCGGCACTTACAAATTGTCAGTTACAATATTTTCTTAAACTACTACGAATCGGAACGCGACCACTACTGAGAAGATCCGGTAAGAAACTCAGTGGGTTTCTTTATAGGTGGACAATTAAAATATTCAGGAAATGTATATAAGTAGAGCTGCATTTACAGTTTAATTAGTTTTAGTTTAGTAGTACCTATATTATTTTTTGATTAGTCTCCTGTTTTCCTTCGATCTAATTAATAGCAACACCTCTAGGTTTCAGTTTCTTTTTTGGAAAATATCTAACTAATGTTAAGTATTGCATGTTTGTGCTTGGAACCCTTCGACGCGACTGCGTCTCGCACTTAGCCGATTTTATTCCAAAGATACAACCAGATAATTTGATGATATCAATTTCCCAAGGCCCATGAATCAAGTTTGACTACTGTTTTTAACGATTAATTTGTTAAACAGTAATTCTTTAAACACGCACGTTAGATTTAGCCATTAATAGTATTGCGTCGTTAATATAATATATGAATGAAAAACATTTACAAAATTCTTAGATAAATTACGTTCATTGGCATTTTTAATCTGAATAGCAATGAAGTATGAATGTGAACAGAACATTAAAAAAAATTAATGGTTCATACATTAATTGCGATGGGTTAACATCAACTAGATATATAGCGGAATGCAAGGTTACCCAGCCTATAACTAATTTCATATAACACAAGGAGCGTATCTGAAGCCGATTACTAATACGTTGCCGCTCATGTGGTGTAAGATGATCATGTGTGTCAGATTCTACTACAAATAAATCGATTAAAAATGCGGTAATAATCAGAAGAACGAAGTGTTAACTTCGTCCTTCTCATAAGCTGAACCAAATACAACAGCGCCTCACTAGAGAACTAGTGAGAACTTATAAAAATAAGGCAGTAAATAGCATAGCCTCCAAACCACGAGAACTGTTATCAGCTTAATTGAACTCATAACAAAAGGTTACTATCTTTACTAAACTCTACAACTCTCTATACCTTTAAATCCCGAATAGCGCTTACACAATCATTACGCAATGTTTGATAACAGCAATGCAAACCCAGCCGGGAGACATTCCCATTATTTATTAAAGGGACGTCTAATAAAATCCAACGAGCATTCACAGTTGTATTGTGGTCGTGATAAAGGTATGACCACCTACGTACAGCGCGTGCGTTGGCGGGCGTCGTGTCGGGGTTTCACTAGTCGAGATTATTATGGCATTGGTATGCCGTAGGTGCAAGAGTATCGGCTTACGAACAACCTGCGTCTGGTTAATGTCTCCACCTCTGACATCGGCTGTTTGTTGCCATTTTAATTGTGCGCTGCTTTTGTTTAATTTAAGAGTCACGCCTGAATGCGTTTCGGTGTTATTGTTTTGTTATTGCTGTTACGACAGTTTATGGTGGATGTCAGAGTTTCTGGTATATTGTGACGCCTAATTCAGCTGTACTGTGCTGAACGGCTTTATCGGTAGAATGCTCTAACGTTGATGTCATACATGAAATTGGCAATAAAATTTCATGAACTCAAATCACTTCCGGTCTTGTCATATAAATAAAATAGCAAAAAATATTAGTAACGAAATTTTTGAAAAAATCTCTAGCTAATTAAATTTAGTGGTATATTACTACGCAATTTAAAACTTATCGAAGATACGAAATTGCGCACGCGGCCTGTGTGATCGTTAAAAATTGTCGGTAGAGATCAAAGAATATTATGAAACCGAAATGACATTACTTACTATTAATTTGTACAGTTATAAAAGTAGAGTATTATGTTTAAAATTAGGATAAAAGCTACTTCGCAATAATCGACTTCCAATATATATTGGTACTGTGAAATACTGCATAGTTTAAAATATATACCATCATATATATAATTTTTACAGTATTTACCGATACTATACAGTATTTTTAAATACCGTCATGCGTATTGGTAACAGATCGTTGAGAAAAAGCATGGATTTTCGGAAAGTAACGGTAGATAACATCAACTAGAGTATTGTGTGCTAAATTAGTCTATCAAATAATACATACTAACTACCATACCTGTTTGTCCCTTGCAATACTTGCTCTACATTGATAAATTTTAAATTAAAATAGTATACTTACATAAGTATAAGTATAACAGTATACTTGCATTCTTACTTAACCCTCAGACTAACCCTTTTATAGGTAGGTAATAACGAGCCCTAAAGCAATAAAATTATTTATTCGATCACATTTATCCTTAAAAAAATATTTCAAACATTCTAGAACATACCGGTGTCTCGGGTAAAAAATACTATCTATGCATTGGACTTCCAGAGCTCCATTTTCTATATCGTCAATGCAATCTGCGTTCCAAAGCGTAGATACGGTTCAATCATCATCAAAAGTAATTTACAGCGACAATATTTTATTACCGCTATGCACAATTATTCACATTATAGTTTTTGCAACTGTTTTATGATCCTACGCGTCTGGAATTAGCCGATTGCTTGATTTGAAACGATAAGCGATAAGCGATTTTATAGCTTGAAATGTAAAATCATCCCGGAGCACAGAAGGTGCACATGAAAGGAGTCCTCAAGATTTTTTCTTGTCGTAGTAATTATTATATTACACGTTATAAGCTCATGCATTTAAAAAATACATTCACATTGGAACTAAAATCTCCTGCTTGAGACACATTCACGAAAGCTTATATAAAAGTATTAGCCTTTTAAATAAAAATACAGCATCAATTCTTACAATACTTATTAATACTACTTTGTAAAGGAGGCAATATGATCATCATTACGTACATGTTCTATTTAATGAACAATCCCATCGACATCACTCATACATAATTCGCACATCTACTGCTCGCTCGCTACTCGTCGGTGGTGAAACCAGAGTTATTAGGCCACCGTTAAACAAACATAACGCGTAACATAGCGCGTCATTTAAATCGACTGTAATAAAATATCTCACCCAATAGTACGCATTGCAGATTTATAGCTTCTTGATTGCTACTTTGCTTTAATCAGGCCGCGAATAATGTGAATTAATGGTATAAATATCACGTAACAGTATATCTATTCACTATTTATTGGAAAAGTAAGGAAGAGAAAACTTAGTTAATTACTGGTTTCCTTAAACCATGGCGATGGAGAGAAGTTATATATAAGTTACTTTAATTAAAATATGTAATATTACTAGTAATTAAAGTGCAGTGGAAAGCAGCTACAACTCAGCTAGGGAGTAATGTACTCTCTGATAACAAATGTTTGATAGAAACTAGAGAAGTTTTGACAGCGAAGTTATCACTGCTTATACCTACCTGCCGCATACAATATACGGCATAATACGTACGTATATTGATCATGCTCAACTTTGTACAAATTTACCAAATGTCCGTCTTTCTTATTGATAAAGCTTTTAGCTAAGCCTTAATGAAGTTGAAACATTTAATACAAATTTACTGTAGGATTTAACTAGAATTTCACCCCGCAACCAACGCATCCTAGCCCGTCGCCCGCAATCAAAGAGCCATACATCATTTTAATACTGGCCATGTCACCGCAAATCCGAATCTCCAATGCAAATGAAATGCAGCGGTCCGAGAGTGCGCCCTAATGGTACACCATAAATTATAACACAGCAGGTCCTGTTATCTACCTTCGTGTACACAATTTCGTGGAGATTATACCCGAATGGGAACACATTATTGTATTTGCTTTGTGATTATCTTAATCGTCCACCTTTATTTTCTGTCATAGATAGGCTAGAGTCCAGAGAATTGGAGTATCGAAAGGTCATGCATGTACCTTATACCTTCTCTGTAAAATAACTAAAATGGAATTGTTGCTTTTTTTCTATGTTTTCACTCGTCATTTAGTTATTTTATGAAAAATATAATTCTATTCGACTTAAGCCTATATCAAATTAAATTAAACAAAATAGTCCAAAATACCAGTCCACACATGTATAACCCATTTATATCTTTTTAAAAGGTTGTGAATAAATTAAATATAATATATCGTTACTTAACCCGCCTTCTGATGCTCTTGGAATTCATGGAATGTTTGTAATTACAAGCATACTCGTAACAGCAACTTTAGTAAATTTAATAAATAATTGTTGCCATTAATAAAACTAAAGTCAATTTCCTGTTTTAACATCGTAGAATTAGTCAGTAGTATACTTAATTAAATTCGTGCTGAGATCAATTTTATGTAAATCATTCACCATTTATTTCTGTTTTCTGATCATAAAACCATTTAAAAACGCATAAATTTAAATTGTATATCTCTAAACCAATTACCCACACTTATAATTATCTAGTTATTGTCAAATTTATCAAATATTTTTACTACCTATGTCTCAAGAACTTAAAATCAAATCAAGATCCTCCTTAAATGGAAGCGAGTATACGAATGTCTTGCAGGCGCCGTGCTCATATTAATCACTGCTAAATAAGTTGTTCCTACACGGGTCACACGCATGACCTGTGCCAGCTGCTTTTTGTACACGCCAATATGGATCGTAAATTATTATCGCAGATACTAAAATGGCGTTCATGAATCGGTCCAAAGTAGATCTCGTGTGGCCCAAAGATTTACAAAAAAAGTCCTGATTTCCGTCAGTTCCCACGACGCACTACGGCCCCATTCTCACATGAAATTGCGTTTTATTTACAACATTTCGTCTTAAATACGTCTGCGTGACAAATCAGACACGATTGGTCAGATTCTGACAGCCTGATACATAAAATGTGCACTCTTAAATACATAAGATTCCACTGAGATTGGTCCATGTAGGAACTGTTAGATCGATTAGCTAATTATCTGCCAAGTGATGCCATTTGATGCGCAACTTTACTGAGGTCATATAAAAATTAAGCTTACATAATACAGCACCAATATACATAATATTGGTGCTGTATTATGTAAGTATTTATGTACACATAAAACAAAGCCCGTATATGAAAACATAATGTAGGTATGTATGCACTTGTGTTCAAAACATCAAGGTATGCAAGTATGCAAATACCTTAGATTATGCTGGTGACATTGTACCAATATTCCTATTTGATATTACGTCTAATTATATCTAAATCCTTTGCAAAATCATAACTAATTCATACAATCACAAGTGACTAATAACGATAGTCAATGCCAGAGATGAACGCGACAAGCGAATTCAATAACGTTAAGTAGCATAATTCTCGTGGGATTTATTTACTGGGGACAAGTTTTTTCCTATGCGATCCTTGGTACAAGTCAATATACCATGTTCGCCGACATAATCGATACATCTAAACAGTGGGCCCATTTATTTCTCATACACAGTTCATACATCGGAAAGTAATTTCATATCTTTCCATAAGGCGATCGACGCGACGCGTTTCCTAAAATAGTGATGTGAAATAAATCAAAGATTGTGGTTGTCGATACGATGTCGTCTAAAAAAGCGGCGGTGCGTGTGAATCTGCTACAGCCGCGATCGTATGAGAGAATATACGATGGAATGCCAGCTATCTAGTATGAGACTTATGCGACTGATCGATCTGATTTTAGTTGCGCTTTGGCAACAACATGCCAACTGCGCCTCCAAACATATATCGAGCGGATATTTATGTTATGAATAAATTCATCACTTGTACGCACCTTCTGTTTCCATGTTTGAAACTTGAAGAATAAACCATATTTCAATTGCGATACCTGTCACTTTTAATTTTGTTGCGTACGCTTTTTTGTAGTTTGGGGCACATTAGACAATCAGTACAATTGTGTGGGTAGTTAGTAAGTTTACTTTTCATTGCTGCCTTGCCCAAGTTATTGCTTCAATACATAGTATTAGTTTAGGAAAGTGATCCAGTTTAATGAAATTAATCTTTTGATGCAATGTCCAATAGTAACTTCTATAATAGGATATGACTATTTTGGCAACGTCTAGAACAAGATTGTTTGTTTCATAATAACTTGAAATTAAGAGTAATCACCTATAAAGTGCAAACAAGGTCCAAGATTAATGTAAGGCGATTTGATAAGATACATGATAATGTAGAGATTATATTTCTATATAACAGAAGTAGTTCGCTTAACTTTAAGTCACTGTTACCTATTAACATTTCTAAAAACGATAAAACCGGAATCCTATCTGATATCGATTATAGATGAGTTGGTATTGCTAAGGATTAATTTGGACCGGCTCGTATAAGCCTTACCACACCCTTCCAACTAGAACAGAGTCTGCACACCGTTTACATAACAGCAAGTTCTATCGATCGCCGCTTAAAAGCCGGTACTTTGACATTTCAAGTGGATTATAATTTGATAAGTAAAATGTGATTAATATAAAAATAAACAGGAACAGATTTAAGTTATGTAATATCGTTTAACACAAGTATGTTGGTCAAAGATACGATATAGATAAGAAAGCTTTAAGAAATGTAGCATATATATTTTTATTAAGTGGCAGATAATTACCAACGGTAATCATTTATATTAAAAACCTAACTAGCCTGGAGCTACCTGATTTTTTTATGATACTTGCAGTGCACCTGAGGGTAAAATGTCACTTCCGCCCATTGACATCCGCGATCAACCCCAGATAGCATTAGAGTTCTACCTTAGTTCTGTCATAAACCCACTGATATCTCTGAAGACTAAGCCGGAATGTTTTACATTTAAACCAGAATACAGTCTGAAACTGTTGTAAGGCAGAAGTAGGAATAGCGAAGCACTTTAATGACTATACTAATTTAATTAAGTGACTAAATAATCATAAAGGCAAAGTATTTGTAGATGACTTTATTATACTAGTAGAAATCCCCAATAGAACTTACGACCTTCTTCAAGCCTATAATATTTCGACATACCATACCAGCACTGTTCTATAAATTCATAAATGAATAAAGAACAAAATAGAGTACTTATGAACATACATAAGATCGTGCATACTCAGGTACATTATGAAGATATCATTAAAGCATACGAGTTCCGCTCGGGCGGCGACGCGCGACGCATTTAAGCGGCCAATAGAATTAGTATGATCGATGATCAGACACTTCGTAATAAGGTTTGCTCTATTAAATTATAGCTCTTAGTTTTTGTGACGCGCATGATGATTACCTACGTAATAAGATGTACGGATGCTTAATAAGTCTCGTTTTATTAATGTTGACAGGCTTTATTTTGTTATTTGTAATATATACAAGATATTATTATTAATAGTTAACAAGAATAAGAAGCTAAGAAATAAAAATAGGTAAGTATACTGTAAATTGGAACTTTTTGCAATCAAAGTGATCGAGTAGAGAAGTAGAGGCCTTCCAAAATTTTGAGAAAACATCGTTGTCCAGTTCTGAGACATAACAAGTACTGCAAGCACTGTAAGATATTAGTAAGACATATTGCTATGTATGTATTTGTTGGCCACATAAAATGAGTATTAAATGTATTATTCTATAAGTACCTTGCATACGCAAAGGCAAATCCAAAATTACGCACACCCATTGCAAAAATATATTTATTAGGTAACATTATTGCATGAAAACCCATTTTTTTTACCTCCAAACGAAAAAATTAACTCCTTACTTCTATTACGCATAAGACTCCTAAACTAATTGCTACTAACACGATACGCCTAAAAGCAAAAACCGCAAACACAATACCTGCGGTCGGTACATCAATGCAAACAGTAGTCGCAGTATTGCACTACAAACACCCACACGATGCGGTATTAGCGTTACGCGTGACCAGCCAACCGGCACGTGTTTCATTGGTGGCCACCGAGTCCAATAGACGCGTGATCATCAATGTTCATCGCGTAACATCATGCAATCAAGTAAACTGTTGCCCGTATAACACGTGTAGGTATTTGATGTAATAGAGGGAAGTATGGTCAATGATAGTCTCGTTAGGCACGTTTATGCTAATTTTGAATTAACCGTACCTACTTGCGTAAATATATACCTACATATGAGGGCATACATATCGTATCTACCATATAATATGTAGGTACCTACATAGGCCTAAATCCAATACAACTAAGTTACAGGGGGTCAAAAATGGCCCGAATTGCTTCGAGAAAATAATGCCGCTTTTTTTTGGCTCGACTTGGCGGAGGCACTGCCGTGCCTCCAGATAATGCAGGTATAGTTATAAATATATCTAATATTAAAATTTATTTATTATTAATTTCAGTGTGATTTATGTTTTGGATATTTTTGCTTTAAATAGATGCTAGTAATGTAGAGCTACTGTACCTATTCGATTTGAAGTAAGTGTTAACTAACTACTTGTGTTTTGTCTCGGTTTTTTTTTAAATATTAAGAGCTACTCACCTTTCAAGGACAAAAATGCATATGCGATCAGCCTGAAGAAGGCGTAAAATTTTCCGGTGTTCATTTCAAGGTGTGCAATACGCATACCGTAAGGATGTACTGCCCCAACTAAAACATATAATCATCATCAACCCATTAATGTCCCACTGCTGGGCACGGGTCTCCTCTCAGAATGAGAAGGATTAGGCCATAGTCCACCGCGTGGGCCAAGTGCGTATTGGTAGACTTCACATACCTTTGAGATTTTTTTTTTCTTATAAATGTCTCAAGTATGCAGGTAACCTCACGATGTTTTCCTTCACTGTTTAGCAAGTGATAATTAATTTCTAATACGCACATAACTTTGAAAAATCAGCTATGAAGTAAATGCTCTGAAACACATAATAAATAATATTAAATACAACTTAAATTCAAGGAAAACTCAGATACAGAAGCTTCACTTTCTCATGAAAAACTAAGAACTGCTAAGTAAATAAGTACATAGTAGATATTATAAAGACATCAGTTCTACAGATCACGACCATCATCCTAATAGCCTCTGTTGCCTCCAATAGAATTACCGTGATGGATGACCAGACAACGTAATTAAAGCGCCATCAGCCATACATCCACTTTTTGCCGTTTACACTATGAAATTAAATCCGCTTTTTCAGCGCTTTCTTGTTCTTGCTATATTGCATTTAACAGATTAGAGACTGGATTGATAAGTTAGTATGATTTAATGATAATAATGATGGATAGGATGAGATGATAGACGATGATTTATTAGATTTTCTTTTTAGCGTACTTGCTCTCTTTTAAAAGACTATTTTTATCCAATACCTAATGAGCTGATTAAAGTTTTCACAGACTATGTCCTATAAAATAATGAAAAAATAAGGCTTTCCTGTACCCGCATGTGTTTCGCTGCGTGTTTGGTTTTGCTCTACCTAGCGTCTAAACTATTTCTTCTTTAATATCCAAAAAAATGGCATTGACCACAATCTCATTAGTTGGTAAATCAGACACGGCCTACTAAGGCTGCTACCTTAGAAGATACATATTAAATCTTACCAAAAACAATTCCAAGTCTGACAGTAAAAGGAGACTCTATCAAATTTGCACTCTTTGGCGGCATTGAATAGAAAGGAGGAAGCTAATCGCTTTCAGACCCAAATAGGACATGATGTCTAACTGAAGTCGATCACAGTTACATAACAATAAGCCCAAGAAACCAAGAAACCAAGAAACCAAGTTCGAATGATAAGTAGTTATATGTTCTTTCAATAAGAATATCTAAATTTCATTAGTATATTATGCTGACCCGGCAAACGTTGTGTTGCCATATAAATGAAAAAATGTTAAGGGTGAACAACCCTTATCACTTAGGGGTATGAAAAATAGATAGTAGCCGATTCTCAACCTAATGAATATGCATATAAAATTTGGGGAAAATCGGTAAAGCCGTTTCGGAGGAGTACACTAACTAACATTGTGACACGAGAATTTTATATATACCTAAGATAAAATATTTAAATATTTTAATGATTTTTATTATTCGTATAAAAGCATATTTATATAAAACTAACAATAAGAAAAATATTATAAAATGAACCTATTATAGTTTTAAACTACACGTAGAAATTAATCATTAACTTCTACAGCAAAATTACAAAACCAATAGCTATAATAACGGCTCTATAAGCACGTAATCAATACGATTGAGGTTATAAGATATTAAATTAGTGTTCGTTTTCTATTCAACAAGCTGATAGTCACTCGATATAGAATTGTTGCATATAAAATTACGATGTCTCATTCCTATTCGCACCTCGCCTCCAATATTATACCTGCATTATTATTGGCTGATAAATAAAGTAATTTATAGTCAGCACACTTTATCGTGCCCGCCGCACATAATGTTTGAATTCGATAAATAGGCTCTCCACACACCGAGGCGAATCGTGATAATTTATTAAATCGTTTACATAACGAACCAGTGGGACGAGTTGACGAGCCTATTCGAAATGCATAAAAGCCCACAAAAGTGAGTCGATGCGTTTGGAGAGGCACGGCGATACGGTACGAACGAATAAGCGATTCAAATGCTAATATATCACAAGGCGGCGGCGTAGCGTCATGCCGCTCATTGGCCACGCTATTTACATTAACATACATAACCGTGTACGCTCCGCCTACCGCGGTACGTCACGGCGCTTCCGAACGTTAATTACGAGTAATTAGAGGATCGTGACTGGGGTCGGGACGAGATCGATGCACACAAATATGCTGTAACCGCTTCATGCACGGTGCAACACATGTCGCATACGCTCGCTATTAGACGTGTCTCTCTTTAATCTCGCCGACAAATTGAGAATTTACTGCCAACTATTACACCGTACGTGCAAATATTGTATAATTTTTTCGACCCCTCTTCTAATCTGCACTTAAGTCGGCGACACTCAAACACTATCAATTTTCTACGAATCAATTTCTGTAACAAACTTTTTACAATGATTGACACATAAGTACGTATATCTACAAACCATTCTTATTATCGAAACCATTTTAAAAGCTTTTGTCTCTTCGCAAACTGGCAGTCCTCACTAAGATAATGTCTGTCTAACTCGTTTTGTTACTAGGTATGTTCTCTTCCTAAACTTTGTCTAGAATATTGAGATCGCGATTTGGTAACCAGACTATCTATCTGTAAAATTACTGTATTGTACCTTCTTACCCACTCTATCTATCGACAATACTTGCCAAAGTTGTCGGTTTCAAACAGTGCGAGAGCAACGACGAAAGGCGAAAATCGATAAACCCTATGAAAACTGCTGACGTACTCTTGAAGCTGACCTCATAGTGATGTTAATGTACGTTTATTTCTCCTGTAAGGGCTGGTGCACGAAGCATTCAGCAACAAATCATAAGCAAACGGCGCGAGGCTCACGAGTGCGCCAAATATGGCTCCCGGACGTCGATGGCCGATGCTTCAAAGGATTTATGTCGGTCCCTTTTGGCGCAAATTAGCGCGCGTCATGTAGGCGTGACCTAACAAATTTTCTTATCTTTTCCTCGTGGAATAGTGCGAAAATGCTAATTCTGCTTTTATCGAAAATTGTTACTATTTTTTGGTTCATAAAACAAGCCAAGAGATACTTAATATCAAAACATTTCTAAAGTCTCTTCAAGGCTCTGGCATAAATTCAAGAGTTCAAGAAACAAAGTACATTCATAGTTATCTTAAATCGGTATAGCGATACATCCCCTAATGATGCCTAGAACAATGCAACAGCAATATAATCCATTAAACAGATTGCTCCGTTCATCTCAAAGTCCACATCGAGATCTCGAGCAATCATTATCAACGTGCGAGGTCCATTGCCATAACATAAACATCAATCTTCTACACTCTAATGAAATGTAATACTGTGCGTGCACGATCATATCAGCAAACTGAATACGGTACACCTGACACGCTCGCCGCCATACGTGACAATGCGCTGATGATACGAGCGCCCATCCATCATCCTATTAAAATTATCCAATTTATTACCGCTCGACCGCCTCGTATTTTTGGAACAACTGTCAGTGACGCAATATGCACGGAACCCTGGTGAAAGGGCTCAAGAGAGCACTAGTTTCTTGGCCCTTTCCAAAACCTGTTCCCTTTATCACTCCGATGTATATTATCAGAAACTTTCAAGCAGGTTTCGCAGAAAAAGATATGCATTAAACTACTTATTAAACAATCGTTACGTCAATTCCGCCGAGTTCATCAGATATAGAGTTTTTATTTCGGTTTTTGCAATTACCTTCGCAGTCGGTTTATTAATTATTAATGTAAAAAGTGGACGTTTTGGTATCAATTGCTCCAGTTTCTGATGTCGCAAGCAAGTGGGCGTACGTCGAAGGCGAGCGTAGGAGCTGACATCGATCAGATGGTCACCCCCGCCGACCGGTCGCGTCATTTCGCAATTTTGGTAGACGCTTAGCATACCTACCGACGTTTCTAGGATATTCATGACCGATTCTGATAGCAACATTACTCAGTTGATAAAGTTTACAAGCTATCGCGTCGGTCAATAACCGTAAATAATCAAATGAAATACAGAATACTGTCATCGTAATTTCACACAACCTGATCATCTTCAATTTATCTTAACGCCCACGGGCCGGTTACAAATTTGTATAGCTTAAACTTTAACCCTATGATATTGTCTAACAAGTTGATAGCGTCTTTCAACAGGATTCTAGGCAACATATCTAATATGTCCGTGTTAACCAATCAAAGTCAACGTACTTTAAAGGCAAGATTTCTAATAGTATTTTTTTTGTTGTTCCAGGTCGGTGGCGCACGAGCCCGATGAGCGCGTGCGCGGCGGCCGCCATGCGCGAAAAGCACGCGGCGCCGCGCCGCCTCGCCTCCCCGCCGTCTTCGCCGCTCGAGCGACACCCCAGCCCACTCGGCTCGCCGCGAGCGGACGAGCCCCTCGACCTCAGAGTCACGCACAAGCGCCCGCCCAGGCTCGAAGATGAAAACTGCAACCTCATAGCGCCCTCTCCACCGCCTCACCCGACGCATCCCGCTCACCCGGCGCACCCGGCACTGCTCCAGTTCTGTCGGAGACTCCCGCTGGCGTTGCCCGCCTCGTTCGGCCGGTACCCGTTCCTCCCGGCGGCCGCGGCGACCCTCCTGGCCCCCGGTGCGCCTCGACCCCCACCGGTGCCTCCGAACCCCGGAGCTAACAGAGCGCGCGACCGGTACACGTGCTCGTACTGTGGAAAGGCATTCCCTCGCAGTGCAAACCTGACGCGACATTTACGGACGCATACAGGCGAACAGCCCTACCGATGCAAATACTGTGAACGTTCCTTCTCAATATCTTCGAACCTGCAACGGCACGTGCGGAATATCCATAATAAGGAGCGGCCGTTTAGGTGTCGCCACTGTGACCGCTGCTTCGGACAGCAGACGAATCTCGACAGGCATCTAAAGAAACACGAGGCCGAGAACGGAGACGATGGCCGCCGGAGATCCCCGGAGGAGACATACTTCGAGGAGATTAGATCGTTCATGGGACGAGTGGCGCCAGCGCGCCGCGCCGCCGCCGCCGCCGCCAGCGCCGCGGATCACACCTGATAGTGGACTCGATCACAAGCATACACCGTTACAATAATCTGGTCGATATATCCAAATGACTCTCGTTTATAAATTAAACCGTACTATTTGATTTTGTGAGGTGTAACATTATCGAAATCTGCGACACGCCAATGATTATTTTATTTTTGTTTCTAAAACATTCACTATTGTTTTATATTTGTTTATTGTATACGTTTTCCTTATCTTTTAATAGTCCTAATCAAAAATGTTCCCACTGAGTTCTATGTATTTTGGCGGCGTTGAGTGATCAGGGTAAAGTAATGGACATTCGAAGTAAGTTATGATCAAAGTAGAAGTGATATCAAATCTCATGTACTTACTGTAAATATAAAATCGTTCAAAGTAGAGTAGTTAAAGCGCGTACCGAATTTTTTCACTACCGATAGGATTACACAAACTAGAATGTACGAATATATTCCTTGTGTATAAAGACGTAGATAGGTATTAAATATGTTAAGTTTTCAGAGTGTTCGCTATATTAGAGTTATGATTTATCGATAAATAAGTATTGTATGGATGTAAGTAGTTTCTTTGTATTATTTGTAAATTTTGCTTTCATTGTATCGATGTTAATAAATTAGTATTGTAGTCTGAGAGGAAACGCCGGTTACCATAAACGTATAACTTGTTGCTTATTGAAGATATTATAAATATTTTTTTATAAAATGTTAGAAAAGTTGTTTAAAAATGATCTGATCACTCTGGAGTTTATATAATGTGTGTTGCGTAAATTATTTAGTTTTGGGGCGAATTCGCTAAATATGTAATTCTACTTCAGTGAATTCAACCGCCCTTATTGTTAAGTTTCAAAAGATTACGCAGATTAGAGATATAACATTGTATTTTGATATTTTAAATAGGAAATTTTATAAAATATTAGATATTATAAAACATTGTATACAAAATGTAACGTTTGTCCAAATCGATGTACTAAATTAAGGTATACAAATCTGTGATTTTATTTATTACTTGGCTAAAATTGGAACCGTTGATATTTTCAAATATTTACAGTTGAAGACGATGTTTCTCAAAGAACTAAGCTAAACGTTCCTTTAAGTATAGATAGATCTCTATTATTGTTACGAGTATAAAGTTTACCTAGAACATTTAGTACGTTCTTCCCTCAGAGTAATAATAAAATAGAGTGAGTCTTCTCGGGTACGAACAGTAGACAAGTAAGAACAGCATATTATTAGCAGTATTGGTGATTCACAAATTGAGTTCAATTTGAGTGAGTCAAAATAATGTGATTGTTTTAATAATAAACATTGTAAATCTGAAAAAACTAAGCTAGTCTTAAACAGCTATATCACATCAGCCTACGATGGTACCAAAAGACGCTCTCTATTATAATTATTACTTTCTTTTACAAAATATTCGAAAACTACTATTATTATATTTAAGAGGCCTTGTTTCGTACCTAAAACTTATTTAGTAAGAATTTCGTAATTGCAAAAATATTATTTTAGATATTTTATTTCTTTGAAAATATACGCAGAGTCAATGTTACCTTAATATGAAAGAAACTTGTTTGCCATGCCTTAACGTGCTATCAAATCGTAACAGATTATTTTTAATGTTTTTCTTGACATTTTGGAAATAATAATAAAGTCAATTTAATGCCGATTTATATTTACATTCGGCGTTAAATTTCTTATAAATATTAATAACTTTTAAATCTTCATCATAAATAATCCGTATGTAATAACCTTAAAAGTATAAATAACCTTAAAAGGAAAAAACAAATATAATTTTACGGTCTGATAGCACCTTAATTGTTTAGTATACTCGTACCAAATTAACTTTTGAACGTGTAAGAGATGCTATTTAACTTATCACTAGGATGTGTAAGAAATAGAGATTATTACGTTTGTCGTTTTGTACTTTTGATACCTATTAGTCGTTCAAAGGTCACCGATTACCTTGTCAATGAAATAAATAATTTTAAATTGACTTTGTTATTTTATTCTTTTGACTTCCCATCTGTATCTTTGTCGTTATGAGCCCATTACTGGTAGAATAGAAGTCTTGTGAAAAGTTATATTTGATTAAATTCATATACTTGCTAGAATACATAGATTAAATAGATGACAAGTACATATAAAGTCCCTGAGTTCTATCTAGAAGATACGTAAGATAGAAGTTATTTCTTACAAATACAGATTGTACTCAGTCATAATAATTATCCAAATACAATTACATCAATAATCAATTTAATTGTCGGTCAAATTAAGCAAAATAATTTGTAATATTTCTGTCCACTTAACTTTTGCTCTTGTAAAACATATCTATGTTCGATAAAGACTATTCTATAGTCACAACGTCCTACACATACACAATTCAAGATTAAAATATTACACACACACATAATATCCACATGTTATGTCAGTATGAAAATCACGAACACTATGAATATCACACAAGTAATAAAGAACCACGAATTAATTCTAATCGTAAAAACAATGTCCGAACCTGGTCGCGAGACGTACAATTCTATACTAACGTGATAGGTTCGGACAAAATAATGAATGAAACAAGAGGGTAGATGAAAAGTCGTTGCAAATAAAATAAATTTAAATTATTAGTAGTATATTTGTGACAATATGAAGTTATTATATTATTATTATGATGCGTACATACGACGCTTATGGCGACACACCATAAATACACCAAATTGATATGAGTGATAAGACACACTGAGAGTTTCAGGTCGGAAAGACTGAATGAGATCTTAATGATGAATTAAAATCTAAGTCTATGGATAGTTCCAAAACACATCCAATCAAGTAATAACCAGTGTAGGAATTTACGTAATGGAACCTTTTCAAAATTTACGAATAAAAGTACATTATACACTAAATCCTGCTCTAAGCGGAAAAGATTGAGAATTGCTTGACTTATTTCTGCTTCATTTATTCTTAGTCATCATAATTGTTGGACTCTGGTCAATCGGAATGAGAGCAGTTAAGATTATCTAATCTAAGTCATCTATGCTGACCAAACCCGGATAATTCACTTAAACACTACGACACTAGGTAAATACAATTAAAAGTATCCTACACTTTGTAATACATATAATCATCTGTTTTGGACTTCAACTAAGTGCTACACCAAGTTTTGTAAAGCTGTAAAAGCGAGAGCCACAGTATGACACACGGAAAAAAAAAATAAGAAGTTTCAAAAACAATTCCTTACAACGTCATTCACTTTTAAGTTAAGTAAGAATGAGTTTCTCTCCAACTTATAACTCAGTACCCTTACCATGAGTTTTTACGTTTTGACAAATATGACTGTTTTGGTATTTGTTTACGTATTTGCCCATATAATTTCCAATCAGCGCCCCTAGCGGATTGTGTCAGAACTTGAAAATTGTATGGGCCAATACGTAAACAAATACCAAAAACAGTCATATTTGTCAAAACGTAAAAACTCATGGTAAGGGTACTGGTTCGAATAAAAACCACTGATCCCACATAACGAGATTGAAAATTACGTTCGAAAGCCATCAATAAACAAATGCAGACCAATAATCGAATGGAATTAAAGAAAAGGTAATTTGAATTAAAGTAGTACAACGTGGCCGCAGCGGGCCAGAGGCGCTGCTGTAGTTCGGTTTACGGTATGATTACACTTTATTATCCATAATTTGAAAGATGTTCCCGCCCAGAAGCGTATCTGGTACAAAACTGCTATGTTTAGTATCGCAATTCTGTTTTCTAGTGGCAAATGACATTTGAATGTTATTTCTTTATTATGGAAGTAGTCTGTCGTAATAACAGTATTAAACCCTGCTGTGTTCTTGTTGAAGTTATATATACTTTTCAAAGGTGTTCCTTAGGCCTCAGGATTAGCGACACATCTGTGACCGACTTCAGGACCTCAGGAATCTAATCATATTTGATGTTGATTACAGGTGACAATGGACAGCAGTACCTAGGCTGTATGCTCGTCCCCTACAAAAATAAATAAAATTGTAGAAATCTAAGCATGCAGTCTATCTGACACTAAGTAATATCAGCGTTGCTACCATACCTGAAGACTAAGTTGGTACTAAGTTTAATAGAAGAATAACACAAATCTACCGCTAAATTTATACAAAGAATGCAGTAAGTAATAGCAGTCTGCTAAAAGTTAGATATACGAGTGATACAAGTGAGCATACGCATTCTATCACCTTTTAATACAACATACAACCTCTCCTTAATACCACCATACCACTCATTAGTAAAACCCAGACTAGAAATGTACCGGCACTTTATTTATAAGATCCGATACCACGATGTGCCCAGAGGCGTGAGAGAACGTACCCCAGCTTACAATGTGATTATAGTTTATTATCGTTAATTTCCAACCAATGGAACAGCTTAGCACAGTAGTGGCCATATTTGAAATATTTAAGTATATACAAGATTAACACGGGTAGGACTTAAGCGTATCTGATGCCTAATATTACCTTACCTGAACACTTTCAGTTTATTTGAAATATTTCTAAAGTAAAAGTATTTTGTGCTAGCAACTCCAATTCATAAAAGTTAATGAGTTAGGTACGCTTAGTTGTCAAAATTCTATTTTATTCTTACGGCCTAGGAAAAGCAGTCCTTTCAGGTATCTGTAGTACCTTAATAATACGACTTGATTATTTTCAAGGCAATGGTGAATAAGCGTTTTCTAGACAATTATGCTTTTTCCTACAATCATATTTTCATCAGATAAAATCGTGGCTATTTCCAAATTATAGATTTTTTGTTATATATTTTGAACCATCACTATAAACATTAAAATCATTGTAACATTTGCTTCTGTTTACTATTCTTATACATAATGTATAAACAATACATGTACAAGCAAGCTGTCTAAAGCACTTTGCTTGGAACTCTTATTCACACCTTCAAGCCCGAACAAGTTACGCTATAAATGTTCTGAATACAAAGTAGCAACGGGTGCAGTTTAAACTAAATCTTTCGCTAATTAGATAAGTTGGAAATAACAACACAACTCACATTTCAAGCTAGAGTAGCTATTGTGAATACAAATTTGACGGAATCAGATTTAAAACTCAGTACAAACGACAAACCTGCAGCGATTTGGCTTAGAAATGCTAAAAATGCATTAATATGTATATCGTTCTATGCAGTGTATGATTAGTCGCATAAACCATAGAACGAACAAGGAGAGTTTATATAAGAACGTAATGTTTTTCTACGTCTTATTTTTTCTATTTATATTTTAATACGAATACCTATCACTCAGAATAAAATAATAATTTCTTTTTTATAGATTTGTGGTTTCGGATGGATATCAAACGTTTCATAATTTTATTCACTTTTCGATACGAAAAGTGAATAAAATTATGAAAATCGTATCGAAATCACCGATTTAATTTATAACGATATTATAAGCATCTATTAAATCTATTGTTATTAAATAACACTATAATAATCATACGGCTTTAGCAGGCATCGACGACAAATCCTATGAAAAGATTTACAAAAAAACATCGCTACCGATACTCGCTATCGATATAGACTTGCGCCACGACTAGAAGTGACAGGGTAGGGTGGGGCAGTTGCACAACGATGACACGGCGCGGGCGCTTGTTAGCGGCGCGTGCGAGCCACCGTTGCGTAGCATTACATTATTTATTGCTTATTGAAAAACTCACCATCGCTTTTCAAGTTATAACTCTGTGGTCGATCGCCAATCGCTTTTTGTACGAATTTTTGCTATTGTCGATTGCGCGGCAATCAGACGTGACGCAAGGCGCAAACTTTGACAAGCCAATTATGGAGGTAATTAGGTTTTTACGGACGTATTCTGTAATCAACTCGGCTTAGCATGGCGCTTGTAACTCAGATACATATTTTGGCAAAAAAAGAACGCAAGCGAAGGAGAAAGTCGCACTCGCAGCGCTTCGTAAAATATCACATCACATCAGCTGTTAAAAGTGATTACATCCACTGTAGGTACATTTTCAACTAAAATATCTCACCTTGATTATTTAAAATATGAATCCAAGAACACGATATAAATAACGAAATCAACCAACTTGTGGTCGGTTGCGTGATTTTGGAAGTACACTTGCGGTGACATGAGATCACAGATGTAGAACATAACGAACAACCATTACTTATCTTTTATTTTAATGCATCTGTATGTGTTGTCTAACGTTTGATTATTTATTGTTTATTACGATACTCGCATAATAAATCCTATATTAAAATGGTTTTTGATATCTACAATTTTACATATGCTGATACAAAATAGAGTAAAAGTACGAGAAACAGTTGCTACAGTACATGTGATTCCTACAAATGCAATATAATTCCTCGATATTTTGAGATTCCTAGTAATTATAGAGAAAATATTATAATTGAAAAAAAGTTCTTATTTAGGTTTACAGTATGGCGTAACCTGGCCTATACTACGAGTCTAAAGATAACTTTTTGGTTGATTGAAAAGACCGTCTTCCGTGCCGGCTACTAACTAATACTTATTAAGTTAAGAGTGCCGCTTAGAAGTAGCATAAACGAAAATAAAAGACAAGTTTTTATCAATGATATAATCATCAAAATTTGTCAATTTTTATAAATATTTTCTCGCAATGTTACAAAAAGCGTAACAGATCTAGTAACGATATATCCGTGTAGTACAGGTGACCGATCCATCACCGCTGCTCACCGACGTGGCTAATTAACGGAGAGCAAGGTCGCTGATGAAACAGCACCCACAACACAAAAACAAAGTGATTGCGCAACTAGCCGTCTCGTTTCTCCGCTTCGAAAATCATTCACTTTTGTGTCCTTCAATTAATACCCTTTTTTATTTTAAAATGTTCTTCAGACTTTGTCACGGCAATCTTCAGCCAAAATAAAAGACTGTCAACGCAACTGATTGTCTGGTAAATTCAACGAATTGCCCGTAGACTATTTTTTTTGGTTGCGAAACTTGCAAAATGTACGAAAAACCAACAAAAAAGACGGTACGACTTAGTAGGCGACTAGAATTGAAAAGTTGATTGGATATATCCGCGATAGAGGCGTATCATAGTGAATGCACTTAATTCGCCGGATAAGGGCCGCTTGCCCTGCTTTGGTAGGACCTCATGCCTGACGGAAATATTTTGATGAGCCCGAGATAAATTAATTATAGAGTGGCGTAGACCGCTAATAAACTCGCAAACTTGCTTATCGATATGGGACTGGATGTAGATGGTATGGGCTAGTGTTGCCATTAATAAATGATAATTGAGTACATTCCTAATTCGAAGAGTAATTACTTTCCCTACCTTAGAAATAACTTTTCTAATATATTTTTTATTACTATTTCCTGTCATCAACTGTAATAACGTTATAAATTTATTACTTTGGTATTACCGTCTAGTTTATTTATTTTCTTTTCTTTAGGATAAAAAAAAACTTACAGCTAGTATAACATGAAATCGTAATACAATAATAGCCATTTATAAATTTCCACATAAAGATTTAAATTAAATAATTTATTAAGATAGGTTGAATGAATGAAAATGTGAATTTTTACTCTGTATGCACGTACAAAATTTTTTAAGTTAGTCAATAGATCGTCCACTTATAACAACAATGAATGTAAGTATACTTCATCCCAAAAAATATGGTTACCCTACACGCTTTCGCTTACATAGACATCTCCGTAGTTGACAACTTTAATGACGCGAATTCGTATGGGGTGTTAATTATCCGATCAACTTTTTATGCATCCTATCATATAAAGCCATTAATATGATGTTATAACGGACGCACTAATGAAAATCATTAGATATGTTTTAATTAAATGTTGCTAATCAGTTTGTAAATAGTTTAATGTACGCGTATTTCTACTTTAAATAAAATTGAAGTAGCAACGATCGGTATGATAAGTGCTTACTGCCGCCCATGGACATCTGTAATGAACCATATTATAGAACATGGATTCTACCTGTACCCTTAGTATGATTTTTTACGTTTGCTCGAAAACGTTCAACGTTTACGAATTCGCGCATACAGCGCCACCGCGGACCGGATCGGAACTAAAATTTGAATTTGAATAGTCAATTGCAATGACATTTAATTTTACAAAAATATAAATAGAATGCATTTATTTTTACATTTTTAATTTAATTTTGATAACGGTATAGTTCTGTTGAAGCTTATGCTGCAGAATTTTAGTTCTGATACAGCCTTTGGGGGCACTGTATGCGCGAATTCGCAAACGTTGAACGTTTTCGAGGAAACGTAAAAGCTCGTACTAAGAGTACAGATGTCGGTCACAGATACGTTCTGATCTGAACATCCACACACAAAGTGCAAAAACTGATTCACGCTAGAAATAGGTGTGACGGTGGTACCACCCCGTCAAACCATACTCGTTCTACCACCTTCGCAATCTCCATAAATTTAAGGTAAATTACGTGATTGTACGATTAATTACTTTGATTAATGATAGAAGGGTAAATGTTAATCACTAACTAATTGCTTGACTTTATTTTAATGCTTATCCCAATTACTTTAAAACTCTTATCTCAAAAGAGAAAGGAAAAAATGTGCAATCAATTTATTCTGAAATTTTTGACATTTCAATAGCCACACACGATTAAGATTTCAAAAAACATATTGAATGACAAAAATCAGTGATTTACATTATTGTTTTACAAATAGTATGGATCGTTGTTGGTAAATTTATATTGATAAATACATAATTATTTAATAACTAGCCAACATTGTAATAGGCAAGTAAAGTACATTGCAGCCTGAAGCAAGGTTGCAATTACTGATATTGACATATTGAAGAAATCCGATCAGTATCGGTCGTAGTAAAGAGTCATTTTAACGCGTTTTACCACAAATCGTGAAACTTTTTAGACCAATAGTGACACTAACTAGTGATGATACGAGATAGCACTGTGTTTTTGTATTTCTCTATCTTTTAAAATATTTTTATGATTTCTATTAAAATGCTCTGATAGGCGACCCGTTATAAACGTACCCCCCTTTTATTGAGTGTCCATGTATAAACTATATGATTTTAATTTAAAATGCACTTAGTAAGAAGATGCACCTAAGGCGGATGACTAGGGGTCGTCTTAAGAACGGGAAGTTCGAAAGCGTGATGGAAACCTAGATTTTGATATAGTTCTGATGAAATCCGCGACTAATTATGAAATGGCACTCCATACCCAACACGAATTCATATCACATTAACAAATAAACGCCGATTTTTCCATATTTTTTCAATTTATAAGAAAAAAGAGCAAACAAAGTTGCGGGCAACAGCTTGTATGTAAACTAATAAATAACTTCGTAGCCTGAAGTTATGTCTCTGTACTTATTATTGATATATTGAACAAATTCGGTTCGGAAGCGACAGTCATCGTTAAGTCATTTAGCGCAGTTACCACAAATCGAGAAACTTACGATTGCTCGTCGATAAAGTGGCACAGTATCGATAATAAGTGTACCCGGGATCGATAATTATATGGTTCACGTGACGATAAGCGTCGACACTATTGTGCATAATGTCGTCCAGTTTTACTAAATTATAGTGGCCGGTGCTGCTGATACGGACCGGTCCTGTGCAGAGTTCCGCAGGCCTCAAACAAATCCAATATTTTTCGGTCATTGAATATTTTATTTGAACCTTATAATCATAGATTAGTAAAGATTACTCACGCCTAACAAGAAAATGTACCCAGTTTTGAGAATTGAAATAGTTGCGTACAAAAGTTTTGCCACGTCTCCGTGCTAAAATGTCCCTAAAATACTTAAAATAATTATTTATTTATTACGTAAATTACGTAATTATTACGTAAATAAGTTATTTATTCGTAAATTTTCTCTAAAAATGTTTTTATTTGTCAAGGATTCAAATGAAGAACTTACTAAAATAAGCCATTTGTGGCTTCATTCAATTTCAAGGCGGCGAAGTATCTTTACTAATCTATGCTTATATTAAGCAAGTGTTGGGAGTTCAGGATAGCAAATCAAAGCCTCAGATTGTTGTTTTTTCAATATATTACCATCATACATCCAGTACATCAATTAGTTTACAAGCTGGTCACGACTCGACTAGAAACTTCTATATTCGCCCCTTTCCCCCAGTTTTTTCACGCCCAAGCTTCCATTTTAATTTTTTAATTTTATTCCCCAGTGTCATAGATACGGCCAACAATGAAACCTGAATGCAAGGTCATTAATACATTTTTAAAATCAATGTTTTGTTTTATTTAGACTCAATTAAAATGTAACAAGTTTATTTTGTCGTCTATTTACAAACACTTCTGAATAATGTATTTTATATACAGGAATCTTGGATAATTTAAGGCGCTTTAAGAACGCTGCTCAGTTAGCGCCCATAAATTTCTTTATCTTCACATAGAAATCCAATCAAAATCTGTGGTAAGATCCCGTTTCTAATATACAAGGAAACTTTTTTAAGAACTCAATATTAGGTTTTGATAAATGAATATAGAAAATGATTTTTAATTTAAAATTACAGGCAGATATTTCGATAATTTAATTTTATATAATTTAGTTACTTACGTAATTACTAAATCTGCCTTGCTGTCTAGATGACCGATTAAATTGACGAATTGTCAGATAATTTTGATACAAGAAAAACGGTAGGTAAGATATTGCAATGTAACTTAATAAAATGATGCAACGAAAATAATAATCGATGCTCGGAACGTAACCTCATTCCACAGTTATAAAGTATTAGAGATATTATAGATCCAAAATCTTGCAAACGAGTTATTTTTTCAGGAGCCGCGATTTATCGATGTCGCCGTAATATGACGTAACGTGACGTCACATTACAATATATTTAGTACAAATTTCTTTCAGGTATCATTGCGACTAATTTAAGAGAAGATAACATAAGTCGATTCATAATTATGAGATAATGAAGTCTATGACCCTTCTAGGCTAATAGATAAATCGATGAAAAAGAAATAAAAAAGCTATAAAATACTATCCATTTAGGACTTAATTATATCGCAAACTACAATCCGTTATATATTGTACCTACATATTTTAATGTAGTCAATGTACTGAAAATAGTACTTATTATAATAATTATTTTTCAATTATTGTTTTTTTTTTACATTTATTAATGTAGTTAATGTACTGAACCCATAGCGCAAAACCTAGATATCTCGATAGGTCGAGTCCTCGCACGTCACATTATAAATTTTTGTCATTAATAATTTTAATAAAAAGCGTCAAATACCAAATCCATAGACAAATTGGCCGTATCTTACCGTGTAAGGCGCGATTGGGTGGCAAAAGTCTATGATCCGGATCAATCTTGATCATTAATCGTTTAAAAAAAATATTTTTATCTTTGGCTTTGTAAAAGTATATGTAGAAACCAGTTTTCGTCACACCTAGATAATAAAAAGCATTAAAATTAATACAGATTTACATAAATTAACTATTTCTCCTTAGTTTTTCTCTGCTTTCCACTAAAGTTCACTTCTGTCTTCTCATACTTACATTTGATTTGTATGTTTTTTCATCGATTCGTAGCCGCATTATTAGAATTATGTATCAGGTTACGAAAAACAAAAAAACGAAGTAACACAGAAGTCATGACAACTCGAATCATCACCCGCTAAATTAAAAAGTTCCAACATACTCGTATCATAATTAAAATCAATTCACACCTGCTTTATAGGTATAAAAACTACACCAAAAATATTAAGCTAAGTTTTGAATGTAACCTCATTCCGTAGTTATCAAACATTGCAGAACCCGAGGCGAAATCCAGATGTCCTGACAGGTCGAGTCGTCACCCGTCATATTATAAATTCAACGCTCCACTACTGAGTCGCTTCCGATTCGCTCTGTAATTTCTAAATATGTACTTCGTTTTTAATAAAATTAAATAACAATATAATAGATAAATTTAATCAAAACCAGAAATATGCATAATTATGGGTGTTAAAATTGTCTATAGATTAACTATTTATGTACAAATGAAAACCATAGACAAACCAGATATATATATATTTGCGCGCAAATTGTTGACACGTAATTGGATGGAGAAATCTATGGGTCTGATGATTTTTCTTCCATTATTTTGGTACATATTACTAATAAAGAAACAATTATTTATACGATATACGCATTATATTTCTTCCCTTGAAATTTTGGCAAACATGAGTTTGTCTAGTTTCTGAATTTGCTTTAAAAATCTAAATAAAGTCTCAAAATACCACTTGCGTCAAATATCAGTGCATAGTGGAATACACCTGATGTAAATCAGCGACTAATTCTGGACCAGTTTTTCGTAATAAGCTCGATCGCACTCGGTTTACTCGCATATTTTTGCCGCTTCAAATTAATTTGCTTTGCCGTGATATGATTTAAGAAAGCGAAGTGTGAAGCAAGAGCGAAATAGCGGTGATTTGGTAACGTAATTAATTTAAAGCTGTTTGTTGCTGTAAAAGGAGTATACTTTATGGAAATACAAGTATGGTGGAAGGCATCCACCCACAAAAAGGATAAAAAAATAAGATAAAGTTGCGAAACGAGAACGGATTCCGAAATAATGAGCTCCTACGGAAGACACGAATATTTTAAATCGTTTGCCGAACACGCAGGATGGAGCACGATTAATTAGCGAGCGACGAATGATCAAAATGCGCTCCCGCATCACATCGCCTCCCGGAAATTAAATCTACTCATTTTTTTAGTAGATACGTCATTATCGAAGTGGGATATTAAAGACGTTAGAAATCACTTCGAAGCATGAGAAGTTGTTTTTTAAGCTTCAAAAAAGAATACCTATAAATGGGTAATGATCGAATGTCTCTTAATTTTGCTATAATTCAAACAGGATTTAATAGACAAGAACAATAAAAGATTTAAATTACCACATACAATTTATAGTCAACAAAATAAAAATAAAGAAATTACAAAGGAAATAAAATAAAACTTTCCTTTGACAACATTTATTAAAGTAAAAATCAACTCGACTAAAAGTGCCCGTCCGTCTACATAAAAAACGAACGCAAATTAGATGATTAATTATAAACACATTACGTACACAAAACAAAGTAACTAAGGAATGGCACTCAGTCGCCCGAGGCTCGATATCCGACAAGTCTAAATAATAGACATGACGAGATGCGGTTTACCCTGTGATAATCGTACTGATGAGAAGACCAGCGTACTCAGAGCTTCGTCCGTTCCTGTTATAACGCAGAAATATATAACGTTAAATGGGGCCGTTGTAACTGATACGTATCTAGTTAAATCAGCCGGTTCAGTCCATTGGCAGCGGTTTCACTCTCTATGCTATCCCGCTAGGTGATTTTCTACGCTGATACAGTTTTTCATTTGGACATCGCGACACGGCGGAGGCCGGTTTCACTGATTGTGGCCACAGAGCTAGAAACTGTAATAACCACCGATATGGCAATACAATGATTTATGTAACTGGACGATTGGAATCGATTTTGAGTTTTGTAGGGAATATTAAGACGTTTCTTTTTTGTTTAATATTGAACAGCCAAAGGGAACTATTGCGCTACTTTCACTATTTACAGGATAGGTATGATGCAGTGATACGACTAATTATCATGCATATACAAGCTTATTTGATTTCGTTAACTTATTCTATCGTCTGGTCTGTTTAAGTGTCTTTAAAAATAACTTATATATAAAATTCTCGTTTCACAATGTTAGTTACCGTACTCCTCCGAAACGGCGTTGCCGATTTTCACCAAATTTTATATGCATATTCAGTACGTCTGAGAATCGGCTACTATCTATTTTTCATACCCCTAAGTGATAAGGGTTGATCACCCTTAACATTTTTTTTTTTTACATGGCAACACAATGTTTGCCGGATCAGCTAGTTTACAATATATAAAAACAATAAATCCTTCCGCGTTAAAAGTGCGACTCGTTTAAAAACAGAAAAGTTAAAGAAGTATAAAAGTTTCATCGTCATTAACAATTTTAAGATCAAAAGTTCGCATAAATTATATATGCTTCGGAAACAATTTACCTCTTAAATGATTTATGTCTCTTTAAACATTATTCTGCCCTTATGGAAATAACCTTCAGCGTCGTGTTTAAATAAGAAATCCTTTTTAACACAATGTTTCTACATTCACGTCGACCACTTGACTTTCTCGTTCGCGATGAGTGAGGTTTTTCTCGAGGCAAAAAAACTTGTTGAAGACGCAAAAGTAAAACGAGAGCAGGCTTCCACTGGACCTTCCATATAAACGAGTATTTAACTTTTATTACATACGGTTCGCGCGCGCGGGAACGTTCGTACTCTACGTGAAAAAAACGTATTTTTTACGCAGTGACTAATTATTTTAATAATAAAGTTACTTATTTCACTCGTACTTCTACATGCTATTTGTCTTAATATTGTCCTATAGTTAAACTTCATTTCTTTTTACTTACTATACTTATTTACTTACTTCGTATTATGCAGACAAGCATAGCAATTTTCTTAAAGATGGCTTTTATTTTGAAATCCCACTTACCTTTAAGTGTTTTTCAACTGAATTTATTTGCATAGATGAATTAATCATATTTGGTTCTTGCCAAAATTACGTTCTTTGCTAGTTTGGATTATTAGGATTGGATTATTTAGTACTTCTTAGATAGAGTAGGTACCTAAAACAGAGATAGATTTATTTTTTAAGACTTTTAGGTCATTATTTTTTATATAAGTACATACGTAGGTATTCAAATCAATTTTTAGCCTAACTTATGTAATGGCCGATTAGTAATACACTTTATATTAATCCGTAATAACCATTAATGTCAAAAAAAATAAACCCTTAATCTCAAAAAAAAAAACCGTAATAAACCCTGTATAATATTAGATAGTTTTTTTATAAACTTTGCTTCGTAAATATGTTTACGAAATACAGCAAGACACATTCTTAGTTATAAAAATAGCATTTCTAATCCATTCACCGCATACCCCAGTGGTACACCAACACTCCATACTCAACAAATACTAAGACATTCTGTAACTGATCCTGTTGTAACCGATCATACGAATGAGCAATTAGAGCATTCGCATACCTGGCATCGCCGAGCACACGCTGGGAAATCGCAACGAACACGCATGCCACTTACTATCTCTTTTACTAGGCTGTGGCATTTGATGAACTTTTACCGTCGCATATTTATAGAATTATATTGAGCTAAAGAAAAGACGCATGATTCCGTGTTTTGTCGTTGCCTTTTATGACAGTTCCGCTGCTGGGCAAGGGTCTCCTCTCAGAGTGAGAAGGACTTAAGCTATAATCCACCTAGATGGCCAAGTGCGAATTAGTCGAAATAAACACCTTTTAGAACTGTTTTGTTTTAAAGAGCTCTCAATTGTGTACAACCCTTACGATGTTTTCCTTCATGGATGTAGCAGGTGATAATTAATTTCTAATACGCACATAATTTTCACAAAATCTGAGGTCCTTGCCTGGGTTCGAACCCCGAGCCCCACGATCGATTAGCCGGTTGTCAACCACTAAGCTATCATATGTTCTTGATCATTTCACATCAAAACAGTGTGGTGAATATCTAGAGCTTGCCTAGTGTGGACAAAAAACCGTGGCTAGCAGTGGAAGATATAAAATGTACAAACAACTCCCTTGCACGGTGTTTCCTAAATACGAGTATAACTAACACCGATACTTTCTACAAAATTTTATGACAGTGTAGCGGAGAAACTCCTCACTCTTTTATTCCTATCAATAGTATCAATAGCTATTATTCATCACATTGGCATGTTCGTCATCTAACCAACACTCGACTCACATTGAAATATTTTAACGACTTATTTTATTTTTATCTTATTTTGGTTTCTCAATAATATCCATGCAATAAGGAGAAAGACTTGCGTACACTATTATAGACCGACGTGTTATTTCTGACCGAGATGTGGTTACAAAAGAAGCGATCTGTGCAACCGCACCGATTGGTTTCTATGTTACAATTGTACCGACCACGGGAAAGTAATTCCACACGAAAGAGATAGTGCATTGGATAAGCTTTGCTGAAATTCAAGTCTATACAAATAGCTTCAACCTTAAAAGGACATATCGCACAAAAACGCAGCTCTGATGCTTAACGTACTTAGAAGGAAGGTTTAGTAAGGTTATCTTGAAGTTTTATCCTCAAAGTATTTACAAAACATAATAATTATGCTACAAAAACTGATATAAAGGTACTGCCAGATTGAAACATAGATACTCTGTGTCACTAGAATTCTAGGTATTTAAGCATATAATAAATAACCAAATAGGTAATACAAAATAATTACTTATACAAAAATAACATTGTTTTTTCTATAATATAGTTCTTACAAAAATATTTATCTATAATATTGTTTATAAAAACTTCGCTTGTATTCTACCTGTAAGTGAGGTTAGGTTAGGCTAGCTAATACTAAAACCGTTCACTTACAGCCATCTCAAGGACAATACATTTTTGAACGATTTATAGGATATGTAGTGGTGCGTCGTTAGAAATAATACTCCGAAGCTATTAACACAGACACACTATATTATAGATTTATATATTAAAATTAAGAAGCGTAAGTAAGCGAACAATAAGTGAAATAAAAATGATAAAATATTAATTTTCGTATGTACACAATTGACATGACATACTCATTGACTTTTCTTATTTTTCGTCTCTAAAATATTAGGTTTTGATATAGATATAGAAGGAGGTTTGTAGATTACACTCTACAGTTTGAAGATCAAATCTAGTGACATAACATTGACCCACGTTTCAGTTACCACTTTAAGCCACTACATACCTACTTTATCAATGTGTATAGAAAGTGATCTGTATATGACAGCAGCCTAATGTATCTTTAAATGATCCAAATACATAGCTAGCTCGCCGCAGTGAGGTGATAATATATCATACAGATGTTTTATTCATGTGACGACGGTTTCTGATGTCGTAAGCTAGTCCGCTGTCGTTTTTGCCCACTTCACTCGATATTATACAGAACTAATAAATCTATATGTTACGTTTAATTGAAGTGTCTGTCTATGATTTTTGTAAACAGTACCTGTATGATTTTTAAAAGTAAATAGTTGCTTTAGGGTTCAGTTATTAAATATAACGATTATCGGGACAAAATAAATAGGAAGATTAATAATGAAATAATGAACATGAGGTTCCGTACAAAATCTTTTTGAATTTGCTCTACCATAAAAGACAACGCCCATGTAAGCGTCAAATATTATATTAAAAGAACAGTTACCAAAAATTGGTTAAGTATGAGACAGTATTACACAAATTCCCGTAATTAATAGATTTTTTTTTATTAAGATTATACTAATAATTATAGTCTTGTTGTAGACATTTCTCGGTTGAGCAGTCAACTCACACGGGTCGGATTATTTATAATGTTTGTCTGTCTGTTTTTTTTAATCCAGGCTTATATTTAAACCAAAACAATATTAACATAACATTAAAACAAAAACAATAACAAAGCCATAAGACCAAATTTCACCTCCAATTTAATAAATCTAAATAAAAGTATGTAGGTAGATGGAGCCACGCGTAAAGCTATCATGTATCATAAATGTATGAAACATATTCTGTAACTGGAACGGCTTAAATAATATACTCGTATTTAATTTTCTAACGACAAAAAATATTGATGTATCTATAGTACCAGTATCGAAACCTGTCTACATGACAGGCACTAGGCATTGCACTTTCTCAGTTGCAATAATTCTTAAAGGAATATTAGTGAAACTTTGAAAGTCATTCGTCATTGTAGTAATTATAGAATAATTTATTTAAAGACAATTAATGTACGCACATATCTTCTCTCACAAACATACAGGTATACAAGCACACAAGAACGCATGAACGCTTGGAAATAACAAAGTAGTAGAATACAGCTTAAATTGTGTCACAAATTTTAAATCGGACAGACACTCGCACCTTATCATCAAACACAGGTCTAAGTAGGTGAAAAGACCGTAATGTAATCGCAAAAAACTTAGTAATTGCAAAATTTTGCAAAAGTCTCAAAGCGAAGGTTTCCTCACGAGATTTGCCTTTACCCTTAAAATAAACCGTAAATGAATTTCTAATAAACACGAAACTTCCAAAAATAATCTTTCGTCTTACATTCAAACCACGGTACCTTATGATGAGAGATCTATATTTAAACCTAGGCAATAATTGGTTATTAAGCAAACACTGTCATATATTTGGTAAAAACTAGTAAACTACCAATGTGTGCTATATTAATGTGGCGCCCTCATAAACGCACCCGAAGCACGTGTCAGTTTAAGGACTTATATTTGTAGCTAAGGTTAAGCAGTGACCAGATCACGGCGGCTTCTCCACACAACGAGCGCCGCGCGACACGGCACGCCTGGTCGTCACGCGAGGCACAGGCGTCTTAAATCCATTATTAATGTTCAATTTATTTAAATTTTACATACATATAATAGAAATTTGGCTATGTCTACAATGAATATCTAATCTGGGGTTGATTACAGATGTCCATGGGCGGCAGTAGACACTTATCATCAAGTGGACTGCATGCTAGTCCTACTCCTACTCCTACTCCTATATTATAAAAAAAAACACTGTGTGCTATGTCAAAGTAGCGCCCTTATGCCTAAAGCACGTGTAAGTTTAAAAGCTTATATAATTGCAGCTGAAGATAAGCCGTGACCTCATCACGACGGCTACTCCGCACAACGGGCGCCGCGACACGGCACGCCGGGACGTCACGCGAGCCACACGCGTCTTACGACCGTTATTAAAATTCAACCTACCAAATATTGAAATTTAATAGTGTCTAGTCTGAAGAATCTGTCAATTGTTGATGTTCAATAGGTAAAGCTATGGATAGATTGATTATTGGTAACCAGCATAAATTTATTATTATCGTCCACGTTAATCTGCCATAATTATTCACATAAATCTCGGATCACTCCCAGAGCTATTTAACTAAATATACTTTGTTCAAATCTTGTCATAAAAGATTTGGCCAAGAACCAACCTATGAATGCTTAGACAATATATGGAACAAATCTTGTACAACATTATTTTTGGGAGGAATTTTACTTATACCCGAAGCACGTGTAAGTTTAAAAAAGCTTATATAATTGTAGCTGAAGATAAGCCGTGACCTCATCACGACGGCTACTCCGCACAACGGGCGCCGCGACACGGCACGCCGGGACGTCACGCGAGCCACACGCGTCTTAATTTAATTGTTATCGCCCACGACAATCTGCCATAATTGTACACATAAATCTCGGAACACTCCGTGGGCTCCTTGAATGTACTTTGCTCGAATCTTGTATGACATATCCGACAAGCCTTAGGTGGGCATGTTACTTGTGATCGTTTTTGGTTTAGGTGTTTTTATCAGAATTACGTTGTAAAGTATCGATTTACTAAATCATATTTTATCGAGATCGTTCAAAATAGGTATTTGTGGTTCAATGTTACTTCTGCATTATAGCAACAGTATTAATACTGCGTTTAATCGCTACGGTATAATACTCTGGTTTACAGGAAGCGATAAAGCCGAGACCTACCCTTAGAGAAGAAGTTTCAACTTAGTCCTTCAGTACAGAAAAGTATTTGCGGTTGCACTTAGATGGTCGTCAGTCCTATTTGAATATAATGAAAATAAAAATATATTCCACACCACTCTTGATTCTGCTTAATAGCATGTATAGCGCCGTTGTATTATTCACAAAAGGTGATAAAGTATTTAAATTTTTTCAATTCCATCGTAATGTTCACTAGTAACAACGCATCTGTAATCGATATTAAGAAACGCTACTGGATAATAAGCGGCAATAACCACTTTACATAAGACGTACTGACTCGTTTGTTACTTAAATTCCAAAAAAATATAAAACGTTCCTTAACCGCTTATGTAATAAAAAATAATAAAAATAAAGAGCCCCGACAGCAGGTTTCATTGTACTCAGAGTGAGTAGCGTAAAGCAGGCACATATTTGTGCATCTGAACACGGCATCAATCATTCTAATGAGCCGCCGGTAGGCGCGGGTGTTGTGCCGGCGGCGCGAGGCCGACACGTAAGGAACCTAGTGATGTGGGATAGTATCGATAGATTAGGTGCAATTAGACTATCGTTTAAAAGAAGTGTTAAAGATACATGTAACAACTGGTAAAATAATAATAATAAAGAGCCCCGACAGCAGGTTTCATTGTACTCATGAGTGAGTAGCGTAAAGCAGGCACATATTTGTGCATCTGAACACGGCATCAATCATTCTAATGAGCCGCCGGTAGGCGCGGGTGTTGTGCCGGCGGCGCGAGGCCGACACGTAAGGAACCTAGTGATGTGGGATAGTATCGATAGATTAGGTGCAATTAGACTATCGTTTAAATGAAAACGTCAAAGATACATGTAATAACTCGTAAATATACGTACTCGTGATCCTACTAAGTCAAACATCTATAACACCAAAATGTAATAAAGTAAATGTAATCGTGAAGTTACTAATGATATGACTTGTAATTATACGATACGATACGTAGATATTCTAGATTCCACATAAATTAATGTAAAGAGCAAAATAACTTAATTTCCAATGAATTCAGATATTACTGCATAACATAAATGTTGTGTATACCATTTACAAATATCAGGGCTAGTTAGGTAGAGTTTCAACTACATAGTTTGACGTATTCTACAAATATACAGCACTCTACATATTATAGGTAATGTATAATATCTTTAGGGCTGATAAAGAAATATATAAAAATCACTTTGATTTTCTTCTTTGTCTCGTTACGGACAAGATCTTATAAAGGACTTTTCTATTTAAAAAATGTTCATCGAAGAAAAATATAGATTGTGATTTCAACATTTTTTTCAGAATATACGTATTATGGATGAATTATGGACAGTAGTGATTCTTTTAAAAGTAAAAAATTATCGATGAATAATGATAAAATGACGACAATAAATTGAATATAATGTAATTTAATTTAAGACTTAATCAATATAACATTAAAATAATGAGATTTCATTATTAGAGTTAACTTTATATGAAATTCATTACCTACTTTGCTTGAGAGAAAATGAAGCTATTACACCAAAGTCCTGAATCGCAACTAAGCTTACAAGTTACGTCATGAATACGACATCCTAACAATCATGTTTTATTCAACAGCTTAGTATTTATCGATATCGATTATACACAACATAAGCCCTATTGAACACAGTGATATTCAACTAACAAGTTTAGCAATGGAGGAAAGAAAGCTGCTTGGAGCGTCCGGCGCTATTCACAAATTGGCACGAGCTAGGCACGCGTTACATTGACTATATTAAACGATATAACTACTACAGAACTTAACGGAAAAATAACCCTTAATGCCCTGGTCATATGTCGTATATAAGCGTGCAAGGTAAAACGTACTTAGGATGAAAAAATTCGAAGGTAAGCAACAGAGATTGAATGGTGCAGTGCAATGATACCACTGAGCCATTAGTAAGAGCAAAAAGGACTGAATTCTTCGGATTGTAGTCGCAGACCATCTTTTTTTAATCAGTACTGTTACGGGCATATCGTAGAAAAGAGATAGGAATGCACGTTCTCTTGCATGTAAATGTTATTGAATGCTGTCTGATAGAACATGTCTAACACAAAAAATTGTTACACCTCACGAATCATTTTGTTTTATAGAACTGCATAGATGAGTTTGAGTTACGCCATGTAGTTTTTAAGGAGTGGACATACTACGAAGTAATATTACGTGGTGTTTGCAGCCCATCTCTATCTGGTATACTGAATTGAATTTATACCTGAAATAAATCATAGATGCGTTCCTACTTGTGGGTAAAGCAGAACGTCTATAAAAAGGGAATCTACATCACAATAGGACAATCTGACGACAAAGCTTTCCACAGTACTGCTATAAGTGCCAAACAGATGTAGCAATTGTGAACTTCAAAGAGCTCTACCGCCTTTAAACCACCGTACATGATACAAATAGTAAAAAAAAGTTTTAAAAATCTAAATAATGAAAACTTAAGAGCAGTCAGTGGTAAGGATTTACTTATTTACTCATATGTGTTTTGACTGAAACAACAATAATTAACTTGAATAAAAATTCTTCAGTTTTTAAGATTTTAAAGTAAAATTTAATGATAAAAGCGTCATCATCATCATCATCATCAACCCATTACTGTCCCACTGCTGGGCACGGGTCTCCTCTCAGAATGAGAAGGATTAGGCCATAGTCTACCGCGCTGGCCAAGTGCGAATTGATAGACTTCACACACCTTTGAGATTTTTTTTTATAAATCGCTCCAGTATGCAGGTTTCCTCACGATGTTTTCCTTCACCGATAATTAATTTCTAATACGCACAGAACTTTGAAAAATCAGTGGTGCGTGCCTGGGATTTGAACCTCGGACCCCTCGATCGAGAGGCGAAGTTTCTTAACCACTAGGCTATCAAGCAGTGATAAGCAGTGGTAAGTGCGTAACAGTGCTAATAAAAGCGTATAAATCAAAAATAGTCATAGTTGCACAATATAATATTACACTTGAAGAAGGAATGTTGATTAGTAATAAGTATGTGCTAGAATTTAGTAGGTATAATAACATCAACCGTTTATTGTATCAGTGATGACAGAATAAAGGCCGTTCTACAAGATAAATGACACCAATATGCATAAACAAACCCTCCTAGATGTAATTTACCTGTAATTGTATGCAGAAACGACAATTAAAACCCGCTGCGCTGTGTAAACATATCGATAAAGCCTCAAATACGAACTATTGTATTCAATTTAACTAATTACTTTATAATTGTTCTCGGATAATATTGTTGAAGCTCTATTACGTAATGTAAGCTTAGCAGTAATAACTCACTAGTATGAAGTGTGAACTTTTGCTCTAATATCTTATAGCTTTTTCAGAAATTTGTAAAGTTTACTAAGCCATACTTAACCACTGTTTTTTTTTATAATATAGGAGTAGCAGACGAGCATACAGTCCACCTGATGGTAAGTGGCTACTGCCGCCCATGGACATCTGTAATCAACCCCAGATAGGATTAGATATTCCTATCTGAGGTCGGCCACAGATGCGCCGCTACCCCTGAGGACTAAGCTGGAACGCCTCGGAAAAGTCTGTCTCCCTTACCACACCCTTCAAACCGGAACACAACACTGCTGTTATTAGGTAGAAATAGGTGTGGCGGTGGTGCCGCCGGAGTCGAACCATAAAGGGTTCTACCATCTTCAAATGACCTTCAAGTGATGAACCATAACATAAAAACTATTTTACTATTTTGAATGGTGCCCCTCAGCAATTCGTATAGCATTTTCGCTGGTTAAAAATATTTAAGTTCACAAAAGTATTTAAATATCAAGGAAAGTTAGATACGAGTGTTACCCATTCTCCAAAAATAAATTGCTAGGCTGGTTGCCTTTTAAGAACAGCAGCGGAGATTTCTATTCAATATTGGATTATATTATAAATAACTTTATGTTTTAGATGAACCAGAAGCACAAAATAATCATGAAGATCGAATGGTACGTAACAATCAAAGTTCACAGATATTTATAATCAAACTAGCTGAATCGGCAAACTTTGTACTGCCTCAAAATCTATTTATCAAATATATTTCGTATAAAATATAGCCTATGTTACTCGTAGATAATGTAGCTTTCAAACGGCGAAAGAATTTTTTAAATCGGTCCAGTAGTTTTTGAGCCTATTCATTACAACCAAACAAACAAACAAAGTTTTCCTCTTTATAATATTGTAGATGAAGCAATTGAGTCGTAAGTCATGGAAACTATCAAATCGTAGACTTTCGATCGATCTCTTTTCCCCAATAAATACTTTATCAACTCCTATTATTCATACACTCATCTAAGGTACAAAATATAATTCCACGTGAAATATTCTCAACTATCCAGCGTAAATGGCCGCTGCAAGGTAATTATACGGACTTGTTTAGCAATTATTAAATTATCCATGCATCGTTATTTTAATTAGCTCGTGATTCCAAAGATTAGCTCGTGTAAGCCTTCGTGAAAGTTAATTCCTCCCACTTAATAAGAATCGACTTCTGTTTTTGAATTATTGCCCTTACGGTCTTACGGCTTGCAAGATTAAATAATAGTATTACGTAGGTGTAGCTAACTGTGCCTTAATTATAGTTTCTGTACCGCTGTTAATTAGTATCTGATTAAGTATTTTTGTAACGTATTTGTTTCTTGGAATAAATAAGTACGTTGTACGTGTAGTGTACGTTATAACTATAACCTGTATGTATTATAGTTATAGTGTCTATAATTAAGCTAAATTCTTAAGAAAAAAATATTGGATATTGATTTACGAAACTCTAAAAAGTTTAATATTAAATAAATAAACCAAATTTAATATATTTGTCTCAGTATATATAAAAAATCGGTAGGACTTGTGTTTAAAAATTTAATTACGTGAATCACTATTTTTAAAACAATTATTACCACTGGGTATTTTCTTCCTTCACTTCCTGTTTTCCTTAACCCCTCTCAAAATCTATTATACAAATAGTACACCAAAGCAAAAATCATCACTTTCTACAACTCTCTCTCACCATTCACAAGGAGCTGCTACACTTACCGAAATGTTCCAATCACGACCACTATGTAAATTTATAATGGATTGCTCATCATGCACTATCGCAGACATTATTATGCCCCCGCCATACGGCAATTACGTCTCATCAATCTTCTCTTAAACGGTACAAGCAAAAGCTCTCAGATTCTCTGAACGCTAGCCCAATAAATTCCACATTACAATCAAGGAGCAGCTTTCGTTGCTACTTAAGCATACAAGCCGTTCATTGATCAAGTCTACAATAGATCTGCCGTGACTTTGTCTGTTTCTATTCACTCTTTATAGGCAGTTAAGAAAAAGCGTCGTGATCGAGGGGTCTGGGATTCAAATCCCAGGCACGCATCTCTGATTTTTCAAAGTTTTGTGCGTATTACAAATTAGTGATAACTTGCTTAAGCGGCGAAGGAAAACATCGTGAGAAAATGTGCACCCGAGGAATCTTACAAAAAAAAAAGTTTTGGAAGGTATGTGAAGTCTACCAATCCGCTCTTTATGTTTACAAACAACAACCACTTTCAACAAAATGCTTGTCACCACTTTATTGAGTTCGTTTCTACTTGCTACTTAATCATACAAGCCTTTCATTGAATAAAGTTACAATAAGTTTACTCACAACTTTTCTCGTTTCTCTTCTTTACATTTAGATACGATCACCAGTGACGGCAACATGCTTGGAGGTGTTACAAGCACTTTGTTGTCCTATGCTTAACATACAAGCCATATATTGAACAAAGTTACAATAGGTTTAGCCTTTTGATTTTGTCCGTTTCTATCTGCTCTTTATAATTTTTGACAACAGCTACTTCCGACAACTTGCTTGGTGTTGTGACAAGCATTTTGTTAATTAGTTACATAAATTAACTCAAGGCAATTACATTGAAATCTTTGTCCGTACTTTTGTTACTGTATATTAATACTTACTCGATATATTTATTTATGTTTTAAATTCCATTTTTTCCTATAGATAAGTATAGATATCTCACCGTCTTGTCAATGAAAGAAGTCACATATGGCTGACACATACGTAAAATGGTTGACTGTTTTCCCATTACATCTCCGACTGTCATGTATTAATTTACGCGTAAAATTTACACGGAACCCTACCGACATGTGCAGTTAAGTGGTGCTAAAACAACACGAAATCGAAGAAAAATTGCGGAAAAATAGCGTTTCATTCGTAAATGCTCTAAAAACTACATTTTTTTAATAATTTTTCAAACACGAAAATAGATGACAGTGACAATTTCAATTGTCAAATCTGGTTACATTTTCTTGTTAGGAGTGAGTAATCTTTACTAATCTATGATTTTTCCATTAAAAAGCAAACATATAGAATCAAAATCCGAATAATACGTAAATATTATAAATTGAGCTATCTTTATACGACGGTTATTAAGAATGTTATAAAATTATTTACTACGTAGTGCATTACAAATCGATATTTTCCATTTTATCAATGACTGAATTAACATCATATATATTATCTAGATATTTCGTTTTGCGGACACGACACTGCGTAGCAGTTTTTTGTGAGTAACTTGAGTTAATGGCAATCTCACGTTACACATCACGAGCTTCCGTAACGTCAAGGATCGCCCGCAAGGCCCGAGAGTCGCCTTAATGATGTCAAAAGGCAACATAATGTGTTGTCCTTAAACGGAGATAGCAGTTCGTTACTGTCGCCTCGTTCCTCGTGACATCTCACTGCCTCCACCGAGATGGACGCATTGAACTTCACGCGGGTCACGCAGAAGAGATGTCAGGAGAGGACTGCGTGAGGACGCAAAGCTCGCTTTATATATTTTTACAAAAATCGAACAACTACTTATCCGCGTCGTTTCCCGTTTGTACATTATTTTTGATAGCAGTTCCTTACTGTCGCCTCGGTCCCCGTGATATCTCACTGCCTCCACCGAGATGTATGCACTGAACTTAACGCAGATTACCCAGAAGAGATATGAGGAGAGGACAAGCGAGGACGCAACGCTCGCTTCATATATTGCTACAAAAATCAAACAACTTCTTGTTCGCGGTTCTTCCGTTTGTACATTATTATTGATAGCAGTTCGTTACTGTCGCCTCGTTCCCCGTGACATCTCACTGCCTATACCGACACGGACGCAATGAACTTAACGCAGATCACACAGAAGAGATATGAGAGGACAAGCGAGGACACAACACTGGCTTCATATATTCTTACAAAAATCAAACAAGTTCTTGTCCGCGTCTTCTCCCTTTATACATTATTTTGATATTGCAACAGTCTTATAAATTATATATTATAAATTATATATAAAGAAGTTGATACTGGTGTCGCGACCATGAAATGTCCTTGCTCTACGTCTCTTCTACGTGACTTGCGCCTAAAGGTACCACTTTTATAAAATACAGTACAATACATATTTCATATATGTAGAATATAACCTTCCACCTCTGAATAAATCGGTTAAAAATATTCTTTATATTGACTCGTTAAAATGCCAATGTATAGGCTCAGAGTAAACCGTATTCTGTTTTCTTATTCAAGAACAAACCCACTTTGACTCTACTCTTGACGAATTTCGTGATGCTTAATTGTATATGTCCCTGTAGTTCCGGGACTAGAATAGGGCTACGGTATCCCCTGCCTGTCGTAGGAGGCGACTAAAAGGGGGCTTCCGGGGTTGCGGGCGGCAAGAGTGGGAGCTCGAACCGTCCAGCTAGCGACCCCGGGAAGGACGGCGGTATGTGTGGTCGCATACCGTCGTAAACACTACATGGTGTGGGAGGAGCGAAAACTGCTCCTCCAGGGTAGAGCCCGATCGGGGCATCGCGCTTGGAGGGCTCCGGTTGTGTTCCGTCGGAGATCCCGGAGTTCTCCAACAAGCGTTGAGGACGGCCACCGGGGGGGTTTTAGTGCGGTAAAAATCCCACATAACCCGGCGTCGCTCCCACGTCGTCGGGTACCTTTTGAAGGTTTCCCCCTCGAGAAAAAAAAAAAAAAAAAAGGTATCTACCTATAATATAACACTATATTATAGGTAGGTACGGGCTAGGGCAGAATTATACACAGGGAAAATAATAAGTTAACAAAAATGATAACGAGAGAATTATTGTAAAAACAAAAAACCGACTGTTTAAAAATATAGACTATGTCACTCCAGCAGTTTAGACAAGTCAAACGACACTTGTGTTAGGTGCTGCTGTGTTCCGGTTTGAAGGGTGTGGTAAGGGAGAAAGACTTTTCCGAGGCATTCCAGCTTAGTCCTCAGGTAGGAATATCTAATCCTATCTGGGGTTTATTACAGATGTCCATGGGCGGCAGTAGCCACTTACCATCAGGTGGACTGCATGCTCGTCTGCTACTCCTATATTATAAAAAATAAAAAAAACACTCCATATGTTATTAAACCGTTTGAACTGCACGATGAAAGATACACGCTACGCTACTACCCTCGAAAAACATAACTCTACACGGCCGGGTGAAATATTACTCAGAATACAGTCCTCCGACAACAATTGTAATAAGATTTTTTATTGGTCCGAGCATCGAGCGAGAGGCCGACCTCGCGACAGCCGCACCAAATTAATTTGTCCGTATTTAGAAACATAGTAGATTGGAAACGTGTTGGGGTACAGAGACGTTTTGACTGCGACGAGATATGACGGTCAGATGAATTAATGTTTATGTTGATTTATAAGGTCACACTTTCTAGATTCGGTGGTCAGATGACCTCGAATTTTGCAAGGGTTACAATGCATTTTTAAATTAATTCCGTTTACAATAAATTTAGTTATATTAACGATTATATTATATTTTATACTGGTAACAAAATTAATGTTTCTATTCTCGGTTTGGATATTTGTCATTTCATCTATCTTCGAGACAATTCTAGTGCGGTATTGGTGTAGAAAATACCATGCATCAATATTTCCTTTCATACAACATATTCAAGTTATATAAACAATACAAACTAAGTACAAGTAAGCCTTAACAAATTGATATCAGAACCAATATTGTTATAACCAGGTGTTCATGATCAAACATCACGATATTCTCATTTCTTCTGTACGTAAAAAGGTTGAATGGATACCTATCAATTGATTTAGCCGCACACGCGGCCTACTACCATACCTTATAATTAGACGATATCAATTCGATGCGATAGCGTGGCGGTCCTTGCGAAACTCGTCCAGCTTCTAAGGGACCATATCGATCTTTGTATTACAAAAAAACGTCGTATTTGACAACTAGTACACGGCAAACTGACCCTTAATGTAAGCCCTTTTAGGAGCGTTGTTCCGTGTACTCCAGTTAACCTTAAGACCTTTCATTACGCTTACAAAAGTTCAACGCGAGTGCAATGAAGTAGCAAAAGTGCCACCAACTATTTACTTACTTGCAACCTTAAGACATGACTAGTAAGTTCAACTTTGGTATTCAATAGGCAGTAACTTGTAACATTAGGTACCAGTAGCCGTAGTACGCATTAGAATCAGGATGCTGTAACAGTCCGGAGTCCGGACGCGGCTCTAATTACCGCCGCCACTCAATATTGCAAAATGAACGAAGCCTATTCTCGACTGTACCCTTCGGCTATTACACCCGGTCTATTGTTACACAAAACGCATTTAAACCTCAATGGTGCCTTATAATGACCTGGGTGTGGCCGTCCATGAGCTACCGATACCTAATGTAACAATAAACAATATACAGCTTATCTCGACCATCTAACAACCATTTCTAATTAATCTCAACACAATCCCATTTATAAATTGTTGTTATGAAAGTTAAATTACGTTTGAAGACATAGTTTGCAACTCTTATAATAAATTAGATCAGCGACAACTTTAGATGAATAAATTATAATCAAATCATTATGTTCGATTAATTTATTCCCGATATAAATTATCCTTGCGAAAGTTTTATCTTAAAGTGCTAGGGTACATTTTAATTCACTATTATTACTTTAAAATGAAATCGATAGCAATTAACACCTTGTAATTCCGGTACAAGTAAGCCTAAGTAAGGTTTATATAGAAAATGCCAATTAAGAAGTTTAAAATAGGAAACATGTACACTGTCAGATTTAAACCAATTGTCTAAACTATCCCGGAAGATCAAAATAGAAGAATTTCTGTCAGAGACATAATATTTCAAGACGAAGTTCTAACAAATGCCACTTACTTATGCGCTGATCAATGAACAAAAACCATTTGGTCATATATGTCTCACGCACCCATGTCTTCGGCCAAACACTACATCTATTTACCATTTACTATAAAATAACCAATCAGTAATTGCATCTAGCGATACCATAATGATGGTAACAAACCTGAAACCTTTATCCATCTCACAGAGTCACTCCCAAGAGCCCATAGATTGTATCAGCGTAAGACAAATAGAGTAGGTACTTGAAATGGGCATGAAGCTCAGAGCAGAACTCGTGCAGATCGATCGATCACGCAGATTTTGCAACCCTTTCCATTCGCTATCATCTCGAGAGCCGAGAGAACATATTTACCAAGTCAGCCTCAGGACCTAATGATAACTCAATGATGCTTTGCGATAAAGCGGCTTTGTTAGCTCCACCGGCTCCCATCAATAAACCATTGTCATAGACCCCACACGATATCAACAAAGAAAATGTATAGAAATATTTTGGTTGAAATTAAAAATAATTGTAATAAATGAAATAACTCAAATATCCATCACGGAACCTATCCCGCGATTCCGTAATGAATATATGAGTTTTCAATTAATTTAATTTGGAATAATAAATAATCTTTTATACTCGTAAATAAAAATGTGAATCAAGGGAACGTCGCCACCATTTTGAAAACCATGCCTCACACGGCTATCTTAGATGATGAGACCATCATCGTTATTGTCCCACTGCTGGGCACGAGTCTCCTCTCAGTATGAGAAGGATTAGGCCATAGTCCACCGCGCTGGCCAAGTGTGTATTGGTGGACTTCACATACCTTTGAGATTTTTTTTTCATGTATGCAGGTTTCCTCACGATGTTTTCCTTCACCGTTTATATAATTTAACTAAATTATTATTTTGTTTTTGCATTATATCCTTATTTGAAAACAAATGCTTTTGCATGAAATTGTACACAACCACAACTTGTTTAAAAAGTTGACCTCTCAATAGTACATTTGAGCTTTTAACCCATATCTCGTACATGTTTATTCATCTTTACATTTACCATTTGAAATTACATCCACCTATTAAATCATAAATGGCGAAGCAAATTACCAATTGGAATTGTGCACTACACACTACTGTAGTAATGGAGTAATGACAGGAAACGTAGCTGCGCTTGAGCCTCGTACAATTGACATGGTACTGGTAACGCCTGTGTAAGGTCGACTAGGCGTTTCCTTTGCCTTCATGTTTTGTAATGGGCTGAATAGACAACTAGGACAAACGTAACCATTTCTTTAGTTTTATCTTCTTGCAGAAAAAAGCTCTATATTTATACGATAGAACCATTTTGGTCCTGTAGTACTAGGTATATGAAAAAATATAACTGGCAATTTGTAAATGCTCTTGTAAGCCAATAAAAAGAAAATTTAATTAACTACATTACATTTTTTTTACACAAATATACATATATTGCACAAAATTGACGTAATTGTGTCCCAATTATGTCCAAATAAGCAAAATACCGACCTCTAACATTTTTTTTCAAAATCTAAAAATAAAAAAATAACAATGTTCCATGGTATGTTTACATTTTATAGAAACTTAGTTGAAAATAGTTCTGGACAAAGTTTACAGCTACTTTTCCGAGCTACTTGTATCGCAATTTGTCTCTAAAAGCATTGTTATACCGTTCCATGGTTATGCGGAGCGGTAGCACTGTGCTGATAGCGCAACTTTTAGGGATACTCCAAAAATAATCGATATATGAATAATATCGATAATTACCAAAGTAGATCTACCGGTCTACAAAAATGTCCTGTCGCCCTATATAGTCCCTTTAAATATGGTTTTTAAAAAATGTAACGATTAATAATTTATTAAAACGAAAGTGAAAGTTACAGTACATTCCTTCCTTCCTTAAAAAATAGGACGTTTATTAAAAATGTAAATTAATTAAAAATCAAAATGTAAATTTTGAAGTTGGTAGAACCCTGTGTGGTTCGATTCCGGCGGCACCACCGCCACACCTATTTCTGCCTTATAACAGCAGTGTTAGGCGCTGCTGTGTTCCGTTTTTAAGGGTGTGTAAGGGACACACACTTATCCGAGGCATTCCAGCTTAGTCCTCAGGGGTAGCGGCGCATCTGTGGCTGACCTCAGGTAGGAATATCTAATCCTATCTGGGGTTGATTACAGATGTCCTTGGGCGGCAGTAGCCACTTACCATCAGGTGGACTGCATGTTCGGCTGGTACTAAAAAATAAAAAAAAAATTAAGTCGTCAATGTCTTCACTAACCGACATTCTTTTTGGAGTTATCCTACCTATTTGTATGTCCAGTTATCGTCTAACGTCAGTATAACTTACATCGTATCGATTACACGTATCGATACTTTTGGAATTTCTCGAAACTCTATAAGTGTTTAATGTTCAAATGTAGTTGCACCGGGGCAGTGGGCGGGGGTATTTATACTAGGGGCACCGATAACCTTTATTCGACGCCAGGCTAATCTCGAGGCTGTTTCAGCTGCGAATTTCTAAGCTGAATACAATTCCTGTGTCAGGAATAGTTGTTTGTTTGACTAATCGACAATCGATTCTGATTGGAAACCACAAGTCATTAGAAAACCGCGAACAATTTATGTAACCTCTCGTGATCTCGTAATTATATATCTATATCATGACTTGTTTCAAGATATACTCAAATAATAATTGTTTGAAATTTCGTTATGTATATATTCAAATGTCGAGGATTTTCCGACGTTTTTTATAAGACTTTATTTTCATTGTATTCAACAATACAATTTATATTGAATTCTATTTATTAAAAGAGGCTACCTTTCTCCAAGGTTTTGCAAATCTTAATTATCGTCATTTATCTCTGACATCTTTGCTTATTCAATTCCTTTCATAAATTCCTGTCATTTACGAAGTAGAGCTACAATGATTTTTGCATGTTCATTATCATCTTAATTTTAAAACAAAGTAAAAACTTCAGCATCAATTTGTAAGAGTTCGTAAACAGATTGATATGAGTCACTGATTCATATATCATCATCGATGCGAACTCGACGTAAAGGGCATCCGTTAATAGCTGCTTCTGATTATGTCTTAATATCGGAAACTTAAATTCGACATTTTCCTGGCATTACTATCATAATTATTGTATTTCTCTTATATGGTATTCGATGCAATCTTCGGAGAAGATTGATAGCAATTTTCTGTATCTTTTTATAGAGAAACTGCGGTTAAAAACACTTCAACTTGTAAAAAAATATGAAGCGAGATTGCGTTCTTATTGCTACATAATGCGAAATCTTTTTATAGATTTGCATCACAGCATATTGAATATAATATACTTAATTTTTTATTTAAATATTATTTTATTTGACCAGGTCATCCATTATTACACTCATATATTTTTTTTTTAAAATAAATGTATCGTTATATTTAATTCGCAGTGCATCCATAGTGACATGCGCGTGCAGTCCAGCAGACGAGAATGGCCAGACACGGCGAGCACGCGCTCTGCAACCACCAAAAACGTAATTTATAACTACATTTACCCGCCCGCCGGACGACTTCGTCCAATATTAATATCAGCGTCAGCATCATTAAGAAATTCCTTTTATTGCGACTTTAAATAAGTCCGCTCGCCGATCGCCTTTATTAAAAGAGGCTACCTTTCTCCAAGGTTTTGCAACGTCGCCCTTCTTTTAAAGCGGTTTTTAATACGAACGCAGCAATTTACTGTGGTGCTTCAACAAAAGAAATTCTTATCAATTTTGTGGTAATTTTACGCGCTTTTCGTATTCAATAATCACTTAATCTGTGGTGTTTTGGGTAATTTATTGTGGGGTTTACGGTCAGTTATCTGGTCGGCAACAATCGGTGGTTCATCAGCAAACAGCGTCCGCGGGAACCGGCCGCGCCTATAATGAGGCGAGCGTTTGAACAACTCCCGCTACAGATACCGTCTGGGTAACGGCTACTCCACCTTTATTTGAAGGGATTATACGAATAAATAATGGGGAATTTTATCGCCGATTGTAAAGTGTACGTGTTGAGGAAAATCTTTTGAATCAAATGCGCGATTTTATTTACTTTTCATTGTATTCGAGCTCACTTTACAATATTTTACAGCAAAAATATACAGTACAACATAATTATAGTATGTCCTAAATTGTTTATAAGTATTGGAAACAATATATTCAATATACAACAATGTCACAAATTAAAATTTATTCGATCGTAACACATTTTAAGTGCATTTAACCAAACAACATAATAAGTCAAGGCTTTCAAACAACACAAAAAGACCTAATGAAATTTTAAAGCAATAACACGTTGTAAGTTTTGTGAATCACACTACCGGTGTCGGGCGGACAAGACGCCTCGTTTATTTGTTTTATTCAAAACGTCTCGACACGACGCTCCGTCGAATAAATCATTGGATCCTTAACGTTGTAATCGTATGGACCTTCGAACCTCTTTTATTGTTACTAAGGTTGTTTTCACGATACGATGATCTATTTTGGTAATAAATTAATCATGAAATATCTCTTCAAAAAGCTTTCAATTGTTATAGAGAAATGTAAACTAGTAAAAGTATGGAAAGGGCTATATTTCTTGTATGAAATTAAATAATAAATTTCCAAAAAAAATCTTTTGTAGTAATAGATTACAGGTGCAATGAATATGTAATAAAATTACTTCAGACCTTAGACCTTAGAGCAAATATTGCTTGCCTTCCTTCAATCCGGGCACTTCTGTTATTCCTATTACTCATTATCAACACAGTTTAAAAGTGTTTAAATGAAACTTTACTTATGTAAAATCGTAACCAAAATTTGCCTAATCAATTTGCTACCGCCTATGATCATAAAACTTCCAGCGACACATCTACAAAGGAAAATAAAGACATATTTTTATCAATTTAAAATAAAAAGCAATCAAGTCTTGAAAAAAATGTTTTAGCAAAGAATATCCACAATATCCGAATGCTCATTTCCGAGATGTAGCCTATCCGAAGGTCTGCCGTAGCCGCTTTTCGCCAAATTAGCCGCATCCGCTGTCACTTAAATTTGAAGCGTTGGATTCCATGAGATATAGTTTCAACAAATACGTACTTATTATTTCTACGCCATTTACGGCAGTCGTATTCGATTCAGTCAGTCGATACGATCGCGTTATGAACGACATTGCTGACACCTTCCTTTTGTAGAGCTAACAAAACTTTTGCTATGTGAGTTATAGCAATAAATATATTCTACTAATCTACATACTCATCAAATATACCTATAACTATGAAATATGCAATTTCGTTAACGAGAAATGTAAATTTAAAATTTACTTAGTATTAAATTTTATTTATACCATTCTTATCTATGTTTATGGAGCTAGGTGTGACCCTGTGTTACATAAATACAGCATAGATAAACAGTATAGCCGTTGGTTAGGATATCCCTGCTACAAAGCATAATTTATTCTCTCAACATGCAGGCATTGTAGGTATTCTAAGTACTCCCCAGACCGGTGCCATATCAGCGCTAAATGCCTATGTATTAGATTATTTAAATGCGCCTGACAGTAATCTTCCTAGTATCGATCACATACAAACATGTATCACACATTGTCCGAGAGAACTAGTTTGACCACACCCCGCCCTTGAATCGCAAACAGTGACACCTTGCAACATCTCACTCCCACAAACCGTACTCTTATCATATTTAGCATCGCTAATTAATAATTATGTCAATGAATAATTACTGTAATGTAACAACAAACTTCGATACGTTACGTTACGTTACCAGTTTATAACCGCATTGTTACGCAAACAGCCGAAATTCTTATGAAAATTTGACGTCGATTATTTCACACAAGTGCGCGTTACAGGTCTAATTGCGTCGAAACTGGTGCTGTTATGTAAACGAATGAAATAACAGTCGCTACGCGGATGAAAACGTTACGCACTACCAAGGTCCCGCCCTAGTCTTTAAGGTCTGTACACAAGGCCTCTGATATATTGCGACAGCACGTATGCGACAATAACTTGCGTTTTTATCGTACATAGTATTAGTCGCAAGTAACTTAATAATTAAGCAGTGATAGCATAGTGGTTAAGAAATCTCGGCCTCTCGATCGAGGGGTCCGAGGTTCAAATCCCAGGCACGCACCTATGGTTTTTGAAAGGTATGTACGTATTAGAAATTAATTATCACTAGCTTAAACGGTGAAGGTAAACATCGTGAGGAAACCTACATACCTGAGAAATCTTAAAAAAAAAATGTTTTCAAAGGTATGTGAAGTATACCAATTCGCACTTGGCCAGCGCGGTTGACTATGGCCTAATCTTTCTCATTATGAGAGGAGACCTGTGCCCAGCAGTGGGACAGTAATGGGTTGATGATGATAATGAATTTAATAATTTGTATAACTTTAAAACTTGGTAGAACTGTTCGTAGGACAATACTATAGCTACATGGTATGTCTACCTTATAGATGTGGTTTTACCGATTTTTTAGTTTTACTTATAGAAGGCAAGCTTAATCCAAAGTACCTCGCATGGGCAGCAAAGCATTCGAGAATCCTTTTATAGACGACTTGGTCATACTTAATCACAACATTAGCTTTTATTACACAAAAATACTAAAAAAATCGTAGACAGTATGACCTTTACGATAAAATGTCTACTATAGTAGGTTCATAAATAATTACCAGTAAACCAAGTTCGCATCTTCTGTGTAAACCGTGCTTTCGCGTTCTTATTTATAAATCATTGTGGAAGAAATTTCAATGTTATAGAGTTTATAACATTGAAATTTCTTCCTTCATAAAACATAAAAATTCCTTCGCTTAAAGCTAGCACACATTATTACTTGTAAATCAAAATCTCGCAAGCCATCCGAGAAACTTAAAAAACGAATAGAATGGAGCGACCAGTGAGCAATGGCCTTTACAATCTGAGACCGCGAATTACCATGGCACTTTATTCGCTCTGGGTCACATGATTTTTTGTAAAAGTGAAAAAATCTCAGCTGCACTTAATGTCAGTGGTTCACGATAATTAATTGAGGCCTCCCAAGTTAATAATTCGAGCAAATAAACGTTCTTAATGTTAGCCTTCCCACAGTCGCAGCGTGAGTGTGATTCGAGCGATTCGCGGAATTTGAGACATTTAAAATTTGCTGGCTACTGCGGAACGGTTTTTACGAGGGAAATCCAACACGGATGCCTCTCCTTTGAGGTAACGGTGGAGTTATGCCAAATCCTTTGGACTAACATTGAAAATTACCCTTTCTTTTCTTTACGCTCGTTTCCTTATTTCATTATTTCTTAAGCATTTTTCCTTCATTCATTGATATTCTTCATTTATTGATGCTTAAGAACAAGGTTCATAACTAAAATCTAAGCTTCTTCGTGTCGCCTCACGATTCCTGTCCTACCCAACATCCTAGCGAATATTCCTCGATATCTTCGTCTATGTTTCACACACAAATGGATGTGTAGACAAACGCCCTGACTTTATATAGGCTTTAAAGAGTTTTTAATAGGAGATTTTACTTATAGGTAAAACTTATATTTTCTCCTACTGCGACAAGAAAAAAAAAACCTAATCAAAAATAAGATGTACACAAAACATACTTAAGAAAATATTCAACACCCGTATACGTACAGTCGTGCGATACGATTAATTCGTACGTTTGATCAATTGAAGCTACGAGTATATTCGTCGATCCTTTTGGAGCAGTGGCCATGCTCATCCCGTCATGTGAAAATAAATTAACCGAACTCTCGTGTCGCTGTCATGTCACAATTGACAAGACAAGCACGCACAATCTTGTAAGTCACAGTACCTTAGCTTTTGTATCGAAAATATCTTGACAGGGCAACATCCTCACAAACGATGGCCGTCGAACGTAACGAGATAATTAAAAAGGTAATTTTGTTGTATTCCCATATGTAAAACAATCTTATTTCTCGGCGAAATTGTTGTGGCTTTCGATGCGTGATGTGTGACTCTGAAGTTTTAAAAATGCATGGATTTGGATACTAAGATACATTTTGTATCGCAGTTTTTTCGACAGTTTTATAGTGGTTCTTTTTATGCCCGTAATAGCTAGCGAATTTCAAAGTGTAGTGGTGATGGTTTAACTAATAACGGGTTCGTAACGCAGTGAAAATAAGAAAATATTTTAGTCTAGTTTAAGCCTAAAGGTGTACGAAAGAAATCTGTGCGGCTGACTTTCAACTTACTATATTTCTCCTCGATGTCGCTAAAAATGGCTGAAGTCTGCTTTGAAAGGTGTGATAAAACAAAGAACTTTGCCCGAGCTATTCCAACTTGTCGTCACAGATAACAGCGCGTTTGTGGCCGACCTTAGAACTCCAATCTACGATTCATAAGATGTATCCAACGGATAATGATCCATGGGCGGTACTCATCACCATCCAGAGGACTGTAAACATACCGCGACTTCAATTTCATAAAATATTATTATATATCAAATAACATAAAATTATGTAAAAATGGAGCAATACTTTACAAGTGACATCATTTAACTTACTTAACGGAAATTGGACTGATAAATTGGTAAAATTCCACGCACTCAATGAACACATTAATTATAAAATTCCATTTGGTTGTTTAAAATGTAGTTGCAATATCTTTAACCACTCCAATTTTGACACCCAGTTGACCTCAGGCTTCCTATTTGAACACTGACGCGAAATTTCGGAAGCCTATCTGGTTGACATTACTGCGTCATTTTATATTAATAATACTATTTATACTGAGATATTTCTGTAGATAACTGATTCAATGTCGAGAATTTTAAACGTTTAAGGTATACGCTTGTATCTATAAAATTGACTTAATGTTAACTAAATTGTCTACAAATGATTTCAAATTAAACATATTTATAGGAAAGCTCATGCTCTATGTATGCGCAAACATAGAATGTTTCTCTGTCTGTCTAAAGGGCCAATCTTGGTTTCAACTGAGTTTGACAGGATTTTCATAGTAAGGACTAAACAGTTAATAAGAACATCAATTTAAAATAAATATAGTTCAAAAAACTAAAAAACACGCTTTTATGATAAAATCAACTAAAAAGTAGAAAATAAGTTTCAATCTAGGAATCAATTAAGGAACAGTAAATTGTATAATTGTGAAAAAAACGTGGAGTGCTCCACTTATCAATTTTCGAAAAGCCCCCACACTGGGTTTCTATATGGATTTCCTACAATAATTAAAAATCAATGACGCGCTTTTCAAGATAAATAATGAGCAAAGTACATAGCCGTTAATTTCGAATTAAAACTGCACACGTGCGCTTTAAAGAACTCTCTACCAACATCCCTAATTAAGGCGAAACGTCCATCTGCGGTGGATTATAAGATCCGATTTGATTTTGATTGATATTGCGGTTCACTTGTTCGGAGAAGCCTCTTTCGACTTTAATCTGAGGCTCCAAGTCAAAATTTTAATGAGAGCACGAAGGGATTAATTTTGACAACCATGAATGACTCCGAAAAAAGGCTCTGTGAGCGTTAACTTAGTAAATTCGACAGGCATTTTAACAAGAAGTTGATATAAAACTCAACGGACTTTCATACATATGTATGGAAGGCGATGTCAGGTTGCGAGGAAATTGGCTGTCCGTTTGTTGGGCGATCAAAAGATCGCGCATAACTCACATTAAATGTCGCCTTTCATTACTTATTCTTGAAAATGAATAATTTTCTTTAATTATGTTTGTCAAGTTAATATATCTGCGATAAAATTACACTTCTTATTAGTTATATGGTTCTTTATGTGTAATTTTATTTTAAAATATCTTTATTTTATTACAGAGACAAAATAACGAGTACGCATTTAACTACTTGGTTTAAATTCTTCTTGGTTTAAATCCAGTGTTTTATCTACCAAAGATTACATTGTCAGTTTTCGATCTTTGGTAACCAAGTCTATGATTTTTATTCCAGTAAAAAATTTAACAATATTGAATGTGTGTCATATTTCATATCACAATTGTAATTTATGGACATATAAACCTTAAGCACAAAACTGTATTGAATGACATCCTAAATATCCCCACTTAGCATTAAAAGCAAAATCGAAGTAATTGTAACCATTACAAAGGATAATCGCAGTGTTCAATTTTGAAATGTGGTTATGTCGGTACCGTCACATTAGCGACACGGAGGCAAGAGTTAGGAGGTAGCAGTAACAGTTGACAATTCATCTCGGCTTGTCTGCGGGTCACGAGGACTGCCGACGTTGTGGAGGTAAATTTTAACTTGAATAAGCACTATAAGGGCACTGTATGTGCCCTTTGGATAAGTAAATAGGTATTAGGTACTTTTTACGTTCATTGGTTAAGTGCCATTGTTAAATTTCGCAATTATATTAAAATCACATTACTTATAACGAAATAGTATACCTGTACTTATTCCAAAAAAAGCCATTTTTTAATTCATTGTTTAGATCGATTGCGTCAATTTGGACAGAACTTCATGGGAAGATAGACATTTAAAAAAATATATGAGTAACTTTTTATACAGAGGAATGATTTTTCAGCACTACATTATATGTATGACGAGTTACAAGAAGGTCCAATATGAAGGAATTGCAGGCATTAAATAAACTTGCTAATCACAAATTATATAAAGTTTTAGGAAATTTATCTTGCAGCTAGTCACTAGCATCTTGAAGCTCTGAGCCCATCAAAAATTTAACGAAAAGTTTAAATCGATTTTGACTGTTTGACTTTACAAACAATAGAATAACAGGGTCCACGGACATTTAGTGGCATAACTCGAAATATGAAGAAATCCGTGCATGATTTATGTACCGTTAAGCTATCTTGAATTGACGAAAATTGAAGAATAGTGGGCAATTCATCTCGATTTGTCTTCAGGTCACGGAGGACGCGCCCGTCGTGACTCCGAGCCAATGTTGGACGCCGACAGCACTGCAAAGACTATGCGAAATCCGCAGATGTTTTTACAAAACGATTGGAAATCACAAAGGCACTCCTCGAAATACTTACTAACCAGCGGATTTATTGAGCGGCTTTTGATAAATCGTGAGTATTGTAAAAATTTGAAATTAAGCTTTAGAAAATAGATTGCTTATCATAAAGTCCTTTTGAATAATGAGAAAGAATTTAATATAAATGTGAAATAAGAATAATGATTATATTAGAAACCTGCCAAAGTATCTACCAAAGTGTGAAAAATGTGGCTTTACCTGGTCAGTTACTACAGACTAGATTTATCGTAAAGTAAGCACCATATCGTGTTTAATATCAATGAAATTTTATCTTCTCATTATTTATGGTCTACACGTGACATGCGCGGACGACTCTCTCGTAAAATTACTGGCATATTTCCACGATTAACCACCTAGGAGACAAACCGGACAGATCAACTACACGATACTCGACTCTCTCGACTGATATTATGATTCCCTTTTCAATATGTGCGATCACAAAGAATATAATCTCATGATTTAGGGGTCCATATCTGTCAAGTATCGCCGATAATGTGAATACGCGGACAAATAGGTTTATTGGCTACTGTCGTAATAAACTGTGTGATTTATAAAGAACAGTGGCGCAGATATTCACATTTCTGCAAATTATCTCAGTGATCCAGCACGATGCGGGTATCAAGTACTAGTGCCATTGGTACCTTCAACCATGAGAGATTTTTTTAAAACATTAATTGATTTTTAACTTCTATTAATTTATGACTTAAGTGTTTGTCACTTTGAGGTTTTGTATAAAAAAATATACCTGATATTTAATGTGCATTGACATTTATCAGAGATCTAGGAAAATAACATCTGTAATCAGAACATATATATTATTTTTTATGAATGGCTATTATAAACAAAGTGTCATAATAAAAAATAACGAAATTACTTGTTAAGGTATTTGAAATCTGTGCAACCGGAGCTCTTTTGAATGACATATCCGGCAACGTATTTGAAACAAGTTACTTATGCAGTTTCAGCTAATTCCGTCGACATGTTATGAAGTAATATTATGTATAACATTTACAGATATTTATATAGATATTGTATATACTGGTTGACTTACATATAAGGTGACAATGTTAGACCTCAGAACGCATCTGTGATCGCTTCAGTTGGGCAGTAATTAAACGCTTATTACACAACCCGATATGAAGGGCCCTGCATCCAGAGTGGGCGTGTACCCTAGTTAGGGAGCTAGGCAGATCGGGATGATCCGATCGCCCTAAATAGGGACACTAACTCCCTAAGTCTTATTACACCACTCTTAGTTAGGGTTAGGGTCCCTCAAAATTGGGTGGTCTAATAAGGCCTTTACCACTTACTGTCAGATGGAGTGTATGAATATGTCATAGAAGAACAATACTACAGAATGTGTTTGTTTCTTATTTGACACATCGTCACATCAACAATAGAATTGATTTATAGAGAATGCCGTCAGACATTAAATCGGCCATTATACCCTTTACTAAGATTAAATTAATAAAAATAAACTGCTAATAAAAAATTTAAAGCGCAAAAATAGATTTAAATAGAGACTATGTTTTATGACAGATCTTTAGTTAGATATATATTTATTCCGCGAGTTTTTGCTTCAAATTGTTGTACCAGAGAAATAATTCAGCAAATAATTCATTGTAAACGGTGTCAAAAATAGCGGAGTTGAGTTGTGCAAGTCACATCAGCCCAGGACCCGTCACCAAGGTCGAGAGCATTCGTGCGTGACTGTACGTGGATTGATTCAACTGACGGTTTAGTCCTTGTGGTGATCGCGCCTCAACTGTCCTATTGATCTATATTTTAGTCTCTCTTCAGAGTCTGCACACAAAGGGTATTTATTAGTTCTTACAACCGGACGTGCAAGCTGCCTAATGTTCATTGATCACTTTATATGAACTACAAATAGGAGTAGGAAAGATAACAGCAATACTCTATCAAAGATTAATGAATAAGTTGTCTTTTTGAATATGTTTACTTTGCTACACTTTTCAATGCCCAATAACGAATAGATACCCTGATTACATCTTCTGTAAAATACGTAGAAAATTGGATAGATATAGGTACAACTTATAGCCTAATTTTGATTTAAATATGATGGGATCTTAGTTCTCAGGAATAGCAATCTATTTAGGATCGACTTTAGTTAGATTCCGTGTTCTAAGTATATGAATTTGATTACATGATCCTTTGCTATTTAAATCCAAAAAAAAGAATTCAAGTATGTTATACAGTATAGTAAGCATGAAAAAGTTTGCATTTCCGACTTTATTGCAAACACACAACATAATTTAAATACATATCAATTTTGGTCATAGTGACGTCAATCAAGTTTCCCGTTTCAAAGGAAAATACCACGAATATAAATGGAATTTTACGCTAATTATTTAAGATGTAGAGGTAGATGGTAGGTAGCGAGGTGAGATTTCACATTCACATTTTTTATGAGTTGTATGTCGTCATATTACCCAGAAAAGTGTCTTAAATCTGTTCATTAATTGCAAGGTCGGGGTGCAAGTGCATTTTTTATTGAACCTCAGATTGCTAGCAGTCTCCGGTTGCATTGGCGGTTGCGAAAAAATAATAAAGTATTTACATTATTCAAAAATGCTTGATCTTTTTAATTTGGCCAGTTACGTAACTATGAGGTTTAATTGCATTTTACGGTATTTAATTACTAATTTATTGAAGTTTCACTAAATCCTTCATAAAGCTTCTGAACTAATGTAAGATAAGGAATGACAAGACCGGAAGACAGGAATGACAGACAAGAAGATTTAAGACCTATTTTAAAAAAAAGGTTATAAATTTTCAAGACTAATATTATGGTCAATTTCTGTGCTGTAGCAATTAAACCTACAAACTATATCCACGGATACAATTAATACGACTATAATCATGAACTACTTGAAAATATGAGAAGTATAATATAATATGTAAAATAAATGAGCAACTCGGCACCTCATAAATCTAAATCTAGATTTACATCTCGCCAATCTATATGTACTCTAGAACATATATCAGACGTTTGTATGGAAAAATGAAGGCTATCTACTTTTTATTGGGACCATTATAACTTCGCTATAGCTTCTTCTTAAAGTAGATTGTCAAGAAAGTTAGCAAGCAAATTATAATTTCGTTTTCCAAGCTTGGAGCTTGTACGTATAACTAATATTGCAAAATCTTTTTACAAAGTTTTTATTAAAGGTATAATCTGTCGGAACGTATTAATCTATGTTTATTATACGTCTGTTGCGGGTTGATGTGTTTGCTATATCTACACTAGATTAGTTCCCTGCCTGTCCTTTATTTTAAATACTACCTACAACTGGAAGTACTTGTATAGGAAACTTGCCAAGGTGTTAAAGATAATTTAGCAAGTTCATTTTGGCATGGCATTGGCATTGGGCCACTTCGTACAGTAGTGTAGTTATTTGTTTAAATTTCTGTGAAGCAAAAAATCGTTTACTAGATAATAGGTAAGCAAATCTAAAATTTCAGGAATCCCCTAAAATATATTATAGCAAGGATTATCGCAAAAACATTTTTAACGTTCGGAAAATCACCTGTTTTTTTACAACTGAAGTGGAATGTACGGGTGCAATCAAAAGGTGATTGTTTGACGACATTTTCCTTGTAGCTACAATCTTTTGTGTCACAGAAGACGGATTAGCCTTGAAAACACGGAAGACAATCTGGAGAATATTTTTTGGTACCTATTTCACAGTAGCACCTCTATTGAATCCATTTATAATGTAACGATTTAAAATCTAATTGCAGAACGGACCTATACCTACCTACTGTGACGACAATCACTAATTTAATCCTAGTTCGTCAGTCAGATATGTAAATTGACTCCCTTCCTTCATAATCCTATGAGATTTTTTACCTTTTATCTAAATATCAAGGTAATGTTTATTTATAAAAGTTATTTAGAACACAATTGAATCTAGTTAAAAGGTACAGAACTGGCAGTCTTTCATGCAGATTGCAAAAGGAACTGCACATTATATTTTTAATTAAAACTACATAGTGATAAAGCGCCGCTTGATAACATTTTGCGTTTCAAAAGATAATTGAAAGTAGGGCAATAATTAAAAATTATCAACAATACCTACGCATTTGTAAGTAGTACCTTGAGTACCACTATCTACCAGTCGCGGATTGATCTCAAATAAAGTTGCCAAGCGTTCTAAATTAGTCGGACATGTTCGGCTTTTTACAGTTTAGTCAATATAACGTCCAACTGTTCCGATTTTTGTTAAGCCTTTGTCAACAAAAATTGATGTAAACGGCCAATTGAGGCACGTAATGCCGTCATTGAGTATCAATACTTTCATTTTTGTTTTTGTTAAATAAATAAATCGTGTCTATTATCCTCGAGCTTTGAAAAAAGCGTGCCCAAAGTTTGGGGCCATATATTTGAAATGTTTGGCCAAATGGACCAAATGTTTGGCGAGTTGGTATATTTGGAGTCCGGCTTTTCGACTCCTAGGCCTGGCAACCCTAACCTCAAATCAGTGACATGATCATATCGGTAAAAAAACTAGTTCCAATTTCACGCAACACAAACTCCGTGATCGGTTTTTGCCTGTTATGATGTCAACGACAATTTCCTACTCTGCCTAATTATTATTGTCCCGGGCTATTGTGGTCGTACATCGACTTTTTGTTACCTCGCACATCACCTGTGTAAAATTGCACTTTCGATTTTGGTTTCATATTAAAACTTTGCTTAAGGAAGCTTACGCACGAGCGACTGTTGACGTCTAGGATTGACATTTAAACCACACGCCAATGTGTGATTCAAATAGGTGATAAATATAATGTAGAGCGAGACATACTTATCCGAGGGGTTTCAACTTACTCCTTAGGAAAAGCAACTCATCTGTTGTCAACCTCAGACAAAAATCTAATCTCATCTGGTTAATCTGGTCTAAACTTATCTAGCAACTAACCATCAGGGGGACTGCATACTCATTTGATACTTCAAATTATTAAAAAAAATGAACCAATAGTTGTACATAATATCAGAATAATATTTGTGTTATCGATATAAATACGTAAACAAACTTGAATTGCCTTTCAAAGACAATGCACCTAAAGCCTAAATAGACCAATAAATCACACCATCATTAAGATGTCTGCCTAACTACGAGTACATCGTCCCGCTAAAATTATCGAATGCACGCGATTCAGAAATTCCACTAATGTGAATCAGCCATCACTGCTCTCAATGGCGCCTATTGATTGACTCTTTGTATAAGGCAGGGTTTCTCAAAGTTGTGTATCCCTTGGAGTAAGCCAGTTTAACATAAAGCGTAGGCAAGAAGAAAGATATGTAATGGAGGCTGCTTAACTAACTGGTGCCCGCACAGCTAGATTAAAGCAAAATTGGTCCCAGATACGATTTAATGTGACACCAGAAACAAGCTTTTCCAGCACGTTCATAAGCAACACCCATATCCATTGCTGTATTTATATGTGATCGTATTTGTTTTATAATTGAATATGTCTATGTAAATCAGTTTTTAGATTTCCACATTATATCCTTTTAGCAGAGGGCTATTGGATCGTAATCAATAACCCCTTGATATTTTACAGATTATGTACAACTATGGCCATTGTTACAGCAAATACTAAAAGTGTAAAAAGATCTTGATTGTGATATAGAATCCACCATGTGGCAACAATTTTGGATTGCACTTGGCATTTTTAAATTCTTTAAAGGAAGTTGCCCGTATTTCAAAAGTCTTAGTCTTCATTTGATGGTGGTTCGACTCCGGCGGCACCACCGCCACACCAATTTCTACCTAATAACAGCGGTGTTACGCGCTGCTGTGTTCCGGTTTGAAGGGTGTGGTAAGGGAGACAGACTTTTCCGAGGCGTTCCAGTTTAGTCCCCAGGGGTAGCGGCGCATCTGTGGCCGACCTCAGGTAGGAATATCTATTCCTATCTGGGGTTGATTACAGATGTCCATGGGCGGCAGTACCCACTTACCATTAGGTGGACTGCATGCTCGTCTGCTACTCTTATAATATAAAAAAAGGTGAAACTGTAAGTTTGAGAATCGCTGGTACAAGATATCAGTTAAGTTGAATTAATCCGGCAATACTACGAAATTGAACATCGATAACATCTCGATGTCTAGACAAGAATGATATCTATTTGCCATTTATGTAGTTTTGTATAACAATAGCGGTTACGTTTGTTTGTTTGTTTAAATTCTGACAGGCTTAGGTACAGCTATCGACATTTGAATGTGTCAATATTTCTAATATGATATCATCATAGATATATATCAGTAGGATATCTATGGATATCATTATTTCATGTATTTTAGTTTTAGCTCAAACCTAATTCTGTCAGATAACAGTACCTACAGTACCCTTAGTACGGGTTTTTACGTTTTTGGCGCCCCCAGCGGCCTGTATCAGAACTGATTGGAAATGTGCAATACGTGAGCAAATACTTAAACAAATACAAAAACAGTAATTGTAAAAACCTAAAAACTCATACTAAGGGTACATATTATAACCGTTTTAAGGAGTAGGTACGTAGGTTCCGTAGGAGATCCCGGAGTCCTCTTGGCAACGTAGAGGAAGGCCACCGGGGGGGTTTTAGTGCGGTAAAAATCCCACATAACCCTGTGTCGCTCCCACGGCACCGGGTACCTTTTGAAGGTTTCCCCCTCGTAAACAAAAAAAAAAAAGGAGTAGGTACGATGAACTTAACATCGACTTCAAAGCCGGGACGCTGCCGGTCATATTTTTTCGTACAGGTATACAGGACTATAACGGTATATACTAGTTGCACACATTCCAATATGCGTACAAACTATTAGAAAAATCAAAAAACAATTTCAGATCGGATTCAGATGCAGAAAAGTAAGTGTCCGTCGTTTTCTTCCACTAATGGAAATTATTTGTTGACTACTAATATTGATTTCTCAAAAAATAACTATTCACTATCAAATTGTTTTATTACTTTTTGGTTTTCCAAAGTAGGGAAAATGCGACATCCATATAAGCTTGCTTTTCTTTTCTATGCATATAAGAGTATAGGTAACACCATAATCATATTTTTTAATTCAGTAGTCAATGGCGTTTTCCATAAAACTACTTTCCAGGACTCAAAACGCGACTGTTATGAATGTTATATTAAAGGGTGCATTTATTCATTTAATTAATACCATTGTCAAAGTAGTTGTTTCTGTAGTTCGCTCTTTACAGATTTTAGGACATATGATTCAAATAAAGCTTCAAAAATAACATTAAAACAAGTTCATTAAAAATATCAATTAATACTTAAAACAACCATTACAGAGAAGGTAATTAATAATTAATACCTAATTAAAAAACCGAGTATGTCATCCTCAGGTTTCGTGGGAGCTACAAGCTGTTAAACCGCAAACTGTACTTGTTGTTTTATAGTTGGATTTATTTTCTGTCCGCCCACGTCCTTGGTGAAGAAACCTTAAAAATGTCTCCAAGGTGGTCCACTTTGTGGCTAATTACTTTCAGTGGCCTTGCAATATGTATAACGAGTTCTCTGAACGTCATCTAATACCACAGATGAAGTAAACTAATAGAGTCCTAATGTACACTTTATTTTTGTTACAGAATAACGTCATAAGGTAAGTACTAGTAACGTACTTTTGTGCCGTAAAAAAATCTAAAACTGAATTTTCTTAATAATGCTTTCTGGATAATGCAATAATGATTGCCTAATGTAATTACGCTCTTGTTTGTAAAATACCCTTTTTTTTGTTTACGAGGGGGAAACCTTCAAAAGGTACCCGGTGCCGTGGGTTATGTGGAATTTTTACCGCACTAAAACCCCCCCGGTGGCCGTCCTCTACGTTGCCAAGAAGACTCCGGGATCCCCTACGGAACGCAACCGGAGTATTCTGAACGCGTTGCCCCTTCGGGCTCCACCTAGGTGAGCTCCAGGACTCGCCTCACCGTCTGGTGTTTACGTCGGTATGCGACCACACACACACACCGCCGTCCTTCCCGGAGTTGCTTGCCGGACGGCTCGACCCCCCAATCTTGCTACCCGCAACCCCGGAAGCCCCCCTTTTAGTCGCCTCTTACGACAGGCAGGGGATACCGTAGCCCTATTCTAGTCCCGGGACTACAAAGACATTGTACAATAAGCTTTTTATCAATTTTAAGTTAACGAGTATATGTTACTACATAAATATCGCGATGAGTTAACAAACCTTTTTCAAAACTTTTTCTTATAAGATTGTTACACATTAGGACTCTATTTATTCGCTCATTCTATATCAAAGACTAACTGTGCATTTAATTATAAATTACGAGAGCATCGATAATTATCTATCTTATAAAGACTTGTGTAATCACTACGACATGAAAAATAGAAAGTGATAAGGCCATTTAAATGTATTAATGTCCAAACAAATCAATGCGTACAATTAGCTCTTAGACAATCTCTAATTTATTTTCTACGATGTGATTGTAAAATCTAATTTAGGTTTTAATCTGTCTATGTTATTCGTAAATTATTTTCTATTTACAAAAGATAATATACTTATTAACAACAAGATTGCGCGGTATTTCATATGTTTTTAATTCTCATACTAAACCCTTAAAATGTTCTATTTTTCAGGAATATCTGTAATCTCCTGAATAAAAGATTATTTGTTAGAAAAAGTTCTATCTAAATGACTTCACCCATTCTAAGATAAATAGATCGATAGGTAGTCAGAAGATAAAAAAAAACTGTTTTTTCACGTGAACGTGAACAACAGGTGCTTCAAATTCTTACCAACATGTCATCCAAGAATTTTAATTAATAATACACCTGTAATAAAGCATATACAACGTTCCTAACCTAATTTTTGTTATAATTAAAGTACATTAATATTGTAACATAATATTACCTGTAATCCGGTTGACCGCATCATATGTGATTTCGACGAGCGATTCCTAACATAAACGATAGTCATACTTTAAACTTTTCATTACGCATAACCAATATAACATATTGAAGACGGAACATAAACCATAAATAACTATCCGCACAAACCAATGCAAAAAGACGCCGTCGAGCGAATCAAATTTTAATTATCCCCAGAAGATTAATAAACAATGTTCAGCATTAATAAATTTGTCACCGCATTATAGATAGTGCTAGAATTCGAATCTTGGACAATGAACCAACACTGAGTTATTATTCTGATAGCCCATTAGTCTCGAAGCTACAGAATAATGGCCGGGGAACAGATACCGTCAACTGGAAATGACAAACTCTTTGCATAATTAATTAATGTAAGGATGATGTGTGATGTGAGATGTATCATTGCAAGTTAAAAGGCAAATCGAAATGTAGAGGCATAAGAGCCACTGAATTTGGGATTTATTTGTATAAAAACTTTGTAAAGGCAACGCTTTATTATACCGAACTGTAATTACCCAGGTTGGTCTTTTTTTGTTATCGAGGGGGAGTCGCCACTTACGACAGGCAGGGGATACCGTAGCCCTATTCTGGTCCCGGAACTACAGGGACAACCCAGGTTGGTCTACTCAATATTTTTGTATCATAACACCCGTACCTGATAATTAGATAATAACATCGACGAAAAAATTAAAATTTTGTTATTTTTGTTATTCATGAAAATTCCCGCTAAAATTCAGTGTGAGTGTGTGAACACACACAAACAACGAAACCCAGAACAAAATCTAAATTTGACGTATATGTGGTTCCTCTTTTCTTCTTTTAATAGATAGAAGTAAGAAACGATATGCAGTTACAATCCTCCGTGGGCATCTGGCAACTCTATATTTTATTTTAACATTACCTGAAGCCGATCCCACATGCATCAGAAGTCTCCAAACTTGACGTTCGCTTCATTCGCGTAAGTCATTCAAGAAAACCACATAATATTACTAAAATGCTTTTGCAATTGCAATTAGCACCTTCCAGCATTTCTCCCATTATAATTCCGTGTCCAGCTTAGAATAATGGAGCTGCTCGTCGGTAATTCACTAAGCGATGCTATCGGTTGTCGATGGACCCCTTTTTATGAGCGCTCCGCAGATAGAGAAAGAGTTGGCCAAACCAACTCCAAGGTTTATTGTGTCGTAGCGGTCTGCCGTTAGGAACCGCCTCTAGACTTGTTTGCTTGTTTAGGATATAACTGTTTTGGGTTATTTTCTTTGAATACTATGATAACCGATACAATTTGTTTTTTTATTAATCGACTTCGACAAGGAGGATGATTTGTATTCTGTATGTATTTTTTACGGAGAAGTCGGTTGTATTTCTTTGTTTTTGAGAGTTTGATTCTTCCTAAAATGTTTTCTTCCGATTTTTTATATTCATAAAAGTAAATATAATTTAAAAATTATCTAAAAATTATCTAAAAATTTCTAAAAATTTCTAAAATTATCTAAAAATAAATTGCCAAATAATTTAGTCGGAGTCGGATTTTATGTAACATATTGTGAGTACAATAGGTTTTTATATTTATTTATTTCCAATATATAATTTTATTCCAACTCCTAAATCCATACGTCTGTAAAGCTAGAAAGGTCAAGTCGGCAGAATCACTCGTTTTATATCTCAAAATTTAGTGCTCATTTAGTGCTAATTTAGTGCTGATAACAGATATTTGGTGCTGTGATAGGGGGACTAAAAATGAGAACACTGCTAACTTTTCATTAAGCTAGAAGTGACGTCTGTAAAGCTAGAAAGGTCAAGTCGGCAGAATCACTCGTTTTATATCTCAAAATTTAGTGCTCATTTAGTGCTCATTTAGTGCTGATAACAGATATTTGGTGCTGTGATAGGGGGACTAAAAATGAGAACACTGCTAACTTTTCATTAAGCTAGAAGTGACGTCTGTAAAGCTAGAAAGGTCAAGTCGGCAGAATCACTCGTTTTATATCTCAAAATTTAGTGCTCATTTAGTGCTAATTTAGTGCTGATAACAGATATTTGGTGCTGTGATAGGGGGACTAAAAATGAGAACACTGCTAACTTTTCATTAAGCTAGCAGTGTACCATTCGTGACCGCGCTATGATACAGTTGGAGCGAGAGGCACATCAGCTAATAATTTAGTGCTCAATTAGTGCTGCCTGTACAAGCAAACATATTTTTCAAAAAAAAATTTTTTCAATTTTTAAGTATAGGTAACTGGTGACATAATGATACGAGCAATCATAGAGCTGAAAGATGACTTTAAAATCGGTATTGGTGAAATTGAAAAGAGTTACAAATTAGTGCTAAATTAAAGCAACCGGTGAACCCAGAATTTTTTTTAGGAAAATCATTATTCAACTGCCCGCTAAAAAAATCGAAGATTTTCAATAATCGAAAAGTTATAGGTATTATTCTGTATAGCAAATATCGAGTTTTCATCAGATCTCAACGTTATAAGGTCACAGGAAACGACCCTGACTCCCCTAGCGATGGAGCCGCTGTGTGTATGTGTGTGTGTGTGTGTGTGTGTGTGTGAAATTTTTTTTTTTTCAAATCAACTACTAGCAGTCTTGAGAGCTATAAAAAGACTCGAAAACGAAAACAAATGGAATCAAATGACGTCACCATTTAGTGCTCAATTAGTGCTGACAGTACAGCGAAAGATTTTTTAAATATATTTTTTTTCAAATCAACAACTGCTAGTATAACGACGCCAGCAGTCTTAAGAGCTAGAAGAAGACTCGAAAACGGAAACTAATGGAATCAAATGACGTCACTATTTAGTGCTCAATTAGTGCTGTCAGTACAGCAAATAATTTTTGAAATATAATTTATTTTTTATTTTTTTTCAAATCAACTACTGCTAGTATAACGACTCCAGCAGTCTCAAGAGCGAGAAAAGTACTCTAAAACGGAAACTAATGAATCTTTTGAGATATAAAACGAGTGATTCTGCCGACTTGACCTTTCTAGCTTTACAGACGTCGCCAGCAGCCTTAAGAGCTAGAAGAAGACTCTAAAACGGAAACTAATGGAATTAAAAGACGTCACCATTTAGTGCTCAATTAGTGCTGACAGTACAGCGAAAGATTTTTTAAATATATTTTTTTTCAAATCAACAACTGCTAGTATAACGACGCCAGCAGTCTTAAGAGCTAGAAGAAGACTCGAAAACGGAAACTAATGTAATCAAATGACGTCACTATTTAGTGCTCAATTAGTGCTGTCAGTACAGCAAATAATTTTTGAAATATATTTTTTTTTATTTTTTATTCAAATCAACAACTGCTAGTATACGACGCAGCAGTGTTAAGAGCTAGAAGAAGACTCTAGAACGGAAACTAATGGAATTAAAAGACGTCACCATTTAGTGCTCAATTAGTGCTGACAGTACAGCGAAGATTTTTTAAATATATTTATTTTTTATTTTTTTTTTCAAATCAACAACTGCTAGTATAACGACGCCAGCAGTCTTAAGAGCTAGAAGAAGACTCGAAAACGGAAACTAATGGAATCAAATGACGTCACTATTTAGTGCTCAATTAGTGCTGTCAGTACAGCAAATAATTTTTGAAATATATTTTATTTTTTATTTTTATTCCAAATCAACAACTGCTAGTATAACGACGCCAGCAGTGTTAAGAGCTAGAAGAAGACTCTAGAACGGAAAACTAATGGAATTAAAGACGTCACCATTTAGTGCTCAATTAGTGCTGACAGTACAGCGAAAGATTTTTTAATGTAATTTTTTTTTTTTTTTTCAAATCAACAACTGCTAGTATAACGACGCCAGCAGTCTTAAGAGCTAGAAGAAGACTCGAAAACGGAAACTAATGGAAATCAAATGACGTCACTATTTAGTGCTCAATTAGTGCTGTCAGTACAGCAAATAATTTTTGAAATATATTTTATTTTTTATTTTTATTCAAATAAACAACTGCTAGTATAACGACGCCAGCAGTGTTAAGAGCTAGAAGAAGACTCTAGAACGGAAACTAATGGATTTAAAAGACGTCACTATTTAGTGCTCAATTAGTGCTGACAGTGCAGCAAAAGATTTTTTAAAAATATTTATTTTTTATTTTTTTTCAAATCAACAACTGCTAGTATAACGACGCCAGCAGTCTTAAGAGCTAGAAGAAGACTCGAAAATGGATACTAATGGAATCAAATGACGTCACTATTTAGTGCTCAATTAGTGCTGTCGTTGTAGTAAAGGAGTTTTAGACAATAATTTTTTTTTTTTTTTTTTTTTTTTAATAATTTCAAGTTTACCTTTTATATAAGGAAAAATTGTATTAAATGTTGAAGTATGTATAATGTCACTCTGTATACTTCTAGATACATAATATAGTTTTCTTTCTATGAAATTCATCTGTTGTATAAACCACTTCATCAACAATTCAATTAACAACAATCAAAGTTAAATACGCGTTCTGAACTATTCACCTTTACAATAATGAATTCCACGATTCATGAATTACGTGATTTAAGGGTTACATAGGTTTGGGAGCTTCAGAATAATCAAATCTTTTTAATTGAGCTTATGAAATTTTACAATATGTTTACAATATTCGTTCAAATTTTCAAGTCGATCGGCGTAACAGTGTAGGAGATAGAGCTTAGGAAATTTTGCTCTCAAGCTGAATTAAACGTAAACTAAAAATTCTAAACACGTTTTTTTGAAACGATGTTATCAAAATTGGTTGACAAAATTTTTGCGAAATTTATTACAAGTGTTCGAGATACTATTGATAAGGACTCGAATAAACGGATTTTTTTTTATTACAACTATTTTTACAATATCAAAGTTTAGAGCAAGTTTTAGAGAAATTTGAGGTTTTAAACTACCGAAAATTCAAATTATAATTTTTTTTCTTCGTCGAATTTGTAATTTGAGGATTCAACTGAAAGATAAGATTCAATTTGATTTCTTCTGTCATGAGTTATGCTGCCAACACGATAACATTTTTTTTAGTAGGGTCACTGGAGATGACTTCGCAATGACTAAATTATTAACATTTGTCAAAAACTCAACGCATTGAAAATCTCTATCATAATACCCCAAGGTAACAGAAGGACAGAATATTCCTGACATATAATCCCAAAAAAGTAATTGGAACCATAAGATAATTCTTAGGATAGTGACTATTTCCCAATTCTAATCAGTTATTTATACGGTCAAATGGTACAATAATCTACATAATTAAAAGTAGTACTATTGGTATTATACCGATTTTAAAGTCATCTTTCAGCTCTATGATTGCTCGTATCATTATGTCAGCAGTTACCTATACTTAAAAATTGAATTTTTTTTTTTTTGAAAAATCTGTTTGCTTGTACAGGCAGCACTAATTGAGCACTAAATTATTAGCTGATGTGCCTCTCGCTCCAACTGTATCATAGCGCGGTCACGAATGGTACACTGCTAGCTTAATGAAAAGTTAGCAGTGTTCTCATTTTTAGTCCCCCTATCACAGCACCAAATATCTGTTATCAGCACTAAATTAGCACTAAATGAGCACTAAATTTTGAGATATAAAACGAGTGATTCTGCCGACTTGACCTTTCTAGCTTTACAGACGTTAAATCCATTGTTACTTTATACAAAACAAATAAATAGAACTAAGTTCGATAAAGATATTGTAAATGTGGTGTGTCGTGATACACCTAAACACGTAAAACAAACAAACAGGGTAAAAAGATTAATCTACCATTAGTGCTTGTCAAGTGTATGTGCTCGCCAGCGCCGCCATTAAAAACTCCAAGCGTACCCGTTACATACTAAAATACCAAAAAGCCATTGTGCCTATGTCTGACATACAAAATAACGATGAATGTAAAAATATGATTGAAAATATTATTAGATTACATTAAATAATTGATCTGATAATTACAAAAACATGACTGGCTACATACCTAATACTATTTTCAAATTCGTTCAGACAATCAATTTAATTTCGTGCAAAGGTTAACTTGATAATTAGATTAGATATTAAGGTTAAGGTACGGAATGCCAGTCGTAATCATATTTTGATTGTTGAACGTTGATTTGATCAAAAAATTATATTTCATCCAGAAACGAAGGCAAAAACAACTAGTGTCTATAATAGCTATAGTGAAACACATATTGTTTCATGATGCAGTGCAATAAAATGTAAACATTTCATTCTCAAAACCAACACATTGTACCTAATCTTAGTCCTGTAGGAGGTAACGGGGCTAGGCTGCTGCATTCTTGTAGGGAGGGTTTGTTAATGGTAAATTTATTCAATGTTTTGCCTACGATGGACATTTGACAAATTAGTCAAATAATATATATTGAGTATTAATAGTGGACGTAACACGATGCTTCTCGGTGTTACTTATTTCGACAAACATATAGCGTTTCAGACACGCGTGGTAGACAAATAGTGTTTTCCTATATATTTAATATCTATCGTAACATAACTGCACAGACAAGGGCCGTACTTGTCAAAATGGTGTAGAATACGATCTTATCTGTCATTGCACACAAAATTCGGAATAAATCTCATTGAAACTCCTCACTATTGCTATATCAGAGTTAAGTATGGCGTACCTCCCTTTAATCGATATACACAGAGCTTTAATGTAAAGGACATTATGGTGATTATTTAACTAGACCACGAACAAAACTGATAGTGTCGTAGAGTAAAATACATCGGACACCATTACTGTAGTAAGCCGTGGAAGGGATTTATGAAGTTAGCTCTCGTAAGTAGCAAAACGGAGTAAGCGGCTTGACTGGTGACTTGATCAAGGATGCCGAAAACATTATTTGAAATTAAATATTATCAAAAATAAAATAAAAGAAATAAGATAATTAAGATTTAGACCTTGAACGCGTTAAATGAGATTTAGGTCTTCTTTTATTGATAATAATAAATCTCATCTATTTTTACCTACTGTAGATCAAAGTTAAACAATTCTATATTGAATATCAACAATATATTGATTTTTAGTTACAGGCGTTGATGTACTGTAAATAAAATCAAAACACACAAACAAATGTGGTAACACAAGCCCACACAAACAAAGATAAGTAAACGCAAACAGGTAACAGAAAAAAAACTACTTGAAAAGCTTTATACTTTAGAAATATATGCAAATATTTTTATAAAGTACCTATACAAATATTTAAAGATAATATACTATGACCAGACTAACTACTCTATTTAGAAGGTACTTTATGAAGATCGTGATGAGATGATATCTACGAGTATCATGCCCATTGCCCATGTTGTATAGCAAGACGTGACAAAACAAATACTCATTGTCTACTGTATGAAAGTATCTTGTCAAATTTTGTCACATCATCTTGTTATGGATTCATCACGTAAATAAATTGTTGGATGAAATGTTAACAGATAAAAATATTTTTCTTTAAAACTGTAGCTAATGAGCATCTACATTAGGACCTTCCATCTACAACAGGGGCTGTACTTGACGCATCACAGATCACCAATCCTGGAATTAAGACAGACGTCTCGTACATAAGTCAGCCAAAATGGATATATTGTTTCACAGAAAAAGGTGTCTAGGTGGTACCTGTCCAGTCGAACCATAATGGCTCTACCAACTTTCGAAAACTTTATAATTGAGTCTGCTAGAACCAGAGTGGCCTAACTGCATTTTAATGATTTTTGACCTATCTGTATTTCGTAATTTAAAAATGTTGTATAGTCCGCATAAAACTGCTAGTCCGCTCTGAATATAGAAATGAATCGCGTCGCCATAGTAAATTGTATGACTACACCTCCTCGCAACAACTTCAAAGCGGACTAAACACTTTTACTTTTCTCCACATTGTAAATCGTTTTTTGTAATTAGGCTACTCTGGTTCTAACAGCCTCAATTACAACAGTTACTTAATTAAAATTTCTTAAACAATAACTGCCCTGCACTAGGATTCACTGGCGGTCGTTGAGCCATAGATACATAGATAGACGAATACACAAACATCCAGACCCGGAACAGAAATCTAAATATAACATTTAAATATTTGTCTTGCCGGGGATCGAACCTGAAACCCTCACGTCAGACTAGCAATGTGGCCGCCTAGCAACGCTGTTCATTACTTTGGTGTTAAATAATAATAAAAATAAGTTCACTTTGTATTTAGAACGTAGACATCCTTAGAGTAGATGACCTATAGTGATATTATGAAGTATTTAACGCGCGGTAGGGCAGGGCGTAGCGACGCGTGCGCAACTAGGCTTAGTGGGGCGGTCGGGAGGGGAGGAGGTTACCGAAGGGACAAAACTAGAAGCCAGTGGTGCAAGGTATGAACGGATAGCTTATTTCGCAATCATGTTTTGTGTGATAATTATTGAAAAATATTTCTTTTGGTCGTTATAATATAATTTTAGGAGGAAGGCATATGATTTGAAATTCAATACGGATTTTTCACTTATTTTTATAGAATAAAGCTATCTTAACCATGAGCGAAACAATCGCTAGCTAGCTACTGCGTCCCATAGACATCTGGAATGAACCCCAGAAAAGACCACCAGATTCCCACCTCAGGTCGGCCACAGATGCGCTGCTCCCTCTGAGGATTAAGCTGGAATCCCTCGGAAATATATCCAACCAAATTATTTTTTTTATACAAAATTGGTTCTTTACAGAGCACTTTTTGAATGTCAATACATCTACCACCACTTCACAACGTGTTTCGTTATGGAGAAGAATGTACCTATTTATGACTTCCTTAGCACACCATTCAAACGAGAAGGTAGCAACGCTTAACACAGGTGTGATAAGACAGAAATAGGTGTTGTGGTGGTTGACACAACGTAAACCGCTGTCACTTGTAACTCGGTGCTAGGAAGAGTGGCCGGGCCGGCGCGGCGTCGGCGTCGTGCAGCCATCGAGCGGCTATTGATAAATCATCGACAGGCCACGCGCGCCCCCGGCTGGCGCAACCGACCGACCGACTCAGATACACACTGACACAAAGCTCTCAAATACCCGAGTTTTTACATACCTACCTACTGCCAACAGTTACTGCTGAATGCTAGTCACTCTGTACATGAGCTTTTTGTTTGAAAACAGTAGTTGGTCAAACTTTATCGATCGAATTTTGACAATATGTTTGTCAAATTTCTAACTTTCGTAAGCAAAACATTAGATTGATTGTTAATAATAGGTTATGTAGACCTTAGAAATAGGCGGTGGTTGTCCACTAGTACCTAATCAAATCTAAGCAAAAACTACCTGTCTACCAACTAATGACCTGTATTTAGTGAGAAATCACCAAATTCAGCAAACACAGAAACAGAGAGTCGTCAGTTATGGTCAAACAACATTTTGCAATGAGGCACTAAAGGGATATTTCATTTCCCAAATTTAACACCAATAAAAATATATGACTAAAAATCCAGTTTTACCTAAAAATTCAATTCAGAATATTTCCTAATAGTCAACTTATGTAATTACACTCAGTATCTGTAACATAGATTTTACTTCCGTTTGATAAAACAAGTTACTTATCTAAGTAAATAAATCGCCAAATTCAATGTATATTGAATCGCCAAGTTCAATTCATTTTCAAGTATCCGCTCAATCATTCAATTCCCAACATTCTAAGCCTCCGGCATCGTCATTAGCTAACAACCACTGATAAGAGGTATAACCCATCTGCGAAGGTATTCGCGTGGGCGACACATGTTAATTAAACCAACACACTAATTAAAGCGGTGACGTTGCCTGTAATTGGTGGTAATTGCATTGCGGATAGCGAATTGTCTTTCCAATAAAGGTTAAAGGTATCCAGTTCACACTAAAGGAATTTAAGACTGAATTAATTTACTAAATCGTGGTCCGAGCTGCTAGTTATGTACACTTGCGTCCATTCGTTTGTTTAACCTACATTAAATTGACTACGGAATTGAGTTTATTACAAAACTGTTGTACTGTTTTTGTGTTTTTTCGTTGTGTTGTATAAGAAAGCCGTATGGAGTAGCGATTTTAGGTTCGATCTCTAGCTAGACAGACTTTGTTATTAAGATTTTTGTTTTGTATAACATGATCTACATACAGGAAATTCTAATTTGTTACCATATAAAAATCTTTGTTTTATTAACAAAAACAGTTTAACAGATCTCAGTTAAATTCTTTACTCTGCAACAAAATATCGACTTAATCTGTTTATTGAAAAGAAGTTTGTATTCTACGTATTTACCGTTCATGCAGCGGACATTCAGAGCGAAAAATTAAAATTCGAAATTACAGAGATACTTCATTCTCCATATTTCTTGATATATTGCTTTATTAGCGATCGTTGAGAATAACGGACAGTAAATGAAACGCAGGGTTCAAAAGGTACTCAAAACAAACAGAATGAATTGCCCAAATTAACAAGCCGGCATTCGATCCCAAGTTTCAATTAAATAACCAAAAGTGCCAATTTCCTACTCAAATGTATGTATGACCTCAAATAACACGGGCCTTTGTGTTTACGGTCCTTCAATTTAATACCCATGCAACATACATGCGCATGCGCACTATACTTAGCGTCAGAGACCCAGTATAATTTACTTAGTTATAACATTACCGGCCAATTTTGAGAGCCCTCGATTTTACGGACACGAGAAATCATTTTCGAAAATTTATGACGTCATTAAATCGCTTGATGGATTGATCGATATCTTGTTTTATCTGATTTTATACGAGCTGTGCAAAATCATCTACCTTTCTTACTTTTTATTTAGTTATAAAGTAGGAACGTGTTTAAAGATTCTGTAAAAAGGCCGTCGCACAACTTACAAGTTACTACAGTGCCTAACTTTAACTGAAAGTTTTAGTGTAATGGCTACAAAATATAAAAGAAGATTTAGTTTCAACTTTGAGTTAATATAAAGATAATATGTACAAAGTATTTTTTAGAAAATTTTGATGATTACATATATCCATATCTCTCTGTGCTCTGCGTGCACTCTCTATGACTACCCTAGTAACAACATATACAAAGGTAGGTAGATAGTTACATACCGAAATCAGAATTTGCGCCTGACTAATTTTGAAATCAAAGGTATTTTCTCACGCAAAGAGCTTCCGTGAATGATAACGGCGGCGCATTGCATTTAAAGATTTTAAAATTTTTGAGAACGAACACTCTCAAGTAAGCCTGTGTGTGTTAGTTACACGCGGAAAAATATTACGCAAATAATTTTTTGTTTTTGGTAAATGACGAAAAAACTTGGTCAGACACGAAAGTCGCTAATAATTTACTCGTACATATCAAATATGTTGTTATTTAATGTCAATAAATTACATAAACTTTGAAACCTGTTGTACCTTGAAAAATAAAAAGATTTGCTAAACATTTTTTTTAATATTTCTTACATCAATCACATTAAGATTACGAAGAGAAATGCAATTACTCGTAAAATGCATGCATTCGCCGGAATGGCTCGGTTACATCGCATGAGTTTCGTATATCACGCTGTTACAGCACTTGTGGATTGATTTTATTCAAATTGTTATAAAACGACCAGTGCACGTAATCCAGTGTGAAATTAATAGTCAGTGGCGACGCACAAAGCCGGAGCCAGATGGAATCAATTGTTTGACCACAGAACTCATTCCGAAGCGTAAACACTGAATGTGAAATTTCGATTGTCGAACGAAATTGTCTACGCAACGTTGCTTGCTCCATGCTCCATTTCTCACACGGATCTCTCATCAATACACGGTGTTGTTTGTTTGTTTTTTGGTGTATTCTACGTATTTATATAATAGAACACTGCAACACGTAGATATCTCTGATAGATCGAAGCCTCTTGAAGCTGATAGGAACTCTTTTGCTTTCTTTAGAAAATAATTAGAACATCTTATGCAAATTACCTTTTGCTTACTATGAGTAGAGTCATCAACAATTACGGTCTAACTAATGGACGAGTGTCTGCTAAGAAAAATAAAATCAATAAAACAACATCGTTATTAAAATCAAGGTAAGATATTAACCGTATTCTTCTTGAAAAGGCAAAATATATAGGCACAAAGACACAGGAAGAAGTGACGATATTCATAGAGGAATTCAAAAATAATACGTAGTACTACATGTAAAATGCAGTTAATTCATAATAGTGTACCTGCTCCGGATATAACGAAGCTTCTCAATCAAGCCAAGCAATAAACATCTTCAGCAAAAAACGAACGTAATTCAATGTAGAAACGTAATAACATCCGAACATTTAAAAAGCGTAACATAAATCATTGTTATTAAAAATAAAATGAGAACTTCGTTCGAATTTCAAACTGCGGTCAAGTCGCACGTCTACATGGTATTTGGCAGCTCGGTCACGTACAGAGCAACTACAATAAGCAGAACAGAACTGCAGTTATGACACGCCTAGAAACGCAATACTTTCGATTTTATTTTAGAATTCCGCTACACACTTTTGACAGTATCTCTGCCGAAAAAATAACTACATATTCAGGACGCATTGACTCTCTTGGAAGATAGCCCTCTTACTGTATATTACTCTCTTAATGTACCTCTTGTGTTTTGTATTTGTAGACGAATGTACCTATGTTTTTAAGAAATATTAGTAACTAAAACAGGGTAGTCGTCCTTATAGAAAGTAGTCCCTGCCCGTAATGGAGGAATCCTTAATCAAGTAGAAGTATTGAAACTACCGAACCTCGGTCACAAATGCTTTGCTATCCCATAGGACTAAGTTGAAATACCTTGTGTACTACTCTTACCACTCTCTTCAATATCTCATCTTTCTTGTGGAATATCTTATCTTACTTACTTACTTATCTTCTTGAAGTAATGCAGAAGAATAAGTTCTTAGGGACTAATATCGGTAACCAATACTGGTAAATTATTAGGTTGCAATGTCCTCTACGCGTTTTTACGTCAAAAGCACCTTTTGAAAGCTGGTAAAATAAGTATGTTTTGACAAGGGAGGGTACACATATTTGTAGCGGAAAGGGGTACTTGCTCTTTAATGGAAGTGCATATGAGGCGAGCATCATAAACTTCGGGCATGGCAATGCACCTGTGATCGAGTTCAAGCAGTTTCCCCGTCCTTTATGGAGGCGGCAGATGTGATGGTGGCAGTGACTTCTATCATCAGGTCATAAGCGTGCTCGTTTGCTTCTTCAATATTAAAACCTTTGCTATGTAGTTCATGCGTACACGGTAAAAACAAATAAAATACACCCCTCTTTCTGCGACCCCTTTAAGGCTCCACAACTACCTTTGACCCATAAATAGCAAGCGAAAATATATCAATACAAAACAAAATTCCACTGTTTTATTTAACATCCAAGCGCCGAATTGAAGCTTTATATTTAGAAACAAATGTCAGGTCTAGTAAAATGTATTTGGTATTAGCCAGGGGCTGCCATCGTCAGGTGTGGCCGCTGGCTGCGTGAGTCACTGGCCCGCGCCGAATTCCATAGATAACCGGCAACTCCTTTATTCTCTCTGCCGTAGCCACAGACTAAACATCTCTTAGAAGTGTTTCTTAAAATATATCAGACGCTAGGCTCGTAGTCTTTTGTTTTTAATCTAGGAGTTAAGCTACGAATTTTGATTTGAAAGTTTTTTGTGAGTATTATTTAGGATTTGTTTTTAATCTAGGAGTGAAGCTACGAATTTTGACTTGGAAGACTTTTTGTGAGTATTATTAAGGAGTATTTACAGGTGTACACCTGATGGTAAGTAGTAAGTAAGTAAGATTAGATTCATAGGTGAGGTTGGTCAAAGAAAAAGTAATCTAGAAGGCCTAGGAAAAGTTAGTCTCCCTCAAACCAGAACATAGCATGGCTATATACTGCTGGTATAAAGCAGGATGAGGTAGTGGCGGTGATTGAAACTCGAGACGTATCGTAAATTAGAAATGTAATAGGAATTCATTTCTAGTTTATTTACTGCAACTCTGATGCCTATTTATGCCGTTATCCCCTTTGTATATGAATCTATACTAATATTATAAGGAGGAAAACTTTGTTTGTTTGTTTGATTATAATGAATAGGCTCAAAAACTACTGGACCGATTTTACAAATTCGTTCACCATTCGAAAGCTACATTATCCACGAGTAACTAAGGCTATATTTTATATGAAATATATTTGATAAATAGATTTTGAGGCGGTACAAAGTTTGCCGGGTCAGCTAGTAATGAATAAAAAAATATTTCATTTAACAGAAAGTGTATCCCTTGCATGGTATGCTAATTATCCTTTCTACGTGTTATGAACTCTGTGGCAATATCGACCATTGCTATATTATTCACGTTGCCCTTTACAACCGCGGTCACTAGATCTTGTCTTCGCCGCACCGCCTTAATACGTATTGATGGTCATTATTAGAAACGAATTCTATTATTAAATTAGGTTAGATTAGATTACAAATATAACAAGGTTTTTAAAATATGTGTAAGAAATATTTGTAAATAGATAGACAAGAACAAAATAATTTTATAGGTTCATTTTTTCTTTTGTTTATCAACGTTTTTTTGTACCTTTGCTATTAATTAAAACAATGCAAGATTATTACAATAAATAAGAAGTTTTTTTTTTATTCAACCCAATCCATTTACGCGTTTTAAATATAATATAATATGTATTAAATTTGGTTCTAACTATTATATAAGTTATTTCAGAAATATCCCTTCATATATAGGTATGAGTAAATAACTTATCATGTGACTACCAAATAATATTTTAACCCTTACACGAAATTTCATAAAAGGATAACAATGTCATGATAGCCTTTAGCATTTATGATCAATGGTAAGTGCGATTCGATTGGTGTGATATGAAGATAATCGCCGTCAATTTGTAAATGTTTCCAAGAGGACATCAATATTAGGTTCTGATAGTTACTTTAAATATATGATGCAGATGTGTTCATGATATTGTTAATGCGTTAAATTACGACATTACTCTTATCAGTCCAACTTATCCTCAGGACTAGCAATACATCTGATTAACTACAGTGCAGTGACTAACCTCATGTAGGATTGTGACCAGAATAGGGCTACGGTGTCCCCTGCCTGTCGTAAGAGGCGACTAAAAGGGGGCTTCCGGGGTTGCGGGCGGCAAGAGTGGGAGCTCAAACCGCCCGGCCAGAAAGCCGGTGTGGTCGCATACCGTCGTGTACAACAGACGGTGTGACGAGGGGCATGCTCACCTGGGCAGAGCCCGAAGGGGCAACGCACTAAGAGGACTCCGGTTGCGTTCCCCTGGAGATCCCGGAGTCCTTTACGCAGCGCCGAGGACGGTTTTAGTGCGGTAAGAATCCCACATAACTCTGTGTCGCTCCCACGACACCGGGGACCTTTCAAAGGTTTCTCCCTCGAAAACAAAAAAAGGACTGTACTCCTGCCTGGAGTGAAAATGTCCAAGAGCAAAGGTACATGAGCGATAGTTACCGCTCATACATAGTAAGTACTTAATACATAATGAAACGAATGAGTTGCGGTTGAGAATAGACAAATTTATTTCCTCTTTTATCTATAGTACACTAATATCTTAGTACATATTTTAATCACCAGATGACATTACTGTGTGATGAGTAGGTATTATTTTGATATATATTCCAACAGCACCACTTATCAAAATAATCTAATATGAATTTAGAACAAAAACAAAAAATAAAACACAAACAAGAAACTGAATTAACCTTAACAATTTAAAACATTTTAAATGACATGTCACCTAATAAATTAACAAAATAGTTATGTTTGGAACCACTGAGACTTTTTGTCAATATATCAGCAGGCATCTCAGATGTTGACAGATATATAATTTTTACAAGCTTATTAGAAACTACTTCACGTATAAAGTGGTAGCGAACATCAATATGTTTAGTACGTTTATGAAACAACGGGTTTTCAGTCAAACTCTGAGCTCCCTGATTATCATTATAAATTGATATGGTATAATTACAACCTACAATATCTGACAAAAGATTTTTTAAATAAATTGCCTCTTTACATGCCTCTGTTATAGCCATATATTCGGCTTCAGTACTTGATAAAGCTACTGTTTGTTGTTTTTTACATTCATATGATACTACCGAACCTGATAATTTGAAACAAAAACCTGTATAGGATTTCCTGTCTAAAGAACATGAAGCCCAATCGGCGTCAACAAAACCTTCTAAGTTACAAGTATCCTTAGTAAATTTCAAACCATGACTTAGTTTTTTTTAAATAACTGTTTGTCAACACATTCTGCCTTATCTAATTTTAAATTACATTCCATTGGAGTATCTTTCGTTTTACAATACATCATATTAAATTTTATAAGAATTTGATCTATAAATTGTTCCTGGTCAATAGTGATACTATTGTGCTGATATTTCACACGCATACCTAAACATCTTTTAATTCGACCCAAATCTTTAATTTTAAATTTTGACATAAGCTTTTTCTTTAAATCATTAGTCATTGTCTTACTATTAGAAAAAATGAAAAAATCATCAACAAATATTGCAATAATAGTCTGTTCATTTTCATATTTTTTACTATATAAGCATGGTTCTAAAACTGACTTTATATAACCCATATCCAACAAACAATCATTTATTCTGGCATTCCATGCTCTAGCCGACTGCTTCAAACCATAAATAGCTTTTTTAAGTTTAAGAACACAATTACTCGGACAAATTAAACTAGGAGGTGCCTGCATATATACAGTTTCGGTTAGAAAACCATTTAAAAATGCTGTAACTACATCAAGATGAGTAATTTCAAAATAATCAAATTTAACGCTTAATGCAAAAAGAAGTCTAAGTGTAGAGTACCTGAGGACTGGTGAATAAGTCTCGTTAAAATCTACTCCATGCCTCTGAGTGAAACCTTTTGCCACAAGTCTAGCTCTATACCTGACCTTGTTATTGCTTTCTGCCTTTTTCTTGAACACCCATTTGCACTGCACCACTCTATCTGCCTCCTCTTGGCCAACAATCTCCCACGCATGGTTGTCATGAAATGCTTGAAGTTCATCAGACATAGCTTGTTTCCATTTGTCTTTTTCTGGACCATTGGTTGCTTCTTCATAAGTAATGTCTTCAGCCCAAGACTCTGGTTCATCTGAAATGCAAAGATTTGTAAAACCATACCTCTCAGGGGGTCGCCTGGTGCGTTCACCCACCAATTGAGGCTCTTCATTCTCTGAGTAATCTTCTTCTTCAGATAATGTCTGATAAGACTCTCCTTCAGTTGAAGATATGCTTTTTTCTGAATCATATACATAAGTAGGATCATCTTGATTTATCAGTGTCGTATCGCTTTCTCTCATAGAACTTTCCCCATGTATTGATTGCTGTTTTTCTATCTGTCCTTCGTTTATTTCTATCGTCCCGTCCACACTTCAATTGGTGTCTTTTGGTCCAAGCCTGAAGCCGGCGTTCTATTTTTTAAGTATACTGCCGTGTTAACTGCTTCTGCCCAAAAACTTTTGTCCAGCTTGGCCTCGAACAATAAACATCTTGCACGTTCAACTATAGTCCTGTTGAAACGCTCGCAGAGACCATTCTGCTCCGGAGTGTATGGGTTTGTCTTCTGATGGATAATTCCACAATCTTTCAGATAATTTTCCATCATATCTGAACAAAACTCCCCTCCATTGTCGGTTCTCAATGTTTTTATCTTTGTTCCTTTTTGATTCTAAACCATTTTTTGAAATTCCTTGAAATACTGTAGAGTCTGATTTTTCTCCTTTATAAAATATATAAATGCCATCTTGCTAGCATCATCTACAAACAATAGAAAATATCTCGCCTGTCCAATCGATCGAACCTCCATAGGCCCACACAGATCTGAGTGAACTAAATCTAGCACTTCTGTACTTCTATTGTTTCGTAATTGGAATGGTAAACGACTCTGTTTCCCTTCACAACATACTTTACAGTTGGATTTCTGAATATCAGCCTTCATATCAAATGATATCCCATCTACAGCACCATTTTTCATCTTCTGCAAATCATTACTATTAATGTGTCCTAATCTTCTATGCCATTGTTTTGCATCTGAAGTTTGAACTGCTGCGGCCAGCACTTTCTCTGACTTCATTGTATTCAACTTATACACACCATTTTGTAAATTTGCTATCCCAATAAGCTCATTCTGTTGATTATGTATATAACACACTTCAGTTTTGAAAGTAACTTTGTTTCCTTTTGCTATCAACTGGCTAACTGATAGCAAGTTAGTTGTTAGGTTAGGTATGTATAAAATGTTGTTTACTTTAATGTCAAACTGAGAATTGTTCACAAGTGTAGTGATCTGTGTATCTCCGGCACACGCAACTGGCACAGTCATATTGTTTGCGACAATAATTTCCTTCATATCGTGTACTTTTCTCACTTGCAATAAGTTTTCTTTGCATGGTGTCATGTGGGCACTAGCCCCCGAGTCGATATACCAGTCTTCTTTATCAAATTCACTATTGAAAAACGCAGCACTAAATGCATTTACTTGCTTTTCTTTCTGTTCGGGACACTGATTTTTATAATGTCCTATTTTCTTGCACTTATAACATTTTATAACCTTTTTGACATTTGACGTATAACCGGTATTATAACTTGACGTTTGTTTCCCGCCTTTTGTACTGAAGTTGTGATTGTGGCTAACCTTACTTTTATGCTTTGACAGCAATGCAACTTCCGACTCGTGGTCGCCGACTTCCGAACTCATATCAAACAATTTTGTTTTTATGACATCAGAATTTATGGCAATGCCGGAATGTTCTATTGCCATAATCATTGGGGCAAACTTTTCTGGCAGCCCCGCCAACAATAATGATCCGATCCATTCTTCGTTAATTTCAAACCCCGTACCTTTTAATCTTTGTGCAGTTTCAACTATCTGACTCACGTAACTTGTCATGGATTCACAATTATCTAGTCGAATGGATATTAGTGATCGAAGTAGACTGATTTTCCTCGTGAAGCCGCTGTCATCAAACAACTTTTGAAGTTTCTGCCACAAATTCTTCACTTTAGTTTCGTTTTTTATGTGCACATATAACTTGGGATCTATCGTCATTATTAGTTTCGCTTTTGCTTTTCTGTCTTCCGATTCACTTAGATCGACAGGAATGGCGTCGATGTCAATGCCTTCCAAGATGAGAAAATTTCTTGCCGCGAACGCCCAGTCGTCATAATTCTCGCGTCCCTTTAACTTCGGCACATTAACTAAATAACTGCCTGACGACATTATAATTTATTTTCCGATACACGATATGAATTTACTGTTAAATTATTAATAAACTTTTAGCACTGGGCCCATAACCTAATGAAACGAATGAGTTGCGGTTGAGAATAGACAAATTTATTTCCTCTTTTATCTATAGTACACTAATATCTTAGTACATATTTTAATCACCAGATGACATTACTGTGTGATGAGTAGGTATTATTTTGATATATATTCCAACAATACATACAAATGTATATGAGCTACCGCTGTATTATAAATAACAATGAACTACCACTCATGTACATTTGTACGTAGATATTAAGTACTATGTACCGTTAACGTAACAGAATGTTTACCGAAATAAATCTTTTCTTTCTTTCTTTATTACCACTTACCATTAGGACTGCACGCTCATTCGCTACTTCTATAAGAAAGAAACCATATCCCACAGTTTATTGTAAAGTAAGAGATAATAACTTCATTTGACGGAGAACTTACATCGTGAGAAAATCAATATATTTAAGAGATATGAAGGCTACCAATGAGCACCTGAATGATATGATGGAATGTGACCTCAACCCTTTTGAATTGAACACGAAACCCGAATCCGACAGTGCGAAAATAATGGGTTAACGATAATATTCATCATTTAATGAAAATCATTCAAAACAAAAATAATGACCAGGGAGCAACAATACGCATAATTTAATATCTCTCGGACAAAATAAAGCTATATATTTTGGCGATCATTAAAACTTTATTGCAAATAATACAGCCAGACGACGAAATGAATGCTAATGGAATAAAATATTGGCGCCATTAATCATAGGGTCCAATTTTGGAAGCCCGTCCGACCAGAAGCGGCATTGTCCAAATGAAAGCATTAATTTAATGGTCACTTTATTTATGATTCGAGATATTTCTCGCCTTATTGGTAATCGGTTAAATCTATAAGTGTTGTAGGTAACACTATTTTTAATGAAATGTGTAGAGACACATACATATCTATCTATGTATCAATAGGCAAAAACAAAACAGTTAAGTTTATTTTTAACTTTTGCTTGTTTGTTTGATTGACGCGCTTTTGTATTAAAAATAAAAATACTCAATTTTGTAATAAAAGTTCCCAATAATTTAAAGTCAAATTTTCACAGAGGCGAACACCAGTTACTGTTATTAGATGTAATTATCTCCATGTACATAATTGTACCTCAATTTGACATTCATTGCTACCAGACCCTCTGTGCTCTAAGCACAATGGACACACAAAAGTCAAAAATATATACACAAAAAGCAAGGGGACCTAGTACAGAAATCTAAATAGAGTATTTAGATATCAGTTGATGTATCTATCGTTGATCGCCCCCGAAACCTTTTTACGTTTCAGTCATCAGTCTGTTTATCATATCTTAAAGTTTTTTGCTTAAATACTTCTTTTATTTTGCTTATTCCAATTTAATTTATATTAGTGCACACACAAAAAGGAACAAAAGATGATTTGAATATTTGAATTTCATTTGAATACTGATATTACTAACATTTGAATACTGGTATTGTATTGTAAATATTTATTATTCTGCGGTTTTTGTTACCTCAGTAGAAAAAATATTTAGAATAATTGCTTATCTTAAATATGCACAGTATCATCTATTTATCGCACCGAGCACTTAAGAAAAACAAGCTTTGTTTAAATATTTCAACCTTCATAGAACTTACGACCAAACTTGCATGTTTGCAAGAAATAATTAACTTTGGAATATGAGATTAATAATGATTATAATTACTGTCTTGCTATAAGTTATACTTACTTCAATACTAAGTAGTTTGAAAAATTTTGGCACTAGAAAGTAAAGTGCCCGTCTCCAAGTATATGACTCATTGCAAGATGCTAAAGCTAATGCAAAAATATATTTTAATGGTATATTTTCATATTGACATCTCGTATATAAAATTCTCGTGTCACAATGTTAGTTACCATACTCTCCTCCGAAACGGCTTTACCGATTTTCACCAAATTTTATATGCATATTCAGTAGGTCTGAGAATCTACTATCTATTTTTCATACCCCTAAGTGATAAGGGTTGTTCACCCTTAACATTTTTTTTTATATGGCGTCATAACGTTTGCCGGGTCGGCTAGTATGTTATAAAAATCGTTTAATTTTGTTCAAAATCTACAAACGTTTTCAAAATTGTTTTGAGCACTAGCTGGTATATTCATCAATCCACAAGTTGAACCAAAATGGTTAGAGTACGCTCAAACTCTAAGATAACCAACTGTAGAATAGCAAGCAAAACCTTTCCTTTGTGGCTTCATTCCGCCATCAATCACCACATCATATATTTCTGGTTAACAATAGCAGTGTTAAACGCTACCGTGTTTTGGTTTGAAAGTTGTTAAGTGCAAGCAAGCAAGTGCCTTTACCTTTGCACACGTTCCAACTTAGTTCTCAGTCGAAACAAGGATCTGTGGCTGAGGCCAAACTTATATGGGACTCCAATCTTATTTAGGGCTGATTGCAAATGTCCATGGATGGAAGTGGCCATTTACCATCACTGCCTGCTTGCTCGGTTGCTACTTCTATATTAAAAACAGTTACAAAAGGAAGCAGTACAGGTAGACACAAACAATGCGGTTATTGTACGCAAAGTTGCAGGTCCCTAGCAAGTTGCATAAGGGAGCAATCTAAATTACTTCTTGACCCGTTGTTATTATAAATTCTTAATTAACCTTAAATAAATTGAAGCCTTTATTGCGAAAAGAAATTTATCGAATATGCACCGTCATCGAAATGCAATTTAAATCGTCGGTCTCTGATCGATATCGATATTATTACGTAAATCTTGACCGTGTATTAATATTGTTGTATGTATCAACGGATAGATAAACAATGCATTACAAATAAGCAACAACAGTCTTTATTCTATGAATGGAAACAATTAAGTGCTGTAATGGTATACTTTGAGGTCGTTGATAAAGTAATGTTTGTGATTAATCAAAAGTCTGATTAAATTTAATCTGAAGTTGCTGCAAAATAATCTTTTTTAAGAGTTCAATACCTATTAGGTTTTATGTTGCACCATTTTACCGACGTAATAAAGTATTAGCTATTTGGTATATTATAATGAAAAAATAAAGTATGGTTTTTCATTTTATGTACATTTTACTTTCGGATAAAAAAAACATTTTTACTTTTTTTTAATTGGCCTATGTTTTTCAACAATATTCAGACCAAAATATTTTAATACATAATACATCATCTATAAGGTAGATAATTATTTATATATAGTTCCGTATGTATGTTTTTCAAGTTATATTTACTCAATCGTCGTAAAGTCTTATATAATGTGCAGAAAATGTATCGCTTTTTATACTTTGATGTTTATTTCAATGTAGGTTAGTATATCTATACTAATATACTGCGATACTAATATATCTGCCTATTCATTATTAGACGGCAGTTTCATGACTAGTTACAGTTTTTGTTCCTCAAGGTGGCCTCAAGGTGACTGTTACACCGATATGAGCATGAAAAGTTAAGAAAAAATATATGTGGCGTTAAAAAAATATAATAGTTTGCGAAGAAAACAATTATAAATCATAAATACTGAATCGACATAATTATATCTTTCAAATAGTAGGTAATCGCTTGTTTACATTTACTTTTTTATAATAAGATTTTTTTTAATAAATTTGTAGTCATTGTGATTGAAAAATATGGTGATTCGTTAAACGTTGTCTTAGTTACGCTTCGGTGTGATAGAGACTCAATTTAGTGCTGCACCAATGCAAGTGCAAAAATCCATACAAAACTAATTGAATTGGATTTTTTATCGTAAAGTCGCTTCCGTGTATACCTAGATATATTTTATAAAGTTAGTGAAGCTATGATAAAATTTATTTAACTAAAATATTGTTTTTGCCGCAAAAGACTGTATTTATAGATAACTATAACTTAAGTACGTTAAGTAAGACATTATAATGATGAATTGTTGCCCAAATCCAAAACCATACTATATCCTACTATCATACTATATAACCATACTATTTGAAGGTAGAACCCTTTGTGGTTCGACTCCGGCGGCACCACCGCCACACCTATTTGTACCTAATAACAGCAGTGTTAGGCGCTGCTGTGTTCCAGTTTGAAGGGTGTGGTAAGGGAGACATACTTTTCTGAGGCGTTCCAGGTTAGTCCTAAGGGGTAGCGACGCATCTGTGGCCGACCTCAGGTAGGAATATCTAATCCTATCTTGGGTTGATTACAGATGTCCATGGGCGGCAGTAGCCACTTACCATCAGGTGGTCTGCATGCTCGTCTGGTACCCCTATATTATAAAAAAAATCTAGAAAAAGAGTTTCAGTTCCATTATCATCTAAATTAACTAGTATAATTATATCATTTATTCTAGTTATTTGAAGGAAGCAGAACCCGTCACAGTTTGACTCCGCAGGCACCACTGCCACACCTATTTCTGCCTAATAACCGCAATGTTAAGTGCTGCTGTATTCCGCTTTGAAGTGTGTTGAGAGAGACTTACTGGTCTTCGGATCAGTTCGATCGTTTCAACTTGGCCGTCAGGGGTAACAATGCACCTGTAGCCAATCTCAGGTAGAAATCCAATCTTACCATCAGATGGTCATTCTCGTTCGCTAGTTGCTACTTCAATATTATAATAATTCGCCAAGTACGAGTCGAACTCGCACATGGAGGCTTCCGTACCACCAAATGTTCATTATTTATTTATTTTAATTCGTTTTATTATTTTCAACAATACATAATTATATGACACAACAATAGATGGCGTTGGGGTGATGATGAATGATACGTAAATTTTCAATAATACTTAGTTATGTCACACAAAACTACATGGCGTTGGGGTGAATGATATGAATATGAATGATATGATTAGCTTAGATCGAAAAATTCCGACAAATGCCCGTTTGTTGTATGGAGACCCTCTTTAATATTCAACTTTATTTTATTTTTAGTATTTGTTGTTATAGCGACCACCGTTATGCATCCTCTGTAAAAAAATCATTTGTCTATCTATTACGGTTCCGGAGATATAGCCCTGTGACAGACGGACAGACGGACAGACAGCGAAGCCTTAGTAATAGGATTCCGTTTTTACCAAAGGGTAAAACTTGGGTACGGAACCCTAAACAATTACCTCCGTAATAATGGCTTCATTACGTAGCAAAGTATAGATTTGTTTTCAATATGCTTGTAACTACTTTATAAATGACCATTGAATACAACTAAATCTTTATTACCCAAACTCAATTTCAGTCATCCTTGACACTTGCATTGATGCGTCGCGCACGTAGAGGACTGAGGTTGTTTGGGAGTCAATCATTCCTCCATTATTGTTGCTTTTTACAATCAACGTACGTGCAAGTTCGTTGTCTGGCCTGGTTAGTAGTAACTGACCTAATAAAACGTTCAAGGACTGATCTACCGTTTCTCTCGTGTCTATTATGTAATTTGTTTCATCGTGGGTACATGTCCTTCAAAGCTGACCCATTGTTGGTTTCTTTTTGGAAAAAGGAATATCCTAAGTAGACTATATATCTGATAATATGTAATAGTATAAATAAAAAGCATGATATTAGAAATTATGTGCACTTACTGGGAAGTTTAGAGTAGAGACTGTATCTATTCGCGGTCCAAAAAGCTCCTACGACACACTCATCAGCCCGTTGAAGTAAATACCTTGAACCCTAGAAAAACAATAAAGATATTAAGATAAAATAGTAATTTGTGATTAACTTACATAAAACGCGCATTCATTTACTTACATCACAATGTTCCCTTCTCTGTAAAGTCAGCAAATTAATTTATAATTCACAAACAAATTGGAAAAATCAAAGATGTTTTGTCAAGGTTTAACGACTATACCTACCCTCCAAGCGTTGCAATTACAATGATTAATTTATGATCATTTGAAGAGTGCCACGACCGCCACATCTTTTTCTATCGTGCAACGGTTCTTACATTTCGATACACGTATATTCATGCACGCATGTGGATACCAGCTGGCTTACATATGAAGTGACCTTTTTAATTCTCAGGTTTCATTTACAATTGGTTATACATTTTGTAGCTGGCCTTAACCATTTACCATAAGATGAACTGTGTGCTTGTTTTCTCCTTCAATCTTTACCCTTGCCATGAGTTTTCAAAACATCCCACAATGTTACGTTACGTTTACTCAATCCATTATTCTGTTCCATTAGCTTCAGTAGACTGAGTAAACGTAACAATAAGTAAGTGCTCAAGTTTTTTTGTCTGCCTCACATGTTTGCAAAAAAGAGAGACAAAACATACAGGGCCATTTTGTCAATTTAGACCTTTAAAGTTATGTTACTGACACTATAGTTCTGATACAATCCGCTAGGGGCGCTGTTTGGAATTTGTATGGGCAAATACGTAAACAAATACCAAAACAGTCATATTTGTCAAAACGTAAAAAATCATGGTAAGGGTACTTATCACAAAGAAAATTCCGTCTAAACACCATAACGACAACGATAGATACATTTATCATCACCAATACGGCCGCCAAACCAATGTTCTTCCCTAACTCTCAAGTACTTACAATGCTATTACCATTACACAAACTATTTTAAAGTCACAATGCATTATTTATGTTAATTTTCCTATCGTTCCGCGAAATATTGTCGCGTTAAGTTGCCGCAACTTATCGGCACCTTGAGGCGATAAATAAATAAAATTAATGAGCCGCAAAACAAATTATGCAAATGTGTTCATTTGTATTCTTGTAACAAATATTACAGTTCGCCGCAGGTCTTATCGGATGGAGTCCCGCGGGAATTCCTCTTATAGAGTAATGAACGGGTGGAGTTATAGCCGCCAAAGAGTATAAAAAGTAAACGCAAAACGTTCGGCTTTGAAAAAGTAAGCGACAATGATTATGATAGATGGATAAAGTGTCACTACTATGTGTGTTTAAATTCAAACCAGAAATAAATTTCTATCACGCAAGCTGAGTAAATATATTATTTGAAATATTTAGGTTTAGAACTGTAGACCTATATTGTAGTAGAAGTAATACAATAATCTAATATACTTTAGTAGATAGTCTAATATACTTTAAACCATAGTTCAACTGTTGCTAAATTTATCGACGATCACAAAAATGTCATAATTCTCGTTTTTTTTCTTACAGTTAAGTATCTAAATGTACTTTTCAATCGCGCTTTATTGGTCGTGCTTTTTGGGCATATTAAAGTAAGCGTTGTCTTCACTTTTAGTCTTTGGCGTCCGCTTTCCACAGCCCATAAACTGTATTGATCGTCGTTGGCTGCGATTACAATATTTTCTCTCGGACAAGCTTTAACGATACTTTAAACGGTGCTTCGACCAATTTTCGCGCCTCCATTTCTTATTTGCGCGCTCCTCGAATTCAATTTAACACTCATCGATTTTTATGTGTTTTTTTAAAGTGAATTATGTTAATTACAATTTCCCATAGGTGGCTGGGTTATAATTTTGGTGAAATTACACAAACAGCGCGAATGTTCGTAAGGTAGGACGTAATTGCTGTTATAAATTTCTGGGTGAACCACATACGGTACGCGACCAGCACAAGCTATCACTTCCCGATGGGTGTGATCGTATCAGTTGCCCTCATCACAGTAAGTTATGTAAGGTATTTTACCGCAAGACTGTAAATAAGTGGAAACTTCAATGACTTGGTTTCCTAAACAATGTTTGTGACACTTTAAGTGCTTTGATCTTAAATGTATACGTGTTTACAATGTACTTAAACGGTGTAAAAATATTAATAAATATAAATATAATATTAATAAATTAGATTGTCTGTTATTCTTTAGAACTTTCAGTAATATTTAAAACATGATATAACTATCATAAATGCATAAAGAACTCGTCTAAGGTCAAATCTCAAGTGAATAACGAGACAATAAGTTAAACAAAGATTTTTTAATATCACCAACATTTTGGGTATTAGATATATACCAGTAAACATTAAAGTAATAAAGTAATTTCCTCATATCTTAATTTAGTTTATATAGGCTGGAGATATATTACAAACGCACTACAAACTTCTGCCTAACTATCTGTAAAGTTAAATCACGAAAGAATAGCAAAATGAAAAATAAGTAAGATAAAGCAACAGTTAATTATTTATCAACGCCATTAGTTTCTTTCGTTTTAACTAGTTAAGTAACCTCTCGGCTTAATTTACCGAAATCTCAATTGAGTGATCGGAGTATGTTACAATCCCGCTATTTACTTCACCCAGACCTCTTTCTAGGGATGCAAATTTGTAAAATTATCGATAAAATATTCGATATTTATATCGCGTTTCTAAAATATCTATAAGCTGATAATATCACGCAATATTCGCTACAAATGTAACAATAATTTATAAAATAATTTTGTACCGTTATTTCTTTAAAAAAGATTAACGATATTAATTTTAATGATCCATTTTATCGCCGCCCTCAACGTACCCAACGTAACGTTACTACATAGGGAAGATATGTGAAAATTTGGGTATCGATATATCATATTTTTTTAAATATAAAAATATCGTATCGACGACGATTCAATAGTTAGAATTTGATAAAAATATCGATATTGTAGAGTGAATATTACCGAATTTTCGGTATTCTAGAGTCGATATTAATGAATTTTCGATATATCATTACACCCCTACATCTTTTGAACGTTTTTAGTCACGCAACGCCAAAGTTGGCGCAGTAAATGAGATAATTTGCAAATGTTTTCACGCGGCGATTGTTCTCAATTAGTTTCAGACACGAAAAACTTTAATAAAATCCTTCCGCGATTATTACAAGTCGTTTCGTAGCTCAATGACACGCTTGATTTAGAAATCTCGATGCTTAGCTGTTTATGAGCTACTATAATTAAAAGCGGCCTACTTAGAGCGTGAAATCAATATTGTAAAATAAAATAATAATATAAGTAGGTAATCGATTTTTTAAAGTTTTATATCTCATATTTATATGCAACCAAGAACAACAATGAATGCTTTAATATTTGTTACATTTACTACCCTTGAAAACGAAATTGGAAAGCTTGATGTTTTATAAGATTGATGGAGCAAACGAGCTTGCAGTCCTCCTGACGGTCATTGCCGCCCATAGACATGTTTGAAAAGCTCCATGTCAGTGTTTCTACGTGAAACCGATCACAAATGCATTACCACTCCCGTGAACTAAGGTCGCCTCATATGTAGTAGGAACATACTCGTAACTCAGCTAGTGACGTCTATCTTCCCTAACTTTTCAGTACATGGCGCCTTTATAATCAGTGCTATATTCATTCTTACAAGATATAGATGCTTACGTAGATACTACAATAGCATGACTTCAGGAGTATTAGCCATTGGGAACTACAAATGAGAGATAAACAACAGTGGGTGCGCAGCAACGGGCAACGTAGACCCGTATCTCACGCGATCGCCGTGCGACGATCACATCGCCCGTCGGTCAATGTTGCTAATAGGTATATTGTCTCTTGGGTTAACTTGGGAGTTATTTGTTCCACAACTTAATTGAATAAAAAATCCCTAATTTATAAAAACAAAGTCTAAGTAGTCTACGTAGTCCATGCCCGATGCCACACTTTCGTAAATAGGATCCTATGAATTATTAAAAGCCACTCTTTATACATTTATCTTGTATTCTCATTTATTTCATTTTTTTCATATAGGTAATATGTAAAATTGTACCTTAATATTATCAATGATACAAAATTAAATACTATTTACAATTAAAATGTCACTTCGTAAGTAACAGACCTGTTTTTCATATCACAATAGACCTAAATTGCTATTTCAAAGGTACGAAGTAGGTACGTAAAAATCAAATCGTATGTTAAAATATTTATTTACTTGACATAGTCCTGCTAAGTCACGTCCACTAAAAATAGCTCAATATAAATAAATGTTTGTAAACTTGTAAAAAATATCAAGGCAAGTACAAAAACATACTCCCCGAATAATTGTTAACAATAATGATCTATAAAAAATGTGTGCGCAATCTTATAAAAGGAGTTTAATTAAATTGATGATGAAAAAGAAGTATAAAAGAGGCCGCGAATCTCGCTAATCAAGGGCGGTAGCTCAATCAAACGACAGCCATAAATCTTCTAAAACCAGAAGATTCAATTACACGGCTACCGGAAGGCATGGAGAGTGGCAATAACAAATTGTCCAAGATAAATAAGGTCTTTTTAATGCACAGAAGAAGGCTCCGACTCGTTCCCCTTATCGGCGCGACGTTTCTCAAGAAATTTATCGAACGCTTAATGTTTCGGTCAAAAATTAATTGATACTCCTGAGGTAAAGCCCTGCCGCTTTTAAATTATAACACCCGAAAACACTTAAGATAACGATGCCACATCGATAACTCATTGCAAGGATTTCTAGTAAGAGATGCGCTTCTAAAATATTTCTTTAAAGTTTAATTATCCGCTTGTACATTTAAATCGTCGGATATTAATTACTGAGATCATTAGGAATCATTAAAAGGAATTTAAATTAGTGCAGACGGAGAATCATGTGATAGATCATCACGTACATAATTTAAGCTAAATATAAATTATTTGTAACGAGCTATTAGCTATTTTACTACATAAATATTTACATAATTTTGAACCTACATTAAAAATGATGCCATTAAATATTTACAGACTTCGTATTTTCGTATCATATTGTAATTTTACACATGAATCAGTTTCGTACAACTAATAAAAGCGTGATTTTTTTATAACTAGTAGGTAATCAAGATTTTCTTTTGAACAACATTTTCCCACATAACACGTCCACCAGATCATTTCCGCTGCTTTCAAAATAATGCATGTATTCAGTTTATGGTTTAATATTTATGTGTTCGAAAGATAACCTGTGCAGCCCAGGAATAAAGGGTAATAAAAACATCACGTGGGCTGTGTGATAATAGAAGAAGTGTGACAATCCATCTTGAATCTCATTGTTATCTATTGGAGGCATCCATGCGAATGGGATAGCCATGTTACCGTTTTTCCTAGGACAGGAGCCAAGCGGTTGATTTCTAATTAAATAAAAATAATATAAGCATACATAAGTATATTGAGATATTTGAAATTAAATATTGCTCTATAATCCTTTTGCTATTCGTAAATATCCTATGATGTAGATAAGGATACCTGGCATTATAGTATGTGGTAGGAGGGACTAAAATGAGACATTACAACTTTGTTCTCAAAAGCAGTGTGGCATCTGTGATTGTTCTCACGTAAGATTCCTCTGCCCATGCGGTCACATCAAAAACGTGAGCTGCAGTAACTACTAGATGGACCTATTGAACTACAAGATTGTTAGATGTTCAAGTTACAAAATAAATGATCATGATGGATATCTAATATAGAAATACAGCTGACTATATACTTTGTAACGTTATCAAGCTGCAGCACCTACACATTATTTTCCATTGTAAAGTACCTACGTAACGACGTTCGCCAACCGATAAGATACCAATGCAACAATAGCAAATGATTTGTCGAATCAACTTCATAAATCAAACGATAAGTGGTCATTTAAAACTATTCATCTACCTACTTCGGAACACTTTGTATATCTATATTTGTATTAAAAATACCTTTTTCATGTCAAATGTTCCAATTTGCTTTCGTTTAAATGGTTTAAGTGTCATTAAGGCGGTAGGACTCTGCAATTCGACTCCGGAGATACCACTTCCACACCTGCCTACTGACAGCAGTCACAACAGCAGTGTTAAATGCTTCTGTTTCACTTTGAAGTGATAGTACATTCTTAACCAACTCAAGCGCAATGCACCTGTTATCAACCTCTAACCTTATCTAGGGTTGATTACATGTCCATGAGCTGCAATAACCAATTACCTCCAGATGTACTTCAATGTGATAAATAAAATAGAAATCTTCATGTAATTAGAGCGACGTATAACATGAGCTCTTCAATCCGTTACTTCTCCGGTATCGTGGCGACTCTACCCATGCGTCGTCTGCATACCAACACGACGCCGTCGCCGGCGCGTCGCATATCCATGGCAGCCGTGATCTCGGCCAGCACTCCATATCTATAATTGCAAACCACCCTTCAAACCGTATTGTTATGACGCTTAAGTTCAATCTTGAAGTTATAAAGCTGGTTCTTAATACGTGCATGGTCAGTCCTATTTAGCGAGATCTGGCTGACACGACACCTCTTACGATCGATAAAGCGTGCCGCTATTTCTGTGTTGAGAATACTTCGGAGTGCTTCGTGTCAAATAGGTAAGATGTCGAAAAGGATAATTTATTATGTTTACTTTAAACGTGACTGTAACTGAACATACTTGGTAAGCTGGTAAAATTAATGTAGGTTGAATTAGATTGAGCTTTAGGTATAATTATTATTGTCCCTGTAGTCACGGGACTAGAATAGGGCTACGGTATCCCCTGCCTGTCGTAAGATGCGACTAAAAGGGGGATTCCGGGGTTACAGGCAGCAAGAGTGGGAGCTCGAACCGTCCAGCAAGCGACCCCGGGAAGGACGGCGGTATGTGTGGTCGCATACCGTCGTAAACACTACATGGTGTGGGAGGAGCGAAAACTGCTCCCCCAGGGCAGAGCCCGAACGGGGCATCGCGCTTAGAGGACTCCGGTTGTGTACCGTCGGAGATCCTGGAGTTCTCCACTCAGCGTTGAGGACGGCCACCGGGGGGGTTTTAGTGCGGTAAAAATCCCACATAACCCGGCGTCGCTCCCACGTCGTCGGGTACCTTTTGAAGGTTTTCCCCTCGTAAATAAAAAAAAGGTAGGTATAATTATTACAATTAGAAAATTATTGTAAAGAATCACGATGAAATTAAAAAAGAACATACCTAAATGACTGAATAGGAAGGGAATAAAAGGATAAATTGTATTTGTAGAGTCATCCGTAACAAACCAAAATGCAAGGATATAGATTCTCATAAACATAGCTACAGCTATAGTCAAATGTTAAAAAGTATCTTAATCGCCAAATAATCCCAGTAGTATCTAAGGTACATACAAAACCAAGTACCTAAACATAAATAGGTACACCCAGAACACCAACACGTATCAAGATTAATTATTTCCGTTCGTGCATGACCGAGGTTCGAACCCGGCACCTAACATAACATACCAGTAAGTTACCACCGTGCCGCTGACATCAATCTGGTGCCAAGAATCACCATCCCAATGCCGTGTTTACAATCGCAACGCCTAAAATCGGAACGGGTCATAGTTGTTTTATTTTCGTCTTTAGTACGGAAAGTGGTTAAGTTTACACGAGGTTTCGGAAATTTTCATTCCAATACCAATAAAACAACAGCAATCTTTGTTTTGCACACACAATGTCAAAATAATTTATTGTCCTGTGATAACGGACCACCTAGTGATAACGGGATCGTAACGCAGATTAGTACGATAAAAAGTTGCGTCGAATACGCGCGCCTAATAATACGATATAACAATTAAGTACATCGTGGTGTGTTCATAAATGATAATGCTCGTGTTTATTCTAAGTGTTACCGGATTACTCTCATTTGGTAAGCTTTTCTTTACGTATAATCTTGAAAACAACTAATAACATTCAATATTAGTAGATAATACTACTAGATAACGCGAAGTGGTGTAACTAGTGTAACTATGTTTAACATCAATGACTAGACAATACTAGTGTGACATCACGACATATTTGAAACACAAACAAAGGAACCAAATAGGCTCGTAATTTAAGAAATGTTTAATTAAGTATTATCGTCAATTATCTGTACCTTGTGAAAACTCTTCCTAAACGAATTTACTAGTCTATTACTTGTATTAAAACCAATCAGCGTAAAATCTGAAAAAAATATAATTATTGCTGTTTAATTTCACATAACACAGAAGGTTCAGAGTTGAGTCCAATTTGCGTCAAGAGTCACTAAACGTGTCAGACACTGGCCGTGGTCTATACAATATTTTTACAGGTAAGTATAGCCCGTGTCTGCGTGTCTTTGTTATGGTAGATGACAATCCGTACCTAAGAAAACATATAGACTAACACTTTTTGTGTGCCATGTGCACAAGTTAGACTTGCTCTATGCCCGTATACATATGTAGAATAACCCTACTCATAAGGAAAAGAATGTGTTCTAGGAGTCTATTTGGTAGATCCCGGAGTCCTCTACGCAGCACTGAGGACGGCCACCGGGGGGTTTTAGTGCGGCAAGAGTCCCACATAACCCTGTGTCGCTCCTACGGCATCGGGTACCTTTTGAAGGTCCCCCCTCGTGAACAAAAAATAAAGGAGTCTATTTGGTAACTACCTCCGTGTTTTAACAGTTTGGCAGTACGAATGAGGTCCGGACTCCGCCCGCGCCTCTCTACACAATAGACTCCCGACTCATCTCGTATCGCAACAACTTTATAAATATTTATTCAATCCACTGTTGACAATCGTATTTACATTATTATGTGTAGTTGATGTCGCCATTACACCGCGTGGGCTGAATGTTTTTGGTTGAGCATCACTCGATTTGAATCTGTGTCACTAGGACTTCAGATAAGCAAAGTATGAAACATTGCCAAACGGTAAAATAATGTAGTAGATAAATATATCATATATTTATCTTAATCTCAATCAACAATCTAAATGCAGAGTTCTAGAATGCTTATCTTGCTTTGTTTGCTTAATAATTCATTGTCAGTTATTGTAGGACCTTCCGGAATAACAGACTGAATTAAACCGTAATCCAGGTCTTTATAGAGGATTTGCTGATGAATGTCTATGAAAGGCTAATTTCGGGCCTTTTATTTTCTAGGTTATTTGAGGTCATTTCTTTTTGTTTAATATTATTCTGTCTTTGCGTATGTAATGCGTAAAGTAAGAAGAGGTTCCTATAATTTTATGGCAGGTGATCCGAAAAGGAAAAATTACAACAATAGACCTCTCAATAACTTCTCTTCAGATATCGTCTGACCCGCCTGGCATATAAGTATATACTTATAAGTATAAGGTGTTTAAACTTCATGTATAAAAACAAATACACCTACTCTAGTTTACAAATTCTTTCACAGATACAGATATTTTTATTAAAATTTTGTCTTAAAAAGTTATTGTAATTTTGTTCTATTTACAATTCTAAAACATCTGTCTTTAGTTATTTGTCGTCTAACATCTTTACCGGTGCAATATATCCAGTTAGTATCATAAAGCAGTTAATTTCCTTATTAAACTCCACGCCTGTGGTTAAATGGAAGCGAGATGCACTCAGCTAGGCGTGCGCAATTATGTCAGCCGCCCATCAGGCACTTTCTCGGGCGCCGCACGTCTCGTCGCCACGCCACACCTTCACCGCTGATATCCTAAACCTAACAAGTAAACCACAGACTTTCTTCTAAACTTGATTAATTGGTATCTAAATATAGTACACTTTGGTTAAAGGCATTTTTAGACTATTATAATTATGAAAATATAAGTATTAACTTGACACCAAGGGTTTCTCACGTCTTTTAAGCTCCGAGGTATCTAAATGTAGTATCTAAATGAATCTATCTATTGGCCCTCCGACTCAATATTTACCTACTCAGCAAACGCCATTTCATCTCTAGCACGCAAATTCCAATTTTAAAACTGTGCACACAATTATAATTGCATAGATTATATAGGTCCGAATTATAAGGAATCCCACACATTTACTCATAAATAATTATATGTCATAACGCGAAATTGTTCAAATACCTCAGCGAAATTAAATAATATCGCATAGCGACGCATCGCGATCATATTCTCTCCGATAATTACGTAGCGTACGTAGAACGGATCGGAACGTCGGATGATGGCCGGTAAAACGGCGCGAAACGCGAGAAAATGACGAATGATTGCCGCCGTTAAAACAAACTGAAGTCTGTGCTTACCGCGCCGGCAATCGTTAACTACAAGGCGACCGTCGGTTATGGGTCGAGAAAAACTGCAATGTAATGCCCGAGATTTCAACTCGGATATACGAGTAACGGTGTCAAAACATATGCTCATCAATGAGGTATCTTCTCTCGAATACAGGACAGGGTTCAGCGGGTAATTGGCGGACCACGTAAGATAGGTATAAAGCCAAAGCGTTTATTTTCCGTCCATTTTGATTTAATCTTCTGGACTCCACTTTACTGGATCATTTAGACTATTAAATAGGTACTTAAATGGTCTGTCCCTGTCCTTCCGGGGTTGCAGGTGGCAAGAGTGGAAGCTCGAACCGCACCGTAAACAAAAAAAAAAGGTACTTAAATGGTCTAAGAATACCATATTTTCTAACCATCAGCTACGTCTACTCTCATGAAAGGCTTTAGGTCCATTTAATTCATGGCACTACCAATTGATGGTTGGCGAACTTCACTTCAATTCCTCACAACATTATTTTAGCGTTAAAAGAAAAATCAGATATGGCGATGACTGAATTGATATATTCATAACTATTATTATATTAATCATATTTACACTATTTTTAATTGATTATTGCATGGTTCAACATAGTTCTCAACAAAATGTTTATTCTAGTGTCAGCAGAAAGCTGCTTCCGTCAAAGTTGTCTGAACTGCCACCCTCAAGAGACAGTTTGGCCAGGCACATCAGTAACATGCCATCCGTCCAACTGGGTGACAGCTCAATGGGTGCACAACTTCGGACACCCACCGCCGACGACCGACTCCAGAGTTCCTATAGAATATCGATGTTTGAAGATGGTCGCCACGCCAGATGACAAGTCTTGTAAGTACATCACATCTTTTGATGGTATTTTTTTATTATAATATCTTATATATCATCAATGCAATTTAGATCGTCTTAATGACGTTGACTCTTTCCATCTGGCTGGAAGGACCATTTTTATCCTTTTTTATGAAACGCAGTTTCCATAAACATATGTATGTATTCAAGAACAAATACGATTTAAGTGCCATCTGAGATCGTCCACAAATGCATTGTTACCTCCGAAAAATAAGTTGGAATGCCTCATATAAGCCTCGAATTTCCAGTTGAGCCTCAAGTTTAATTGGCAAGATATTAAAGCTTACTTATGCCTAAGTAACGATAGAAGCAAAAATAATAATTAAATAATATTTGAAGAACTAATTGTATTTTATCTGTAATCAAAATTACGATTTTTATTTTCAGTTGGCAACACAGTGGACGTAATTCGAGGTTGCATTCCCCGAGTCCAAGTGGATTCAGTGTGCCGAGGCCTAGAGGCCGTAGAGAGGGCACGAGGTCACAGTGACGCAAGATGTTTTATTTGCAACGGAAATGATTGCAACTTTGCTGTGCGTGTCACACCACTATACTTCCCTATTTTATCTGTGATTCTATACTTCATTTTTACCTGAAATTAGTGTTAAATTTTCGAGACATTTTTTAAATGGTGGGCAATAAAAAACACTTTTTGTAAATAATAGACTATATTTTGAACTTAGTGCGATATTGTTTCTTAGTTGTATAATTTACGTGCGATTCATTCAACATTTTTCAAAAGCAACATAACACGGATATTATATTTTATAATTGTTTCAATGATTACATTTATAGGACTTATGACAGCTACAATACAGGGTAAACCATAGAGAATATTTTGTCATGCAAGCCGAAACGTTAAATGTCATCCGTCGTACAAAATGTACTAAAAGTACATACAATTTCATTTCAGCATTGAAAAGTGAAATTAAATCATTTAAATAACTGATACAAATAAATATACCATACATAGGCAACCTAATATCGATATTGTTAACTCTTTTCAATCTCAAAATTTTGATCATATAATCGACTAGTGAGCATTAACGTTTCTGGGCTGCAAACTATTTGTACTTATCTAAAGATCTTTTACTAGATCAAAAACTATTACAGTTAACACAACCTTTAAGATACTATATTAAAGAGATATACAATCTAAAATAGAGTTTTATTGAAGATATAATAAATGGAATAGTCACAACTACAAAAGTTTTGTACTTATTACAATGGAATTATAAAAGTTTATTAGGATGAAATGAGGAAATTAATTAAGTATTAGCATGTATTTTATTAATAATAATATATGCATCCACATATATAGTTAAATTAGTTAAAGAAGATATTGTTAAAAATTACTATTTAAGACAAAATATTATTTATTGCAAATAATATATAAAAAATAGGAAAATGTTCATTTTGCAAATTATCGATAAGTACATGTGTATAAAAATAATATAATCTGTAGTTCTAAATTAAAGGAGTGTAAATTTAAAAATAATAAAAAGAAAATAATATGTGATTCGTATTTGAGATTATAAGGACTAAGGAGTATTCAATAAGACCTAATTATATAAATGTAAATTCGAGTGTTAATATTAATTACGACTATATGAGACATGCGTATTATTAAACTTGTTTTATATTAATGGAATTACGAAGTCAGATGAAAATCTTAAACATTAAAGGTACTTGTTATTAATACCACGATAATATTATTTAATAAAAATTTAACAAATTATACTGGAAAAACATTAATTAACTTATCAATATGGATACGATGGATACAATATAATACAGTATGAAAAGAGGTATAAAATGCAAGCATAATTTGCGCTTATAACTGCCATAGATAATTTAATGGGGAATAATTGTCCTCCCAAACTAAATTACCTAGCCAAGTTCGAAATATCATGACAATTTTTGCCTACATAAACCGACACGGTTCAAAAGTTGGTAGCTAAAAATTGCTCAAAATTCATGATTACTAACGGTGGTGAACTCCACTGAAATAGACAGACTAAAATAGGGATACACTAATGTTCAGATCTAAAAATGTTTTAACCTAAATGTATCTTATGTTCCCACCCACTACGTAAAATATATGCGAGATAAAAGGCAAAATAAATTAAAGTAACATCCTATTTACGTACACGCCGCACGTCAAATACAACCTTACTTCAATATAGTTTAACTCAGCATATTATAACCCTTATAGTGTTATATTGGATTATTCATACAACATATGGTGGACCGAGTGTACGAGTACGTATGTGGAGATAATGTAGATAAATCATCACAGCGTTATTTGTAATCAACTTAATTGATAATAAAAAATTAAGTATCTTAAATGTCATAAAATATTTTGTTGTTTTTTACAAATGGCATCAAACTGTTAAATATATTTGTACTACACAAAACTTTAAAAATAAAAGTTTTTAAAAAATGTCAATTCCTTTAACTTTAAAACAGGACTTATATATTTATATAAATAGGTATTAGGTATATTATTTTAGCAACTCGGATATACAGATATATTCTTAAAATTATGGTTAATAATACTTATCTGCTACAAATGTTACAGTTGTGATTGTTAATTATAGATCTGTGAGATATGTCTTAACTTAACTTTAGTGTCGTTTAGTTAACTAAATATTTAGTTTGTGCACTAAACATTACTAAATTATATTAATTATAATAAGTACTCGGCCCCGCCCTGATCGTCTATACGCGTTCCTGTCAATGTCACGTGACTATAATTTTGACATTTGGAAATTGACAGTTTGAATTTGTGACATCAAATATTATGTTTTACACAAATGTCGCAAACAAACGAACTATTAAATAAATGATATTAGATGATTTGTGAATAAATGCTTACTATCGACTTTACGAAAAAGTCAATCCCTCTTTTGAAATCACAGATCTATAATAATCTTAAAACTAATTGTATCACCGGGATTCTAATCTCATAATAACTACAAAAAAACATCAAAAAATGTAAAATAAATGCTAGTAAAAATTGAGTCCATAATACGGGAAGAAGTATGGTAAATCCTTAATGAGATTACACACTATCAAATCTTGAAGAAAAACTTTGTTATAAACCATTAAATAGGTACTTTTAGTAATTACACCTAGGTTAAGATTTTTTTTTTCAAACACTACACCAAACTATAGACAAACATTTTAGTTTTAGGGAGTCAGTAATGATTACTGAACTTTCTATGAAATTATGTTCCAACCAATACGATGCAGGTATTTTTTAATGTCTCCCTATTTTCAAGAGGGGAGAAATACAAGTTTCGCTCTCCGTTACTGGCGAAATCCTTAAGTTTTAAATGTTAACATTAATAACATGCTGCCATGTAAGTTCCAAAAACATTACTTTTAATAAGTTGGTTTCTGAGTTATTATTAGATATAACAATTTATTCTATCTTTACTTTTTATGAGTCCTTGCATAATCCTATAACTCTTCGCATATCACATTTTAATGCCAAGGCACGCGCTCAAAGTGCCAGATCTGCTCATCACTATTTACACATCTTTTGGCCGTCATCGGATCTCCCACGCCATACTTGCCGTATTGACAACTATTGTTAAGCACTGCCCTCCGACAGTCTTCAGCCTTGGTCCTTTTTGTTCCCAAATTTGTTTTTTGCTGTCGCTACAACCTTTCCATAGCGCCCTGCCGTTGCCTTGTTCTAAACACAAGCCTTCGTCAGCCATAATTTTACCTTCGGGTGTGTAAACGATCAGCCGGTCAAGGTCGTCGTCGCTACCACAGCTTACGCCTGAAGCCGGCCCACCTAACAGTTGCCCATGTACACCCACGGTCCCTATACAGCACCCCTTCTCACTCTTAATCCTCCCGAACCACCTCTGGTCCGTGGGAAAGAAATGCTGCGGCCACACATTCTCCAAGTACCAACTGAAGCTCTTGCAATGTAAATTTTTCCGTAACTCCAACCTATTGAAGATACTTTGCTTATCACGAATAGCTGCCACCCCTGGTTGAATTTGTAGAAGAATTCGGCCCACTCATCCATCCAGACGGACGCCGCGCGCGCCAGGTTGGCTTGCAACACGTTCATAACGCCTCCGGGATACTTGTAAGGACTGTGCCGCCTAAAGATGTGCCCTACCCTCGAACACGGGGTGATCTCCACTCTAGCGCCACATTGCCAAGCTCTCCAGGAAGCTCCAGGTTTTCCGCCCCCCATATTAACATTCCTTCGTCGTAGCCGCCCAACCGCCAAAATAGGCTCCTTCTGACCGCAAAAAGTCCTCCCGCCATCGCTGGAGTTGGATAAGGCTTGGACGGATTTTCGGATTTTTTAATCAGAACCTCAGTACTCGGCATGAGCCATCTGAAATGCAGTCGCCAGGTAAAAGCTCCCCAGTGAGCCTCAATGCTTTTCGTGTAAGCCATTGTTTCCTCTGATATCAAATCGATGTGGGGACATACGTATACGTCATCATTACCCGCTCTCTCTAACAAAGGCTCCATCCAACCTTGAGTTACCTGTTGAATAGTAGTATGTAAGTATCGAAACAATATACGATTTTTGCCATTTATACATATATATTTTTTTTATAATATAGGAGTAGCAGACGAGCATGCAGTCCACCTGATGGTAAGTGGCTACTGCCGCCCATGGACATCTGTAATCAACCCCAGACAGGATTAGATATTGCTACCTGAGGTCAGGCACAGATGCGCTGCTACCCCTGAAGACTAAGCTGGAACGCCTCGGAAAAGTCTGTCTCCCTTACCACACCCTTCAAACCGGAACACAGCAGCGCCTAACACTGCTGTTTTAGGTAGAAATAGGTGTGGCGGTGGTGCCGCCGGAGTCGAACCACAAAGAGTTCTACCACCTTCAAACTACCCCAACTACCACATAAATACAAGATTATTAGAATTAGAGTGCGTCATAACGGAATAATTTGAGTACCTAATGTAATAACAAAACTTTATATGTTTAACATACAAGTCTATTCATTAGCTTTATCTGGACATCAACATCATCACATTACATCCTGTATAGTATAATGATGTTTTAGAAGTTATTACAAAGGTCAATTCAATAAATAACATTGTACTGTAAGATTCGAACTGGGAACACATACTTAAATTCATATTTTAAATTGAATAAAATACGATAATTCACTATTTCTGTGGACTTGAGCTACTGGAGGATAGACTTTATCAATAAAATTGTCACTCTATTCACGATTATGGAGAAATATCAAAATATCCGGCATAAGTCGAGAGTCAAGAAAAAAAATATTCGGACTACTTCTGACATATTTGCCCTCCCCTAAAAGGTCAGAATGAACTGAAAGGAAATGAAATGAAATATATTTAAAATGAAATGAAATATATTTATTTTGTATAGGCCAACAACCGCACTTACAAATTGTCAGTTACAATATTTTTCTTAAACTACTACCGAATCGGAATGCAACCTTTTCTAAGAAGATCCGGTAAGAAACTCGGTGGGTTTGTCTTTTTTTTTTAAATAATTATTCTCCTACTTAACTTAACTACCTCCATAATTTTAGCATCGTAAACGAAGAATATAACATAGAATTGATAGACCATTAGAAAATGTTTCTTTATTATACTAACCTCACAATGAGCATCTAAGAACACCAACACATCTCCAGTGGCGGTTCGGGCACCCATTAAGCGCGCTCCCACCAATCCCGTTCTCTCCTTACTCCGTAATATGCGCACCATGTCCAGTTTGGCTACTGCATCGTCCAGCTCCTTGCCCAAATACCTTCTCTCACTTGCATCATCCACCAATATGATCTGAAATAATAATATATATTTAATAATTAATATAAATTAATATATGACCATGCCTCACTAGGAAGCACAACTCCATCTTCCTGTGTTGTTGAAGTAAGGTCAGCAGTCTCAATATGAAATTTTGCATTTGAAATTAAAACTATCTGAATAGGTAGTAGAGAACTTTGTGTTATGATTCCAATGGTACCACAGCCATAACTATTTGTGCTTTATAACAAAACTTCAGTGCTGCTGTGTACTGGTTTTAAGGGAGGTGATGAGAGAGGAGAGAGGTGGAGCGGGAGAGACACTTATATGAGGTGTTCCAACATATTCCTCAGATGTAACAACATCTGTGCCCGACATCAGGTAGGACCTCAATTCCATTTAGCAAAAGGAGTCCACCTACAACCTATATGAAAAAAGGTTACATCTGAAGTTACATAAGTACTTACCTCTTGCAATACTTTATCTGGAGTTCTTAAGATAACCGACATAACTGTTCTCATCAGGGTAGACCATGCTTCATTGTGGAACACTATTACCACACTCGCTGTTGGCAAGCTATCCAAATCATACTGCACACTTCTACAACTGAAAAATGAATTAAAACAAAAATTATATATCTATACCTTAATTCGCAAATCAGCCAACTCCACTTTTTGTCAAAATGTTTTTTTTATTTATTCTGATTTCGTTCAACGCCATTTACTATCAAAATAAATAAAAAAACATTTTGACAAAAAGTGGAGTTGGCTGATTTGCGAATTAAGGTATTGATATGTAGAAATATGTAGTGATAACCCAAAAAGTCAACTGCTAGTTGTAGTCCTTCCCGAAAAGGAGGTTTCACAAACACATGTGTATTTTGGTAGACAAATAGTATGAACCTTAGTAACATGGGCTATAAAATGTACCGGAGTAGAAGGATATAATTTCTATTTGAAGTCATTATTATGTTGGATCAACAATAAAAATAATATTAATTTCATGATATCATTTATAATATACCTAATATAATGATAATATGTTTCAATGAAAATGATTTTCGAATCACTTTATATATGTATATACATATATTTTATTTATATATATACATATATACCTTATTATTTGTATTTGATAGATTTATTTATTTTTATATTACTTCATAGCTGGGTCTTGAAGTTACTTTTTTGTCTACCCACATGAAAACAATGGTATGTAGGTAATAGTCATCTAATATAAGTCTATTTTACTTGTATGTTGATGTGTGGATAACTATAATAGGCGTACGCTGTTGTTATCCCTAAGAAATAAATAAAATAAATCTACATAATGTTGGATGACATTAAAAAGATTGAATGTCCACTATGGTACAGAACTACTTGGACAAGAGCAGACTGGGAAAAGCTAGACCTTCGTGTCCCAAAGACCCGCCGACGCCACTTCATACATGTATATAGTAAATTAATTATGTAATCATAGAAATTATGTTGGCTTAATAATAATCATTATTATGAGGTTAGAGCTTAATAATAATAATTATTATGTAGGACCAATTCATAATACATTAGTGAAACTGTCCCTGACCTTTTGTCTGTTGATGTTAAGCTGTTCCAACATAAGCAATAATAAGTTGCAGTCAAGGACAAAGTGTCATCATATCTTAAAATATAAAAGTAAATCATAACCGCTCTGCATGTCGAAAAAATATACATAGAGATAAAGATAAATGTTACTCCACCATCAAGGTCTAAAAACATTTGGTAACTGTAATTAACATTGTGCAAAAAATTGTAACATATCTTCATGAATAATAAAGTAGTGCAAAGTAATACCTATCGCTTCTCATATCAGGCAGACTTCTGTTGATAGATATTTTAATCCCCACAACAATATTGTATGAATGTAATGATATAATTCTTTTGCTTTAATTATTTCTCTTTGCGGGATCTGAACTGGTCTTCCACCTTCCCCGGCGCCCTTTATAGGTTATAGTTGTTCTTGTGTATCATTTCTGAAAATAGAAACAACTTATAGTCTTACACAACAAACCAATAACAAACTGATAACCTAGAAAAATCTGCAGCAGTTTAATGAAACAAGTAAAGACATGCAACTGAGCCTGATTTTTGGTTGCCTGCAGCCAGTTAGTTTGTGCCACCAGATAGAAATCGTTACACATCAAAGGTGGTAGAATCCTTTGTAGTTGTTAAAACGGTGTGGTCTGAAGTAGTTCCAGCTCCACATGTACCATTAGGTTAAGTTTAACATTGTAAAATCCATTTTTTTAAAAGATGTGTGTTATGGAGTTTCTTTCGCCGCTTCTTCTCCATAACGAAACACCTTGTGAAGTGGTGGTAGTTTGACATTCAAAAAGTGCTCTGTAAAGAACCTATTTTGAATAAAAAAAATTTGATTTTGATTTGATTTGAGTTCGACTCCGCGGCACCACACCCCCACCTATTTCTACCTATTCTACATAACAGCAGTGTTAGGTGCTGCTGTGTTTCGTTTTGAAGGGTGCGGTAAGGGAGACAAGTCTGTCTATCAAGATAAGTCTGTATATCTTGATAAGTCTATCAAGATGTTCCAGCTTACTCAGGTAGGAATATCTAATCCTATCTGGGGTTGATTATAGATGTCCATGGGCGGCAGTAGCCACTTACCACCAGGTGGACTGCATGCTTGTCTGCTACTCCTATATTAAAAAAAATAAAAAAACATGCATTAAAAGAGCAACCCAAGAACTATTTAAGGCGAAAATAGGTTTGATGAGAGTATATTATTTAACAATACATACCATCAGTCAGGATGGCACCAGTATTACCATCAATATAGTATCCCATTATGACACGAATTTGATTACTTTCACCAGGTTTAGGTCTCAAGCTGAAAACATTATTAAAATTTATTTTAAACTGTAATCAACAGAATAACTAGGGCTTATATAAAGTAATGGCTATGGGAAATGAGACAGTCCTGAATATCTTTGAGTCAAAACTATAAAATGGCTAGGAAATCATATGAAACCATAACCATCCCATTGAAATTTAAATGGTAGTAGAACTTTTTGTGATTCATGTTCATTTGCCTACAACATCAGTATAAGCCTACATATGTGTCCATTTCTGAAAGATTCTTAACCCTTTCCTTATTTTGATTTCAGTACATCCAACAAAATATTTGACAACTTTGCCAAGTTCTAAAGAGTGAGTGAAAAGGAATTTATTTATTCAATAATTTATCACAGACATCTAACATAGGCAGTGACCACATAACTGCAATATCTTGAAAACAATCAAAAACAAAGGAAGTGACAATGTATCACGTAATAAAAGTTCCAATAAGAAATGTAAGATATTCTGCGAAGCAGTTAACTCACCTGCCAACGCCAGGGAAATATATAGACAATGCAGTTTTAAAGTAAACGATAGTTATAAACATTGATGCATATGAAAAAAATAGAAGAAAACATAAACAGCATGATAATAAACTCTTTCGGCGCCAGCATCTTTTAAACCTTAAGTTTAAGTCCTGTAAAATAAAATAGAACAGTTATAAATTTTCAAACGATTGTAGATTCAGAACATTTAAAAATACATCAGTAAATTAAGTAAGGGTCCTTAAACGGTCAACCTAATATTTTACATAAAAAGGGACTTACGTATATAAATAACATAATATACCGCACGATCATAATATAAATATTACTCAATGAATTAAATAAAATGTGAATCTCAATTCCATTCTAAACTTAGCATCACTTCTTTCACAATTCACATTTTGACAATTAAAAAAGGTTATGAATACAAAATATGCATTTGCCGCAGTAATATACACCCTAAGCCCAGATACTAAACGTATAAAATTATTTGTGAATGAAATGTATAGTATAGCAAACAGCTGAGGCGGTGACAATTTGGTACCATCCAAGTGACATGACTTACAAAAGTGTGTTTATTATAAATATGTAGACTATAAATATTTTAAAGTATTCATTTTTAAAAGATAAGTATTTTCATAAACATTAGATTCGCGCAAGCTTCATCCTATAAAACAGAGTTAACATATTTTTCAACGCTCAACAAAGTGTATAGTAAACATAGGTATACTCTTTGATAGTAACCTATGTTTTACATTTATTTTGGATGGAATAGGAATAAAACAACTCAATAGTGTTGAAATTATATAATGGCTATTTCATTATCTTTAGCAAATAGAAACATGCTGTCACATTATTTTACTCTGCATGATTTACAGATTTATTGAAAAAATTAATTAATTTAGGCAGACTGAAAAGACTTCAAGGCAGTAGTGAAATATTTAAAAAATAATGGACGACGCAAATGTCATTGTCAATAATGTCAATATCGGAAAGACTATGGCCCACTTACAAATTTCCCCTTTTTTTGGGACTTTGAGGTAGTAAATATAATAATCCAAATTTAATTTATTTTTGTTTGTTTTAGTCATAAATAAGTATAGATATCTAACCGCCTTGTAATTGAAGGAAGTCATTAAATGGCTGACACATCATCGAAGAAAAAGTGCGGAGATATATCGTTTCATTCGTAAATGCTCTAAAAACTACATTTTTTAAATATTTTCAAACACGAAAATAGATGACAGTGACGATTTCAATTGTCAAAACTGATTACATTTTCATGTTAGGAGTGAGTAATCTTTACTAATCCATGGTGTTAGTTAACAAACGTTGCGATTTGCCAATTAATAATTCGAGACTTTCATATATATAGTAATTTTCGTCGTAGCTACCACAGCACCATCATCACTGGTATTTAAGTTATTCTTAGACCAGTATAATTTATTTTGGAGGATAAAAAAGAGGCTTACTAATAGGCTAACATAAGAGATAGGTACATGCAGACTTAGTCCTTAATGGAGCAGAAATAATTTTATAAATACTTACTCGTAAATATCATACGACAATTAACCGACCTTTAACGGACACTCTTAGATACATAGAGGCAGTTTTCCTTACCTTAGTAGTAGCATTATCCGTAAACTGCTTCGCTTACATTTTTTACTGATATTTACAAATAGGGGTAAAAGGTAGAGTAAGTGTTGCCACACCTGCGCCATTCATCATAATATCGGTTCTACCGGGCATTACCGGCAGCGGCAAATCGATCAATAATAACAAAGGATTTTTGGGATTTTTGGATACGACATTTGGATCGCCCTCGCCTGTTGTGCTTGTTCATTGTGTAAACTTAAAAGAGCATCAGTAATCACAATGTCTAGCGATTTCAATAACTGGAATACGCCATATAAAAAGCCTCGCTTAAACAGCCGGCCACCTGGCTTGAGAGGCAAGGAAATTGGCCTGTATTACAGAAACCGCAGCCTCCTTAAGAAAATGGAAGAAAAGCCGAAAAAGGTTTTTTCGGTACGTATATTTTTTATCGAGATTTTACTGATGTATGTCTTTGTGAAGTCAGAAAATATTCATTTTGAAACATACCTTAAGCTGCTGTGTTATATTTAATAATATCCCACTTAGACCTAGCCTGCCAGTAACAAAGACATTGAGAAATATTATCCACAAGTATAAATACATTGGTGAAAAACTTTATCACTTAGTTTTATACTTGTAATTCGTGTCATGGACTCACAAAATGCAATGTAATTTGTAAAAAAAACTAAATTGAATATTTAGAAATTGTATCTGGTTAGGACCCTGGGAGCCCTTCCAAAACCAATATTTTTTTTTTATAATATGGGAGTAGCAGACGAGCATGCAGCCCACCTGATGGTAAGTGGCTACTGCCGCCCATGGACATCTGTAATCAACCCCAGATAGGATCAGATATTCCTACCTAAAGTCGGCCACAGATGCGCCGTTACCCCTAAGGACTAAGCTGGAACGCCTTGGAAAAGTCTCTCTCCCTTACCACACCCTTCAAACCGGAACACAGCAGTGCCTAACATGCCTAGCTGTTATTAGGTAGAAATAGGTGTGGCGGTGGTGCTGCCGGAGTTGAACCACAAAGGGTTCTACCACCTTCAAAAAATATGATGGTTGCTTTACCACATGGGTAACTAAAGGAGTACTGCCTCTTTTTAGATTACTTATTTTCCCCATAAACCTTCAAGATCAGTCAGTCATTCAATCAGTTGAAGGTAGAAACCTTTGTGGTTCGACTTCGGCAGCACCACCATCACATCTATTTCTACCTAATAACAGCAGTGTTAGGCGCTGCTGTGTTCTGGTTTAAAGGGTGTGGTAAGGGAGACAGACTTTTCCGAGGCGACCTCAGGTAGGAATATCTAATCCTAGCTGGGGTTGATTACAGATGTCCATGGGCGGCAGTAGCCACTTACCATCAGGTGGATTGCATGCTCGTCTGCTACTCCTATATAATAAAAAAATCATATATGTCCAATTACTGAATTTTTAATGTTTTATGTTTTTAGTTAACTTTCACTATGCCCCCTGCAGTGGCAGCTACTGTAAGAAAGAACATTCAGAATATCATCATGACTGCTCAAGAAGAAAAAATAACCTTACCACCTCTAAAAATAAATTATTTGGACAAAGACGATATGAAAGCAGAAGCTCTACTTGAGAAGGACTACAATAATGATAATATCACAAAGATATTTGACACAATAAAACAACAATATGACATACGAAATGACCCAGTCGTCAAATCAGAACCACCAGATGATACAAATAATACCTCAACAGTAAGAGCTAAGCCTTCAGAAGAGACTAATTTTGATCCGTCTACAGTAAAAACTGAACCAGCAGGTGATGCAGACTCGGACATTAATACATCTACAGTAAACTCAAAATCGTTAGACCAGATTAATGAAACCAATGTCGCAAAAGTTAAATCAGAACCTGAAGGTGACAAAAGTGATAAAAATGACTGCCCAGTAGCAGAATCGGCCGCACCCAATAAAATTGTACCTGGAACAACAAAGGAGATGGTCTGCAAGCCATCTACCTCACAGTCCGATGACTGCATTTCCCCGAATCTGTCCGACATTGAATCTTCTATGTCTACTGAGGCTGATTTGAATTCAGAGTCTACTGAAGTACCATACGAAGGCTTAAAGCGGGAGCTAGGAGTAAGATATTCATCTGCTTTCAAGTATGGGTACCAGGATATCATAACTGGTACATTTAATGAAAAATTAGAAGAACGGTTAGCTTTGGGTATTGATATTACTGTGGAAAACTCACAAAGTGAAGCCCTAAGCGAGACCTTTTATGTGGAATACAACAAAATGATTGAAAGTAACCAGTATAAAAAAATGTTGGAATTTCGTAAAACATTACCAACTTACAAGAAGGCTGCAGATATATTGGAAGCATTGTCAAATAATCAAGTGCTGGTCATAAGTGGTGAAACAGGATGTGGTAAATCTACTCAGGTTTGTACTCATTTTGTCAAAAATGATATCATATGCAACTTATTAATTTCTATAAGCAATCCTAAGTAGGATAGCAAACAGAGATTTTACATGAATTAGGCTGTAAGCTTTGGAACTATTAGATAAAAAAATGTTTACTTAAAAATTAGAAACAGCAGTTGACTTGTATGGTGTTGTTGTATGTTGATAGTAGAAGTTTGGAAAATATGTTTTTTTCTTTAAAAAAATTCATCCCTTATGTGCTTTAAACATAACAATATGGAAAGATATAATCTTATGGAAAAAAGGTTATCATAGTAGGTTAATAAAAGAAATAAAGTATTATTATAGTTGCTTGTAATGTTTACTCTCTACTGCAAACAGATAGATGCTTTGATTTAACTTACATGAATTGAGCATATATTTCATATTTCAGGTTCCACAAATTATATTGGATGATGCTATAAGTAACAAGAGAGGTGGAAATGTGAAGATTCTGGTTACCCAACCTAGACGTATTGCTGCATCGGCCCTTGCTATGCGAGTGGCGAAAGAGAGGAGTGAAAAACTTGGCAATTCAGTGGGTTATGCTGTGAGACTGGAAAGGTATGTATATTGTAACATTTATAACTATAGATTAAGTTAGGCAAGCTTTAAATTTTTTTTTATAATACTGAAGTAGCTGGTGAGCATGCAGTCCACCTGATGACTACTGTCACCCATTGACATTTCTAGTCAATCCCAGGCTGGATCAGAATCCTACCTGAGGTTGACCACAGATGCGCCGCTACCCCTAAGGACAAAGCTGGAATGCCTCAAAAAAATTCCTTTACCACACCCTTCAAACCACAACACAGTGCAAATAGATGTGGCGTTGGTGCCGCCGGAATTGAATCACTGAGACTTCTACCACCTTTAATAGCGTAAGATTTTATATTAAAACCCCAGGAAAGGAGTTTTGTGCCGCAAATCAATAAAGAGACCTCAAACAATATTATGTTATGTAAAACTTTATACTTCAAAATTTCAGAGTACAAGAAAGATCTCGTGGAAGTATTCAATTTTGTACAACAGGTATTTTGTTAAGTGATCTGGAAGTCAACCAAAGCTTAGGTAACTTCAGCCATATAATTCTGGACGAGGTTCACGAAAGAGACAGCCATATTGACCTGGCTATGTGTATGTTGAAACAGGTATGTTGTTTTGATTCAGAAATAGTTGAAATCTTTCATAAATTTGTTATGCTAATAAATGCTTCAACACAAAAAGACTATAATTATCTGGTTACCTCATATTTTGTATTTTTTCTTATTAGCTTAACTCCATATTACCATGCTTTTATTAGCTTGACCTGTATGTATGTATGTAACGGAATCTTTGGACTCGATTTTTAACCACTTTGAACTGTCCAATTAAGTTAAAATTTTCAATACTTATCAAAAACGGATGACAATACATGATTTTAATAATTTGTCCGATTCTCCTCATCAGGATCATCAGGATTAACGACTATCCTTATACGACTTTAGGGTGGTTTTTAGTTTTAAACTATAGTTATTACATAATATAATAATCAATCTTATATTTCAGGTGCTCAGAAAGCGTAAGGACCTTAAACTGATACTAATGAGTGCTACAATCGATTCAGACAGCCTTTCAATTTATTTTGATAACTGTTTAAAAATGCATATTGAGGGCCTGGCGTATCCCGTGACAGATGTGTACCTTGAGGACATATTGACAATGACTAAATTTGTCCTTCATGACGACAGGGCTCAGAGAAATCAGAATTTATTGAGAAATAAATGGTATAACAAGAAAAAACGCCTGGAAACATTAGAAGCACGCGATCAGCAAGTTACCCAAAAATATATGGATGAAGTTGGTATGTTATTGTGTATTTATATTTATTTTTCGCATCAATTACCTATTTATTACACATGAAATAATTATAAACAGTCATTGAATATTTTTAGTGGAAACTGATATATTATCATATATTACTGCAAGCGAATATGCGATTTTGCGATTTAAATTGAGGAATCTAATTATAATTTAATTAAAATATTCCAATCATAGCATAACAAAATAATTCATTACAAGTTAGGGTAAAAATTGATGATTGAAATTAGGGTGATTAAGATTCGAACTGATTACAGGTGACTGGCTTCGATCAAAGAAAGATGTATTGGGTGTTAATGTTTATAATTAGCCTATAATACTGCAAGCGAATGTGCGATTTTGCGATTTAAATCTAATTAAAATATTCCAATCATAGCATAACAAAATAATTCATTACAAGTTGTGAAAATTGATGATTGAAATTAGGGTGATTAGGATTCGAACTGATTACAGGTGACTGGCTTCGATCAAAGAGAAATGTATTGGATGTTAATGTATATAAAATGCTCACTAATCCAAAAGTAGAAGAGATGAACTATGATTTAGTCTTGGCGTTGCTCAGACACATTTGCAGTGGCGATCCGGGGGCGATCCTCGTGTTTCTACCCGGTTATAACGATATATCACACCTACTGAAGCTGCTTCATGACCACCACTTTCGTTCTAACCGTTACCAAATTCATCCTTTGCACTCGAAATTGCCTACTTTGGAACAACATTTGATATTTGAAAAACCCCCGAAGCACATAAGGAAAATCATTATTGCCACGAATATAGCGGAAACGTCTATAACTGTGGACGACATTGTGTACGTGATCGACTGTGGCCGACACAAAGTTACCGGGCTCAATGTTGAGCAAAATATTGAAACTTTGGACGTTCGTTTTATAACAAAAGCTAATTTACGACAACGGTAGGTAAAACGTTTGATTAGTCATTATTATTGAAGAATTATTAAGTATTCATTCATACTATTAAATCATTTTTATCATGGGCTTCAAAAAATATTTTTTGCACTTGCTAACATGTTTGGAAAAAATTGAAATGAAACTTATAGTATAAAGTGTAAACATCCGCATGTTGACTTCATGTGTGCGTACGACGTACGTGCCCCAGCGTACCCGCTCATGTTGAGATAAATTCGTATATTCATAACAATTACCACTAATTTTAGGTATTACTATGACATTTAAATATTATACAAAGGATTATGTGTCAATATTCTCGACGCTGGTTACATATTCGGTAGTTTCTTCGCGAGTATCTAAATGTTTTATAACAAACTCTACTATTCGAGTGTATTGTAATGCAAACAGATTCCAATGAGCAAGAACATTATGTCATTAACATTGGATATACTACGATACTACGATAAAGACGTAGTAGTATATCAATGGTCATTAAGTAAAATGTATGTTGCAGGCGTGGTCGTGCCGGGCGATGCCAGCCGGGTATCTGCTACCACTTAATAACGTCATTCCGCGCGGAGCAACTTGAAGAGCGAGTACTGCCCGAGCTGCAACGCAGCAACCTACTGGAACCGGTGTTGATGGTCAAGCGGCTGAGGCTCGGCTTGGCTGCCGAAGCCCTGAAGTATACTCCCTCACCACCCGCTGAAAGTAGCATCACTTGGGCTGTAAAGCACTTGCAAAGGTGAGTTTATTTGGTGGCAACAAAAAACCAAAGCTAAGTGATAAGCAATGAACATAAGTTGCACAGCTGAATACAATAAATATCAAAATCTACTTGTCTTGTATAGTGATAAATCGAAATTCATATAAACTTATTATTTTGGTTCATCATAGTAGTACACATTATAGTAAGTAAAAACATAAAGCCATCCATAGAAGCGTACCACACTTTCCTTAGAAGTATGTTGGAATGCCTCGTGTTAAGTGTCTTGTATTCATATTGTTTGTATAAACTAGCGCCTCTAGCGGCATGAAAGTACATTAAGATCCGTTGTCGCAGATGCGGCGCGCTGAACGCGGAGGAGGTGCTGACCCCGCTGGGCTGGCACATGGCGCGGCTGCCGCTGCACCCGTCGGCCGGCAAGCTGCTGCTGCTGGGCGCGCTGTTCGGCTGCCTCGACCGCGCCGCCAGCGTCGCCGCCGTCTGGGGGTTCAAGGACCCCTTCCTGCTCATCGTGGGTGAGTGTGTGACCCCCCGTCCCTGTCCCTTCACCCCGCGCCTGTATTTACTTAGTTTGACAAAGAGCTAAAAAGCTTTTAAAATAAACAGAGTAAAAGGCAACGCAATATATGGCGTCACGTAATTTGCAGGAAAAGTAACATCTTTGTATATAACTATTTAAAAAAATATTAGCATATAAGAATTGCATCCGATACTACGAAACCAATATCCACATCTTGCGAACATATTTGGTTAATATACGTTATATACTAGGCGCGTTTAATAGACGTTCTTCCTAATCTAATGCGCCTAGTAAACGCACGTTGAAGTGGGCCGCTCAAAACGTAAAGCAACTACCACAGAAAGACACTTGACGAGCGATTCGTAGTCAACTTGTCTGGCGATACAATATCGCATTAATACCATTACAATATATCAAGTTACGACTTAGCACAATAATTCTAAGACATACTATTTTTTATTTGAAGGCAAGGAACAAGAAATAGAACAATGCAAGTTTGAACTAACATTGGGGGAGCCGAGCGACCACATCGCCGTTTCGGAAGCCATCATCAGTTGGGAGCAGTGCCCGAGGTCCGCCCGCCGGGACTTCTGCTACGCGAATTACTTGTCACACAAGACCTTGGAACTCTTGTCTGATATGAAGAAGCAATTGGGTGGGAACCTCAAGGCTATGGGCTTCCTTCCCTCAGGAGACGTGAAGGCTTCATGGGAGAACCGCAACGCTGACAACCTCAGTCTGTTCAAGGCGATCGTTGCTGCAGCCTTATACCCCAATATTGCTTCTGTCAGGTGCGAATATTACGTAGATATGCTATCCATTAATATTTAACACCTCTACTATGTCAATATAAGTGATTTTTGTGAGCTTCAAATTTTCAATGTTCATTCGATCAATACTAATACCAAGAAAAATACTTTTTTTTGTGTCCATCTTTACTGGCTAATCTAGAAAGAAGACTGAACAGAATGTAGCGTCACTTATAAAAAATATAGGAATATGCTTTTGCCGCATAAATTTCATTTTCTTGCAATGACATTTCATATTTTGGGAGAGGCCAATGGAAACTTATCTATTGCCCGTTTGTGCAGTTAAAATTTGTTTGAATGCATCAAATAATTAGTAATCACGTAGCACACTATTAAATTTTGATTATTCACATTTTCTTAATTCTTACTAATATTATAAATCCGAAAGTAACTCGGTCTGTCTGGTTGTCTCTTCTTCACGCCCAACCCCTGAACCGATTTTAATGAAATTTTTTACAAAGATAGTCTGAAACCCAAGAAAGGACATAGGATAATTTTTATCCCGGAAATCCCACCGGAACTAGGGATGGCGATCTAAGATCGATTAATCGGAGAATCGATCTTTTGGACCCAAAACATCGATTATTCTAATCGATATTAGTAAGGATTGAATCGTAAACTATGCATTTGATCAAGTGATGATCTTTAGCAAAGTTGAAGGTACGAATTTTCAGTTTTATGTGTTAGTATGTTATATTATTTTCTTTTAAACGCGGGCGAAGCCGCGGGCAAAAACTAGTTTGTAATAAAATCCAAATTTTATTTTACAGATGGATAGGATTGAATTCAAGGCGTGCACATCCGAACATCAGGATTGTGGCTCGCACTCCGGAGGAGGGGAAGGTGTTGCTACATCCTAGCAGCGCGTTATCCGGGAGCCAGTCGGCCAGGCAGAGGATATCCCGAGGGCTGTCCGGGATCAGATCGGGGGCCAATTGGCTCGTGTATTGGATGAAGCGTCGCTCCACACATCTGTATATCTTCGATGTTACATTGGTATACTCCTTGCCGCTGCTGTTCTTTGGTGATTTCATTTTGACTAAAGGTAAGTGACGGCTAAAATCAAATTACAATATTTATTTACTGTGCCAGGCCCTATCCTATTTTTGATTATACACGATACAATAGGCAACACAACAATCTCAATAATATCATTAAAAAAAAGTGAATCTTTAGCCATCTTGGCGCTTAAAATAACAATTTGCTTAAAATTGCATTGCTGCAAATGCTTAAAATAAAACTTTTTTTATTTCTAATTAACATACCTAATTACATCAGTTTATAATCATGTATTTTTTCAAAACATTTAAAATTGCTTATTTTGAACATTCAAAATCAATCAAATAAAAAAAATTCAGAACAATATTTGTTTTAGTATAAAAGTGAATTAGATATTATATATTTTTAGTATAAAAGTGAATTAGGGTAACCGTAAACTGAAATCGTAAAACGTAATTTGTTAATTGGTAATTTGGAAGGTGGTAGAACCCTTTGTGGTTCGACTCCGGCGGCACCACCGCCACACCTATTTCTATCTAATAACAGCAGTGTTAGGCGCTGCTGTGTTCCCGTTTGAACACAACAGCGCCTAAAGGAAACAGACTTTTCCGAGGCGTTCCAGCTTAGTCCTCAGGGGTAGCGGCGCATCTGTCGCCGACCTCAGGTAGGAATATCTAATCCTATCTGGGGTTGATTACAGATGTCCATGGGCGGCAGTAGCCACTTACCATCAGGTGGACTGCATGCTCGTCTGCTACTCCTATATTATAAAAAAAAATTGTTCCAGACCCGGACACGGAGGACATATGGCTGCTGGAGGTGTCAGAGATCAAGGTGCGCGTGACGACGGAGACGGCGGAGCTGCTGTACGACCTGCGCGCGCTCCTGGACCACGTGCTGGCCTCCAAGGTCATGTCCGATGGACACTCTATGCGCGTCAGCCGCTTTGAGGAGCAGGTCTTGAAGTGAGTGCTTATTTTTTAACTTATAGTCGTCGTCAGGACCGGTTTTAGAAGTCTAGAGGCCTTGGGGCAACAAAGGAGTGGAGGCCCCCTGGCCCCAAATTATTGTCCGAATGAAATGAACAATTTTTTCAGTTGAGTTTTTCAATAAATATTTTATTGTGAAACGCAGGTAGATTCTTCTAGTATTCATGTTTGTACAAAGTACTGTAGATAAAGGTAAAACAGCGGAAAAAAATATCAAAGGAAAAGATATATGTTTTTTACTAGTGTTTACTAGTCGGAATTAAAAAAAAAATCCGACGTCTCTATTGTGGGGGCCCCTCTTTTGTAGAGGCCCCGGGACTGCCGCCCCGGTTGCCCTCCCTTAAATCCGGCCCTGGTTGTCGTTAACATGTTACTGTGCGTTTGCAGGATACCAATCTCTTATCAGACAGAAGACTTTATCGAAGTCTTCGAAACTACACAACGCAGATCCTACAAGCAGCCCATGTAGATCTATGATCCCAAAATGGACAGATCCACAAATATCAAATACTTAATTTTAAGATACTATTCGAAAATTATTCACCCATTTCCTAATTTCATACCAGTTCTATTCTATATAATTATGTTACATGATATTTTTTTTCAATACTTGGACGACGCCGGTGTTTATAAATGCCAAGCAAATAATGTAGTTGGAACAGATTCCCATGAAATTAAACTGGACGTACAATGTGCGCACTTTTAGAGTTCAAATTTGTAATTTGATCCTACGGGAAAAGCTAAATTAAATAAACTTAGAAAAAAAACCCTCATCCAAAATGCATCAGTACTTTTAAAAAAATCACGCACATACAATCTTACATACAAACATAGCGGTCTAATACAAAACCTCCTGTTTTGAAGTCGATTAGAAATTTATTAACATTACATTTTGTTACAGCACCGTGACTGAGCTAATTACCGCCGAGGACGAACAAGCGGAGTATGTGGAGGGGGATATGATGGAGTCCGACCGAGACTCCGATCGCTCAGATTACGACTGAGAGGACTCTAATAAAATGGTTAAAGTTTACAAGTAACGTTTAAACTTGTCGTTATAACTACCTAGATCGTAGTATGTATTTATCATCAAATCAATCCAAAGATTATAATACCTATAGATTTCATGTTAATGATACGTGACTACGAAATTACACTTTTATTAAGACCTTTCTCAGAAGGGGCGAATCTCCCGCGTGTCGTTTCGGGCTTATTCATGGGCGCAAAAACATCGTGTCCATTAGCATTGCGCAAATCCAAAATACGCATGTAATTCGATTGTACTTAACCAAACTAGGCGCGCACTGAGATCCTAAAAATGCCTTGTTGCACGAGAGAATTTTAAATCGAATGCAGGTCTCCAGGAAAATCGAGCGCGAAAATTTTTAAACGAAGTTTATATGTCACTTCGCGGCGTACCACAAAGCAGCGTACTCCTTCTGGGTACAAACGCGTAACAAACGAGAGAATCGCAGTAAATTCGCCCATTTTATACAAGGTCTAATGTATGACAATATTGTGAGTTTCGACATGCACAGGCTTCGTATGGATACGAAGGACGGGTAAAATAATGTTTCCTCGTTTTGGTTAATGTCTTGACGAAAGAAAGAAACTGTTTCACTATGCCAGATAAATAATAATGCTCTATGCATATCTCGTGTACCTTAAAAAATAAAGAACATTTGTCAAATTTATATTTATTTTCTAAAACAATCATGATCTTGTAATGATCGAACAGTGCAATATCGTAACAATATATAAAACTTAATTGTTTCGTATTGTTATTTTAAGTAGTTTTATAATAAATACACGTAACGTTATTTATTATATTATTATTACTATTAATAGATAAGATCACTTTACCAAAAGATAATCTTTTATTGCATTCGTGTGCGGCACTAATATACACCACAGGAAATCGTTAGATACTCTTCTCTACCTCTAGTTTTACTCCACGACATATCAAGATACTAAGATCAATTGCAGTTTAAAATTCAAAGATGAATGACGTGACAGACAAAAAATGATTTCCTTATACAATATTACAATATTGTATTATATTAGCCGTGCCCATCAGAATATTGTATCGAAAAGTAGCTTTTGTCTGAAAATTGAGAGACATTTCATTCTAGTCTTCGAATAACTCTAGTTATGTATGTTAGCTCAGTGTTACTGCCATCCTCTAGCGATTTAAGGGGAGGGCGGAAAGGGCGGTCCGCCCCGGGCCTCTAATCCTGGGGGCCCCTTAAACACAGTTGCTAAAAAAATGGTCGTCAGAACCAAACAATCTATGAAATCATCATCATCATTCAGCAAAGTATCAGTCAGCTAAAAAAAAGGTCACCGAATCACAGACGAACTTTTACACTGGGGGCCTCCATTCAATATTCCGCCCTGGGTCTCCGACCTTAGTCAGCCACAGCTGCCATTGATCAATTTAAAAAAATGTGAATATTAAAACATTATATTTGCATATGATTATACACTTCTAACATCTACTTTCATGTAGCAAATATTAAATAAACCACTAGTATAAGGTCTATTAGATGTAATGAAACCTGTGTATTTTTATGGGCGATTTATTTGTTTATTCACATAGTTATATCTAATCTTTATTAATTTAAATTATATAACTATCAGAAACTACTTTTTGTTATATTCCAGCAATTCATGTTCCTATAGTTAAGTTTCTTGGTAAGTTTTTTTATAGTTAATTGTATCAAGCGTTACTTTGCAGAAATCCATGCTATTAAGTTAAGATTAAAACTACTTACACGTAGCGGATTGTTGCGAAGTAGTTTTAATCTTAACTTAAGTTTTTTTTTATATTATTTTGAGAACTCGCATTAATTTTGTGTAGATTTTATTATGTTTCAAATTATCATTCCTATAGTTTTACCGACATGGATTAATATTATTTATCTATTAACTTATTTGTCAGTTCATGTGTAATTTTATTCCAAAAAATATTTATTATACTATTTTAGACAAAGAATTCTATGAAAATTGTACTTTAAGTATAACTATTTTGAGAACCCCTTTTTGTACTCAAGTTTGCAACCTTTTACCAGTAAAAAAATTAGTAACGTACATAAGTAATATTGGTAGCTAGGGAGGTTGGTGTCGGCCGGTATAAGTACCGTAGTATTGTTCATCTTCATTAAGACGAAGAATTTTGAAAGTACATGGTTAGGAGTATCAGAAGGTTGGACATTACCTAACATTACCTTAAGCCACACGTGGGTTGTTACCCCTGAGGACTAAGTTGGCATCGAATAAGTATGTCTCACACACACTCGTCAAACTAGATGACAGCGGCGCTTAACACAGCTGTTAATAGGCAGATTTACGCGTGGCAGTACCTCCGGAGTCGGAATTACAAAAGGTTTTACCTTCAGATATACTTTTTCGTAACATTCGCTATTCGTAGCCCTTACAATGAACATTGCACTTGATTGATTTCAGTTAAGACTCATCTGATATGTAATAAAAAATATACATGAACGACAACAAAAACAAAACTCCCATAAGTTTCGAAGGGGAAACATCTAGCTGTGCCGGTGTGGTATTAATGTTAGGTAATGAGAATATACAGGATGAGAAAAGTGAAAGTGTATTTTCGGACTGGTTCAGGTTTGAAACCTATTTCCTTTTTTATTTTTATGTAACCCTTTTAAATACCCTGTATAATTTGATTATGTCAATGTATCATTTTAATCTTTTTGTATTATCTCTTCTAATGAGGTTATAAATTGTATGACATGAAGTGACTATTGTCGGGTTTTTGATTGAAATATGATTGTCATTATATGTTTGAGCAAGGACTGGTTATAAAAAAGCATATGTTCACTTATGTAAGCTCGTAAGAAGTTATACTTCTTTGGGGTATTTCGTAAATGAAAAATAAATGCGTATTTTTCACGCGCGTATTTTAAATAAAAAAATATAAAATTATTAGAACATATCTATAAATCGATAATAGTTAAATATGATTATTGTAATGTATCCCTTAAGATTGAAATTGATTCATAAATTTTTATTTTTTTCCTTTCATGGTGCGACCAAAGAAGTATAACTTCAAAAATAATGTATCCTTAATATTAAAAGTAGCTCTAGCTACAGTTCGCGCTAAACTTTATGACTGTTCTCATCATTTGCAACAAATGTATTTTTTGTAATGAAGACATAGATATGAACGTGGTAATTTGAACTGTATTTACGTTTATTGAATTTGTATTTGATACTCAAAATTCTACATCACGTTTCTTCAAAGAACTCTATTAATTACCTACATAATATGGAGTTATTTAGTGGAAAGTATATTTAATTTCATAATTGATATTCACGAAACTTTTTCTTCTTACTCATAGCTTATTTCTATATACTTAAAATAAACAGCGACCTGGAGATGTATGATATAAAAAATGATTCACACAATATTCCCTCATCTTCACGATATAATATTTCATTTTTTGTCTTAAATTCTGAGAAGTCATAAAATTTAGCAGTATTTGTCAATATTTAAACTTGTAGATGTGCTTGTAGTTTATTCGGTGTTTACACTGATTTTGCCATTTTAATCTATATTTATTCTCCGTCTTAAAATGACGAATATATTTATTCTATAATTATTATAAGTACTTGTATAATATACAAGAATGTCTACACTTTTATGATATATTTATAGATAAGTAGGTGTTATATGTAATTTGATATCTGCTTATAATTTTCATTGGTCAAAAATATAATAATATACAAAAGGTCACATGCAAACTACAAATTTCGGTTCATAACTTTATAATAGTTGTAACATGAATCTAATACTAGCACAAATGCACATGTTTGGCAAATTCTTCCACTTTTACATTGAAGCATTTGATTAATATGAAATTATCTATTATTATCAATTTTTTCCTACCAAAGATCAAAATTTGACAATTTTTGCATACTTGATATGTAAAACATTCGATAGATTGATTAAATTTGTCAAAATAATATTTCAATGTTTGAATGTAACACAACTTAATGATAATGTTAGTAGATTACATAGCTTATGTTAACGGAGCCTATAGACATATGTATCTATTTATATTGCAGTAAATGTATGTCAAGTAGCAGTAGCATTTTATGTAACAGAAATTTTAATAGCTTTGTTAAGGTAATTATATAATTATTTATCTAAATAACTTCGTGATTTTTTTGTTATCACCGATGCTATTATTGTATCAAATTAGCAAGCACAGTGACACAGCCATTGTTTTATAATTATCGTTATGTTGCTCTCAAGGTCTGCGTGCCAAGCAGTGTGAATCTAAATTTGATTAAAAGGCAATTAGAATATGGCTTTTGTTTTATTTTTTCACTATATGCCACTATTTATTATTCTCATGATTCAATGCTAATTTTTAATGTACTCTATGGCAACACACAAATTTCAGTCATCATCAATGACATAATGACGTTTGTTATCTTATTTGATTGTGTTATCACTTTGAATTTGAGTAAATACCATATCAAAACAGTTGAATTATTATGATTAATATTACCAACCTCTTCTCAATTATACGCATTTAATTTTGTCTTTTAAAGTATAATAACATACAATGTATAGTACTTTAGAAGTAAGTAATAAACAATAACCTAAAAGTTTCTTTGATATGTAAAGTTTTAATGGAAAGTAATTCGGTACTATAGTTGTGGAATTTCTACAGATTTTCATTTTATTTTCAGAGAAGTTTAGGTAGATCCTTTTCATTATTTAGACGTGGAGTTCACAGTCAATACGTTATTACAAATTTCAATGAGAAAAATGGGTTGAAAGAGATAATTTTAAATCATGAAAAAACAAAGTAAGTTAATAGCAATTTCTTTGTCCACAATAACTCAATGCAATTAATAAGATTTCCACAAGTATTACATACTTGGGAAAAAATATTGCATAATGTTATCATGTAAATTTAAGATTTATAAGATTATTTCAACATGTCATATTTTGAATACTCTATCATAGATGAAATGGTAATCATCTATGATATCTTTTCCGCTATGTTTTACACTTATTGCAAATTGTTTCAACATAGGAATTCACTTTCACTTGAAATGATGAGTAGCCTTATAGAAGTAATAAATAGCAACAAAGATGATGTGTCCTTAAGAGCTATAGTTTTGGCAGCCAAGGGCAATGTATTCTCTGCTGGACATAATCTGAAGGAATTAGTAAGTATTAAAAATTAGAATTTAATAAATTAACCTAAATTAAAAATATAAAAATGAAAACAAATTAGTTATAAAACCATAACCACCTTACTTACTTTTTTCTCCTTTGCACATGCAAAACATATTTACATACATTATTTATATTCATACTTGTTGTCTATTTTATTTCTATATGACATTTTTTTTATTTTTAACAGCAACAATCTTCTGGAGTAGAACATCATAAATTGGTATTCAAAAAAGCCACAGAGTTAATGAAATCTATCATACAAAGTCCAGTACCTGTAATAGCTAAGGTAAAAATCTAGAAACTTTTAATCATGATAGATTAAAGAGTAAATTAATTTTGTGATTAAATTTTACAAAAATAATTTTGCAGGTCAATGGCTTTGCTACTGCGGCGGGATGTCAACTGGTTGCCACCTGTGACATTATCGTTTGTTCTGATACTAGCAAATTCTCAACACCTGGGTAGGGAACTAAGTCACAGAAATATAACATACGCCTATACTGGGCTCATCATGAGTTCACTATAGGTGGGGCCATTATGAACGTGCGAACTGAGCCATAAATCATTTTTATCATAACTCTCGCTCACACTTATAAACATATCGGAACTCCCGCTCTCACTTCTTGTGATGTGTGTAACAACAAAGAGATTTGTCGATAGACAATAGCAGGTAATCAAGGAAAGGTTAAGGAAATAATGCAAAATATTTTTTTGGATGTATTTCTAATATCTGCTTTTAAAACAAACAATATATTAAATATTATACAATTTAAATTAATATAGTTACGACCGCGTCGTTTATAGCTACCTATGTCCGAGCGGCATCCCTTTATCGATGAGTTGTACGGCATTGTCTCATTCCTTTAATGTCATGGTTTATGACTCAGGTCACACGTTTGTAATGGGTCAACTATAATATGTGTGATAATCATTGCAGGGCGAACTTTGGCATATTTTGTTCAACACCAGGCATTGCTGTAGGAAGATCTGTGCCTAAATCTCGCGCAATGTACATGCTATTAACAGGTGTGCTACATTTTATATAAATACTATTATCCTACTTGTATGTACTATATCAATTTTCTGTAACATCAGACAGACTTCAATCTGCATATGCACTTGCAAAAAATATGCATAATAATATAATTGTTAGGCGTCTTCTAATATTCTAGTTTATTTCAAGTCATGTTATGAAAATATGACTTCTGTATTATTAGTAAATAATACATTTCCAGGTGAGCCATTAACTGCCAAAGAAGCTTATGAAAGTGGTCTAGTCACTAAGGTAGTACCAGCTGATCAGCTGGATGCTGAAGTTAACAAAATAGTTGATAAAATTACCCACAAAAGTCGCAAAATTATCACATTGGGTAAAGAATTCTTTTACAAACACATGGATTTGAGTTTACTTGAAGCTTATGAATTAGGTGAAGAAATTATGGTAAAAAACATTAACATGGAGGATGGGCAGGAAGGAATTAAGAGTTTTGTTGAAAAGAGGAAAGCATCCTGGAGCCACAAGTAGGAGACCATTTGAAAGAAAACAATTTTTATTTACACCTAAGTTTATTTGCCACTTTGCCACTATCATGTTTCTTTTATGTATTCCACCTTTAAAGCCAAGTATAAAAGTTACACCCATGAGACATCACAATTTGCCATATCATATTAATGTGAACCAATCTTTTTTACATTATTTACATATTGTTAATCATTTAAGGAGTTACAGTTTATGGATGTTATAAGAATAAAAAACATATATTTTCACAATTAACTTTCATTTGCTTCTCAATAAACAGGAAACTTAATAATTAAATTAATACTAATTACTATAACTTTATGAATAATGCTGACATTGGTGTGCTATATCAATTATAGATGGCAGAAATTGAAATAACAAATTCAAATGTTAAGTAATGAAGTATATGACTATATGATATTAATAAAAGCTATAAAGTAACAAGAAAGTATTTATCCTATTATGCCACATGCAAAAAAGATATTTTATTTAAGCTCACATATTTGTAATGTATATATGTGGCAAAAGGTAAAAGCAAAATTTGTAGCATTTTCTGATTAAATCACAACAAAAAAATAAAATTCACTATACCCAAAATACTAGGCAACTGTTCTATAAAGATTATAAATGCCTCGCTTCTTATGTAATATAATTATCGAAATAGCGTAGTATAAAACGGCGTAAAACGTTATACTTTTAAAAGTAATACATAAGTGGCCAAAGCGCCTATGAATTTGCAATTATATTGTGCACAATAAACTAAGGCTAGATATATTCGAAAATATTGTCAACTATTTAACTTGCATAATATAATAATAACCTCTATAACAGCATATTTATTCTAGGTTTAGGATGTGTAAAGGAATGCATATTTTTGAAACAATCAATTGCTATAGACATGATAGAAACAAGAATATAATTTTTAAAAAAAATATGTATGCATTTTTGCTTCATGATTATAATAAAATTAAGGCTTATAGAACTCCACATAATTAACACATTTTTTTGAAATAATAATAACCCACACTGAGGCAAAGACAATACAAAATTTATTTAGAAAAAATTGCTTACAATTATTTTTTAATAAGCTCCAGCACTGGAACTCTGCATTTTCTAGTAACCTTTATTAAAAACATTTAATTTAATGTAGTAAAAGGTAGGCTACAATTCAACAATTTACTTATTTAGCCTTATACATGTACAAATGTGAAACACTAGCATGATAGAAATTATTGCAAGAAGCCTAGTCTCTCACGGTATTTACAATGATTCAGTTATGTATTGTCATTATTATCAACTTTGGATTTCCATACAATTAATTACTGAATCACTATATTGCCTAATTGAGGCAACCTGTGAAATGAGCTAGCCTAATAAATATTTAAATACAATATACCATTAAATTACATATAAATTTAGTCTTTCGTCTAAGCTTGGATAAAACAACATTCACAATATGGGAAGTTGTCTTTGTGTAGGGAAAGTATGGTGGTGTTCTTTCCTTCTTGAGAGAATCCAGTCTCACTTCTTTGCCAGTTCGTTTGAAAGCCAATCAAGGCCTTCGTAGAGGCCCTGGCCTTGTGTTGCACATGTAGCTTGAATGTACCACTGTGAATGGAATAAAACATAATTAACAAAAATATTTCTCAATAACTTTAAGAAAGCCATAATAATAATTTGATCTGTAATTTAATAAAAAAATAAATTACAAAGGATATTCAAAGAACTAGAAATAATTGTGTAATAGAGTAGAGTACAGTAATAACCCGACTTATCAAATTCGGAGTTATGCAATTTTCAAATCTCGTTGATTCTCCTATGGTTTGAGTGTCCCGCAATTCCCGATTATAAAAAATAAGCTTACTAACCCTAAAATTATTCATGTAAACATTTGTATTTGTTGCACGAAGTCAACACATTCGAAAACATGCCATATGTGGTATGTACAATTGTACATGCATACCCTGACTTACGCGGTTATCACTCGGTCCCACCAATTGTGTAAGTCTGAGGTATTACTGTAGTAAGTTATCGCAAACTTTAACACCTAATAGTTATTACTGTAATTCTAAGGGTCCATAAATAAATAAAATATTACTTACACGACGGTTCCTCAAATTATTTAAATTTAAGGCATTGGTCAGCTCAGCTGCAGTCATAGCATTGGGCATGTCTTGCTTATTAGCAAACACTAATATGACTGCATCTCTAAGTTCATCCTCATTGAGCTGTAAGTGACAACATTCACATATAAATTTAATCATGATTCATCCATCTCACCTTTAATTTGTTACTCAAAGCAATGTGTATGATTCTGTAATCAGTGACCTATGCACATCTTCAATATATACCAAAGATAATATTTTACAGATGTATGTAATACATAATGTATAGCTGCTTTTTCATGTACATATGACATACTATCACGCTTGGATATTTAGTGCACTTTTTATAAACACTTACATTAATAAATACCAAATAAAATCATGTGAGGTCACAGATAAATTGCTAATATAATAATTTTTACCCCTAGAGAAACAATTGCTAGTTTTATTTACTGTTTTATTAAAAATTAAATTCTTTGATACTGATTTACAACACAAAAAAGGTGTGGTACACCTGCAACTGTACCAAGAGGTCTAAAGTTTGGGCACTATTCAGAACAAACAAAAAGGACTAAAAATATGAGCGAAAAAACATAGTCATTATTATAAAAAACAAACCATATTAGCAAGTTCGTTCTCAGCTTCTGCTATCCGTTTGGTGTCACTAGAATCAACAACGAATATAAGCCCTTGCGTGTTTTGATAGTAATGACGCCAGAGAGGCCTGATCTTGTCCTGGCCACCGACGTCCCACACTGTGAAGCTGATGTTTTTGTATTCCACTGTTTCCACATTGAAGCCGATCGTCGGTATAGTTGTCACAATCTCACCCAGTTTTAACTTATAAAGTATGGTGGTTTTGCCAGCGGCATCGAGACCAACTGCAATGTTAATAAAAGCGAAATGTAATAAACAATTTATATCATAACTATTAATATTCAAACAGGCGATAAAAGACATTCTACGCAATCTTCGACCGATGAGGTGTCATGTCACTTACCCATAAGGATCCGCATTTGTTTTTTGCCAAAAAGCTTTGTAAAAACACTTGACAAAGTAAGACCCATGGCTTTAATGCACTAAAATTTAAAAATAAATTATTAGTATAGAAGATATAGCACAAAACAAATCACTTTTGTAAAACAATGAAATGAAATAACTCAGCGGCTATACGTCAACGCACACACGATACACAATTTGTGTTGCCATTAAAGAGAAAACAGTATCTTTTATATACCTGTTGCCACATTACTAATTTCTTACAATCCTTATGAAACATTTTCAGTTATATTCTAATAGCAAAGGCGAGCTTCGTTATCTCTTCACGACTTTCACGAGCTATATGTCGCTAAATCCACTCTAACATCTGTATTTATTACGTTCTTATACCCTGTTTGCCTAGTTCGAATACTGCTTGAATTTTATTTCACCATGTTTGTTAACTTTTCGTAGCCCTCCACGTATCTCAGTGTGATTTGGACTTATAACGTTGGCAGAATGTGATTCATTGAATTTCATATTTCATTTTTCCGTATTCCATTACTGTTATGCGTTTTGCGTTATGATATCGAATTATATCGATATCGGATAAATACTTACATGTAATTTTATCCAGTTAGTTTTGTTATTTTTAGTTGTAATTGTATCTATGTATTTCTTATATTTGGTGTCGGGGTACACAGCGACTTTTTACAGCGGTTTAGTAACATAAGTTTCGTTAACGCACATCTGTATTGATACGTACTGTACCACGGTAATAGCGATTCAAAATCACAATAAGAGAGCGGCAACAGCATCGCAAAATCATGTTTTTGCGATTATACCGCTAAAGAAGTACAAAAAGTACTCTTTATGATAGACTCAAGACAAATTGATGACAGTTTTATATACTTTTTATATGAAGAATTTGAATTAAAGCCATATCTTATTAAACATGTAGAATAGAAATAATGTGTATATATTATTTAAAGTTATCTACTTAAAATGAAACAAAAAGTCTAAGCAGTTGCTTAGACTAACGCAGTGGCGTTAGTCTTTTGTTTTAAATATCATTGGTCTTTTGCTAATCGTTATCTTTAAAGTAAGTGTATTTGTGTGTATTGGTGTTGCAAATAGGCGATGTTAACTACTTTCCTTCAGGTAGCACGTTTGCTTTGTCGTCAGGTTCAAATATAAAAAAATAAAAAAATACGTAGAGAGTACTTATATTGTTTTAAGTGCTAAACAGCTATTGAATAGACTGATGCTAAGCTAAATCACGGTATATAATTGACTTGGAGAAAAAACTCAAAGTACAGACGAATAAAAAAAGCTATACATCTTATTTTCTTAGACGTCATTTATTCGTATGAACTTACATAGTCATTACTCTGAGGAACTTACGCACTTGCGTATTTGCGTATTAGATAAATTCAACAAATAACGTTTTTAGACATAAAAGCTTCATTTTTTAAATCATATTTAATAGAACACCCTAAAGCTGACAACCATTATAAATATAAATGATGCAATAAATATAAACGCGGCCTATTTTGTGTTGTATTACACTTTTCTTGACCTTCGTAATAAAAAAGCCAATCTTGAATTATGATAAAACTTTATAAAAAAATAATGACAAAATTACATATAATAATCAATATATTATTGTGTTTCATTTTTGGGTTCACTTAGTCACCACTATAAGATCACACAATCACTGTTTTTTTTACTTAAAAAACACATATAGCAAGAATCATAGTCTCAAATGAAACAATTCAAACTACTCTTAGATTGCCTTCAACTTCTCATCGTTTAAAACTTTTGGTGCAATACCTGTAATAATAAAGGAAAGTTAACAAAGTTAGGCTGAATGCAAAGAATCTAAGACGAACAACTAGGTTTTAAAAATATCCCACTTGTCGTTTGAATAAACGTCAATAGCGACATGTTTACAATATTGCCATATTACATTATCAATTTTACCATGTTATTTGTAAATATTTATATGGTTGATTATAAATACAAATAATAAATCTCACCCACGCCCTAGCATAATAATATAATGCAAGTTAAACTAAATAAAATTAAGATACAGGAAAAACAAAATTATTCATGTCAACCGATTACTACTCATTCTTCCTAATATCTTGTTTCAGATACAAACAAAAAAATCTATGTAACATCGATAAATGTACAATTTTATTAGTCATTTTCAGAAATATTAATTTAAAAATACTGCTGTTCTTACTTTTAATTAATAGAAATATTTTAAATTTCACTTGTAATAATACATAATAATAGATGCATGATTACATATACATATTATTGTTTACTATATAATAAAAATACATTTATCATTATTTCTACTAACATATACAAAAGTATACATCACTAAATAATGAATTATAATTTCTTTACGTCATCTACTTCAAAGATAATATTATTAATATTTCGGCGAACAGTGTTATTTTTTTTTTGAAAGACATTGCTGTATATTGAAATTTTAGAAATTCACATTTGTACATTTAAGAGAGAGATAAAAGTTATTTAGTAAGCAAATGTTATTACAATATTGAAGAATACTTATGTGACACTATCTAACAATAATGAAATTCTTTAGTAATCCCCTTTTTTTAATGTATGCCAAATTATGACAATTGTATTTGAATTTTTTTTTTAATTTCAAGCAGTTTTATTACAACTTTTATTATAATATTTTTCTTATAGTTGTCAGTGAACAAATTTTTATTAACTGAAAAATATTTACAATTATAATTAAACTTATAGAAAATTAAATATAATAAAATAAACTATAAGTAAATATAAAAAAACTTATTTACAAAAATGAAAAACAAAAATATTATTATGTTATTATGTTTCCCGAACAAATGGCTAATTTAGTAATAATTGCACACTAGATGTCACGAAGGGCGTAACGTCAAATTTACCCACATGTCATACTAGGTTCTAAAAGACGAACCAATCCCAAAGCACATATGAAATCATACTTTATCTGTGACCAATAAGAATCGAATTAGGCCTGCTATCATGCGTCGTCATAGAAACGTTTTCGAAAACTTTTGATATTTTTTGGCCGGAATAGAGATGGAGATTTACGAAGGTGAGTAATTAGCAGCTTAATTTTATGAGTTAAGAAGTCCTAAGTAAACAGCCACTCGAATTAAAGCGCACTAAATTATTAAAATGTAAAAAAATTAAACAGGTTCAACATGAAGGTCCTTTTAAAGAATCCTGTTATGTTGATTAATTCATTAACAAAATACTACCACAAAAAATTTACATTAATAAATAAATAAATTCGTTGGGTAAGATATATCTATTCGATCACTTTATTATTATTTTTTCAAATGTTATAATTATAAACGCGCTTGTTGATCTTTTTATTTACTAAATAAATATAAGTACATACTGAATTTAAATTCCATTGATATTTATAATAAATATTTTTTTTGCCCCTCAGTATAAGTAATTTTTATTTTTTTTCGCAAATTATTTTTGTGAGTTAATATTATATTTTTACTTTATAGTTAAAAAAAACAATAAAACGTTTTTGTTAAAAAAAAATCCCTTTGATTATGTATCTATCAATAAGTTTAATGTAAAGTGTTCCGTACAAACAGGCACTAAATTTATCCTTAACAAGGTGCTTTGTAATATTATATATTTGTGTGTAAATAACTCAATATGACATAATTACAATGCATATGTTGTTTAACAATATGACACAGAAATGATCACGATAAAAATATCATGACTTGAGAAAATAATATTGTTTCAAGCGAATCATAAATCTAAAAAATCAAGAGAGCTTCCCACTTAATCATTTTATTATAGTAAACAATACAAAATTTTGATATAGGACTTAATATGAAACAATATATTTATATTAATAATTACTTACTTAATGTCAGAATTGTTTTATTTTTATCCATGATGAAGAATTAAACCGATGGACATTTGTCATTGGTGCATGAAATAGAAATATTTTATTTTAAATTATTAAAACAAATTGTTTTACTCAAGATTATTTTTTGATAGTCCTTTAATGACATATAAATGATAATATTTATAGTCTTAAATAATCACAAATACATTTGTAACTATTTTTGGAAGAATATTAAAATACTCTATTTTATTATTCTTATCTCTTTTTTATTTCTTCATAATTTATTAAATACTTATTGCATATTATTACAACACTTTTTATAAACTCTTAAAATAACTATAATGTACTTACTATGACATACATATTCAAATTCCTAAGTCAAAAGTTTTATTAACCAAAAAGTTATTACATTTTATTAGGTACCCATTCCCTTTCCTTAAAGCCATTAAAACGTAGACAGATATGGTGCTTGGGCTAGGCTGTTTAGCTTAGATTCAATGGCTGGTAAATATGCAATTACGCGCAAATAGGCAATACACGTTACGTCATTCGTTTGAAGGCGGTTCTCAATATGTATGTTATGCTATGCATGCTGATCTAGTGATCTTATGGCATCGTATCGCGAATTATTCAAGGTGCCCCAAAATTGCAGGCTTAACTTTAAAGATAATCGACTCTGCTTTTAATTACTTATTTTTGCAATTTAAACATACAATAAATATTAAACAAACATACGAAGTAGACCTATATCGTCCTCCCTTTCGATTTACGCTGTTTGTCCACCAACCACCGATACCGAGCCGATACCGCTACTTCGGCGCCGTGATTAATTATTTATCGGTATCGGCTCGGTGACGGTGCAGTGGACAAACAGCGTTAGGTTGTACCTAAGTACCTTTTTATTCCCCTCGTGATAAAATGTCTCGTTATGCAGAAAGGCAGAAACACAAGGTATTATTGGACTATAATGTAGCATTTGTATGACGGTTATTCTGCCAGTGTGTGAAACTCCAGGCAAAATTGATTTAACAGTTCAATTATTGAATTACTTTTTGCAGACGCCTATAAAAACCTATTTCCAGAAAAGATTCTGGAAATAGGTTTTTATAGGCGGTACAAAATTAGGATTTATTAAATGCTCGCTGCCAGTTTTGAGTTAAATTCTTTATTGAAACAAATTAACTTGATAGAAACAGAACAAATAAATTTTCGTCCCCCATATTAGTAAATTGTCTGAGCCTGTTTGCGAATGATAAGATGTTCATTGTCATCAATTTAGGTTCGTTAAAATTGCCTAGTGTTTAGTTCAATGTACTCATCCTAGAACGTTTCCTCTTCGCTGTTTTGAAACCTGAAGATGTAAATTTAAAACTCATGTATTTTTATAAACATTTTCTATTGAAATAAATACTGAAGTCTATTTCCCAGAATTTTAAACTAAGCCTAAAATTGCGCTTGAAGTAGCCTTAGGTTGTTGTTTAGTTGTGTTTCTAGTCAATTCTTTCGACTTGATATGATTTGTTATTTTCGAAACAACTTTTATTTCGTAGATAAGAAGATTTATGCTTAATAAATTGTTCTATCATCAAGCTAAAGGCAAGACACTTATCCCTAAATACCTTCAAATCTGTCCTATCATCGCTTCACCATAATACGCTTCGGAAATCCCGTCTAAGCCATAATCGATATTGTAATCTCTTCACTTTATTTTATCTATTATATTGCAGTGTACTACGAAATAGGTACAATTTAATAGTCATCAATGAAACAAGTGTTTAACATCATAGCCAGTCAGAACCTTTAGCTTCCTTATTACCAATTGTAAATATATCAGTTGCTTTCAAATCCGTCAAAAAGTTTATCGAAATACGAAAGTTGGAAAATCGTATGTAGGTACTTAAATATGTAACAAATACCCAATTTATCACAAAGCTTTTAAGACGTATTGTAGAGGTAGCAGCCGTACCTACATCAGAAAAAACGTTGTTTGATTTCAATTACCTAATTACAAGAATTACTCGAATGTGTTTTAGCATGCGAGTAATTCTTCTTAGATGCGATTTCCTTTCGAATTGATATTGATTTTTCTAACATCCTTGACTGAGTTTGCATCTTACAAAACAACAAGATATCTGCTTAAATATGTACGTATACTTTGCGGTTTATCTACTAAATGAATGTTTGCTACATTGCTCTCCGGTTGCGTAAAGCATGTGTCATAAGAAAGAAACATGTAACTACGCCTATACAAAGCAATCGTTTTTATAAATGTTTACTTTATCGCTCTCTCGTCTTCAATTTCATCAATCAAAATATTGTCGGTGAAAGCGATTAGTTCTCTGATCAAGCTATTCTTCGCATCATTAAAAATCACACGACGTGTGTTGCAAAGTGCACGCTCATCGAGTTATTTTGTGTGGGATTCATTTGGGGTCTGAACTTGCAACTTGTACTCTGGTCGATGACCGTTAGATTCTTGAAGGTTACCTTTACAAATAAGCTTGTTTTTTAAACTGCATGAGGCCCGTAATTTAGTTCACGATAGCATAGTATAGATAGTACTGATGAGTGCTGGCGAGCTAAAGTAAACATGTCATGTAGACAAAAACTAGTTTCGTAATAGGAAGGTTTTGTAATAAGAACCTTAGGTCTTATCAGCTTGTAAACAATTGTGCCCGTTATTAATACTTTAACCAATTTTTTATTACTAAATATCGAAATTAGACAATTTTAGTAATGTCTATGTATTTATAAATTACTTTTAGCGATTACTTTATTCATCTATTCTTGGAGATTCTTTATCATCAACATCTAAATATATTTTATATTAAAAATCAATATTTCCTGGCTTAAATCATCCTTAACACTTATAATGGATGATTCGATTGTACTATTTTTCGTACTCAAATATAAATCTTTAAAAGCAGTACGAATATAGGTCAATAGGGAATTGATATACCCAATCAAGCAAGCTATTGAGAGATACGATTTGACGAGTTTTGCAATCCAACTAACTATGTACGTAACAAGAGTTACAGCGGTGAATAAAGGTTTGTTTTTTTTCTCAAATTCTAAATCATCTTTTCGCGTATTTGAAACTCAAATGTTATTTTAAAATTTTTAAACTTTTCCGTACTGCCCTAATAAGCTTTACTTTAGAGTTAGCGAACGACGATATCAAATAAAAAAAAAAGATTCAGCTGCTTTTTTGTTAGATGCAACGATTAACCGCTATACTCCACGTTTGAGCGCAGATTGTAGCTACTTTAGGACGCTTGCTGCAGCATCTGAACTCGAAAAGCTCCATGTAGTTGTTTTGTAGTGACCAAATCGTGCGTTTCATGTAAAGTAACCGAACGCAGCAAATCGCTAAAACCTATAAAATATTGATGCAATCACCAAAATACAAATCGCCGATATTTAAGGTACCTAGTCTTCTAGGGTCCTACAACCATAATCAATTATTTATGTCTGTACAATGTTCTATGTTCATATCAGATTCTTAGGTACTCTGAAGAACGGTATTCGGGTAGCATAGAGCATTACAGCAAGTGAATAGTCGTGTGAAACTAAAATTATGTGTCGTTGGACAATCTGCCGTTGTTTCTTGTCGTGTATCAGATTAAAGTCACGTCTTGCACATTATCGTGTAATATGATCTCCAGAGCTGAATTCGAGGAACTATGTTGCTTGTTTTTATAAACTTTTCTCAGATTATATTTTAAGAGAAAATGATACCGTGATGACTGCCATTTCATAGGCATGTTTTATGTCAAAGGCAGCTCATCTATTTGAAAATTGTTTTAAAATTGTAGTTTTTATTCGTTATAATGTTTTTCATATAAGTGTTTCCTCATTAATGACCATTTTTGAACGTTATTGTGTTCAACAGTTTAAATATTTCTTGTGCCGTCTTCCGCACATTGTTTTGGTCTTTACTTTGTCGGTTTATTATCTAGAATGTCATATGTTTATCCTTCGATCGCCTCGCCATTACTTTAGAAATGTTATGTGGTTGCCGTTGTATCCTGGAGTTTATTTAGTTTCAGCCAGTTAGTAAATAGAGTTTATCTATAGTTTTATCTCGAGATATTTGAACAGAATGAAAAAAAACTAGTAATAAATTAACGTCAGGTATATAATAAAATAATTAGTATCTAGAAGCTACACGAAGGCTTACCTGCTATTTAAAATCGCCGTCTCGTTGCATAATGTGCCCATTACGCTATTATGGCGTAGAATATAGTTTTTATGCAATATCAAAGTCATAGTAGTCTCTTGGTATGTGCTATAACAGGTGGTCGAAATAAATCGTAGGCGTAGGCGACATTATGAAGGTTCATTATCTGCTTGATAACGGTTATAGTTGTTGAACATACTAATGATAAAAGTATCAAAGCCTACATATTCAATCGATAGGATATACATTTTTGATAAAAATATATTGCTCTTGTTGTACGTTAGATCATTATAAGTATTTTGGGAGTGATAATTATACCAAAATAAATTGGAAAGAATACCGGTTACATCTCTTCATCCACGTGGCAGATTAAAACGAATGAGAATATTACAATCGGAAATACTTTTTTTTGAGAAAGAAGTCCTCATTATCAAATTTCCCGCTTGTAGGCGAGAATTTGTGGTCTGGGTTTCTAAGATATCATTTCCCGATATCTTTGACGTCTACATCTTGTAACCCAGTGGCTCTTCGATCTTTAAGGTAGATATTATCGGCTTATGGCGAATATGATAATTATTCAGTAAAAATAATTAATATATCAGTCCTTCTTTGGTCTCTTTTCGATGTCCCAATGACAATATATACGAGTACGTATGTAATCGACAAATGCCAAAATTAATTAAAATCATGCTTACTAAAGCATCATGCTTACTTAAATTGGCTCAACCACAGCAACACATAGGACAGTTTATTATGAGAACATGATAACGATATTCACACAATGAAAAATGAATCATAGAAAGGCATAGATATCAAACGTCTTGTAGAATCGGTCTTATCGCGATAAACGATCAATACTGTGGGAACTGCTAACTAGTTACTGCACTTAGATAAATGTACACTTCTTCATGCATTTATACTTTGTTTCCCAATACATCTATTACTTTGTTATAAAACCCCAAATGTTCAAGATATTTAAATCTTAGTTCCTGGGGTATTACAAGGAGTTCTACACATTCCAGAATGAAATGTGATAAATTCATACGAAAAAAACTAGATTATTTAGAATTTTGTGACTAATGTAAAAGTAGCAAATATTCCGTTTGATGTTAAGTGGCCACTACCATCCATGGACATCTGTGATTAATTCCTGATAAGATTGTAGTTCTATCTAAGGTCGGCAACAGTAGCGTTGGTACTTAATCTGAGGACTGAGTTGGAATTCTTTGTTTAAAGGATAAGGGAGACATCCCTTACCCTTTAATTCAGAACACAGTGGCCCTTTACACTGCTGTTAGGAATATGAGCTTTCTCTAGCAAAATGAATTACGAACTTTGTTCATTTCTAAGTATCTGAGTCATTATGATCATCTCCACCAGTCTTTGTGAAACCGGAGTATTGTTTGAGACGACTGGTTTGAAGGCTTGGTGTCGTCTTGACAGTTCGTCTGTTTATTTAGTTCCTCGGCGAATTGTTTGATGATGAAAATGTGTAAGCGGAAACGTAGGTTACCGCATGACGTTCATTAGAACGGACGAAGAAAATAATTATTATTCTCGTGAAATATAGATTAAAAGTTAAAGGGAAACTAAATTGTTTACTTTCCAACTAGCTTTTAGAAAAAAAAAGTATGGATGAACTGCTGGGAAAAGAGAAATGTCTCAATTATAAGCAATGTTTCATCTGAAATATTGAAACGGTGTACTACGGGAAGATTTAATAATAACGATTTGCCACTTATCGGGATTACATCTGGCGTCTACTTCATTATAATAAAGGCGTAATCTCGTACGTATATATCACCGGTAACATACGCAATTAAACGATATACAAACCGGTCTAAGTGGAAGTTATTTACTAAGCGTTTCTGAGCAACGTGTTTCTTTCACGTTGTCAGAGCTGGTGGTCTAGAGATGTTGATAGAGATCTGGCTTACGGTGACTCATGACGCTTTAATTAATCAAATGAAAGGTCTTGATTAATCAAATTCTTTTGGGCTATCTTGTTTTGTAAATATCTTGAAAGGCGACGTTGCTGAGTGATATTTCGTAATTACATAAACAGTTTGGGATTTCTGTGGTCTGGTCTAAAAACTAAAGTAAAGTATGGCAAATATGATAATTAGAAATATTATAATTCTTAAAACAATTCAACCGTGCTTTAACGATTTATTAAATTGGTTATTGGAAGGAATAATAACAGAAGCTTTTTTTGGGATTGAGTACACCGTTCGGTGCATGCATAATATGAATGGTAATATGAATAACTCATCCGAGCAGCGGTCCGACTCGCGTCAATGATCTCAATGGGGGCAAAACGTTGCAAACTTGAACGTTGCAAACGAAGCAGAGCTACTTGTATATGGATTCAAAGCGGACGATGATTTAAATAATTGCAGTCGGTGCTACCTATAATTTGCTTTTATCTGTTGCATTTTTTTTTCGAAGCTTCTTTACAAGTAAACTTTTTCTTCGCAAGTGAGTGCACAAAAGCACTGAAGTCTTGAAGAACATTGTAGCATAGTAGTTATAGCGTCTAAGGCGGTACTAAGTATGTCCATATTGTTCATACTAAATAAATACATAAAAATAAATTGTTATTATATGTTATTTTTGATCGTTATTGAATACAATTATGTAATTTATGTGTCATTGACACATGTAACTAATTTAAATAACACGAAATACAAACCAGAAGACATAAATAACGTGACATTTGATGAAACATTTAGCATTAGTACTATATGTATTGCAGCATACCGTTTGCAGTAATTCTAACTATTGGCTTATGCTTCTAACAATATTTGCAAATGCCATTTTGAAAGTGCCAGCATGCTAGCTAGTATGTTGGTTTTTTGCCTCTACTAGCATACTACTAGTTACCTTTTGTATTGTTATGTTCATGTGTAATTATCATGAAAGTATTATTTCATTACAAAATATAACCTCCAGATAGGGAATATTAGACTACTACTTAATTCGTGCCTATTTTAAGTATCAATTCGCAACAGTTCAAAGGGATTCTTTTGAAGTTTTTTGCCATATTCTATCTCACTCGTTCTTATCAACCCCTAATGTTCCCATACCTTTCGCACCCCGTGATTTATGCCCGACCCGCTCTCATTGTGAGTGTCTGTTCCCGAAAGTGCCAGTCGTTAATTTCATTTCTAAAAAGGGCCAACGGATACGTTGTCTCCGGTGTTGTCACCACTGAGCCAATGAAACCGTTGGAGCTCCCTTTGAATGGGACTCATTCATCTCGTTTCACCGGTTGATTGGGCTCCGACGGAAACGAATTTTGTCAACGGAAGAAGGTCCATCGTTTGTAACAATTTTTGTGTCAGTACATTTAACGGCTAGCTCTCCATTATACTCGTGCGTGGCGCGTGCGCCGCTGCGTTTAGTTGCGTCCGCAGCACGATCAAGAATAGCCGTCAGCGCGATATTTCCTAGTGAAAAATATAGGTCCAAGTCGTTTCGTTGCTTGTAAACGGTCAACAACTTGTGTAACCAAAGCTCGGTCTATTTTTCGATTGATACGGTCCACGGAACAAGACGTTTGTTCTATACCATTTATAAATATTTATAATTTATAACGATATACACCGAGTTAGTCTGTTACGCGCGCGTAAATTGATGTTCAAATTTTGTTAATTCATATATTTTTTTATCGATGTTCATTGGGTTACGTGATACAAGATAAGGACGAGTACGAGATAACACTAAAATGGCTGTTAGTATTCGCGTCAATCAAACGTCGGTGTGCTAGCTGTAGTTTCATGCGTGGACGTAGCCGATGTGCTCTTTGAAGAAACAATAAACAGAGAGATGTTATCGGAAATTTATACGTAAGAGTGATGCGCCTGCGCCGGCACAAGTGTAGCGATGGACCTATTTTCGTAGCACGGAAATAAGAGCGGCAAAAGGAGCAAAAAGCATTGACTACCTAAAAACTTGAGGACGCAGTGTAGTGTATTTTGGGCTGATGTGTGTGATGCAAGCAACAGTTGTATGTGAATTGATGCCGTAGCGTGAGAATAAACCGAATATGAAGAAGAGGACGATATCAAAACTCAAATCCATATTTGGTTCCAAGAAAAGTAAGTAACTTACGCAATCCAGTTGTATTCGACAACCGGTTAAATTATTATTTCTTCGCGCGATTTTAACGTACTGTCTGTATATTAATAGGAATAATATTATTATTATGGTCTAAGAACGTAGCGTTAAGTTTAATCATTTTAAAATATATATCTATATTAAACAATTTAACTTAACTTTTCCAAGATTTTAATATTCTTTGCGTACATTATTTCATATTTCCATCCTATTGTATATTTTCGCGCGCTATCTTTTAGCACTGCTTAGAAATATCTAAACTGCGTTAATCCCCCAGTTTTATTATCGGAAATTCATTGAAGGTGTACAAGTAAAAGTACATTATAACTACAGCTGTTTTTTTATTACACATACCATGCACCCTATTTAAGATGAACAGCTGCTCGTTCAGTTTTTAACAACCCACATCCCCGTCTTAAGTGATTTTAATGAACTCAGTAAATTCCTGTCGCTTGGAGAGATGTAAAATAAACATATTATTTATTGCGACATTTTAACATCCTCCATTAAGTCAAAAAATATTTGTTCAGACTTTAATTGCTTCAATTATTCATTTTAAATTAGGATAGATATTTCCGGAGTAATTGAAGGATCGTTTAAATCAACTCGTTTCATCGCTTTGTCTAATGATGTTTGTTTCTTGAGTGACAACTAACGTATTCTTAACCATGCTTTCGTTAAATTGACTAACTGGCCTAATTGAACCGTAACCCCATGTAACGTAATCGTATGTGAATACGTCTTGATATTTACGAAACAATTCCAACGAGCCTCTTGCCTATTTATTCATTCATTGTTGCTACCTAGGGTTCAGATTTCCCAGCGAAAACAATGGAAATACGGGCACGCATATATTCCCGTGCGAAATCCTGTTCTGTGCCCCTCTCGAGTGTAAACTGAGCATTGTGTTATGTAGATAACCTAGACTAAACACTACAAAACCGCTGATAAGCACGTGTCGCGAGTGCTAAATGGCTAAAACACACCGATATTGGAAACTCGCTGTTTATGATTGTAGAGTTTATTCAGTGTTCAGGCTCGTGCGCTGAACGTTACATGTATCGTACGCGCAGTTTTTGTACGTTTCTGCTCTAAATGCTCTCTTGCTTTTGTGTGCAACGCAAAAATGGTGAGACTTTTATCTTTGTCAAATATAATTGTTTGAGATAAATTAAAAATCATCTAACTATTTTCTGACAATTCAGGTTGTTCAATTACTTTCTATTGTAAAAGTAAAATATTATCTGCAAATAAATATCTTCCGTCAATTTCTCTCGAATTTAATGTACTTTCGAGTCTTAATAAACATTTGCAACGGTGCATTAATTTTGGGAATTGAAATTTAATTGTTTATCTTTCACTTGAGAGTTCGTGATCTGACTATTTCTGAATGTTCTTTGAGCTACCTAACTGGTGACATCTGAGAGGAAGCTCTTAAGCTAATAACAATTTTAGGTTATTTGTGAGGCGACCATTACTTCGTCTCCATCCGTGACAATTTTACTAACTAGTGATTTCCTTGTGTATTCATAAACCTACTATAACTATACTTCTTGAGATGTTATCTGTGTATGTATGTGCTCTGGTTATAATTTGAAAGTTACATTTTTGTAAACATGTTTGTTTCAAGTTTCAACACTTCTAATCAGGAGTTACAAAATTTATTCGAAACATTATGGGTCATTTCGGACAACTTAGATAGTAGGTCAGTGTTTGAAAAGGTATACAAAGTTACAAGGTTGTTCGTAAAAAATAAACAGTGTAGATCTTGTAGGCGAAATTTTCAAAATATCTTTGTGAATTGGCGTAGAGAATCCAATGTACTTTCCATAGCGCGAAATTTTCTGCAACACTTGGCACGCCCTGCTGTTGCATGTTACATGACATTTGAAAATATCGTTTACTTAAATTACAACGGTGACATGTTTGTCTTCGTTATTTACTTTTCGTTGTAGTTACTTGTGGACCTTGCGGTTAACGTTTATGACATAGTCTTGCTTATTTAGATAGGTACTTGGGTATATTCACTCTTAGTCAATCTTTATATTTATCACCTATTGTATATTTTGATCGGTTCTCAGTAAAAAATCCTTTGACATTTTGTCTTTACTTTTATACGCAAAATCTTGATTTCAATGTCATTTTAGAAAATGGCTTAGGCCGTATTAATATAAACATAATTGGTTTCCTAAAAGTTCAGATAAGTACATCTCTCAGGTATCTCGACAGAGTTCGTTTCTGCGGTGTGGCTCAATCCCACAGACGGGCATTGAGGTTAAATGTCAGATCAATACCTACACTCATTGTCGTTTTATCTATAAATGTAAACTTTTACGTCACTTGCTAAATGAACACAATTATCACAATACTTTAAACATATCGGTCCGATGACTCCGGTGATCTATTTATTAATTCTCAGAAGCATGAAATTATATTGCCAACATAATTTTTAAAGTTAAACTCGCGGTTTGTCTCACAGCTGAGCAAAGAACTAGTCAATAAAAGTGACTCAGTGTCATGAGCACCGTCGACGTAATTTGAAAACAAAGTATTATAATCAACGCAAACAAAAAATACACATTGCTTGTCATTTCGCTTCCTCGTCCTGTCTATTTATTGTGAGAAGATATTTGAGATATGTAACAATATTAGTTTTCATAATGAAATCGTGCTACAGCGGCGCGCCTACCGTGAACGCGGGATAGATTTCTATTTGTCTATTGGAAATATGATTCAGTTTGCTTTCGCTTCGAGTTTCGAATAATTAAGCTTTAATTACTTGAACTCAGTATTGGACGTTTAAAGATTCTTATAAATGTGTCGCATCACGATTCAAAGGACAGTGAAATGAGATTTCCCATTTTAAAATTTAAGTAATGTGATAATAATAGTTAAAGTCATTAAGAAGTTGTTTCTAATTAAAATTTTACTTAGCTTTAATATTTTAACATATTATCAAGTTATTAAAATATGAGTATCATGAAGAGTGTGGTAGACTAATACATGGCTCCACTTCATGTTCCGTTTATTGAAACCTCAACGTGACCTTTGTTTGCATAGAAGGCGAGAATGAACTGTGTGAACACACCATATCTGTTGCACGCGTTTCTCACGGACGTGGTCTAACAGATACCGTCTAACGTAACCTTTCGAAGAAAGTGTCCGACATTATGTATTGAAGAGTTTAATGCCCAAAGAAATTATTTGAAGACACATCTCTACACCTAACCTCACATTTTTCTCACGCTAAACAACTTCGTGAGGAGAGACGTCGATGATATACGGTGGCGTGTAAATTGAAGATTGGTACGTTGTGGTAGTAATGATTATGTTATTATTATACTTGTTGTGAAAGACATATTTAATGATAGTTCATTCATACTATTGCTCAATAAGCTCTTCGATCATTGTATTTAGTTCTTCAAATTAATCAGTGGCACATAACAGAACAATAGAATTTTACATCTCTCTTACCTCTTTATTTTTAGTCGTTGCCAACAAGATTGTTTCTATCAATTACTGGAAAACATATTAAGTTATTTAAGAGTTTTTATTGTCTGTTATGCAAACGTGTATTTAATAATTGAGGTCAATTATAGTCTTCATCAAAGTACTGTCAAAACGACAATCTCTATAGACAAGCTCGAATTTCCGTATTAGATATTTACAGTTTACCATTCACCTATAGTCTCCTATTACCTTTCATGTACGTGATTGACGTTTGTCGGTGAAATTTTACTATTGTTAGTGAAGTACATCTCATATGAATACTAAATACAACTCGATAATAAGGCATGTGCTTAGTCATTAACTACCGACAATTTAAATAATGAAGCACATCTAATTGACAAGATTGGTTGTAATTCAAATAGATCTTAAGATAAATTAGTGATAATATTTGACTTCTGCATATTTATAACATCATTGATAATACCAGTGACAATAATGTTCTTTTATTCCTAACCACGATGTAAAATATAGGTGTGTGATATTACGTGTACAATTATTTGGACTCAAACATTTTACGGTTCCCTGCTGAGGTAACAATCATTGATTGTCCGCTGCATAGTGTCTAAGATGAACAGACTATTCAAAGCGATAATGTTACAAAAAGTATTCCGTGCCATCTTCCGCAATGCTTGTTCAAATGGGAAGTAATTTTGTGCTTTATTGCGTTCTTCGCGCAAATTATAGGTCGTAATTAAGTTCATAAGTTACGCTTTCTTCTATAATAATCGAAGATGCGCGATGATTTATAGGAACACTCATTGTTGTGCGTATATTAGTTAAATTATGAAACTGACATGAAATAATATATTATCGGAGAATAAAGAAAGACGTGTTTCGAAAGCGTGTGCCAGAGGTCATTTGTTGAATCCCTGTATTTTGATAAGTAATTATTTTCATAAATAATAAAGAAAATTAGAAGCATTTGAAAAAAATATTAAGGTCATATGTAGTAAATATGTAGTCTCAAAAAGCGTTACGTATCATTGGATGAAATAAGAAAAAATGCTTCTTATATAAATGTCCACGTATGTATTCTTCTTTATTTAAACTATCTGATTCTCTTAAAAATAATCCAACCGTAGAAATGTGTACCAAGTAATCGTCAAAAGTTTTGAAAAGGTGTCGACAGAAATACATCGGTTAGAATTAATTCTAATGTGGGCCCTTCCGTTCACAACGATCCGTTTTGTTACGCTTGCTGCATATAAATAGAAGAAACTCTTTTTATACACCCGATAATATTTACTTAACTCGTATAAAACTTTTATATGTGACTCGTAATTAACTTTATTTATGTTTCCGTAACTTCTCGTGTTTATATCTTCTTCGTCTTATAATAACTATAAGTTATTCATTAGTTTGACGCGACACAAGATTTTCCTGTTCGTGACCTCAAGGATGATAATAATAGCTATTAACATCAAAACCTACACACCATTAAACTTAACCATCAATCTAAACTGCTTACATAAGTTATTATTTAACAGTTTAAAGCATGTTTTCATATAAATCCTTATATTAAATAAATCTGGAACAACGTTATCCCTGCTATAAAACAAGGAGTTTCGTGTTCCTCAAGTTGTACCAGGAACGTGCAAGTACGTTGTCACCCCTCGGCAAATACTTTCTTTCACGCCCCTGATATTGAATTGATTTATTGATATTCTATTCCTTAGCCTATTTTCATAATATTCAAGTTGAATACTAAACTGTCTTTTCGCTTTCTTTAGTAGTCTCCGGCTCTCGTAGAAATACTATATCCACCTTAACCTCTCAATAGATAACACTTAAGATAAAACGTTAAAAATATTATCAGTGACGAGTAGATGCTGCTGGTTGGTCGATAAAGCTTCTAGTGATCGTTTGTCTTCCGATACGATCGTAATGGAAAGATTTAGAACAGCCCTGGCTTGCGGCTGCAATTAAAAAATATCTCCACTGTAAGTCATGAACTCATTCCAGATAGATAAAGCTGTTCTGCACATGCTTGCGACACGCGTATTGTAAACATTGTCGCGATTACGATATTCTCTTTGTGTTACTAGCTTACTACGAATCTCCATGTCGTCAATGAGCAGCATTCCAGTCTTCCCGTATAGGGTGAAAAATTTCTGACACAGATGTAAATGTAAAGTTGTCAAGGTTTGAGGCCACCATTTATATGGGCGTCGGTAACTCGAGTCGTTGTTTTCTTGTCTCTCATTACTTGCACTGAATCCTTTGATGTCGGTCGACGGCAGACAGCCGTGCGCTTGTTAGCTCAATGTTGAATAAAACTCCCAGCAATTTACGTTCGCGGCACGCGTGAGCGATGTACCGTGAACCGCATATTGGATTTATGATCTTTTGTATTGAATACGGTGAATTTTTTCTCAGAAAATTTTTAATTGTTAACTCTCAGCACGACCAGATTGTTTGCCAGAATTACTTATTAGCTTGTTACATGTTATGTGTATGTATATTATATATAGTCTTCAATAAAATTGTATGAATTCTACGTACACGTATAAACTATCAATAAAAACAAATATATATTATTATGTTTTATATTGATAAACTTTATATATATTTTAATCATACGGTTACTTATCGTTACTTGCCTAAATATATCAGCAAATAATTTTTATTTCAATCCAAATTATATAAAAAAGATAGTCTTAAATTAATTAAATTTAATTGTTACTTTATTTGTCTTGAAAATATTTTTTATTTCTATCTCGTAATTAAATTAAACGATTTCGTTATCTTGAGGATAAATTATATTCCATTCTTTTCTTATTTTAAAATAAGAAAAATATTTGATTTGAATATTAAAGGTGACTGCTGACTAAAAATTTATTATTCTTTGTTATAAAAATGTTTTATTTCTTCGTCTTCGTGTTCAAGAATACATACTCAAGTGTTTTTGTGTCCGTCTTAAACTTAAAGTAGATACCTTTGTTCGCAACATTAGCATATGGCAAAAAGCACGTATTGAAGACATGGGGGCATTATCTATTTTAAATAAAAGATCCGCCTCGCCGATGGTTGTGTTACATTAGCAGTCCAGTCATGTGTGCCACTTGAACGCCCTCGATTGTGATGCGCCAGCTCTAAGTCTCGCACCCGTTCTCTCCAGAGTTCACTACACTTTACCATTTTGCCTTTCCTGTTCTGATGGCTTTATCCTGTTTTGAGCTCTGTTTGTTTTTTTAGCTAGACTGAAAGCTGGGCCTATATTACACCATTTACATAATGTCAGTAGTGCAGGTGAACTTTATGATATTGCCTTTTTTGTTCTGATGGTACTTGTCCTGTTCAGGGTTATGAGTAGACTGAGAATTTGGGATGTTTCACCAATGGCATGAATTCACAGGGAATGATAAAAGTAATCGTGTTAAGAAGTTATTATAAAGTCACAGTTAAATCACATTTAATTGCTGTTACAAACGCGTAAGCCGTAATTAGTCGTAATAATCTTGATACACTTAAAAAATTGTAGCGATAACAAAAATAAATTCCATGTTAAATACTTGAGCTTGCTAGTTTTGCGTGGGACCTTACGTAATGGTCGCCTTACTCAAGGTCACGGTACTGGTTTTAACTTAAACACTGATACATAGATTATATATAAACGTTAACGATTGTGGACTGTGTCAACAGAACCGGAATGAAGTGTCACGAATGTTTATGAAGAGGAAGTAGCCAACGGCGATTTGTGAATGAACACCCACTTAACACAATGCGAATTATGCTAATGTGAATTACGTGTTTTTGTAGTAGTTGCCTTAGTTTTGGATTAGATCGCACTACTACACATAATTACACTTATAAAGTGCATATCGTTGCTAAAATGTTTTTTTATAAGATTAAAGAAGCAAATGAGCATGCAGAAACTGAAGTCGGTCCCAGACACGTTGCCACCCCCGAGGACTAAGGTCGCCTCTTTTACAAGTCAATTAGTCCGAATTGACAAATTTTTGGCATAGACGTCTCTAGTGTATGTAGCCTTTCTATAGAAAATGATTGTTTTCGACAAAGTTAAGCTTATCAAAATCATCCCTTTAGAATCCTCTAACAAGCTGAACTTATGATCTACCATCAGCAGAGATTATCATATTCAAACACAACTCACGCTGTAGTTACTAGCATTTCTCAGTTCCACTCAGTTAACCAATTAAGCCGATGACCTGCATATAGTTTTCTCCGATAGCAAAGGTATGCGGTATTATAAACTGGTATAAGAATAGCATTCTTGAGGAATACATTTTTATATCGGTTATGATTTAATCGAATATTTTATGGTTCAAATAAAAATTATCCAGATTTTCATTATGTTTTTGAAGTTATTGGTTTGTTTCGTATTCAAAAGGTTAGACAAATTCGATAAGTTCAAATGCTGGGAACTAAGATTTTAGGATGTGTTATGAAAAGTTTTTAATCCTGGTCAGTTTGAACTTTAACAATTTATTGAAGTTGGTTTTCGGTAAAGAGATCAACAATGATTTTAGAAACTCTTGATATACATAGTACATAATATAAATAATTAAATATTACGTTCTCTTAATATGTCTGCACATCTGCACAAACAAATAAAATTGTAGAGTCATTCTGTGATTTTGAAATACGACTAATTGCCAATTAAAGCTTACTTATTGGCACGATAACAAGACATCATCCATTTTTTGCCCTTATATCTCAGTTAACGATCTATTCTAGGAAGCTGATTTGCTCGTGCAGTTGGACAGTTACTAACTTTGATGATAAGGTTTTTTACCAGACTGCATTGGTTACGTTTTTCGATAGGATGTATGTAGGTAGGTCTCATTCTTTGAAACGCCCTAAGTGCAACCCAGGGCCTTGACGGATTTTAACATAATAACATATGAAGTGTCGTTCTATTCGTCGTCATCGTCTACATTGTAGGGCGTTGAGAACGGGCACCGGAGTGGTTTTAGTGCGGCAAAATCCCACATACGTGTCTAACCCGGCGTCGCTCCCACGTCGGGTACGTTTTGAAGGTTTCTTCTCATAAAGAAAAAAAAAAAGGTTATGTATACTTTTAAGCGTTTTATTAAATATAGGAATACGCAAGGGTGTAGCTACGAGTGGTAGCTCACCGTTATAAAACGTGCCATAATATTGCGTGACTAAGTAATAATATTTCACGAAATCGATACGAAGGTTGTGCCTGGCTTGCGTCATGTTTACCTTCCGCGCGCCCTTGTGTACGTTACCTTACTCGCTGATTTTGGCTACAATGAGGATATTTTGGTGTTAGACGTTAACAAAACGATTTGTATTCAATGACTTACGTGCACGTGAGTTGATGGAATTTGTTTTTTTTTTTAGAAATACAATGAATTTAATGTCACGTCTCATGGAAAAGATACGATATAATTTTTGAAGTTCTTGTACGGATTACTCTAAGTTTTAAATAATAAATCGACTGAATTGATAATAATTTAAACATAATGATATAGAAAAGAGATCACTGTTGAGACAGACATGCCTATGTTTATTTCTGTTCATGACATCTAAGCATAAAAAATCCTAAAAAGAGCAAGAGCTAAAAATAACCTTTTCAACTCTAAAAAGTCCAAATTTTACGGCAATACCTCTTAAATAAATGGTAATAATCACGAAACAATCATTTTGCGTGACTTTTGTACTAGACTTAAGTTACATAAAAACTTTAAGAATCGTGTTGTAATTTTAAATTCGTGGGAGCCCTTACCTAGCGCAACGTCTTGGCCCTTGCGACCTCTGAATATCTTTGAGGCCCTAATTAAAACGTTCAGTCACAGAGAGTAGTACAAAGCATCTATTTCGCTTATTGTTCTTGCAAAATGTCAAGGTAGTGTATATTTGTCTAACTAACTAACTAAACAACACATTATTATGTTGTTAATTAAAACAAACATTATCTAGCAATACTCTACTAAGCATGAATTGTTAACAGCTTGGTTTTTAAAAGGAAAACAGATGTTGCAACACATTTATTACTATTGAATTAACTTACATTGACTTCTTAGATATTACAGATATTTATTATAGAATGTAGATGTGTCACTGTTACCGCATTACTCTGGTATTATAAGGCAAAAGTAAATATTCCGATTGAAGAACTCAGAAAAAATCTACCAGCTTTAATTATGCATTATTTTTTTGTAAGTCCATTATGCAAAGAATGTTTGCTATGTTTAGCGGACTGCAGTTTAATATATCTTCCTTTATAATATAGAAATGTAACCCAAATCATCTATAATTCCAGGCAAACGGCAACATGAACAGCAGCAATCGGCGAAGTCTTCGCGCTCACCGTCGCCGGAGCCGACGGGAGCGACTCCTTCAGCCAGCGGGGAGTCATTCCGGCCACTCATGCGCACCCCGCCGCCCTCCCGCGCGGGCCCTCCGCCCTCCCCGCCAGTCCCCACGCACCCCGTAGCTCCCGTCCCCCCACAACCCTCCGGACCTCTACCCCTATGCCCTTGCCCGGTGTGTGGACGTACATTCGTACCCCAATCCCTCGCCAAACATGTCAAAATCTGCGAAAAAATGACAGTCAAGAAGAGAAAGACCTTCGACTCTTCGAGACAAAGGCGAGAAGGTAATTTTTTATACCAATAATAGTAGTTAGGCTGTGAGTGTTCAAGGTGGTGGGTAGCTGTTGTGGATGCGACTTGGTTGGGTTACTAATATATTATCTTTATATTTATCTATTCCGCCTACGTAGTTTACAAATGTCACTTCCACAACGCGATACTGTGGAAAATGTCGCAGTGTCAAAGAATCTTTACGGTTGTTTTTATGGACACTTTACGTATTACGTATGTTTAAAACATAAAAATGTAACAACTTTCTTAGACACAACAGTGGAAATAAACAATTTAATTATACAGTTACATTTTTACACATGCAGTTTTACAACGAATTATGAAACTCTGTATATTTTACTTCTCTTCTCCGAATCTTGCTAATGTTAGAATTCAGGTATCCCATGGCTATAAACCTACATAAAACCAGTATTTCAAGAATAAGCCAACAGTACAAATTATGGAGCTATTTCAGACAAGGATTCATTGTCTCGATATCTATTAACAGTTTGACTTTAATTGTTCCAATGAAAAGAATACCGTCAGTAGACTCAATAGATACTTATCTTGTATCGGGCTTAGACAGTATATACCACAAATCCTCCTAATTTTGAAAGTTTCAAAATATATTATATTCATAAGTTTTTACTTGGATTGTAAAGCATATTGGTAGTAGATCGTATATTATATTTAAATAGCAAGTTTCCTTTGCATGATTTTTCAATTTATTATATAAGTATGTAGTTTTGGTTGATTATTGATTTTGTAAACTTTTTTTGCGGGTAATAAGGGGTGATGGCGAATCGTGACAATTCCGGTAAGTGTGTGAACTGATTAGATATGAAAAAGCATCGTCAGTTAATATTGTAGCATCGTACAGTGAACGTTTTACTAATCACACTAAAGGAATGTAACCGTAACACTCAGATACAAATAAAGGACTTTAAATCAATTCGTAGTATCAAAGAGAATAAAACAAAAGCTTCATAGGCATATTTACCTACAATCGAGTCTTGGATTTACTTAGCACTTAAGAGTTGTTTACTGACGCTCTACCATTTAGGTATATATTTTGTTAATAAACATATTATTGCATGTGAATAATATTGATTGGGGATTACAGCACTTAAAACGATATCCAAAAGAAACTCCATTATCTGTTATCAACTGTCCGTGATACTATAATTCGTTTTCTATAATATTATTAAAATGATTGACCCGTACTTATGATAACTACTTATATTTAAATATTGCTTATACACACTTAAATCACATAAAGTGTATTCGTCGCGAAATTTTTAAATAAGGTGTGGGATCCTGTTACATATTAAAATATAAATCACCTCGCCTCGGGTCTAAATAAAAAATTATACCTAGCTAGCTGGCTGTATTTGGCGATCAATACCCGACTAGAAGGTGTGGTAGACATGTAGTCAGCTAATTAAACCGCAAACTCCGCAAAACGCTTCGAACACTACAGTACAGAACAGTATGTATGTAACTTGAAGCTTCGAACCTGCCACGTCTTACCGCGCTTGCAACTGGGTCCATATTAGCATAAAATATGTGTGTGCGTCATGTTGAAATTGGCAGGAGACACCCACGATAACCCATCAAAACTTCTAACAATCACACGAAGCACCGTGTCTTGTAATTCTAATGAAATCATTATAAATGCACGGATTAACATTGTTGTGTCGTGTTTTGGCTGTACTGCACGTACTTTGTTGGGGCTAATTTTGCAATCATTTCGTGTGTATCGATATTTGATCAATGTAAGTTGCATATCAATATCTTTATTACAAAGATGAAGTGACTAATAGACTACTAATGAAAGATGACTTTGTGATACTGTGATACATCAGTCTAATAGATTTTGTGAAACCCACTCGTTCAGCAACAATCGGAGCGTAGTTCGCACCAATCACAGACGTATTCTTTATAAAATGATGACATATTAGAAGTCTATTTGGATACTCAGTCGATGCTTAAACCCATCGGTTATGCAACTTTCGGTGACTCAAGCTTTAATAGTATGTTGCACTCTTTATAAAACCTGTGATGCAATTATAGGTACCGACTTGGAACAATACTTGCCAAAGAATTTCGGTCTTCCAGAAAACAGCCCTTTCCTTGAGAAGAGCCCGCCAAACACAGCCAAGGCGACGCCTAAACCTAAGGCTCCGTCAGTGAGGAGTGCTATTATGAAGGTATGTTTCATTCATGCTCCTCATTTGCAATTCAATTGATTTTTCAAGGACAGACAACATTGAAAATGATTGCGTCAACTTGTTGATAACTTATGTGCTTATCTCATATTCAGAACCAAACTTAGTAATTTATAACCAAAGTCAAAATAACCATTTGAATGCAGAGAAACTGACTCGTGTTACGACTTTCGTGATGTAGTTGCTTACAGAACTAAAGTAGAGTACAGTAAATTAGTTTAAGAGGCTTTCAAGGATATTCGTCCCGCATTTCTTTATCATGTAAATGATTACATGCACTATTGTTTAGAATAATTACCAGTCTTGTTTGAAATGCTAATCGTTTATTGCGCAAGTAACTTGAAGGCTCTTACACACTAAGATTTTTGAACCGAGATAAAATAAATATCCACGACAAATAAAACAGACAAAGCCGGCGAAATATTGCATTGAAGTATTGTATGTAGGTAATTGTGTGGGTTACGTTGAGAGACAAAGTAAATTTATTCTGTCAAGTAATTACATTTGTACCACTAAATAGTATAGATACGATATTTTTAAGTAGGTAGATAGATACTACATGATTGTAACGACTCATTTGAAATCGTGCTTTGTATTGAATACTAATACGTTGGAAATTACGGAATTTGATTAGGAAATACGTTTCAATATTTTGTTAAAGAAGTTTTATGTATCAGTCCACCTGATGGTAAGTGGTCACTGCCGCCCATGGACATCTGTAATAAACCCCAGATAGGATTAGATATTCCTACCTGAGGTCGGCCACAAATGCGCCGCTACCTCTGAGGACTGAGCTGGAACGCCTCGGAAAAGTATGTCGCCGTTACCACACCCCTCAAACCAGAACACAGCAGCGTTTAACGTTACTGTTATGAGGCAGAAATAGGTGTGACGGTGATGTCGCCGGAGTCGAACCACAAAGGGTTTTTTGTCTGTTTTCCCAAGCAGGACACAAAAGTCTGAACTTAAATGAACGTTTAATTTCTCTCATTCCAGCCAACAGCAGATCTCCAGAGGTGTCCGCATTGCAACCGCAACTTCGGCGTGCGCGCGTTCGAGCGCCACGTGGAGTGGTGCGCGGACAAGGCGAAGATCCTGCCCGCCGCGCCCGCGCAGCCGCCGCCGCACATCGCCGACGCGAAGCAGCGGCTCAACGCGCGCACGCAGTACAAGGCGCCGCTCGTGCGCGGGAGACGGTAAGCGAGTGACTGTGTTATGCGACTGATGGGAAACTGAACAACTGTTCATGGTTGTGCAGGTGGTAGAACCCTTTGTGGTTCGACTCCGGCGGCACCATCGCCACACCTATTTCTGGGACTCCGACTCCGGGATTTCCAAAGGAACATAACGGATGTCCTCTTAGCGTGTTGCCCTGTCGGGCTCCACCCAGGTGAACATGACGCATGACAGCCGCCACACCGTCTGGTGTGCACGGCTGTATAGCCGTCTTCCCAGGGTCGCTAACCGGGCGGTTCGAGTTCGGACACTTGCCGTCCGCAACTTCGGAAGGCCCCTTTTGTCGCCTCTTACGAGAAGCAGGGGATACCGTAGCCCTATTCTAGCACCGGAACTACAGGGACAAGGCAAGAGGACCTGGAAGACATGCATACATTCATACACTAAAGAATGTACATACATACATTAAGGAATATAAGAGATTGTCACTTGTCAGTCAAGTAAATACATAATAGTTTATCTCAAGTTTTTTTCCTCCTGCGTGAAGTATAGATTCGTCTACTTATACTAAAAAAAAATTCCAGGTCATCTCAATCCCGGGACAAGTCGTCGAACAGCCGCTCGGCGTCAGTGGAGTCCTCCCGGGGTGTGTCGCCACCGCACCCGCGGGAGTACGGCGACTACAGACGCGGGCGTACCCGGGCATCAGGTTATACTGTTTTCTATAACACTTAATTATAGATATTATTTGATTATTTTCCGTACATGTTGTATGTTTGTATTTTCCCGATATTACGACGTTTTACGGCTATTGATGAGTAATTTGAGGATATAAACTAAATATTAAAGTAATATAAGTAAAAAAGACTTCATCTATCAATTCTATCATTGCGTTGCCGTGTCTGAATATCATCTCTAGTCTAATCTCAGTAATTTATTTATATCAATGTATTTTATAACTTAAATTATTTGTACGCCAAATAGCGTATTTTTATGAAATTGGCCATTATAAATACATATCAGAAACGGCTTAAACATAATTTTGTAAATCGTTTACAGAATCAATGTCAAGTAACGACTGTCACGAGGACTCGTCACCTCACATACCGGTCATCAAGAACTCTCGCGTGCCGCAGAACAATTCATCGGGCGACGCCAACGTCAGGGCGCGGCAGGCTCGCCTCGCTAGAGATCTTAGCAGTTCCAGGTTAGTACTAACATAATATAGTAAACATATTGTTATCTAATGTAGTACTAAACAATACGACAAATCTAAGAAGAATTGGACTTCTAAAATTGTACCTATATGTTAAATTATGCCTTTTTACAAATTATATAATCCTGTCCCCGTATCCGTGTACAAATGATGAAACAGTTACGCTAGCTTTAATTTGCGTGTAATATGTAGTATTCGATTTAATTTATCAAATAAGGGGAAAGGAAGGAGTACTTTAGATTCATTTTTTAATATATTTCAATTCGTACATGCATCGTTCCTGTCTCCTTGTTTGAAAAAACATTCCATTGCATTTATTTCCTTCCTTTCCCTTCCTCTAGAAATACCCAAGAATCCCAACCTTCACAAATCCAACAAAGCTGCACCGATCCTAACATACCAAAACCGACAGATCAAAATAAACCCAAGATGAAAATTAATAAGGTGAAACAACAGCAATTAAAAAAACTAGAAGAAATTGCCAAAACAAGTAGTGAAAGAAGCCAAAAGATTGTAGAAGAAAGGAAAAATGCCAAAAAAACTATAGATAAAAAAGATACACAAAAAAGCCAAATACCCATACCAAAGTTAACTAAAAATAAAAACACAAAAGAAAGTCTTCAAGAAAATGTTTGCACTAATGAGACAGATTCAGTCAAAAGTTGCAAGGAAACTTCGAAATCAAGAAAAGTAACAAAATCGAAAAACGAACCTGTAGATTTAAAAGAAAAAGTTAAAAAAGAAAAAGCAACTAGATTCAAAACGAAACAGTGTGTGGTGAAACAAATAACAGACAGTGCCATAAGCCTGGATAGTTTAGAGGACGGTGCCCAAATTACAGTTGACGACAAAAACTGTCAATCTATCGGAATAAACACGGAGTTATTATGTCCTTGTGTACCATGCGTTATACATATTACGCCAGATCAGAAACAAATAAGTAAAAGCAAAATAAAAGCTAATTCAAAAGATAATGATAATGTAAAGAAACAAATCGATCAATCAAACACAACTGTGGAATTGCTGTACCGAAATCCAAAAATGGTTAGTTCCTGCGATATACAAGTGAAAGATATTTATGAAATACCCTCAGAACATTTTGAAAGCGATGTTAATGTTAACATAGAAGAAATACATCAATTTCATGACCACGAAGTTAATGAACCTTCAAGTGAAATATTTGAAAAATCCAAAACAGTTGATTGCAGGTATAATTCAAGCCAAGAAACCACACCACCGTTGTTACATAAATTAAGCGATGAGGACCAATGTAACTTATCTGGTGAAAAATTAGAAGAGAATTATGAACATGACCTTAGTGAAGATAATTTTGACGATTCTGTAGAAAATGAAGATTCACACCGTTATAGTGACGGTGATGATAAAGGCAACGACGAACTTGGCTGCAGATATGGAAGTGGTGATACTTACACAAAATTTTCGGGAAACCCTACAGACCTAGAAGAATTTATAGCGTTAACCGATGATATGTTAACCAATAACGAAAACAATAAAAAGATGCAGATGGATAATGATATTGATAACATACATACACCTCTAACAAATTCAATTGAAGCTTTAAATAGCCACCAATTAGACGCGAATAACAAAGAAACACCAAATCCAGCCAAGCATATATTTTCAGACACTTTAAGTGAATTAAAAAATAATTTTAAAAATTTACTAAGTAGCGCTCCCAAAAATGTGAATATAAAATTTACAACACCAAATCCGATTGAACAAAATATTAAAGTGAGTGATATGGAACATATCGTCATTTATGAAACAAAACGCCATGAACAAAACTTGGAAAAAAGTAACTTAGTAAAAGAAGAAGCAAAATTAAAATTACCATCTATTTCTGAGAGTAATAAAAGTAACAAGATTTTAAACAAAGATTGTCACAGCAGGAAGAAATGTATAAGTCAAAAAACTGCTAGTAAATATAAACTTTTAAGCCAACAAAAACGGACTAATCGAGAATATTTGACTTTTACCGTCGACGAAACTAAAGACGAATCAGATGCTCAATCTATATCATCTGAAGCACCTCCATTCAAATTGCCGAGAATTGAATTAAAAAGGTTTATAGGCCATATTCTATCCTTCATCCCATTTCACATTTTTTTTTATGTTTTTCTAAATACATATAGTATAGTAGATAATAAACCTAGTTTTACCATCATGTTAAAGATATTGTTATATAAATTATAAGCAAAAGACATGCAACAAAGAACATTACAGATATAAACTTCATTGTTTCTTTTTTACATAATTCACATTAAAATATATTTGCATGCCGTTCGCTTATTATTTTTTAAAATTCATGGTTTGTATTTGCAAATTTACATATTTCAGATTGGATGATAATTACGATCCGTTCGTGTCTGCGGCTAGGCAAATGAAGGAACTTATGTCATCAGACACAAACTTACCTAAAAAGACACAAAATTCCTCTAAAGATCCCAATAGAACCCTTCCTATCCTAAGAAACACTAAGGATAAAACTCCCCCAACAACCTACAATAACACAAAAATGATTAAAGATTCAATAAATAAAACCTATCAGAAAACTCCAACACTCCAACGAATGAAATCTTTTGGTAGTACCAATAATGACAATAGTAACAACTCTTTCGGTGGTAGGTGCAGTTCATTTAGAATTAACAGAAACGACAAAAAGTCTAGTCAAAAATTAAATACAACATTCACAAAATCCAGCAAAGAAAATGTTAGTTCAACAGAGAAAAGTTATTTCACTCGAAATAGCACGTTGAACAAATCATTTTCTAGCTACAGTAGTTCTAGTTACAGCACACCAAAACCAAGAGAAAAAATCCCAAAAATAGCTACATCCATGTATCATGGATTCCAACGAACCACCATAAAGCAACCACTTAAGCTCGATAAAATAAAAAGAGATGACGAAAAGAAAGACTTTGTCAACCTAGATTCTATTCTCGCTTTCGACAACGTTTCTTTAGCTGATAGTAATTACATTGATCCTAGACTTATAAATGAAAATGATAACTTACCCATAAATGTTAATACCATCTTAAATAATCCAGATATAATAAGCAGTATGGAGTCATTACTTACTACTGAGAATTTACCAGCTAAATTTGATTCTTTTAGTACGTGTAACGGCAATAATAAATCCAATAACAAATTAGATGCTTACCTTAAAAACGAAAATAATAATAATCTCAATGTTAATAAAGGCATCGCCCCAAAAATTAATGATATAGGTTCACAATATGATAAAATTTTGTCTTCGTTAGAACAAAGTATAACATCAAAAACGTCTGTACGTGACGACGATTCTTTGTGCGAAGATTTCGATCTTGAAGAGTTCATGACTTCTTTCGACGAAGAAGTACATAAACAAAGATCTGAAAATAAACGGACTTGTAGTTCTACCACTAGGGTAGTGAAACAATCTGAATTTTCGAATATTAAATCTTTTGATACACATACCATTAATTCGCCTAAAATAGAAAGTAATAGAAATGGTATGATTCCAGTGAATAAATCAACATCTCTTATTTTTAGCAGTAACAATATTGTGGGCGATAAGTTATTCCCCTCCTCCGTCAAACGTTCCACCTCCCTCCTTGATTCCCTCCAAAAGAAGAATGTTCAGAAGTTAGATGGTGCCAAAAGTCGTCATAAGACCGATCAACTCGAAGAAGACCTTATGAAATCCCTTAAAGACTTCGATAAATTCTACGAGAACGAAAGTACCCAGAATCGACACTCAAATAAGGATGTTACGGACAGTAATAAAAACGTAGTAAATGGTGCAACGAAAAAAGATTCACACAAGAAGTTGGAACATAGAAAAACGGAGAATTCTTCTAATGGAAACTATACTCCCAACGGAAAAGCGAGTAATGATTCCGCTTATAGCAGGTTAGTCAGGTAATCAATTATTTTTGTAAGATGGATATTAATATTATAATTAGTTCTTTTTTTTTCTTTTTGTTATGTTATATGTTCTGAAATACTTCCCATTTAGATGGTTTTCACATCTATGCGTATATAATAATAGTTTTTGCCGAATATTTCGAGTGATTAAATAGGATATGATTGTAAAAATATTAACTGGTGTTTTGTTTTAGTCTTAACAGAATATCTCCGTCAAAGTTGTCTGTATGCAACGCTAAAGAGTTGAACGGTGTGGAGTCTCTGGAAAGGATCCCTGCCGCGTCAGAGACAAATAGTAGTCAAAAGGACGACGCGCGTTCTGAATCTAGTGAGGAGTTCTTAGCGATGGAGCGCTCAGCGGAGTTAAATGAACCATTATCTGTTGGAAACGCTCAGATACCTTACAAAGATCTAAAATTAAGTGGAAATCAATTGAACGGTATGTACAAATGATTTTTATCTCTATTATAAATAATCAGTTGCTTTAACGAAAAAAAATACATCTTGAGTATACCTATTTGCTTAAGAGCTGTGGCGACCTCCCGCTACTCGTCAAGAGATGGCGCCACAAGTATTTTGAATCACGCTATCGAAGTTTTCTAAATACCTTGCATATACAGGGTGAATTTTTAAAACGGGCCTTCAGGGCGAAATCCGAAACTATAAGGATTAGCTAAAAATGCTGAGAGAAGTTACGAGGCCGATTTTGATAAAAACTAAAACTGCATCATTACTTTTTTAAAATAACTTTTTCCCTAGCCGGGAATCGAACGAGTTCATTTTGAAAAAAAATACACCCTCTATATTATTCCACTATCTGATAGTGTTGCTTATAAGGATCAAAATCTGGGAAGTAATGATAAATGACAAACAAAAGGAAAAGCCTCAATTTTAAGAAAATACGTATTTTTTATATTAATTTGGCAGTTAAGTTCCCGCCATTCATCAATTTAAACATTTCGTGTATTAACAATTTTTTAGCTCAATGTTTCAAATCATTCGAAATGAACGTTTTGTTCTTCAAGAATTTATATTTTTATGTCCGACTTAGTTAAGGTTACTTTTAGGACCATTATAATAGATTTAACTTGCTATGGGCCGAGTTTCGTTTGATACAGATGTAAAATTGACAATTTACGAGAATGTCTTTTTCGAGTCAAATCCGAGTGATAACTAAACAAAGAGATATAGAAAATTATATTTACTGTTGAAACGTAGTTATAAACAACAAACAATAACAATTTACTATTTAATCACTTATCTATTTTTATTAAAAAAGAAATCCTAAAAACGGCGGTAATTTACTTGCCAAACTATTACTTACTCATACTAAGCCGTATGTCACGGTTATAACATCGAATAATTAGTTGATTAACCAACAAATTCTTCAATGGTATGACTTACGTATGTTTCTAAAGAATTACACATAAATCATTTGTTATGTATAATCCTTAAGGATTAGTATGGCAATGTATGGAAAAATATGTATTATCTTCAAAATTTTCCTTTTCCTTTAATTTGTCACATAACATTACTTCCCAGAATTTGATCCTTATAAGCGACACTATCAGATGGTGGAATAATATAGAGGGTGTATTTTTTTAAAAAATGAACTCGTTCGATTCCCGGCTAGGGAAAAAGATATTTTAAAAAACTAATGATGCAGTTTTAGTTTTTATCAAAATCGGCCTCGTAACTCCTTTCAGCATTTTTCGCTAATCCTTATAGTTTCGGATTTGGCCCTGAAGGCCCGTTTTAAAAATTCACCCTGTATACAAGTACCGAACTAAGACTGTCGGAGCACGCTCCCCGGGCATGATCACCTAGCCCGGCGGGAGATCTCCTTTTGCCAAAGAGCATATTAATCTCAGGTGTGATATCGAACTACCATATCGCACCTGCCGAAACGTCCCACACAATAGTAACCTTAACTGAGCCGTATAGGCTATCCAAGCTTAACAATGGGACAACAATGACTCATAGTGTTGCTTTGTTTCCTAGAGAAACGCGCCAGTTCCCGCGCCTCTTCCCGCCGCAGTCCAACGTGGCAGCCGCGCACAGCGCTGAGCTCCAGCGGCTCGGAGACGTCCCTGCACCGTGCACGCCGCGACTCCGGCCCACCGCGCCTGTCGCGCTTCTGCCACGAGTGCGGCAACAAGTTCCCCGTCGACACTGCCAAGTTTTGCATCGAGTGTGGCGTTAAACGGCTCGTCGTGTAAACTTTATGAACTGGACGAAGGCAAATTTTTAACGCCGCGACTCCGCCCCGCCGCGCCTGTCGCGCTTCTGCCATGAGTGCGGTGACAAGTTCCCAGTCGACACTGCCAAATTTAGCATCGAGTGCGGCGTTAAAAGGCTCGTTGTGTAAATTTTATGAACGGGACGGGAATTATGAAGGCCAATTTTTACCGCTGGGTTTCCACTACTATATCCCATGTTACTTTGACGTCAATGTGACGTTTTATGGGTCGACGTAGTAGCGGCGCCACCTAGAGGAGTCCGCTCTCCATTGTGACATGTTTGTGTGCGTTATCTAGTCTAATATTTTTGTCAATCTTTGTCCGTTAAGGATATACTTTACGTGCGAAGAAAAATCAACATTTTAACTCTGACCAATTATATTAATTGTAAAATGTTGGATAAAATAGTGTTCAAAAGACATGCTACTTAATTATGGTTGAAGTATTGTTTGTCTGATTGACTTGAATTTTAATGATAATGTTGCGATAAATAATACTGTATGATGAGACAGCTATGATAATAATTTTAATAATGTGTTGATGTCCTTCCAATATACTTTGGGGATAAGAGATGTATGAAAAAAAACAATTTTAAACTAAATAAATTGTTTGACCAAAAATATGTGCGCACAAATAATAATGTTTTGAATGCTACTTATTTTAGTAAACTTAGATCTTTTCTTCTTACAATTTTGCGTTGCTTAGTTTTGTATTATATAATATAAATAAATAATATATTTCATTTAACAAAACGTTACCAAATTTTTGTAACTATTTAAGCTAATTTATGAAATGTGCCTTTTTGTGAAGTATTGTTCGGCTCTGTTGATGTAGACCTTATTTTTGTTTAGGGCTTTTTCTGACGCATTGCTTGGTATTCGTTGTGAAGGCAGCTTTAGAAATTTCAAGTATCTGTGATATATCAAGAACTCGGTTGAGCAACATACAATGGAATTTAAAATAATGTTAAGTGCCAACTTTTCTTTGAATTTTGAATGAACTTTTGTGAATGTGTTTATTTTTAATTTTGTTTTCACTTGTTAGAGCGAATATTTGTTTCTCTTTATATTAACTCTTTAGTTGCACTTCCAGATATATCTAATTAATATTTCTCGTCTACAACATAGGTAGCCATTTTAACAAGACTGATTTGATTTTCAATATACTGATGTATGGTCCTAACCTACTGTTATATTGTTTTTAATAAATAACTATCATGTAATAAATTAACATTTTAATAAAAAATATTTCGTTTCATTAAAATTAATATACACTGATAGTTGAAAAATACATAACTTTGAGATTAGTGTCTGATTTATGCATTAATAATATTAAAAGCTTAAGGATAAAGACAATGTTAATATGTACACACGAACTAATCTAAGTTTCATCATGGATCAGGTCTGATTTTACAAGTTTTGTGACTAAAAAATCCTGAAGTCTATGGTGATATGGTTGCCTGTGTCTATTGCTGTCATATAATATCAAATTCTTATAAAGATCTGTGTTTATATTTATTAGAAATTACTGGCTCAAGATCCATGATTTGCATTAAACTTATGAGTATGATAATAACGTCTACTGTCTTAAAGCCTAAAAGTGCTCCTGTATGCCCTCCTGGGTGGTATAGCACCTCGGACCCTCAGCCTACGAAGAGCCTCCCGAAGGTGCTTGGGCTGCAATGGACCAGCTTCACCAGATTTTTCCAGTACTTCCAGTGCTAAAAATGAAAAAAAAAATATAAGACTTGTCATTTTTGCCTTTGGTAAAAATGTTTTCACTAGCATGTACTTATTTAAAGATAAATTATTGCATAGAATGAATTCTATCATAGCGAAATACTGGTGTTTGATAGATAGGAAGCCAATTCTATTTGAAGCTAGTTACATAGTCATTTCATATCCCATTGTGTTTAATAGTATAAGAGGTGAGGTGAAGATATTAATTATAATAAAGAGACAAATGTACATTCAGTAGTCAGAATCAAAACAATTTAATAATAGTCTTACTTTTTTTGTTACTTTGAATTATCCAAAAGAATAATCAGTCATTTGAAAATCATACAACACCGCAGTTCAACTTCTTCATACATACCTTCTTCTACAACTTCTCCAACAAACACTTTAGCAATACCAGACATTGCTATCACTACATTTTGTCCGACAGAACATCCAGTGATGGTTTGCATCAGTCTCTTGACTGCTGCCTTTGGAAATGCAGCTCGCCTGTACATTTCATATCTGTCCAGCTGTTCTTCTGTGAAGTTAGATACTAGCACTCTGAAATACAACAACTACTTATTCAAATAGACAAATATTAACTGGCTATAATGTTGGAAATATTTACATGATTCAAATAAAATTTAATGGAATAAGTGCTCTCAAGAGGTATGTAAAATCAGAGGTGTCTTGGATTCAAAGCTCGGATTTCCCAACTGAGATGCCAGTTATCTAACCACTAGGCTATCACTTTTTTATTTAGAATTTATTGTCCAGTCATCAAACACACATTAGTAATCATATATGACTGCATTATGGCGACTCAGTGTACTCGACCTGATTCTATTTATTCTGTTAGGAGACCTGTTTCTAGAAGATGATGATGATGGTGAGAATTATAATACAATCAACAAGTATTTATTCAATAAGAAATTGGACTACAGTAATCTATTTAATGTTAAATTGTAATTAAAAGTACTCCTATTATAAAAAATGGCAATGAATATGTACTGCATCTTTTCACGCTCCTCTTCCTCTAGCTCCTTCTTGCTTTTCTTTTCTCTGTCCCTTTCACTCATGAGAGCATCCTCTGCACTTTGTTCATTATTATTTTCTGATTCACTTTGTTGGAAGTCATTCATATTCGGCATTACAGTGTTGTCCATAGCATTGTCTAGATCATTGTAGCTGTCCTCTATGAGTATAGATGGTTTATCCTCAATTGTGTGGGTTTGGTCAAACGAGTAATCATTAATGTAAGTCTCATATTGATCATTGACGTCCAGAGAGTCAGATTGTGTGCCAATGAAGTTGTCAGAGCTCTCTGTATAGATGCTGCCCAGCTCGTCTCTGTGTGAGTTTTCTATGTTATGTATGCTGTCTGTGTATGTTTCAATGATTTCACTTTGCACATTTGAATCTGGAATACTCTCGCCATAGTTGACCAGTGTTGTATCTGAAGGAAATAATTAAATCTTTAATAAGTTACTCTAATAGGTTAATCATTTAACAACAAATTAATGGATATAATTGAAATTGCCATTTAATTTCAAACTAATAATGTTGTTTCAGTTCAAATACTTACACTCAGGTTCATCTTTTAATAGTTTCTCCTCAATTTCCAATGATATTTCTTGCGAGTCATCTTCATTAGAGTCACTGTGGTCTAACTCATGCGCTAGTTCATTTTCTGTAAATAAAATACACAATCAACGATAAAATTCAAACAGTATTTTAAAAGGTGTAGGTACAAGGTATGGATATCATTATGAAAATATCTTGTGGGGAAATGCTAATGGAACTCTCTACAAGTCTCATATATACTGAAGTAAGTGTTATTGCTTCACACAAAGATTGAAGCTCTACTGTCCAGCCCAACACAATCAGAAATATAAATTATTTTACCACTAGAAATTGTAGATGAAGAAAATTCTAAAGGGTTTGGATACAATAGACTAATACTTTTTCTATTCATATTTGTAACCAAATTTATTTATTTAGACATTATAATATTGGGTTTCAAAATGTACCAACCTCTCAGTCTTTCTGCTTCTGACAAGCTGTCGCTGCTCAAATTATCAGCCATTTAGAAATACAAGCTGTAGCTTTGAAAAGTAAAAACTATTAAATTTCTAAACAACTAGATACACAAATTAATCGTAATTTATGTAAAATTGCAAAGTGCAATATTTATTTTTATTCTTAGCTGTCAAAGTTCAGCGCTGGTTGTTGCTTGTCAATGTCAGTCGATGCTACAGATTCTACAGAATACAGATTAGTAATGGTAGGCGGGTGATTTTATTCGAGTAGGTCGAGTTTCACGAGAATCATATTTCGATCTAGGCCATGTAGTAGGCCTTCCTGTATAGGTCACTGTACACTTTGGCTAGGCCTCTCAAAATAAATATTAATAGTACAAATAGTACAATCTGCTTTACATTGTCCGAATTTGATTTACACATTTTTGTTATCTATACTTAAAACTTGTCAGTTGTCGTTGTGAACTATTGAAGTTTCTACTTTTCTAGTTGTCATTATTGTCATTTTGGTGGTGGTACGGCGGATGTGTGCATGTTGATTGGGGAAATTTTCTAAAAGCGATTAAATTTGTACTCTAGGTGCGGACAGAGAGTTCCATCATGAGTGCAATTATGAAGGCAGCGTTTTCTCGAAGCCCTGCATCATTGGTTAGTTACTGGAAAATTTTAGTACACATATTTAAATTATTATGTAATCCAAAAATGTTTAAGCAGCACCGCGCCGAACTTGCGCAGTGATTGTGAAATACTTTCTTTGGTTTTTTATTTTGGTATAAAAAGCGATAGGTATGAAGTTGTTGTTGTATTGTAGTTTTGTTATTCTTTTTTTTATGATCGACGCGTCCGTTGAGAGCCCCTTTCACGAAACTACTTTGTAAGAATTTTAATTGCGTTCTGATAAATTTCCTTGTATAGCCGTGTATTGTTATAAAACCTGTATTTTTTGTGGGTTATCAGATGCATTGTAGAGACTTTTTTGCGTTAAAAATAACAGGATACATTTATAAATTACGATATTTATCATTTTTTGTTGTAGGCTTCAGGTTTATATAGAAATTTGCATCTATCCGTTGGTGGCGCGAGGCCAGCGAAGGATGCATCAGCTAACACGAGCACCTCCAAGGCCTACACTGTAATTGACCACCAGCATGATGCTCTGGTCATTGGTGCCGGTGGGGCTGGCTTGCGGGCGGCTTTTGGGTTGGTGCAGGAAGGCTTCAAGACTGCTGTGGTCACTAAGCTGTTCCCCACTAGGTCCCACACTGTTGCCGCTCAAGGTGGCATCAATGCTGCTTTGGGTATGTTTCTTAAGTAATCATCTTGTTATTGATCCTTCTGCTGTGTGCTTTTGCCAGTGATAGTGTTTTAAAAGGTATAACAGACTTACCAATTTTAGCCCTTAGGTAAGAAATGGCAATCAAAATTAATTAATTCATTATTTATATATTTGTTTATTAATTATTTACATAAATAATACATACCTAATAAATAAGCATAAGTAGACTAAATAAAATTATATCTACAGAAATAATGATAGAAAATAATTCAAATATGATTCATTTTAAATTAATAGTACTTATGATATATTTTTCAACAATATCTTTTTATGTTATGCTTTCTTGGCATAGAAACATAAGAACATGAATAGAATAGAATAGAATATACAATTGGTAGCTTTGTATAACACATAATAGAACTGTATTGTTTTACAATTATCATTCTAGATAAAACTAGTCTTAAGATAAAACTAAACATTCAGTGAAGCAACCAATGTCACATTGACCTTCAAACTGTATTGACACTTTAATTTTGTTTTTATGTGGTCTGATATTTTCTATGCAAAAACATAGCTGGTTTTCAAGAAACTGAATGTGTCTTCATCCTCACTATAGTTATTGAGACCATATTGATTTATTTACAGACCTTTTTTTGTATTAGATTAAAAATACATGTCTATAAAAAGGAAAACGAATCTGTTTTTTTATCTGTTATTAAATTAGTCTGTATGTTTGAAGTAGCCTCAGACAGACTGCATTCTAGCGGTGGGTCGTTGAAGTTTTTTCCGTCAACGAAACGTCAACGTTAATTTCCGTTGATCAACTAGTTGATCAACTAGTTAATTTCGTCAACGAGTTAACGTGTTACTAATTTCAACTTGCATCAATAATAAACGGTTTTTAACTATGCTGCAACGATCAACGCTTCTCTACTGAAGTGCGGTAAATGTTATTTTAGAAACAATTTGACGTAGTGCGTGTTATTAAATATCACTATCAAGAATTGATATAAATATCATTAGAATTGATATAAATATCAATTCTTGATATTTATAATTATAATTATTTATTAGGGAATAATTCGATATGTTCTACATAATTGGAGTTCAAATTATGCTATTATACCGACAATCAAGCTCGTCTGCTACTCGTATATTATAAAAAAAATAACGTAAGTTTAATTCTAAATAAAATACAATTTTACGTTGAAAATAACGAAACGTTCCGTTTAACGTCGTTGACGTAACGTTGATTCGTTGAACGGTTGATTTAACTTGTTCGTTGATTCAACTACCACCGTTACAAAATACAATTTACGTTGAAAATAACGAAACGTTCCGTTCAACGTCGTTGACGTATTTAACTAGTTAATTTCTATTGGGTTAATGTTGATTCGTTGAAAGTGAATCAACGGTTGATTTAACTAGTTCGTTGATTCAACGACCACCGCTACTGCATTCAATATTAACAAACTGAAGTGAATTTAAAAAGTTCAACTGCATACAGTTGATACAGAAGGATTTGCAGATTTTGTATTCTACCGAAAATAACGAAAAAACTAAAAATTGCAATTGCACTTCAGACTGTATGTATTCCAAGCCAAAATGCACACATTTGTACACATCAAATGCAAATATGCAATCCACCTGAGGGAGCCCTAACATTAATTTGTATATATCAAAGATGGTCCCTAGAATGTTAAATTTATGGCTTTATATCTTAATTAAATGTATCCGATGGATATAAATAATTATTCAGTGAGTTTAAAATATTTTACAAATAATTATATTTTTAGGTAACATGGAAGAGGATAGCTGGCTATGGCACATGTATGATACTGTTAAAGGATCTGATTGGCTTGGAGACCAGGTAAAGGACTTTTTATATTAACCATCACATTATGTCATCATTTACAATAAGTTAGTAAAGCAATTATATGCTATGTAAATATTATTTTGGGCAATTATTATCATCATCAACATGTTGCTGTTGTGGAGCAGAGATTAAGAGTGATTATATACCTTTCCACCTTTTAAATTGTTCTTTATTGACTAAGAGGATTAAAGTCAGCACTTGCAAATCAATTGAAGAACTACAATATATTTTCAGTTCTTGGGAAAATACAGCTTTAATAAGTATGCATTCTAAATTGAAAAGTTACATTTTGAATAATAATTATTATAAAAGCAAAAATTCCAAAGGCTTAAAGACAGCCATAATTTAGACAATTTCAATTACACCACATATGTTAAAATCTGTTATGCTGTTTGGGCCTTAAGGGGTGCCAAGAAATGAGACATACATATATGAAATTATACATATATCAAACATTTGTCGAAAAACATTACTCGTTGCAGTCAAGTAAAGAATATCTAAAAATCACATTCAAGTGCTATATCAAGATTTTAGTTTTGGTTGGGCTTAGGATGGCTTTATACAGCTATAGATAGTGAAGTGCTTTCCACTGTTTGCAAAAATCAAACCATCGCAACCATTCTCAAGATAAGATTGCTGGCATAGAGCTGAATAACACAATAAATATATCAATGATATAATTCCATTAAATCCCTACAATCTTGTGTGTTTATCTTTGGAATAATACATTTTCTTAATCTCCAGATATTGGCTTATCCATAAAAGTAATGTACTCTGTATTCTAGTCATGTATACAATAAAACAACTTGTAAAAAATCTTTTGTAGATAGCATTTGAATCATCAACAAATTTTGTTTGCACATTACTGTTTATACTTTGTTAGATAATAAATAAACAATTCATGTTTGATATAAGATTTCGAACAAAAAAATATTCCTTTGTAATTCCTGGATTTTTTCATTTACAAGGACTCAATATAGATTTCCATATTGAGCATTGTTAAAAAAAAGTAACATTTTTTGTAGTATGTGCACAACAAGTTTACAATATTTTCCTTGACGATTACAACAAGCGATAATTCGTAACGCTCATGACTTTTCATAATCAGATATGCATGAATTCCTACTCAGATCGCTAGTGTAAGGCCGATAATTATACTGATGTATTATTATTATTTCCATAATTTAGTTGTAATTTCAATCATAGGATGCCATCCACTACATGACGCGGGAAGCGCCACACGCTGTCATTGAACTGGACAACTATGGTATGCCCTTCTCGAGGACACCCGAGGGCAAGATCTATCAGCGCGCCTTCGGAGGACAGTCGCTGAAGTTTGGCAAGGGCGGCCAAGCGCATAGGTGCTGCGCTGTCGCTGACAGGTAATACTTTCTTTTCCATAGCACTGGTAAACGTAAATGTAGTTGTAGACATTGTATCCAAATAGACCTTCCATGTAGTCGTAATAGATATAATCGATCCATTGGTCTTCAGATCAGACAAACTGGTTACCTTCCAAATTGAGCTGGGATTGGGTAACTCAATGTCTTTTGCAGTTCATTATTTTTAGTCCACGGGTAACCCCATCACTTTTACGAAGACGTGATTGCTTCTTTGGATTTTTTTCTTTAATGATTTTTGATGCCCAAAGTTGCCCAGGCCCAATATGACTGTGCTTTACTAATTTTGAAAGCTATTTTAAAACCGCCTGTTACTAAATTAAGTGACTCAGCTCCCGAATTACGCCTTTACAAAAAGCAAATGTAAATGTGAGCATGTAGTCAAAAGGAAGGTGTCTTAATAAATCCTAAAGCATATTTAATGACACCAGTATTCCAAAATACCCATGGTCGGTAGCAATTGCCTCAAAGAAGCCCACTTTTATACATCAAGTTCCTTTAAGCCAATCAGTGTTCAGTGTACCGTACCGGCTTAGTGAGGTGTTTATTAGTGCAATATTTATGTTTCACGTTTTCAGTTTGTATAGCCTAGGTGATAATTGCGTTCGTCTTTAAAACAAATATAGTACTACACTTCGCTACCCCTTGTTTTTTTAGGAGTAACGGACGAACTGCATGCTCGTCTGCTTCTACACCTGTCCACCTGATGGTAAGTGGTTACTGCCGCCTATGGATATCTGTAATCAACCCCAGATAGGATTAGATATTCCTACCTGAGGTCGGCCACAGATGCGCCGCTACCCCTGAGGACTAAGCTGGAACGCCTCGGAAAAGTATGTCTCCCTTACACCACCCTTGTTGAACGGTTGATCTTGTGAACTGCAGACTGTCCACATATTCTAATATAGACTAAGCATTATTTACAGTTACCTACAATTAGTGTTATCGCTCTGTTATGTATTGGAACATATATAATGAAGCCATTTATAGACGATCGTGACGTTCGAATTGTTTACTAAATGTTTCTGGCGCCTAAGCTGAAGTACAATTTTATCTTTATAGTACCTATACCTTAAGCTTACAGTTGAGTTATCCCCATTGATTCACGCGTACGATAAGAATTGCGTGAAGGGAATAATTCCCTCAGAATCCCTAACATGTATCTACTCTCTTAGATTCCCATCATTCGAGTTCCACACGCTCTAGACCTGAAATCAATATCTGGGGCCTAATATAGATATTTACAAGAAAAATAGATTTTTATTTAATCAAAATAATATACTACAGTATCTATCAAAATTAAAATTGGCACTATAGATATATAATCAAACCCAAATCTCTAATATATCTCGGAATATCATATATCTATGACTATTGCTGTATAATTTACAAATCAAATCAAATAACGTTATTGTGGAACACAGGTTTAAAACATAGGTGTACTTTGGGTAATATCCGCCATATTCAGGCCTCATGGGCATACAATATTATAATAAAAAATTAGAATAAATATTAACAATAACGGACTCACTCATTTAAAGTCAATATGAATATTTATTAATCATTTATCAGCATTCAATCATTTATTATCATTCAAAAATTCGCCAATTGATATACACATAGATTAGTATGTTGTATAAAAGCATTTTTCTACAAGAAATTTATGAAGTATATTTTTGAATACAATTAATTTTAATAATATATCTTTAACAGAACCGGCCACTCTCTGCTGCACACACTGTACGGTCAGTCCCTGCGTTACGACTGCGAATATTTCATCGAGTACTTCGCTCTGGACCTTCTGATGGAGGATGGCGTGTGCAAGGGATGCATCGCGCTCAATCTCGAAGATGGAACTTTGCATAGGTAAGTGTTTTTCTAAACCACTAGCTAACTCACACCTTAGCACATTTTCAGCTTCATAGTATTCTAATTTGACATTCATATCTTCGAAAAGAAAATTGTTATTTTTTTGGGAAAAACATTAAAAAGAAATCCGTAATACCGTCTTTGATTGATTCTATTTTAATAACACATTGACTATTTATTATGTAGACGTCAAGTAGGTTGTACAATTACACGCCTTTTTCTCGCATTGTTACTAACATTTTTACTCACATATTATTAAAGTATTACGTAATTAAATACGCGTATAATTAAAGTATAATTATATTATGAAATTAAGACTAATATTAGACACACATAGTCTCATTAAAGTTCAAATACCCGTAAAACATCAACAACAATTATTTGTAAATACATTTTAAACTTACTTATTTATATTTTGGTTGACTACTTACGGAAAGGTATGTTTATGTTAGTGCTGCGGCGGTCGATATTTCAGTGAGCATATTCTAATTGGCTATAATCAAATCGAGTACCCACGTGGTATCGTGATATGAGCAATATTTTGAACTATTCCATGTAGCAGGATGTATGTTAAGGAAAATGTGTACGAAATCATTACACAGAAAAACCTATTTCATATTATTCTGCTCCAATTTGCTTTTCTGTTAACCGAAAAGGTGCTAAAAACACATTTAATTTCTTATTATCGCTATTAGAATTCTCTTTCACGCAGCGTTAACAATTTGTTCCATTGTCGCTTGCATAAATATTTGTATGTGTGTTGGTTTTGTAATGTATTTACTCAGCTGCTTAAGAATTATACGCTACGAGATTATTTGCAACCACTTCCTAAGAGGTTGTGCAAATAACATGGAATTTATTTTTTCCTGCGATAATTTTTCTGATAACGCTAATATCTCAGCCACATTTAACTTTATAGTTGGCACTTTCATATCATATTTTTTATACAACAACAAACAAATATTGTAACAAACGTTATGACGATTAATGGATGAGAAGGATTATGACCACTCTTAAACTATTAGACTTATCTTAAGTTCTCTGGCCGCGAAATATAATATTAATTGCACTTGACTTCTGTAAGAATTACTTACTTTACATAATTATTTAATATGATAATAAACTATTGTAAACACATGTGTGCTTTTATACTTAATTTTAGTAGCATGCAATCCACTTGCTGCGTAGTGGTCTCTGTTGCTCATGTACATTTTTAATCAACAACAAATAGGATTAGTGTTATCTAAAGTATGGCTACAGATAGGTTGCTACCCTTGAGAACTAAGTTGAAACACTTTACGTGTGTGTTACCATGCCGTACCAGACCATAGCAGCACCAGGCACAGGTAGACGTATGTGACAGTTGTGCGTCTAGAGTAGTACCATGAAGAGTTCCACCTCTGTAGTGAAAGGGAGTGGTATGTTGAAATCTGGGTTCTTGTCACCTAGAGTTGCTTTTTAATTTTTCGTTTCATATTTAAATAGGTCAGCAAGAAACAAAAATAAAAACCTTGATTTTCTCGACTTTAGAGGAGATTTCTTTTCGAGCGTATGCCTATATTTCATATTCTTTAGCACGCCCTACAGTTCAAAAAGCTATAAGATTATATGAGGGATTGTTGAAGTAACAGAGTATTTTTTAAGCAGACAGGTTCTTAGCTTTTACAATAACACGTTTACTTATGCTTACTTATCATATCGCTTATTACCGTGTCAGGTTCCAAGCGAAGAACACGATCCTGGCGACGGGCGGCACGGGCCGCTCGTACTTCAGCTGCACGTCCGCGCACACGTGCACCGGCGACGGCACCGCCATGGCCGCGCGCGCCGGCCTGCAGAACGAGGACATGGAGTTCGTGCAGTTCCATCCCACTGGTAAACTACCCTTGCTAACACTATTTTTATTTATTTATTTATTCGGTTTGCCAATGGTTACATCACATACAATAGTAACATAACAGATGTCTCTTCTATTTTGGATAATAAGCACTGTTTTGGTAGTAAAAGTTTTACGAATACTTTGACTACTAGTAAACAAGTATTTGTCTTAGCATTTTAATTGATGATAATTTTGCACTACAGATAACTGCTATTTTCTCTTTTGTAAAGCGAAATAATTGGTAGTGAATAGTAGTTTTATCGCACCGGTAAATGCTTATTTCTCGTAGATACACAAAATTGCTGATCAATTGTTGTCGCGCCTTGAAAACTAAAAAAAAATAGATTATCACAAAGGAATTGGAAGGGGTATGCTAGTCGTTTATTCCGAAATATACGCGTTAATTAAATCTTATTTATAATTTATATATAAAATGATGCTTTCGTGAATCTTTTACTTTAGGACTTTGTGGTCAATTTAAAAAAATATAAGTGCATTATATTGCTAAATATTGTGCAATATTTCATGTTTTTTTTCTTACTTTGAATAGCAAAAAGTTAGTAAAAATTCGAGGATTCTCTAGTTGACGATTATTATACTTTCCAGATTAGTCTGACCAACTTCAAACAAAATATTAATTTTTTTTGTACTTCAAATACTAAAAATACATACAAAGTAACAAACTAAACCGGTAGGCGTAATAATCGCTGTCAAGGGCATCTATAAAAAGGTGGCAAATGTAAGCTTTAATCCCAGGTGTCTATTATGCGGGCTGAGTGCTCACGTTACGTATAGAAAGATTGCTTACTTCCCATAATTTTTGCTATCTTTGACCCATCGAACGAGGCATAATGCACATAACTGATTTTGATACTTAATGGTTGTGGAATAAATAAAGATTTAAAAAATCTTAATCAGTAAAATAATAAAATTTACTGTAAATGATGTATATTTCACATCCATTTAAGAGCCATTTTTATTTACAAAAGTCTTGGCATGTTTTCCTTGCAATATGTTATTTTAAACTTAGCAATAATCTATGCTTAGCAAGTTACCTTACCAAAAAAACTACTAATGCTTGAACAGTAATCTAACAAAAGTTATAAATGTTACCATTATTGCCAGGTATCTACGGCGCGGGTTGCCTGATGACGGAGGGCTGCCGCGGCGAGGGCGGCTTCCTCGTCAACGCGAAGGGCGAGCGCTTCATGGAGCGGTACGCGCCCGTCGCCAAGGACCTCGCCAGTCGTGACGTCGTATCGAGAGCTATGACCGTCGAGATTATGGAAGGTAACGCATACATACGTGCTTCAAGAGCACATATAGATTAATACACACACCCACACCCAATACAGATATCATATCTCGTCATTCAGATATCTGCCTGGCTGAGAATCAAACCCTCTTTGCGCGTCAAACCGATATGGTGACCGCTCAGTCACGCGGTATAGCCGACGGATTATATTATTATTATTTTATAATATACAAATAATAAACAAGTCGATCAGAGATATAATCCGGTTAAAACGGCTAGTCCTAATGTCACTTATGTTGAATACAAATTGTTACCAAATAGGAAAATAAAGATAGTTATTATTGTATATGGATATTTCCAAACTCAATGTTGTCTCAGTTACTCACAAACTTAAGTAAAGAAATATATCTTCCATGCATTAGTCATTGGCATTGCCGTACACTTTTGTGGTGTGTTTTTCAATTTCCTTCTATATTCTATAAGGTATTTTTCCCGTATCGTTTTAAAGGCAATATAAAGTTCACTGTTTTAACATAGATAAGTACAGATATATCACCCCCTCACCCCTCACCCCTTAAACGGCTGACAAATGTGTCAGCCATTTAATGGTGTAATTTACGCAGAACGGTGCAAAAACACGAAATCGAAAAAAAAAGTGCGGAGAATTATCGTTTCATTCGTAAATGATTACAAACTACATTTTTTAAATATTTTTCAAAAACGAAAATAGATGACAGTGACAATTTCAATTGTCGAAACTAGTTACATTTTCTTGTTAGGAGTGAGTAATCTTTAGTAATCTATGTGTTTTAACCTAAAAGTTATACCAAAATCCATTCACATGTTAAATCGATATAAACAGATATAAACAAATGAGAATCGTGCAAATAAGTATAGAAAAAACCAATTGACTTGAATCGTTCAATTCTATTGTCTGTATAAGTGTATTATCTGTAAGACAGTTTAAGAAAAGAACTCCCACGCTTATGATCTCACGGTCGTAGTTTTGAATACTATATGCCTACATACGTATGTATACCGTATTATTTCTTTATTAGTGTCACATGTGTGAATTGAATAAGTAATATGTAACATTTGTATGATTGTACGCAATAAATATTATAAAAGTGAACGATTTAGTCTTGGCAATAAGCCACTTTTAGCTATTATAGGAGACATTACTTACCGTCATATGACTTTCACATAACACGCATAACATAATATTATGCATAAGAATGCATGTAAGGGATTTTGTCCGATAGAGACTAACTTACGTTTTTTTAATTTAGGGATTAATTTGAAAGAAAATCAACAGTGATCATAGATTTTTCAATATATTATTTGAATAACAATCTGCATGAATAGACTATTATTGAATAGTTAAGTAGTTATTAAACGTTCGTTTATCAATATTTTATTATGATTATACTTTTGACAAAGCAGACAAATCGATTGACAGTGAGGCCTTTCGATATATAAAAAAGCTATGTAACTTGGTCCGATAAGAATCGTAATCTAAATTGGCGACAGTCTAATTTCCTTCTCGAATATACTCAACAACATGAGAGTGAGAATTATGTTAAGATTCCAACATTATAAATGACGTTATTTTTTATTCCAATTATACAATGACATATTTAAATTGTAAGGGGCAAGGCATAAATATGCATTTTTTCCGTGTCATTAGTGACGTGCATTATGGATTGCCCCTAAATCACTGTCGCTATTTATTAATGACGTAAGTGATGTTGATAAAAATGATACGTTATCTCGGGTGATTGTTGCTGAGAAGCAAACATGCCCTGAATGAAAATCCATTAGTCTTGTATGCGTACATGCAAAATTTGTATAGACTATTTCAGTCTTAAGGGAACCTTGTGCTGAACGGTCGGGGTAACAATGAGAATATGTTTACAAATATAATGGGTACATACAGTATTCATATTGCAGTGGTCATCATATAAGTCTGTCATGTAGTGGATGCCCACTGCGGTTCTGTTGAATAAGAAAAAACAGAATTAAGAATTCTTAAAAAAATAGAGCCACGCGACGCTAATCAAATAGATCGTGAATAAACTTTTAGCATAATATTTTACTCTTAGTATTATATATTTTTGCATTCATAATATATTTACATTTCTACTTAACGCTGCTTATGTGTTAATTATATTAAATATATCAAATTAAAGTATCTGTTAATAGCTTCAACATAATTACCATTTTATAAATTCAAAATTATGAATCATAATAATTATGATTATTTGCGCATGTAGGAAATTAAAAATAAAACGAATATGTGAATGAAAAACTTTATATAATTTATTATTTGAAGATGGTAGAACCCTTTGCGGTTCAACTCCGGCAGCACCACCGCCTCACCTATTTCTGCCTCATAACAGCAGTGTTGAGGGCTGCTGTGTTCTAGTTTGTAGGGTGTGGTAAGGGAGACATACTTTTCCAAGGCGTTCCAGCTTAGTTCTCAGGGGTAACAGCGCATCTGTGGCCGACCTCAGGTAGGTATATCTAATCCTACCTGGGGTTCATTTCATATGTCCATGGGCGGCAGTAGCCACTTACAGTACTTATTAGGTGAACTGCATGCTCGTCTGCTACTCTTATATTCTATAAAGAATATATATATTTATAAAGTATACATTAAATGTTACCTTATCGAAACAAAATAGAACTCTTTCGATGTATCTAATTTTTAAGTAATATCTTTTAGACGCCTCATAGGTTATCAAGAAAACACGGCGCGGCGTATATTAATCTGTACCGAAACCACTCGATAAATCTTATTATTATGCTTATATACAATTTTTACATTTATTTATAAATAAAAATAATGAAAAAATATAAATAAATAGAAATGTAAGTACTCATACGCGCTTGCATAAACACACACGCACACATACATACACACACACACACAAACACACACACACTCACACAAACACACGCACATGGTGTAATACTTTAAATATTTGTATCCAATGTTTTCTATGTACAATGTTGAAAGAGCGGGGCGCACCTAACACAAGCATGTTGATTGCTTATCAATCACTCCAATAACTTTATATATATAAGGAAAAACATTGTGAAGAAATAAATAAAATATTGATTTATCTACTTATGTAATATATTGAATTATCCGTGTACGTAGGTCGCGGTTGTGGACCAGAGAAGGACCACGTACACCTGCAGTTGCACCATTTGCCCCCGGAACAGCTGAGGCAACGCCTGCCCGGTATCTCCGAGACGGCGATGATTTTCGCCGGCGTCGACGTTACTAAGGAACCCATCCCCGTGTTACCCACCGTGCATTACAACATGGGGGGCACGCCCACTAACTATAAAGGAGAGGTACGTGCGTTTATTACAGCTATGTCTTTTTTACTAATGGAAATAATATACATATGTGAATCTTTTAACTCTGGAGGCTACTGCCACATACATCTATTTCTGTGTAATAATAACAGTGTTAAGCGTTTTTGTGTTTTGTTCTGAAAGGTGTGGTGAGAGAGAACACTGTATTATACCAAGTGGACAGTAATCTTCAGTCTTAAAAATAAATGCAGATGTACATGGGCGGCAGTTGTCCACTTATTTGCCACTTCTATATTAAAAAAGAAACGATTTGTAATGGCCACTGTTATGCATCCTCTGTAAGCAAATTAAGTGTCTATCTGTGAAGGTTCCGGAGATAGAGCCTTGTGACAGATGGACAGACAGCAAGTAATAGAGTAGTAATAGAGTTCCGTTTTTGCCCTTTAGGTATGGAACCCTAAAAAAAGGAATTGTATAAGTTGTGTTTATTTTTTACACGTTCTACAGACAAATTATGAGTATTTTGTAAAGTTTAAGCCTTTAACTCCCTAATGACCTTTAACTCTTATCCAGGTGTTGGTGCACCGCGACGGGCGCGACCAGGTGGTCCCCGGGCTGCTGGCGGCGGGCGAGGCGTCGTGCGCGTCGGTGCACGGCGCCAACCGCCTCGGCGCCAACTCGCTGCTCGACATCGTCGTGTTCGGCCGCGCCTGCGCGCTCACCGTCGCCAACACCAGCCGCCCCGGCGACGCGCAGGCCGCGCTCAAGGATGTGAGTACGCAGTACATGTACTCAGAGTGAGAGATACCGGCGACGCGCAGGGCGCGCTCAAGGATGTGAATACGGAGTACATATGCTCGGAGTGAGAGAGAGAGCGAGAGAGAGTATCACAGATAAAACACACACACGCGCGCACGCGTACATGGATGTAAGGCCACGCACGGACGTGCACACATGCACGCGTATAATACATATAAACATGTAATCGCGTATTATAGTTATAGCCAAACTGCTAGTCCGCTCTGAAGTTGTTGCGAGCAGGTGTCTTTATACAATTTGCTATGGGGAGGCTATTCATTTCTATATTCAGAGCGGACTAGTGACTATACAGACACGCACGGACGTGCACACGTGCACGCGTATAATACATATAAACATATAATAGCGTGTTACACACATAATCACTTAAAAGGGATAAATTTAATAGAGATAAAAACTAAAATTCATATAAGATCCATATTTAAGTAGATATAACATAACATTTAAACGTAAGTTCTACACATGAAATTAACACATACAAAATTTAAACATATGTAACACAGATAAAACCTTAGACATTTAACACACAATAAAACCTGAGTGTACCATACTATATGCCGTCGTAACATGTATATAATATATGCATGTATATGTATAAGCGATTAAAGAGAAATGTAACACATATAAACACATACACGTGTGACATACATAGTAATTACTTAAATGCATTATAAAACAAACACTTAAACACGTGTAATACAAAAACATTCAAATGTGGTTCCCCTACATACTCAGATTCATATATACACACAAATAAAAACACATACACACATACATATACTGTTACACTAGATACTGGGGTCATCCATAAACCACACAAGGGGCGACCGCAGACGCGATATTACGAAGAATTTGCAATCTAGTATTTGTGATACTTTCCCTCGTGGGATCAATGCTTTGGCTGACCTTTTGTATGAACTAGTTTAGATACTATCATGCCTATATTGCAAAAATATGTCCTTATAAAATGATTTTACATGCCTCACTACATTGATTTTAATGTGATATCTATTTAAGGCAAATAAATATTGTGCAACAGTGTTTGTTCGTTGCAAGCGAGATATCGTAATGGCTGCCACGCGTTTAAATTGTTTATTATTATAATAATTTTATTTTATTAGTACAGTTCAGAATGGCTATTTAAAGTGTACACAGAAAACATATAAGAAATTACTTATGCATGCAAAATCTATGTTTTTTAATGTAACGTGGCGTGTTTAGTGTTTCTATTGGTGTTCAAAGAATATGTAATTAAGGTGGTAGAAACACTGTGTTTCGACTTGCCGGAGTCGAGGAGTGCCACACTTATTTCTGCCTCATAACAGCAGGTTAAGCACGCAGCAGCTGCTGTGTTCTGGTTTGAAGGTTTTGGTAAGGGAGACATACTTTTCCGAGGTGTTCCAGCTCAGTTCCAATCCTCAGGGGTAGCGGCGCATCTGTGGCCGACCACAGGTAGGAATACTAATCCTCTAATATTTTATCCTATCTGGGGTTGGTTACCGATGTCCATGAGCGGCAGTAGTCTTTTACCATCAAGTGGACTGCATGCTCGTATGCTACTCCTATATTAAAAAAAAAAAGAAGACTGTTATTTAAAAAAAAATGCCCGTTATTTAAAGTGTTCAAACTTAAGCAATTTTTTTTATTTGTGAGGATTTTTTACTTAATATTGACGATGTTATTAGTCGACTGGCGAGGCGAGTATCGCGAACCTGGACAGCATGCGGTACGCCAACGGCAGCGTGCCGACGGCGGACCTGCGCCTGCGCATGCAGCGCTGTATGCAGAAGAACGCCGCCGTATTCAGGCAAAAGAGTACGCTTGAAGAAGGTAATTATAATTATTTGTGCATTATTATACAGACAACATATGTAGTTATATTATATGTTATTTAAAAATAATTATTTACAATTATTTATCTATATAAATGTTGTTTTTATGTCTTAGATTGTAAGTCACAAATAATAATAACGTAACTTGTATCAAAAATCAGAGAAACTATTTATAAATTTAAGTGACGAAAGTAATGAAAACTGTTAATAGTTTTGGAAAAATAGTTACATGTCATATATGAAGGTGGTAGAACCCTCAGAGGTTCGATTCCGGTGGTATCACCGCCGGCGCATCTGCGGCATAACTTAGGTAGGAATATCTAATCCTATCTGGGGTTGATTACAGATATCCATGGGCGGCAGTAGCCACTTACCATCAGGTGGACTGCATGGTCGTCTGCTACTCCTACATTATAATAAAAAAAAAACAAAAAAAAGCGACTAGTGATGGCAACTGTTAGAAAAAAAAATTACAAATTTGACATTATCTATCAATTTTATCTCTCTCGGTTATATACCTCAATTTAAATTTCTACGCACTTTAACTGCATATATTACACATAAAACTGCGTCATGATCTCCAAAAAACGAAACATTCTTCTTCCATTCCAGGTCACCGTCAAATCCACGACATCTACAAGCAGATAGGCGACGTGCGCGTGTCGGACCGCTCGATGGTGTGGAACAGCGACCTGGTGGAGACGCTGGAGCTGCAGAACCTGCTGCTGAACGCCGTGCAGATAGTGGAGGGCGCGCTCGCCCGCGAGGAGTCGCGCGGTGCCCACGCCCGCGAAGACTTCAAGACGCGACGCGATGAGCTCGACTACTCTAAGCCTTTGGAGGGACAGGTTTGTTGGGTTTTCACTAAAGTGACTAAAGAAAAGTACGAGAAATGAGCGAACGAAAATTTTGTGATTTTTTTTTTTTTATAATTTATTGAGGAATTTTAGAAGTGTTGATGGTGAGTGATCACTCCAACATTTGAATATTTTAGGTCTATACCAGTCTATACCAAGTATACAGTAGAAATTGACTTGAAAGATGGACTCAGTATTGACCTGTTGAGTGTGAATCAACAATCGAAAATAATAGCCATTCGAGTAGAACATTTATTTGGAATATACATATTATGAACAAGCTGACCCAGCAAACTTTGTACCGCCTCAAAAATTATTTATCAAACATATGTCATATAAAATATAGCCTATGTTACTCGTGGATAATGTAGCTTTCGAATGATGAAAGAATTTTTAAAATCAGTCCAGTAGTTTTTGAGCCTATACATTATAATCAAACAAACAAACAAAGTTTTCCTCTTTATAATATTCGTATAGATAAACGAAAATCTTGTCAGTTATAACTGACAATTCGTTATTATTTAATTTTTACATTTACAAGACAATAGTAACATTTTTTTGGAATTTACGATACCACTACGACTGATCATGCACACCAAGGTCCATTAGGCGGTCAAACTTTGTCATTTCGGCGTATTAACATTATAATGTGTATTCCAGACGAAACTGCCGTTCGAGCAGCACTGGCGGAAGCACACGCTGGCGGAGACGGACGCGGCGACGGGCGCCACGCGGCTGTCGTACCGGCCCGTCATCGACGGCACGCTCGACCAGGCCGAGTGCAAGACCGTGCCGCCCGTCATCCGGACGTACTAGGCTAGCGTAGGTACGCTACTGCCGTGTATACTTCGCGCCAATCTTCTAGTCCGCTCTGAATATAGAAGCGAACGCGGCCACGGGCGCCCCGCGGCTCTCGTACCGACCCGTCATCTGGACGTACTAGGCTTGCGTAGGTACGGTAATGCTCGTACCGCTGACGAACGCTCTGAGGGTATAGTCCGCGCCAAACTGGTAGTTCACTCTGAAGTTGTTGCGTTAGGTGTGATCAGTGTTAATGCGGTCGAACACAACTACAAGCTTATACTCCGTAGCTACAGTAATAAGCTTTGTGCCCGTGGGCGAAAACGGGCAGCAGATGGGTGCCGGGGGGGGGGGGGGAGTTGTGTGGTGTTTGATCCCGCGCTCTCTTCGTCTCCCTAATATCCACAATTTACGGACTAGAACTACCCGTACCGGTAGACCCGACGTAGTGCTTCCAGAGGAATACCGTGGGGATTTAGCGGGTAACTGTTTGTGACATATTCGATACACATTATTACATTTTAATATTTTGTTAGCAAAATTTGAATGAAGTGTGTATTAATAGCGAGCGTTACATTCTCGGGTAACAGTTCCCGAAATAACGCAATGAAGAGTTATTTCAAAGCCACACACGATTAAACCCTTTGATTCCTGCTGAAAAAACTTAAAAACTCCGTGGAGGGAGAACGAGCATCGATACAAATACCGAGTACATCCGTGTTGAAATGGCAACGCCATCTAGTTACTGTTTCTGGACCTATTAGAGTAGCATAAATGTTATAGTGGTTGTAACTCCATCTAGTGGCTACAATCAGAAACTTTACTAGATACATTGTATTATATTATTATACAATATGACTTATAAAATAGAATAATGCAATGATCATTTACGAAAAAAACTTACGCTAGTTAGTTGCAAGGACATATAAAACGATTTTTCTATATTTCAGGTAATCTCTGACTGTGGGTGCTGACTGAGCGATGCAGTATTCCTTTAGTGCACGTCTTGGCCCAACCGATTTTTATGTGTTCATTTCCAACGCCATTATTTATTACCCTATTTATTTTAGTGTAGTTCGTGAAACGTAACAAGTATTTCAGCAAGAATACTCCTAAATAAAGTAATATCTCTAACATTTAGCCGACTTTATGACAACTAGAAGTAATGCTTGACGTAATTGCCTTTTTATATAATTTAATCAGTTTTGTCGTGATAAAAGAGTGAATGAGCAGCATTTATTGTTACTGTTACTTTCGATATTCTACGCCTGAAACTCAGCAGCACCAAGGTACTTAAGTTAGATAATAAAATTTCATTTGAGTACCCTAAAACGTGCTACGACTATAATTCTTAAACTATAACTATACTAGTAGATCATAATTCTCTCTGCAAATACTGTAATTTTTTCGAAGACTTTGATCCTGACAATTTTTTGGAAATCACGTAAATATTGTTAAAAATATTTTGCTGTAAAGTAATTATAATAAATTAAGTTCTTGTATATTTTAATTTAGTATCCAGTATTAAGATGAAATTAAAATAATCATAATGTACAAGTTTTTACATATAAGGGTACAAATAAAAAAATATATAAATATGTTCTAGTAAAAGTTGTTTTATTTGTTACTATATTTTTAAGCTTACAGTCTCACGAAAATGTTAACAACACTATAAATGTATCGGTTAATACAAGTATGAAGCGGCCATATAAGAAAATTACCTCATTTATATTGATCGATTGAGTAAGCCCAAAATGGTGCAAAGTTTTGACCGAAGCAGGAAATCCAGCAAAAGCTGGAAGAAGTGTGCCACTTTACTCTCCTAGTAAAATAGGCAACCGCAGCATTTTTCAGAACAATGTAACTTTCCAATTTGGAAGGTGTCGCTGATATCAACCAATATGTATGAAGCAAAGTGCCTGTTTGTTCTGTTGTATTCGAGTCATTGCACTAATTATTTAACTAAATAATATCACGGGGTCAATCAGTTGCATTCTATTTGTATCCGATGTTAGGTATGTACTGATAATAAGAAAGATAATACGGAAAAAACTATAATGTAAGTGTAATAAACTTTATTCTGGTAGTATAATTTTAAGACGGATTACCACATAAAAATATACTATTACAATATGACTTAAAAACATAATAATAATCAAGTATTGTTGACTTGCTTGCAACAATTACATATATCGCATCTGATAATGCTTAACAACGAAAGTAAAAACAACTAAAAGTTTGACGCACGATTGTTTCACATTAATATTATTGACGTCAGCAAATAATAATCAGTACCTACTTTGTTTAAAATATTTCGTGGCGATATGTGCAACCGAATATAGATAGGTCATGTTTTTAAAGACTTAATTATGATGTTTTCTGTGTAATAAATCTATACTAATATTATAAAGAGGAAAACTTTGTTTGTTTGGTTGTAATGAATAGGCTCAAAAACTACTGGACCGATTTTAAAAATTATTTTACCATTCGAAAGGTACATTATCCACGAGTAACATAGACTATATTTTATATGAAATATGTTTGATAAATAGATTTTGAGGCGGTACAAAGTTTGCCGGGTCAGCTAGTGTGAAATATAGGGAAGTTCAAAAATGATCGACCAGATTAGGGTACTTACACTTAAAGGAGGTAGGACTATTTAGTGTAATATTTTTACGTAATATTTTAAACTCGAAAGACCACGCTTTTGTCAAATGTTTAAAATCAATAGGTTGTAGTGAACAGGTCTATCCATTCGTGTTTCACCTCCCTAGTATCTCCGAAAGGATCATTGACCACGGGCAATGGCTTTAACAAACGGTTGTATAATATTATAATATCAATTCGAGATGACGGATGTAATTAATATTTCATTCGGTCGCATATCAGGGCCCATAGGGGATAAGAGACAGCGACCACTTGTTACTAAATGCATTACTACGAATTATAGATGTTATGAAGTCATTCTATTGTGGTAACAAGTCATACCTTTTTATTCAGTTTTAGAAACCAAAATTTGCCTATCGCTATGATAAGCAGGTAATAAGGTAAAACAAAAGAATAAGTACTAAAAATATAACTAAAGGAAGCAACTCAAAGAATGCATTTTTCAAGGTGGTAAGGTGAGAATTTTTTTAGTACCCCACCTGCAGCACCTTCTATAATTTAACATCTATTTCAATATACGTAATTATGTCCTCATACTAATTAGCAAGTAAGTACATTCAATTAATTTAAAAATCGTTAACATATTTTTTCCCTTTTCATTTCATTATTTTAATAGCACGAAGGTAAGTCGTGTTTAACGTAACTCGCGAATGACACTATTCCTGCCCATGTCCGGTCCAGTACCTAATAAATTTATATGTGTAGGTAGCGAAGAACTATGACCTTCGTAAAAGTTTATCAATGATTCAAGTTCGACACGAGTATTGTCTAGACTCAGCATAATTAGAAATTGTCTGTTTCATTTTTGTAATTCATTAAAGGTAATGTGTAGGTATTTCCTTATAAAAAGACAATCACAAATTGCTTTATATACCTACCTAAATAGAGAATTGTGACGATTATCTACATTACAATAACTTCATCTGGTCACGTTTTGAGCGGCACTCGTCTATTATTTAGATTATTTTTTTATATCTCTGAACAGGAACAAAATTAGATCAGGGGCTCTCGGGTCATGATGCGCGACCGAGCGATAGCTACACAGATCACATGACCCCGAACTATGTTGAACACAAATATTTTTGTGGCCATAAATTTAACATTACGTTAGGGGATTAATAAAACGTAACGTCATCAACTCGTTTAGGCCCAACGTGTTTGGATGTGGTGAAATTCTAAAATTAGAAGGATTAAGCCAGGGTGATAGTACCTAGGTACTGTAAAAATGATTTCCCACGCCTTAGATTTTTTTTTATAATATAATAGTAGCAGACGAGCATGCAGTCCACCTGATGGTAAGTGGCTACTGCCGCCCATGGACATCTGTAATCAACCCCAGATAGGACTAGATACTCCTACCTAAGGTCGACCACAGATGCGCCGCTACCCCGAGGACTAAGCTGGAACGCCTCGGAAGTCTTGTCTCCCTTACCACACCCTTCAAACCGGAACACAGTAGCGCCTAACACTGCTGTTATTAGGTAGAAATACGCCTTAGATTTGCAATCCAGAGTCTTTGCGATTTAGAGTCAGGTACTCAGGTTGCTCACGATATTTATATATTCACCACTAGCTGAGTGCCCGCAACTTTGCGTGTGTGTCAGAAGATAACATTTATATATTTATTTAAACTTAACTTTTGATTATGAGGATTTTAATGAGATAATTTCTAAATATTACCTCAAGATAGGGACTATGTAGGTAAAGGTATATTTCAACTCCTTGAATTCCATTCAGTAGTTTTGGTAGGTGAAATCTTGAGTAGGCGCCCCCACCGGCTAGTGACCTAGATGAGTGTAGATACACTCGTGCCCCTCTTTCCCTTCATTTTATCTGCCAGTGTGTCCATCTTAAGTTTGGGACAGGTACAGCAGGCAGTCTAAGAGTAAGTCTTTTAAAACATCGGGTTTATATGTTCCTTTAATAATAAATATCATCTCCGAAAATTCTCACTGGAATTTATGAATATGAAAACAATCTTAGTTGCCGCCGCTTACGCGTTCCATCTCAACACCAGTGATTCTGTGTTGTTAGACATAATGAAGAATTGGATTTAATTAAGAATATGTGCACGAAAACTAGCATGGATGAAGAGAAAGTGCTTACTAAACTAAAAACAATCTAGAAATGTATTACAAGGGCCCTATAAGACCTACTCATACACTGCAATGAAAACGTGTGTTTCAATACAACGCAATACGTCTGGTTGCAGCGGCAAAGTCCTAGTAAGATGACTTAATTTCAATTCAAAGTGCAACTTCATAACGATGTGAAAACAAATTCAAGTGAAAATAACAAATTATACGCGTGTTTAGCTGTTAACGTAATCAACAGTGTAATTTTCCATAATTATTACATTATATACTTATGTATATACTTAACAGCGTAGGGAATTTTCATTGTATTAGAAAATAAAACTACAATTACACCAAAATTGCCATTTCATATAGAGATCAAATGAGATCTACGGAGGTTTCTCGAGAATCATTTCTGTAAATGTATTACCCATATTGGCCCAAATGAAAGAAGATACTGTATACAATACATACAAGTGTCGGTGTTATCTTAGGTGACCCATTAGGCTGCTAGGAGCTGATAACTCAGTATTTCGCAGCTATTTCGATCAGTCGCTCCTCAGACGCCTCTGGTTGTGTACACTTCGTACGTCGATTGCCTTGCTACTCTTCAGTAGCTTTTTCACACTTATTTCCTCACTTATATTTTGATGGTGCTGTCTGCATTGTTCTCGAAGAACAGATACGGTCTCTGCTCAGACCGAATTGATAACGACAAACAAGTTGAAGATCTTAGGGATCTGTCGTCGAGTTTCTTCGTCAAACTGTGTAAAGGTAGTGATAACAAATTCTATTTTTGTTTTTTCGACAGAAATATTGATTATATTTACCTTGATCGAAGTACAATTCTTTGTTCTCAACTTATCATTACTAGTTGTTATATAAATATGTTACTGATACTGTACACATTTTACTTAATATTATATCGTATTCATAATAATGAATAAATAAGTTAGTAGGATTATAAAAACGAGCATCGAAACTAAAATATGTGTTTATCGTATTTCAGCTTGCCAGTTAAACAATATGGCTGCTCTTCCTCCATCAGCTTTTTCTGCGGGACGCATCCGCGAGACCCAACGTGACATGAAAATATCGAATATCCGGAAAGGATCCGAGCCTATGAAATTTTTCAATACAAATTGTAAGACAATAAGACAAATTAATTTTACCACGATCATGATGTAATTAAGTTTTAATCGAAAAAATGTTGCTCTTTCCAGTGACGGAACTATCGCCATTGAAATACAACAGCAAACTAATGAACAGTATCTGGGGTATCTACAACCGTTATTCGCCGCATAACGTCAAGAAAATCAACGATGCTCCTAATTTCAGCTCGGCATTCCAGCAGTAAGTATTAAAATTTAGTAAGTCCGCTTTATTAATAATACCATACTACTTAATATAATAACACGTAATGTGATTTTTTTATTGGTTTGATAATGCGCCTGTCAATATTTATTAGCAAAATTCCGAGATGCAAGACGCGCATTAATTAAATACATCTTTTTTAATTGATTTATTTACTTATAAAGATAGTTTCTTTCTAAGTAAATAAATAGTCATAATAAGTATAGATGACTTAATAGTCACGGAATAGCACTGGTTTTGAGTGTTTCTTTTACTTCTCTTATTATTACACTTTGTCTTTAAATACAATACTATTGTCTTACATTGGTTCAGACTTCAGAACAATAGTGAAATAGATTTCAAAGAGGCACTCTTGCATCCCTCAATGGGATACAAGCATATGTGAATAATTTAGCGTCAAAAATAATCTTAGAAAATAGAGTCATAAATTAGGGGTTGCAGATGTTATATAATTATATTCAAAGAATGCCCAAACTGTCCGTCCTATTGCACGTGGCAAAAAATACTACTTTATGTAAAAGATTACGAAAGACAAAATATCACAAATTTGTTGCTATACATATATATTTTGGTGATACGAGTATGATGCAAAAATTATGTTTATTTTGAAATGACGCTTGTATTACTTGCTTGTTTACATAAAATAAATTATTTATTGCTTTTTTAATTTCAGAACAGCTGTGAATTCCGGGAATAAGAATGAGACTATGTTAACTATACCTGGCGCTAATTTGGACAATATGTGGACCGTTAGTTACGCTTCACAGTCACATTAGTCTAATAGTCTAAGACTAATGGCTCATGTGCCTATATAGCCAATATATTTCTAAAAAATGAATACATATTATGACGGTATTGAAGACATTATGGGTGTAGCTATAACTCTGCTGAGAAGTTCGCACTGCACAACAAAAAGGTCGTCTAGTTTTGCCGGAGAGAAATAAAGAGTAAGAGATTCCCGGAATAAAAAATATCTGAAAATTGTCGGCGAACACAAGAATGGCCCTCCTATTTGAAGATTTTTTTTCTTAACTAAGCTATGTTAAAAAGGCGCCCGGACCCCCAAACCTCCGAATATATACGCCCATGGAAGATGTCTACAATTACCTATAAAAGATTAAAGATTCAGTTTTTAAATACATAAATCAATGTTTCAATAAATATACCTAAGATTATAGTAGGTTACGTTTGTGTGTAATCCGTTAAGTCAGTAATAACAGTTACAGCGGTAAACGATACTCGCGAACTCATTTTACAAGATGCAAGTTTTTGTAATGCTATAGGAGTGGAGCTAACGACAAAGAGTTCCAGTTAGCTTTGTAAGGAACTGTTTCATACCGCCAATGAATAACTAAAAAACAAAGAAATGTTTTTCGAAATGAATGTTATTGTTATGAATGTACCTAATTGTCTGAGTTTATTACATATAACGTACAGTCCAGTACGTACAGTCCGTATAGGATACAGTATAATGAGGTATAACTAATGTTAATTAGTTGATGGCTTGATATTATGTTGACTGATGGCATGTGGGTTTTTAATAGCGCTGGACATGTTAAGTTAAACTGTGACCAAGGGATTACGAATCTTAAATGTATCATTTTTAAATGAAAATTTTTTAACCATTCTATTTACAACAGGGTATGTAAGAGAGAACATGCCACGATTTGAACGGCATCGAATGTAATCTTTTTCATGTTGGTGACTGATACGCTTGGTTGACCCCTGAGAGTCAAATCTAAAAACAGCTCCTTTCGACTGTTACCAAGATAAATAAATTATTAACATTTCTTTAATAGGTAGAGAGTCGTCGTCACTCAATGTGATAAGACTGTAATATACAGTCAAAAACATTCTGTAATAACCTATTAATTACGATACAAGTACCCAAATTACTTACATATTTGTTGATAGGCAATGCGACATAAACTTACTCCTCTTCTATTAATAATCTATTTACCTACATTGTGGATACCAAACATACTTATAAAGGCTAGTACTACACACTATCTCCGGCCAAGAACAAACAGAATGTCCGGGTTCGAATATAGGTATATGTATAGGTAATCAACCCCAGACAGTCCTACCTGCGGTGAATCTATAGATGCATTCCTCTACACTGTTTCCACGGTTGACCTTCACAATTATTTTTAATAAGAGTAAAACCCACGGCGATATTTTTCAAACCTGATTGATAAAATCTTTGGGATTGGAAGCAAACCGCAATGATACTATTTTTGTATGGATCAATGAAGTGATAGTCTCACGTCTTTTAGGTCCAGGTTTTATGTTATGAATATGAAGCATAGTATAGATTGACAATAGGTACATTTCAATGGCATTTCTTCAACCCGTTTATTAGTCTGTTGCCTCCCATACAAAGTTATATAGAGAGAGCTCCTTTCATTTTTCGATCTTTATTCGTCTCAACCCTACTTACGTTGATTTCTGAAGAAATTGATTGTGAACATTACTGTTTGAAGGATCTACGAATACCTTTAATTAAAACTGACAGACACATTATACACGATATTATTTGACACATTTGCTAAGTAATTGCTACTTTACGACGGTGCGTTAGACGGTTGACCTCGGCTATTTATTACGTTACAGTTAAGAACTAGTCGTAGCCTCATTGATATACGATCCACGGCGACTGGGAGTCATTGATCGGGCAGTCTCGCGGATAGAATGCACGTAGCCACTGATAAGGAACGGTTCGAAGTACCTACTGAGGTAACGTGAGCCTACCAACCCTCAATACCTTCAACTACATCTTGACAGTTGTATAAACTTGTACGTCGAATAATATTATTTCAAATGTAATTGTTAACTTTTAAAACTATACAGTAATGTTGGCTTTTCGAAATTGCATTTTATGCATCTGCAATAAGATCTGTCATAATCATTGAGAGTCAACTTGTAACTTATTTAACATATGTTAACAGCGGCGTTGGTTTTGTTTTATTTTTATAATATAGGATTAGCAGACGAGCATGCAGTCCACTTGATGGAAATAAGTGTGGCGATGGTGCAGCCTGAGTCGAAACACAAAGTATTCTAACACCTTTAACCCCCTTAGACCTGTTACTCTTTGGTTTAAAACCCTCGTTAAAAACATTATTTTCCCACTGCTGGGCGCGGGGCTCTTCTGAGAGCTAGACGAGTTAGGCCATACTTCTCTACGCTGGCCAAGCACGAGTTGGTAGACTCATGTTTCTTTTTCACATATTATTTTCACATTTATATTTAGAAAAATCAAAGGTCTACTATTATAACATCGGACCCTCGACAGAGAGTTCGAGTTGGAAACACTAGACTTTCACCACTTATTGCTATTGCTTACCAAAGTTTCTGCAGTATTTAACCATATTTTCAATAGCAGCGGCATCTTAGACACAACCAACAAATTTTTATTTCATAGCAATGTGGCAGGATTACAAGGTAGTTTCAATCGTACCGTCTTAGGCTCTTAGCACTCTTACCGACCTCCGATCTTATTCCAACTTACCTTGCATAATTAAGTTTGAAATAATAATTAAATTAAGTACCAGTATGTGACAAATTAAGTAATAAAAACATTAATAGAATTTTAATTTTGTACCAAAAGTTATTTAATTATAAGATAATTTGACGGTAAATGAATAGCTAGGTAATACACGACAAAGGGGCATGTTAGACTTTTAGCCTTTCCAGTGACCTCAAGTCTAAAAATCCTTTTTATCTCAGAGTAGGTAAATATGACAGATTCATAAACATAACATCATTATATAAATCTAGCTTAGAGAGCCACTTTAAAACATATTCTTAACATGATCACCAAAAATACCAACTCCTAGTGGCTCAGTTCAAGAGCAAATACCAACTTACAATCTAAAAAAATTGTGGCTATAAAAATCGAAAACTCACAGTTTAATGTTGAATTTAAAAAACCGACCACTGCACAATTGCGGAAACATTGTTTTGATGCTCCATTTCTTGTACAAAACGCGTGTTAGAAGCGGACTGACAGTCGCGCACGTACGCGCCCGAGTCCTCCCGAGATAACGTCTCGGTGAGCAATGTCTATGTGTTCGTTGCTCAAGCCCGCTTTTGTATAAAGATTGCCTTCTGTTAGTTTTTATTTTGTAATTAGAGTGTTGAATATCATGTAACGTAAATATATACTTTTACTTTTAATTATTAATTGTGTAAAAACTGCAGAAGGCGCGGCGTACGGCACCAAATCTTTTGGATGTCACAATTTTTATATTTTCTTATTTTTGGTATGGACCATAAAAAGAGGTATTGTTAACACATCAATTCTCAAAACTGAATGTAACTTAATATTAATGAAATGCTGAAAGTATAATATAAGCCTAAGATAGCCAATGGTAACAATAAGTGTGTTAAATATTATAGTGAACATGTTTCCATTGGCGTTTAATATACAGGGTGATTTTTTCAAATAAGCCTTCAGGGCCAAATCCGAAACTATAAGGATTACCAAAAAGTGCTGAAAGGAGTTACGAGGCCGATTTTGATAAAAAAAACTAAAACTGCATCATTCGTTTTTTAAAATATCTTTTTCCCTTGCCGGGAATCAAACGAGTTCACTTTGAATAAAATTACAACCTCTATATTATTCCACTATCTGATAGTGTCGCTTATAAGAAAGTTATACATATTTACTAAAATATTTCTTAAGTAGATATTATGTTTTTGCAAAAGTAATCATAAAGTTTTTTTAAGATGTCTATAAGAAAAAGTAGTAAGGGAACAAAAATCTGCTAAGAACGGCAAATCACATACGCAATGTGAAAGAATTAGTAAAACTAATTGTTATTTATCTTTTTATGCCCCACTGAGCTCCTTGACATCTCTGTGCACAAGTCTGCCACCCACAACACGGGCAGGCCTTCAGGCATAATAATACAAGCTGCTTCAATATGGATTGGTGGAGGTATGGGTTAGTGGTCCGCCCATTGACATCAATCCACATATGTGGCCTCTAACAAGGTTTAACAGCTGCTACTGGTAATGCCAATCCTCTTGTGCTTTTTTGTCAGTTGACTATAATATGATGGGTTCTGGTGAAATATTTATTTAACAATTAAATTAAGTTTAAATACTTATATGTGATATATGCAATTATTTTATGAACATCAAATTGTTCATGAATAACACAACATAATTTGCAATTTAAATCAATTTATTCCAATAAAAAATTAAATTGACTACATTTTCATAACTAACTAGTCTATAATGTACAATCCTACATTTAAATAAATATAACATAAGCCATTTTTACTTCTGCAGTTTAAGAGCTCCATATTAAAGTATTAATTATTTACCCCCATCCAAATACTACTACTTGGTTTACAGTTAAATAAAATAATCTAATCAATTTTGATTGAAAAACTAGCTCCACACGAACAGCCAAGATCGGCATTAGGATTCTGTACGACCCTAAAGGCTGACCGTATTAACTCCGTATGATAATCTATAGTGGATCCCTTGATGTATTCTAGAGATGTTTCATCTACTACCACCTTCACACCTTCCCTTTCAAAAATCCTGTAAAAGAAAATTAATTAAGTAAAATTATTGTTTCAAATATAAATGCTATATACTTTTATTAAAATGTATATTATTATGCATATTAATTGTTTCCTAATAAATAATCATTTTCATGTGATATTGTAAATCGATTTTGCCTTATCTTAACCAGCATACTAATCAATATTCCTTGTCTTTATATGAAATCTCTTTTTTATATTATTGCATATTACATGTATATTTTTCACTAAGGTTATCTTGTTAGGAAAGGAATTATATGAATTTGCCGTAGTGTATTTCAGCTAATTTTCTTACATAAGCACACCATAGGGCAAGGAGGCAAATTAAGTTATGAAGAAGACCAATATAAGAAATATACATCCTTTAGCTAACTTTCTCATAGGAATGAAAACAATTCCTTGAAGTGAAATCCAAAAATACACCTAAATCCATATTAGGTGATAACCTTTTTCGCCCAATCAATATCATCATAAAGTAAATATAATAGTTAATGAAACATAGTGAAAAACTAACTTATCGTCACCAGTGACTTTGTCATCCAGATCGAATTTGTATTGAAACCCAGAGCAGCCACCACTCTCTACACATAAACGTAAAAAGGAATTGCCTTCACACAATTGTTTTAGTTTCTGTACGCAGCTATCACTCAGGACTATTGCGTCGGCCGGGGCAGGCGCTGGCTTTTGTGTAGACATATATTTAGATAACCTAACATTCTCACTGATTCTAAGGATCCTCCATGGTCTTAAAAACATTTTCGTACCTATATTAATTTAATAATAAATATAATTCTATACTTTAATCATTATTCATTATTACGCAGTCACTATCATTACTTCGAAGTTTTTATATTACAAAATATTATTTGTCACAGTCACTGTCACTCAGTTGTCGAGTTGATATTTCTGACATACTTCATTACGACAGCAAACAGGTTGCCAGATCATTTATAATAATTGGGTACTTGACAGTTATAACAATAAAATATGAAATATGTTGGATATGATAGCTTATAAGTAAACATAAATTATGCAGTATTTCGTTTATTTTTTAATACGTTCTAAGTATTTTAATTTTTAAAAGAAATTTTCGATTTTTTATCTGTGGATTTTAAATCCCAAAACGGCGACAGTGCTGCCTCAAATGTCATGTGACGTCACTACATCGAAACCAAACAAGACAAATAATAATTAAATCGTTTGCTGTTAGAGTTGGTTGAATTTATGTTGTGAACCAAAATGAAGCCATACTATATTAAAGCTGATAGCGTGAACCTGCTTAAAGAAGATCCATATATGCAGTGCAATAAATCAAAATGGATACATAAACTTTCGTGAGATAACCTATGGAAATATCAAATAAACAACGTAAGTAAAACATTCTTTATATTTACATTTAATCATATCGGACAATTAAAACATTTCTTAACTGACTTCAGACAGAAGGAAGGTTGTCTTCAAGTGATTATTAAGATTTCTTAAAATATACTTATATTCTTATGTGAACTGTTTTAAGGTTATTAATTGGTTATATTTATATTTACAGATCTTCCCGACAATCGTATAGTGACGACGTTATAGAGTATGTGCAGTTTAAGAGGAAGGCAAGTTTGTGTTTCATGAAAAGTAAAAGTTGTCCTGAACACAAGGTACATCAATGAAAATGAAAATGTGATGACTGTCCTGCCTAGAAGAAGTGAGGAGCCATAAGTTTCGAAAGTGGGCACCAGTCTGAAATACATAAAGTAAAGTACACGGGAAATAGTACTTCTTTACTTGCGTAACCTACCCAACAAGATGAAGGAAGAAAAGTGACCATATACAGTTCCTATTATTGCATTGCAATTTAATTCTGAAAATGACAGTGATAAAAATATATATCCATTTGTTACGGAAAATAATTTTAGTACCTAATGAAGAAAAGCAGACACGCAAGCAGCACAAAAATTTAGCTTAGGTGTCTCTTATTGTAACTGTAACATATGAAAAATATATTCAAAAGTTCTACTGTGTGTACTCACTAATAGAACCATATAAACCAATAAACAAAGAAATCGGTTAATAAAATACTAATATTAGCAAATCATGTATTTTTAATTATACAGTCCTGTAACTGAATCAGTGCACATACACCATCAATAATAACACAGTCATGAAATATTTTAATTGTGTCCTATTAATTACAGAATGGGCCCTTAAAATAGAATTCTCATAGACGTCTTATAATTCTATTCTTATCATAGACATCTATATAATATATTAAATATATGAATACTTCCACTTGCTGTTTTGTTTTGATTACGTCCCGTTCCAATGATTTGGAATTGACGAATCACTCGAGAGTTACTAAATTTATTCCTTTTTTTCAATAATACTTCTCTTACATAGATAGTATAAAATGTCATTGCTTGCAAACAGAGGATTTAAACATATAAGAATCTGCAAGTTCTTTAACGTTTATGAGATTTGGGTTTAGGAACTTGTATAAGCAAAATTGTTAGGATATTTAGCGATCGTACTTGTACACATCGTCACTGCACACGTCTTATAACTTGTCATTTATTTAAATTTTAGTTATAATAGCTAAATAACTCTCAATTTTCTTCTAAGCGTTGTTTGTTTACAGTGTAATGACGTTCCGCCACAAAATGACACTTGACCGCCTGCGGCCTGATTTAACGCGACGTTCCGTTTACCGTAAAGAAAGTTCGATTTTTATTAATGAATGAATTGATCACTTTTTCGAAAAAAGGGCTATTTTTCGAAAAAGTGATCAATGAAAGGCATATATAATACGTATACTAATTCATTAAAACACTTTCCCAAAAAGTGTCAAGTAGCCAATTTAGGGCTGCGTTCATAAATATTGTGAATTAGCTAATATTAAATTAACCAATTAATTAATTACACTTTTTTGAAAGATATTGAAAGAAATAATTTACAAAGAACATTGAATACTATATTCAATTTTCTAATTCCTTCGCAACCAAAAACATTTAACTGCATAATATCAATACACCCAACATGAGAAGAAAAAAGTGGAATCTACATCTTATTACCAACTACCTACGCTGATCTGAAATGTATGCATCAATCCAATAAAAGGGATAAAAGTTTTGTATGAAAATCTTGACCCTTCCGCTTAAGAGCACTGTGTCATATTAAATGGCTTTGTTTGCAACAAAACTATTTGTATAGATTTGCTAGAGCACAATAAAGCCCACGAATGACGAATATTTACGTTTAATCTTTTGAAAGCGTCAATCTGCGTGGACTACTCTCCAAACTATACGTTAACATTATTATAACACTCTCAGCATCTGTGTCTCAGACCAAAAGTACAAGACAAGACATGCATTACAATGCATTGAACCACAACTTGTATTATGGAGATTATTTCAGTATGGGAGATTTTTTCCAGCACGTTGAGCCTTTTTTTTCTCTCGAGGGGGAATTCTTCAAAAGATACCCGGTGCCGTGGAAGCGACACGGAGTTATGTGGGACTTTTGCCGCACTAAAACCGGTGGCCGTCCTCGGCGCTGCGTAGAGGACTCCAGGATCTCCAAAAGAACGCGACCGGAGTCCTCTCACCGAACGAAATAACTTCCAAGTAGGGCTCATTGATGTACATACGTATAATGTAAACAGCAAAGGGATTCGCTTATTTTTGATGATACCTATGCCATCTGAGCGATAGGAGTTTGAATGATGTCAGTAATACTTATTAATGTTGCATTTTTTTACAAAAAAGTACTTTCAAGTGATTAAGAATCTTTTTGAAATGTTTGATTATAAAGATACTTTTCTATCGTAGACACGATCTTATTATAATTTAAAATTAATCAAACATTACATTAAAATGGGAGATTTTTGTGAATCATATTTATTCATGTAGAATTATAGAAGTACGTAAAATAATACACTATTCACCCACTTCATCGATCTAACACAATGTCGAATAAATAATCAACACTGCTTCAAATAAATAAGCATCTAACTTATTTTACTGTTAGTGGAAACTTTAAGGTCAGATATAATGTACAAAGGTAAACAGCGTTAAGGTTAGTGGGCGAGTGCTCAAAGCAAACGGTCGGAACGGTCCTTGGCGCCGCGCTGGCGTGAATATTATTCGAAAATTGAAAGTATAATATAATTATATAGAACATGAACGTCCATGCGGTTCTACTCGCTTAGATGCCCGCAATCTATTTCTTACACACGAGATCTACATATTTTTGTAGCAATTTAAGGTAAAAACAGCCAATTACGCGCAGGATGGTTGAACCGTGCGCAGTGAAGGGTTTCGTGTACGATACGATTTTATGAACAGCCAAAATAAAATTATATTTCTTAAATGCACTGTAAAAGAAAATTACTTAAATGTCCGTTACAGAAAGAGCACGTAACCAAAAATATCCCATATTTATCCTAAAAACCTCATAACATAACTACCTGAAAACAGCTACTCCACCCGCTTAAAAGGCTAAATTTCAGAAATTGGCGGCCTCGCTATTACTAAATAATTATGAAACTATTTCTACCTTTGTGTACAATTTCCGTTACAGAACAATTTACCTTTCGAAAAATTAATATTAATAATACGTATAAATGAAGTACCTACATGTGTAAGTATACATATATACCTACCACATCATTGTTACCTTCATATAAAAAAAGTTTAAGAAGTCTTACGCGATCGATATTATACCAATTTTGAGGCTCCCTTTACCTCCATTACTAGACCGTATATAATAGATTAAGATAATTAGATAATATCACATTATCATAAATCTAGAACTAATAATAATTGTATGAACGCGTGTACCTACCTACTATTACAGTCTTATAATGCTTATAATGGATAAGTTGTAATAATAATAATAGTATAATTTCTACACTATTATCGTAAGTGTACAATACATTGTTATGAAGGGTCATTTGAATAGTAGGGTGAGGAAAGACTACCACCTGCATTTAACCCCCAAACAACTCACGGTGATGTTTTTGCTTACCTTCTGAACTTTGAACGGTTGTTACAGCTGCTTATGATATAAGTATTATTATGTAATAGTAGATCGACCGATGTATCCTCAAAGTTAATTTAATTGAACAAAATAAACTTCTTAAATAAAAAAAGTTTTAAATTTTTGGAAAGAATTTACAACTTTTCTTATTCCCGCGCAAAATACAACTTAAACGTCATGAGCGTTTTTTTTTTCTTTTTATGGCTAACTCTTAACAATCGTACCAGGCAGTGACTATATAAATGAGAACTTATGATTATAAAAGTAACACGTCATGGAAATAATGCAAAATAAATAATTAAAATAATGCTATCATAAAATAATTTGAATAGATTTCTAACATAGGTTTATGCGTCTGACAAATTGAAGAGATTTTTATCACTTATGCTTAACGGCCTAGAATATAATATTATTCAAAGCGAATACAACTGTAAAATGCAAAAAAAAATAGATTTAGACCATCGTTATAGTTGCATATTCAGCGATTTGGTTCATTAAATTTACTTAAAATCTTATTATTTATGATTTATGTTTATTTTATTAATGATTTCTTTGATAACACCTGATTTTAAATATAAAAATGTATGATCGTAAGCATATAATCAAATATATATATGAGGCGTATCGGGGCTATTGCAACTACGGGGCATAAGCAATTAAATAATTATATAAGTTTTAACAGACATTCGTAAACACTACCATCTACAATTTAAGGGAAAACAGTGAAATCTTTAAGTTAAAATATAGATATCGCTAATTAGTCTACAATTTTATGGCAGAAAAAAAAATACTTTATTCTTTGGTTTAAATAATTGAAAATAAATAGCATTAGTATATAATTATAAAATAGAATTTATTACAATGTTTAAAAGGTATCCATTATGATAGTACAAATTTGAGTATTCTAACTTTTAGTCGCAATAGCCCCGGTGCATGTTATTAAAAGTTTTTTGTTGACTGCTAGTTTATTTTATGTTCCTAAATCATAATATAAAATGGCGGGTAAAATCCTTCGTCAAGTCCTGATTTACCAATTTAGAATGGACGATTCCGAAGTATTGCAACACTGGCTGCAAACGCCGTATGTTAGAGCGAGATGGCAATATAACAAACCGATAGAGATGAATGTTATACGGGGAGAGCTGGCCTGCGGACCACTATAGTACAATATTACCGCTTATTTTATATGCTTTATTTATTGTGTTTCCTTACTTATTTTTAATAAAGTGTATAAATTATCATTGATATGTAAGTTACATAAACAAGAAGATATAAAAATCTTAATTTCATGCGTCTCGATTCTTTTCAGACTGACCAATTCTAAATATTTACGAGTAACAAAATTAATCAAAATAGTGTAAGGAATAATTATGTTTTGAAACTAAAATATTATATCGAATATTTCACAAAAAATATTACTACTGTGGCAAAATTATGTTTTGTTTGTAGAACACCCTACTCCACTTTGCGCGGCAGCGGTCAGAAGGCGGAGCTTATCGGCAAACTCGCGTCGAGGCTGGCTCACTGTCAATTCGAGAGCTGCGAAGAGTACGCTCGCGTCTATTACGTAGTGTGTTTATAGTGAAGTGCATTCTGTGAAGGAAGAATTTTCGAATGTCGTGAAGTGAAAGATAGTGTTGTTGTCGGTAATAAGTGCAACTTCAGTGATCGACGTAATGTTAGTTATTGTGTTAACGATTAGTGATTAAATCAAAATGTGTGCAGCACCGTTGTGTGCAAAATTGATTTTTGCCACGTAGTGACGCGAACGGGTAATGATTCCTAATGTGGAGTTTGAAGCAAGATGGTTAGAGAGACTCGGCACCTGTGGGTTGGAAATTTACCCGATAACATTCGTGAAGATCGAATAAGAGAGCACTTCAAACGGTAACATCATTTTCCATGCTTACTCTTACTGTTTTAAGATGTTTTATTTTCTTAGGTTTATTCCAGTTACATCCTTGCTGCGGTAGTTTGGACTGAACTCTCCAATTGTATGTCGTTGCAATATAATACTGTTTCATAATTACAACTTTCCTAATTACCTGCCTCATTACATGTATTTGATGTAGTTATATATGCTGTTACTATATAAGTGAACTCCGTACTCTCTATGGCCTCATCGACGAGTAAATGTAATTGGTTCAGAAGGCATGTAAAACAATAACAAACTCGTATATAACTTCTATAAATACCTTCAAATTCTATTACATTTCTCTACAATACACTTATCAGCACATATCTACTTTTCACAGAACTTCAATTTACCCAGAAGCATTAAATTTTTGGATTATACATAACCGAGACGCGTAGATACATTTTTTTGTGACATTGAACACATGTGTGCGACGTAATATAATGTTTAATGTGTCGAACACAACACGTAAATGACTGACTTGAAAGTTACCGGCATGCTGGCTACGAGGTGCTGTTTCGATCGCTTGTATTTCTCCTTTTTGAATGTTGTTGTAAAGAATTTACATAGCTTAGGTCACAGTCCAACATAAACAACACGTTACATTATCTACTAAGAGAAGCCACAATTTTATATGGTGTTGCAATACAATACGAATCGGTTTTCATTTGAAGTCTTACCTAAAAAGGAATAAGTTATAAGATCAATACATCGTGCATTTGTGTATATTGTACCTCATATTCAGAATACTATAAGATACTCACATGATTCAGATACTATGTTCAGAATATGTGGATATATAGATAATTGTACAAGGTTAATTATTTAAGATTGTGGTAAGGAGACGTTTTAACTATAAGACACAACCATGGGTCGTGCTTGTGTATACCAACGAAAAAATACGAATACGAATTGTAGTTATTCTTCACTAGCGTGGGTTTAGGGATAAGGAGGCTTAATCACGACTTTAGTGATTTACAGCAGCTATTTGCTGATCGAACCATAATTTTTACGTCGACAATCGTAGGTATTGATAGTAATGCGGTAAGGTAAACTTACTGGTGGAAGAAATGGCTCTTTATTTAAAAGATATTGGAAACAGACCAACGTAACTGTAATGCTGTAATGATGACACTTTTAAACAACTTTTAACATTCTCAAAAGAGATTATATCAACATCCATCGAATAAATGGTGACACTTAGCATGTTTACAATTGTAGTTTCGAAATAACCTATAAATTATTGTCTTGTATACAAATGAATCCATTTTATATATTTACAATATGACAGTTATTTTACTAGAGGTCTTATTTAATAATTTGCTATTGCTTTTACATCGTTTACCACACATGAACACCTATTGATATTGTTACCCTACCACTTCTTGATTGAAATTAAACAACATTCTGCATGGTTTAAGTGCACAAAGGTGGCTAAATGCATAGTTTTAGCGTGAGCAATGTTTCACTGGGGTTTTTACTGGGTGGTTCCCTTTTTAATGGTAACGGAATTTAAAACAAAAGTATAACGAATATTTTAACATAAAATTGGCTGGTATTTTGGGTGGTTGGCTGTAGGCTGATAAGTTGATCATAATTCGTTAAAATGAAGACAAACGCGACATCCATGTTCAGAAAATTAAATGGCGACGCACTGCCAGTTCGTAGTATTACACGAGATATTTCCAACCACTTTCGGAACATAGTTAACTCAAAAACTGAATTTAAATCATTCAATTTTGCAGATCTTATAAGGCTCCCTTCGCAAATCACAATTTAACTCTTAAAAGTTAGAAAATTACAAATTATCGATGTTGAGTGTCGACAAAGTTACTGATGCGGTCAGTTTCAAATACGAAGTATTGAACTGTGTGTACATAAAATTTTGTCCATTAAGATAATTGAACAACAACAACAACAACTAGATTCCTTAGTTGTTCTTTTAAGTCATAGCAATATGAATACAAGATTTTCAGTTGATTAAAAATGTTACATTTAATATGGAGATACATATGTTTTTGTTAGTGTTTAGCCGTAAATACGCATCTAACTTTAAAAAAGATTGTCTATCATAATGTCTATCTACTTTCGTTCGTTGTATAGCACGGTTTCCCTCGCACGAAGTATTGTTCGAGACTTTGTTAAGAATTGTTATAACACATTTTTTATAGATACATACTGTTTTTATTTTCCTAATTTAGGCTGTTCTTTAGGACTTTATTATTGCACTACTTTGACAACACTTTGCGTAATACTTATTTCGGAGAACGGGCATAAAATTATCTTTGTTAATATTATTTATTCCAATATTGATTTTAATTAAGTGCGAACATACTAGAAAACAAAGAAATACTGTTACGTATTTAGAAACCAGTTAAAGGGCGTTATCAGACAGCTTTTTTTGGAAATAATGTAGGAAATATTTTAGGGATCGTGTGTATTTTTTTCATTTGTTACACAATATAAATAATGGATTAGAGTTTAGACTGTATGTTTGCATTCCCTGTAAGGACCTTCCGTACAAAAGTCTGTTGGAACCGGTTTGATCGTTTCTAAGATTAGCCTTAACAAATAGACAGTCTAAAATTACGAACCAGTTTTTATGTTTTGGTCGCATATGAATTCATAAACCTACTAGCTGTGACTGCGGTTCTACTAACGTAGACTAAATACGTAATACTTCATTGTATATAATCCATTCAAATGTTACATGAGCTTTGCATTATTTAGAGGACATAATTTTATTTTTGGGACATGTGTGGGGGGGGTTCATAGAAACTAAACCTCAAGTTTGTGGGGTCGCCGCTCTTGTCCCCCGGCCGCCATATTGAAAAAACACTTTTTTCGTGATATCTCGGAAACTATGCGTCTTACAAAAAATTTGCAAAGTCATAATTTGTAGCAAATTGTTTTGTTACATATTACCGATGATTTAATAGGAATCCATTCTGGCCGTTGTTATTCTTATCCACTTTACACGTACCACTTGATCGACGTGGTATACTTGAAAAAATATAGGTAATACAGATATTATTCGAGTTATAATAACGTAAAAATCCAGAATATGTAAATTCCGTTACAGGTATGTCACAAGTTTACACAAAGTTTACTTTTATACTATTTTTGTTTTGCGTTTATGTGATTCATGAAATGATCTCTATTATTATAATAACGACACATTATCGATATAATATGACGTCACCTTTTTGTCTTGCCCTAGCGTAAATAAATAATTTAATTCTCGTATATATTTTGGTAATTGTAACAACTATGCATGAAACCAATTACTGTGAAATTTGACCAAATATTGCTTAAAACCTTCGGATAAAAATATCGTATTTACCTGTGAATGGCATAGTTTTGAGGATTATATTTCCATGTAACGGTATACTTGACAATAGACCAAGACATCATTGTAAAAACAAATCAGCAATATATTAATAGTAGTAATTATTTTGGTAAAATATCAAAACGCGCCGTAGTCGGGGGAGCTTAAGGCCGCTTATTCGAAGAGAAATTGTCACGCTGTCACTTTTCTTGGCATCTCTTTCTTTCTAGTAGATTGTCTACACAGATTGATTTCTCATGCTTTGTTGGTCTTTAGCGTAGCGAAAAAATTCTAAGTCTATGGAAAAAAGTGTTTTCACCCCTTTTTCCAACATGGCGGCCCGGGGACAAGGGTGGCGACCCCACAAAATTGAGGTTAAGTAAAGTCACTAAAGTGATGCTTTATATGTCATGCTGTACATTTATGTTCACAGTATGTGCAAGGTAATTTATTGTTAATTAAACGCTCATTCGAAGAATGTCAGTGATAAAGATAACAAATCTTTATTACATTTATTATTTTATGTTATAATATTGTTTGAATTACCATAGATGCGCTAGCGTTACAACCGAATATCGAATTAGTGCTTAAAATATACAAACATATCGGAATCGCACGTTTAAATAAATAAAATGTTATCTATCTATATGTAGCACATGAATTGTAAAGACAGCAGTGTAGCACACCAACATTTTTAGAATTTACATGTGTATAAAATCGAATAGTACATTTAGGGGAGTGCAAATAATGCGAACTTACGAATTATTCGCTCCGAATCGAATATTAATATTTGATTCGGAACTTGAATCGAATAATTCGAGAATAACTCGCTTTTTCCGAATTATTTTAATATTTGCAAATTTTTGAGTATTGTGAATGTAGAGTTGTTATTTTGGATATTCAAATATGGAAATAACAATGAATATAGTTTTATATTTAAAGTTTACATCGAGATAGTTTAATCACGAGTATTTTAAAACATTAACCTTGTTGAGTTCAACCCTACGAAGACACACGTCTGCGGGTTTACCGTTAAAAAAACCCCCATTCGTCATAGCGCCTAAGTTCCAAAGTACCCCGCTTACTATTGGTAAAAGTGTAGGGATCCTGGGAGTTGACATCTCGTGTGACGTGCAGAGTCGGAGTCATTTGGAAGTTAAAGCCAAGTTAGCATCAAAGATACTGGGCGTCCTCAACAAAGCCAAGGAATACTTCACTGGGGGGCCACTCCTTTTGCTTTATAAAGCACAAGTGAGGCCCAACATGGAGTACTGCTCGCATCTCTGGGCAGGGGCACCACAATACCAACTTAACCCACTTGACTCAGTACAGAAACGCGCGAATCGTCAATGACCCAGCGATCACTAATCGGTTAGAACCTTTAAGTCTGCGGAGGGACATAGGTTCCCTCCGCATGTCCTACCGGCTTTACAATGGTGTGTGTTCTGAGGAACTGTTCGATTTGGTGCCCTTTCTTCATCGCACCACTCGCCGAAGGATGAGGTTCCATCCACATCAACTTGACCCGTGGCGGTCCTCCACGGTTCGGTTTGCACGGTCTTTTTTGCCACGCACGTGCAAAATGTGGAATGAACTTCCTCCTGAGGTATTCCCTCAGGACTAACATGGGGCTCTTCAAGAGGGGTGTAAAAAGAACTCTCCTTCAAAGCCGGCGATGCATTGGCCACTCCACTGGTGTTGCAAATGTCCATAGGCGACGGTGACTGCTTTCCATCAGGTAGCCCGTCTGCCTTATCGTTAGGTTAAATATAAAAAAAAATGCATGTATAAACATTTTCCTATTGATTTTTAACGGAAATTAATAAATATAAAAAACCAAAATGAATTAAAAAGATCTCTTGCCAATACTATTATCTAGATTTTTTATTTCACTGACAGAGACAACCATATATTGAAGATGAACAATTATTTTCTTCAGGTAATTAATTTGTATTCAAAAAATATATTAATCGTAAGTAGAATATTTGGAAACAATAGAAAATCCAGTGCTACTTCGATAATTCGGTTTTCGAATTATTCGTTGAATTTCGAATTAAATAGTAATATTTATATAGTAGTATAATCCGCGTAAAACTGCTAGTCCGCTCTGAATATAGAAATGAATCGCGACGCCATAGCAAATTGTATGATTACACCTGCTCGCAACAACTTCAGAGCGGACTACTAGTTTGCCGCGGATTACACGTATTTAAATAGTAATAGTATATAGTAATCAAATAGTAATATTTGATTCGAACTATATTCGCACACCCCTAAGTACATCGCATTCACACTTGTCTAACAGCTTTGTTTTTAATTTTAAATGAGACATGTTTTATTTTCTTTATAAGCTAAAAGATGCAGGTCACTGAATTTAATCATTAAACTGTAAATAATTACATTTGCAATGAAAGTAGTGATATTGCATAACATCAAACCTCTGTTAAATGTGAAGAGAAATCAGTTTCCTATATTAAAACTATGATGGAGTAACAGTGACGAAAATATTTACGAAAATGGGATTTTTTTTGTATTTTTCTTTGTACCATATTCTTCCGTTACACAACTACAATAACGTATATTTCGTCGTTGATGTCTGTTAATATTGACTAAATCTTTTCGTGTAATCTTAACAAACAATGTAGGTAATCCTTTTTACAATATTTATATCCCATATGCAAACCAAATAAAAGTACGTTAGATTTTTTTCGGACTTCGAACTTTCGAACAGCTTTTGATCTCAAAAGTAACGTACAACTAAAACACAACGACAGTGTAAGGTCATAATGCGGGGAAAATGTATATATTCTTTGTAGATGTAGATATTACAACATGTCATCTTGAATTTATAAATAATATTTTTTTTCTGTAAAATGACTAGAAAAATGTTATAAACGAAGACTTTCTCCCATTTTAATCTATTTTCGTTTTTAACTTTGTTAATTTTGGTTCTACAACAAAAGTCTAGAACCAAAATTGTAAATAATTTAATTTGAAACCTAAATTGTTCTTACAAATTTTCTGTGCGACTGATCGAAGTGTGCGACGCATAGTTTGCCTGATAAGGCTTGAAAATAATTTGGGCACGTGTTTCAAAAATGCGTCCGAGGGCCCCACAAACTTTTATTATTATTATAAAATAATATTGCGTTCTCTGACTCTTGCATGCTGTGCAACAAAATTGTAACATTTCAATGGATTACATGGGTAGTTTAAACGTTAAACATTATGAGGGAATAAATGAACACACATACATTCATAATTATATTTATACATACACATACCAGTCAAAATAATTTAGCATTTTGCTTCGCAGAAGTCCGATAAATAATATTTTCCATTGCAATACGATAGCCAGGCCTATGTAAATTAAACATTTTTTTGTAAATGTGTAACAAAAATCGAGAATATTTAAACGTTTCGTTTGCTTTGAAAACTATCGTAATGAAAATATAGCGATCCTCATAAACTACATTTAATTTACTCAATACCTTGGAAATAGTAATATGGTGAGAATTTACAAACCAAAATACAATGATATGCCAAAAAATATTGGTTTATCGTAAATCGTAATAAATACTTAACCTAACATAATACACTGAGGGTTCCGTACCTCCTAATATCCAATTTTTTTTTAGTTTCAGTCTTTGTAATATCGGCCATAGCAATACATTAACGGTCAAAAGTTCAAAACAGATAGAGTCATGTGATAGACAGACAGCGAAGGCTTAGTTTAGTAATAGGGTTCTGTTTTTACCCTTTGGGTACGGAATCCTGAAAACACTTCACACCGAAAAACTTATATAAATTAAATATTTTTATTGAATTGTTTCTTCCTCCATTGCTTATACAGTGGTATGCTCAAATATTCATCGTATCGTTTTGATACGGTTGTAAACATACAAATGTTATAACTATTTCGTTGGTAACTGTTTCAAATGTGGTAATAATGTAGAACCCGAGTTATACGCTAGACTAGATAAATATTCGAAGTGCAATAGAAGAAAGAGTTGCCCCACCGCTATTTTGCAATGTCGCGCTCCAAAAGCAGCATGGGTGCGCAGGCGGGGACGGCGTTGCTGTCGGGTCGTCGAACTCCACTGGCGAAAATACACCGACTCGAAGATAACATTCAGATTACCTTAGTTCAGCTGTAGTTAGTAAAAATTGATAAGCTTTCTGGTAATGATTGTAGTAAATAATATTTTAAGTATTTTTATAGTATTACCTATTTATGTATATAATAATATCATTAACCATTATATTCTATTTATCCAAAGCGTGACAGGAAGTTACAATTTATTTCCCATATGAATGCGTAGACCACTAAAATATACCTAATTGTAAAAAAATGAAATAGTTCATCAGCTACATGAAAGTTAAAATAAAGAATTTGTTTCTTTTTATGTATTTGATAACGTTATATATTTGCAGTATGTAAAATGTTGGTTCGATGAGATATTTTTTGTATACGTGTAAATATTTTACGGGACCTAAAAGGGTTTTTAGGATGTAGCAATATTCGTAATATTATTGTCCTTTAGAGTTCTAATCGAACACAATAATATTGAGAAATTTATGAATCTAAAAATATACGCGACGCGTAAATTTTATCTTTAGTAAAGACTGCTAAAAATAAATAAAAATACTTACAATCTAAATAAATACTTTATAAAAGTCAATTCATTTAACTGCATACGCTATATTTTATGAGTAACTTTGTTCTCGTATATTTTACTGCCAACTAAGCGACAATCAACATCAACACACCTTACGGTTCCGTTCGCCTTGGATAACTCGCTTGGATGAAGTGGCGCCCGGCGCGGCGCGGCGCGGCGAGAAGTCTGGCAACGTCGCATGTTTTGTACGTATCGAGGCGTTTCGTAGTTGTATACCTACTTAGATAGTCACCTAGTGGTTATTATGTACATGCGCGTTGAATGTTCATTCTGCGTGCTCGCCGCTCGCCTACAGAAGCCAACTATGTTTTATACGAGTGTAGATTCTTTGTTATTTTATACTTATATTTCTTTATTGACCTCCACTATTAATGTAACTGTAGAAAATGGCGCAACAATTAAGCATTTTAATGTATGCACTTATATCGTATGACGTAAACGTTACTTTATTTTACGAATATAAAAATCGGTGGCATAATCTTCTTCGTTATATTTTTATTGGTCATAGTAACACGTTACTGATTTATAATAAGATATCAAATTTAAATTAAACTGTACTTTCTTTAAAGTTTCCTTTGGCATGTCGTCGATGCAACAATGATGCTTCGCCTAACATCGGTCAGTGTGCTAAATTCGCATTATTAAACCGTTTGCATACTCGTAATAAATACCTACTCGCCTAAATGAACACTTCTAATTGTAAAATAATTTACAACACTGCATTATGTTATTCATTTACTGAATTAATTTTAATAGAGGCTTTCAACTCCGAAGGGTATATTCAGTATATTTATGTCTTAGGAAAATTATCTACGGGGCGATTGGAATCATTTAAAAGTTGGCGGGATGCTAGTTCCACAATTAGTTGTCCCTATATTTTTTGGACCAAAATAGGGCGACTGTACCCCCTGCCTGTCGTAAGAGGCGACTAAAAGGGGCTTTTGGGGTTGCGGGTGGTTAGAGTCGAATCGCCCAGCCAGCGATCCCGGGAAGGACGGAAGGTATGTGTGGTCGCGTACTATCGTATACACTAGACAATATGGTGATTCAATCTGTCAATGCTAGTCGGAGCCCGACGGGGCAGTGCGCGGAGAGGACTCCGGTTGCGTTGCTTTGGAGATCCCGGAGTCCTTTACGCAATGTTGAGGACGGCCACCGGGGGGGTTTTAGTGCGGTAAATATCCCACATAATCCCGTATCCCTTCCACGGCACCGAGTACTTTTTGAAGCCCACAACTAGTGGTTCAGCTAAAATCAATGACAAATGTTAGTATTGATAAGTTAGAAAAATATTTTAACGAAAATTACAACATCAAAGTAAAATAGAAAGATACTTCACCGCCTTGAAGTTGAATGAAGCCACAAAAAACTGATTTGTCAGTTATTTTTTGAATTCTTGCCAAATAAAAAATATTTTTAGTAAAAAAATTACGTATAAACAACTAATACGACGTAATTTACGTAATAAATAAATATTTCGAACATTTTAGGGAATCTTAGCACGGAGACGTGTTAGGAGTGATCTATCTATGTATTTTACTCATCTAAGATTGTAGTGATGACTTTTGGTAAGTTATGTTCTTATGCTACAATTATGCATTGATATTGTCTAAATATAATATATGTCCATATTAAGACAATTATAATATAAAACTTATAGATAATAAATGATTAAAAAATATAAAAAGCAGCAAGGACAAAGAAATACATATATGAAAATATATGTTTCTTGAAAATCTAGCCCCTATATTAAATTTAGTTCTCAAAAGTATCAGAATGTTAGAATTACTTCACATTAGCCGATGGCGCAATAATACAGGTGCTCTTTTTTCGTCAAAAAATGAACTCATTCGATTGCTATAGAGTAACTTTATTTTTACAATTTGATTATGTATAGTTTTCGTTTTTTACAAACGCTGCTTTTGAATGCCGTTAAATATTTTTCTTTATTCTTTGTAGTACCGAAATTAAGATTAATTGATGGTCTTTCCATGTCTACTTGAAAATCGTATACATATGCCGATATAGCTTTAGACAGCAAGGAGTATTTATCTTTTAGTTAACCTACGATTACTAGGTTAGTCAAAAAAACAATTATTTAAGTAATAAAAACATATTTATTTCGTTACATTAATCAAACGACTTACGTTTTGGAGTAAAGAATTCATGCGTACATTAAAGTTAATTTTGTGTTGTTGTATGTTTTATTATGGTAGTTCGATATTTGCAGCCCGCAACACCTGCCTACAAAATCTACTTTTATGTAGTGTTGCCCAAATTCAGTCTTGGTCTTGCAGTCTTGGTCTTGTTCTTGCGTTTTTGCAAGACCAAGACCAAGAACAAGACCGCGTATTTTTAGCAAGACCAAGACCAAGACTGACCGTGCAAGACTTGAGCAAGAACAAGACATAGCCTGCAAGACTCTTGCGTCTTGCAGCTAGGACTTAGCGCTATTTCACTGAGTAGTTAGGTGTAACAGTTCGGTGTATAGGTAGGTACGCTTAGGAATTCTATGAGACGCAAAAAACTGTATCAAAGAATATGAAAAACTGGACCTATGCGCATTACGACTAATACCATAAACATAGCGAATAAAAAAATATCTATTAAAATCAAACTGAGTGCATGCATAGTTATGTTTTAACCATCGGCACTTTGATAATGCGGCATCAAAGGTTTTGTACTTACTTCTCAAAGAAATTTGCCGCTTTTCGGAAGTACATGGTTATGATACACGCGCCGGCGGCTTCTTTTGAAATCTAAATAACAATCGTTGCCGCCACGCCGAAATCATAACATTTGACACTATTTGATTGCCGCCATAGGGCGTAGGTATACTCATGCAAAATAATTTCGAATTTTAAGAGTACCTACAGGTGTTCCAAAGAATAAATAAGTTTCAGAGTGCTTAGAATGAAAATGAATACATTATACTGATCACGCAAGTAGTATTATGATTGGGATAAAATGGTAAGGATAGGTAGTAGATGTCATATTAATTCATTCTAGTAAGTATATATTATAATATTGATTACTTATATGGTTTTAAACTAATTACTTAGGTACTATTATTGTACATTTAGTCATTATATTTCTTAAGTTTTTACAAGAAAAAATAGCAAAAAAGTGTTCAAATATCACCCCGCACCTTGCAACTTGCAAGACTTGCAAGACTCTTGCTGCAAGACCAAGACCAAGACCAAGACTGGGAGCGCAAGACCAAGACCAAGACCAAGATCAGGTGTATTGGCGCAAGACCAAGACCAAGACTGGCTAAGTCTCGTCTTGTTCTTGCATTTGGGCAACACTACTTTTATGTATTGACATGAAGCTTAAACGAAATTTCTTTATGTAACAAATAAATAATTTTAAATTAATAACATCGCATTAAGAGACATAATTTTAAAAGTTATCAGGTAAAATGCCAATTCAACTCGAGTTTGGCATTAAACAAGTATGTAGTTTGATATTTTGTATCTTAAATGTCGGGATGCCAGAACATCGGGTGTTATTTAGATGCGACTCACGACTTGAACCGCTGTGGGTAGACGTACGCTGTCTTTTGTTCCACGGACGATTTTATTGAAAACCAGTTAGTCCACGCCTTTTTGTGCCATAATAACGGCTTCACTCGACTTCTACCTAAAGTCATGACATTTAATATCCTCATATATTTTTTGACATGGAATAACACTACGACTGAATTCGAAAAACAAAATTATAGTAACATTAATTTGTTCAAAATCATTTCAAAAAATATCTTATTAATATGAAAATTCAAACGATATTATCTGTATTTTCATATTATTAAAAATAGATACTTGTGTAAATAGTTCGACTTAGTTTAGTTAAAAGCCTGATTAGAATGCGCTTCCCTTTCCCGTTTAATGAGCGTTCGTCATATTAAATGAGTATCCATCCTATCTTTATTATTAAAAACCTGAAAAATGGCAAATAAAATAAATATAAACTAATACGTCTAATCCCGTTCATCGTTGTTCCCACAGAATAATGAAATTCTAAATGATCATTCTGAAGGTAATATTATTGTGTATTGAAAAATATTTTGGAGAAGGGGCCTAAATATCACCGTTAAAATTTGGCATATCAAAATTAAGAAAGTTAGCTTTTTACATTTTATTTTTCAAATAGCATGAATATGATATCATCGAAGGAAAATTGTCTACTTAAATTGACCGAGTCAGAAAATATATGTCTACGTATTTAATATTTTATTTATAACGTTCTCCTATAATATAACGAATGGCTTGTTCCCTTGTATGCTCTGTGTTGTAACATTATTATGCAACCTTTGCGTGGTGACAGTGAGGGTACCACCCCGTGCAGTATGCTCGGCCCCACCCACAGCCCTCGCTCTATCGACCTGCGCAGGCAACCCGGGCCGCCGCTGGCTGGCTCGACCGACCCGACCGGATTGAACCCCTATCCCCCCGCCCCCGCATGCCGTCCCGTTTCATACAATTCGACTCTTAGGCGCCGCATTACCCCCTACCTCTATAAGAAAATAAATATGTGCCTTATGTGATTACTGTTCCTATAGCCGTGAACAGTCACTTTATTCACTGTTCAAAGTATCCATTGTAAATTTGCGTCATGCCTAATTGTTTTCCATATGGCTCTTTCCCGAAAACTGGGGAGGCTAGTATTAGTAGTAGTATTTATGCTTCAGCACACTGCTTCATGCCGCTACATAGGTTCTAAGGTAAACCCCTGCCAACGACAGCAGCAACCGCAAGTCTCCTTTGGGGTTTATACAATGTAGAAAACGTATCGTGAGAAATTTTATTCATATTAAAATAATAGTTGTTAAGCGACAACCGCATTTATTTCTAGGACCACTTTAAGCAACAAATATTTTAGTACCGTTTTATAGTATGTACTTACCTCTTAGGCACTAGTGCCAGTAGCAGTATTAAAAATGACCTCAGAAATGACTCTTGAAATGTTTATCGATTTTAACACAAAAATACATCATGCCTACGATAGTGTCACGCCATACTAAAACCTTGTAAGTATTATAATGCAAATATATGGAATTTTAAAAAGGCCGTTATTAGGAAATAACGGGTGTATTCATTTTAATATCTACTATTACAGCTTTGCAAAATACGTACGCTAATAATTTTTACGATTATCGTCTTAAATTAGTCATCATTCAGATAAATGAGAGTGTGACGACAACTAACAGTAGTTAAAATGTATACGATGAGTAACACAGGTAATTGTTTCCTACTTAGTTAGGCATACAATAAAAACGTTTTCGATTTATCAACAAGCAATTCATGGATAGTAAGTAAACCGTAGGTTTACCTACTTACAGTCTTTACGCTATTTATTATTTTTTTAAATAATTTAGGGACGTTGTCTTTATTATTCAGTGTGTATTATTTTTAATATACACACTTAAAATACCAGCATTTTAATTTTTTATGTCCAAACCTCATCATTTTTATGTCAAATACCTCCCTTGATAAAAGAAATTTAAGGCAGTATTTCAAAACTATATTTTTCTGTATATAATGATCTACAGTATAATAAAACGATATAAAAACATTTTAAACAATAAGGCAGGCAAATAGGTTGACTAAAATTTATTCATTTGTAGCTAGCAAGCATAACAAGTGAATAACTACATTCAGAAAGTAGACTGACGTCATCGAGCCGGTATCTTTCACCCCCCCGCCTCTCTTTCTTTGCATCCTGCCTGCTGTTCGGTTCGCTTCGTGCCGTCGTCGTCGCACCACTCGCACCACTGCCAGCCAGTACTCATGCCATACACACAGACGCAGTTTAGTTGGTTTCACACGGAAACGAGCACGGCGGGCGCGGCCATGTTGTAAGAGTAAACTTGGCAACGTCGCACTAGACATCGACCGATTTAATCATTCTTTGGTGCCGTTGCTAAGTTTCTCGTTATCACTCGTCTCACGTATTATTTTATACACCGATTGAGTTTTCGAAGACATTGTTTGAATTTCGTTTGATGTTTATGTGCAATAATATGTCATCTCTATAAGTACTCTCATATAAATTCTACAAGCCCAGGGAATGTCCCGATAGCTGAATGTACATTTAAGTTTTGTATTATATTTTACTTATTTGTATTTACCATTATTAAAAATAGCATTGACGATATTCATAATATGTAAGTATTATTATTGAAATTTATTTCAACGTCTGTAATGCAGTTGTATTTTATTCTATTACTATCTGCTTCAACTTTTTATAAACGTTGAACATTTCAAAGGGCTTCATTTAGTCGAGCGAGCGACCATTATAATGAAAAGATATAACTAGTAGGTAAAGCGAGGTTACGGAGCGGCAACCTCGCATGTTGTTCGATACCGCAGTCGGAGCGGCAACATCGCATTTTTTTGTAGTTTCGCCGCGTCATGACGACGCATGCTGCCCTGGCGGCACGGCGCGGCGGGCGCGCCCGGAACGTGTTCGCGTGAAGTCATGTCTGTTTTGTTACCTTAAAATATCACCCAAACGATGTAAAATGTGTCTGCATATTCAACTATATTATATACACGTCATTGCATTAGTTCGTTTTAATGTCCTCGCCGATTAAATTGACAACATTTAGGTTTGCTTAAGTACTAAAACAATTTTCAATACAAGTTATTATGATTTTGAAATAGTATAATTAAATGCTGGGAACTATAACCTGATGATCTTGATATTAAATATCCAACATGAATTGAAATTAATAGGAGGTAAAGAATATATTTGGGTAGATAAATTTTGCTTTGTGTTTTATTAACATAGAATTTATTTATAATTTTATTTATTTTAAAACCTTATGAATATAATAAATACGATTTCAAAGCCTTGTGAGTCTTCTGACAGACGGACGAACAGCCGAGGCTTAGAAATAGGGTTCAGTCTTTTTTTTGCTCTTTGGGTACGGAACCCTAAAAATAATTCGTAATCTATATTCGTTATATATATAAAATTGCAAGGGTACTGAATATGCCAAAAATCGACGCAAAGCCGAAATCGCTGAACCTAGAATCTGGAAATTTTGCAAATAGATTTTGATACAGCGTTAGTTAGTTAAAAGGAATTTTGAAAATACTGCTCCTAATGGGTTAAAATAGGGGCTTAAAGTTCGTTTGAACAACTAAATGAAAATTATGACCTTTCGTCGTTATTGGAAAATCAACCCCTAAAATGGAAGTTGTTATTTTGTTTGAAAATCTGTTATTCTTGAACCAATGATTATGATATTTTGTATTTGGCTTTCGGGGTAGAGGTAACTGAACGCTTTCGTCGTTTTCGGATCAAATCAACCCCTAAAGGGGTAGACTGGCGGTTGAGAGGTTGTCTGTCAAAAATTTTTGAACTAAATACTACGAATTTTTTTGTGTAGATTTCCAAATATAAAAATTATTGGATATCGCTGTATATCAATTATTATGATTTTCTATTAATTTTTAACGAAATGAATTCATTTAAAAATAATTGGCCAAGTGCAAATCGAACTCGCACACTGAGGGTTCCGTATTATCCGTTTTATTTTTTTTTCTTTTTAGTATTTGTTGTTATAGCGGCCACCATTGTGCATCCCCTGCAGAAAGATTAAGTGTCTATCTATTACGGTTCGAGAGAGCTCTGTGACAGACGGACAGATAGCGAAGTCTTAATAATGGGGTTCCGTTTTTACCCTTTGGTGTACGGAACCCTATAAACAAGTTCGTACAAAGCTCCCCACGAGCAGTAACATTACTTCTCGACACTCATTTTATTTTTATTTTACAAATTACTTCTTAGTTTGATTACCTATAAAACCGTGGATTTTAATTTTACCATAATTTATAAATAATACAAAGATTTATTGAGGTATATAAGAGTGTACACACATTTATTTTTATATAAATATTTTGTGTTACGGTTATGTTTTAGAAATAGTTGTAATAAATACAACCTCTATGTAGTACATATTTATTCAATGATCACATCAGGTTCTACTGTTACATATATTTTACACCATCTTAATTCCAACGTCACTTATTTCTTTAATGAACCTTTCTTGGTTTGCTTTATTTTCACATTTTGAACACAACACATTTATTCTATGATAATATAAAAAATTTTTCGATCGTAAAGCACTCTCTGATGCTTCGCATCATGAGTCGTGCAATTACATTGACCTAATGTATTTTTCTCCCGCCCCAACTACCTTCCATTTTTTAAGAACTGACAGTGACAACTATTTTTCTTTTCTTAATTCGACATGTCACTATTATCAAATCTGGTACTCTATACCTATAAGGTTTTATTATAAAATTGTTAAAAAATAATTATGAAATTCGGAAATCATGACATCTTATTAACAGAAATAGTACAAAATACGTTTTCTAAGATCCTCTTTTTTGTATTTTCATCTTTTACGCTTCGTATATAAGAGTCATATTCTTAACACATCCTTCGAACCAGAATTCAACAATGATTAACAGTGATGTTATAAAGAATACATGAAACTGATTTTAAATAACTGTTCATTAGCTAAGGACTCTCATTAATCAATAATGAAATTTTGTTGAAATTTCACAAAGGGTAAAAATATTTCCTAATTTCTTTCCTTGGAACCGGTTTATCGTTATATTTTGGGAAAACTGATTTTAATCATCAAATTCTAGTTTAACCAAGTGATGACTTGTATTTAGATATTTTATCACATAAAAAACCTAACATTACATTTTTATTTACGTTATTCGTAATGGAGTACATATATTTCTTTAAATTCCGCGGATTTGCGGTTACCATAGGGGTGAACAAATGTCCCCTCTAGTTTACGTTTTACTCTAATATTCATGTAACTTCTGGCTTTAGAGAGTTGTTTTCATTGAACCGCATTGGAGTTAATTATCATACCAAGTTCGTCATTGTCTAGCTAGTAGATTGAAGATCAAGCCGCTGAAAGATCACGATTTATTTGATCCCGTGCGGCGGTTATTTTTACTATATCGGGTTCATACAGAGAAACCACCGCTTTCCAAGCTTCTTTCTTTGTTGTGGCCTTCTGTCCAAATCAATACAGAACGAAGTTAATGCCTTCTCAGGCTCATCTTCCTGCTAAAATTGGCAGAACCGCATTCACAATATGTTGTATATTAACCACCATTTAACGTAACAATCCACCATAATAATAAACCCATGTATCAGCCGAAAACATTGTTGGTACCTTATTGAAATCACCTGACCTTATAGTTCTGTATGATAAAGCCTATTTAAAGTATGTTGTATAATAATCTTACTGAGAAATAATATATAACTCATTTTTTATTACTATATTAACAATGTTAAATAAATACAATAATTATCCTTTACAACTTACAAGCAGACGATTTAAGCAAGCTTTTATAAAGGTAAAACCATATTTTCTCGTTTATAGTCCTGTACGTACGATATTGCAAATAGTGGTTGTGAACTGATGACTATTATCGATGTTGTTATTCCTTGCATACATTGCAAATATCACGAAAGCTTATAACAGTAAACTGTAGTTATGATATTCAACTGACCACAGAAATAAATACAGGCAGAAATTGTGAGTAATGCCATACATTTAAAAAGATTTTTCACAATTTTATGTCACATTGTGTTCATAATATGGTTACGTAACTTGATAAACTATGTTGTAATGGATTCCCCATTGCTTAAATATTTTAAGATCTTTTCAATTGGTTTTATAAACTAGATAATAGTTTAATTAATGTAATTGTGTATCCCGCTCCTTAACCTGTCTGTGATTAAAATATCGTACAGAAAATAAAAATGGCGTACTAAAAAAAAATATTAACGAAGTTCGTTTCGGTTAGTTTAAAAATATTGTTTATGTATTGATGAAGTTTTTTTTAATCCGATATTAATTAAGTAGCTTGTACGCATGAAGAGAATGACGTTTTGTTCAATTTTCGATTAGGAATTGGATAATTATTTAAAGTCTACGTTATTCTTCAACGTAATCATTTTATTAAACCGTGACATATCAGGTACAATTACCATATAAAATGTATATGACACCGATACGAAAACAGATAATTAGGGTCTACATCCGCGAATACGGATCTTCACTTTTTACTGTCATGATTGATGAGTGTTACTTTAAAACGATACTTGACGGTTTGCGTTGCTAATTAATTAGTACCTTAATATCTTACCATATAAGTATCTCACTACAATAAATGGTTTTATATCAATTTGTGTTATGTTAATGCTAAATACGGAATGAAAAAAATGGTAGGTATTTAAAAGCGTCTAGTTGCTACCTACACCATAGATCTATGACCTACACATAGAATTTCATCCATTTGACGAAATTTAATACAGGGATCTGTTAAGGAACCGCCAAAAAGTGAGGGATACGTATAGAGCTTTTCTTCTCCGGATATCCGCGAATACGGATATCTGGCATGTCATTATATTTAGAACTTTATTTAGAAGTATCTAAACGTTCATGGTCCTACTCCTTTCGGTGTTGGCACTGCTGATAAAAAAGACAGCTATAAGTAATGCATGTATAAATTGCCAGAAATAGCATGATTATATGTGGAAATGTGTATCAGTGTATTAAACGCTAGTATATACTGTTTTGCTTTTTGATGTATTTCGTGTTTAATTCTTTATTAAATTGCACTATGAATGTTATTTACTTAATCGTATGTATATTTAGATATATGGACGTTAGCAGAGATGCTTGTTTAAAATAGATATGATTATTTAAAATATAATAATTGATAAGGAATTGCTGTTTAAATTAGTCGTATTAATCAAAACTTTAAGCTAATTTTATCCTTTATGTACCACATAGTCCTGTACACGAAAGGTGCCACAATATTTTATTTTTTAGTAATTAACGCTAAAAATTTCTGTGTCCAGTATATGTTTGATAGAATTATTATTATATCCGTAATTCTTGATATAACCTGAACGTTGAACGTTTAAATATATTATGTAGTACGTATCATCATCGCATCAATTCACTGCACTGCATACAACCCTCTGTCCTTTGCTACTCTTCTTCTATCTACTAGCTATTATATTTTATTATAATAATTATATTTTGACGGCAATAGGTCCCGGCATGACATGATCATTGAACATGACTTTTGTCTTGTCCAGGTTCATGCCGAGACCAACACGTCGTGATGCATCATTCAGATTGTCCAGCATTACTCCAGGACACCGCTATGATGATGATACGTCGGCAAATCAGAGGTGAGAACTGTACTCGCCATTGATGCCCTGTTCCTTCCTCTTAAGCGTTTTAATGACGTCCTTATTTAACCCCGTTTTACCAGTTTCGATGAAATTGCACATCGTCCTGTTTTCATTCTCAGTACTAGTAAAAACAAATCTTTCGTTTCCGATTTGGACGGTCATCCATAAAAGAGAAATACAATATCACCTCTCTGCCGACAACCTTATCCAAGGGCTAGCACCACTCAGGATGCACAGTTGAAGCGTTCCTGGAAAATGTATAATTAGAATATATTCTTAGTGTAGATAATCATTCGACCTTCTGTATGATATTAAAGCATATGATAGGTCATGGCGGCGAAAACAATAAATGTCATATCTCTTCGTATCGTGAATAAAACTACTGACTCATCGCGAATATATAACGTTCTATATAGATCAGTGTAAAGTAGTACCTATAAAAATAAATACTGTTGAAAATAGCAGCTATTTACATTCTATAATATTTTTTCATTTCGCTAATTCGACGTAATGTATCATACACTTTTACGGGATCTTAAAATACGTATAGTACTTGCATAGAGAAAAAATATTTCTATTTTGTATTGCATAAAAACGGTCACTGTTGACTGTATACATAGATTATCCCTGATAAGCTATGATCATGCTTTACCTACGTTTTAAAAGTTAACCTTAGTTTATTATATGTTTCATGTGGGTCATGTTAGGACTATGTTGGTCAAAATTGAAATCAACTTCGATTACAAGTTCGTATATAAAACGGTTACAATGAGTTAATTTTATTTTTACCAGTATCGTGAGCTCCAAAATAGAATATTAGAGTTAATTGGACGATTGAACTATTGTTGCTGTACGACAAAAGTACAAAAATAGATGCTGGATATGGCTTGATTTTAAGAATAGTTGCATTACGAATCGCGATACTCCAGGAAAATTAGTTATAACGACGCTTGCCTGTTGTTCAACCGTGTACCAATTTTATACCATAGTCATATAACAGATAAACAAATATATATATATAACATTCATATTTTGATAACGCACGAATTTCATTATTTAACAATAAATATGGAAGTGCAAAAAAGGATTTCAATATAAATGCGCCTTGGTATGTTAATCAACATAATTAAGCCTGCCCTTTTCCTTAGTGAGGTGTACGCAAAACAACATTATTATCACCAGAACCGTAATCAAAACTTTCAATAGAATTTCAAGCAGAAAAAAAATCGAAGTTTGTGTAAACCTAAATAATAATTATTGTCTTGAATAAAATCATCATTGTTGCTATTTATTTTAAATAGCGTAGTTTTGGATAAGGTGGTAGAACCCTTTGTGGTTCGACTCCGGCGGCACCACCGCCACACCTATTTCTACCTAATAACAGCAGTGTTAGGCGCTGCTGTGTTCCGGTTTGAAGGGTGTGGTAAGGGAGACAGACTTTTTCGAGGTGTTCCAACTTAGTCCTCAGGGGTAGCGGCGCATCTGTGGCCGTCCTCAGGTAGGAATATCTAATCCTATCTGGGGTTGATTACAGATGTCCATGGGCGGCAGTAGCCACTTACCATCAGGTGGACTGCATGCTCGTCTGCTACTCTTATATTATAAAAAAAAAAAAAAAAAAAGGTGGTATTTAAAATAAATAGCAACAATGATGATTTTACTGCTATTACTATCGAGGTATTTTTTTTATATAATTTGCAAAATTGTTATTTGGTCAATTCTAGGAACAGTTCTCGTCCAATACTACCCTCGTAAGTTTTTAATGAATTTCGTGGTGAAACAATTCGTGGTGGAAGGCTGACAGAATTTACGTTACTCCTCATTTTATTCAGTACTAGCCGACACGGCATACTTTGTACCGCCTCAAAATCTATTTATCACAATATTTCATATGAAATATAGCCTATGTTGCTCGTGGATAATGTAGCTTTAGAATGGTGAAAGAATTTGTAAATTTGGTCCAGTAGTTTTTGAGTCTATTCATTACAATCAAACAAACAAACAAAGTTTTCCTGTTTATAATATTAGTATAGATGAATCAATATAATTATTATGTTTATTTTATAAAATAAGGGCAATAACCCGTTCCAATAAGGTTCTTTTTATAATATACAAGTAGGATACGAGCATGCAGTCCAACTTATAGTAAGTGGTTAGTGCCGCACATGGACATCTGTAATCAAATGCAGATAAGATTAGATATATGTATTCCTTTTTATTTTTCTTCTTTCTTATAGACATCTATGTTTAAATGCGTAGTTTTAAAATTGAAAATATTCGTCAATAATAATAGAAGTGGATCTGTACCACCAATGTTTTTATTATTTTTTTGTATCTCGCATCATAGCAGCCATACAAAAAAATGCATTGTGATCATGTATCTGCCTATTAAGTATTACAGTTCAATAGATGAAGCGAAAAACGCTGAAAAATAGCGATTACTTGTATGGCAAACCCCTTTGATTTTCAAGGTTTTTTTTTGTTTTTAGTATTTAGTAATTGGATTCCGTTTTTACTCTTTGGGTAGGGAACCCTAAACCAATACCAGTATACTTACAGGCTGGTATAGAGTGTATTTTAAAGTATGTTTTGTGAGTCTACTGAAGGAACCACAGTCACAAATATTCCTCTTTTATTGACGACCCACATGGCGGAGTGGTCACCATACCGGTCTGACGCGCAGAGGGTCCCGCGGTCGATCCTTGGCCAGACAGACATCTAAATGATAAATTTAGAATTCTGTTTCTGGGTCTGGGTGTTTCTGTATTTGTCTATGTGTGTGTCCATGGCACTCACGACACAGGGAATCCTAGTGTGGGGCTATGAGTGTAGAAAGTGTGTGTGTGTTTTATATCAGCAGTGTCAAGCGTACTATGTTCTGGTGTGAATGGCGTAACGAGGTTTGCCATTATTTTTATCCACTTCACGAGGTTTCCAACTTAGTCCTCAGGGGCAGTAACGGATTTAAGATTGACCATAGGCAAGATTTCAATCATTTTGTGGTGTATGTTGATTGCAAATGTCCATGTTCGGCAGTTACCACGTACTATCGGATGGACTGTACTATGCTTGTTCATTACTTGAATTTTATAAGAAAATATTTTACGTTTAACTAAACACCACTGTGTATTGTTTACTGTTGTTTTTCTGATACCGATGTTTGGATTGGTTTGTTATTGTATGGTTATAAATATTTATATTAATAAGGCATTAATTTTGAGGTGTTAAGAATTGCATATTACAAATACAGGTTTATCTATTTTAATTTTTTTCTCATCACCATTTCTTATAAACGCGACCAGAGTGTTACAGAAATAAAACAGTACGCTTTTATTTAATTATTATTTCTATTTTATTAAAATTTATTTTCTAGGTTTTATTCACCGACCTGTATTTGTATTGTACCTAACAGGTCTATGGTTTTATTAGGAAACCGCACATTTGTTAAATTGGCAAATCACATGTCTCTGATGATTACTTGCGTTGTCTACAAACATTTTTTTGAAGTTGGGTTTGGGCCAAAGTTTGAATTTTACTCTATAAGATTTACATAGTATTTCCATCTAAAATATTTTGCCTGATGTAGTTTGTTGTATAGTTTCAACAATGGACGATTAAGGCTCTTTCCTTTTCTCATACATTTCTCTTCTTTCAGCTATGGCCGAGTCCAGAATGTCAAGTTATTGGGTCGCATGGAAAACGCAAGTGTGGGTGCGAGTGGAAGCACGACTACCGGTGTTTGTGCGACGGTTGCTTTTATGGACATCAAGTCTGCATCAAAGGCACATAACGTGGAGCACGTGCTGGACGAACGTACTCTCACCACCGAGTATTACGAGCCAGCTGCGATACCATCGGCCGCGGGTGCGCCCTCGGCCGGCTCGTCACCTGCCGGCTCGGGTTACTCAGGTTCTTCATCCTCCGTGAACTCCACACCCGCTCCTGTCACTGCTTCGCGCTACCATCTCTCGTAAGTAATATTTTTGTTCGGCTACAATCGCTATCTGCAGGTATTATAAATGCTTAACTTTTTAACTTTATATTATTACTCAATACTAGTTTCACACTGCCATTTGTTTTACACTAAGTGGAAAAGTTGTAATTTATCGCCGTAAATATTAAATAATTGTATTACGTGAGAAGGTTTGAGTAGATTAGTTAATTTATTTTAGCAGCATAATTTCATTAATATAAGCATCGTATTAACCAAATAAATATTCAATGTATTATTATTAAAGACAATTATATTATGAATGTAAAAACATAATTACAAATACTATACTTATGTACGTTAATTAGGTTGATTGAATTCTGATAATAATTTTGTTCATAATATGTATAAATGTCACAATTGTATAACATGTTTTTGTATAAATTCACTTGTGCCAACTCGTATTTACAGCGATAATGTATTCTTCGTAACACTAAAGTCTTATTGTACATCTGTTTTTTTTAAATATTACCTATAATACATGCAGATAGCCATATGTGTATTACGCTGCGACGTGCCTAATGACGGTTACTGTCGCTCATTGTTTTTCGTGGTTCTTTCTTACTGAAATCATAATGTTTAATCAAGAACCAATTAAACTGCCCACAATAAAATTCGCTTTATGCTTGTTACGCTGTGATAATTGGAATTCAAAAATAGTAACTAGTTGAAGCATGTCCGTCATTAGTCCTCGCACAACAGTATCGGTGCCGCCGCCGCCATGACAGTGAACCTGCGAGCATCCCTAATGGATTGCAGTGATTTACTTGGATTGCAGTGGGAAATTCGTCCGGAACAGTGACATAAGTGAAGTGACAAATTGTGTTTAGTGCTTGTTCAATACGTGCTTTGTGATAGAGTGCAGTGAATTCTGAATAAGACGACGGCGATCACACTTCGGTTACGATCACTGTGGCTGGCGGCGGTCCCAACTTCGTTTTATATGCACCTTGTTATTAACGTTATTTTGTGCAAATGTTGTAACAATCGTCTTAACACTATCTGTCCCCTCTTGGATGTTGCAAGTAATTGTGTGTTTTTCTTTTACTTAATAACTTTGACTTGGCCGTATGGTCCGTATATTTTTCTTTTGTTATATTGTAATGATTCAACCATGTCCAAGTTTAGGTAGAAACTTTGTGACGTAATCCAAATAAATGTGTAGATACTGGTAAAGATCAACGCCTCCAAATAATATTAACAACGAGGGTTTCAACCAAGGTCTACCCACCGAAATCCGCCCACACAGAGTGGATATTGATTTTCTACAAAATCATTTAAGCACGTTACCTGTTTATTTGTCTGATGTCGTATTAAAACAATAAACTTTGGTTATTATTTCGTATTTAGGGTCAACTAGGTTTAAATAGGAATAAATATTGTAACAGAGGTTGCTATATTGGATGAGAATACTACGTTAGGTTACCTTATTAAAGCATTAATTCTCAGAACGAAGGTGTTTAGTATATCAATTAAATGACATTATTAAATGTATCTTTAAAAACTCAAAATTGTAGTACACTTCTTAATAGTGTCTTTCATAGGCTTATCTCATTTGATGAGGCTTGAACCTAAATCAAGTTTTTATATAGTACAGTTTATATATTTTAATAGGCTCACATGCCAAGTCTATATCAATACATACGATGACAGTGGCAACCTAAATATTATTTATTTTATTATATTATCCAATTTTTGATTAACTTGTTAAAAAACAAATGAAATACCTATATATTTATCTTATCTGTGACCCACTCTGAAGTGATAAGCTGTTAATATTATCAACCTGTTTTCGCCGATATACGTACATATATAAAATAATGTCCAAGTTTTAAATCGAACGCCTGATAAAGCTATATAACGTGACGGTTACCTTATATTTATTTGCATAAAAATGTCAAATTAGTCACAGAAAACTTAATATACCTATATTATTATACTGAATGATTTCTGGATTGTAATAAAAATTAAGTTACATTTTTTCATAGTAATGCTTACGTTGTCACAGAATCTTTTGGAATTGTGTTTGAGATTGTAAACGTCGCTTTTTCCTTTTGCAGTAGGGGTATCTTATAAACATGTTAAAAGATTATATGAGGTGTTGTCGTAGTAAATAACTACTTAATTATGTGGACAATTGCGTTTTATGTTACTTGTTTTTCTACTGCCCTGGTCAAGCAACATACCAAGCAGTTGTTACTACTGTTCGTTTTTATATTAAACTAGATGACCCAGCGAATTTCGTATCACCTATAGTCGTCACAATTGAATAGGCACATTTTGACACATACTAAGCATGTTATATACAAATCGATAACCAAAGAAACCGATTTTTAAGACAAAAGATTACAACCCCATATCGTATTGTATAGATTACTTAACATTTTGTAAACAGAATATTTATTTAATATTTATCTATATCAGATTTAATAAACAGGAGAAAGGAAAGTAAATTATTTCGTAATTCGAAAATTTAACCACCTTCATAAGATTAAATAAAACATCGCTCGTCCTATCGTATACTGTATTTATTTTTTTATCATTCACTAAGGAACAAAGTCTCGATTAATTGTCATGATGAAAAAGGGATAAATAAATAATTATTGGTTATTCTACGTTTCGATTATTTGAAAGTTGATCGATTATTGTTTCTTCCGAATGGTTTGAAGCCGCAAGCTGTAGCCGTAAATGGTCGTAAATTGCCAAATTACCCGGCTGACATAAAATATTGCAATGACGCCATATGATACTTTTTGATGTAGAGTAAATTGGTTTCTGGACACATTTTAACTGAAATAAAATGTATAATACACTTTATAAGTTTTACTAATTATTCTTGTGTATGTGTCATGTGCCATGTGTCAAAATGGGCCTATTAACTTGCGACGACTATAAAATGATTAGATTCAAGTGAATATCTGTACCCCGTGGTTTCGCCCGCGTTTTAAAATATCTATAGTCTGATTCATAATTAGTTGTCCGAAATGTATAAAAATGATATGCCCGTTAAAAAATACGTTTCAAATGGTAGAGTCTTGTTTTTGACGATAATAATGTAATACAATGATAGTAAAATAATAATAATAGTTATTGAATTAAGATCAATACACATTTTTCAATATTTATATTGACTTTATTTCGTTCCACACAGTAATAATAATAAAAACAATCGAAATCCAAATCATTTTTCGTGCGGTCATTTTGACGTTTCGAAGCTAGTTATTCGTGATCGTCGTGTTCGAACTCGAATCGCTGTAACAGCTTCAATAAATGAAATTAAAAACATATATAGGGAAAAGTTTTTACTGTTTTTACTTCTTTAATTTTTAATTTAGGGTAAAAATTTATATAAACATATTTGCAGGCAACACAATTTGTTACAAATTATGACTTTGTACATTTTTTGTAAGACGCATAGTTTCCGAGATATCGCGAAAAAAGTGTTTTCACCCTTTTTGCCAAGATAGCGGTCAACAAGGGTGGCGACCCCACAAACTTGAGGTTAAGCTTCTATTGACCCCCCACACATGTACCAAAAATAAAATTGCTCCCTCTAAAAAATGCAATGTTCGGTCCTTAAATTGTAACATTTCAATGGACTAGTAACCATTCCGCAACATTTCATATAAATACTTACGAGACGATTACGTATTGTTTGGCGTTTCACATATATTTCAGGACTTATTACCAATTGGATATAACTCATAGCCGGCTTTTTAGGGTTCCGTACCCAACGGGTAAAAACGGGACCCTATTATTACGATGCCGCTGTCTGTTCGTTTGTCACAGGGCTCTATCTCCTGAACCGTAATAGACATACTCTGTATGTTGAGTGGCGGCTATGACAATGAATACTAAAAATTAAAAAAGTTGAAAATAAGTGGGGGCCGCCATACAAAAACTCGCTATTTTTCGACGTTTTTACTTTATCCATTGAAACGTAATAGAAAGGCAGTTCAAATTTTCATAAAGCATTTACTTTCGTGGCTGCTATAATATTAAATACAAAAAAAATGGTAAATGTTGGTGGCCATTTATTTAACTTAAGTACCAATAATTACAATATATTTATCGTCGTTCGATAAATAATACGCGTCAACTCTTTGTATGGCGTCACTGACGGTTTTCTACTTGACGGAGTATCCAGCTGTGGGTATTTATCGCGGTAGGTACAGGGAATGAGTAAAATTTATCCCAAAAACAAACATAAACATTAATAATATTCCATACGATGCAATTGCAAATGCAGAATATGGAGTGATTACACAATTATTTTAAGATGACAGACGGTCAGACCATGATCACACGGGTACTTGCAAGGTTTCGTTTTTTGTTTTAGCGTAAAGCACCTTCATTGGATTGCGATCGAAAAGGTATATTTTCGAGTAAGTGCAATAAAAATACTGTAAGTGCAATAAAAATACTGTAAATGAAATAAATTAACATAAGTTAAAGTTAAATTAACTGTTATAAATGTTATAATTATACTGATATAAGGTAAAACTCATTTTATATTAATATTTCGGAGCATAAATGTTCATCACACGTAAAAAACAATTCGTCATTGTCATTAAAAATATATTGATGTATAAAAATATGTAAAAACCTCAAACTATTCGTTATAATTCTATTTTTAATTAAAGATCTGTAATGTCTTCAGCGTCAAGGCAAACATGCACAACGGGTATATGTTTATCTCAATTGTCATTTAATCACAGTATCGTGATCTGAAGTCTAAAATAGCCGACACTAGTAAGTTGCTCTGTCAGGAATTGTTCATCATTCGTAAAGTCGTTTCGGTTTCTTATTATCACTCCAACATTTTCGACAAACAATATACGCGCGAAAATCCTAACCATTTCTCGGCAGTCGGGTAAAAAATACATTTCGTTCATTTTGAAACTTTATTTTTTTAAATTTAATACATTTTAATAATTTGATTAGTTGTTCAGTATCCTATATAATAATATAAATATTGCATAAATCTGTGTCTTTAAAGATATCTAATAAGATTATTAAATATTACCAAGACCAAAAAGATGTATCAAACACGAAATAAATGCATCTTCTTAATAACTTATTTTTTTGAAAGTTATCAAAAGATTTTAGTTCCAAATCTTTCAGTTACGTACAGTGTTCAATTCTTATGTATTTAAGTCTGTACTTACACAAACGTGTGCACAAGCGTATTTTATGTATATCGTTATTTTGTAATTCAGTAAGTACTGAGCAAGTGCTCGTGTTAGTTTTTTTTGTTGTGTAAACTATTTGCAATGTAAAATTATTTATTGCTTTGGTTTAATATTCTTTAATATTTTTATTAATATGCGGGCTAGTGTGGGTTTGGAGTATGTATGGTTGCATAAGCTAAAGTTCAAATCCCTACGTTGACCGCCGAGCGCAGGTATAAGAAATGAGGTATAGTCCGCGAGGTCCAAACTGAGCTTTGGATTAGTGTGAGTGAACAAAAGTAGAGTCAGATAAAAAACTTTTAAAAATAAAATTTATCATCTTTAGTTAATTACATAAGTTGAAGAGGTATTTTTGTTTAAAAAAAATACCTCTATCTAAACAAATATCTTGTTTAGAAAAATGGTGGATTTGACTACTTCTGAATATAACTATAGCGTAAAGAAAATATACAATTAGATTTGTGTATTCGGAACTATTCAATGAAAAATATATACAACAATAAATAAAAGAAATTGATTTTATTGTTAAATATTTTTAACCATCTTTACCAACAGTATAACAAAATATTATCGATTATATCATCAATTCTAATATACCATTTAAAAAAATCCAATATGACATATTTATTATATAATATTTTTTCTTAAATCACTATTGGATCGGAACGCGACCTCAACTGAGAAGATTCTGTTAGAAGGGGATTTCATTTTTAATTCTATTTAGATGACGTCATTTTTTACCTATAATTAATGAAAATCTAGCTCCAGTATCTTGCCTTACGTTTATCTAAAAAAGTTCTGTTCTGCAAGATACGCTACACTATAACATTTACTTAATTAACTAATGATTTATGTTATTGATCACTATCAAGCTGTTTCATCTTCAATATAATCAGAAACTTTATAATAAGCTTAACGGCTAAATTTGTTCTTTTTTACTGTTTTGAATTTATTAATTGACAAATTTCTGATTTTGGTAAAACGTGTACATTGACCCATAAAAGAATTACTTATTTTGTGGACACTTGTACCATCTATTAAAATTATGTTCATTCCTTGTATTAACATTATGTATGTTACACCTTTTTTACAAATGTATTAATATTTATCCTTAAATACATTAGGTTTTCATATACGTATGTGGGTATAACAGTTAGAATATTTATTTCTTTAAACAGTTCAGTTCCCGAGTATTGCAATTTAAAAATATCATTTAGAAGTGTCGAGCATCCCTATATTAATATACTATGGGTCATCATGCTATGAAAGTAATTAAAATAAATTATGCTACCTGTTTCTACATGGGTTAAAACTCTACTAATTGTTTTAACAACATAGACCGCAAACTGAGTCTACCTGACTATTTATGAATGTGGGGACTGACTCCATTGCAATTTGGCGTGTAAAGTAACACCTAGGAAAACACACACAACGTCCACAAGATTCAAAAATATTTCATTTAATAGCATATTGGTTTCAACTTCCCTCGCGTTGGGTAACGAGAACTAGATACATTTAGTTTTCTTCTCATAAAAAAAATATATGTAATTTATGTTGAACCAATGGATGACTTTCGAGTGAGCATTGTTTACTTCGTCATAATTTGTTCGCAAAAGATTGTACGTCATAATTGTCAACTCTAAGGCATTAATTGTCATAAAGTTCATTATGCTATGCAGAATTTGTTTGCAAAAATTCGCTTCCATTCCAATCCGCGGCAATGTAAATTAAGCCTAAAGAGCATCGGAGAATTTGCATTTTGTGCACTTTGAAAATGCAAATAACTCAAAAACTAGACAGTTTGTATCCACACAAAAGACGATATTCTGCAATGCATACATAATAAATAATATTCGCGGATCTCACTATATCTCAAGGTTTTATTATAAATTATTAATGATGATCGAATGCATCATGTGAACTAGTCCCCTGAAAGAGTACTTAATTAAATAAGAAGATAGACGAAAAACATAGCTAAAGATAAAGTAACAAGAGAAACACTTTAAGGTCTTTAGGTATTATGATAAATTGATTTATTATTTACATAAATAAAGAGGCATCACAGAAGTCATTTCATCAATCATTTCCTTATGTTATAACTTTCAGAATTGCCATAGACGAATTTTTAAGTAAATTGATAATCAAATTCTATCTATGGCACCATCACTATTAGATTTTTGCGGTGACTTGAAACACCAATTACCCACACAGTTTCATAACTCCACCTGTTGGGCAATCCTGTATAACATATAGACATCAGATAATCCGATAATAATCAAAGGAATTCTGGTAAAATATTGTTTTCTTAAAATATTATGTGACTACCAATTTTGGCTCCGAGCATAGAATGACTTATCTTAGATATGTAATATCGTACGTTACGTAACTATATTAACAAGTGCCTCTTAGCCGCGTAGCTAGCGAACTGAGCTAAAATTTAAATTTTGCCTGCCGCCCACTCCCCGCGCGTTACCCTTAGTCGTCATCTCCCTCACTCCTGTAGCGTCGTAGGTAAGAGCTGAGTTATCCGGTCACATTATACTATGTCTAATATGATACTCTAAAGCCCGAAGTACGGTAAATTTTGAGATTCGCCGGTAAATGTTAATATACTGGTCTTTTATTTATTACAATTAATTACTAATGCATAGTTCATTTACATAATTGGCATCTGAAGTACCACCTGTCTATTAATATCCTGTCATAGCGTAATATTTGATAATACAGATACAATATCTTTATGAATATGGCTAGGTTGACGAAATAAATAGACGCATAATTATCTAAAAATACAATTACCAAGAACGTCTACTGAGCAATAAATTGAATCAGCAAATTATAGTGTATATAGCAAAACGACAACCTATTGAAATTGAAAATATAGCACATAATCTATTGAGGAAATCGTACATTTCTCATTCTCACTTTTACCTTTCACCAAAATACATATATTGATATTAAGACAAGTTGCAAGCAGTATACATGTCAAATACCCAGAACAAAACCAACGACGGAATGCCACTATAATATCTTTGGCGAGGACAATGCGCAACATACATTAGAGAAATGTCCAGCTTGGGATAGTTGGCCTTGAGCTCTTGCGGTAGCGAAAACTGGTCAAGAGCAAGAGATCATGGAAAGGCATGAAAATTATCTCTCCTATAAATCTGTATCTGTAAATAAGTACATTTGTACTTGCTTCTAAGATGATTTTATATGGACGTTTCAATATTTAGACGTTTTGCTATAAAAGATTTTGGGTACTTGGTTTTGTTACTAAGGTGTAAGGGATTTTTTCCTTACTATATGCTAAGTAAGGCAAAAATAAACCAACTGTTCATATTTAGGTACGATATTTTATTAGGTGCCCAAGAACTTGCACATTCGCGAATTTTTCAGAAACTACTGATCCAATTGTCTTACATGGAGTATATCTTATGCAAGATTTTAGTATAAAACGCATTAGGGTTTTTTGACAGTTTTCCTGGAAAATCTAGACAACCTGAATAACTAGTGTGTTCCTGGCTTTTTTGCACTTGAAAGGGTGTTTCATTGCGGTTTTTTTGTACCTTGACATGGATATGGTCTGATGATGGGATCTTGGAGTTATGGGATGGAACTCTTTATCACACTTCCCCTGTTTTTTACAAATTACCCACCAAATTCTCATGATATTTGGAATGAATATTGAATATCTACGATAATATGGTATCGTCACTGGAAAGGCAAAATTACTAAAGGGCCAGAAGTGCATTTTAGAGGAGAGCGATTTAAAGTTTTTTTATTTGTTTAAACTGGTATATCTCTGTTTCTTGTAATCTAATTGAAATATGCCTAAGGCAAAAAAAATCTTTGTTGTTTATTTTTATCTACATTATTAAATAGACATATTGCCTAATATTGTTATATTTACGAATATAGCGTCGCTTTAGTATAAATGCTCTCACCACTTCGTGAGGCAAAAGGACTTACTTCATAAACATTACATATTCAGGTACAGTAAAGCATAAATACTAATCACTTACATCCATGAAAATTTAGGAGTGGAAAAACGACTAACTTGTATTACATACAGTCTTAGTCATTAGTATTGACTATTGTCGAGTCGTAAATTATTTTGTTTAATAAATGCTAAATATACCCTTATTTCTTTGAAGTATAATAATATAACATAACCTTTTTTTTCTAGTAGTAGTATTAGTTAATGGCGTAGTTAGCGTAGCGTAGTGTTACTAATCAAAAATCTCGAACGGCAAAAGTACTAAGTGCTGATGTCTATTAATTGACATGTAATGTAAATTTACTACGCGATCTTTTCGTTACAATTTGCGAAAAGCAAAAAATACTAAAACGATACAAATTGACTGAATTGTGTATTTTAGGTTTCTAATCATAGCTTGACAAGCATATGGCAATAAGGAAAAATAGCTAGCCGACACTAACAACAAATAAATATATTTTTTGTTTTGGGTAAGTAAAAGAGACGGATCGAGAAAAACGAAAATTGTCGCTGCTAAAGCGCCACTATCTTTTTAAATAATCTGATTGCAATGAGACTAAGACCATTCTGTAGAGGAAAATAAACCTAATTCAACGGTTTAAAACGCATTTTAGGTGTTTTGGCGCTTTAGTAATTTTGCCTTTTCAGTGCCTCCATTTTTGTTGCTTACGTATGTGGTATGAAGTTGCTAGACAGATCTATGATGGAAAATTTGACCTTCAACTCCTTTGACCTGACGATGTAGAGGTGCCTCCTTCATAAACTAATAGAAGTCAGCAATGTTTTGCTTGCGGATATGTACTCGTAATAAGATTGCTAAGCAGATTGCGAAGCATATGATGAAAATTTTGACCTTCAAGTCTTCAATCCTAATGACGCAGGAACACTGCCTACGCCACAGTAATTTGACTATTACTGCTTACAAATATGATATAAGGCTCTTAAGCAATATTCCTTAAACTCCTAAGCCTTGATGCAGTGGTACTGCAGGGATATTGGAAAGTCGTCTCAAAAAGAGTGAAAAAAGACTTAACAAAAAAATACAACCGTCTTCTATATCACTCTACACTACAAAGTAAAAAATAATTATATGGTTTGTTTGGGACATATTTCTAAAGTCGACTCTCATATTTGACCGATTGTTTACATCGTGTTTCAGTGACATATTTTTTACTTTGTAGTGACATGTAATTCATTAGCTTTAGGGCGCTTTTAAGACTAAAGTCAGACTGCGCCGCGGTGACGTACTACCAAGCACTGTGGTGGACTCAGGTGCTGAATAGTACACAGACTTAGCTCAATGGCCTTACAAAATCTGTCCAGAGTTGGCACCGTAAACGGATTGTTTTTGGAACACACCTAGTTTGGAATACTGTTTTCAAGCGACCGTTAGCACAATCACGTTTGGGCTCAGCATTCTTTCTATGAAATATACTGAGCCGCAACATGATTGTTACTGAAGACAATAATAAAGCTAAGACATAATCTGAGCCGAATTTCGCGTGCATTAGTGCGAGTAATGAGAATTGTTGCATAACTTACTCTAATCGTTTAGTCGCGAAAACCATTTACTTATGTAATTTACAAAATTAAATTATAATGGGTACTAATAAATCTGCTTAATTAAGTAACATTTTCATACAACTTATCTCATAACTAATTGTTTAGCGAGGATAGGGTTTAGCTATAACGAGTCCCAAAAATAAACATTGCAGTGAATAAATTATATAATTGTGATACAATATGCCTCAGCACGTTTATTTACAATTTAACTAATGAATTTATATAAATTGAGCCCACTCGCTCGCCAAGTCCTGATACGCCTGTGTGCTATTTATGTAAGTTTTTATGCCTAAAAACAACAACTTACATCTGATCACTTCACAGTACGTTAACGATTCCATTAGAATACATTTACATTACATTAAAGTGATCTTTATAATAATGTGAATGCGTTCTTAAAGCTCATTAGCAGCAGCATTAGTCCATTGACCATGTTACAAATTTTGGTCCTGAGGGTGCAAAAGTAAGAGGAAGCATTTTTATGTTCAAACTAACTAATTTTTAACTAAACTGAACACAATTGCGACTTGAACCGCACGAAATCTCCCGCAGTTGAGTGGCGTCGGCGCCTGGCGTCGATTGCGAATTGCTCGCTTTTATATGCAGTCCATTGAACTATTACATTAGGGTTGCAAGTGTCAGAGGTCGCAATTTTTTTTGATATTTGGAAGTATTTGACGTTAAAATTACGTGTTAAACGTTCATACAAAGTTAGTTCAAATCTTCAATGACATTAGGATAGTATGTATCAAAACGGACCTATTAAATTGTGACGACTATACCAAATTACAAAAATTTTTTTTCGCAGTGTGCACGGTTCTTTACAGTCCTCAGTTCAGAATCTCGCCCTTCGTACTACTGCGGAACTCCACTCGCATATGCGAAAATCGCGAAATGTCGCAGGTTGCACTGTATGGCAAAGTTTACAAGCGGTCGTAATTAATAATAATCTATTTCTTGCTTTTAAAAAATTGAAATTCGATAGGCAAATTATTTAATAGATGGATAATTTTAATAACGGGCGATAACTGTCAATTTGATTCATCTGCCCGGCATTCGATTATTTCTGTCGAGTTTGTGGATGATTCCGTAACTGTAGGTTTTTTTTTTATCGCAGACAGCTGCAGTCTGATTATGAGATTTACTTTCAAATACTTATAGTAGGGGAGCCCACGATGTTAAATGTGTACAAACTCGAGCGTCATTGGGACCAAATTATTGTATAGATCAAACGTTAGAATGAAGAAAATATTATATGATATTTTTCGATTTGGGGTTCAGCTTCTAGAGGGTTCCAAAGATTACAGTTGGGCCACTACAAACGTGCACCGCGAGTCATAAAACATAGGGGATGCCGCTCGGAAGCAGGTAGCTATTAACGATGCGGTCGTAACTTACTATACTAATTTAAGTTCTATAACATTTAATATACTGTTTGTTTTAAAAGCAGGTATTAGAAATAATACATCCTAAAAATATTTTGTATTATTTCCTTAACCTTTCCTTGAGTGCCTGCTATTGACTATCTATAAATCTCTTTGTTATTACACACAACATTAGAAGTGCGAGCGGGGAGAACGGATAAGCCTAAAGTGTGAGCGAGAGCAAAACAGAGAAAAATTATAGCTCGGGTCGCACGTTCGTAATGGCCCGACTATTGTATATAGTCCACATATCTCTGATGCTGGAATTATGTTAATCTGCCAGTTTGCGTTCAGGCGTACGAGAGAGTTAAAAGTGGAGAAATAAATTTATTTCAGTGCATTAGATATTCAGAGGGGATATTAACTGACCCCAGATGAAGCTCCCATTCAAAAGACTGATGATTCCGATGAGGGGAAATCTTACAGTAACTCTTCGAAAATGCAAAAAAAAAATAGCTATTGTGACATACTCTAGCAAGTCAGATTATTGTACAGGCATATCCAGTTTCATGTTTTAGTAATGATATTCTTATTCTGACGAATTAAAAAAAAATATGTGAGAATGGATGAAGAATAACGTATTTTCCTAATAATTAGCCTTTTCCTTCACTTTGTCATACATCATTACTTCTCAGGGATTCATGCTAATATGTGACACTATCAGATAATATAATACAGGGTGTGTTTTTCAAAATGTCTTATTTTTCACTACATCGACGTGTCGATCTGCAGATTATGATATTTCCCCTTTTTCTAGTATTATTCCCTTTATCTTAAAAATAAAAGTGACCGCGTTCGAGATAGTCCAGGTAACATTTTTTTTCCAAGTTTGTGACCCTATTACTCCCTAACACCACGCTCAAATCATCAGATTATTATAAATTTATCATTTTCGGCATGTTATTAACCTACCATAATTTAATCTGACGCGTTCGAGCATGTTCAGTGATCGATTTTCTTTACTAATGTGACGAGCCTCCCCGATGCAAACCTCCCTATATAGAAAGTTCATTTATGGTTTAGGATACTCCAGAGAGTGTAAGGTATCTCCCATATCTCAGCCTGCCGCGCTCGAGACACGAAATCCCCTCTTGGGATCCCCAAATATTATTCCGCGTCCTCACGCGGAGACGTAGTAATAACGCCCCATGAGTTATCCGTCTTTGCGGACGTTTCCGTAACTGCAGCGTTTATGTATCTGTATAAAACTGCGGTCTTGTAAGTTTTGAAATCATTTTCACAAGCTATTCCACGTGTTTTGCCCAGGAACAATTGAAACTCCTCTCCGTGATTTGTAAGCCTCATGAGACTAATATTTTTTTGCCCGCTGAATTGCTTCGTTAGAGCAAAATCTTCGCTAGTTTTAGAAAAATATATCGAGAATGCTTCACAGTGTACCTACGCAGAATACGTACAATGGATTTCTACTATTAATATATTTTTGTAACATTTTGCGACAAATCTTGCGTTTAAGGAGAACAAATAATTAATACTGTGAGTAAGTTTTATAGGCATTAAAGATATAGGTTTCATTTAACATTAGATTAAGATTAATACTATAATTGATTCTGGGAGCAACTTTATTATTATGTTATGTAAGATATTATTCCATAAATGAGGAAAACGTTATGCTATCGCTATATCCGTACGCCTACAAATGCATCTGTGGGTTACTATGAGATTGTATGATTGTATACTCAAAATTATATCTTGGAACCCGCATTGGTGAGGAATGACTTGTAGGATTTACACAAGCGATATGTTCTAAGTTACACATCCACAATATCAATAAATAGTCCTATAATAATCTGTTGAGGTATGTATGACGCAAATACATCTTTGGCACATCAAATACTCATCGTGTTTTCGTTTATTTTGCAACCCGGATCGGGTAAGTGTTTGTAACACTTTAATATGTCAAACTCTGGCGAAGACTTACATAGGTAATAATTTATAATATTTGAGAAATAATCATGTTCACATATAAAGTAAACAAGAATACTTCTGAAGAATTTCGAAGAGTTTAGGTAACAATAATAATTATTGAATGTTACGTATATATTGTATATACGTAACTTAAGCTTTTAATTTTTAAAACTATCATCAGAAACATTAATATATTCTCAAATAAGGATTAAAAATATGTTTAATGAAAAATAAATATGAATTTAAGGAAATAATAATAAGTAGTAAGTGGACCGTTTATTTTGAAAGTGGTGTAAGTCCATTTTTGAGAAAAATGAGCTATCACGTAATTCATGTTTAATTTAATGTATTTTTTTTATATAAAACTAGATTTTCATTTATTTTATACTAGCTGTGTCTCGCGGTTTCACGCGTGGACGATTTGCATTGTTTGCCCTCCGTGTTTCCACTACTCGTAAGTTAAAAGATAGATATTAAAAAAATAGAGAAATGTATTAGAAAATGTACAGCGCATAACCTGTGAGAAGAAAATAAATACGACAAGGCTGTATCTTTGTCCGTATTTTGGCGAATTAAAAAAACACCAAAAACAACAGTAGCGCCATCTTTTTGCAGAAAAATCCGCAATCTTATTACGATTACGGCATCATAGAAATGGCATTGAGAAAAATGAATTTTGTGTACACACCACATGATTACTATAATGTGATAGCGCAATGTATAAAACAGGATAAGTTCATTTTATATGCAATGAAACGGGAGAATTTCATTTCAACAAAAAATCTCCAAAATGCAATTAATAAAACAGATAAAAAAAATACTAATGGGGAACAGGTCAAAATTATCAATTTATTACCTCTACGTCCTGGAATACCGTTGAAATTTGAAAAAAATCGCCCTGGAGCTTTTGTACCAAAATGCCAGACCTATTATATACGAAAAATATAAAGACATGAAGCAGCTACTACCCTATATACCTCCGGTGCATCATGCATAGTTTGAAACACTACCACATGCAGAGAATAAGTAAATTCTTGTAATCAGTATCTTGTAACGACAATGTAATTGCCGTCTAAAATAAAAGTTTATGTGTTGTTATGCGTATTTGTAAACAAAATTATATTAAAATGAAGTATATTTTAAGCGATATTTGATTTTTTTAAAATTGATTTTAAACGATTTTTACAATTGTCTAATTTTGAAAGTGGTGTAAGTCCATTTACAGCACATAAATATGTGTTATCGTAGTCTAATTAGCCAAAAACAAATTTATATCAACAAATTAAATGTTGGTAAAACAATAGAAACAATGCCAGACCTCATATGATTTGCCTGTATTTTTAAATTAACAAATATTCGCCTTAAATTTTCTCGAAACAAAAGAAAATGGACTTACACCACTTTCAAAATAAACGGTCCAAGTATTATTTTCAAAATCCATATTTTTCTGTAAAAAAATTGTTCCGATGACAGGTATATCGACATCAACAATATCTGTCATACGATAAAATTATAATTAAATGATGAATAATAAAATAATAATTCACTGAATTAAATGATCTATAGTAAATTTGTGACTAGAAAATTTTGAATGATTTATCAGAATTGATAATATAAATAATATTCAACAATATTTTCTTATACATGTCGTGAAGATTGTAAAAAAATATTCAACAAAAAAATAAATTTCTTTATTTTATTGTTGTATACATTTTTTTTTATTAAATATTTACGAATATAATGTCATTTTTATTTTATTTACGCTATTCAGAAGTTAGAATCGATACAACATTTTTTTTGTACCCATCTCTAGTCATGTCCAAATGATAATCACTGACAATCTTCAGGTATGAATTCTTTCAGCGGCCAGACTATAGTAAGTAATATTATGCTTGACATGTTTTCACATTAGTATTGCGAGAGTATTTACATTTTTTTATATTGGTAACACTGGTCTCAAATAAGAGTTTTTTGGATGACTCCATATACTTAAACCCTATAAGTTTTAACCACATTTAAAATTGTTTTAAAGTCTTACGTTATTTTTTTTTATTTGCTTCATAATAAATATAATTTAAAATAAGTAGATCAGTCAAATTCATGGCTTCATAGTCCATATTGATAGAGACGATAGGGGGGTTTTTAAGAAAAAAACTTTTGAAATCTTTTGAATCCGAATCTATTCTTTTCGAAAGAGAGAATTGGATTATTTATTGATCTTATGTATCTTATAGATTTTTGTGGGATATATCTTTTTCGTTTAAGATCATTCTTCAACATTCTATTTTCAATAATGAAGAATGGATTTTTTTTGTCTTTATTTCTCGAGTACCTTTACATTTATCAAAACTTTTTTATTTATATATTCTATTTCATCTCCCAAGTCAGCCCCATTTATTGTATTGTCTTGTATAGTTATTTCTGCCATAACATCGTCTTTGGGCCACGGAAAATTGTGTACAAAGTTTGGTAACTTCAACTCATTCGGTCTAATAATTCCCAAGCAAATTTGCTGTCACAGACGGAACACACAAATGATTCCTGTAAGGTTTCCATTTTTTTATTGTCATACGTTGAACAGTAGAATATTAGATATTTATAATAAATTGCCCACATATCAATTATGTTCATATTATGGAAGTTTAAAGTGATGAAATTCTCGGTATAAAAGTAAATCATATTAGCTTAGAACCAGTGCGTATTAGTTATGTCAAGTAACTGATAACGCCTGATATTTAAACCTCTATTATATTCTTTTACCACGCGGATAAAGTTGCAAGCAGTTCGTTAAGACTAAAAATTGACGTTATGTAACTTCTATATGTCATCTAATATTTAATGACTGAAGTGGTTAAGAAAGGGAATGTAGATGACGGCTACATAGCGGACAGAAATAGGAGGACCTTTTTTCGCCAATTTATATCTGAAATAGATTTTATTTATTATTTCATATAAATCTTTTTTTGCCGATCTTAAGTGGTACTGGAAAATAACAATTTCTGTTAGTGGCAGATATATGGAGTAAATTTGGAAGTTAGGTTTGTGTAGAAATTTGTGTCCATGGTTGTAAATAGAGTAGCAATATGAAGTGAGGTCCATTTTTGTTTACATATCGATACCTTAATTTGCAAATCAGCCAACTCCACTTTTTGTCAAAATGTTTTTGTTATTTATTTTGATAACAAATGGCGTTAAACGAAATCAAAATAAATAAAAAAAAAATTGACAAGTGGAGTTGGCTGATTTGCGAATGAAGGTATCGATATATACATATTGAAATCTTGCTACACCGGGATTTGCACCCTGCTCTCGGCAGTTGATCGCCAATAGCCAACTTGCAACCCAAACTCTCTCCATGCCTAAAATTTTCCTTTGAGGATTACGCAAACGAAGGTTTAAATTGATGTATTCTACTGTTTACTTTCATGTATGCGTTGCGTACGTACGGCGGCGACCCGGGCATATTTACCTGGGATGCTCGGGTCTGTGTGCTAATACTGCACATCTTTCGGAGATATAGCTCAAGAAAGCACTAAGAAAGTAATTTTGAAAAATCTTTCACTAAGAGGGTAAAATTGGGGATCCAGGATAGAAATAATGATGTTCCTGTAGTCCGGAGACTAGAATAGGGCTACGGTATCCCCTGCCTGTCGTAAGAGGCGACCAAAAGGGAGCTTCTGGGGTTGCAGGCGGCAAGAGTGGGAGCTCGTACCGTCTAGCAAGCAACCCCAGGAAGGACGACGGTATGTGTGGTCGCTTCCCGTCGTTAACACCAGATAGTGTGGAAGAAGCGAAAATTGCTCCCCCAGGGCAGAGCCCGATCGGGGCATTCTCCACCAAGCGTTGCGAAAGGCCACCGGGGGGAGTTTTAGTGCGGTAAAAATCCCACATAACCCGGCGTCGCTCCCACGTTGTACGGGTACCTTTACGTTGAACGGGTACCTTTTAAAGGTTTCCCCGTCGTAAACAAAAAAAAAGGATAGAAGTAATGAAACGCCTATTTTACTATTTTTGGATGTTCTTGATGACTTCTAAATTATATTACTTGTTTAAAATGGTGGCACATTTTAAACAAGTAATATAATTTAGAAAATCCAAATTGAAAATATTTTTGGATTGCTTTAATTTCTTACTTTCCAATGTTAACATTAACAATGTTAACTTAAATTCTTTTAAGGCCTCGCAAAACAGAAAGCGTATTTAGCGCCGCGTAATATGTAACCAACGTCGCGTATTTTAGATGTCACTCAGATTACATTTTCGCAATGCTAAACAACGTTCTATTTACCAAATCGTGTCGTATCTGATGTTGTATTATTCAGACGTGAAAGAATTTTGAGTTATATAACCACGATCGACGAGAAAAAATTAATAATAATTCATACTGTACGTAAGTGTTGTTTACGAACGCATACTGTCAGGTTTTAAGTCATCATGCAAAGTTTTGCAAAATTACGCCCGGCCGTGACGATAAGCAAGTTCTTAAAAAAAAAACAACGCTTGACGCCGAAGTATACTAGTGGCGCCACAGAAAGCTGCGTATGGCAAGCGTCCGCGCTCTGCTTGACTTCTGATTGGTTGGGTGTTCGGCGTAATTAAACGTCAAATATTATAATTTCAGTGATTAAAAGCAGTGTTAGGCTAATGATTTAAACTCTGCGTCTATCGGGGAGTCCGCTAACCTCCTCTGAATTTTAAAAATAATGTGCGTATTAGAATTTAATTATAACTTGAAATAACTGTGTTAAGTTAATCATCCCGAAGTGGAGGAAACCTCCACACCTGAAAGTTCTCTCTAAAAACGTGTCTGAATTCTACAAATTCACACATAAACAAAGCGGTCGACTATGGCCTAAACTCCTGAAAATCGTGTTCAGCATTGGTACAAGTAATGGGTTGACGAGATTATACATAGTCTCACAAAAGTAAAGTAACATTGCGTTCATTTGAAATTTAGACTGTGATCGCTAAAAGCTAACTTTATGCGCGCTTCTGAGCTTTGAAGATTGTGCTACCGGATCCGGTTGTCTTGCTAGAATACGCGTTCTGTTTAGCCAGGCCTTAATTCTGTATAGTAAATAATGAATGTAAAGGGCTCATTTATAAGAAAATATATTTTTATTTTGCCTTCGTGTATTTACCCTTAACTAACCAATTACATAATTGTATTGTTTGGCAGCTGACAGAATGTATTCCTGATAGGTCGTGTCCGACTCAACTATGTATCTTTGGAGGGGCGTTGAATTTATTATGAAAATTTGACTACCGTTTATTTGCCGTAGAAACAAAAAATGTCATCGGAAACATTAATATTTTCTCAAATAATCTCAATTTCAAATAAATAATATATTTGGGGAAAATGTTATGATAAATTGATACGAATAATTAACGATATAATAATAAATAAGTTCTTAAACGATTTATTTTAAAAATCCATGTGCTGTTAAAATGTTACGTTAATTACCCAATACTCTTTGTGCCATAGTAACGATACCAGGTACATCGACATATGTCATTATACGATAAAATAAAATGACAAGTGTTTTTTGTTTTTGATATTTTAAGGATTATATAAGCAAATAATAATAAATATGTGATTATAGAAAATTTTAAATTAAGTATCAGAATTGTTAATATAGGGTGGCGCAAAATTAATCAACCTATTTTGTTTTTCAGGGGATTCCATTTAAGATAAAATAAGACGAAATGTTGATTGTTGTTCTTAAAAATTAAAATGGCGGTATTTTATACTTGGAATTCATTATTTTAGGTTTTTAGGATTATTTTAGGTTTTTTTTACCTACTACCTTTAAAAGTAAATGGAATATGTTAATCGAACTACATTATAGGTACCTACTATCAGTTAAAACCGACCATCAATCTGTCGTCGGATATTTTCGATTTTGAGGAAATGTAACATTTCGGTAAATAACTTCAGAACCCGGGTGCTGATCTAAAAAATAATTATTGGTGGTAGTATTTGGTTAATTATACATCGTCCACAACAAGTTTCAATTTATGCAACTCTGGACGGCGGTCCATACTTTCATGGGCATTGTCCTTTTCTGAAAAATATCTTTCATATGCTTATCTTTTATGACCTTTTTCAGAACAATCTCTTTTTCAGCAGTAATCTGCCACCACATGGCTATTCCATCCGTGGAAGCGCTCTACCTGTTCTTCACTGTAATCTCCCAGATTCTCAGGAAATCTATCTAAATGACTGTGGAGATAGTGCAATTATATACTCATGTTTGCTCGTAAATTCTTAAAGCTCCTCAACATTTTCTGTACTATTTATTCGTAGTTTGTTGCTTTATAACTGTATAACATCCACTATGCAAAAGTAACAATCATCAAAATGATTTTTCGGCTTCATCCAGATCACTGGAATACCAAATTCTAGTCTGCGGCGTTCTCCTTTTTCCACAAACGTAACGACAAAAAACTTTAAACTTTATGAGGAATCCACGACTTATCTTGTTTTACAATATGTAAACTAAAATATTCCGTATATACCTCTTTAACATAGTCTGTAATATTTCGCGTCTGTTTTGTTGTTATATAAACACCACAAATGTATCAAAAAATGTCTGGGCTATATTTGCATTTTCTTCGAGTAGTATTCATATTTCTGAAACAAAATAAACATTAAAATTATGTTAACCAAAATAAAAATTTACTTTATTACACGAAAACATAAACAAACAATACAAAACAGAGTATGGAAATGTTTAATAAATCAAACATTAGCAACTAACCCAAAAGCGCGTTGTGCGTCTTTTAATCATGAGAAAACACTGATTTCGTGTGCATTTACACCAAGTGCGGGGAGTGGGGAGTCACGTGACGTTTATGTAGCGATCTCTGTACTGCATAAGAATTATTCACTATTCACAAACTATTCGCATTTATGAAAACACAATTTTATGATATTATAATTTGGATGACCTGGAATATCGATTTCAGTGGAAAAGTAATTTAAAAAATGCCAAATTAAAAAGAAAAACAAGAGCCACTTCAGCACTTTTTTAAATATGTTCGAATTTCGTAAGCTTGAAAGTAAGCCAAATCAAAAAGATATCCAGGCTGCAAACGAAAAAAAAAATTGTGACCTTAGTAATTATAGATTAAATTTTTAAATAACGAAATAATTTATTTTCTTTTCTCCTTTTTATTAGATCAATAGTTAGATGATTTAGAAAACTGTTAAAAATATTTGGTTTTCAAAATATTAAGTAATCCAATACGATATGGGAGCTGTAATCGATTTGTCGTAAAAATATCTTTATAGCACTCTGTGACCTAAACCCGCATTTTAGCCACGCATTTCTGTGTCCAAAGTAGCCGATTTTTACACCGTACGAATATTAATACACTACCCTCACAGTTGAAAAAAAAAACATAGCTATGAACGTTTCATACTTTTAAATGCCATTTAAAAATTAAAAGTGAGTAATGAGTTTTTTGTTTAAAGCTATAATTATTTTAATATTTTATTATGGACGTATTTATAAATGTTTTTGCCATTGTGTACATACTAAGCAATAGCATCACTATAAGACTAACTATTGGGCTTTATCGAATTTTATTGTTTGTTTTGACTGTGTTTGTTTTATTTTCGCTACACACCATCGTAGGAGATATTTAAATTAGGAATCGTTATCAAAATTAGCCATAATACTACTCCAGTAGAATCTCGACTAAGCGACCTATTTGTTGTCGTATTTGTAGCATTGGGATTATCGAAAATTTGGATAATTGAGTTTATGAAGAAAAGCTATTTAAACCGATTTAGGAAGGTGATGTTTTTCGACTATATGTTTGTTACGTATGAATGAAAAATATTCTTTGGCAAACTCAAACGACTTCATTAATTTTGATACATGATGTGTCGCTGAATTCGTCTAAATTGTGGCGATAACATAGGTTATATTTTTAGCAATCGGGTTTTTGTTTTTTATAGTAACTATTTTGTTGCGATTTGGCGACTTTCCGGAATTTAAATGCACAAGTCACACAAAATGTGGCTGATCTGTAAGGGTTATTACAAAGTTACTTGTTCACGTTTCACAATCCGAACAATCGCGAACTAAGGTCCGGATAATCGATTTTCTACTGTATCACTAGTATTAGTTATGTATTAGTACATTATGTGATTGCTTATCATATGTTTCTTTAATACGCCTGTATGTAGCTTAAATGGCTTGATAGATTTCGACGTATGTATGGTGTTAGATTTGTCTTTATCACAAGTGCAGAATAATTACAAAATTTTCTAAATTTCAATGGTTTTCGTTGTGTCACATTTTTATTGCTTTTTTAGTCCATAATTTTTAGTTTCAATCATTTATAAGTTTCAAAATAATTATCATATCTTTTCATATTTCTTCACATGTATAAGCGGGTTTATGTCACACGAGCTATAAAATAGTATACGATACTTGTGACAAAAGTAGCCTATTATCTGCACGGCGTTTAGCACCCTCGCTGCGCTCGGGCGCTAACTTCACGCCGTGCAAAAATAGGCTACTTTGGCCACGCGTATCGTAATGTACTATTGGTTATCGATTTGTATATCACATGCTTAGTGCCATGGCATGTGTCAAATAATTTCTTTGTTAACAAAAATTGACGGAGTTTCAAATAAACTTTCACTCCCTTTTTATAATCCGACTTAGGCACTGCGATGATGATTCAGTCTGTCAGTCAGTCAGTCATTCAACCAGCTAAAATATTTTTATAAGTATAGATTATACGCACTATATATATGTATACAGGGTGAATTTTTAAAACGGACCTTCAGGGCCAATTCCGAAACTATAAGGATTAGCTAAAAATGCTGAAAGGAGTTACGAGGCCGATTTTGATAAAAACTATAACTGCATCATTACTTTTTTAAAATAACTTTTTCCCTAGCCGGGAATCGAACGAGTTCATTTTGAAAGAAATGCACCCTCTATATTATTCCACTATCTGATAGTGTTGCTTATAAGGATCAAAATCTGGAAAGTAATGATAAATGACAAACTAAAGGAAAAGCCTCAATTTTAAGAAAATACATATTTTTTCATATTAATTTGGCAGTTAAGTTCCCGCCATTCATTAATTTAAACATTTCGTGTATTAACATTTTTTTTGGCTCAATGTTTCTAATCATTCGATATGGACGTTTTGTTTCCCAATAATTTATATTTTTATGTCCGACTTAGCTAAGGTTATTTTTAGGACCATTAAAATAGATTTACATACTTGCTATGGGCGGAGTTTCGTTAAATACAGATGTAAAGTTGACAATTTGCGAGAATTACTTTTTAGAGTCAAATCCGAGTGATTGCTAAAACAAGAGATATAGAAAATCATATTTAACGTTGAAACGAAGTTGTAAACAACAAACAATAAGAATTTACTATTTATTCAGTTATCTATTTTCATTAAAAAATAAATCCTAAAAACGGCGATAACTTATTTGCCAAACTATTACTTTCTTATACTAAGCCGTATGTCACGGTTATAACATCGAATAATTAGTTGATTAACCAACAAATTCTTCAATGGTATGACTTATGTCTGTTTCTAAAGAATTATACATAAATCATTTGTTATGTATAATCCTTAGAGTAAGTTATAGTTTGGCAAGGCATCCTTATAGTTTAGGATTTGGCCCTGAAGGCCCGTTTGAAAAATTCACTCTGTATATGCACACTGGAGTGCTTACACTATACCTCGCCCAAATTGGAAGAAGAATGTTTACCGTTTTTACCGATAAAAGGCATATAACTAAAACCTTTTTCCGTTTGCGCAATTTATGTACTAATAAAATAACTAATAATATTGTATAATTAAAATTGTTTTCTATCAATGTTGTTAGCACACTGTCTGTTTTGAATTCAATATTGTGACTAAAATATTTGACCTTGACCGTTAACTTTTGAGATTACTGTGATTTGATTATACTGTGTTGCAATATATAATCTTTGATTCATATTCAAACGTGTATAAAGTAAATTTATGCTTGTTGTATATAAAATTAATTATAGTTTCGGATTTGGCCCTAAAGGCTCGTTTTAAAAATTCATCCTGTATATGAGGTCAAATATACACAACGTCAGTAAAAACGCATTACCAAATTGATATGTGTATGTGTGCGTAATAGTGTTTTTACCTTCATACTTTTTATCGATTGACATCCAGTATTCATTTACGTAGCTTTCGTGTCCAAATTATTACACAAATTAATAAAATACCATATTTTTGTAGATGATTATTTATTAATATTATGAAACAAGTATTATAAAATATAAATGAATACGATGTCTTGTCTTGGTATAAATAATTTTTCTACAAAATGTTTGTTACATATTACCGATGATTTCATAGGTATCCATTCTGGCCGATTTATTATTCTTATCCGCTTTTCACGTACCTCACTTGATCGACTTTGTATCCTTGAAAATATATAGGTGATACGGATATTATATGTAAATTCCGTTATAATACGTCAACAAAGTTTACTTTTATACTATTGTTTTACATTTATACTATTTTCTTGTTGCATGAAATGACCTTAATTATTATACAGGGTTAATTTTTCAAATAGGCCTTCAGGGCCAAATCTGAAACTATAAGGATTACCTAAAAATGCTGAAAGGAGTTACGAGTAGTGAATGCAATCCCGATTCGAGATCGTAAAGTCGAGATCCCGCGGGATTAGAAATCACAATCCCGCGGGATCCCGAGATTTTCGGGATCTCGTCTAGTTAAAAAAATCACATTACTGTAAAGATATAAACTGCTTGTTGGTTGTAGTGAGGTTAAATGAAACAAAATATTATTGGAAACAAAAGCCTTTATCCTTTAATTTAACTGAAGTAACGAAATAATTAACAGTTTTATTAAAATAAACAAAACAAGGTATCATCATCATCATCAACAATCCATTATTGTCCCACTGCTGGGCACGGGTCTCCTCTCAGAATGAGAAGGATTAGGCAATAGTCCACCGCGCTGGCCAAGTGCGTATTGGTAGACTTCACATACCTTTGAGATATTTTTTTTACATCTCTCAGGTATGCAAGTTTCCTCACGATGTTTTCCTTCACCGTTTAAGCAAGTGATAATTATTTTCTAATACGCACATAAATTTGAAAAATCAAAGGTGCGTGCCTGAGATTTTAACCTCGGACCTCTCGATCGAGGGGCCGAGTTTCTTAATCTATCACTGCTCAAAACAAGGTATAGAATAGTTAAAGATTAAAAAGTAGTTATGGGTGATTTTGAAAATAACTTCTTAAAAAAACAAAGTGTATCAAGTGTACTACGAGGGTACGTTTTTAAGTTCGCGGAATGAGGGACAAGGAGCGAAAATAAAATGTCAAAATTATTTTTCTTTTTCTACATATTCTCCTGCAAGACAAATGCATTTTTCAGATCTTTGTATTAACTTATTTAAACCCTCATAAAAAAATGTTTTGTCCTTGTCGGAAAAATACGAGGAAATTGCGTCCTTTACTTCTTCGTCTGTAGAAAATTTCTTTCCACGAAGCTCTTTTTTCATTTTTGGAAAGAGATAATAATCGCTGGGAGCCAGGTCTGGACTATAGGGTGGGTGATTTAAAATATCAAAGCCCACCTTATGCAGGGCAGCCAGTGCAATACGGCTCTTGTGTACGGGCGCATTGTCGTGCAACAGCAGGACACCTCTGGATAATTTTCCTCGTCTTTTTTCTTTGATGGCTTCTTTTAACCGCTCCAAGATTGTTGCGTAATATTCTCCGGTTATAGAGACACCTTTATCTTTGTAATCTATTAACAAAATTCCTTCTGCATCCCAAAAGACTGTCGCCATGAGTTTGCCGGCCGATTGTGACACCTTAAACTTTTTAGGAGGTGCTGTACCCTTTTTATGCCACTGCATGGAGTCTTGTTTAGACTCAGGTTCATAATGGTGAACCCAAGTTTCATCTCCAGTAACAATTCGATTCAGTACAATATCCTTATCTTCTCCACAGAGGTTCAAAAACGCACGGGAACATTCAACGCGCTGTTGTTTCTGAGGCGGCGTGAGCATTCTCGGCACCCACCGCGCGCTGACCTTAGTCATGCCAAGATGGTCATGCAGAATTTTAAAAATGGTTGTATCCGATACTCCAACCATTTCTGCAAGCTGTTTCTTCTTTAGCCGAGCATCTTCCAGTACTAATTTTTCGACTTCCGCTATCGTTTCCGGAATGGTCACCTCAACAGACCGTCCTGGTCGTGGGTCGTCTTCAAGTGAATCCCTGCCTTGCTTAAAAAGGTTGTTCCACTTGTAAACCATCGTTTTTCCAGGGTAAGAGTCCCCGTAAACCGATAACATCTCTTCCATTATGATTTGCACAGACTTTCCTTGCTTGGTAAGGAACTTTATAACGGCGCGATGCTCGATTTTCTCCATACTTCCAATTTTCTTCCGGATTGAGTTGTTTAATTGTCGATAGTTTTAAAACTAATGATGCAATTGTGATAAAACTTATATTATATTTTTACTATTTATGAGTCACTTAACACGTACCGCCCTTAACGAGCCCGCTATCCCCCCTCCAACCCTGCCATTCCGCGGACTTAAAAACGCACCCTCGTATCTGCCAACCGGCATCTAATATCCCTTGCAAAGTAGCCATCTGCTGAGAAGGCCCTCTCCGACTCAACACTGGTTGGCAACAGCGTGATTAAGCAATTATATACAAACTGCAAATATCTCCCCCTTGTTCCTCCACAATCCCGTCAATCTCGAACGAGATCTCGTCATATTATGCTTCGGGATTGATCCCGAAAAATTACACGGGATATCGCGAGATCGAGATCCCGCGAGATCGGGATTGCATTCCCTAGTACGAGGCCGTTTTTGATAAAAACTTAAACTGCATTATTAATGTTTTAACACATCTTTTTCCCTATCCGGGAATCGAACGAGTTCATTTTGAAAAAAAAAACTAACTAACTTATTAACTTTAAAACTAACTTTAACTAACTTTAACAAACTCCACAAAAAATACAAACTTTATTTAACACACAATTTAACAAACGCGCTACTAAAACAAGAAAACATTCGAGTTCAAACACGATCCCAAAAATGAACATCACCTACGAAACATGAAATTTGCGGCACAAAAATGTTTTGGATCCCGATTGTATTACCATACATATTAATTTTCTACTATAAATCTTTTTATTTATTGTTATAACTGTATGGAACGAAATTGAGTTAATATAAATATTGGAAAATGTGAATTGATTTTAATTTATTAAGATTATTATTTTATTATCGTTGTATTACTTTAAATTTGTCAAAAATGGGAAACTACCTTTTGCAACGTATTTTATTGATAGGTAATACCTTTGTTTACATTTTGAACACGTAATTATGAATCATTTATGTTTTGAGTCGGGATGCAGCAGCCTGGATACAGAAATCTTAAATCTAACCTAAATTTTAACTAACTATCTTAAGTGACTTGCTGGGGCAATGTTAGCACCCAGAGCGAATTCCCACGTTCGGGACTATGTGATGGAAACGGAGCGTTGGTGCGGAGTCAGCTTTCCCACGGCACGGCGGCAGTGCAGGATCGGATGTCTTTCTAGTAATTCTGTTTAAGGCCTAACTATGTGCGTTAAGGCCAATATATAACAAATTGGACTATATTTTTTATATTTTTTTATTTGGTATAGAAGCAATTGCATTTAAACTATCTACCTATGCGGTTACTTGTTTGGGGATCCCCGTTCAAGCATTTTTTTTTAATGTTTATTGTTATAGCAATCACCGTTATACATAATTTGTAAAAAAATCAAGTGGATATGTATTACGGTTCAATAGATAGAGCCATTTGTTAGGCAGACCACGATGACTTTAGTAATAGGGTTCCGTTTTTAACCCTACGCCTCCCCTGTCCGTCTGTCCGACGTTCAATTTTCACATTCTTTCTTCATTATTCTTAAAACTATCGGCGAGTTCTATTCTGTTATTATTGTTAAGTGTTTGTTTCTTATAATATACAATAAAGAATAATTTTGAATTAATTGGATAATTCTTCGAAGTCCATCTTCTCTGCGTGTCTAAAAGGTTGTAAACAAATACAACTGGCACGCCTCGCTGTCGCATTCGTTTCGGTCTCGTGTCGTACATACAAAGCCAACTAGTACAACACTCTCGCTTCACCTTCACGAGGGCTGTTTGCCATGGCGTTTGGATCGCCAAGGAAACGGGTCGGTTTCATATGTCTGTGTGACAGGATTTGAGCGACTGTGAACCACGCGTTTACTTACTTTTAGACAAGCTATGACATGGGGCATACTTATAGTATAACAGTCACTAAAAATATCATATTTGTTTAGTTTATTTTATATTTTAGTTTAACTTAGTATATAGCAGACTGCTTCTAGACTAAGATACATTAGTGGTCTTAAAAAATATCCATTTGCTATTTCTCACATCGTTGTTCTTTCGTGCTCTTTGTGAACGATGCCAAGATGAAACTCACATATGCCAACATAAAACTATATTTAGGATTAATCTTTTCTTAGTTGCTATACGAAAACCAAAAGAAGTGATAGAATACGATATAAAATAAATAGCGAATTTTGAAAAGATAGGCACAGCAACGGTTTTTATAAGAAAGATGCCTTTATTGCATTTGCATTAGCTTTAAAAGTTATATCTCAAGATTCTGGAAGAACTCGCAACAGAAGTGTGGCACTGTGTACACTCGGCAGTTTTTTCACGGCAAAGCCGAGTATCCAGCTTCCTCGTATTGCGTCGTTGCAACCACGTTTAATTTGTGTGCGTAGTTAATATTTTTGTTTATCATAACGATTGAATGGCATAACTGTCACTGTGCCAGTCTTTACACATACTAAGTGTTTCAGGCTTGATCGCCGGCTGGGCAGACATCTAAATATGTATTGAATTTAATATTCCGTTCTGATTATTAGTGTATGTTGCGTGGGAATTGTAATATATTATTGTAGGTTAAGATTTAGGAAGCATTTGATAATCATGCACGTTTGATTCAAGTTCTGTGATTACAATGACACCGATTATACAATTACACCGAGATCTGTGTTAACATAACCTTAAATACCATATAGGTAATGATAATGATTGTCCCTGAATAGGGTATCCCCTGCCTGTCGTAAGAGGCGACTAAAAGGGGCTTTCGGGGTTGCGGGCGTCAAGAGTGGGAGCTCGAACCGCCCGGCTAGCGATCCTGGGAAGGACGACGGTATGTGTGGTCGCATTCCGTTGTATACACCAGACGGTGTGGTGACACAACCTCACCTGGGCGGAGCCCGACGGGGCAGTGCGCTGAGAGGACTCCGGTCGCGTTCCTTTGGAGATCCCGGAGTCCTCTACGCAGCGCCGAGGACGGCCACCGTGGGGGTTTTAGTGCGGTAAAAGTCCCACATAACCCCGTGTCGCTCCCACGGCACCGGGTACCTTTTGAAGGTTTCCCCCTCGAGAAGGTAATGATAATGATAAATCGAGTATGTATTTTGATTATATTCTGGATTATGCTACATGCCTATGTCATATATTATGTTATTGTAAAATTTCGAAGTGTGGCAAATTGAAGCATTTGCTTGTACCTATATCCTAAGACAGCTGACAACGGTAAATGCCCGAAGTGATGTAACATCATCACAAATTTACGTTTTTTTTTATAATATAGGAGTAGCAGACGAGTATACAATCCACCTGATGGTAAGTGGCTACTGCCGCCTATAAACATTTGTAATCAACCCCAGATAGGATTATTCCTACCTGAGGTCGGTCACAGATGCGCCGCTACCCCTGAAGACTAAGCTGGAACGCCTCGATAAAGTATGATTCCCTTACCACACTCTTCAAAACGGAACACAGCAGCGCCTGCAGTTCACACCCCATCCACCTGCACAGTCAGTCTCCGCGTATCACGAGTATGTGGAGCATAGAGTAGGGGACTTTCTTAGGGGTCCTTAGAGGTAAGGAAGGCGGCCTTACGTCTAGCCAGGCGTAAGGCCCCAGTCCAAGGCCGGATCCCCAACTCGGCGTTAGGTATGCTGTCCAGAGGGGCTCTGGTCGCAATGACACGGGCCTTCAACGGCATCCTACGCACAGGATTGTTCCCGACCACCTGGAAACTAGGAAAGGTAATCGTCCTCCCGAAACCGGGGAAAGACCGCCGTCTCCCGAGCAGCTACCGTCCCATAACCCTGTTATCAACCACAGCTAAGCTGTTTGAGAGACTGGCGTTGAAACAACTGCGCCCGTTCCTTAATATAAGTGACGAGCAGTTCGGGTTCCGCGCCGGTCACTCTACAACGCTGCAGCTCATGCGGGTTATCCATAATTTACCATCTGAGCTATGGCACGATAGGCTCATATGCAAAATGATGGATACACCTGTCCCGGCGACGCTGATAAGATTCATAGCATCGTTTTTAAGTGAGCGGCAGTTCTTTATTTCGATTCAGGGCGTCGCCTCAGACCCTAGGCCCATACGTGCGGGGGTGCCGTAGGGTAGCTGCCTCTCGCCGTGGCTCTATGCCCTCTACACCAACGACGCTCCCACTCTTCACGGTCTCCTGGAGGACTGGGAGCGGGACGTTACACTCGCGTTGTACGCAGATGACAGTGCGTACTTTCGTCGGCCCGTCGGGCGGTCATAGCTATACGTAGGATGCAACGTCTGCTCGACCTACTACCTATGTGGCTGGACAAGTGGCGCATGGCTGTCAACGTCGGTAAGACAGTCGCAATATTTTTCAACCGCAAGCGTATCATGCCGGCTCCGTGACACGGAGATAGCTTGGCAGCCTATAGTTAAATACCTAGGATGTAACATCGATCGCTCGTTGTATATGATCCCGCAGGTGGATCAATCGATCCGCTAGGCCCGTGCAGCCCGAGCGATGCTCCGACCGGTGCTTACATCCAGGTTACCGCTAAGGACGAAACTAGGAATCTACAAGACCTTTATTCGTTCACGACTTACCTACGCGGCACCGACATGGCACGCGTTGGTTTCCAGGTCGAAACGACAGCGTCTCCAGGCGCAGCAAATACTGGCCTTGCGAGCAATCGTGGGGGACGCTACGATTGCTCGCAATGGGGATGCTACGTCAGGAACGACGTGATGATGCGCGACCTTAAGATCGAGACGGTCGAAGAGTTTGTGGTCCGCCTCGCACGCTCAATGTATGAGCGGGCGGAGGTCGGACCATACTCCCATTTAAAGGGTTACGCGCCCCTACACGATCGACCACCTGGGGGGTGCCCGCTCCCGCGGGAACTCCCTGGGCTGGCGACCTCCGACCATCAGGAGGCCGACCGTCCGCTAGGTAACGACGCATAAGTACCGAATCACCCACTTAACAGTGTGATGATATATATTTTTTATATTTACTTCATTATTATATAATGTTTTTAATAACATTATGAATCAATATAAAAAACCGGGGGGTATTTACCAACCGAGAATTTGCCTGGGCAAAGAACGGATCCTAGAGACCCGAAAATCCATGCCCACCGCTCTCATGTTAACATTGCCTTAGCATACGAGAGTCCCGGAGGGTATGACGTCCCACTTCTATCTATAGCAACGCCTAACATTGCTGTTATTAGGCAGAAATAGGTGCGGCGGTGGTGCCCCCGAAATCGAACCACAAAGGGTTCTACCACCTTTAATTAAAACCTCGCGGTGTTTGTCTGGACGCATTTTGTCAGACCACACGTACACTAGTAGCACTCGTCCGCGGTTCTAACTCTGTGTTTGCTCGCGCCCGGGTTATCTTTGAGCCGCGCCGCTTATCTTTGAGGTACGCAAGACATGAATTGGAGCCACCCGCTCGAACGGCGCTACCGCGCCTTGCTCGCTTAATATTCTATTTTCCTTTATTTTCCAAACTAACCTAATCAATCCTGTATGAAACACTATAGGAGCTAACAGGGTGCAGTAGCGCCTTGCAATTAGGTGGGTTCAAACCATATAAATCATCAGTATATACTTAAAATATAAATAAGCTAGCAGGGTACTATTAATCAACCCAATGTCTGATATTATAATATCATGTAGTTTATTAGTAAGTACGCCCATAATTAGACACTAAACATAGACACGAGTACTTGTGTGGTGTGCATCGTGCAACGAGTACTTGTGTGGTAATGGTGCGCATCTGGCGACATCGAGTTAGCTGTTGATTGATCTGGCATGTCACTTTTATTGTGGACATCGTGCCGGGTAGAATGGGTAGTAGACCGATTTGCATTACATTTGAAACTTCTTTAAAAGTTTCATGTAATGTACAATAATTAATATTTACACTATTCCATAGGAACCGTCAAATCAAATCAAATATATTTTTTTAATTCAAAATAGGTTCTTTACAGAGCAGTTTTCGAATGTACAACTACCACCACTTCACAAGGTGTTTCGTTATGGAGAAGAAGCGGCGAAAGAAACTCCATAACAAATATCTTTAAAAAAAATTACAATGTCAAACTTAACCTAATGGTACATGTGGAGCTGAAGCTACTTCAAACCACATCGTTTTGTTATTCAAATAATCACTCAGTTCTGCGTTTCCCAACCTGTGGTCCGTGGACCCCTGGGGGTATAGGGTTCCGCGGTGTCATCTCTGGACCATACATAAATCGCTCATTAAATGCGAAAGGGCCGATTTACTGCTTTTTTTAACCACATACCTATGTGTAAAGGTATTCTCAACTCTTGTTTATACAAAAAACAAATACAGAAACAGATTACAAGTAGAATCTGATTTGAGATTACAGCTTAGTAGCAACATCAACCCGAATATCCCTGATTTAGTTGCAAAAAAGCAACACCAACCTTCACATTATTAATCAGTTTTTTGCTGTTTATTTTATTAAGGGGGTCCGTGAAAACTGTTCTTGATTTCCTAAGAGTCCGTGGACTGAAAAAGGCTGGGAAACGCTAACTTAGTTTATAGTATGTTTTTTTACATAGCGTTTGTTTAACGACATATTTGATTTTTTTTCTGTGAGATTCAAGATGTGGTCGGGTATTTTATTGCAGTAGCGAATAAGTTACCCATGAAAGATCTAGCCACCTTACATAATCTATGTTTAGGAATCGCTATTTTTTTTCTATTTCTAGTATTAAAGTTATAGTGATTACCGTCCACGATATTCTCTGACCCATAAAGTACCTAACCACTATGCAAAAATCATAACGTTCCCTTGGTATGTAAAAAACAAAACACAAACGTATACATGGGAACCGTATAGCAACAACAGAAGTCCCCCTTTAGTCTCTTACAACAGGCAGGGGATACTGTAGCCCTGTTCTAGTCCAAAATTTTTAATCCAAGGTGTCTACCACATCACCATCCACGTATAACCACAACTTTACCCCACGGCAGGGACAAAATGTCGGCATGTGGTTGCGATGTAGTGAATATGGTCCATGTGAATAAAATTACGCATCTATCTGAAATTTGCACCGGTCCACGTTGTCGTGTAGTTGTGCTTACGTGTGAATAGAAGTTATCTGAAATTTCACGTTTCTAACGAACCTAAAAAATTCCCGTATAATACTTATAACACTTATTTTACCTCCTTAGTAGAATTTAAGAAACATTCCTATGTACATATGTATCAATAATCAATATTTCATAAGACAATTTCTGAAAGCTAATGTTCAACACCAGCTGTCGGCAACCGGTGACCCATGGGTTGTGCGTGGCCCGCGGGTCTGCGCGTTACTAAAAGACCGCTGTTCTGCACTTCATCACGCGCTTCACCTTCCAATATTAAAAAAATATGTTACAACGACCCGTGGAGTATCGCCCTACACGAATCCTTTCTGCACTCTGTACTTTTTCCAAACTCGCCAAAAGAAGTATAACTTCAATAACGGTTTTTAAAGAAACTTTCTTTTCTTATAGTACCTTAATGGGGTTGATTGTTGAGTAGCCAAAAATGCTGAAACAGGTGTCTAAACAGAAAGGCATACTGCATACATCGTTTTATAGCCGTCTTAAGGGTTGATCTAAAAAAAACAGTGACTCAGATGCTTCATTGTGTCTAATGATAATTTTCATAATGCTTCCTTCCAAATTAACGGATTATAAACAAAGTTCCAATCCTATTTACGACCTTAAGGGTTAATTTTCCAAAACCGGAGATATAAGTATTATATTGTTTACAACCAGAAAGTCAAATATTAATTTTCATAGACTTTGCTTGATAATCGGCTTACTTCTAAACAAACTTTCAACCCCTATATAAACTATTTAGAGATTTTCCATAAATGGGGTTAAGAAAGTTCTATCATTCCCAACCAGAAAGCTAAATGCAATTTTTACAGTCCTTGTTTCCAAATTAACGGATTTTAAAATAAAGATATTGACTAACTTTCGTAGTACTGGCTTTCCAATTGGCAAATTTTTAAATAAACTGTCAATCTTTATTTCACCAACTTAAGGGTTGATTTTCTAAAAATGGTGACATAAGTATTTAATGAATTTCTATCGGAAACCCAAATACCGATTTTCGTAGAGTTTACATCAAAACTCTCATACAAATCTTCAACCCTTATTTAACCCACATAGGGGTTGATTTTCCATAAACGGTAGAATTAAAGTTCTACTATATATAACCAGTAAGGCAATGGCTAACTTTCATAGTGGTGGCTTCCAAAATGGCAAATTTAAAAATAAGCTGACAACCCCTATTTAACCACATTAATTGTTGATTTTTGAAAAACTCTTAAATTCGATTTTTATTATTTTATATCAGAAAGCTAAATATTCTTAGTGCGCTTCTATTCTAGCTATTCTAGATTATTAGCGATTCTAGCTTCAGTAACTTAGACAAAACCTTGATTACTACGTTTTGAACATGAGTATCTTTTCGCTCTTATATATATACAGGTGAATTTTTCAAACGGGCCTTCAGGGCCAAATCCGAAACTATAAGGATTAGCGAAAAATGCTGAAAGGAGTTACGAGGCCGATTTTGATAAAAACGAAAACGGCATCATTACTTTTTTAGAATAACTTTTTCCATAGCCGGGAATCGAACGAGTTCTTTTTGAAAAAAAAAAATACACCCTCTATATTATTCCACTGTCTGATAGTGTTGCTTATAAGGATCAAAACCTGGGAAGTAAAGATAAATGACAAACTAAAGGAAAAGCGTAAATTTTAAGAAAATACATATTTTTTCATATTAATTTGGCAGTTAAGTTCCCGACATTCATTAATTTAAACATTTCGCGTATTAACATTTTTTTTTGGCTCAATGTATCTAATTATTAGAAAGCGGACGTTTTGTTCTCCAAGAATTTATATTTTATGGCTGAGTTAGTTAAGGTTATTTTTAGAACCATCATAATAGATTTAACTTGTTATGTGCGGAGTTTCGTTTATTACAGATGGAAAGTTGACAATTTCCAAAATGACTTTTTTCGAGTCAGATCCGAGTGATTACTAAACAAAGAGAGATATATCATATTTAACGTTTAAACGAAATTTTAAACAACAATAAGAATTTACTATTTAATCAGTTATCTATTTTTATTAAAAAATAAATCCTAAAAACGGTGGTAAATTATTTGCCAAACTATTACTTTCTCATACTATGCCCTATGTCATGGTCATAACATCGAATAATTAGTTGAATAACCAACAAATTCTTCAATGGTATGACTTATGTATGTTTCTAAAAAAATATACATTAATCATTTGTTATGTATAATTCTTAAGAATTAGTATGCCAATGTATGAAAAAATATGTATTTTCTTCAAGATTTTCCTTTTCCTTTCATTTGTCACATAACAATACTTCCCAGAATTTGATCCTTATAAGCGACACTATCAGATAGTGGTATAATATAGAAGGTGTATTTTTTTCAAAATGAACTCGTTCGATTCCCGGCTAAGGAAAATATATTTTTAAAAAGCATTTTTCGCTAATCCTTATAGTTTCGGATTTGGCCCTGAAGGCCTATTTGAAAAATTCACCCTGTATATAGAATAGAATAGATAAATGTCTAATAAAAGACGGTAGATGGTAAGGAGCTCCATATAATTATCGAAAATGAAATAAATAACATTATCACTTGTGTCGTTCAGTCTAGACACCTATTATACAGGGTGAATCTCCATAAAGTGCACATATTGAAACAGGTAAAATTAAACCGCATTTTGTCGACAAAAAAAATATAAAAAAAATAAAATTTTTTTTTTTGGTTTTACGACCTTTTGAATTTTTTTTGGGAATTGTGCATCTGAAGTAAATAAATCGCTATAACTTTTAAACTAAGAGGGTTATCAGGTTTAAACAAAAATAACAATGATTGCCAATGATAGGCCGTACTGATCCATGAAAAAAATAAACAAAAAAAAAATCATCTTCCCAGGAAAAAAATGTCAGATTAGTGCAAAAAAGCACTTTTTTTTAGGTAAAATTTTCAGTAATCATCAATTTCCTCAAAATAATCTAGGCATTTTATTTTTTTATTATTATTTAATGCAATTCTGCGTCGTATTAGCTTTCAAACACTAAAAAAACCACGCCTCTAACTCAAGTATAAAGTTTGCTAGGAACGTTTTAAAAAAGATACTCATGACGCGACGCACGTGCGCCCTAATAAAACTGGTATAGTCCGACTCATAATTAGATGTCCAAAATATAAACAAAAGAAACTATCAAAAATATGTTTCAATGGTAAATTCATGGTAGTTTCTTATTTTTGACGATATTAAAGTAATAAAACAGTAATAAAATAAATCTTTAATAATTAAAAAAAAAAACACTAGTTTGTATTAAAAATGTTATTTATTACCAACACCCTTAAAAACTGCCTTTGTTTAAGCGCTCGTAGGAAACTTTATACTTAAGTTAGAGGCATGCTTTTTTTAGTGTTTGAAAGCTAATACGACGTAGAATTACATTAAATAATAAAAATAAAATAAAAAGCCTAGATTATTTTGAGGAAATTCACGATTACTGAAATTTAACCTAAAAAAAATTGCTTACTTCACACTAATCTGACTATTTTTTTCTGGGAAGATAAACTTTTTTGTTTTTTTTTTCATGGATCAGTACGGTCTATAATTGGCATTCATTGTAATTTTTGTTTGAACATGATAACTCTTTTAGTTCAAAAGTTATAGCGATTTATTTACTTTAGGTGCACAATTCCAAAAAAAAAACTTCAAAAGGTCGTAAAACCCAAAAAAAAAAATTTTTTATTATTTTTTTTGTCGACAAAATGCGGTTTAATTTTACCTGTTTCAATATGTGCACTTTATGGAGATTCACCCTGTATAACCTTATATATAAACTCCTTTGCAAAAAAAACGGGCACCTTACACACACACTTTACCTTAGCTTTTCTATGGGTAAATATTATTATATTTTTAGTATGTCATTAGCTTGGATGACTAGAAATTTCTTATTATCAATGAGAATCTAGTTTTTTAACACTTTTATCCTGGTATCGGTGTTTTAGTCAATGTAAACAGAGAGCCGTGTTAAAATGGACATTTTTATGGGTATAATGAAATTAAGACTACGAGTATTTTTATGGTATTTTAATAAAAGAGACATTAAAAAATAAAAATTAATAACGAGTATGACCTCCTCTTGCAGCGATTACGGCATGTAATCGTCTTGGCATGCTTCCCACCAGGCTTTTGATGGTGTCCTGTGGAATGTGTTCCCACTCAGTCGAGATTACACGTTTAAGCTCTCTGATGTTTTGTGGAGGTGGTTGGACAGATCGTACTCGCCTTTTTAGGAGGTCCCAAACATGCTCAATGGGGTTAAGGTCGGGGCTCCGCGCTGGCCAATCCAAACGACGAATACCGACCTCTTGCATATAAGCATCTACGTCGCCAGAACGGTGGGCCCGAGCATTATCGTCCATGTAAATGGCATCTTCACCAATTACAGTCAGTGCGGGTTGTGCATTTTGAGAAAGGATTTCTGTTATGTACCTATGCGCATTTAGTGAGCCATTTTCTATGAATACTATCTCGGTACGATAGTTGGAAGTTACGCCCGCCCAAAACATAACGGACCCTCCACCATAAGGGGTGATTTCTTCAAAACACACATCGGCATAGCGTTCCCCTGGTCTTCGTAACACTCGCCGACGTCGGTCCTCACCATGCAGACAAATTCGAGCCTCATCGGAGAAGAGTACGCTACTCCAGTTACCTGGTGTCCAAGATAGGCAATTTCTAGCGAACCTCAACCGCGCAATCCGGTGCTCACGGAGTAACTTGGGGGCCCGCGCTGGTCGTCGACTACGTATATCAGCAGCTAAAAGTCTTCTCCTCACAGTCCATAGGCTAACTTGTGCTCCTCGTACCTCTTCAAAGTTTCTTTTGAGGTCTATGTAACTGCATTTGCGGTTCCTCAGCGCCTGAGTCACTAAAAAGCGATCGTCTCGCGGCTGTGTGCAACGTTTTCTCCCAGAACCTTGCCTTCTCTGAACGGAACCTGTCTCTTGGTATCGAGTCCAGGTTCTTTGTACGGTTGAACGACTCACGTTTAACCGCTGTGAGACGTAACATTGGCTACACCCCTCTTCCAGCAGCGCTATAATTTTACTAGCTCTCATTGCTTTTTCTGCCATTACGATAGACACAAAGATATCTGTTTTAAGTCACAATAAGGCAGAATTATGCGATAAACATAAATTGTTGTACTAAAAATAACGAAAAGTTACTTTTAGTTGCTTGATAACCTTTTAACCGCAAACCCGCGAAAAGTGTCACAAAATGAAAAAGGGATTAATAATTTAAAAAACAAAAGTTTTGAATTTGGAATGAACTTTTTTTCATACCCAGACTCTTTATTAAGTGCCAGTAACATAGTTTGGCTATTAAAACCTCTGAAGAACTAAATTATTACCAATAATGTTAAAAAATCAAACCCGCCCGTTTTTTTTGCAAAGGAGTGTATATATATATATGTTGTATAATATATAGTAATATATTATTGCTATTATACTGTTATTAGTGTAATAATACAATTTAAATAATTTATGCAAATACTTAATTAGAATTGAATTGCCGTGTGATTTTGAAAAAAATTGCATATTGTAACGTAATATTATTTTATTGTTTAGGTGTACAATATCAAAACTTCAAATGATTATTTAATGTGATTGTGGAAATGTACCCGGCAGGTACCTGATGTTGTCTCTGTAGTTCAGGGACTAGAATAGGGCTACGGTATCCCCTGCCTGTCGTGGGAGGCAACTAAGAGGGGGCTTCCGGGGTTGCGGGCGGCAAGAGTGGGAGCTCGAACCGTCCGGCAAGCGACCCCGGGAAGGACGGCGGTATGTGTGGTCGCATACCGTCGTAAACACTACATGGTGTGGGAGGAGCGAAAGCTGCTCCCCTAGGGTAGGGCCCGTTGGGCATCGCGCTTGGAGGGCTCCGGTTGTGTTCCATTGGAGATCCCGGAGTTCTCCAACAAGTGCTGAGGACGGCCACCGGGGGCGTCGCTCCCACGTCGTCGGGTACCTTTTGAAGATTTCCCCATCGAGAAAAAAAAGGGTACCTGATTTAGAGACCCATACTGCTTTTTAGCTGGATCTTCTCATAACCAGCCATCTTAAAAACCAAGTGACGGTCAAGGCTCCTCTTGGATCTTCTAAGCATTGCTTGGTAAGTTCTTCTGTGCCCTTGTCGTGTCTCACGGGGGCTGGACCTCCTGGGAAGCGTCACGTTTGGGACTACAGGTGTGCTAATTGGGACGTGTTCCGGGAAATTTGACATTAATATCCGTGGAGATTCTACGTGGCGATCCTAGCACGTGCACTGAGTCTGGCGGACGTGATCCGGCGGGGTATGACATGCTTCATTCCAAACTCTGTCGTATCCGTCGGTGGCTGAAATCAGCCCAGGTTTAGGAACACTTGCGCTAAGGCGTTAAGTCATAAACAAGAGGTCTACCAAGCCTGGACATCAGCGTACGTGCGCTAATCGCAAGACCGCCGGCTCCGAACTGCACCTAACAGTGCCTCTCGTTCAGCAAGGAAGCATATGGCCAAGGCGAACAAATTGGCAGAATTGATTAGAGACTTCTTGGTTACCCATTCGGGAGTCGAGTTTTCTGGCCGCTGGCCAAAGCTGTCGAAGGGAACTTCTGTGTTCCTTGTTACCGCCCTTGCGAGCATGTTTCCGCCCTTGCGAGCTTGTTACCGACCAGACTATTTTCTGGCCCACACGGCAATGCAGAAAGACAATCTTCTGGGCATCCTTTTACAGGCGAGCATCTATTGTCCCTTGATGTCAAGAAGTCGAGGGGGACGGATGATATCCCCTTGGTGGTGTTGAGGACGTGTGCTCCCTAATTGGCTCCCATCTTAAAGCGCCCGTTTTTGCTTTCGTCCACTACTAGTCAAGTACCGTCTTCGTGGTAGGTCCTTGGTGGTTCGCATTCTGGACATTCGTTCTGGACATTGCGCAGGATTTTGACCTGGCACTGTCTGGCACAGGGTCCTTCTTGCGAAGCTTTGATCTTACGGTTTTCCCAAGAGGTCATGCGCATGGGTAACTAAGTTTCCTATCGGAGCGGCACATCAAAGTCGTCGACGGGGGTTGCTCAGACACGAATCCCGTTAACGCTGGCGTGCCCCAGGGCTAATTTTACAGAACATAGATAAAATATATTGGTATGCGGTTGATAGTACGGGAGATGCATCGTATACCGGCCGTGCAAACATCTCTCGGACTCTCATGAAAGAAAGCAGATTTCGACTTGTGTGTGAAATTGAGGACCCTCTGGAGCATCTGGAGGTATCGACATGGGGTCGACTTAACCTTATTGAGTTCAACCCCACGAAGTCTACGCATTTACCGCTAAAAATTCCATTAGTCATAGCGCCATGGTTCCAAGGTATTCCAAGGTATTGAGGTAAGTACTCACCATTGATAAAAGTGTGATCTTGGGAGTTGATATATCGTATGACGTGCAGTACTGGCGTTATTTGGCCGTTAAAGCCAAGTTGGTGTCAAGAAAGCTGAGCGTCTTGAACGGAGCGAAGTGGTACTTCGCTGCGGGGCAGTTCTCCTTCTGTTGTATAAGGCAAAAGTGAGACCCCACATGGAGTACTGCCCCCATCTCTTGGCAGGGGCGCCGCAATACCAACCTAACCCACTTAATTCCGTCCAGAAACGTGCGATCCGAATCGTCAACGATCCTAGCACCTCTGATTGGTTAGAACCTTTAAGCTTGCGGAGGTACATAGATTCCTACTGGCCTGTGTGTTCTACCGGCTTTACAATGGTGAGCGGTTCGAGGAACTATCTAACCTGGTGCCTACGTTACCATTCGTTCATAGCACGACTCGCCGAAGAATGAGTTCCATTCACATCAGCTTCCTCCACGGTTCATTTTGAACGATCATTTTTGCCGCGTACGTGCAAAATTTGGAATGAAATTCTTCCTGAAGTATTCCCTGAGCGCTATGACATGGGGCTCTTTAAGAGGGGTGCAAAAAGAATTCTCCTCCAAAGCCGGCTATGCATTGGCGACTCCTCTGGTGTTGCAAATGTCCATAGGCGACGGTGACTGCTTTCCACCAGGTAGCCCGTCTGCCTTATCGTTAGGTATAAATATAAAAAAGGTCGTGCCCGAAGATTCTTATAAAGTAAAATCCACTAAAGAGATTTTAAAGTATATTGTGTACTAACATTGTATTTCATATGAATGATTCCCGGAATATTCCCGGTTTGACTAGTTAAGCTAATTATCTAGTCAAGATTGATTCCTTCAAACGTTTGGATTAAAGATTAAATAAGAATAGTTTAGCATCAAATCCTCATCACCATATAAATTCCAATCTAAATAAAATAATACTTTTTACATTTCTGCCGTATTCAAGGTCGTATAACGTAAAATGCGATTGGCGTTGCAATGGCATGAAAGGCGCCAGAGGTCCGAACAATCGCCATGAAATCTAAAACTGGATTGGATGGTTCTTAGTCTTAGACCTACAGCTATAGATGAGCTATGAGATAAACAAAAAAACTCGAATGTTAATTATAAAACCAAAACTACAAACAGGAGAGTTCGCCTTACGAACTTTAACTTTTATTTAAAACTTGAGAAAAAAGGATTCTGCAGAACGTCTCGATTTTTCGCCTTTGACAACTTTCAGGGAAGTGGATGGGAGAGATTATTCCTTGTGGGATCGCATATAAAGATATATAAATGAATCGCATATAAACAAATATAATAAATCGACGACAATGCTCTTCGACGTTACCAACATCCAGTTTTAATGCATATTTACCTTAAACTGAAAGAAATTCCATTAACTTTGTCAAGTGTTTCCATTACCATAATGTATATTTATTTGTTATATGCATATTTATTTATATATTTATAAAAATAAGAACACAACTCTGCCTGGATAATTATACCACCTTATAATTTTATCTTACTAGTAGAAATAGGGTTAAACAGCAACTTTTATTGCTTACAATCTGCAATTGTAATTCTAAACTTACTTAGAGAACACTTACGAGAAAATTCAAATTAGGAGTGACGGAGACGCCGAGAGCGTAGATAGCGTCCTCCGGCGCGGTGTCCCTGTAGTACCGGGACCAGAATAGGGCAACGGTATCCCCTGCCTGTCGTAAGAGGCGACTAAAAGGGGGCTTCCGGGGTTGCGGGCGGCAAGAGTGGGAGCTAAAACCGTCCAGCAAGCGACCCCGGGAAGGACAGCGGTTTGTGTGGTCGCATATCGCTGTAATCACCAGGGGATTTAAGAGGAGCGTAAATTGCTCCCCCCAGGGCATCGCGTTAGAAGGACTCCGGTTGGGTTCCGTTGGAGATCCCGGAGTTCTCCACCAAACGCTGAGGACGGCCACCAGGGGGGGTTCTAGTGCGGTAAAAATCCCACATAACCCGGCGTCACTCCCATGGCGTCGGGTACCTTTTGAAGGTTTCCCCCTCGTCAACAAAAAAAAAAAAAAAAAGGAGTGGCCTATTTTTGTCCCGCTAGTATATTTCTATTAAATTTTAGGATTAAAATACCGGTTCATTTCGTAGATATATCTAAAGGAGCTAACAGGCTCGCAATTATACTTTCCATATTTTTAAGCATTTCCTGTAACTTAATTGTAGAATCTTTGTTTGGTGTCGTCCTCGACTCACGTTCACCTATCTTTGACATTTCTAGTATAGGGACGTATTATAGTATTTTAGTATATCGTAATAGATAATTGTCTTATCGCAATAAGATGTCTATCGCAAAATGTTCCTTGAACAGAATGTATTTTTTCTACGACAGAAGTTTAGAGGAATTTCCTCTGATGCGAGTGCATTAAATGAACTAGTTTTGTAGTTTTATAGTAACGTGAATAATTTGGAAATACGTTATTTCTTTGCTTATTTATATTTATGTTGAAATTTAAAATATTGATGGCAGCCCTTGACGGATTTCCTTGCGTTTCTCATTAAATTCATAAAGATTTGAATACCTACATATGTTATTCCACATCTGCATCTTGGAGAATAAATAGGTACGTAGGGAATAGGGTTTCTGATTTTCCGGCATATTTTTTCCCTGCCCACGGGATTTCCCGACCACATTTTTCCGGGAATTCCCGGGAACTCGAGAAATTTTCAAATCATCGATCCTATGTCTCCAACCTACTCTACTCTAACCCTAACTCTAATTCTTATTTCTGGGCATTGCCCACTTCTTACAACTGGGGGATGCCTGGACCGTATTATACTACGCTACTCTGCTATACGAATTCGTGGAAAGACTATACGAATATGCTATACGAATTCGTGGAATTAGTTGCCGATCCATGTCAAATGTTATATCCATTATCCGTAAGGCCTCTAACAAGGTTTAACGAATGGTTTAAAGTTTTAAACTGTGTATAAAGAGCCGCCCTTGTGTTAGTCCGAGTACATAGTAATAGAGTAACTGTAATCCACCCCAGATAGGATTAAATTTCTACCTAAGGCAACAGATGCACCCTTACACCTGAAGACTAAGCTGGAACGCCTTAAAATGTTTGTTTCCCTTACCGCATCCTTCAAACCGGAACAAAGCAGCGTTTAATACTTTCGTTTTTAGTTAGAAATACGAGTAAGTGTGGCGGTGGTGTCGCTGGGGTCGAACCGCAATGGTATTTACCATCTTCAAATCCTACTTGACAGCCTACAACTCCATGTCACACCCGTATAGGTTGTTGTTGTGCGAATGGGGTGACTCGAAGAATCCATCTCAGCTAGTTTACGTGCGGAAAACATGGAGGGCATTCTTACCCCAAATTCCTCATTGCCTGAATTTGAAAGTATTCGAGTCAGTGAAGATATGATCCTTTACTGTAGGCTTTAGAAACCTCAAATCCGAAAACTCAAAGTCGAAGAAAGCTATGCTTGGAATTAGGTAGGACCAGCCACATCACTCGATAGGACCGACCGATATAATCAATGATAGTCTTGCCCTCCAAAGACTTTAAAAATAATTAATAAACGCAAAACAATCTCAATCGAGGGCTCCGAGTTTAAAATCCTAGGCACCGCAGGCGGACGTACAGCGAATCTTTAATAAAATAATGTTCCAGTCTTAACAATGAGTAGTTAAATATCACACCTTTTTCTAGCCAGAGTTGTATTAGGGCTATGTATAATGGTGGCTGCTATAACAATAAATACTAAAAATAAAAAGGTTTAAAATATAATAAATACAAGAAACCGCTATTTTTCGTTCTCTATTGTTTTTCGTTTTAATCTATTGAACGTAATAGGTAGACTATTAAAATGTTCATAATGCATGTACTTCAATGGCTGCAATAATAATTAATACTACAAATAAAAAAAAATGAAAATTTTGGTGGTACGAAACTCCCTGGGTGCGCGAGTTCGACTTGCACTTGGCCAATTTTATTTATATAATAAGAGACCCATGTCCAGCAGTGTTTCTCAAAGGGCTAATGAATGGAGGGACAAAATAAGAGTGCCTCATTTGTAAATATATTTCTTACATTGACATGATTCTTAATTTGTTAAACATATTTCATTTCCGTCAGCTTGTGTAATGTAATGGTAGTGTTTACTACCATTACAATGTGGTTGAAACTTTGGTATTAATTTGTGCTTAAATGATATTCTTAAGCGATAGGTTCTACATTAAAATTGTAAATATGTTCCGATTGAGTATTGCAAGTTCAAATCTTCATAAATGTTAAAAGCTATGAGTAACACGGACGAGGGCATTGATTTTGACGTCGTTTTCATCAGTTCTTGAGGGGCGTCCTGAACGAAGTTGGTCTTTAATAGACATTTTTCTATTTTTAAAACGTGAAAACCAATCGTAAACTCTTGTTATACTTAAGGCAGCATCCCCATAAGCGATCTTAAGCATTACAATAGTTTCCGCGGCCGATTTCCCCAACAGGAAACAAAATTTCACAGCCGCGTGTTTTTGCCAAAATGTAAAAAGTTGTATTACAAAAAAAATCTTACAGGCGAATCTTACACCTACACCCTGGCGCAGGTGGCGTGACCCTAACGCGAATGTGGTCAAACAATAGGTTCCCCTACTCTCCCTCCCCACCACAGCGTCATTACCGGAACTTATGGGTCCCCGTATATTATTCTCGTATATTTTGATATTGACAAATTCTAACGCAACAGCTTTCAAGAGTTCAAAATAATGAAATGCCTAAACTCGCTACTAGCAGTTTGTCGTTATATTTGAAACAGGTACCCACATACATTCTAAAATTCCAAGGAAAATGAACCAAAAATAAACTCAATAAATTAACTGGGTTGAATAAGAAAAGGTATTTCGTATGGACAGCTATTGCGTGGACCTTATTTGTAAATGACGTGGGCTTTATGAAAAAAATATTTATTCTTTTAGCAATTACTTCGTTCGGTGCTAAAAGACTATGCGAAAATAATAAAAAATAACTGAAATGGAAAGAAGTCCTCAAAAGGTGTTTTTTATCAACGTAATTGCAAATTAATATAAAAATACACATTACCATGAAAAATGTCACGTCAAATACCATAGATATCTACGCTTAGTCAATCGTTAAACTATGCAGTGACATCGTAACTTTTACTCTAATATTAGGCTCGGAGTAGCTTACTTCTTCCCTACTACGTATTTATTAATTCTGAATTTGAATAAATCTTCATTACGACTAGTTTTAAAGTTACTCTTGCTCTAATCAACATTTATTTAACAGCCATTCCATTTTAGTCGATTTTACTTCATTTAAAATTCCATCTTAACCAGTTCATAAGTGATATGTCCTTAACACACCCAGGAACAAGCCTTTTTTTTTGTTGACGAGGGGGAAACCTTCAAAAGGTACCCTATGCCGTGGGAGCGGCACGGGGTTATGTGGGATTCTTACCACACTAAAACCCCCCCGGTGGCCGTCCTCGGCGCTGCGTAGAGGACTCCGGGATCTCCAACGGAACGCAACCGGAGTCCACTTGGCGCGTTGCCCCGTCGGACTCCGCCCAGGTGAGCTTGAAACTCACCCCACCATCTGGTGTTCACGACGGTATGCGACCACACATACCGCCGTCCATCCCGGGGTTGCTGGCCGGGCGGTTCGAGCTCCCACTCTTGCCGTCCGCAACCCCGGAAGCCCCCTTTTAGTCGCCTCTTACGACAGGCAGGGGATACCGTAGCCCTATTCTGGTCCCGGAACTACAGGGACAGCCCAGGAACAAGCCTGGCGATATATTAACAATATTAGTTACAATTACTATAAATATGGTCCAGTAACATGTTGACATTTGTTAAATCAAATAAAATGTTTTTATTTCTGTTAATAAATAATTATGCAAGTAGTTCTCAGTGCTAGATAACAAAATAACAGATAAAACACAATTTAAATACAATTGGAGACCACGTGATGAGCCATTTATGACAGTTTTTATTGTTCCATGATGACAACCCACTGTTTCTTTATTTCAAGGTCATACTGATCCTCCCTTATCAATTCTATGCTGTCGGTAGTGCCAACTGGCGCTCGAAATCTTAGTCTTCAAGCTGTTTGTTAAAATATGCCCTTTATAAACTTCATTTACCAGGCCAGGGACCGGTCCGTACTTCAAGAAGGCACCTCATCGATTGCTAGTACTTTGAATGATGTGCTCTAGTCTGTTACCTCTTCAGCGAATGATGATAACGATATCGATTATTGCTCGTTTATAAGTTATCGTTACTACGTTTTTATGTATTGATAACATACCGACTAGTCAGGGTATACAAATATTTTTGGCATAGGGCTTATGGCAAGTTACGCGAATCCAGACCGCGAAAGGGAGGAATATATATACATAATTGGATCGCCTGCTGTTCTATTTCGATCAATTTATTTCTGTTATACAAATACCTATCTAGAATACGAGACAACCCAGCCGTGACCCGCGCTATAAATAACAAGTTCAGTAACGGATGTGTCTAAGACTGTTCTAAAATTCTATTTTTTTGAGTGGATTCTCAATAAAATAAATTTAAATATTTATTATACATATCCCACTTGAAATTATTATTGTCATTTGTGTCATTAAGGCACGACTGATATAAGGATTTGATGTGCAACATACCGTGAAAACTTAGTAAAAACTCACAACCCGACCTAAAAGCCTTAACAATATCTAAAGTTAATGTCAATAATTACCATTAGCTAACGATGACTGCAGTGTTTGTGAGGTAGGAAAACAATTAAAATGAAAATGACTGGTTATTTCTTAAGATTGATGGTACAATGGAATAATAACATTTCATTTATTTTCATTACAAAAAAAATACAATTGGCGCATTGGGAAAAATATTACACGGTGTTCATGTCGGTCAATCAGGTCGGTATTTATTATATGTATTTTTTAAATTTTATAGTCCTATACCTCCGCCACGACGCGAAGTGAATTGAAGTAAACAATCCGATATTAGTCCGATCCTAAAAATACTAATTGCCTCGTTTTCATGTTTAATTGAACTGATAACTTTTAATTAAAATATATTCATTATTTCTATGCTTCATTACATGCGAAACACTTTTACAACTTTAATATTGTTGCGTTTAGATGAAGTGAAGTGAAATAAATTTTAAGTGAATTACTGATAACAGCGATAACCACTATAAATAGGCGAATGCCAATTCATTTATTATACTTTTTCCTAATGCACACCAGAGCAGCGTGTCGGAATATAATTATCTACCAATTTACATTCCATTGTAATAATAGACTCTATGCATATAATATCATCAAATTCTATTTCGATGATATATAAACAGCATTATATTATGTACAAGCAATATAAATTTAATGAATACACGTTTGAATACAAATTAACAAATTAATTTTGCGAGATTAGAATCGAAAGCTAAGAGTAAAGTCAAGGTCAAATATTTATTTACAATATGGACTTCATAACATACAATCAATATTGATAGAAAACAACCTTAATTATATAATATTATTTATAAATAAATTGCACTGTCGAAAAAAGGTTATTGTTTTTGCCTCTTATCGGTTGCTAAGCAACCATTGTTGGTAAACAATCTTCTTCCAATTTGGCTGACGTATAGATGAAATGTTTGAGAAATATGGTTTAGTTGATTCTCAGTGCGTTTTAAAATTTAGGCGAAAGATTATGATTATCGAGGGGTTGCAAATTACTTCTAAGAAACACTAACGCGAAATCTGTGATTAATTTAACGTAGGATTGTTATATGTAGTTCATTACTGTTAATCCTGGGCAACATTCTCCAAAAGTGGAAACGTTAACATTTTTACAGCCGGTTCTTGTGCTCATTATATACTGTATAAATCAATTCATCGGAACATATAAAATTTAGTTAAAACTTGTACAGACTTGATTAAAAGCTAATTAACGCTTTTTGAAGGAATTATATGATCACAAACAAGACAATAAAAAAGAGAAAATTGTCAAATGCTCAGTATGTAAATTTAGCTTATTTTGCACTTAAATTTATTTATATTATGTTTAAATTCATCGACTCATTTTGGCTACAAAGCCTGCCAACGACGTCTATACGACATATACATAATAATTATGTCTATTTTCCGTTGTCACACATTAATTTTGGTAGCAAAAATATGTTGTGACTTTTGTAATATGTATTTCTAAAGACATTATCAAGAACATTTTTTTTACAATAGTCAAACACAAAATACCGTTCAATCATGAAGATATATGAGTAACAAGAAAAATATAGCTAAGAGCAGCTTTAGTTTCCTTAATATGTAGCAAAAAGAGTTAATGATTGTACGCAGCTTAGCCTCAGATCAGTCAGGGCATGACTTAGTACATTTTTGCTTAAAAGTTTATTAAATTTAGAGACAGGGATGCATACGATATAATTTGTTGATTCATATTGTTAGGATATTTTTCTTGTCTGTCACGTTTGACGACACTATTAAATTGCCCGATGACTAATGTAAATGACTGTATAGGTTCCGACAGACTGCTTGTTTGTAGTCGAGTGCTACACGAGTGAAGTTGTTCAACTTCGTGTAGTTGTGTCTGGTTGAAATAGTCTGCACACGGCGGAGGCTGCGTGTAGGAGTTGTCGCATTGAAGTAGGTACAGTTGTTACTTTTCCTACTACACTAGTGTCATAAACGAAGACGAAAACCGTAACGTTCTACATGGATAAATCCATGTGTTATGTTTCAATGCGGAAGCCAATTACCTATTTCATGATCTATTCAAAATGACGAAAGATAAAAATATTTTTCCACTACCTTAGCATATGGTATGCTTTCAATAAATTATTATTTATTTAAAAGAATCCATTTTACTACACATCTCGTTATACGTACATCGCTTAGAATAAGCTGCATATGATCTGCGCGAACTTCACGATCGATAGCAGGCGTAGACGCCACACAACTGCAGTCGAATGCGTGCGGTTCAGGTAACGAATGTATGTATGTAGTTGAGGTCGTAACTGCGTGCTATTTTAACCCGAAAGCATATAGTTTAACACATGAATTGCATACATGCAGTACCGAGCTGATACCGAGAACGAGATTATTTCGGGCCGATATCGGCGGCCGGGATGACGGTGCTCGGGTGACGGGCGTGCGGTGGACAAGCGGCTATAGTCAATGTATGTACGCTACTTCGGCTCCTTCATTAATTATCGGTATCGGCTCGGTGAAGGTGGCGGTGGACAAACGGCGTAAGGGACCTATGTAAGTGTCGCTGCTTTACTACACCCAAACGCACTCATTTGGTTTTCTTATCCCTATTAAGAAATTTATGAAATAATCCTATCAACTACTTATTAAAACATCTGTCTTAATACATTCCTACTCCAGTTTTAAGTAAGCAACACATTGTCTGAGGGAGATTTATATAACTAGACTTTTGCGTACATTGTAAATAAAGTATATCTGTGCAGGTGTCGGTATAAAGAAAAACGTTTTATGTACAACTGTGTACATGAGGCAACTGGTTGTAGTTTACGATTTACGCAATTTTTTATGTAAATTGTCTTCTGAACACACCTATTCACAATTAGCGTGGGCTGATAATAATATTAGACTCTGACAATTATCAATGCGTAGCTCATTTCAATGCTATTTAAATCATTGCATAATATGGTCCTCCAGCTCCATACTGCCTCTCACTTATGAACATATCTCAGCCTCGTTTTAAGAAGATAAAATCTTATGGTTTCCCTCAGAGGTTATACTTAAATGGTCCGTTTTTGTCTGAGAGGTAAATTAAGATCGAAGTCCATGCATATTGAGTAGATTTTAATATTTTGGACTACGCCAGCGTAGTCCAAAAGTCTAACCGAAAGCGGAATCCAATATATCTTTATAATTGAGACATAACTGCTGTAATTTGGAAATAAGATTAATTTAAACATGTTAAGTTCAGTCTTATTTATATGAACTAAAATTTGGGAGGTTTTTGCGTTTAATACCATTCCTCACGACTTTACAGCAATTCTCTGTGGAGGAGCTATGCATGATTTACAAAACAAAGGTGACGGCACTATTTATGGAGCCGCACAATCGGGTGACTCTACCTGCGTGTGGACTGTTTCCACAAGTTGCGAGACTTGCTTGTCTGCGTCGCGTCGATGTGATTGCAATATTAATTCATATCTTGTAGCGGTTCGCAGGACCCGGCCAGATTATATATTAAGGTGACGGAATTACTGCTGTCGCTGCACTCGTTTCGGTCGCCAGGCTGCGAAACCAGAATAAAAGAAAATTATTATTAATATGCGAAAATACTACGTCTCCTGATGATACATAATTTTATCTAAATATCCAGAAAACCAAAATACTGGGTGTATTTGACACTCTCTTTTGTTTCTTTTTGCTGGACAGGAATAATTTAACAGAGTCGTAGGAAATCAGGACCATACGGTACGGATGGTACAGGTTGGTGGCCGTCAGTCGGCGTCGGATATGATCAAATCGCCCACAATACTTCCGACAAGATTTAACAACTGCTACCCAGTGATTACTATCGGGATAAATCATAGAATGCTTAACGTGGGGCACGGTACTCTCCACACCGAACGTAAGAACGAAAGCGTAGAACACTCGAGGTTATGTGCTCTTATACCGATTTCGGATAAACCTCTTTATTAGATCCAGATTTATGATGAATGTTGCTGATAGTTACTTCAAATTAAAATATGTAACATAAACGTTATACCACGGTACAAATATCTATATATATCCTTATACTGTGGTTATATATTACTATTTCATCATTTTATATGCGGTCATTCGTTGCCTAAATAATTTTCAATCACGAGTTACTTCACGAGGTCAACTTCATCTTTGTTTGAATTAATGTTTCGGTCAAATATTTTAGTGTAAAAAGTGGAATAATTGAGAACGGTACGAGTGCTTCTATTCTTATACATTTAATTTAGTATATGTTTACAATAATCGTTTAATTTTATCCTCATAAATAATACATATTATTTGTTATACAGCTCACTTGTGTGATCATTAAAGCAGCCGCGCCTCTAATGTGTCTTTTAAAAAGTCATATTCGATTAATATGTAAACGAATTCTTATGTTAATCAACTTTTAACACCAATTTTTCCACACAGTTACCAGTGGCATTGTGGTACCAGCACTCATGGAAAAATCCTTATTTTGTGATATTAGCAGCCAGAAATTAGTGACGAAATTAAAATTAATTTCAAATTAGTGACGAAGCGCAAAAAAAATACTGATTATAGTATCGACATTTTTGTCAATTTCGTCCTGGCCATTTTCATACAATTGGACGCCCAATTATTCTTTCTTTTTCATAATTTGGAACCATTCTTGGTACTGATTTTTCTCATGCGTCAAAATGAAAGTAATATTAAAATTATTTTTTGTTTTTTTTTTTTACATAATTTGTCGATCAGAATAGTTTCTTATAACAGGGGATTCCATTGAAGATAATATAAGACGAAATGTTGATTGTTGTTCTTAAAAATAAAAATTAAAATGGCGGTATTTTATACTCGGAATTTATTATTTTAGGTTTTAGGATTATTTTAGGTTTTTTTTACCTACTACCTTTAAAAATTAATGGAATATGTTGATCGAACTACATTATAGGTACCTACTATCAGTTAAAACCGACCATCAAACTATCGTCGGATATTTTCGATTTTGAGGTTATGTAACATTTCGGTAAATAACTTCAGAACCCGGGTGCCGATCTAAAAAAGAATTATTGGTGGTAGTATTTGGTTAATTATACATCGTCCACAACAAGTTTCAATTTGATGCAACTCTGGACGGCGGTCCATACTTTCATGGGCATTGTCCTTTAGATATGTACTCATTTATAAATACATCATGAATACCATAACGTTATTTCTTTGCAGAGGGGAAGAGAGCGCAGGCAACGCTTGTGCTATGGCGGCTTCAGCTGCTGCACCGGCCACTTGGCGTGGCACTAATGACAGTGCCACCGAATATTGCCGTCGTGGTAACACACCCGCGTCTTACACCAGGTATCAACGGAACAACTCTAATGCACCCTATGCCACACCGCCTTCCAATGTCGAAAGGTACATATAAAGTCTACTTGTACTTTGCATTTAAGTCTTGTCCGCTTCACTAATTTATAGTCCGGCTCTCATCATATGGAATATTTGATTTACGAATTATTTTTTATAGCTATAACCTGCAGATATTTTTTAATTGGCTTTTAATGAAATAGCAACGTATCGTTCGATACAAAAATAATACATACTAATTTTATCATTTGCTCGTAAGAAATGGTGGTGGTACTAACTGTATTCATGTACCAAGTTACATTGTAACACTAATTATATTTTTTCTACTTTTTGACGATATATGTACCTATAAACATGTATAATCCTTTTTATAATTACTATTGTAATAATGAATGATCGATATTTCTTGCAATTTACTAGGTTTTGTATAACATATTTATGAAATAAAATGTATATGAATGTAAAATACAGTAATTATAATATATGGTATATTATGCCACGTAATTACGACTATATAATTATGCGTTTATTTATAAATTATGTGTGTACGGGAAAAGCTATACGAATGCTCACTGTGTATGTTTCCTAGTAGATCATAGTATTTAACAATAATATTATATATGTTATAGTCAAAGTCCGATACACAGTCTCTTCGCGGAAGGACTGGTTTATCCTAGGTTTGGCCAAAGCCATCAGGCAATCCCCGAAATACATTTCAATTTCGCCCTTTGCCTGAAGTATTTTTAGTCAAACCCAGGAGCTCCTAACTTTTCAGTCAAACGTCGAAAGTAAATTATTCTGTTTCGGTTTTGGCCTAGTCAATCCTAGAAGCGACTGCACAACTCGGTCAAACGTTGATCTGAACATGTTTAAACAGGTTCATAATGTCTCTCGCGGTGTTCCGACCGATTGTTTTGTCATTTCATGTTCGTTCATTGAGCGTGCGGGCGTGTAATTGTGTAAAATTGAAGATGAGTGAGGTTAGGTTAGGTTAGGTTTTTTAAATTATTAAAACAATAAACATCAAAATTTTAAAAATGTTATTTTTTTATACCTAATCTTACAAACCAACCTCCGTATATTCCAAAGCATTTATTTATTTATTTTATACTTTATTGCACATCGTACAAAAGGTGGGCCTAATGCCACACGGCATTTTCTGAAAGCATCTCAAATATAAAAGTGAAAATCACGTAAACTGACCAATCAGGTGTCAGAACTGGCAGAGTTAAGCGGTTCTTAAGACTTGAAAGCTGCTTAAATGATAAAATGCTTCCAAATATACGAAGATAAGACACTTCATACCTATATCGGAGTTTGACTCGTCAAACCCCGATTTAATAAAATTGTGTTTTGACGTTTGCCTGACCAAATTAGTCTCTCCCAGGTTTGACGAAAATTGTTTAGTCAAAGGCCGAAAATTTACATTTGTTTGGGCTTTGACTAAGTCGTTCAGTCTGACCTGAGGATTGACCAGTCCAACCTAGGAGCGCCGGAGCTTCGGAGTTTGCCTATAACATATATACAATTCTCGTGTCATAATGTTAGTTACCGTACTCCTCCGAAAGGGCTGTACCGATTTTCACCTAATTTTATATGCATATTCAGTAGGTCTGAGAATCGGCTACTAACTATTTGTCATACCCCTAAATGATAAGGGTTGTTCACCCTTAAAATTTTTATTTATATGGCAACATCGTGTATTTGTAAAAAGTGTGGTCTTCGCTATTGACTGAAATTAAAATTGTTTAGCCAAGCAAGAGTTCATTTCAATAAAGAAAAAATATTGTGGTCAAATATTACTATTATTATTTGGTAAGAGAATGTCAATAGTTGAAAAACGCAATAATACAATACAGTACAATACAAAAATTCTTTATTGCACAACAAAGAAAAATAGAACAAACTGATAATATGGTAACTGGTATAATGGTAGTTTTGAAACAGATAAAAGCATGAAAAATATGTACCTAAGGTATAAAGTTGTAAGTTTATAATTTTGGCTACGACCATAAACACATTAATATAAGATGCATAGCCTGATTGACAATTGACTTAAAATATTATTTTATTAATAAAACCACCAGTACCAGTACAAAAATGAACCATCAGTAAAGTAACAAAGCAATTGCAATAAACAGGTTATGTACCTTACTTTATCGTGTTCGTCCGTTCGTGCGTCATCAACAATAACGTGCTTCACTGCATGCTAACTACATCTTTCTTATCAAGTATACTTCAGAAATTGCATGAATCAGTACCAAACAAGGAAAATTATGGTAATAATGTATACCGGTGTATCTGTTACAGCCAAAGTGATAAATTCTGATATTACACCTGGTATCTAGCCATTATGTATAATATCTACTCTACTTGGTCGAAGTGATAAATAACACGGAATTAATTAGCCCGTATACCTATATAATATTTTCAAAGACTTGGATAAAGTAATAAAACAGGTACAGGTAAAGATTAGAAGTTTCTATTTCAACTTTTCTTAAGCATAAATTATATTTTTTGTAATTTTATAATGATCCGCATATCCAATAATAGACATTGAGATTTTTTTACGCTCAGTCTCTGTACACGATGTACGTAAATCAGCTATGGGGTGGAGTAATATAATACATGCCTTCTATTATCTCTGATCGTTTATTTATATTTTAAGTACATACTGACTTAACACGACTTGGACCATAAATACCAAGCCTGTATGAAATTCTTTGGGTATGGTTAGGTTAGGTTGGAACATAAAATTAAGCCGGATAAAATAATTAGTTTATCACATTTTTTATTTATTTATTGCACCTCTATAAAAATAACAGATACAATAGGGCATATTGGACAAATCAATTATTACACGTATGCATAAAAACCAGGCATTATTTATAATAGCTATTTGATCACTTTGACTGTAACATATCCATTATTATCATATTTAAGCTTATACATGCAAAAACGTCTTTAACAAATTAGTGTAAAAATAAAACACAAAAAAATGTGTCACTAAAACTAAAAATATAAATAAATAAACTGCCTGGTCTTTACGAGTTAAGTCCAGTGTAAAATTGAGTTTTACTCAATTCATTCATCATTAACGGTGTAACGGTCAAATTGGTACGCAGGATTATGGATTCCACTTTAATGCTAAATGACAACTGGCAGTTGGCACTGACTTAAGGCAGCCTACATATTCCACTTTAATGCCAAATGACAACTGGCACTGACTTAAGACAGCCTACATATGTAGCCTTTTTTGGATTAAACTTACAGATTATCATTGGCTTTATCATCTGAATAAATTACGTTAAATCTAATGCATCAAAGCAATTTTAAAATCGTATGCAATTTCTAAGTATTACAATGATTACTCATCAACAAGGCAAATAGCTTATTGTTAGATATCTATATCTACTGTCTATAATCTTATAAAAACAAGACAGTAACTTGATGAGTTTTAACATTTTTTCCATCAGTAGAACAACTCCTCATCATCGGTGGTACGCGAGCGGAGAACGGGCGGGCGCGGGCGCGTGCGCGGGTGCTGGCGCGGGCGGCACGACGGGCGGCGAGAGCACGCCGAGCACGCCGGGCGGCGTGGCGGACGTGCGCCGCCGCCACTCGGGCTCGGGCTCGTCGCGCTCCGACTCGAGCTCGCCCGAGCCCAGCGACACGTCGCGCGCCTCCACGCCCGCCGCCCCGCCACCGCTCGTGCACCACGCCAACCACCGCACACCACCCGCCCATCCTCACCAGGTTCGACATCTATTTTATATACAAGTTGATATGTTTGCTTCCTGACGTATGGTAAAATAGTTTAGACTTTGAATTAAATTTCATACAAATATTATTGAATAAAATTATGAGATACAAGATGTAAATTTTTTATATAGATTTTTGAATGGCATGCACATTTTCCAATTTGACAATTCATTTTGTTTTGACTAGGTGTTATTTTATTTATGACAGAGGGCATCAACGGCGAATGGAAGACCCTTAGCCATATGTGTAAGAAATTTGCCGACGAGATCGACCGACAGTTCCCTGAAAGATGGTCTCTACCATGAATATAAGAAGCATGGGAAGGTGGTGTGGGTGAAGGTGGTCGGCCAATGTGCCGATCGGTACGCGGTTGTACGTTTTAAGAAACCGTCCGATGTAGACAAGGCACTGGAAGTGTCGCAAGATAAACTTTTTTTTGGATGCAAGATCTCAGTGGCACCACACCAAAATTGCGACGAAGACTGCGAATCTGCGAAACCCTACGAGACTGATATTGACGAATATCATCCAAAGGTATGTTGACTCTTACTGTTTCTTAATTTTGATACAAAACCTTGTAAAAAATACATGGAAAATTGATTTATTACACAGCTACATTATTTCATTCACTTGTATTAATTATTTGTAATTGTTGAACTTCATGAAAATGGTTTGAAGATAGCTTCACCGCCTCTTTTCCATTAACGAAGCCCTTTTGTTTTGTGTTGATAAGTGGTATTAAAAGTTTTGTACAGAATTTATTTGGAATAAAAATCATACATAAATATACATGTATGTGTTGTTCATACACCTACCTATCTATGTATATTCGGATATGGTGAATTTTTTAAATAATATTGAAACTATTTTATTGCAGGCGACAAGAACTTTATTTATTGGAAATCTAGAAAAGGATGTTACGCAACAGCAGTTACGAGAGAAATTCAAACACTTTGGTAGAATAATCGAGATCGACATAAAGAAAGGTAGCGGAGGTGGTGCAGGTTACGCGTTCTGTCAATACGCGTCGATATCGAGCGTGGTGGAGGCGATCCGGGCCATGGACGGCGAGTACGTGGGCGGCTCGCGTGTCAAGCTGGGCTTCGGCAAGCCCGTGGCCACCACTTGCGTATGGGTCGATGGCCTCACCGAACATACCGAAAAACAGGTACATGTACGTTACGTAACTGTGTTATTGGATAAGAATTAGTTGACTGAAATTAATCTCTCGTTAGAGTTTACGTATGTTTGTTTATGTTTATTTGTTGCTATTGGTAATCTAAAACTTGTAAAGAATGTTAGTACTTAGTACGGAGAGTGAAACGCCATAGTAATAAAGTTTGTTAATGTATATGACCGTTTTTGGATTTCGTGCGTTACGATTTATATTTATTAGTAACGGTTAACCTTGTCTAATGATCTCACATGAAGTGAGTTAATTTATATAATACCATATTTTTAATGTATTAAATTACCATTATTCCTCCCTTACATTAGTTTCCTTATTCTATTTAAGATAATAATATATGATAATCCCAAATTTCGTAAGTGGTAAATAATTAGCCAAGTGCAAGTCGAATTGGTATACACAGCATTGTAAAAATTTAAAATGAAAAATGCCGGCTTTTTTAAGAGTCCGTTAATTTTGTAATATCTTGCGATTTGTAATTTCTGCTAATAAAATCAAAGTTTGTATCTATTAAGGTTAAAGAGATATAAAGCTCTGTGACAGTTGGTTAGCCATCGGGGACTTGGTTTATAGGTTCATGTTTTTATTCTTTTGGTACGAAATCCTAAAACGTCTAAAATATAAAAATGTTCATGTGACGCCTGCGAATATTGCCTCGTAAGGTGGGGTCTCAATGCGTATAGTCCGATTCATAATTAGGTGTCCAAAATATAAACAAAGGTGTTAACCTATAAACAAAATAAGTTTCAAATGATAGTTTGTTATTTTTGACGATATTAAAGTTATAAAATGATAATAAAATAATAATCTTAATAAATTGAGATCAATTAACATTTTCCAATATTTATATTACCTCAATTTCGTCCCATAAAGTAATAATAATACAAACAAAGTTTATGGTAGAAAATGATAATGGTGATACAACCGGGATCCAAAACATTTTTTTTTGCCCCCATTTTTAAGTTTCGTAGCTGAAGATATTCATCTTAGTGCTCGTGGTCGAACTTGAATATGTTCTCGATCTCATAGCGCGTTTATTAAATTTTGTGTAGTTGTTAAAGTTTTTGTTTTTTGTTGAGTTTGTTAAAATTTTTGATTCTTGTTAATTTTTTAAAGGTTTACAATATCTGTTATCGTATTTCGACAATTACATTTCTTTGTTTACGTTATGTCGACCTAATTATGAATCGGACTGTTGAGTGGCGGTGATCTAACGCTGGGTGCGCACTGCAGGTGCTGGGCGCGGTATCGCGGTGCGGCGCGGCGACGTCCGTGTGCGTGGACCGCGCGGCGGGCGCGGCGCTCGTGCACTTCGAGCAGGCGGCCGCCGCCGGCGCCGCCGTGCGCGAGCTGCGCCGCGTCGCCGCGCAGGCCTCCGCCGCGGAGCCCTCGCACCCGCGCCTCTGCGTCGACTACGCGTCGCGCGAGTGCCAGGTCCGATCCTACACCCCGCTCGTCTCGCTCGCGATACGATACAAATAGGCATGATGACTGCATTAAAAATCAAAGAATAAATAAATGATTGATGATGACAAAAACAATATATTGAAAGGATTCTCAAAAATGACCCAATTAAAAAAAAGGTTAAGATTTATTATATTTTCAATACAATATAAAATAGCAATCGGCCATCTTGTCTGAAACGCTAATCGGGGCGCGAATGAGGTAATTTTTGGGTATGTCTCTGAATTGCTTGAACCTTTGTATGGGATGTTCTTTGTCATCATGCCTATTTTCATTGTTTATTTTTATTGTTAAAGTTCAAAATGTGGCGCACGGCCCCATTAGTTTTGGATCTATTGGAGACCTTTCCTCACGAGCTCCGACCGGTCGCTATGCGGTCACGGCGATTAGTTATAATTTTCAAAATCTCAAAAACTATACTAGAGTCGAATCGTTCAATAGTTAGACGACTAGGACCCTCGTTCCAGTGTGTGCTAATTATCCGTTCGTCGTTCCAGGAAGCCTTCTACGAGCAACTGGAGAAGCACGGCGGGTCGTCGTCGCTGACGGGCACGGAGCGGCTGCCGACGGAGCCGCGCTACGGCGCCGCGTCGCGCCACGAGCCGCCGCGGTACGTGCACTTTCCCTATTGTTCTCGTTCCGGTCGGCCGGCGCGTCGAGCGGAGGCTGATGGTTGTATTCGATGGTGCAGGTACGACGGGTGCGGCTCCCGGTCGCGGGCGCCTAGTTTTGGTCGCGGCACCTCTCGAACGCGATATACGGCACACGAGCACTACGATTCGGCGGACTACGCGGCAGATAGACGGTACAGGTACTCGATAACTTGGGCACCTACTGCGTTGTGCGCTGGATTTACTAACATAACCGAATCATAAACCTGATACTAATCCATAGAAATGAGATCGAATACGCGCGACGGCTCTTGACGTAATTGGTTTACTGCCTTTGTATAAAAGTATGTAAGTAGAAATAAGTACTAGTTGTGTACTGGTTTCCAGTTTAACAAATCACAATTTTGGTGTTTGTATTACTTATATTATTTTTTATATATTTGATTTATCCACTTAGTAGCGGTATAGAACAGACTAATTATGGTGCATAAGGTTTTATATAATCTACAAATTATTAGTTAAAGACAAAATCTAAATTTACAGCTTGCTTGTAAACTGAAAAACTTATATTACTTATATTTATTTATATACTGGTATGTGTGTACATATGGATCTTATATGTATAGTGGTGAACATTTATTTAAGGACTGCTAGAACTATATTATAAATATATTTTTTTGCCATTTTCCATCAAAATATAAATAATATTCCTTTTTAATGCAATTAGTGGAGTTAAACATTTTACGAATTTATCAATAAATTATCAATAAATTATTATTCAAAAAAATAATTCTTAATGAGTTAATTGGAGTCCCTCACACAATAACGATTCTCTTCTAGATTAAAAATTGAGAAATAAAATAATAAATTTTAATGCCCTGTTATTTTTCAATGAACATCCATAGTTTACATAAGTACATGTATTCTAATTTGAAATTGTTTTATTTTCTGAATATTATATTTCGTTTCGCATTATGAAAAATCATAAGGGTTGCTAGTTATTCCAGTCAGAAACTCATCTTAACAGAAAAACGGGTGGAAGTTGAATGACGGGGGTCAGACAATAATAGTAGTATTTGTCAATTTAAACCTAACTCGCATGAAACAATTATGTTTTAAGGGGTTCTTTTAAAATGGTGTATTTATCGTTGTTTTATTTTCTCCTCGTAGGGTATACGACGACTTAGGTTCCAGTCCGCAAACCGACGAAGCTACTTACGAAGAACGTTTGCAGTCCGTCGTCGTCTCACCACATCGAGCTCATCGGCACCGCCGTGACTCTAGCCCCGAAGAACGAAAGCACTCCAAGGTGAGACATCACAAAACATCTATACAAGTTCCTTGCTCATGCATCGCATAAAAAAGATAGATATATCGTGCCATGGCTGTATGTTTTAAATTGTAGAATTCATTCGTAATGTCGTGTTCGACAGGAGCGTCATAGAAGCGTCGGCGGTACCTCTCGACGGTCTCGGTCGGGGTCGCGCGGCGAGCGCCACGCGCCGCGCCGCCGCCACCGCCGCCGCCGCGACGGCTCCGGCTCGCGCGCGGGCACCCCGCTGCGCGACGAGCCCGACGCGCCGCCCACCGAGCCGCGCCGGCCGCCGCGCGAGCGCCCGCCGCTGCCGATGAGCCTGCCGCTGCCCAAGTTCGCCGTGCAGCTGCTGCGCGCCGCGCCGCCGGCCCCGCGCCAGCCGCCGCCGCCCGCGCCCGCGCCCGACTCGCCGCCGCGCCCGCCCTCCGCCTCCTCCTCTAGCGGCGGCTCCGCGCCCCACTCGCCCTCGCTGGAGGAGCGCATTCGTTCGCTCGACGAAAAGTACGAGAAGTGGAGCGGTTCGGCGCGCGCCGCCGCCGATGCGCCGGATCGGACGCGCCTCCGACACCGGCTGCTCGAGGTGGACATTAACGAGGTGAAGCCCTCGGAAGTGGTTCGATCGTTGCTCGCGAAACGATCCGTGTTCGACGAGGACTCGGAGCGGCTGGAAGGCGCCGCGCGAGCCCCGAGCCCGACTGGAAGCCCGCGGGCACGGGGTTCTGCGCCGCTACCCCGTGCATTGAGGTATCCCTTTCCGTCACACGCGCCACCCGAGCCCGACGGCGACCCCGACCGTCCTGAGCGTTCCGAACGTTCTGAGCGTCCCGAACGCTCCGAACGCATCGAGCGCTCCGATCGGCCCGTGGACCCACGCTTGGCTCGTATGGATCGCCCCGAGCGTCCCGCCCAGCCCGAAAGGCTGCTCAAGGTGAACGAGGCTGACTATAGAATGGAACCTCGAGGGCGTCCGAGGACACCATCGACGGATAAACTTATGACGGATATCTGCGACTCGAAGTCGAACCAAACCATCGAGAGGGACCGGTCTGACTCTGATAAGGAATCTACGAGAAAAATAATCGGAAGATGGCGACGTGAATCATGCAGTGCTAAAGAAGAGGAAAAAAGTTTTAATTGTATCGACGCAGGTGATATTTTAGAAGCTTTGCGAGACAATCTGAACAGTGAAGCGCTTATTTGCCCGGGTTCTCAAGACAGATCTCAAGATAAAGACGGGTTAAATATAGGCGATAAACTACTTACCCCAGAAACATCAAATAAAACCACTAGTGATATTATTGAGAACTGTGTATCTTCGGAATCCTCTTACGTATCTAAACCAGAGTCGGAAATAGTTTCTCGAGACAAAACCAAGATGACTTGGATCCAGAGCAATAGCAATCAAGAGAAGATTGTTCAATCAGAGAAGTCTATAATGGATGACGGTACTCTTCAACAGTTTGAATTAAGTTCTCAACTCGAATTGCTTTCCAAAGATGGTCTTAAGTCTAAAACACTTGTTGATAGTAAACAAGACGAATCGAAAAGTCAAGCTAAGAATGATATTGAAAGACATAAGGAGAATTCAATTCAGAACCATATTAATGAAGAGATTTTATCTTTACAACTAAATGCAATAACCAGTATTGATCTCATCAATAAAACTTCTGAATCCAGTCATGAATCAAAATATAATGAAAGGAACGATAAAGATAGACACAACCATATAGAAACATTTCAGAAAGATAAATATGAAAAAGAAAATATTGAATTTGAAAAGTCTCATGATAAATTAAAACTTCTTAATAACGCATATTTTCATACTGATAAAAAAGTTTCGGAAAAGGAAAAAGATCATGAAGATAGTCTAAAAAACGAACGTGATAAGATTAGGCAAAACAAAGAAAGAATCGAAAAAGATAAACATGATAATGAAAAAGATAAAGTGAAAGCATCGAAAATTAACAAAAGTGAAAAAAATGAAAAGGAAAAGAAGTCTAAAGATGAAACGACTTCCCACAAACCACACTTGGAAAAAACAAACAAGAAGATAGAAAAAGATCAAGAAAGGACTGATGATAAGCATCGGGAATCTGAAAAACTGAAGCATGTTGATGAGAAAACGGTACGTCATGAAAATCATCGAAAAGATAGACATGAGAAAGAAAGATCGAAACATAATGCTGATTCAGAGTCATTCAATAAAATTAAAAAAGACGAAAAACACAAACATGAGCGTCCTAAGAAAGAAAATAGCGACTTAAAGCGTGACAACAAAAAGGATTCGGATCCTATTAAAAGTCGAAAATCTTCTAAAGATGAATCTTCCAGAGACCTCTGTCGCAAAGATTCCACCGATTCCTCTGCATCAAGAACTTCTCATGATTCGTCTAAACTAAGAGACTCTGATAGTAATGACACAAGGGATGAAACAAGAATAAAAAGTAAGTTATGTAATGACATTTCTAACAAGCACGAACTTGAAAAAGATGCCGGTATTAAACCTCTGGAATCAATGAAGTTAGATTCAAAACAAAAGATTAAAGTAGACCAAAAAGAGGATAAAGATTCAGATCAGAATTTTAAAACGAAGGGTGATGTTGAGGGCGCTTCGACGCAGCAAAAACACAAATCAGAAAATATTGAGAAACAAAGGCATTATTCTTTTGATTCATCAGGGGTGGATTCTAAACGAAAAGAGCGCTTGAATTCGTGTTCTAGTCTACCATCTAATATAGGACATAAACGAAGAATGTCATCTCAAGACAGCCTCGACTGTATAAATGACGATAATAAGAAAAGTAGGAATGACGTTAAATATCCGGAGCGCAGGGATTCAAAAGATTCTCGAAGTACAGAGCGACATAAAACTACCAAATTCAATAAGGGTCATTTTGCTAAAATAATAGAAAGTAAAACTAAGGATAACAAAAAAGATCAAGTGAAACCTCCTGATGATACATTTTTGCAAATTAAAGATGCTGATAATAAGGAAATGGGTGTTATCGATAAAAGTAAAAATTCAAAGAAAAGTCCCAAAGAAGAAACTGCTGAGAAAATTCTACCAAGCCCTTGTGTCCAAAGTGATGTATTACAAAATGATTTAGATTTTCTTGCCACTTTAGAGTTACGATCCAGCGAAGAAGATGAAAGACAAAAAGCTATGAGGAAAGAAATGAAAGAAAAGAAACGTATACAACAGCTGCAACAAATTCAGGAACTACAAATGCAACAGGATGCAATGCAGCAAGCAGAAATGAACAAAATGAAAGAGGACAAAAAACATAAAACAGATGATAAGAAAAAAGATCTAGCTCGCGAAAAGCGGATGTCAACGGACAGAAAGAGCAAAGATGAGAAGATCGACCATAACAAGCGCAAGAACCGTAAGCATGCGCAAAGCTCTGATACTTCAGATTCTGATGAACCAAAGAAACACTCAATTTTCGATATTGTTGATGATGGACCTACATATATTTCTATGTATGATAAGGTTAAAGCTCGTTCATGTAAAAATATGCAAAAACAAGAAGAAGAAAAACGCCAAGAAAAAATAAAGGCGAAGTTCAGTCAATTGAAACAAAGTAGAGCAAAGCGCGAAGAGAAGAAACGATCTAGTTGGGATGAAGATAGTGACTCGGAGCATGAAAGGCGTAAATCACACAAGACCTCCATCGACAGTTCCTCAGAAGACGATCATATTGTTATAAATAGCAAGAAACGAGATAAGTCACATATGATCAGCATTGATTATGATCGCCATAAATGCAACGACTACTTTAGCGCCCCGAGTAATGAAGAAGATTCTAGAAATAAATTATCACGGAAAAATTCCAGATCCCGGATTATGTCTGATACGTCGGACGACGAAGTTTCCAAAAGAAATTCTAGTAAAAGTCCTGTGTTCGTGAATAGAATTAAAAGAGAAATATTATCGGACTCAGAATCAAACTTATCAAAAGGTAAAGATAACGAAGGTATTCCCAAGGAAACTTGTGATGATAAAATAAAAAGGACTTCTTTATTAAACTTATTTGGAAAAAGTGACAGTGATGATTCAAAAGTAAAATTAAATTTAGACCTCGATAATGATTACAAAGTTTCGTTTCCATCCGCGATATCTAACGAAATTTCTTCTGAAACTGAATCCGTGTCATCTAACAGAAATGTTAGTGATCAGCGTAAAAAGCATAAAAAGAAACAGAAGAAACATAAGTTTTCATTCTCTGATGAGGAGTTTAGAATGGAAAATAGTCACGATACCATGGAAAGCGACATTAACCACAAATATGCAGATAAGAACAGAAAGCACAACAACAAAAAGGAGAAGCGAAAAGACAAAACTCGTGACAGTATCGATACAGACGATACTCGTGACGAAAAGAATAAATTTAGAAAAGAGAAAAAATCGCCTAATCATTCGTTTGATTTGGGTTCGGAAGTTTTGTCTAATAATATAAAGAAAGATGGAAAAATGGAAGATATATTTGGACCACTCTCTGACGAGTCAGATAAAGAACACAGTAGTTTGATGAATAGCAAATTAGAATTAGTATCTCATAATTATGAACCCATACTTAGTTCATCTAATGAGAAATCAACTCCGTGTAGCGAGGATGTCAAACATAAAGAAGATTTAAAACGTCGAAGAGAGAAAAAGCGCAAAGAAAAGCGGTACTTTTCTAGAGAAGATGATAATAGTCTAGACGTAGACGCCGTTAGTAAAGCAATTGAAGCTCGATTGTTTGCTGATACGGCGATGAGCGATGACACTCGAATTAAGGTAGAATCTATTATTGATAATCTAACAAAAACAAATCACAATGATGAACAATTTACAGATAATATTAGGTCTGATACTGCTAAAATTATTGATAAGCATACAGATAGACTGAAAAGGGAGAGTAGGGACAGAGAAAGAAAAAAGAAGAAAAAGAGGAACAAAGATGATCGGCAAAGTCGTAAAGAACATCATCATTTTTACCATAATGATAAAGATGATATTATGGACACATTTGACTCTTTCGAATGTACAAGAGATCTTGAAATCGTAACAAATACCATGTTATTGGATATCCCACTACCAAATGATGAACTAGTAAAAGATCCCACTAATAAGTCTGACGACTCTCTTTTACAATCCAGCTTACCTCGACTAACTGAGAGCCCTTCACTTGTACAATCTAACCCTAATAGTGAATGTAGTATCAGTAAGTGTAGAACCCCAGATGTTATGATAGTAGATGATAAGAGTAATAATGAATATGAAGAAACTAAGTGCATTGAGGTCCATGATATACCAATGCCGCCACCTCCATTTGAAAATGTCGTGCAAAATATATGTGATGTACCACTGCCTAAAGATCCTCTTCCAATTATTGATATTGAATCAACGAATACTGAATCAATACCAATACCCAGTATAGAAATAGACGTAAGTAGTGAAGATAGCAATGAAAATGCGGTTCGGAGTATATCAAATCTGGACGAAGACTCTGAGAAGCATTCGGAAAAAGTTGATACACCTACCTGTAAAGTGGATAAAAAATTGGAAGAAAAGCCCAGAGCCATTATTTCACAGGAGGAGACCGAAGATGCTGTCGCTGCACTCTTAGGAGAAAGTTTCGGAGGGAAGGTAGACGCATTTGCTAATTGTTACGAAGAAGTTGAAAATAATCCTTCCCTTCAAATTGAAATAGAAAGCACGACTATAGAAAGTGAAAATATTCCCGAAGAAGATGCGGAAGAGATGAGACAAGCCGTTCAAAATTTAAATGCATGTGAAATGGAAATGAAACCTGATACGCCTGTGTCAGATAGTGATCTTTTATTGATCGATACTGACACCGAGGAAGCAGAAGAAACACCGCAAGATGCTATTGAAAGATTGCCCATTAATATAATTGCGACAAACCAAGCCCTGAATAAAGATCAGAAAACAACTGTACAGTCAAATATACCCAAAACTAGTGACGTATCGAGTATAATAATTTCTAAGCCAAAGTCCACATTAGTTCATTCGCTAAATCCAGAAAATGAAACTAATATTAAGTTGAATGAAAAAGAAATAAAGATTCCTCTTATTAAGCGAGACTCTATTCATCATTTAACAGCAATCACAACATCTACGGGTACACCAGTTATTACATCATGGACATTATCTAACTCCAAATTGATGGAACCTCAAGTTATAAACATACCATCAAATTCGGTTGCTAATAGAGATTCAAACGAAAATAAACCAAAACATATTACCGCCAACATTGTGCAAATTAAGGCTCCTCAAAATCAAAACGTACAAATCAATAGTCCCCTGAGGCCCGTGATTAACGCCAATCGCGTCAACGCACCGTATCAGGTGATAAACCAGATCATCCGTCCTCCGGTATCGAACATGCAACCTCCTACCATAAAAATACCCGAACCGCACATACTATATCAAAAACCTCAAGGAATCGTCATATCACCTAGAATGACGAACGATCCCAAACTGCAGAGCCCGAAAGCGAGTCCGCAGGGTGAAACTGTAACTTCACCACGTCTCTCAAACATGACAGTTCTGAACACGTCGTCGGCGAGCTTGAACCATGTGAGCCAGCGCTCGCCCGGACAGGTGACGGTGGTGCGCATGCAGCAGCCGCCGCTCAGCCCGCTGCCCGCCCGCGCCGTCATGTCGCCCAACAGGCCCAACTCCGTGCTCGTCCAAACTCAAGGAGCTCCGTTACATTTCAACCGGCTGCCCGTCACGCCCGTGTTGGCTCCTATTTCCAAGCAGATCAGCGGCAACAATTTGATTCAACAGAATAAATCTGTCGTCACTAATTCCGCTTTGATTCAACAACAAAAACTCCAAAGTAAGATTGCGGAACCGAGGAAAAATGATCAACGAATCGGCTCCGAAGGCGTCGATAACGCTAAGATAATTTTATCTCCAACTAGATTGCAGCCTACCACGAATGCCACGGTTTTGGCACAGAATCGCCTAATTTCAATGCAGAATGCTGTCCATGTAGAAAAGATGAATTCCTCTTTACATTTATCTAACAAAGTATTAATCAACAGTAAAAGCCCCATAACAGATAAAAAGGAAAGTCCCATACAAAAATCTGAAAACCACACCCCTTTTGGATCCCCGCCTGTAATTCATGTAACAGGAATCAATCATTCGGTTGCACCTATTATTCAAAATTATACAAAGCCAATAGTATGTACTATACAGCAACCGAATACTGTAAATAGAGGACACAACACCAATGTTATACATGCATTGAATTCACAGCGGTTATTGACAACTACGCCGATGACTAGTGTCATACAATTGGATACAAGTAAAGTGCCACCTTCTGTTTTATCTATGGCAACGATTAGACAACCCACAGTTCTAACAAAGTCTGACTCATCGCATGCAGCTGCTATTACAACATCGAGCCTTACAAAAGTTGTAATGACTCCTGTATTATTTAAAACAAACACTAATTCAAAAAGTTCTATTACAATGAATACAAAAGTGGATCAAGAACATGCAGATAATAATACCCCCACACCGAATAGCTCATCATCGCAAGAAAGTGAAAAAATTATCAAAAACACTGAGTATGTAGATAAAGATCGCGAAATTATTAAATCTTCAGTAGCTTCAGAGCAATTATCGAAATGTGAAACAGATTTTGAAGAACTACTTAAAGATAATACAAATGAAATTAAAGTTACTAATAACCCTGAAAAGAAACTGGAAATAAATGTTGGAAAATCTATAACTGTATTAACTCAATGTTCCGAAAGACGAAATAGTATAGATAGTCGTGGAAAGGAAGTTCTTAACAAGATAGAATCTAATAAAGCTGAAGAAAAGAAAAACCAAGATCCGTTATTGGTTAATGATAACAATGAACACAATGAAAGTAAAACTAGTGATAAAGTTGATGAGGTGAAGGGTAATAAGGAGGAAAACATGAATAATCCGATTGTTGTTGAACAAACGCTAAAGGAAGACCGTGACAGTGTCGTAAGTGATGAAAAATGCAATACGCTCTCAAAAATGGATGATTCAGAAAATAATAAAGTTACAAGCAACGGTGAAACAAATACTTTGTCAGATATAAGGAAAAACACAAAAGACGATAATAACGATATTTTTGATTCTTTAGCTCTTAACTTGGATAAAGCGTCAAGTGAAGAAAAACATTCGGATGAAAATGATTTTTGGTCTGCTAAAGATGTAAATATAGAATCAGTGATAAAGAAAGTCGATTCTTTATGTAACGAAAGTTCAGATTTAAACGTAGAGAAAGAAGTCATTATAAGTAACGATACTGATGAATCAAATCTAACAGAGCCGACAATTCAGAACGTTTCGTTTGATGAACCTGAGTTAAGTAAAGTTTTACCTCAACCGGAACCGCAACCTGAACCCCAACCTCCCGCGGAAAATATTATTGCAGATGAACCTGTCATACAAAAAACTACAGGTACTGGTAAAAGAGGAGGACGTAGCATCCGGGGGAAAAGATCTGAAAAGGTTCAAGAAAGAGTACAAACCCGACAAATCTCCAAACCTGCAAGAGGTACTGGAGCTTCTAAACGTGGTCGGGGAAGAGCAAAAGTAGACAAAAAAATTAAAAGCTTAGTAAGCAGCAGTGTTAATAACATCCCTGGAGACGTATATGATTTTCATGAAGACTCAGGTGACGAATCTGCTTCCACTAAACCAGAAAATAGACCCCGTCTCATTTTAACTATCAAGAGCCCCGGGAATGGCCAGTCTAATGCCACACCTACATCCACATTGAGCATAACGCAAAAAGATGTGAAAGCTATTGAAAAACCAAGCAAGGAAGACAACAATAAGATAGAAGTCTTCGCGTCTCCGTCAACAAATACCCGAAAATCCAGAAGACTTCAAGAGAAAGATGTTCAACGGAGTACTGTAGATGACGTAATTGACGACGTCATCAAAGGCTCGTCAGCACAATCCAAAACAATCAAAGATCCTAAAAAGAGGGCTGTTAGGCAGGCAAACACAAAAATTACCATCGAAAAACCTCAGGGATCAGACACAAGAAAGTCACCGAGGGGCGCTAAAAGGACAAGAGATCGTAGTCTTTCGGATACGTCCATCGATAGTAACGAAGAAGCTCCCAGGAGAGACGATGTTGCCAAGGATGCGAAAGTGCCTAAGCTCGCGGAACCAATCGCTGTGGCTAAGCCGGAATCCGAACCACCTGTGGCCCATTTGCCAGCGTCTGTGGTCACGTCATCCGTTCCAGCTCCGACTCCAATACAGGCCCCAGTTCCGGTTTCCGCCTCAATTGCAGTTTCGGTCGCAGCTCCAATTCCGGCTTCAGTATCAGTTCCGGTATCGGTATCGGTTCCAGTTCCAGTACCGGTTCCGGCTCCGGCTCCCGTTCCTGTTCCCGTTCCGCAGCCCACTTCGACTCCGATTATGAAGCCTCCGAAGAAGATGATATCGGAAATCAGCGCAAAACTGGCCAGCGCCTTCGAGAACGCGGTCGCCGCAACCGCAGCCCCCGCCGTGCCCATGGCGCATTCGGAACGAATCGTACCTCCGCCGGAACGACCGTTTGTGGAGGTGGAGCGACTGACGGCACCACCGATGCGAGAGCCCAAGAACGCAGAGCCGGTGCTCGTAATGGCGGGTGCGATGGGGGCGATGGCAGGCGACTGCGCAGCTGCCGGCGAGGCGGCGTTTGCGAGGCGATTGGTCGACAACGTGCCCGGCGCCATGGTGCCGGTGGGCGCCACGGAGGCGACGGACGCTCGCGGCCAGTCGCCCGCATTGCCGCACCGCCCACCCTCCACGCACCGTCCGGCCGACCGAGCCACTCCTATCCTCGTGCGGTAAGTTATATTTTTATTTTGTCTACCACCATAAACAATTTAAATAAGTAATATCCTGTTGAATTTTCGATGTAGTACCTTTATTTAATTTATTACTGTCTGTACCGTTCACTACGTAATAGGAAGTAAGGAAACAGTTTTGGGGGAAAGGTAGCGTAATAAAACCAATCCCGATGAGTGTCGGTTTTACACAAATTTATTTAAATAGAATACGTAGAAATGATAACTATGAAATTATGGGAGTGTGCATGAAAATGTCTGCATGTGTGCACTTACATACGAAAAATTGCCAATACGCATTATTGGCGTCACTTGTACGTGCAGTAGCTCCTACACTGTCCACAATAATAATACCCACTGACGTATTATTTTTTGATCTGATATTCAAGATTATTTCAAAGTATGTAACATGTCATAGAATTGACTATAAAAAATATTTATTATTATTTATATTTACATATTATAATAGAGATGTTTATATCCGTCCGTGCAGAGGTGGCGATGGCGATATGGGCGTGGCGGCGGCTGGAGTGGCGGGCGTTGCGGGCGTGGTGGGCGGCGTGCGCGGCTTCCGCGGCGCGTACGCCGGGCCCGCCAGCCTGCCGCGCGGCGCGCACCACCCGCAACACCCGCAACATCCGCAACATCCGCAACATCCGCAACACCCGCAACATCCGCAACATCCCCAACATCCGCAACATTCGCCGCATTCGCCGCATCCGCAACACTCTCCGCACGCTCTCGCCAAGCAGGTGCCGGTCATCGGGCCCCACCATCAACTCAATTCTGGTACGTTTCTCTTATATTTAACTTCGTTTTTTTAAGACAAGCTGTGCAAAATGTGTGAAAAAAATATAAGAATTGATAACAGTATTTTTTTAAGATTAATCGAGAGCAAACTAAGTCTAAAAATTTCGTATCCCAAAAATATTTGCTGGCTAGGCAAAGCGGAAAGAATATATTTGTGTTTTATGTATTTCAATTGTGCTTATAACAACATTTTGCTGTGCTAATACTTCTGGACAAAATAGGATAAACAAATAATGTTATTATTTTCTTTTTAATTTTTCGTTAATTTAATACTTTTTGTAATGTTTTAGCGTCTCGAGTCACCATCACGAGTGTGCCTGCAGTCAGCCCCCAGGGCCAGATATCGCTGGTGAGTTCAAATGACATTTTTATAATGAATTGTACCATCTACTGTCCGTATCCGGTTCACGGACACAATGACACATATTCAGATATCTCACAATGATACTTCTGTTCATGCTACCTGGGATAGTCGGCTGAATTAGTTAGAAGTCCTCCGCCGGCACACCAGCAAACATCACCTATCTCTTTGGTATATCAAAATGTAATATTAAAGTTATATGCGATAATTTATTACTGTTCCTGTATACTTTTTCTCAAAATGTGTATTTTGTTTGCAGGGCGAGAGAGGAATGTATCCCCATTTCTCACATCAACATTACCAAATGTATCAACAACATTTTCGAGCTACACAGGACCAGTGTCGGACTTCACCTTCACCATACAGGTTTGTTTAGAATATTTTTTGATATATTTTACGTTTGGTCTTCTTTTATTGAATGTAATGACTGTGGGAAATGTCGATTGGCATTGTATTCGTGCCTTATAGTCATTTTATGATCATTTTTATGCTTGTATTTTTACCCGACTAAGGAGGGTAATGTTTTCTAAGCGTATGTACGTCTCATTCTTTGGCACGCTCCTCAACCCATATGCATTGACGGATTTTAATGTAGAGTTGTCGTTGGATTTGTTTTAATTGTGGGAGTGAAATAGGATACATTTTTAAGCAGTGGCAGTCAACAATAATTTTCTATTGTTTTCTCTAGGCTATTTGGTCCTTCCGGTGAACTTATGTAATTTATCAGTATTAGTGGAAACATAGCCAGACGCAATAAATGATAATAATATTATGCTAGTCCGCTCTGAATATAGAAATTAATCTCGTTGCCATAGTAAATTATATGACTACACTTGCTCGCAACAACTTCAGAGCGGACTAGCAGGGTTGGCGCTGACTATACCTAATGCAATAAGTTTAAATGTTTAATGTGTGTGGTGTGCGCAGGTCGCTGGAGGCGGAGGGCTCGGAGGCGCCGACGCCGCCGCTGGAGCTGCGGCGGCCGGCGGGCGCGCGCGTGCCGCGGCCGGCGCACTCGCCCGCGCCGCCCGCCGCGCCCGCCGCGCCCGCGCCGCCCGCAGCGCCCGCCGCGCCGCCACCGGACCGACTCATCAGTGAGTATAACAATATTACATACAATTGGTATTATATTTTTTTTGAATCTCACAGAAAAAAGTATAAACTTTTTATTAAATAAACGCTATGTAAAAAAAAAAACGTACTATAGGCTGAGTCATTATTTGACTGATAAAACTGTGTGGTCTGAAGTAGCCCCAGCTCCACATGTACCACTAGGTTGAGAGCCATTGTATACAACTTTTTTTTAGAAGATATGTGTTTTGGAGTTTCTTTCGACGCTTCTTCTCCATAACGAAACAGCTTGTCAAGAGGTGGTAGTTGCATTGACATTCAAAAAGTGCTCTGTAACGAACCTATTTTGAATAAAAAATGTTGATTTGATATGGTCAAAATACTGTATAAAAAAGGAAAATAGATTAATACTATACATACTATAACACCGAATGATTTTTATATGAGCTGTAAGTGAATAGTTAGTACAGAAACTATACTGAATAAAAATGCCTTTTCTTTCGTTTGTCATTTATCATCACTAGTCACAATTTTATTCTTCTAAGTGATATTATCCTAAGGTAGAATAATATAGGATATGTTTTTTTTTTTACCAAAATCTAGAGGAAATTAAAAAATATATGGTTTTAGTCTTCATCAAAATCGGCCTCGTAACTACTTTCACCATTTTTCGTAATTTCGTATAGTTTAGTAATTTTTTTGATAACAGCACAGTTCTTTTTTATAAATATTTATTTAATCACAAAATTGGTACACATAAAATACATTTCATTATAACTTGCCAAACTGTACATACAGTTTGTTGGCAAAGTATATGCTCAGTTTGTATACACACGTATACGTGTTGTAATTGAGTATGTAATATTAATTTTTGATAACGTTTCGCAGTGTACGCAGTGGGTTGCGGCCGGTCGCCGCCGCCGGCGTACAGCACGTACCGGCCGGCGTCGTCGCTGCCGCCGCCCGGCGCGCTCGGCCCGCCGCACGCGTCGCAGGTGCCGCGCGAGGCGGACTCGCTACAGATGCTGCTACGGGTGAGTTGTTACACTTTACTCATTACCGAACACAACTTTATTTACAACCACAATCCACTCCGCTTTATTTATAACCAAACACTATAGTATAAGCGATGATAGCCTTATTTCGTTAATCTCATCACACTTAATAATCCTATCCTATCTTAATCATATCTGGAATTGATTACAGATGTCCATGGGCGGCAGTAGACACTTACGATCAGGTGGACTGCATGCTCGTGTGCTACTCCCGTATTATATAAAAAATAAAAACACCTCATTGTCTATGAAATTGTTGATGAAACAGTTCGTCATTCAACATTACCAATATATAATGCAATAAAAAGTTCACACTATTACTATAGTGAATATTTTAGTATTATCACTTACTTTTGTGCACAAAAATATTTTATTTAGATAGGACTTGTATGAGGTTATACCAAAACAATTCAGTGATATACCCTAAAATGACGTCATTCGCGGCCCGATAAGCGTTTCAGACAAGATGGCCGACTGCGGTATTTTATACTTTGATTTTATTAATAATGTAGTAAATCTTAGTTTTTTTTAAACTGGGTCAAATTTGAGAATCTTTTCAGTACAATGTTTTTACTTAAATCATTTATTCTTTGATTTTTTTATTACTGTAATCATGCCTATTCTAAACGAGTGTCTAATCGTTTGTGTTGTTTCGCAGCGTTACCCGGTGATGTGGCAGGGCCTGCTCGCGCTCAAGAACGACTCGGCCGCGGTGCAGATGCACTTTGTCGGCGGCAACCCCGGCGTCGCGGCGGACGCGCTCTCGCGCAACGCGGACGGCACGGCCGCATCGCTGCTGCGCATCGCGCAACGCATGCGACTAGAACAGACACAACTCGACCAGGTGCACCGCAAGATGAAGGTAAATATTATTCAGTGAACTGGAAAACACAACGTTGTGGAATAGAGAAGTGGTGCAAATAATGAAGGTCTGGTACGGACGGATCTAGGACAACAGGTCGAAAAACAAGGAGATGGGACCGGACGACCTACAATTAACTTTGGGTCCCCTCTGGCTAAGAGTAGCTAATGATAAACAGCAATGGAAGTAGTTGGAGGAGGCCTATGCTGCAAGGCATACCGAGTTGAGAGACATTTTGTGAAAATAGAGTAACTAACTAATGTATTAGGAAAAGAAAGAAAAAAAAATGATCAATTCGGAAATAAAGGGCTATTATTATAAACTGAAAAACAATCTACAACAATGCATGGTGTTTGCAGAATAGAATCTTTGCAGAATTATTTTTGTATGTAAATAATTCCTGGTATTTATAGCGAGGAACGTGATAATGAACTCACAATAAACAACGTCTTTTGTACCAAACGGTTGAATTACAAATTTGAATGTGAACTATTTCAGTCCGTGTTAGCTAGTATCTATACTTCGAAAATTATACAGAGATTTCTATTGTATCACACATATTTGTTGTCATGTGTATTCCATTTAGCAGATTATAGTATACGCTTTTGTTGTTTTAAAAATATTAATAGAATCGATTCTAAGACTTTTGCAATACGTAAGTTAGAGTATTTTACATTTTGTTATATTTTTTGTACAGATGGACGTCGAACACTGCATGCTGTTGGCGCTGCCGTGCGGCCGCGACCACATGGACGTGTTGCAGCAGTCCACCAACCTGACGGCCGGCTTCATCACCTACCTGCAGCGCAAGCAGGCCGCCGGCATCGTCAACGTGGCCCCTACGCCCGGACACCAGCAGGTAAACACTCGTTTAAATCTACGGCAATACTTTTTTTTACATAATATAGGAGTAGCAGACGAGCATGCAGTCTACCTGATTGTAAATGGCTACTGCCGCCCATGGACATCTGTAATCAACCCCAGATAGGATTAGATATTCCTACCTGAGGTCGGCCACAGATGCGCCGCTACCCTTGAGGACTAAGCTGGAACGCTTCGGAAAAGTATGTCTCCCTTACCACACCTTTCAAACCAGAACACAGCAGCGCTTAACACTGCTGTTATAAGGCGCGTAGGTGTGGCGGTGGTGTCGCCGGAGTCGAAACACAAGGGGTTCTACCACCTTCAGAACAGCTTCTGTTAAAGCTTTACGACTTGATGGATATGGAAAATCATATAAGAGTGCATTTTGTAGCGTGCATTAAAATTGCGCTGATGTAACACATAACTTATATTTACTTTTGTTTATTGGTAGTATGCTAAGTGGAAATTTGTATGAATTGATATTATTTTATTAATAACGCCAAAGACATACGACTTCATTGAGCGTGTATATAAATAAATGTTTTATTACATTTCAATCAGTATAAGAATTTGGGCTTTGTCCGATTTAGGTTTAGTTTTTCTCAGTTAAATATTATTACGTTGATAATTGCATAACAAAGTCAGATTATTACTAAATACGTCGTTGTCCACAGTCGATGTACACGGTGCACATCTTCCCGTCGTGCGACTTCGCGAACGAGAACCTGACGCGCATCGCGCCCGACCTCATGCACCGCGTCACCAACATCGCGCACCTGCTGATCATCATCGCGACGGCCACCGCGTGAGGCGCGATACATCTCGGCTTGGACATTTTAAACCGATTATTTTAGTAACGCGTTGTAAATACGGCCAGGTTGTGAAACTTCATTTATAATTTGTTTTTTATCTTACGCGTCGACCTGGCGAGACGTCGCCGTGGGATACCCTCGATGTCGGACGAGACCGAGGGGGACGGCCGGACGCCCCGTCGCCCGGACGGTCGGACGGGAATCGCTATGGAATACCTCTAGAAGTGAAGCTCGTTGTAGTAGAGTAACGTTAGCGTATTTATTGTAACTGATAGGGCGCACTGCGCGGTTGTATAAAGTCTCACGTAGCTAAGTAAGCCGCCGTCACTTATTTAAGTTTTAGTTGTAACGAATAGCTTGTAAAATACTTTTGTTATGGTCGACTGGGCTCGACCTTATTCGGAGTTTAAAATTTATAAAAGTATGAGATGAAAAGTCAATCGAAGAAATATATTTAACTTTGGGTTCCGATTAGATGAATGGCGATCTATCGAGCATTTTTTTATTGTTAGTGTAAATTGTTATTTTGTTTTAAGCCTCTAGGTCTAAAAGTAATTTAAATGTTGTAAATACCGAATCTATTCATACTAAAGTTTGATTTATTCGATAATGTCATTACGGTAGGTAATGGAAACTCGTATTACTGGGTCGAATGATTACTTTTTTTTGTAAAAAAGCGATAGAAGAATAAAAAGATAAGTAAAAAAAATGCACGGAAAATACCTGAACTGTGATTCTGACTTTTTAACGTAGGCTATAGGTAGTCTTATGAGTATAGAGAGCAGTGTTTGTGTCTACAACGTCGCATGTGGCGTCGCTTTAGCGAAATGCTGACTGAAATACTTGATGTCAATATTGATGTGAATAATACGAGTCAATCATTAAACAATAACTTAGCAAACTTTAATTGAACTTATTAATTTCTAGATTAGTTATTGGAATTTTAGTTACGTAAAATCGAGATAAAATGTACAAATACTTATTAAAATTCAGCAATAATAGTGGCATTAGTCAATCTATTGCGGAATTTTTGTATTTTTTCTATTTAAACTAGCCTGCCCGTTAAATAATGTCGACTTATTGCAGTGTGTTTTAGACTGCGAAATGCGCTCGCATGTGTGATGGCGATAGTACACGATGCGCCAGCATGCATGCGACCCGTTTCGTAACGTATGGGAAGTTGTGTAAAATATTTGATCAGTAGGATGTTATTCATATCATGTAGATTATCATCTCGTATAGTGTTTTGTAAAGTGACGCGACAATCGCCGTTGCGCATCGGCTTCTGTCTCGACGAAGTTACTCTCATTCCACGCGGCACCCACCTCGTGCTGTTTCGTATGTTTACTTGTCTGAAGTTGTGCTCGAGCGGCGTCGCCGTTCAACATAATCTTTCTTGATCACCACCTTCATTAACTGCTATTGCTTTTTGTATTTTTGTTTCGCCAACCTTTCCACAGTGACCACTACATGCCATTACTTCTTTAAATTACTGCAAGATTATTGTTCTTTTTCACTAATACCGAATGCATGAACTAACAATATTGTACTTCTCATAAATTTCAATCGTCTGCATCGATGTCTTGCTGCGAATCGATGTAAGCTTGAACCGTGTTACGTTAGGCCATCCCTCGAATGTTAACTTTTGATCCATCGGCATCTCGCATTGTATAGTTAGATAAAGGTGCGACCATCCCGTCGTACTCAAAACAAAGTACAAAATATTTTATGTATTGTAATTTTATATGTACGATATAGAAAATAACAGCACAGGTAATATTATTATGTAAATTCTTTTTAAGATTAAATGTATAGTTGTATAAATGATGTATGGTTTGTCATGTTTCCGTCGCAAACAGTTCTCGACTTAGCTAGGAGGAACACTAACGAACTCGTCACTTCGTCCATTAATTTTAAAACATAATTTTATTAGTAAAACTGATACCCATATGTACACTTATTCTTATTTGAATTCCTTGTGAAGGAATTCATGTAAATAAGTCTTCATAATACATAGCGATACAGTATTTAGAATTGATATTGAGAAAAAATTATGAGATAAGCAACACATGAGAATTATAAAAAGGTATTTATTGCGGTCAAATTGGTATTTACTCATCTTTATTTATTCACTGGAATGTGATTATTTTTTAGCATATTGAGAACGATCACGACGATTTTAATAAACGTTTGCCTAATAAATAATCGCATCTACACTTTTTAAAATACTATGTCAAGTGTCAATTACTAATATTTAATATTTTCGTAAAGTTATCCATGCTCCAGACCATGATCATTATGTTTTCTTTTTCATAAAAGGGTTTTAATTCAGTAAGTTAATGCAGACTTAATAGGTATAATGCTGTCATAATGTGAGAAGTATAATATAGTTTTGTTTGTATACCGTTTCAAAACGGGAAGTTTTGAAGGGTGGATCAATCATATTCCCACTTCGACGTGCCCCCAAACATAGTAATAATTGAGTGAGGGCGCTGCGAAGTCGGAGGCTCGTGTCGCGCTGCGGCGGCTCGGCGCGGTGCCCCGCAGCGTGGCACGGCGTCGCGTGGCGTGGTGTGGCGTGACTTGGCGTGGCGCCGCGTGGCGTGGCGTGGCGCGGCGTGGCGTGGCGTGACGCGGCGTGGCGTGGCGTGGCGTAACGCAGCGCAGCGTGGAGTGACGTGGCGCGCGCGTGGGCACTGTGCGGCGGACGGCCTGCGGTGGCGGCTGCTGCCGTGTGCGAGTTGATAGAGTTAAATATATGTAAAATTAACATTTGATCTCAAGTGTGCAGCAAAAGTGAAAGTGAGGCGCTAGACTGTAATATCACAGCAGCCGCGTCCGGACGCCGCCCGTTCATATTCGACTTAAGTTAAAGCGGAGCGTAAGAATATAAAAAATATTGTGATCATATTTCTATTATAAGTTTAAAATGCTAGGACATAGAGATAATTGTATATTTTGTACATATTGCAAATAGTATTGTATCTTTACTTCCCTTTATCCAAAACCAACCCAGACTCCTGCGTGTTATGTACCTCCTACCTACCAATACTATTAAAAAAAATATTACATAAAGGTGTTTTTATTTATTCCCGTACACTCTCATTTCTTAAGCTTAACATTATAGAATAAATTTTTACTCAATTTTACAGATGATCATTATATATGAAAAATACTTAAATAAAATATATGAATTCTTATTGTAAGATTAGGTATGAAAAGACATTTTTTGTAATTCACAATTTATTATTCATTTATATTCTCTTAATCATAGGTATATTTAAGTACCCATAATGCAATCATGAAGAGATACGGTTAGTACGTATTAGGTATGGCACGTGGTTAGATTACATGTCATAATAATCATTTGTTTAATTATCTTTCAACAAACATGCTGTGCATATGATTTGCATAAAATTTTGCCCGACCTGGAATCAAACCACTAATCCAGTATACGAAACCTAGTCTTTCAATGTTTGTATACTGCACCTTTAATCTAGAATCCTAATGGTTTCTCGGAGCATGAATTTTGCGAATTAACATAGTACATTTTCACACAATATAATCTTTTACAACCGTTAAATACAAGAATATTAAATACGGAATACAAATAATGCATTACAAGAGATATGCCTAAAACAAAGTAATATAAAAAGATAAACACATTTTAGTAAAAGTTTTAAACGATAAAATTATTGGTCCACAAAATATTCTGATGTGTATTCGTTTGTCATAGGGCTTTGATATTTTATCAAGCAAAATCTGTGAATTGGTATCTCTACTCTACAATATGTACTTACTATTCATAGTAGAAATAAATTTATCTAAATGTTTAACGATATAATTTGACATGCTTTAACAATACATAAATAATATTCTAATAATTATAATATGACTGACTTTTTCAAGCAAATATGCTACGCTAGTTTTGGGTGGAACCTATTGTCACAATCGTTTACGTTGCACTAGACTATTATTGTTGTCAATTATTGCTACTTTTCCTTTTTAGATAAACAGCTATCGTCAGCTAATATAACGAGAATTCATTGTTAACAATTATTGTCGATGCCAACATTGGCACGACGAATAGATAAAACGTTAATGTGTGCATATTGTCAGCGTTTGAGTGAATGTTTAACATCCTTGCTTCATCATGAGATCTGCCAACTTGAAGATTCGCATCCAGCTGAAATGGTCTCCTGACTCCGGCGCCGTGCTGGTGGAGGCGGGGGACTCCGCGCTCGAGGGCGGACGCTCCACGTTCTCTGCTGAGTGCGCTGGAGACTTTTTCTCAGCCTTCTGGTTCTCTGGTGACTTGTTGATTGCCGGAGACGTCATTCTGTTAATCATTATACATAATTTAGTTTAAGTTCGGAAGAGAACAATGCAGGGCGGGTGAACAAGGTCTGCGTACGTTTATGCTTGCTAAAGTCAAAAATATATCTCGTGTTGTTAAACCACGGTTCTTTAATGGGCTGTATTTAATCTAATATGTTAATATGATAACTTTATCACCTAATACGGCTGTTGTACCTATAACGCTAAATGGATCGTAATACCCAATAAACCAATGTGTAGGTACTTTCATTACCTAGTGCAAAACTGCATACAAAAATATATTCAGCAGTAAGTACAATGTGTCCGTGGGTACCTAAATTATGATATTTCCTGTCCGTTGTCACAAATTTTATTAACCGCACCAGTTCGTGCCGGAACAAAGCGCTGCTTCAGTACTCTATACTGGAACGCAGCAGTGTGCTTATTGCAAGGTCTAGCATCTGGATGCTAGACCTTGCAATTGCAATATCTGGATATTTGTGTATGACTTAAGTCCTAGGAGAATTTACGATTTTAACTATTTTCTAAAAAAATACACGTATATTTTACCTCAATAATATTTCTGGTACTGACACAAAAAAAACAGTGCACGGTGTTGTAGTTTTTATAGCTGAAAATACCGTGCATGGGATGCACGTAAGCGGAAACTCGTGTTGAATAACGCAAGGCCATTTCGGTTAACAGGAATCTACCTCTTTACAAAACGTTGTTGACACATTATCCAGACTGAACATCCATTTGTACACGTCGGGAATTGAAACTGGTACCGTAGCATCGTTGGTGCTATTATACCTGTGCATTTACAGCTATTGTAGCAGGTACGTTGGTACTGTATGATATTTAAATTTCTTATCATAGTGAAAACACGTTTCCTGTAAAGCACGTTTCGCCACGAGGCTCCGAGTGGCTCGGGTTTCCAGGGGCATGAGCATGACGGATGATTGTTAACGGATTCCTTCGTGTTTCACATCGCGACAATTTAATTCAACGTAGCGTAGCTGTAGCAAATTTTAGAAAATAAGATTTTTGGATTTGAAATGATCGTCTAGTTACTTTCGAATAAAATGAAATGCACGGATATTTTGGGTCGCAAACAGACGTTAATACTAAAGGTTCAAAATTATTTTATTTCGCAATGTAGAGCTAGAAAGGTGGGTTTTTTAATTTTTCTTATGCAAATTTATTTCAATATTTAGCATTGCGTAAATGTAACTGTGTTATATTGAATATTAAAACTGCACCAATCGTTAGTGCTGTATATGTGATTGAATCTATGCTAATAAAACTATCAATTTAAAACATCGTATTCGGCGCGAGCGCATGCGATACCGGTCGACCGTGACCTACATTCTGCAATCATTTGATAAATCCTATATTTTAAAAAGAATAGAATAAAAGAAATAGTTGATGTAACAATTTAACAGTTCTTTCAAATTATACTCCAGATCTTCTCAAGTTCGGGGTAGAATCTGAAGAGACCTATGTTCCGCAGTGGGACTTAAAAAGGGAACATAGAAAGCCTATAATTTGCTTATGACGACAGAGAAACAAAAACTTGTAATTCAAATTCATTTTTGTTTATCTGAATGTCTTTTGGTTTCAGCCTAAAGTTAGAAAAGGCTGAATTTTGCTCAGATAGAGAGGACTTTTCTAAGATAGATAGGGCCTAGATATATAGGGCTTTGTCGCAATATTATATTATTACGGTAAAATACGTAGGAGTTTGAGGTAAACCATTGAGTCGTAATCATTAATGACTGTTAGCAATGATTATTTCATCATATTTTTTGTGTAGCCTAAAGTGTTAAGTCGATGTCACGGTAAACATTGAAGATTACGTTACAAGCTTCGAGGTTGTTTACTGTTACGTTTTCGAAATTATGATAAGTAAGCCTTTGACATTATCACGACGCTGCACGCTAAAAAGACAGTTTCACAATATGTTACGTCGCCTTTCGGTAATTTATGTATGTGTTCCATACACAGGTACGTGGGACAACAAGCTGTATAAGTAGGTGTAGCTTTGTTTTGGCATATGTTGAAATTTTGGTAAAATAATGTATTAAAGAACTCAAATAATGTATTGAAGTAAAGCAAGGTATCTAGAAAAAATAGGTAATGCATCTTGGAGTAGGTAGCTTGCAGTGTTAGCGCGGCTTCATTCTGGTTTAAAGGATAATGAAGTAACGATTTTTTTACATATTGTTAAGTGAGCATCCTTATTAAGTACGAACTCAACTTTTAACTATGATGACTATAAATTAAATCATTCTGATTTTATAAAAATGTAGGTTTTTAGGCAGAAATGATGAAACTGATTCGATTCGAATCCATCTTTTTCTATTATAAGGCTTTCATACTTTGGATGGACAAAGGTTATTAAAAAACTTCAGAGCGAACGAGTTATTCATAATATTGTGAAAGACATTGATGCGAAAGTCATTATGATCGCCCAACGAGGATTCAAGGGGAGTCCGGAGTCGATTCATGGTAAGGTCAAATTGTTGAAGAACTAATTACGTACTTACGTTCTAATAGCTGATGTAACGGTAGATATGTATCTATGTACATTATTATACGCTGTGTACATAGTACGACTATAATATTTAATAATAACTTAGGTATAGTTATTGCACACAAACACCATAACCTGGACTCGTTTGTTAAAAAATAGGAAATATAAAATAGTTTACAATTACAATAGATGATTTTAAATTACCTAAATAGATTCATTTTTAAAATATGAAGTGTATATAATTAACGAAAGAGAAATGATAATGACTTTACTTATGTAGGTATATGTATGTAACATACGACAACAAATAGCGGTGAAACATCCCATATACAAACATGGAATTAATATACTTTTTATACATGTAGCACGATGACCTAGCCGTGGTGGGCGGGTGATCTTCTTTGACCTAGTTACGACACTCGGATACGCAATGAGCAGTGTTTAACGAAAAACGGGAAGCGTGACATTGTCATACATAGCCATAAGACACTTTGTATTAAATTATTTAAATTTCTATTTCACATTGATTTCAATTTGACGTTAGGTTAATAGTATTTCCTATAAATCGAGACCTACGTAATACTACCTAAATAGTAGGTCTGCAGGTTTTTTTTTCTAATTCATAAATCCGTATGTTTTTTTAATGTGATTTATACTTTTAAATTAATATACCTAACGTCAAAATATATATGTTATAAATATGCTAATATAACAATCTCAATCCTCAAATTTGATTTAATTAATAACTATTTTATCCTATTGTTGCTAATATTAGATACCTTTATTAATTATTAATTTACCGATCATGCCTTGTAATTACAAAAGAAAAATAAACACTTTGTTTTGGTTTAACTTACTTGTATTAAGTAGACGTCCCAAGTACGAATATATATTTCCGAACAAAAATTGCACCGTTTATTTAAATATAGTTTGTGAACACAAAGTAAATATATTTTGGTCAGTAAGCGCGAAAACACAAAATTTCAGTCCGAGCACGTCCACACTGCACTGCAGTCGGTGACAATTAGATATAGAAATAGAAATAAAGCCGCGCCATGCGTTTATAGTGTATTAAAATTTTACAAAACTTCAAACTTCGTACAAAAAGTTAATTCTCTAAGAAAGTTATTAGTTAGTGCCATTGTGAAGTAAAATATCAATTTATGAGATTGTAGAGAATATCGTAGAATGTTTTATCTATACTAATATTATAAAGAAGAAAACTTTGTTTGTTTGTTTCATTGTAATGAATAGGCTCATGAACTACTGGACCGATTTTAATAATTCTTTCACCATTCGAAAGCTACATTATCCACGAGTAACATAGGCTATATTTTATATGAAATATATTTTTGATAAATAGATTTTGAGGCGGCACAAAGTTTGCCGGGTCAGCTAGTGTATCATAAAGTGATATTATTTATCCGATATCCCAAGAGAAATGATTATGCTAGTACATAAAAAAGCAATACTTTGTACTTTTGTTTACAATTGAGTATTATATAACCTATAAATGCCTACATAATTTATTTGTCTCTACCTAACATTGCGGTTGTACGTAATTAAATTATTATGCATAATTAATAAAGTGATAAAATTAATTAGGTACTTATAGTTAAGTTGTTCATGTATAGAGATATACTGATTACTTACATAGTTGTATAACCAAAGATATTCTACATTACATACAAGTACCTATAAATGGTATTTCTCTCTGGAGAGTACAGAATACGAATACGTAGGTGTAGGTAATAGAATACAAAAATGTGTTGTATTTATAATTTAATTGTTAAGCCTTGTATGTACAAACAATGTTATATATTATTATATTGTAACGTATTATTAGCAATACATATTTAAAGATCAAATACTTATAAGGAACCGTGTCGATGTCATGTTGTTAGGTAGGTTATTGTTTAGATTTCTAAAAGATTTACTTTCAAAATGGATTAGCAAGACACCGTTGCGCATGAATTCAGCTTGAAATGGTTTTTGGGTCATGCTTAATTCTTTACCTACGTTTGTCAGTTTTCTAGGTCATGGCTTACGCTATTCTTATAGCTCTAACAGTAGGTACGTACCTTAGTGCTTAGATACATTTACAAAAAGTAATTGCATCATGTATCTAGGTGACGAGAAATAAAAAAGATTGATATATATAGTCGTTTATGGATTTGGACCACTAACACGTAGCGTATATAGCAAAGGTACCTGCGTAAGTTATACGGAGTTTGCGCCGAATCGACCAAACTAGAAGCTAATGACCTTATTTCTTTGAAAGTACCTACTTAATCCTTTAACATTGTTCCACAAAATTTAGGTTACCTGCTCTCAACATCGATACCTATAGTTACCCACTGTTACGTAACCTGAACATTACAATTCATATCACGTCGATTATATCTCATATTTCTACGAGTATTTACATTGACGTTTATTTATGCAAGTTGGCCTTAACCTTTTGAGCCTAAGATTATTTATAATAAATGAATAGGTATGACTTACGTGATCTACAGTTGATCTCGTAGGCGTCGATGCTTCTGGCGGGGGAAACTGAAGTCAAAACAAATACGGCAAAGGGTAAGAAGGGACGAAGCGAGCGGCGAGGGCGAAAGGAGGGTTTGCAGTGTCGCTTGCCGATGCGCGTTGCCGCCCGCCCTACTGCGCAGTCACTCTTACTGATTCACTGAGTTTCACTGTACGTAACTGTTTACATTTGCGATTCTCTTTCACTAACGCAGAATTCAACATCTCATTCATCTATCCTTACATCTTTTATGAACGAATTATGAGCAATTCAATGCCGTTTAGTATCATAATTTTATTAAACCAGGTTTTTCTGAAAGAGGATTTTCTATATTTGCAAGCATTCCGTTTGTTGATATATTTTATTGTAATTCTCAAAGTAAGTTGGTATTGTTATATAACTTTATTGATCCGTAAACATAATTACGGAAAGTGTCTAAGTTGCCAAAACTGTGGTAAATAGATTAAAACAAATTTTAACAACAAAAAATAGTCGACGCAAATAAAAAAATAATTTAAGTAGTTCTAAAATTATATTGATTTTTTCAATAGGTAGGCAAGCCAAAAATGAAACTAAATATTACTAAGAACTGTTCTGTTACTCCGTACAACTTTTCTACTAAATGGAGTAAGTTTACCGACTATTTTAGCCGTTACCTAATATAACAGATAATAAATTGACATATGGACGAGTACGATATGACCCATATAATATCGTGAACTAGGTTGAGACTATTCTTCAATTCATTATTCATACACATGATTTATTTATGTAGTATGGTGCGTCATGTGCATCCATTTATATAATCCCGACAGCCCCGATAGGGGAAAGTTATTTTAGTAATGTAGGTATGCCATAGCGAATATCGAGGGCAGTACATATAGGAAACTTCAAAGGGGGAATTAAATTATGGGCAATCAATAATGGTATTTTTTTTAAACAAAACATCTAACATAGAATCATAACTTTTGTAATTTTTAATGGAAGATCTATCTATTTATGGATACTATGACTTCGTTACTAAAGGTAGAGTTGCGGAATTAGCCTATTTCACCTTTTAAAGCATATTTATGGGCTTATACACATATTTTGGTTTATCGCTAAGGAAATTTGAACTACAACCGTGTCCGGTGTAATGTCTTTTCATCGTAGACTTTTGAAAGTAATATAAAAACGAAATTTCCGTTGTTTATATTAAAATCGGTTATGTTACATGCAAGTTTCATGATCTAGTTTTAGCTATTATTTTCGTAAAATAGCAAATAAAATGCAGTTTATTGATCTTTACTCGTAGTTGCGATTGCTAAATTAACATTATACTAATCGCTGGCTCTATACGTACTAGTTTTTGATCAGGGTAGAGCGAGATTGTCTTTTAATGGTCTTTGTTCGACGCTTTTACATTGCGTTAATTATATTTCAGTTTTATGTTAAAATAATAATACTTAATTACCAAACTGTCTAAACTGTCATTATAAATATCAACAATATAATAAGATTAATATGTATTTCTAATTTTAATTTTACTAGGAATTCGTTATAAGCATTAGGTTTTTTAGTGCTCCCTGTCATCTGGTAACATAGCAACAACCCTTTTCTCTTTCTGCCCTAAAGCTGTGAAAAACTGTTACATAAACATAAAATATAGCATGTTGAGTAGTTAACTTTTTTAGATAGCGTATTTAAATGCCATCTGGTGGTAGTTTGCAGTACTAGAATGAGTATGACTAGGAATGAGCATAGCTGTACGCTAGTTTCGGTAGGCAACCTTATCATTTCTCTATGTTCTACGAAACGTAGTTAGATGTCGCCACTTACGCGGAATTTAACGTAGTACCCATTCCATAGGTGGCGCTTCCGTAGATTATACTAAGGTAGTGGTTTATATATAGATTTTAAAGATTATTTTGATTCAGAAGTCAACAAATTCATGATACCTATGTGATATCAAACGTAGTTCTAAAGAAGGGAAAATAAAAGAGGAATCTTGTATTAATATAATTTATGTACAATAATAAGTGTGTAAAGGTACTACCAAATTCGATTGCTGTAAGCATGTATATTATAATAATAGTTCTGGCGCTACGCCTTACATTATTAGGTAATTGTAATTACTTCCGGGTTGGGTAATAAATAATTGAACGCGTTCTACACTTCCCAATATCAGGATTTTTCAGAATTTTCGGAAGGAAAATATTTTTATGTTTCTCGTAATGATACTGGACTTATATAATAGGTGTCTATATAAGTTAGTGTTTTTTTAATACTGAATAGAAATATTTGACAAAAAGAACAAAATTGGAAGAGCCTGAAAAAATAGATGATTTATAATATATTACCCATAAGCCTTAACTTGACTGTTAACAAGTTATAAGGCATATACCTAATATAGGTATATTTTTGGACAGCTGTGATATCTAAACACAGGGGGCATAGGTGAAACGAAGTAAATAAAATTTATATTTCCAAAGAGAATGTATGACATATTCATACTTTTGTTTTAATTTTCCTAAATGTATAGCCATGAACATACAAACACGTAGAATCTACACCAGATGTAGTGAGAACAAAGCAGAGACAATAGGATGTAAATTTTCATCGCGAAAGTTCTTATAAGGCGTGAGACAGTTCATACATTCTCTTTATTATAAATCATGATACATGGACGTGCAATTATCTACATAATATTATGTTCCCTCTCGTAGGGAGTTGTAATTTAAATTTTAAAATGTTCGAGTACGCGTCTGCAGAGCTTAGGGCGTCTTTACACGTGATTTATAGGCGCAGGTAACGGCTGAAAAATTCAAATTTTCCACCTCACTGTAGTTCCTATTAAATCGAAGCGGGCAAACTTTAAAACATTTTTGCACCAGCCCACAATAAGTGCTTTTGGTGCATAATCATGCGTTGCGCAAAATTTTTAAATGAAAACCTGTGGGTGATGAAGACAAAATATACGGAGTAAAAACTTAATAACTACCTATAATAATTTCATACAATAATCCGATGCATCCCAGTTTAGTAGGCTGTGGTAACGGCGCATCTATGGTCGGCCTGGTGGTATAGTATAGTAGTATAGTCGGTCTGGTATGTCCATGGGCTGCACTAGTCACTTACCATCAGGTAGACTGCATGCTCGAAAAGCGCCCCACACTTTTTCCTGTGTTAATCGTTAATCCTGAGGATGTTGATAAGGGCAATTTTAATTGTACAAAATTACTAAAATCGTGTATTGTTATCGGTTTTTGGTAATTCTTCAAAATTTTGAATTAAACTGAACGTTCAAAGTGGATAGAAATCGGATTCAAAGATTCCGTTACTTGTTATTTACATACATACCTACATACATACAAACAACCCAAGCTAATAAAAGCGTGTTAAATATTAATAAATCGTTCATATAAATTACGCGTAAAACGTAAAGATGTGAAGATGTTTATATCTGTTCTGTTATATTGTACCATAGATTAGTATATTCTACCAACATAATGGACGAGACGTGCGTGCAAGCGTAACACGCGTGATAGCCGCACGGCGAACCTGACGACTTTATAAAGAAACAAGATATCTCCCGCGGTTTCATTCGCGTTCATGGGTTTTATTTATTTGCGCGGTACCCTAATTTTTTTTAAATTGGTTTTAGTTACTCGTTATTCCTTATCATATTAGCCTACTGCCAGTGAATGTCCTGTAAAATCAGTCCAATCCTTTTTGAGATTAGTTGGAATAAACAGGCATACAGATTTTTTTTGTACCGGATATACTTTCATATGCTTTTCAATTCATTCCATCCGTTTGGAAGCTTTTGCCACTTAGAAGAACTTGTTGGGCTTATTTAAAGCAGCAGGCCGGTTTCTGCATAACAATAGCAATTTGCAGCGCAGTGGTAAGGGTGACATATCTGAGGCGATCCAACTTAGTCCTCTGGGGTGGCAACGCCCTTGTGGCTGTCATCAGATAGGACTCTTATCTGGAGTTGATTATATTTATCCTTGGGCGGCAGTAGCCACTTATCATCAGGTAGACTGCTTGCTCGTTTGCTACAACTATTTATAAAAAGTTGTGATGGTTTTGTCGAAGTATGTCATAGATATAAGATGTTAAAAATTCTGAATCTATATGTGACTTATTTGCAAGGATAAAGCATTATTTTTTTCCTAATTTGGTTAAATATGACGAAAGTGAAGATAGTTTTTGTTTTGATGATTGATATCTCAGATAAGTAGCTTCAATCTAACGTGATTAATTATGAAAACAAGCCCAGATTGCGGCGGTGTATAGTAATTTATGTGCGGGCGGCAACATCTGTCGCTTGCATATTCAAGCTTATATCGCGAACTTTGCTCTAAGCTTGTATGAGTCAGAATATATGAGGGTAAATTGGGTAAAGCGTAGAGAGCTATATAATAATAAGCTATAAAATAATTTCGTAGTTTTAGAACCCTTTGTGGTTAATAACTGCATAAACGACATATTATGTTTGGAAGAACAACATTGCAAACAAGATTTTCAAAACAGCTTAATGGAATCGTGAGATCTATTATACATATAGGATAATGTAGACATAATGAAAGGCACAGATAGAACTAGCACTTAATTTGAATTATGTAGCACTTTTTTCTTTTTTGTTAATTAAATTTGAATGTATAAGAAACACTACAAAAACGTATTATAAGAAATTGAACCTTGTTTCCTAGATTTAACAAGAACAAGTTAATGATGTGATATTTTTTTTTGCTACCTAATAATAATAATACTTACAGGAAAGTGACGTCAGAAGCAATATTAAAAAGTATATATTGTAATAAGAATCCTCTTCTTCAGTATATTTCTCACGAACTGTGATAATAAGTCTATAATTACATAAATCAACTTCCTTACACACCTTATAGCAATAACTTTGCAATGAATTGTACATAAACATTAAATAACAATACAATGTATTTTAAACAAAATACTAAGGTCTGTTTTCACTATATAGAAATAAGGGTTTCTGAAATGTGTCACCGATGTCAACGTGACATGGCCCTCGGGTTTTCCGATACATACGATTCGGAGATCGAACATGACTTGCCCCTTACCGAGACCTTCTTCCTAAAAACATCTGCAAATACCATTTGGTAGTTATGTAGTTACTATTACATACATCTGCGGTAGGTACGTACTTAGATATTTTTATAATTTAAAGAGTATTGATATTTAAATTTTATAATTGCGTAGATACGCACAGAAACAAGAATATTATTCTTGTGCAGGTAAATAAATACAAATGAAGTAGATGCTGGATGACTTAGGTATATTGATGGCGACCATCTTGTCCTCAAAAGTGGAAGCACATCTATGATCGACTTCAGATAAATAGTAAAAAAACTCAAGGATAAAACTACAAAAAAACCTACTACTAAAAAGTTACAGTAAAATATATAATAAAACAGATTTAGCTTTAAGTGCTTTAACTGGTGATAAGTTAAATTTATAATAAAAATAACAATCTGACTAACAGTAAATTAAAGGCATGTTACATCACAATACCATATTTCTAGTAAAATAAAGTATGAAAGCAGTGCGCGAAAATATTTTTTTTCAATAAGCCGTCACAATCGAGAGCAATCTTTATAAACATTCCGGAACTCGGAGAACACGTAGTTTATAAAAAGTATAATAAGAAGTGTCGGAGAGAGTTCCACCTCTAATTGGGGTTGTGGCAATCCCGCCCGGGGCCTATCCCATCCGCCTTACAGCTCACTGCGTAATAAAATAAGCAGTTTTTCCGATTCGACGTTTCATCTTGTCGCTTCGTATTCTGAAGGCAGGATTCGTTTGGAGGGAATCTTTTGCGGCGGTCTCTTGCGGATTGCGAACGAATTAGCTTTGGTTACATTTTGCAAGGAAAACGTAAACAGGAGTAAAGGATTCGACATACAATTAAGCTACGGCGTTTTGACTCTGATTTAACCGAATATAAGTAAACGAAATGGGAAGAATTATAATACAAATACTCTTTTGTACACAACAAAGAAACGTAAAAATTTATGTTTCATTTTTTATCTTATTCGCGATATCATATTAATGCTACGAATTTAATATTTCATTTGATATAATTTACATATCATTTGAAGTAATTGTATGATGAGATGTAATATAATTTATTTTAATCGAATATAAAAATCTTATTATAAAGAAAAAATAAACAAAATAATGTTTTGTATAAAATTTTGCTACGGGCTTAAATTTATAAATCATAACCCAAAATTAAGTCGTTTATAAACAAGGTCCCCAGTTAACATGAAGTATAATGTAATCTAAATAACTGCCTTTTGTTAAAATCTAGTTACAATTTTCCTTTGGGAAACATTTTAGGTTATATATTCAAACTCTATGATCTGGAACAAAAATTTGGGAACAGTAACTAAGTTAGTCAATGATTTTGATTTAAACTAATTTTATTATTGCGGCGACTCTATATTTTTTGCAACAGTTATCCATTGAACATCATTATGTTTATGTATTAAATTTAATTTGATAAGTAAGTTGCATAATTAGTTGAGAATAAAATTAAATACATGAATAACATTCAATTGCTTTTACTCGCTATTATTACTTATAAGAATTTTACATTCTAAACTTATTTCTTATGTAACCTTGGTTTCTTTTTTTAATAGATAGTCCCTTCCAAAATGTAGTGATAAAATATATTGATCATGCTTCTAAAATATCTATAGAAACATATATTTCCAGTTTTGTTTTTCTTTACTTCTCCTGAGACATTTTCCGGATGCTTCCATAACAAAATTACTTGCTTGACAGCTCGGGTTTTTCTTATGGTTTATGAGAAAAAACAGAACATAAAAGGAAAAAAACTACTTACTTTATGAAGTCACTTATTTCATTTACCTAGTACCTTTCGCGAATACAACGTATTGTGAATGTTAAAATTGCATGTTTTGATTAATTACATTTAAAGTTATATTTTTTTATATCTCACTTGATATGTGTAATTCTCATAAAGTACTCATTAAGCAATATATTGTTTAAATGTAAAACCAAACAAAATTGAGGTAAGTAGGTAGGTATAGAAAAATATATGTGCTTGTTTTTCTATTCTAAATTCCACCAAAATTACGATTATTAGTAGTACAAAAAAGTTAAAATGACAGATATTATTTATTTGGATAATAAATATTTTGCTTTAAAATATGCAAGATATATTTAAAACGTTTGTCATAGACGTAAATTTTTCACCCGTTAAATTGTTTTATATATAACGGAGAGGATTTATTAATTCTAGTGGTATTTGATAAGATTTCGATTTCACTAAGCGATAAATAAGATGTCCGTCGCAGAATACGGCGTCGGGTTAGACCTGTCTGCAGAATCATAAAGCTATAACATAAATTTAAAAGTTGAAAATTCCAATATAAAAATAAAATTTTCGTTTATAATTCCCATATTTATTGTGTTACTAGTTTTTGCCCGCAACTTCGCCCGCGTTTAAAAGAATATAATATGACATACTAACCAACTCTGAAACCTTCATGGGCTCATGGACAACAACTTTGTTAAAGATCATCACTTGATCAAATGCATAATTTACGAATAAATCCTTACTTATATCGATTAAAATAATCGTATCGTTTTTTTGGTGCAAAAGATTGATTCTCCGATTAATCGATCTTAGATCGCCATCCCTAGTTCCCATGGGATTTCCGGGATTAAAACTATCCTTTCTCGGGTCGCAGTCTATCTTTGTACAAAATTTCACTGAAATCAGTTCAGTGGTTTAGGCGTGAAGAAGAGACAAACAGACGGACAGACAGACAGAGTTACCCTCGGATTTATAATATTAGTAAGGATAATGATGGTCTTGCGAAGTGATTATCGTGTCATAGTGATTAATTCGAGATATAAATCGAAATGTGTTGAAGTCGGTTTATTTGTACCAATGTTTATGTCTTTATTTTTATCTGGATAATAATTTAACGCGGTCTTGAAATTCATTACACGTATATTTTATCGACGTTCATAGATGCTAAATACTCACATACGATGTTAAAAATATGCATTTGTATTGTTTTTATAATAATGGGTATTTGCCAATTCTAAACACGAAATCAATGATAAAACGGTAGGTTGTAAGATACTTTAAAATATTATCTTGTTGTCTGTGATCCCTTCCGCATATTTTGTTATTTAGTTGGATCTCGTACGTGTCAAACATTATAAGCGCTTAAATCAAGCTTTGATAATCCAGATGTTTTACTAATAAGTCTTTGTTACCTAATTGGTGGCTCGACTCCGTCATTAGCGGGTGAGCGCGGAGTGCTATTCTGTAAGATCATTTAATAATCTCGAAAGCTGAACACCTACATGTCTCATACGGGACTTCTTTGCGTGTTAGACTTTTAGCCTTTCCAGTGACGAAATATTATAAAAGGTGGAGGAACGCATTGTTCTACTGGGTAGGTATTATCCCCTTACATATTTATTATGTGAGTTTGGATGCCAGTTACACATACGATAGTAGTTTAGTAGTTACACATAGATATGTAACCTATCTTACCTACCTTAGTCCTCGATAGTGGTAACTTGGTGACCTTTTACTAACCGACATGTTTTTTTGTTGACGAGGGGGAAACCTTCAAAAGGTACCCTATGCCGTGGGAGCGACACGGGTTTATGTGGGATTCTTACCGCACTAAAACCCCCCCGGTGGCCGTCCTCGGCGCTGCGTAGAGGACTCCGGGATCTCCAACGGAACGCAACCGGAGTCCACTTGGCGCGTTGCCCCGTCGGGCTCCGCCCAGGTGAGCTTGAAACTCACCACACCATCTGGTGTTCACGACGGTATGCGACCACACATACCGCCGTCCATCCCGGGGTTGCTGGCCAGGCGGTTCGAGCTCACACTCTTGCCCATGCTCATGCTCGTACTTTATCTCCTCATGATTCACGATGAGCATTCGTGCTAGTATTTTACAGAATAAGCACTTAACCCGTCAGAGCAACGCGCAACGCTAGATTAGCAATTGCTTTGCGTGCAAAACGAAATCCTAGCTCGTGGATTATAGGTACAATTCATGCAGGTAATTAACTCACCTGAGTACCAGCTATATTTGAATGTAGGTTTTATCAAGGCTAGTTATTCGTTAGTTACTTTGAACTAACGTAACAAGCAAGGCAGTGATGATATATTTGTAATATTTTCGTAATTCAATGCTTATTTCATATGCTAATTTTCATTGGAAGATACCGATTAATTTTGTTTAAGATTCAATGTTTATGTTTAAGATAATTTAAATAAATTTGGGTAATGATAATTGACAATTAACTTCGTGTAAAACGAAGAAACCTTATAAATATGTTTATTACCTCTGTGTTTTTCACCCTTAACGGATCTAATACACACTTTTTGAAAAACTTCCATTTATTGTAATAAATTGAGTGAAAGTTCCTCTCACGCGACTGCGGCGAAGCCCAAAAGGTTTATTATACTTTTGTCAAGTTGCCCTTTATGTCAGGAGTTTTGTGAATTGTATAATTCAGCTCTTATCCACGAGTCATTTTTGGAATATTTTCAATTGCCACAATAATTCGCTTCTTTTGCAGGTTCTTTCATTTTTGTTGTGAATTATTTGCGCGGCGATGCGTAGATTGTGCGAACACGCAAATGCCTCGCGTTGCCTGTAAAGGTGCCTCTGGGAAATGTCTGAATTCTGAGAGAGCGACTTTCCCATCGAATTTTCGGCACTTTGCTTCAGCGGTTTTTTGGCTGCGTTGCTACAATTTACTCTTGGGTAATTTAACTTCTCTGTGGGAATACAAATGTAACTTATATACGCATATAATATAATGTATCTGATGGGACTATTATTTTTAATTCATAAAAGCAAAAGTTTTATGAACCTTAGCGTTTTCATACACAAAAAGAGTACAAACTTAGTTCTCAAGAGGAGAAATGCTTTGGTGATAGCTATCACGAAAGCGTCTTATTGCACGTACCTAGTGTTAATTACAGACGTCTACGTGCAGTAAGGATAGATTAATATCAGGTATACTGCATGTTTACTATTTTTATCTCACAAATCCGCACAGCATCGGTTGTCGTTTTTTTGCTAAGAGAGCACTCATTTCGCGGTGAGCTGGCGACGCTTTAAAGTGGAGATTCCACGAACTTACAAGTTGTAGAGTTTGCTGCAAACTTTCAATTTGGACCATCGTTAAATGTAATAAATATCATATCAGTCTTTGTAACTATTACTCTGGTATTGTCTGGTTTAGGCACTTTTAAAAAGGTATTCGTTTTTATATAATAGTACGTGTTGACAACTTTGCTTAGAATATAAAACGTTAATTACATGAATTACATATTACCATTGGTTAAATGTCATATAATTCATATATTTAGTGATAGTGTATGTTTACTTTATTTTCGACAAATATTTTAGTAAATTTACCTTTTAAGTCCGGTACTTAAGGAAAATAAAGAGTAGAGTAGAATACCTATTCTACTTACCGTACCGTAATATACCATAAAAGGTACCTACCTTTTATAGTATATTACGGTGAATTACGATCATACCATCATAATATATAAATAAAGGATATAAGATAACTCTGAACGGTTACGTTCGTGTTCATGTTTAGTGGATATTGGGCTGTATAAAACGTTGAAATCTATTTCCATTCATAAAATATCGAAACGAGATTTAGGAGGCAGATACGGTTTGCAGCGAGACGGCCGCCCATCGTGGGAAATATGAAAATTGGAAACGCTCCGATAGCGAGCCAAATAAATTCCGTCCCCATTTGTAAGCCACAATATTATGTTGTAGCTATATATATGTGTATCAGTGATAGAATAGCAGTTTGATGGCTTTTCAATCAGAGTCCGAGATTCGAATCGGAGGCACCGTTGATATAAGTTATGTGAGTATTACAAATTAATTATCACTTTAATTGTAAATGTCGGGAAAATCTACATACCCAAGCCAGCATTTTTTTTTTCAAAGTTTACTAACCTTAGTTGGCCAGCCTGGTTAAAATACCTTACTTTGAGAGAAGACCCGTGCTCAGTAGTAGAATACCAGTGCGTTGATAATGGCGATTATAAGTACATAAGTATTTTTATCATGTGCTAGTCGACTAGTAGATCTCATCATTAATATCCAAGCAGGGCACCAGCTTTTTCCGAATAAGTTTTCTCTTGAAAACATTTTAGAAAGGTCGAAGACATTAATGTTTCCTCACGATGTTTTTCTTTACCGTTAAAGTGCGTAAAATTAATTTCTAACATAAACATGACATGGAAAAGTTTGTATTACGCTCTGGGACAACAATCACTGTTTAAAATTACATATAATATATTTTTTGAGCAGTTATAAATATATTGTTCATGACTGATGCGTACCTATCTTTTTTAAATAAAAAAGAAAGAAAGAAAGAATAATTTATTCTGCAAAATACACAATAAGACACAATAGCATAAAAAATAACAAAAATATTATAACAATTTTAAACTGAATGGGTCTCCACTCAGCTTTAATGTTTTAGGTATCTGTAGTCACCTGCAACGCCGATATTGTGTGGATCCTATACAAGATTTTATTACTAATATATACAATTGATCGGTCTAATTTAGTTGGTAACTGATTTTTGTGGGTGACAGAGCCCACTTCACACTATGTGAACTGCATGATGATATGGTGCTAAGTGCTAACGTCTTACATAGAAAAAAAATTAAATTCATATCACGTGAAGGTCAATACTTAATGTTTATAATTATTTGTAGATCTGTTATATGAATGTTGTTACGAATTTAAGAACAATGAACAATGAACATTAATTATAATCTATATGTACCTATCACATTTTACATCGTTTAATGTAACGTACAAAAGCTAAAAAGATTTACTTTAACCGACACAGAATAAAAACGTTTAAACAAAAAATGCATATAACTATAAATGTTCAATAAACTTTATCCTTTTTGCATGTCTATATTAATACGTAATGTGCAAAAGTTCGTATCTATTTCATTGAATTTAATTTTGCTAATGTTTTGTTTTAAACTAAATGTTAAACTAAAATAAATAGTTAATTTTTTTTAAACTAAACTTTTATGTTTTGTTATATTCGTATCTGTTTAGGATTTCCAATTAAGTTTTAAAATAGAGAATCTCGTCAGGATTAAACGTAAGCTGCTCAATGGTCGGTCCGAGTGCGATAGTACGAGTGGTTTGTTTCTACATACGACTAGAAACTGCTATAGACGCTAGCGTGCTACAGACTATAAAATATTTTAGCGCGCTAGTAATAATAAATTGTAATAACTGTCAATTCAAAGATTGTTACTCATTCTTTACCCTTAGTATGAGTTTTTACAAAAATGACTGTTTTTGTATTTGTTTACGTATTTGCCCATACATTTCCAATCAGCGCCCCCAGCGGACTGTATCAGAACTGAATGGAAATTTATGGGAAATACGTAAACAAATACAAAAATAGTCATTTTTGTAGAAACGTAAATACTCATACTAAGGGTAGGTACCTATTACAAGCGCGTGCGGTAATTTGAACATACATACTCGTATGGCATGTATTAAACTAAAATGCGATGACATCAGCTAAGTGCGAGACTTACTTATGTCACGCAGTCACGATACGCTATGTATTTTTAAACATTTTTTTCCTATGGCAACATTCAAAGTGGAGGATTGTGTTGTGATTGCCATGTTGTGCCATGTACAAAAAATAAAAAAATATAGGTTTTATATGTACACTCATCACTTTTACGTTTGCGTGGTCGGGGATTTAACGTGGATTTTTTTTATAGCAACCCGGTGTTGATATAGTGTTATCCAATGGCGTTATGCTAATTATAAACATATCTTATACTATTTATTCTAAATTGCATGTGATATTTTAGCTTCATGACAAAAATAGCATGTCTATTCGTTGTGTAAATATAGCGTGCTATATATCGGCGCTATTTGCTATGTTAACCGTATGTAGTATACGAGTACATAATTGTGTTGGGACAGTGGAATGAGGGCGGTCGGATGTTTTGTCCGGAAGAGTTTAATACGAACCGTCCCCGGGCTACCGACTCGTGTAATTAGTATCGACCTACCTTAAATCAATTAGGTTTTCTAAAATAACAGCTTTTAATAATCCGTATTGTGCCCCTTTCGAATCAGGAAATTACTTCATTAGTGAAGCGCAATATTATTTTCAGATGAGTTTTTGGAATTAATCCATTTCTTATCATGCAGGATATAAAGGGAAATACTGTTTCGATATCATGGACGTACTTACCTATTGGTTGTGTTTTTATGTATCAAAATTGTGATGAAAATAGAAATGAATTATAGTCCTATAGTCCAGTACAGTCACTATAACTAAAATCGATTTCAGATGCAGAATGGATGCAGAGTAACATTGATAACTAACGCCTATTATAGTCGTCACAATTTAATAGGCCCATTTTGACACAGGCCCTCCTAATGTCATTAATGTTTTAAATTAACTTTGTAGTAGGCAGTTTACGACCACGTGACGGCGAGAGCTTGCGGCTTCCAAGCATTCAGAAGAAACCATAACCGATTAACTACCTTAATCGAAACTTACAATTACCAGTAATTAATTATTTATCCCTTTTTCATCATAACAACAACAATTAATAAGACTTTGTTTCTTAGTGAATGATAAAAGGAAAAAAATACAGTTTACGAGCGATGCTTTATTTAATCTTCTTAACATGATTAGATTTTTAAATTACACTACAATTTATTTTCTTTTCTCATTTTTAATAAATATTTAGATGATTGAAAAATTTTTAAAATAAATATTCTGTTAAAAAGTATTAAGTAATCTATACAATACAATGTAGGGTTGTATTCGATTTGTTATAAAAATCGGTTTCTTTGGTTATCGATTTGTATATCACATGCTTAATGCCTCGCGATGGCATGTGTCAAAATGGGCCTATTAAATTGTGACGACTATAGTAGGTAATAATCAATCTTAACAATGTTTTGTTTACTAAAGTTAAAATAAGCAAATTTTTACGTACTAAAGTTCGGAACTATAGTAGGCAAACATTTTTCCCGGCGGACGTAAGATCGATTCATTATCATTATTCATTATCAAAATTCACTAACAATAATACAGCTTATAACGTAATATACTCGTAGCTACAGTCGAACTTCGGATAATACAGTTACATAATCATTAGTCATTAGAACTAGAACAGTATATACGCTGCAGTGGAACTATCGCAGTTCAACTATAATCATTAGTATCAGTTACCGGTATATCGTGAACTTACAACGCAGTTTTGAACATAATTACAGCGTAGTCGAGAATATAGTAGATGTCAGTTATTTAGTATTCCGGCGTCGTTCGAGTCACCTTTGTCGACTATTTTAGCACAGAGTAGATTAGTCTCAGAATTACTTTAGGTCAGTCTTTCTAATTAACTGTTTCATGTAGATGCCATTTGCTATTTACTTCTATACTATTTCACATCTACATGAAATAGTATACCCATTTGGTATTTAGGTACTTCTATAAACTTTTGTAAATTGTACAAATGGTATCTGTCTCATCAAATTTTGAAGTTATTGTGGCAGTAAATAATTTTCAGAGTAAAATCTATTCTAAATTAGATTTAGGATCTATCTGTATTATATGTATAGTTAGCTTATAAAATACTGCAATTCTTAATTAATAAATTGGATTTAATAATGAAATATCTCATACATATTTTACCAACTACTTGAAAGCATAATTAAATATTTGCTTGAATACTATGGTCTACGGAATAAAAACAGACAATTAAGCAATCGTACTCGCAATTTGTTCTATTGAATTTATATTTTCTTTTAATCCAATAGAATATTATTGAAATCAGCTCAAGTTGATCAGATATTTATATTTTTGCAATCAGTTCCTCATTCACAATTAGTTCTTTTCAGGCGGGACCACGGGCATTGCAACGAAGACGACGGGAGGCAAACAAAGTCTGGGAAATTGGCGTGCACAACGCCACGACGATCTGGATCGCTTTTACGATATACGATCTTTTATAAACATGTGATTAGATAATTTTAAATAATTTGTTTATGATATCCTCATATGACGTTACACGGGGAATGATTGCTTTTGAGTTAAGCGATACGGACACAATTAAACATATCTTATGAACTTTTAATTTTAAGCTTCGACACAAAAGGGGCGTTTCATGAGTTCAACGTGTGCATTTGCCTAAAAGATGTACCGATTTTGATTCACGTTTTTTGTTTTTATTTTGTGACATGATGTTTGACTATAATCTACAATTTTCGAGTCAGAGTCGGAAGATTTTTGAAATTATTAATTATTTTAGAGGACATATTTACATGGCGGAAGATTATATTGTTAATAATTCTTGTTGATCCTAAAACTAAAACTAATGTGAATAATCGTGAATCGATCCAACAGCACGGGATCGTGTGATATAAAACAATTGTGGAGATTGTACATCCGATGTTGAAAGAAGCGAATAATGCAAGCAAATAGTCAACTGCGCTCACCTCGAGAATACAAATATACTCTCGATTGACTAAATCAAACCGAGAGATATGAACGAAGTACAAAAGCATCGTATGCAGAAATATATATTTGCATTTTGGATTGTCTTTGATATGCACAAACATGCATGAAGTGAATGCCTGTACCTATCAGGGAAAAACATTTGTTAAGCAGTGATTTACTGAGTACTTTTGTATGATTCTGAGTAACCTCTAGTGGACAAAATAATTTTGTCTACGGTGTTCTAATTTGCAATTTTGTTTACTTTCAGAAAATTATATTATGTCACTTGCTATCATTATTTCTAATGTTTTCTTAAATTTAGATTGAAATAATCTAATAATAAGAAAAGTATAGGTAATAAGTTTTCAACATATATTTTAATCTTAATTGCAAATAATTGTAATTCTAAATAATTCTTATGACATGGGAAATAGCTAATTTAATATAATATAATATAAAATAATATATATAATAATATAAAAAATGGTAATAAATGGTAATAAAATGTGAATTATAATAGGTACTAACGTAGTATATAAGTAATCTGTTACTAACACACATTATATGGGTCTTTAGTTGCCTGAAATAAAGAATTTTATTTTTATTTATTTTATTATTAACATCTATATTTTACAGAGTATAAAATTATGCATTTTTTATATTTCACGCATAACCTCTAAATTATTACAAATCAATTTTAGTGTCGGTGCATGCAGACAAGCATAAGATATTTTAATGAAGATGAAAATATTAGTGTCCTAGTACTTGTTGTCCCACTGTTGGGCACCGCTATCTTCTCAGAGTGACAGGGATTAGTGATACAAATGATCACATGTGGACATAATCCGTTTTAATCCAGTAGCAACAATCACACCTACATCATTAAGGTAAGCGCTAGTTTAAATCCTAATGACACGAAGGTTTGCGCAGTGTATCCAATTAGGTTACGATTGGACGCACAAGTGTTATCTACGCTATACCTATAAGGGATGTGGCATTTACATAACGTATTCTAGGCTAATTAATATAATTGATTAAATTATATGAATAATAAAAAGTTATTGGTATTTATAATATGTGCTTAAAATTTACAATAATCTGTTAGTTGTACAAGAAAGAGTCTTTTTAAAGTGGTACCACAAACTCGCCCAGGGCCAACTAGTGAAGGTTGTAGCATTGGACTTTGTAACTCAGGTTAAGGTAATCCATAAGTAATATCCATAAGTAAAAACAACATCGTTTTTATGTTTTCAAAAATAAGTAATCTGGAAGCTGAATAAGTTGCGTGTATCGCGGCTTAAAAAGGAAATTAATGACGCCCTTTCAATTTTATGTTTTATTTTATCGATATCGAAAAGGATACTTTATTTTGTTTAATCTACGCAGTTTCATTTAATTACCGAGACGGTTCTGTTATGTAAACCTCATACCTACGTTAAAAACATAGATATAAATTGTTACTTTTAGAATTACAATGACCTTGTGTAATTACCCTAAATTCTGCTATAAGTACAAAGTTTCAATTTCCGATAGAATTAAGGCTATTCCCGTTATATAAATGCATTTTTTTCGAAAGCATGGAATTTGCATCTATGCCACTGCAGTTTCAAAGGTACCTACGATTCACAAAAAACTTAATTCTCTTTGCAAGATAAAAATAAAACAAACCATCCTACACCGCATCATGCTTAGGGGTGGCTTCGTTAACATCAAAAGATTCCAATTTCATTTGCGCATACTCAATACGTTCGCAAATTTGCCCACGCTGCAATAATTGCGGATACTGAGTAATACGCTCGAACATGTGATTGTGCAGTCACCCTTATTACCCCGCCGTTCTATCGCGCAAATCTTGCTTCATGAAATGAGAATTAAATTGCCTGTGAAGCCTGACAATGGTACCCTTATACACACGAGGATTGAACAGTGGCATTATAAACATCTTATAATCTTACTGTAAGTTCTATTATAGTATAATAGTGTAATTTCAATTTAATAAATAAAATAATTATACATAGTTTAAAAACTAAAAAGCACAAGTATAATCGTTAATCCTGATTCCTGACGATCCTGATGAGAGGAATGGGATTACATTATTAAAATCGTGTTTTGTCCTCGGTTCTTGATAATTGTTCAAAATTTTAAATTAATCGGACCGTTCAAAGTAGGTAAAAATCGAGTTCAAAGATTCCGTTACATACTTACATATATACAACCCGAGCCAATAAAAGCGTCGTAATAAACAAGATTACTATAAAATCAAAAACCCGGCTGTTAAAAATATAGCTTATGTCACTCCTACAGAGACGTTTGGGTTACAGGGCGTGCTAAAGAATGATACATACACACTACACACATACATACATACATACATACAAACGCTGGAAAAACGTTATCCTTAGTAGTCGGGTAAAAAATAATTGTCTATGATTTCTTCGTAATAATTACTATGCGGTATTTCAAAGTGCTAAACTAAATGAAAACTTTCTTACTATCGCTATTTATATTGCGTATTTACTCATGTGCTTTTTTTCACGATTTCATTTTTAGCAACTAATTATAACGACTGAATATAAGCCATTCGAATGCTTATGACTTGAGTTTAATCCATATATTAATAATGTAATGAACTTTACTTATGCTTATGAAGCTTACACAAGAGGTCGACTATCGTCGTTGGTGCATAAATTGCAATGTGGTGCCACCCTTTCTTTAAAAATTGAAAAATTTTTAAACGAAGGTTGCAAGCAGGTGGAACCGCGCGCGGTTTCTCATATTAAAATATTGTAATAAGTAACGCAGTAATAGTAAAACAAGTTAATGAAGTATTTAATAAACACAAGTGGGAGAGTTTAATATAATGAATTATTATAATACTGTATAATTAACATACATGTATAATTAGCGTATTATATAAATAAAGCAATCTAAAGTACATAGGTATACGTACAAAGTACGTTGCTAAACAGTAGTCAGCATTGTTTTCTTGATTAATGTGATGACAATAAAAGGTTTAAGTGGTTGCTTACTGATTTGTCATTCTGGTGAATATTGAAAATCTAAATCATTATGTGAAGAGCATGCTGTCATCAAAAAAATATTTTTTTATGTTATTGTACCCATTTGTTATAGGATTTGAGCTATACTGAAGTTTTTCAGAATTATGTACATTTAGTGGATTTAACTTTGGTAATGTTTCCGAATATGCTGTGCCTGTATTATTTTTGAAGTATAAATTGGTACTTGCAGATTTAAAAACAGGTTGTATTTGAAAGCCATTTGTGGGAACATCCTTGTGATTATGCATTTTGGATTGATCTGGGAATGTATGAATGTTGTGAACCTTAATAACATTCAATTTAGTATTTAAAATTTCAGGTCTGGTGTTGCTTGAATAATTAATGAACTTTCTCTTATTTATGTTGAAAACGTTCGACCTCGCAGAACTTTTAATTGAGTTTTTAGATTGTTTTATTTCTTGTGGCCACAAATTAATATTCAGAGTTTTAGATGATGGCTTCACATTTTTAATTTTAGTGTGTTTTCGGAATTGCCTTTGAGCTGATTGCATAACGCTGATCATGTTCTCAATATCCTGTAAACTTAACGTAGGCTGTGTTGACACTACAGTCTCTACCTTATTTTCAATATTGAAAAGTACTTCGTTGCTATTTTTGAGAAAATCGTATCTATTTTTGAAAGGATAGTAATACTTCAGTGGTGATCTTACTGATCTTTCCCAAAACGTACGAGGTGCGTTGTCATTAAAGAAAGCCGGTTGGTCTGGTTTTTGTTGAACTTTTTCTATTTCGATCTTCAATTGTCGTTCATTATCGACATCAATTGTACGTATCAGTGTGGCTATTTGTCTTCCTAGATTGGAGTAATATGCATCATCAGGTTGAGCCACCCTTGGCGTAGTCACGTATTGGGCCATTCTTCTTCCAGATTGTAATGGAACATTAAAATCGCTGTACTTCTGGTTAGGCGACCATCCACGAGGATTTAACGTTTTATAAGAATCGCGTGGATTGTAAACATCCATAGGTACTTCATCAATGTGACTGTCGTTAACTCTATGAATTAATTGTGATAAGTATTTAAAATCCACATTGTCTGGATCAGGTTCATCTTCTAAATTACCTAAGAGAGAGTTCTCGTTCTTGTAAACCATGTCTTCTAGGTTGTTATTAGCCATAAAATTATCTGGAGGATGAAATGGATTAATATCATAAGGTTTTCTATTCCTTTTTGAAGATGGGTTATTAATACGTGGATTATTAATTTTTTGGCGTAGATGCTGCATCTGTAAGAAAAATGGCGATTAATATTCCTATATTAATATGGAAATCAATTGATCTTATAATATAAGTTTTTTTTTTTGAAAATTCTCTTACAATTTTATGTCGGCCTTGGCGTGATGGTTTAAATTTACCGTACCTGAAAACAATGTATTAAAATGATATTAGTTTGTTCATGTTAAAAAGTTATATAGGAAGTTATTATAAAAATAATATTACGGCAAGTTCTCTTTATTGTTAGGTAAGCTTTTGAATGATTTCGTTGGCTTCCTCTTTTTTGCTTTGTTGCGGTTTCTATACGGTGGTTGCCTGAAAATTAAAGTTTTTTTTTAAATTATACATAATGTGTAATGTTATACATATATGTGAATATATTTAACCTTACAAGTTTATTGACCTATATGACTTAGGCGTTATTTAGTTGAGGTGAATTTTTATTTTACCCTGTAATATTAATATAACATGGGTAACTTAATATCTAAATTGAAATGTGAAATGGAGTACGCTTCGTCCCTTCCCAGTTGTAGGGCTTTCGGCCCTCCCCTAGGCAGTAATGGAATAAGATGAGTAACAATACATGTTACAAACAGCTTTGACATACTCATTTGGAGGTTCTTCGGCATCAGCTGGATTCTCTGGTGTCTCTGGCGCGTCTGGTGAATCGGGTGCCTCTGGTTCCTCTGGTGTTACTTCTGAATCTGGTGTGCTTGGTACCTCTTCTGTTGTTGTAGTTGTTGTAGTAGTAGTAGTTGTTGTTGTTGCTGTTACAGTAGTACTTTCTTCGCAATCAGGTCCAGGGCCTATAAATAAACGTCTCTTTGGTAACTATTATTATTACGTAGAAAAACGAACATGCAGTCCTCGTAGTGGTAAGTGGCCACTGCCATCCATCGACATTGTAATCAACACCAAATAAGATTAGAATCCTATCTGAGGTTGCTTTTAAATGGGTTGCTACTTTTGAGGGTTAAATTTGAGCGCTTCACGTAAATATGTTTCCCATATCAAATCCTTTAATAGAAAATGGTAGTATGTAGAAAAAATAAGCCTGAAGGTGGTGCTTCCGGAGTCGAACCACACCACAAAGGGTTCTGTCACCTTCATTTGTTTATTGTAAATAATTGGAAATTTTCATTGAGTTTCACTAACCTGGATATGGAAGCATTGGCGGCGGTGGCATCACAGGCGGTACTGGTACTACAGGATACATGGGCATTGCAGGAGGAGGAGGCAGTCCTATCGGCGGATAAAAGGGAGTATCCATATGTGGTAAGAATATAAATGACGGTAATGGAGGTCTCGGTTTTCTATTTATCATTACAATTTTTTTGTGTCCATGCCCTTCGTCAGAGAAGGATTCTAAAGAGGAACTTCGGCTAAAGTCTGAGCTGGTGCTATCACTGTCTGAATCATCTGAGTCAGATGATTCAAATAAACTGTCATCTTCCGTTATTTGCAGTAACTTTTGTCGCATTCCCTTTCCTTTCCTCTTTCTATGTCTACCTTTACTTCTTTTTTTAGCGCGCCTTTTAGATTTACTGCGTTTACCGTAGGAGCCATGTCCACTTCTTCTTGTTAATTGATTTTCCTTATTAGTGTTGTTAATGACTTGATTCTCGATTGTTTTGAAGAATTGATTGTATAACCAGTCACCAAGATCATCAGCGTTTTTGGTGATATCATTGACCTGGTCGTCAATAATGTTACTTGTGGTGAGAGTAGGCGTTGATTCAGTATTTTTTACTTCAGGAACATTGAATTGATTTTGAGTTCGAGTTGGCTCCGGGATGTAACGTCTGTAGTTTTGTGTTAATTTTGTACTGAAACACATAACATAGTGCATAGTGTTTATATGTTAATTTAAGTAAATGTGTTTTTTATTTAATTTTAATTTAATTTGTATTATATTTTTATTGTTATTATATAGATTATTTAGTGTAATAATTTAATGCTTAAGAGTATTTATAGTTTTAATACAGTTAGAAGGTGGTAGAACCCTTTGTGGTTCGACTCCGGCGGCACCACCGCCACACCTATTTCTACCCAATAACAGCAGTGTTAAGCGCTGCTGTGTTCCGGTTTGAAGGGTGTGGTAAGGGAGACAGACTTTTCCGAGGCGTTCCAGCTTAGTCCTCAGGGGTAGCGGCGCATCTGTGGCCAACCTCAGGTAGGAATATCTAATCCTATCTGGGGTTGATTACAGATGTCCATGGGCGGCAGTAGCCACTTACCATCAGGTGGACTGCATGCTCGTCTGCTACTCTTATATTATAAAAAAAAAAAAAAAAAAAAAAAAAAAAAAAAAAAAAAAAAAAAAAAAAAAAGTTATATTTTATAGTAATATTTACTTAGGTTCACATATTTTGCTTTCAGTATCGAAGTAGTATCCGGGGTGGCAGTGGCAACCGACCACACATCCGGGAATACCATCAATACAGTACTCAAATCTGCCGTGTGCTCCACATTCTGAAAATATTTTCTTAAATCATATATATGGATAAGAGTTGTTTAGCACTACATAAATTAAGCAAAAATTAAACTAAACTTATTTAAACAAGCGAATCAAGTGTTATTGATATTATTATTGCTTATTGCTCACCATAAATTCCGTCATCTTTCATCTGGTAACACGGCAGCAGCGATAGAAATATTATCTTCCACGTAGTCATTTTCTCAAAAAGCATTAGTAAAAAAGTTTATTGCACATTTTAAATCGACGTACTGATAACATTCACAAACTTCTTATTTAGTAACCTTTTAATGTTGGAAGATTATGACATATTTAAAATAAACTCGTGTAGTTTCGTTCTTTTCACAACATCGGTAGTGAATGTTCACAGATTATGAAAATCGACCAATACGGTAGCATAGTGAACAATGGATTCTTTTTTGTTACTTATTGGTTAATTAACAATCATATCGTTAATGAATACAAAATCTTCAATTCAATGAAATTCATTGTTAAGCGTTGTAAGCGAAATTTAAGGCAATCTAACCTAGTATAAACGGTGTATGTAACTATAGACATAAAAATGATGGATTTGTCTTATAAGATTGCAGTAGCAGACGGCATGCTGTCCACCTGATCATAAATGGTCATTGCCGTCCATGGACATCTGTAACTTGTTTTATATTGAACAGTTAAATATTACCATTATTTAGTTTAATTATTTATTTGTACAAAGTCTACTAGGTACAGTGTGATGATACATGCTTGTTTTGGTTATTCAAGCCCGTAGACAGATAATTTCCAATAATTTTGATCAAAGGTTGAAATAAATCACAAGCTTATACTTTAAAAAATACAGGTTTTAATATATGCATATGATACTAGATGACTTGGATATTTTACTTATAGTAAGACATAGAGTTTAATACAGTTTAGTACAGCTATATTGTTTCTCATTTTATACCTTTGTTTCTTAAATTTCTTCACCCAGATCAGGAATCCCCTTTAGGCCTCTGAAAATAAACAATCCGTATAATTATACTTTTTTTTGTTTAATGTGGATTAGCAGACGAGCAAGCTGTCCACCTGATGGTAAGTGGCTACTGCCGCCCATGGACATCTGTAATCAACCCCAGATAGGATTAGATATTCCTACCTGAGGTCGGCTACAAATGTGCCGCTACCCCTGAGGACTAAGCTGGAACGTGGAAAAGTATATCTCCCTTACCACACCCTTCAAACCAGAATACAGTAGCACTTAACACTGCTGTTATAAGGCAGAAATAGGTGTGGCGGTGCCGCCGGAGTCGAACCACAAAGGGTTCTACCACCTTCAAAATTATACTTGTACATACAGCTGGCAATACAGATACAAAACAATTAAATGTTAATTTTAATATACAATTATAAAATATCTAGAAAATAATTTACATGCTCATTAGATATAAATACATTAGTGAGATAGAAATGAAATTGTAATTCAAATCAACAGCAATGATGGAATTCTTATTTATACGGTAAAGTGCTAAATTTAATTTTTAAAACACTATTCTGTCTTCTTCTAATCTTCAAAAAAAAAAAAAAACAATTTTGGCGGTACTATTCAGCAAAAATACTGACTTTATAGGGCGTAACCTTCGATCTCTTAAAGGAATTAGTGATTAAAGGGCATACGAGATGTGACATAGACTTCTTCTTACTAAAAAAAAACCTAAACTTAAAAATAATAATTATGCCGCGTACTTCAATATGGTTTCTAATAATGGTTTTCAATTTACTTAGAACAATCGTCGGGTAAAACGCATTTGTGTGTGCGGTCGTCGCGCACATAAGGGTGTGTGCACACACAGCCGGGCTCGCAGAACGGGTAGCAGGGCCGCAAGCGTTCCCGCGGGTTGTCACACGTCACCGCCGCGCATCCGGCGAAACAGGCTTCGTATCTAGATATTGAGAAATAAAGAGCATATGTTTTTTTTTTAATTGAAGTAGGAAAGGAATGTACAATAAATAGTACAGGATCCCTAGTATAGTTTTCATCATTTATTAATAACAAGCTGATTTTTCGTGAGTAGCTTCGTTTCGACAAGACGCCCAACATTTTTCCTTACAGCAATGTTGGTAAATGGTAGCTTGATGGGGCAGCAAGGATAAAATATGTTGACCGGACGAATTCTAAAAATTTATTACTAACCAAATTTTTCTTTGTTAATTATCAAGATAATTATTTAAATCACGTGAAAAAATATTTGTCCTACAAAATATAAGGTTTTTATTAAGGCGTCCCCCCTCTCCAACATGTATCATAAACAAGGCCATGAAAAATAATTACTAACCAGCTGATTTTTTTTTTATTGGCTGTCTACCATTTACATAGTCTACCATGCACATTGTCCTACAAATTACATGGTATGTCATCTCGGACCTACACTTAAAAGTTGTAGTACTAATACTTAATGTAAAAATAATTAGTATCAAGCTGAGTGTTCCAGAATAGCTTCGTTTCAATGAGACGCCCAACAAATTCTCGTACGAAAGTTCTCGATTGTGGTTTATAACTAAAATAATAGGGATGAAATATGTTGATTTGACGAATCAAAAAAAAATATTACTAACCGAATTTTTTTTTATTAATTATCGAGACAATTATCTAAATAACGTGAAAAAATATTTGTCCTACAAAATATAAGGTTTTTTTAAGGCGTCCCCCCTCTCCAACATGTATCATAAACAAGGTCATGAAAAATAATTACTAACCAGCTGATTTTTTTTTTATTAGCTGTCTAACATTTACACAGCTTACTACCCACATTGTCCTACAAATTGCGAAGTACGTTATTCCAGTCCGCCAGTTTTATAGTTTATTTATATTATATTATAGTTAAATTACAAATCTTGTAGGATTAATAAAAGTTACCCTTTTTTTTGTAGGACATTGTTTTATTTAGATAAAAATTATATTATCCTATCACGTGATACCTTTGTCCTACAGTTACTAATAAAAAAAAAAATCCTGCGGAATTAACATCTTTTCAGCGTAGGTCCGAGATGACATACCATGCAATTTGTAGGACAATGTGCATGGTAGACTATGTAAATGGTAGACAGCCAATAAAAAAAAAATCAGCTGGTTAGTAATTATTTTTCATGACCTTGTTTATGATACATGTTGGAGAGGGGGGACGCCTTAATAAAAACCTTATATTTTGTAGGACAAATATTTTTTCACGTTATTTAAATAATTATCTTGATAATTAACAAAGAAAAATTTGGTTAGTAATAAATTTTTAGAATTCGTCCGGTCAACATATTTTATCCTTGCTGCCCCATCAAGCTACCATTTACCAACATTGCTGTAAGGAAAAATGTTGGGCGTCTTGTCGAAACGAAGCTACTCACGAAAAATCAGCTTGTTAGTAATAAATGATGAAAACTATACTAGGGATCCTGTACCAAAACTTATGGCTGAGGATTATGTTTAGTAACATACTTTTTAAAGCAAAACACGATAGGACGGATAGAAGGTATTTATCATCTTTTTCAATTAAGAATTCTTCGTTGATTTTATTGATACTAAATTTTGATTAGTTGAAGTTAAATATCACTTATCACTTCATGATTTCAAATGTAGAAGCATTAGCTCTAAATTAGCGGTAAAATTTAAACCATTTATAGAGCAATGTAGAATTCTAGATAGGTACCGATTAAAGAAAAAAATATTATAAAACTGTCATACAACAACCGTGAACAGTCATTCCAATTTCGAATGAATTCTAAAATTCAATTCTCACTCGTTACCGTCATGTCGGAAAAGCTTCTTGAGAATTCCTTCTCTTGGCAGATATATAATGGCGTGGTTTACCGCTGACTTTTCAACGTCACGTGTCGAGAGCCCGAGTCGAGACTCGAGACAGTGATATACTCGGGCGATGGGCGAGATTCCTCTCCGAACCTTTTATCAAACTAGACTACTGACCAGTGATTATTGGTGGTTAGAACTATTGGATCTATTTAAGCCAGCTTTGCTTGTATGAGTAGAATGTGCTTTGATTATAAAGAGTGAAACAATATCTGACATTACAGTTTAGTCCCCTTTATAGATGCGTTTGACTCGCTCTATCCTTGTAGACATAAATTAACTTTCCTTTTTTGTCCAAGTGACATGAATATGATAATTACGACTATATTAGTTTCATGTGTAATGAAAATTAAATTATATTTTCGTAATTAAAAAGTTTGTACCTTTCATGTTGTCTTCCACAATTCATCGCCATTAAAGCTTTCCTTTGGCTTTCTTTTTCTCTGCAAGAGTATAATTCAAGTTAATAGTCAATTTTGAAACGGAAAGATTTCAATGAATTGAAAGATTTGAATGAACTGAATTTCTACTTACATGTAAGGAGGAGCATGGTCTATTTCGGAACTTCTAATATTTGGTGGCATTTTTAGTTCATCTTCATATCGTCTTCCATCTTTGTAAATTGAACCCGGAAGATCCAGTTGTCTATGTCTGTCTCCCGCAGGACCCTTCAGATCTGCATCATCTGCATATCGTGGATTGTAATTTTCATACCTTCTCCTGTCATCCCATTCCTTATTCTCTGAATCGAATGGCTTTTGTAATGCCTTCTTTCTCCAGTTCCGTCGATCATCGAACGAATGTTTTTTATTGCCAATAGTGTCGTCATAATCATAATTACTCGGTCGGTTAGCAAAAGTAACAACATCATCTATAATTTAAAAAACTGTTAGCTTCTAAACAATTCCGTGTAATGTTTTTGTATAACAAACGTCACTTAACCTGTAATTATAAACTTACACAGTAACAACGCAAGTAATAACAAGTTCCTCATTTCTTAGTAAATTTTAGTAACTTCATGTGTAATGTGAAGTTTATTTTGCTTCGCGTTTCAATTTACGGCGACAGAACTGCTAATCGTGGCTGTTTGCAAAAAAAGAAATTTGTCCGGATGTGATAACAGTTTGTGGCCAATGAAAACGATAACGGTACGCTAATGTAGTGTTTTTACTGTTTTGAAATAAAGATAAATATTTTGTTTTGCCTGATAGGAAAACAAATATAAACAAGTATCGGGTAATAGTCCGCGTAAAACTGCTTTCCGCTCTGAATATAGAAATGAATTGTCTGAATACACCTGCTCGCAACAACTTCAGAGCGGACTAGCAGTTTGGCGCGGACTATACTGACAGTATTACTATGTTAATTAGCATTCCATAGTGAACTATTACTAATTACAATTAGTTAATAAAATATGCATTATATGCTGGCATGTGGAACGTACATTAAACTCATATGGTATAAATTAACTAACAGATTATAAATTAACCATTATAGTTGGTAGATAGGTCTACTATATTATTAATACGAGTATTGCTCTATTTCTTCACATTGTACGTTCTTTGTACACAGAACAAGGTCTGGTTGTAGTGAATTCAAGAGTATTTGTATTTTTTATAGCTTGTAATAATTTAAAATGTATAAACTGTTAACTATTAATTTCTTTAGAACTCGAAGTTTGTCAATATTCGGAAGGTCAGGTACGTAACTATTTAAACAATTGGCCAAGTGTGAATCGAATTTGCATACATAGAGTTTCATACCACTATTTTTTATGTTATTATGTATTATTTGTTATCATAGCGTTGTACTTAATTTTAGAAAATTAAAATTCATACGAGATATTATCGGTCAAGTGATAGCGCCCTGTGACAGATGGACAGATTGATACTGTGCGGTGGGTTAGTAACAGGATCCCATTTTTACCCTTTGGGCACGGAATCATAATAAGGACAGTTGCATAAATTATAGAAACAGACATTTTATTTAATAAAAGTATTACAATTGAATTCTATTTATGTCTAGCGGATATTTGGAACGCATCGTTTTGAAGTAATTTCCGTGGTTGTAGAGCCTTGATCGGTGGGGGAGCGATGACTATGTTGAAATAGTTGCCCATCCTCGACACCCCGTGGTCTCTTTTTGTGTCTTCAACGTGACTGGGGGCCGGTACGTCATTTTCACTAAACTCAGGAACATCCTCGTGTCTGTGCCCACGTGGCATTGTATTCGAGTATTTGGGGGCATTGAATTTTCCAGCCCTTTTGGTCGGAACGGGTATTCCCATTTGAGTGCTGAAATAGGATGGGCGGTTAAAAAAACGAACGCTGCGCTGTACGGAATATTTGAAAAACTTTTTACTATTTATTTTGGTGGCTTTAGATTGGTTTTCGATTTGTGGGATAACGTTGCTTTGTTGGCTGTTTTGATGCTAAGCAATCTTTGTTAGGTCTTTTATATAGTAATAATATAGAACTTTTTCTATTATAGCATATTAGATAGCGCTACTAATTAAGAAGAAATACTAAGTAACACATATCACAAATTTTATTTTTATATACTTTTTGATATAATTTTGCCCGCAAAAACAATATTATTAATTATTAATAAGATATTGTAATTAGATAAGGTAAATTACTTATGGCAGAAATAGCAGACAATGTCATTTAGTTCACCTTTTGTAACCTGAATATATTTCAAGAACAGTAAATAAATAAATTTATAATAGATACTTGCTACAAAACAGAAAAATAACAAAGTTAAGTAGTAGTAGGTAATAATGAAAATAATACATAATATCTATAATCTATAATGAAAAATTCATCCAATATTTTGTCTAACAAAGATATATGTAGAAATGATCTAATTTCGATATTTCGTAGCCAATATATGGGATAGAAAAAAATGCTCACTAGAATTGCCAAATTTCGTCCTGATGTGTCCATGTCTATGATAGTCAACAAATTGGTCAATCCATTATGATTAATAACGGGCTTAAGTCGTTAAAAATTAAACAATATTTACGGAGAGCAATCCTGAGGGAGCACGCATTGGTGTGTGCGGTCATCCCGTACATAAGGCTCCTCGCACACGCAGCCTGGCTCGCAGTAAGGGTAGCAAGGTCTCAGATGGTTCCGTGGGTTATCGCAGGACACTTCAGCGCACCCACCGAAGCAAGGGTCGTAAGCTTCGTTCGACCAATAGCAAGCTGGAATCATAATTTATTATAAGTTTCAATTATATATATATGATTGATTATGATTATGATTTACGATAGATATGATTGATTGGCATCAAATTTAATATTGTGTTTTGCAAAAATCTGACAGAAGAACAATATACCTAAACATAACATACTTTTTTCTTCATTTTTTATATCTATAATATTGAATAAGAAACATTCACGTGGTCTACCTGATTGTAAATGGCTATTGCAGCAGGTACATAGAAATCTTAACCCCAGATAACATTAGATTCCTACCTGAGGTGAGCTAGAGATGCGTTAGACCTGAGGTCTCGTTAGAAACTAGTCTAGTCAGCGTTAACATTGACAAATTATTAAGGTTAAAACGTATCTAAATTTGTCATTCATGTGTCCTTAACATCTCGTTTTGCCACGGTATTGTATGCAAACAATTCATACATAAATTAAAATTATACAACATTTTATTTTTCACACGTATTTCGACCTATTTATTTTTCAACACACAAAAGTATTATTTAGTAATTAACGCAACAGAAATACTTGTTTACATTTACTTAAACAATAGAGACCATAAAAACGAATGTATAACTACAAATTATAATTACAGTGTCTTTAATATTACATTAAGAATATTGAAAATAACAATATCTTTCATAAGTTTGACATAGCAAAGGAGCACGCAGTCCTCAAACTTGTTGACTCGTTGACTGAAAACTAAGCTGGGAGGTATCACGTTAATGTGTCTTCTTTACCATAAACAACAAACGAGGCTGTTAGAACCAGAGTTGTCTAACTATAAAAAACATGATTTACAATATGGAGAAAAGTAAAAGAGTGCAACATTTTTAAATTACGAAAGTACAGATAGCTCAAAAGTCATGGAAATGCAGTTGACCTCTCTGATTCTAGCAGCCTCGAATCAATGCCAATGTTTTTCCAAGTTCTGACACAATCCGCTAGGGGCGCTGATTGGAAATTGTATGGGCAAATACGTGAACAAATACCAAAACAGACATATTTGTCAAAACGTAAAAACTCATGGTAACGGTACAGAACAGCAGTGCTTAACGTGTTTGTTATAATGCAAAAATATGAAAGTTTGGCGGTTGCGCCCCCAGCCTCAAATCATAAGGGGTTTTGATACCTTCTTAACCACATTAGATACTTACCTACCTATATTTTAATTTTCAAGTGTTATGTAGACTTATATTTTTTAACACTTGATCGAGAGTTTATGTTCTAAATCTATATATAGGAACAATAAACTTTTAAAGCACTTAGGATACTTATATAATAATTTTGCAAGTGTTACATAGACTTTAGTTTTATTACCTGTATAAAGAATAGGTTACATAAAACACTTGATCGAGAGTTTATATCCTAAATCTAGATGTAGGAACCATATTTTTTATTGGAGCCGTTCGCGGACCCATTACGAGTCCCCAGGGCGTCGCTAATACCCTAGACATAGAGTTGAGTATATATTTTTCACCATTTTCTACATTTCCTTTGTTAAGAAGTACTTATTTTGCTGATGGAGAGAGAATTAAGGATCGGATACAAATTTATACACCGTTTATATATTTTATTATTTGTTTGTATGACGCTGCATTTTTTATATAGTTAACTAATAAAAATAATAGTCATACCTTGTTTTTATTTACACAATTTAAGGGGCCAAGGCAGACAAAAACATGGTAAGTGGTAAGGAACTGATAAGGGAGACATACTCTCCGAGGCCTTCTAGTTTAATCTTCAAGGGTAGCGCATCAGTGGCAAGGTAGGTAAAGGTAGGAATCTAACTTTATCTGGGTTTGATTACAGATGGGCGGCAGTAGCCACTTACAACAAAGTCAGCATGCGTCTGCTACTCTTATATTATAAAAATACCTCTCATTATTTTTTCCTCGTCTCTGCATTGAATCTTGAAAACGCAAACAGCTAAGACAAATATGTACACCTCCATATTTATATAACTTTAATATTCACTTAAATATCTGGGTACATTAAAACATTACGCACTGTTTGAGCACTCCAATTAGCACTTTATGTGGTTGTTTCTAAAGTGACATTTGTTTAGTGTGTTACTGAGTAAGGTTCTTAGAGCAGTAATTAGTATAGAGTGCGAATATGCCGCTAACACTTTGGTACAAATCGTAGGTAAATGTGATTTTGCTAAGTTTTTAAATGTAATACTTCTTTTCATACATTTCATACATACTAGATTAAAAACAGATATTAATTACTGTATAAAGTTAACTTACAAAAACGGTATTAAGCTACTGTTTTTAATGGTGTGATAATTTAGAGACGCTTACGAGGCGTTCAACTTAGTCCTTATTGGTAGTAACGCATCTGTGGACGACCTTAAGTAGGAATCTAATCCTATTTGGGGTTGATTATAAATGACTATAGCGACAGTTACTTATGATCAGGTGGGCAAGACGTTTTACTATTATAATACTGTAATATATAAAATATACGCGGCCAATAGATAACCACTTTCCTTTCAGAATTCTGTTCAAAACCGCGTACATTTATGGTGATCTGACCTTTTCCTACTAATCATACCAAAGTAGGCGTCCTCTATACTTTATAATTACTGTGTAGGTTGGTCTTAGGAAGGATAAGGTCGTCATTGCGATGTGATAAGGGTCGGTGTTTGGTAAACATGGCGCGCGCTTGGTTAAGCTGTTTCTGATTGAATTATTGCGCGGCTACCTGCGAGGTGGGCGAGGTCACGTCCCCAAATATCCTGATATTACGAACGATACTCGTGAAGGATGAACTTGAATATGGCATATTATGGCGTTATTATTTTCTTTGTATGCATGTTTTTTGTATGTTGTTACTTGTATAGCATGTAAAATAAATGGTTTCTTTCTTTCTTTCTTTCTCTCTTTCTTTCTTTCTTTCTATATTTTACCTTTCTCTAGTAGACTCACGCAGAAGTCTACAATTTAAACGTTGTAAGTAGTTTTCTATGGAGAAGAAGCGGCGGAAGAATGAGTGTGCTTACTGGTATGTCTTTTTGGAAAAAAGATTAATAAGTTCATACGGAAGTTCTTATAAGTAAATTATGTTTTCCCCCGGCTCTTAACTTTTTCCCGAGGTTTCGGCAGCGTGTCACGATTACGGTAAAAAGTATCCTGTGTTAATGGTGGTCATCAACTATGTGTGTGCGATTTTTCATCTATTTCCCGATCCTTACAAACTCTACCATTAGAGAATACGTTTATCGCAAAATATTATATCTTTCGAAAGATAGAAAGAAAAAAGACATTTTACGATCAACTGAAATTTCTTTGTCTTTTTGTATACATAATTTTGTATCTACATCCATACATGTGATTTGTAATTTATATATTTAAAAGATAGAAAGAAAAAATATATTTAGCGATAAACTAAAATCTCTTTGTCTTTTGTGTATAAGATAATTTTGTATCTAAATACGTGGGACGTAATGGATATATTGTGTTGCTTACAAAATTATTTTAACAATATTACTAATGCAATGACATAAAATTGAGCCCATTAAATATAAGTGGTTTGAATAAGACGGTATTTTGGTATAACGAAAAGTCGAAATTACATATTTGGTGCGAGGAACCTGTTATCACATTTCGTATAATAGCGCAATAAATGTTGGCATCCCGTAATAAATAAGTCATATTTTATGTCTGATACCTATCTATGAATGTTCGGTAGTGCGGTAGACTACGTCAATACATTTGGTAAGAAACTAACATTAAAAAAGATCAAGTTTTTGAGGCAACATTATTTCGATTATTAAAACAGATATACATTATATCTGTTTTAATAATCGAAATAAGTTAAGTGTCTGAAACATAATAAATTAAAATATAAATAAAAGGAATAAATGTAAGCAAGGCAGGACTTGGTTTGGGGGCCCTTAGGCAAAGAAGGCGCGGAGGCCCCTAATATAATAATTTTCCGAATAAAAAGATCTTTTTTTCCTGGTAAGTCTTTAAAAAAGAACAATTGCCAATAAGTAAAATTATTTCAAGAAAACATGTATTCAAAAATGCGAAAAAATACTGTTTGGAACAAAAGATGTGACAGTTGGCGACACGTTCAAAATTTGCTTATACTTTTTAGTCTCTATTGTGAGGGCCCCTCTCTAGTGAACCTGGGCAATAGCCTCGCCTGCCCTCCCCCAAATCCGCCCCCTTAAGTAACATAAAATACATTATATTTATTTTTGAATACGCATACAGAAGCAGTCATAAATAGTCAGTTACATTTTTTATATGTGTAGCTTCGTATGTAACCTTTTTTTTTTTTTTTTTTTTTACGAGGGGGAAACCTTCAAAAGGTACCCGACGACGTGGGAGCGACGCCGGGTTATGTGGGATTTTTACCGCACTAAAACCCCCCCGGTGGTCGTCCTCAACGCCGTCCTCAACGTCGTATGTAACCTAGAAGAAAGAGTGTCTATCTTAAATACGTGATAAGGGATTTTAAATAGTGATAAGGGTATTTATTTTGTAATAGTTGGGTAATTAATTGAAGATGTCGTGGATATTATAAAAATATTAGAAAAAAAATTATATGCGACCATGCGTCATATGTGTAATTGCGCATACTTATGGTCGGGCAACATTTAATGGACAGCGGAAGATAGACCGCTGATCATTAAAAATAAGTGACTACCTTTCAATCAATATCAGTTCATTATAATACGGTCTAAACATTACGTTGATTCTCATAAGATAGCTTAGAGGAATATATTTTAATTTTCTACACCAGAACATATTTTTAGGGTTCCTTGCCTAAAGGGTAAAATCTATATTCCTAAGCCTCTGCTGTCTGTCTGTCCATCTGTCACGGGGTTCTATCTCTTGAACCGTAATGGGTAGACAATTAAAATTGTCACAATACATTTATTTCTATGGCTGCTATGATAACAAATACTAAAAATAGAATACAAATAAAATTTTGGTGGCACGGAATCCTCGATTCGCGAGTCTGATTCGCATTTGATCAATTATTTATTAAACGCTCAATGCGATTCAAGGCTCAAACTAAAATTCTGTCATTCCTGTTCTATAGATCGCATATATGTGAACAATGAAGAAGAATTTGAAGGTGGTAGAACCCTTTGTGGTTCGACTCCGGCGGCACCACCGCCACACCTATTTCTACCTAATAACAGCAGTGTTAAACGCTGCTGTGTTCCGGTTTGAAGGGTGTGGTAAGGGAGACAGACTTTTCCGAGGCGTTCCAGCTAAGTCCTCAGGTGGACTGCATGCTCGTCTGCTACTCATATATTATATAAAAAAAAAGAAGCCTCTGTATCACGTCACTGAGGGACATTGGAAGATTGGGATCCTGTTCAATACACGCACCGATGATTTGTCAGTCGTATCAGGAATTGGTTATTACATGCTTTATCGGCAAACGGAAATATTGTGATTTACATGGTCCGGAGTTCTTCATTACAAGTAAACCCTTCTGATTCCGATGAATAGTCCGCGACCAGACATGGATACTTAATGAAGTCCGAAAATAGCTAGCTGATTTACCTAAAAACGTATTTGAGAACAATTTCCGAAGGTTGGAGATTCAGTATAGTTCAATATTCTTATATTTGTAAAATGGTAGTATTTTAGTTTATTTTGGTCTATTGCTAAGATACGATAGAGTAGGGCCCTTATGTAGTATGGCTTGTAAGGAGTAAGATATGTTTAACTAAATGTAGTGTATGTTGTTGCTTACATTTTCATTCTCATTTATAGCCTCTTAAAGTCCTAACATTACTAAAGAATATAAGTCGCCTTCAAAAACCTTCCACTACGAAAAGGGAAATGGAATAAAATACAAAATTTATAGGGTTCTGCGAACTACCATGTTTCGGATAACAACATTTAAGAAATTTATTATGGGTTGCTGCAAGTTTGTTCACCTTATGACGTAATTATATTTGTATTTATTTTTCTGTGTTATTTGACTTTGGCATTATTTGATTACAGTCCAACTTTCGCGTCCCAGGCATCTCTGATTATGCAAAGTTATGTGTTCTCATGCAAAGTTTTATGCTTTTTTGGAAATTAAATATCACGAAGGAAAACATCGTGAGGAATTCATCTGCATGCCTGAGAGTACCTTAAAAAAATAAGTTCAAATCTCTGTGAAGTATCACACATAATAATATAAGTCACATTTGACCAGCATGGTGGACTATGGCCTAAGCCTCTCTCAGTCTGAGAGGTACCCCATGCCCATCAGTTGGACAATAATGGATTGACGACGCGTACAATACACTAGGTTCAAAGAGAGCAAAACAAACGAATTTGGCTGAGTACAAGGAAACATATGTCGCCTATTCTTGTTATTGTTAACAAGCAGGTTTATGTGCTACATGTTGTAAGGGAGATTGAGGCTTTTCTCACGAACGCCACGAAGCGAGATCCGCCTGCGAAAAATTACTTTTCCAATAAAATATGATTGGGTGCGATTTTTTTATTACAGCACCATTTGAGAATATCTGAGAGGTATTGGATTTATTTATACGGACGGTATACAAAATATTGCTGAAGTTTTTTCGGGTTGGTAATATAAGGTAATGTAACTGTAGGTACGATGTATACTGCGTGGTTTTATCTCTTTAAGTAATTATCTACATATATTTCGTAAGGTATAAACTCAAATCATTTATTAGTGATTTTTTGTCATGTAGAGGTGCGGTCAATGACAAGCCGACGTAAGGTTTTTAAGGGTTTTTTGTCATTATTATCGTAGTGCTTATAAAAACTAGTAATTGAATCTGAAATTAGTTTAATATTTATATACCCGTATGCATAATATCCAGATTCGAAATTTCTTATCATAAGATCCCTTTGAAATATATTGTGCATATTTTGGTAGGTACCCGTCTTAATGGCGTTTAGGTAAGAGTATTTTTTTTATAATATCATGAATTATTATAATAACGTTACTAATTAACGATATTTGCAATGTTTTATTCTGTCTAGTTTTACGTAAAAAATATTTAGAAACTTATAATAAATCCGAGCTTTTGCCCGCGGCTTCGCTCGCGTTACGAAGTAATATTTTCATCCCCTATTTTATCCCCTTGGGGGTAGAATTGATCAAAATCCTTTCTTAGCGGATGCCTACGTCATAACATCTCCCTGTATGCCAAATTTCAGCCCGATCCGTCTAATGGTTTGGGCTGTGCGTTGATATATCACTATGTCAATCAGTCACCTTTGAGTTATATATATTTAGATTGGACAAATTCATTAGAGTTACCGATTTGTGTTGTTTTAAACGAATGCTAGCTACATTACAATGTATTTCACGGTTTGTAGTGTAAAAGTCAAATATTAAGTTGTTTCACAAGGTACTTATGTAATCACGCACGTTAAGATATCACTTGGAACAAGTTTACGTACATTCCAATTTAATATACTTGATATAGGGTCATTGGAAAATTTATGAAGAACAACAAAAACTTGCGGCCTTGACACAACGTATATGTTATAAACTGGTTTTATTTAACGTTTACTCAGATTTTTATAAGCTTTTTATACGAGTAGATATACCAAAAACAAAAATATATAATAATGAAATCACTTTAAGTCATCTGTTTGTTTTTTTTTAGGGTTCCCTATCCAATGCTCACCTGGACGGAGCCCGACGGTGCAACGCGCTAAGAGGACTCCGGTTGCGTTCCTCTGGAGATCCCGGAGTCCTTTACGCAGCGCCGAGGACAAGAAAAAAAGGGTTCCCTATCCAAGGGTGAAAACCGCCCTACGCTGTTATGTATTAGAAATTACTTTTCCTTTGCTTAAACGGGGAAGGAAAACATCGTGAGAGAATCTGCACTCCTGAGAGTTTGAAAAAAAAGTTCTTAAGTGTGTGTGAAGTTTACCGATTCGCACTTGGCCTGGTGGACTATGCCCCCTCACTGTGCGACGAGATCCGTGCCCAACAGTGATAGGTTGATGAAGACGATAGTAATAAGTGATGAGGCTTTTGAAGTCCACATTCGACTTTCCACTCACAAATCTTATCCTATCTGGGGTTGATTGCAAATGTCCATGGGCAGCAGGAGCCACGTACCATCAAGTGGACTGCATGATTGTCTGCTACTTCTATAATATAAAAAGTAGTGGTATATGTATTGATATTAAAGAAGATGAGCTGTTACTCGTGTCCCATCGAGATAATGTTGGTCATTGCGGAGGACGCCCGGATTCAGCGCACGTGCGGTACAAATTACGAGTAAACCGATCTGTTGCCCCCCTAAATAAAGGTCTTTCGATCGCCCAGCCCTTTCCTATCAAAGCGTGGCAAGAGCACACTATCAACTTTATTTTCTAAGGAAAAAGTTCAAATTGGTACGATTGTAGAGACTTTAGGCCAACATCAGACTTGCTACTTTTGATAAGCGAATCGCGATTTAATGTGTTTGTGTGTACATAGGTACATGTGTGTACATAGGTATGAAGGTGATGGAACCTCTGTGGTTCGTCTTCGAAGGCACCACTGCTGCACCTAACATCTTAATAACAGCAGTGTTAAGTTTTTTGAAGGAGGTTTGCCAACTTAGTATTTAAGGGTAGCGACAGTTTAATTGCTGCATGGAGTGTCCAAAAGTAAAATCACAAGCCAAATTGCAGCTAAAACGTCGATTATCGATAAAAGTAGTTAGTGTGTAGTAGTAGTAGCCTTAAATGAGATATGTCCGTAAGGCTGTGCTTCGGTCTCAGGGGTTTAGGAACTTCAATATATTCTGGCGGCGGGCGGGGACCTGGCGAGTCTTCAAGATTACTGTCAGCAAAGACAGGTCGACGTGCCCTGGGGCGCGAATGACCGATAATTTCTTCCGGTTCGTCACCTTTCTTTAACATTTTTAGGGTTCCGTACTCAGAGCGTAAAAATGGAACCATCTTACGCAGCCTCCGATTACTATCCGTCTGTTACAAGGCTGGAACCGTAATAGATTGACACTTAAAATAGATTGACACTTAAAATGGTGGTTGCTATAACAACAAATACTAAAAATAAAAAAATCTTGAAAATAATTAGAGGTCGCCATACAAGAACCCACAAATTTTCGGCGTTTCTCGCTTTGTATTTTCAAATTCAATTCTATGGCGACTATGATAGGTACTAAATATAAAAACAAATGAAAATTTTGTGGTACGGAGCCCTCCGTATACGAGCCCGACTTGCACTTGGCCAATTATTTTATTAAACTTAAACTGAATCAGTGTTTGTGATATTTGCCTTAAAACATTAGGCGAAAAACGAAAATTGGTATTAAATCATATCGCTTTTAAGAACATTATCTAATACTTATTTATTAATTGATACCATTGATGACCCCTATTCATTCATTACGATAAGTGTCCGTAACTAATTTAAATTAATGACCACATTTAACAGTTTTAAAATGTGTTACGTTGCTGTAATGCAGATGACGTAGAATATCAAGAAATAACTTTAATTTAAAAATGTAATTTATAAATAAGTGATCCTTATATTGAAAATGTATAACATCAAAAATATTTCTAGTATTTGTTTAAATTCATTAATTAATATTTGTTAAAATATATTAAGCGGTCATTGTAACAGTATCGATAGTTATTTGACATTTTCTTCATATAAGTGTTAGCAATATATTCAAATTATTTAATTATAGTATTGTTTTAATTAATTATTTTGTGTTATATTCATGATGTGTTATTTTTATAATAATAAGTGCCCATTTATATAGTCACTGGCTGTATGGGTTATACGATTGTGTGCATTAGCATAAACAAGAAAAAGAACGCGCTTAGCGCGAGACTTGTATTTTACGCGGGAATTATAAAAATTATAAATTGGATCAAGAAATTAGTTTGTGTTATTATATAAGACATACTCAAATTTCGATCTTTAGTAGGTAATATTGGATAGATTGATTTATTAGTCACGACGGTAGCCCATCTTAAAAAAATAGAACACTTTTAATTATAAAGGTAAAAATAAAACAAGTTTTATTTAGGCATGAATTTAGTTTAATTAATTATTTACTTCTTGTCAGAAATTTTTAGTAATAGATTTAATACATTTTGTATGCATTAATAAACATCTTATAGCACACACATACATTATTACCAGTATAGCAAGAAATCAATATTATATATGTTTTGATATTCACAATGGCATAACGAAATGGAAATATATTTTCTTTAATACGCTACTAACAAAGAAAAATAAAAAACAAGGATCCTACGATAAAAATATAATAGGGAAATATTTATACATATTATATTATGTTTATATGAATTACACTCACATTTCTATGTAGTACCTACGTACCACAAAATTATATGAATTCCTAAGTACACACATAAATAAATTAAAGACGTCTTCTCATATTAAATATGATAAAAGATAAAAGTAAAATAACGAATAAAGGCAGAAACAAGAAACAGAGCTTTATTTCGAAGACCTTCTTATAACTTTTGTCATTGGTATTCACTGAAACTGTATTATTAGTTCATTAACACCACATTTTTACATAACACGTTTACTTTATTTAAGGTCGGAGAACAGGATTGCCAAGGTGGAGGCCACCATCGATGTAATGAAAACTTCCAGTGATACACTTGGCGCGGTCACTCGCGAGGAACGCCACGAGATTCGCTACATCTTCGGGCTCAGCGATTTTCTTTAAACGCATACTTGTCCTTACTTCTTCAAATTTCGTCTTATAATCTTCATCGGTGAGTCCACTGCGCACGAAAAGGTTAGTGAAAACAGGCCCAGGGTTCACAGCGTTCACCCTCACACCCTTTGGTCCTAGTTCTGACGCAGCGCATCTTGTAAACGCGTCAAGGGCTGCTTTGGTCATACTGTACTGCATTATCACTGGTTCTGTGATCGTCGACACTACGCTCGAAACTGTAACAATGTTCCCTTTGCTCTCGATCAAATGCGGGATTGCCTTTTGACTAAGTAAGTATGTGCCGCGAATATTTGTTCCAACCATTTGGTCAAAGTTCGAAATGTCGTCCATTAGTCCAGCAATACGGAGCATTCCGGCGTTATTGACGAGAACGTCGATTTTTCCGTAATGTGCGACGGTATTTTTAACGATTTTATCCACATCTTCAGCTACGCTAATGTCTGCCTTAATTGCTAATGGTTTGTTTCCGTATTCTGCGCACTTTTTGGCAACTTGGTCCAGGTTTTCTTCATTTCTGCCCACAATGGATAAGAGGGCTCCAGCCTTCGCAAATGTTTGGGCACACGCTTCACCGATCCCACTACTTGCACCGGTTATTATCACTACTTTTTGTTCGAACTCCATGACGGAGAGTTGACTACTGGCAGTATAATAACATGAGACCCGTTTTATACGCTGGTACCTAACTTGTTCAGACATATAAATGAGCGAGTAATTTTGTAGACTATTTAAATGACAAACGTAGTTACGTATACGTAGAATTTTATAAAATCCTAATGAAATCTATTTAAATATTTTATAGAATTATAAATATTGTAATTTATGCTTATGTATATTTGCGTACTAAAAGCAGTGACTAATTATGTGCTTTACGAAATATGTATGAGTCATTACACATGTTTTATATATTAAACCAAAAAATAAAGTAAAATTAACAACAAAATAAAAGTCGACTTCTTTTGGTATTTTTTTATAAAGTTAATATGAAATATGCGTACTCGTAACTTTAGGAAATAAATTGCAAATCAATGCTAAATTGTTGTCTCTACGAATAATTTAACCGATTAGAGTTTTAACGGCAATTACAGTGTCGGCGAACTATGTATAATTGTATATAGTTCAAAAACAAACTACATAACTAATCAAAATACATTAGGTTATTATTTTTGAGGTAATTAGTTTTAGTGATTAATTTATTAATGATTTAATCATATAATTTACAACATAATACGTGAGTTTTATAAGTTATAGGTAATTGGATTATTAGGGTGTGGCAAGGGAGATGATATGATATGAGGTGTTCCAACTTAGCTCTCAGGGGTAGCGAAGCTGTGTTCGACCTCAGTAGACAGAGGTCTACTGACTAGAGAGTCGAATCTGGGATTGACAAACGCGAGGAGTTATGTACTTATTCTTGTGTGTTACAATTTCGTCTTAGTGTATTTAGGGTGGGTTGCATCATGTAACTTTAACATTTACAGAAGTCTAACCAACCGTCAAATCCATGGTAAAAAAAATAATTCGTTGCACCATTTTAGTTCAGGTTGAAATTACGTCATAACTTATACTTAACTTTAACTCTTGATTTAGATCGGTTAAAGTTACTGTATAAGTCAACTTCCCTATCTGTCAATTTCGACAAAAAATTGTAGTGACAGCGACACAAATGACGTTAATGACAAATCAATTGATGCAACACAGAAATGTTACATTCCATCGCTATCGTCAAAGTTACTGTTATATTTAACTTTAACACAAACTTTAACCGGGCTTTCGATGCAACCCACCCTTAGAGAGCTATTGTTAATGTTTATCATAAATGCAAAACATATTTATTGAAGCACCCGTTCGGTTAAATTTCCTATATATTTAGTTCTGCAGTTACTAACCAGATAGCAAAATAGTGTATTAGAACGTGACTACTGCAAACGCACGTACACTTCTTTTATTTATTCCTGTATATATTGTGTTAGGAACTAAACTAGAGTACCTATATTGTAGTCTGACTGTACTATAATTACTTACTTACTGTTTAGTTCCCAATACTTTGTTTTTATATAATATAGGCGTAGCAGGCGAGCATGCTGTCCACCTGCTGGTAAGTGGCTACTGCCGCCCATGGACATCTGTAATCAACCTCAGATAGGATTAGATATTCCTACCTAAGGTCGGCCACAGATGTGCCGCTACCCCTGAGGACTAAGCTGGAATGCCTCGGAAAAGTATGTCTCCCTTACCACGCCCTTCAAACCAGAACACAGTAGCGCTTAACATTGCTGTTATAAGGCAGACATAGGTGTGGCGGTGGCGTCGCCGGAGTCGAACCACAAAGTGTTTAACCACCTTCATCCCAGTAGTACCTCAAAGAAAGAAAGAAAGAAAGAAAATACTTTATTCAGGAATATTGCAACACACAGTACAACTACAAAAAGACAAAATAAATACACAAACTGCACGATTATTAAACTAGTTAATAAATAACACAATCAATTTGGAATAGAATCCTTAAAAAAACAAATAAGATTAAAAAGATACAATACACAACTAAACTTTTTTTATTACACAATAATTAGCATAGAGTGCGTTAATACCCAACGTGGTGGGAACCGCAGACACTTGCGTGAACGGTAAAAGTTTTTGTTTTAAAAGTTACACTTTTGTTTGCATACTCATATGTACGAGTAATTTGCCTGAAGTTAAGTTTTTACTACAAGCATCTGATAGTATAGATCATTGTGCCGCTCATGGAGATCTATAAATATAATCAATTCGAAATAGGACTGACGTCCTCTCTGAGGTTATTGCAAATATGAAGCCATTGAAACCAAGGCAAGAATATCTTTCCTTCACCACACCCCTCGAACCAAAACACGCCTTAGACTGTTCTATTAGTCAGAAATAAGTGTGGCGTTGGTGCCCCTGGAGACGAAGCACGATGGGTTCTACCACCTTGGAAATAAGTAAGTATCCTTTAAATTAGAACTAACCAACGATTGACACTGCTATAACACAAAAGTAGATATAACCCGAGCTATTAGTTCTATCTTCATACAAATTGAAGGTGGTAGAACCCTTTGTGGTTCGACTCCGGCGGCACCACCGCCACACCTATTTCTGCCTAATAACAGCAGTGGTAGGCGCTGCTGTGTTCCGTTTTGAAGGGTGTGGTAAGGGAGACAGTCTTTTCCGAGGCGTTCCAGCTTAGTCCTCAATAGGAATATATAATCCTATCTGCGGTTGATTACAAATGACCATGGGCGGCACAGCCACTTACCATCAGGTGGACTGCACGCTCGTCTGCTACTCCTATATTATAAAAAAATACAAATGTTTATAATGATACCATATTATATTTTATGTTAGGTATTCTATTACAGAAATCATTATGATAATTAACACTTCCTTAGATATAAAACTAAACGGGTACTTATTAAATTTTATGGAACATTAATTTTTTTTTTCTATAATAACCTTTAAATACCTAGAATGACATTATAAAGTTACACGTGTATTCTGAATATTGTGAATACAAAATAAATCCTATTAGGTCTCTAATAATAAATCAGAAGCCTTAGTTTGGTCATAAACGAAAACACCGAAAACAAGATTATTATAATACTCAAAGCGAAAATTATGTTGAGAATATTGTATTTTATCTACAAATACCAAATTCGATGTTCATCTCATGTTTAAGGTCATCATTGATATCTTTAATTATATTGAAGAAGTATTCGAAATGACTACTGCCACTCACGAACATCGGTAATCAACCTGAGATAAGATTAGGTTTAAACTTGAGGAACCACCGCACCTCTTTTTCTGCCTAATAACAGCAGTATTAGGCCTTAACACTGCTTTGAAGAGTAAGGGAGACATATACGATGCATTCCATCATGGTCATAAGGGCTAGCAACACACTTGTGGTCGGCTTCAGGTACAACCTATTCTACATGGAATTGGTCACAGATGTTCATGGTCAGTCGTGACTACTTACCAAGTTGGATTGTAAACTCCATTGCTACAACAAAGTTATAAAAAAAAACATAAGCACAACAAAATAAGATCTAAATTGTACAAAACCAAATGCTTTTGAGAATTACAGCAACTAAAGTGGTATATTCTAATTGATAGGTGTAGTTTAACCCAATAACAATAGCGCGTTTACCGCTTGCCGTGTATAAATTAGGGAATTATATTAATTCCGGATAACGCCGAACGCTTAACGACTATAGGTATTGTCGGGAGATTTGTATAATAGACTGCTTTTATTACTATGTAGAGCAGCTCTATGTAGAGCAAGGATAAGCTATGTAGAGTAAGCAATTAATTGTCAATGTAATAATTTTTACGTATAGGTAGGTGTATTTATATTACAATAATAGTGTTTTTGTGTTATCATAGATGGAGTTCTTTGATAGGTTAGGTTAGGTTAGGTTAGGTTAGGTTATGTTTAAATTACAATAATAGTGTTTTTGTGTTATCATAGATGGAGTTCTTTGATAGGTTACATTTCATATTTTATATACAGATATTAAGTAATGTATGAAATGACAGAAATGAAGTATCACTCAACAACATCGATCACTAATAAGAACAACAATGGCAAAAAAATCAAAGATAATTTATTAGAAGTAGTTACGTGCAAAGAAAAAATATGTTTCGAGATACAATTTATATCTCGAAACCTTTTATTACCTATTCGTATTTAATGAAATACGTATCCTTATAAGTAAGCCTCTGTAAGTATAGACATAATATTATATTATTAACAATCATATTCTTCCAACGAAAAGGCTTTCGTATTTATGCACTTATAATATTCTAGACAAATCATACATACATATCTTTAGCAATGAAAAATATTAGATATTTAAATAACAAACACCAAGGATTTTTCCTTCTTAATCCTTACGTGAGGCGGTGGGGTGCGCAATCAATTTGTAGGGCAATTACGCGAGAGAAATTAACACAAGATAACAAGGAATTAGCCGCGCACCTGGGGAAGGATGGTGCTTCAGATAACTGAATATATTACCGCATTAAGCTGAAAGAATGAATTTTCACAAAGCAAGACGCAATCTAAACAACCGCCTCCGTAGAGACTTCTATAAACACCAGCTATGTTTATTTTACAGATCTTTTGTTCTTACTCTTCGATGCGCTTCTCATTGGTATTTTAATATTTCCACCCTTTGTTCTATTTGACGTTAGCGACAACAAAGATCGTGATGGAAATATCTATAATACGAAATGCAAACTTGTGAAGCAAAATAATAAAGAAAATAATTTCAACCGCCTTATAAAATGATGATACGAGTACAATAGAAAAGAAGTTTATTTACCATGTTAGTACATGTATATAAATTGATAATCATTAAGTATATTAAGTATATATGAATAGTGACAGAACAATAAAAACGTTTAAGACACAAATAAATCTCTATAATTATACGTAAGAAAACCTTACTGATAAATAATACTGTGTCAGTTCATAGTACACTTTTATAATTTATAATCCTTAACTATCATATAAAGTTTATATGATACTTAAGGATTATATTATAAACAGTTAAATTGTAGTTGTTTCAACGTCATCTCTATCGTAGTATCTATTTGAATAGTTGGTAGTTAGATTCTGTACATTTTCGAAATTATTTTAAGTTAGAAAAACTATTTCAACTAAACTTGGGTATAAACATTTACAAAACAATCTGAAAATTGTACAGTATTCACGAATCCACGAATAAAGGTTAAGTTATATCAGACATACGACGTGTCAGACGCGAGCCGTTTCAGACAAAATAATAATCTTATACAATGTGTACGTATTTATATCTACCGTAACACAATTACAGCAATGATTGTCAAAAAGTGTAATATGATTTTGTCTGCCACGTCTCTTGCCTGACTCGTTCAATGTCTGAAGATATCAGCGTAGTTTAACTGATTACATACGACATACATCTTTCAATTTGGCTTAAGCGCGTAACACTGGATCGCCAAGATGAAGACCACAGTCAATTTCATGTCTACTCCCAGTTATGCTACTTGCTTTGTCACTTGCCAAGAACGCCACCAACTCTGCAACGTCTTCACTTGTTGACACTTTACGTAAGGGCAGAGCTGCTGCTATGTTCTCAAACATCTGATTATTCACCTCATCATTAATTCCGTTTCTCTTAAAAAGAGCAGTGTTTACCGGACCAGGGTTCACTGCGTTCACTCTGACGCCCTTAGGCCCTAGATCCAAGGCGAGACACTTCGTGAACATATCAAGGGCGGCTTTTGTCATACAATAGGGCATTATAGCTGGAACCGCGACATTCGACACTATACTCGAAACATTTACAATATTCCCTTTCGCCACAATCAAATGTGGAATCGCTTTCTGCGTAATTAGATACGTGCCGCGAACGTTTGTGGCCAACATACTGTCGAAACTTGAAATGTTGTCCATAATCCCAGCCATTAAGAGTACACCGGCATTGTTGACGAGAACATCGATTTTTCCGAAATGTGAGATGGTTTCCTTTACAGTCATCTCAACATCTTCAGCGACGCTTATGTCTGCTTTAATGGCTAGGGGTTTGTTCCCGCAGAATTGCTCGCATTGTTCAGCCACTTTGTTGAGATTTTCAACGTTTCTTCCAACCAGGGACAGGCGAGCTCCCGATTTAGCAAACTTCAGTGCACATGCTTCACCGATTCCAGCACTCGCACCGGTAATTAATACAACTTTTTCTGAGAACTCCATCCTGGCCGAGAGTTCGTTCCTGACTGAATGGCTAAAGGTACTGAGACACATGTTATGCACTGGTGCCCTGTTATCCAGTTACTACGCTTAAGCGAACATTTACAGTGTAACGAAGATGTAGAAGTGTCGTGAAATACGTGAAAATTAAACATGTTTCAGGCGTTAAGAATATTATGTGTAATACGGCGTAATGGCGTCATTTTTTTAAATGCCAACTACTAATAAATTGGGGCCATAAATTACTTATAAATGATTTTTAATTAAAAACCATTTGACTATTCTAAAACCCTATTTTATGAGTCTAAATGAATAATATTAACATTAATATACCTATACAGGATATAATCGTGTATTTTTGGATACTGCCTATTATAAAACATTAGTATGATTTTATTTGCGGTTAGACAGTTCCTTATTTTTGTAATTAAGTATGTTCCTTGTATCGTGTATATAATCTGCTTAAGTGACTACTGAGTTACGCAGATTTCTTAAACGGCTTAGACTGTTGCGCAATCAAATAAGGTGTTGTCTCAAGGGATATGTGGACATTATGTGAGTGACATGCATGTATAAAATGTTTTACAGTTAGTACATAAGACTATGTAACCATATACAATGGAAATTACTACATATCTTGTAGGGTTCCATACCCAAAGGGTAAAAATGGAATCCTACTACTAAGCCCCCGCTATCTGTCCGTGTGCCCATGGGCTCTACTTTTAAACCGTAATAGATAGACAATTTATTTTTTTACAGAATATGTATAACGATGGCCGCTATAACAATAAATACTAAAAATAAATACTAAAAAAATACATAAAACTTTTGCGATATCGAACCCTCACCCGACTCGCTCTTGTCCAATTATTCATGTATTATTTATTTATTTACATTTTTTACATCGAAATACTAACTAAACATTACAGATTATAGCAGTAGCAAATGAGCATGGAGTCCATCTGATGGTAAGTGCTACACCTGAAGATTTAGTTGGAATGTCTCGTTTATGTATTTCTCTCTTTCCACAATCTACAAACCAGAACACAGCAGTGTTTGAACTGTTGTTATAATGCCGAAATATGTAGGTGTGGTGGTCTGTTATCTGAAAATAACAGTCTTTATTATGGTGATATGCATGATATAAACCGTTTTTCGACCCGCATGGTAAAACGGTCACGATATCGATCTGACGCGCACTAGGCAGAGATCTAAATAATGAATTTAGATTTCCGGTTTGGGTTTCGTGGTACTTGTCTTTATTTGTATTCATTACATTCATGGCCTACGAAATCTTTATGTGGGCTATATATTAAAAGAAACAGTTTAACTGTTAACAAGAAACAACGGTTTAACCGTTGTTGACAAGTTTTTCGTTATACGCAAAGCAAATGTAAAGTATCTATTAGCATGAAATGGGCAGTTTTGTCGTACTAAAGTCTATGGACGCGACATAGAAATTAAAACTGTGCGTGGACAAAGCCGCTTATGGAATATCGCAAAAATTGAAACATGAAAATTAGTATGTGTTTTTATATACTGGTATATGTATTAAATTATGTTATTTTGCGTGGTAGAAAATATTATGGATACATATATTTTGAAGCTATTTTGGAGCTAAAATATGAAGCGTAGGGCGATAAAAGGAGATCATGCCGCGGTAAACCGTTGATGATAGCTCGGTACGTGCAAACGGAACTTGATTACATTCTAGGGTCTCCAAAAAATAGACTGTGATATTTACCCGTCGTCGAATATCTGCAGATAGTGATGGAAATAAGTGATAAAATAAAGAGGCATATTGGTGTGCTAAAATATATTAAAAACAGCTATCTTATTATAAGGAAACAAAATAAAATTGCAACGGCATTTGGGAATGTAATTTATTTACACGATTTCGCGTTACTATTTTATTCAATTGTTGTAAAAAGTATTAGTTAGTATAAGTAAAAGTATTTCATTGGATTCCCGGTGATGTTAAAATAACCCTTTTTATTCAAAGAAAGCAGTTGTTATCAACAAATATTTCCAATTCATATTCTAGCAGGCTCTATGAAGTATATTACAATAATTTTTATTTTATATAACTTAGTAGGCAATATGTTTAGTATAAGTGTGTGTTATTTATTAATAATTGTATTTTATATTGATTACCTCAACCAGGTTAATTAAAGCCTGCGTGCGCCGGTTGAGACTCAGAGGAGTTCTATTTACAGAAATTGAGCGATTTGGGCTTGTGGTCGATCTCTGGCCTACTTTAAAGTACTCGTTTGTTCCAATCGGCTTTTGTTCATATACTGTAAATTTTATAATTAGGCCTATAGGTTGGTTGGAAAAGTGCTAAATATAACTCGGAAAATAATATTATACGTGATCTATTTGATTCATAACGACTATGTACAGTAACCTTACCATGAGTTTTTACGTTTTGACAAATATGACTGTTTTGGCATTTGTTTACGTATTAACCCATATAATTTCCAATCAGCGCCCCTAGCGGATTGTGTCAGAACTTGGAAATTGTATGGGCCAATACGTTAACAAATATCACAACAGTCATATTTGTCAAAACGTAAAAACTCATGGTAAGGGTACAGACGTTTTTAACTTATGTGATATCATAGCTCAACCCAGCCATAGTGAAGGGTACAAGTGGCCAGAGTAATCTGCATCCGTAGGTTTCTATTTATTAATATTAGAGTAAAATGATGAAAATATAAAAATACGTAGAGCACAAATGAATATAACATGTTGTTTTTGTTGATGTTATGGTTACCTTGTCCATGTTAATGAGCATGTCATAATCTAATAATCATTTACAATTTTTGTTACGCAGGTAATCTTATTGGGTATAGTACCTGCCCATGTTAATTGACGGCGTTTGATATTTGTATTATGAATCTTCTCTTCCATTGAATTTCCCACGAGAGAAAATACGACAAAACAGTAATGGGACAGTCATAGCGTTAATTAGATGTTCCGTAATATCTGTATTTGAGTAGAAATATACGTAATACATATTATATGATACTCCCGGGACCCTGAGTAAGTGAGTATAATTTAGCCTCTAGAGTATAGCCTGGAATATTATTCTTGTGTAAATAAACTTTCTTATGATATAATTATAATTACTACGTACGTATTGGTGATGTGCCGGAAATGTAGTTATTATAATAATATATACGTACTATGTATATATTATTATAATAACTACGTTCGTCTTTGTCAACCTATTACTTTCCCACTGATAGCAACAGGTCTCATTTTAGAATGACAGAGATCAAGGCCAAAGTCCACCGGGCTGGTCAAGTGCGAATTGGTACACTGCACTCAACTTTGAGAATTTTGTTTTTTTAGAATTCTCAGGCTCGCATATTTTTCTTCATAGTTTAAGCAAGTTATAATTAGTTCCTTATACGCACATAGCTTTGTAACGTATGTGTCAGGGCTTGAACCTCGGACCCCCGAAAGAGAGTAGAGTTTCTAACCACTAAGTACGAGTATCTGCATCTGTTTCACACAACCATATTTTTGTGTATAATCATGTACATTTTTGTGTCAGATAATAAGATTGTTTTATCTGTGGTATTGTAGGTAGGAAGGTATGCTCTGTGGTCATGTTATGTGTAGGTAAATAAATCTAAAGTAACATTAACGGTTAAACGCTATCATGATTATATGGATTCTTAAGAAATAATTATACCCGTAATAATTATATGAAAATTCCTGTAGGTACAATAAAATAGAATAATTCGCCAAGTACGAGTCGAACTCGAACATGGAGGATTCCGTATCAACAAATGTTCATTGTTGTTTACTTATTTTTATTCGTTCTTTATTTTTTACTTATTATGTAGAAATATTTTTTTTTCTCGAATTTCGTAACATTTTCGCTTATAACTTTTTTATTTATAGTTCTACAACAAAAAGGTACTAGACCAAAGTTGTAGAGAATTTAATTTGCAACAATGAATGCTTATAATTTTTTTTATTTGATAAATAGTTTAAGAGATAAATCGTAAAAACCATTTCAACCCCTACTTTCAAGATGGCGGCCGTGGGACAAGGGTGGCGACCCCGCAAACTTGGTTTTAGCTTTACACTGACTCCCCCGTACACTTCAAAAATTGCGTCCTCTAAAAAATGCAAGGTAAGGCCTAAAAATGTAACATTTCAATGGACTAAATAGAGATAGAGCCCTGTGACAGACGGACAGACAGCGAAGTGTTAGTAATAGGGTTCCGTTTTTACCCTTTGGGTACGGAACCCTAATAAATGATATCTGATATTGTTTTGTACAAGTGCTATAAAGTTAGAAATTCTTATAGTTCAGCAGGTACTGCTGTGACTCCTACGAGTAGCTTGGCCTTGAAAAGCAGTGATAAGTACTTCTGTATTCTGATTTGAACAGATACCGATCAGCATACCGTTCAGACATAGTTAAAATGCATTATAACTGACTCTTAAACGATGATAACGTACCTGTGACCGATCTATGGTAGAACTCAATAGTCTTCCTTACAACATCCTTCAAACGCAGCAGCGCAAACAAGTGCTGTTATTAGGCAGAAATACATATGTAGTTGTGGTGCTTCCAATGTCGTATCTCGAAAGGTTTTACCACCACTAAATTTTATTCAAAATTCTATTATAGTGTAAAAGTAAGAGTCGATGTCGCCCACGACGTCTAGACTAGCATGTTGCCTACGTAAGGACATTGTCCTAAAATAGGTGGCAATGTCAGGGACTACGTAGGTAGCCTAGGACAGTGAAACACGTTTTCAAAGGATTAAGTTACCAGATTACGTATATGTTTTCAATTCAGAACAAAAATAATAAACTGAGCCCCTCGAATTGTCGACTCTGCCGAATCGTGTAAAAGATATGAATTGAGTACCTACTTAATGTTTGTTTTTAAATGAAGATAAAATAAAATAATTTGCAAAGTCATTCGTTTTTCAGTTCTAAAAAGATGAATTTTAAGAATATTTTTACGTTATTTTTAATATTTCTTTAATATAATAAAGTATTACCCATATGTGTTTTACTAAATTTATTTGAATTTAATTGGTCCTTGATTTGAGCCTTAGTTCATTTTTTTAAACAAGATGAGATTGGTTATAATGACCTAAAGAATTAGACGGTTACTTATAATATACCATTTTATAATTATTTCCTTGCTCTTATTATTTATATAAATTAAACTAGCTGACCCGGTAAACGTTGTGTTGCCATATAAATAAAAAAAAATTAAGGGAGAACAACCCTTATCACTTAGGGGTATGAAAAATAGATGTTGGCCGATTCTCATAGATACCGGATAAGCACAAATAATTTCATCAAAATCGGTCAAGCCGTTTCGGAGGAGTATGGCAACGAAAACTGTGACACGAGAATTTTATATATTATATAGAATAGATTTCTCTTTACCCAGATTTTTTACCAGATTTCTGTACTCAATTTCTATTTACATCAAATAATATGGGTGTAGAAAAAATGAAAAACACTTATATTTTTCATACAGTTTATTCTGATTTGGTATGCGATAGACAACATTGAAATTCAAAGCGAATCTATTTACATCAATTTACTTAAGTACCTGCTTATCAATATTATTACAGAAATAATTGAAACTTACATTAAAAGCTCCCTATAATTGTCTTTGGCACTTGCATTACATTATAATAAATACCTTATGATTATACTTATTAGATAAATGTAGGTAACATTGTGAGTATTCAAAATAACCCGGTTTTCATGTCTGTTAATATTAAATAATATTCTAAGCTTATATGTAAAGTATAAGACAATATGTAGGTATAATGTATGAGTGTCATAAAAAGCGTGTGTTCTTACGTATGTAAGAAGGTATACTTCTTTGGCGCAATTAATAAAATATTTTTATTTATTGAAATAAAATTCAACTGAGCACGACTATAGATAAAAGTTACTGATAAAAATAAATATATAATAACATATCTTTATTCAGTCTCGTGCACGCATATCCACCATTTGTTAACCCATCTCCTTTTACAGGTCTGCTGGAAGATATTTTGTTAGGAATAAGCAGTACCTTTGCACGACATTTTATTTATAAGTATTTTACATTAATTATCTATGTGTGCATAAATAAATAAATTATGAGTTACTTCGTGCGCAACTTCGTCCTAAAAATAAAATGCACTTAAATAAAATGAGCTAAAAATACACAATGTATTTTCCTAAATGCGTCAAAAGAAGTATAACTTCTATACGATATACTTCTACACGATATACTTAGATTATATATCCCATGTCATTGGAAATGTATATATAGATATACATTTCCAATGACATGGGAAATGTATGATCTCCGATGTATATCTGACTCACTAGTCAGATATACATCGGAGATCATACATTAGTATATTAGTAGTATAAATATTAGTAGTCTCTATGTACGTGCGTTTTGTAGATATCTATCCGGTAAATGTTGTATGACTAATTCATCGCAGACCGCATTGACCTTATTGATGAATGCTAATCCTTGAACTGGATCAACTGGATGATTCCGGGACTAATTGAGGTACAATTGAGTAGTCTCCGTCGTAACTACAACTAACAATGTTTTTAGTACACGATTCAAGGGACGTTTTAAAGATTTAAGTGATGTGAGTCTTACAATCGAAAATGACGTGGTATTAGAACTGTACCTTAGTATCGATTTTCATACGCTTTGCACTAAAGCAGAACGTAAGAATAATTGAATCTATAGTCCGATTCATAATTAGGTGTCCAAAATGTAAACAAAGGTGTCAAATGGCAGTTTCTTATTTTTGACAATATTAAATTAATACATCGATAATAAAATAATAATCTAAATAAATTAAAATCAATTCACATTTTCCAATATTTATATTAACTCAATTCCATTTCATACAGTAATAAGAATAAAAAACAAGATTTATGAGAGAAAATTAAATTGTGATAATGGTCACACAATCGGCATCCAACACATTTTTTGTGCCGCCATTTTTATTAAGTTTCGTAGTTGATATTATTCATTTTTGTGATCGTGATCGAACTCGAATTTTTTCTAGTTTTCGTAGGGCGTTTTTTTTAACTGTGTGCAGTTATTAAGTTTTTGTTTTATGTTGAATTTTGTGAAATTTTCGTTTCTTGTTAATTTTATTAAGGTTTACAATACCTGTAATCGAATTTTGACAATGACATTTCTTTGTTTACATTTTGGACACCTAATTATGAATCAGACTATACTTATAATGTTTTTTTTGGGTTTTTAGTTGTTTTGGAGAATTAGACATAGGATCCATGCGTAATATATTATTTTCCTTTCGATTTTATTACACGATATTATAAGAGATTTATTTATAAAAACAAGAATCCAGTCAAAAAATGTAGTCTACGTCACTCCCAAAATTTAGATAAAAGTCAAAATTCGTCAAGCCGTTTGGGCTACAGGAGGTAGCAATGAATATGGCATACATACATTTATATGTAATTCGGCCGGGTTATCCCGGCCGAATTAACATGACACTTGGCTCGAATGACGATGCAAGGTACAGTGTACAAAAAAGTTTTTGTTTCATTTCATGTCTATTTTTTATATCATACATGAAATAAATTGAGTAATTCTATTTTGTTGGAAATGACTAAATACTATAAAATAAAGTCACCCCGCCTCTGTCTGTCTGTTTCTAAGTTTTCTTTTTTTAAACAAATTTTGATGGAGGGGAGTGCGGCATGCGCGGGGAGTGTAAGGGGTATGCAGTATCGAGCCAGGTGTCATGTTAATTCGACCGGGTTGTTCAGTCGAAACCCATTATCTATCGCAGTCGGGTAAAAGAGTACATATACATCAATTACGAGTCTAGGGGCTGCACTAATGTTCCCCAAGGATAACTGGTATGTGGCAATTGCTAATAACATAATTACTTTGATTGCCGTAAATGCTATGTAATGGAAGTGACTTTGCATTTCCTATGCGTTATTCGCGTGACATGGATAGGTTATTTTGAAAATCAAGTGTCTATTATATTATGTTTTTATTTATGATGCAAAATTACGTTTAATAGTAGCTTCCATCCATTGGGACGGAGTTGTATAAGTAATATGTATAGAATTGTCTTGTACCTTACCGTACTTTTTTATTATTTTCAAATGAGTTTTAATTTTGCGTGTAATGAAAAGGACTAGGACGAATTTTGAATTTCAATTTAAATTAATCTGTAATGTAAGATGCGGTCATTAGATAATTTATAGATCTTTTTATTTATAGTATCCCTTAGACGCAAATATTTTACTGTGACTTAATAATATCGGTATGAAGTGTAACACAATGTTAGTGGAGACCAGTAATTCATTTACTTACTCTTAGCAATATCTAAAGCTGATATGGAGTATTAACTCCTAGCTTTGTACAAAATGATGTGTATAAATATTGGAGGGAGTGCGATATTGGACGTTCGTGTTTATCTTACATTTACATGTCCTACGTAGGGCCATTTTCTTGTCACACGGGGCTATGTCCGCCTGCGTGTCTCAACCACATGCATGAATTAACCTGCTTCGCTTCTACGCTTTGACTTTGCTTCCTGCGTGCGGGCAGCTTACATGACGGAAAAAACACTTTTTAGCTCACAGCGTCACACTCTACTAGGATTCTCTGTATTGTAAGTTGCGAAGGCCATGGACACACACATAGATGAATACAGAAACACCCAGACCTAGGACAGAAATTAAAAAGCATCGTTTAGAATTCTGTCCGGTCGGGGATTATATCGGGAAAAAGTCAAAAGTATCTATGAAACACGCATGCGGATCAGAACCGCATGCGGGCTTAAACCCGCGTTATACGAAGAAGGCCCTTACAAGATAATTCTTAATCCTCTTAATAATACGTATTATGATAATTAAGCAGACTTATTTTATTCATTACAAATACAATTGGGTTAACGTAACTGCCAATACCCAAAGAGATGTGTACCGACTTACCCCTTTTGCCTATTAGTATAAAAAATAATAAAGAACAATATTTTTCAACATTTTAAATAAAGGGTCGTTAGATCTTAATGCAAAATTTAGACACTCGCCGAGTATAGACGAATAGGCGCGAATAAAAGTATATAAAAAATTAAGTTACGGAATATCGTCCGTTCTAAGCGATTTTTCGGTTTTTAACACTATTGAAAGATTATGCGTCTGTATTCGTGCGTAGCATTTACATGTTCATAATTTTTCGGCAATGCATTCGGCAAATTTCCGAAGTATCTAAATATTGCATAAAACAGATTTCATATCAACAAATGAGGAAAAACCCTTTCAAAAATTACACATTCCACGGGTTATAAAGGTTAGCCCCAAAATAATATGAGCGATCCACAACTTCGATATTATTTTGCTTGACGAAGCGTGAGGGATTTTAACTCATATGAGAGTATCACGCACAAGTCTTACAGAAATGTTCCGTACATAATATTAAAAATGGTTTGATCATTTTAATAATATTAAATATTGTAATAAAATAGTTTACAGTACATTTTAAGATAGAAGTGGTGATCGAGGTTACAGTCCACCTGGTCTCTTATCAGTACCCTTACCACGAGTTTTTACGTTTCGACAAATATGACTGTTTTGGTATTTGTTTACGTGTGGGCCAATACGATTTCCTAGTTCTGACACAATCCGTTAGGGGCGCTGATTGGAATTTGTATGGGCAAATACGTAAACAAATACCAAAACAGTCATATTTGTCGAAACGTAAATATTCCTGGTAAGGTCCTGCGACCCATGCCCATTGATAGCCAACTCCATGCTAAACAAGGGTAGTATTTGAAGGGGATCACAGATGTTTCCACTCTCCATTGGCTTGCTAAATATAAAGATATTGTTAACATACGTATTTAAAGTTTTTTATCTATTTTTTTAATTCCCAGAAGATTAAACTACGAGTACTAAAGCAAAAGTAACATAACATATAACGTTTGACTAGAAATAGTTACAATAACGACAAACAAATTAACTACTACATAATACACTTACAAAAATAACTATCATAGGTACTACATTCACTACATTCCTACGTAGCTACGGGAGTACGGAAAGATCTTTAACTAGCATCTAAATTACAATAGAAGAAAGGACGTTCTTACCATAAATACAATATTAATTAGATTAATGCGTTATTTTACAAAAATAATAATGACGTAATCGCTAACTGACTCTGAGATCACAATATCGCTTGGCAATATAATCTTAGCTCCTATGGACGCTTCTTTATTGGGACGACACGACTTCGGCACGACACCAGTAGCAACAGAAGAGGGAAAACCAGGTGGATTCCTGCATATTTTAGTATATAGGTAAATATTTATCGAGATAAAAATTACCATCCTTTACCATAGTAAACAATACAAAATAATAATACTTTCTCTTTTCATAAAATAATATTGTTAAATCTTACCTGTGCCGTGATGGTGTCGTGTCGTCTAAATGAAGAAGAGCCCTATTCTAGCATCTAACGATTTCTCGTTCACAACATACATTTCTTACTACTGCAACACTTCGTTACATCAATTCATTATCCTAAGAAGCTTGACTAGAAAAATAAGAAAAGACACGACTTTTCTAATTTTGGCAGTTATGACTGTAACTACCGAATCCTTTGAAATGATCTTGCTGCGAATGCTCTTAAATGGTCATATGTTACCGGCAATACAGTACTCAAGGCTGTCGCGTATTGTGCCTTAGATGGGCACTGTATTAAATATCGGGGGCCCCCAAAAGTTTCCTTTTTTACTTATTTTGTTAGTAAAAGCTTTTTTAACACGTTTTTATATTACGTTTTGTTCCTGTTAAGTGCGGCTTAAAAGTTTCAGTGGAATTGTGAATAACATTTAACACTAACATACGTAGGGCCTCTATGCCTCGGCTGATATGGCAGTAGTTACGCCCTTGACGTAAGACGGCACATTGGGTACTATTGCTTGAGCAACTGGGAGCTTTAGAGCTTATGAGGTGGTAAAGGCGACTCTTAAAAGTAGCTCGTCGAGTATCTAGTGTCTTATGCATTGACTATTGACATAATTTTCGAATAAAATCAAACATTTAATTAAACAACAAATTTGACGTGAACGGCAGACTTTTAAGCAACTGCACCGAAGCTCCGGCGACAAGGTTACTACGCAACTATCGCTACGCGATGGTAGATAATGGGTGGTCTTTCTACGAGAAACAGTAGTACTTCTACTAATAATACTTGTTGTAAGTAATCAGTTCTTCATGATAAACATAGACTTAGAGTTCATACGAATGGAGTTCTTCGTACTCGTATATGTGATGTTCGGTCGTTGACTGAGTTAGGCTGCCTGTTGATCGAATAGTCACGCATGGTAATTGGCTCAGAAAAAGCGCATTATACATAAACCAATAAAATTCGTAGACATAGCTCTATCTACGATCTGTTTTACTGATGTAATACCAGAAAGAGTACTATTAAAAGATAGATAATGAAACTACGTTTTTATAAGACTGAAGTAGCTAACGAAAATTAAGACTTAATGGTAAGTGAACATTCCGCCTTTGGATATCTGTAACCTGTTCATATAGAATAATTCTGTTCATATAGAAGCAGTGATAGCCTAGTGGCTAAGAAACTCGGTCTCTCGATCGTTGGGTCCGAGGTTCAAATCCCAGGCACGCACTTCTGATTTTCCAAAATTATGTGCATATTAGAAATTAATTATCACTTGCCTAAAACGGTGAAGGAAATAATCGTGATGAAACATGCATACCTGAGAGATTTATAAAAAAAAACTTAAAGGTATGTGAAGTACATCGTGAGGAAACCTGCATACCTGAGAGATTTATAAAAAAAAAATATCAAAGGTATGTGTCTACCAATACGCACTTGGCCAGCGCGGTGGACTATGGCCTAATCCTTCTCATTCTGAGAGGAGACCCGTGCCCAGCAGTGGACAATAATGGGTTGATGATGATGATATAGAAAAAAGGATCTTCTAGGTAAAGCTGATTCAAGATGCGTTGCCACTCATTAGGACTAAGATGGCCGCCCCTAAGTCAGTCAGTCGCATAGATATATTATCCTACTGACTAATATATCCATGGTCAGTCGTAAGCATCGAATTGTTATAAGAAGAGGCCACACATCAAATTATGTTATCGGACAGTATATTAAACATAAGATACATAAACAAAATGATCAAAAACGTAGTTACATTTATGATAACGGATGGAATTTTTCAGCTTTATTTATAACATTACAGTTTGTGAACAATCATGAAACATATTTTTATAAATCAAATTTTAAAAATCACTATCTGATTTATGATCGTTATTTCGTATGTTATGATCCCTAAACCGATTCACCCTATTGACAGTGCCATCAATCACATGATTTAAACTTCGAATATATTTATTTGAATCGGCACTGAACAAAAACTGAATGTGTCTGGCACCGCCTTAATTAATGGTTGAATTTTTGGATTTCCTATTCAATACAAAGTTGTCTTGTCATCATACCTTCTAGTTATTAATACGTGTACTATTCACAAAACGGTTAATGTGTGGCATTTATAGCCACTTTACATATCAGTAGTGTCATGCATGGTAATTTCATCATCCATGAGATTGATGCAATAATAAGTGAGCATACCGATTCCGATATTAGCAGCGATAATCTAGGGGTAACGGTGAGTGAGATCTTAAAAAATCTCAATCTTAATCTCTAAAGTTTGTGAACTCTACCAATATCCCTCCATATTGAACAGGCGTGTATCGCTGGAAAGACGAAGTGGAGAAGGACCTGTGCGACCTCCGCGTGGACGATTGGCGGAAGGTGGAGCAGGACAGACTGAAATGGAGGCTCTTATTGTCGGAGGGCAAGACTCATTTTGGGTTCTCGCGCTATCCCACTAACTTGAACAGACGTTATGCAATATAATAAATATCTTATTTGCATTGGCTTATTTGCTCCATTTTGGGTCTTACTATACTTTTGCCGGTAACATATAACCATTACGTTTATCATAATCAGTATTGAGGGAACGATACTTCTCCTATAATCATAAATTGTATTGTGTAAATTTTCATAACATCATGTTATATCAGGGTTTTAACTATGTCTGGTTTATGCAATTTGAGACAGACACCTTACGTATATTATTTCATATTACACATATAACTTCACTAAAGGGCATTAATGGATAAATAAAAATAGAGACATGTTTCAAACCTTTGAAAGTTATAAGGTATGAGTATTTGTGTACGAGTACCATTACGGATACAACATTAGGATAATACCAGGAGCCTATAACACAAAGGAGACCAACCGACCAACCAATGAATGAAATTTCAAGTTTCAGCTTAAAACTGTTTGTTTAATTTGATTTCTGAAGTTATTACTTGAGGGCCCTATGTATAGGCCATCATTAAAATCAAAATATCTAAATTCTTTTCCTTTTAGTTACTGAAGTTACTTGAGGGCCCTCAAAAACAGCCTGGGGCCCCACTAAACACTAGAAAAATAACTTTTGTAAAGCTGTAACAAATCTATCTCAAATTACAATATTTAAGGATGTTTTTTTACGTTAAGGAAAATGGTCTACGATGTTTTCAGGTGGTGCGACTCGTGGTCACAGCGGCGCAGGACGGCGAAGTGTGTCATCTGGAAGGTGTTGGTGGAGCGGCTGCCTCGCTCGAGGGTACCCGTCATCGTGTACCCCATGTTGAAGTCGGCTTGGGTTACGTTCGTTGTTAGGTATAGCTGTAAAGAACATAGTTTTAGTAGCTGTGTAAGTGATGTTACTGTTATGAATTTATAAGTTCCACAATAGTGTGCTTGTACTAAACAGTATTACAGAGACAGAAGAAAGGAGAAGTAAAAAAGAGAACAGGGAATCAAAGTAACCAGTAAAAACTACAGGTATAATATTTATATGCGTTTGATAAAATTAAGGATCGGGTGAACATGCAATAATTTTTTTACTCATTTTGCTTTTCTTTTTATAATAATATAGGACATCTGTAATCAACCCCAGATAGGATTAGATTCCAACCTAAGATCGGCTACAAATGCGCTGCTACCCCTGAGGCCTAAGCTGGAATGCCTCGAAAAATTATGTCTCCCTTGAAACCATAACACAGTAGCGCTTAACACTGCTGTTGTGCTGCTTCTTAAATATGAGTGGCGTTGGTGCCGCCAGAGACGAACCATTGAGAGTTCTACCACCTTTTGAAATAATCTTACTCACCTTAAAGTCAGCGTCAGTGCCAAGATGCTTGAATGTGCCCACGATGTAGACTGCGTTGACGCCGCTTACCACCATGCGAGCGTGGGTGCTGTGCCTGGAAACACACAAAAAAATATTATCTCTATAAAGATACGTCACATTGAAGTATTTGTGTACCAATTTGCCTATGGAAGTGTACATAACACTGCGGTTGGCCTGCCGTAACTTATTTAAAATGTTAAGCTACGTCGGGTGTGGCCGGGATTTGGATGGGTGACCGCTAGTGATTTTGGGTGTGTTTCCATACTTAGTGCTTAGTTATTATTGGATAGCATACTGTTTTATGGCACATGCTTTCGTAGTTTGAATATATCTGATACGGATTGGTCACTAGCCCCTATCTTCCTCCACCGTTCGCATTGAAGTAGGATTTTGGACTCCAGACCTCCCCCAATTAATGGGAAAAATCTATGCCAGCAGTGGAACATAAAAAGGGTTATTACAGCTATCCCCCTTATAAACCAACGCTTTTAATAAATACGGAGCTCACAATAAGATTGTGTAGATAAGCCAAAATAATTACACGCTGTCGTTGTTGTCACAAGATGCATGTGTTGCCGCGCCCAGTAGCGCACTAATCCATCTCAACAAACACAGTGGTTTAATTTAAACGAGTACCTCGTTAAATAACTACACGTATACTGATGTTCATTATCTATTGTATTTTAAAACAGGGTCTACTTAGTATTTTATCTGAATCTGATTTTTATAAGTAACTACATAGTTACACGACTGAGTTAGAACCTCTTAGAGAAATAGGCAATATTGCTTCTAGAGTCGAACCACGAAGTGAAACCAGCTTTGGAAGTGTTTGACCGAAGTGTTTCAAAAATGGTTGTATACAAATGAATTTTTATTCGGAGGGGGTTGGATTCATTAACTGCATCTGTAACTGCCGTTCCATTGAACTGCAAAAGCGCAAACATCTACTAGAATCCTCTAAACTATCTTCTAAGCAAACATCTATAAGAAAGGACAAGGCTCTACAATGACCGTTTAGGTTTAAATAGTATTTAATCAATTTAATAAATGTATATAAAAATACCATGAATTATTTCCAAAGAATACTTTTAGAAATCTGAAACCCTTTACTTATCGAAAATGTTCAGAACTTACGTATCTATAAAGAACCTTATATACCAACGCTTATGACTGTAATCTTTCACGTTGTGGAAAGATGGATGGGTGCGCTAATTATATACCTAGTTGTAACACATGTACTCTGTAATATGGATGACAGCCTGTGATTTATATAGCTTTGGCCCGTTAGATGGTATTAAATACGGATTTTCCTTGAAATATTACGGGGTCATAAGACTTGTGAGAGGTCATACGATGTGTTATTTAATTACAGGATACATTGGGATGAGAGATTAGACGATCATAAATACCTTTCTTGAGTTTAAGGACCTTGAGGTCATGAGCATTCAATGGGTATGATATACATATAAAAAGGTGAAATTTATGCATTCAAAAAGTTTAATTAAACCAGTCGAGAGATTCCGGAGCTTTGCCCTTATGAACACAGGGACACAGAATAAAATGTTTTGTTTATAAAAAAAATATTTATGTTTTGGTATGTCTCATTATATCAAAAATAGGTTAGATTCGAATTTTAAGAATCAGTTCAGTAGATGCGGAAATTATTATTAAATACAAACAAACAAATTTCACCTTTATAACATTATAACAGACAAAACCGTGGCTAAAGTACGAGTATATACTTTATCCTGCTAATGTGCTACTTTTGAGGCAGACATGAAAATCATAAATCTATCTTATTTTTCGTTTATCATTAATCTTCAAGTTATTCGCAGTTCGCACTTCCTTGGGCCCATTTATCAGGTGAGAATAGTTTAGCTCAATGTAGCACTTACGCGTTCAATGAAATGTTTAGGGGTTAAGCAAGGAATTTAGAGCAATGTTCCTAATCAAGCGACTTTTTGTCTTTTCATGTGACGAAGATAATTATTCGCTAAAAAGAATTTGGTAACTTTTGTAAGGACTTTTGGAGTACAAAAAAAGGACAAATTTTTCTCAATTTGAATCATAGCATTTTCAGGCTGGATCGGAATTAGTAACACTGATAGAGTCGTACACGGAGTGCTAATTCCTTATATATAAAACAGATGTACCCTGCGCTAACAAAGTAGGTGCACGTGTAATTAAATAAACACACTATTAAGAAAATTTTTGCCTGTTGTGCTTATTAACGGTCATGCTTATTAAGGGCTGGTCATGGCCAGACTTTTTATAAGTATAAAGTTAGAACTAAGAAGATAATAAATAGAATTAATTTTTCACTCTAGCAATGCTCCTTAATAACCACATTAAATAAAACCACTTGTACATTTCATAGTGCAAATACCCTTAACTAAACGTGACTTAAACATAAAATGCTTATATGGTAATGTAACATTTTCGCGAATAAAATGATAGACGTAGGTATGTCAATACGGTGTTCTGTATTAATAAAACATACATTTTTGCGAGGCCAAATATTTTATTCTCAGGTTTGGCGTAGACATGACGTTTGGATGCTGGGCACGTAGCGCAGTTACTAGGGCGCAGATCCAACACGTGCCTAGAGCAACCCTAACGGCCGATGTAATGGCGGCAAGCCCTTTAATAGGGCGTGTGTACGGTAAGACGGTATGCTGGAACCGTACCGCAACGTATTTTATCCTTCAATGGCATTATTTTTCTTATATATTTTTTGTGCATAAAAAAAAACGCTTTCTACACTCACAGCCCCACACTAGGATTCCCTGTATCGTGAGTGCTATGGACACACAGAGACAAATACACAAACACCCAGACCCATAAACAGAAATCTAAATTCATCATTTAGAAATCTGTCTGGCCGGGGATCGAACCCGGGACCATCTGCGCGTCAGACCGGCATGGTGACCGCTCCGCCACGCGGGTCGTAAATATTAAATCAATAAATAAATATTGCTTATTATCCATTGGAGTTTCAGATAGTAGGGAAGGTTTACAAAATACTCAATCGAATGTGACTACTGGGTCTAGAAAAAAATATAAGCACGAGCTACTTCCATTAGGCAATAGACATGTACTGTGTATCTTAATTTAATTCACTATAACAGCCCTCAAATACTTTATAATCAATTACTCATTTAAGTATGAGGTGAGATTTAGAAACTACTCAATTTACGCTCGGTCTTAATAATTATAATGAATCTATCCAAATTTAACAGCAAAGACCAAATTATTTATATCAAAAATATGATTTATAACAGGAAGACATTATCAAACGTCAAATTTGGTAGGCAAATATTCATTAATGCCGGTTTAGTGTCTAGACAATGTTAATTACTAGCTATTTCCACTTCACCAATGAGCCAACTTTAAAATTAGCTTACGTATATTATTGCAATCTTGTCCTTAAGTAACTAATATGCGTAATTTATTAATCCTTACTTTAATATTATAAATCCGAAAATAACTCTGTCTGTCTGTCTGTCTGTCTGGTTGTCTTTTCTTCACGCCTAAACCACTGAACCGATTTTAATGAAATTTTGTACAAAGATAGTCTAAAACCCGAGAAAGGACATAGGATAGTTTTTATCCTGGAAATCCCACGGGAACTAGGGATGGCGATCTAAGATCGATTAATCAGAGAATCGATCTTTTGGACCAAAAAGTCGATTAATTTAATCGATATTATAGACGATATTATTAGGATTTAATCGTAAACTATGCATTTGATCAAGTGACGATCTTTAGCAAAGTTGAAGGTACGAATTTTCAGTTTTATGTATGTAAGTATATTATTTTCTTTTAAACGCGGGCGAAGCCGTGGGCAAAAACTAGTTCCTAACTAAAAACTCATTAGTTATCTTAGTAACTAGCATTATTAATACCGCTTTGATAATACTACTTTTACATTTTAATTGGCGAATAATCGAATAAATAAATAAAATGAATGTTCTTATCTGTTGCAACAAGGCACCGGTAACCAATCCATATTCGCACCCTTAGGCCGGAACATCTCTCGCCGAGTCCTCGCCAACTTCCCACGAACAAATTAAAAACCTTTATGCTCCCTTTTGTACTACTTTCTACCCCATAATCGTCGACTCTTAACGTTTGCGCAATTCGGGAACGAGATCCAGATGAGTGTCGGGATTAGGTACTGGGGAGGCGACAAATAACGGCAAACGTTAATGATAACTGCTATTAATGACGATTTGATAGCTCAGCGGTTAAGGAATTTTAACTTTCATTCGCGGGGACCGAGGTTCAAATCCTAGACTTTGATTTTTCAAAGTTGTGTGTATTAGAAATTAATTATCACTTGCTTAAATCGTGAAGGAAAATAACGCGGGAAACCTGGACACGTGAGACTTCTAAATAAAAAGCTGAAGAGTGTGAAGTCTTATTAGGACTTAGGTCATAACCTAAACCCTCACTTCGAAAGGAGACCCGTGTCCAGCAGAGGGACGGTAATGGGTTAACGACAATGACGATTTGAAAGGTGCTAGAATCAGTGTTTGCCACTACTTAAGCGGCACCGCTGTAGTCTATTTCTAACGTAAAACAGTTTAGCTTTTGATGAAAGAGTGTGGCTCATCTAACATGACAAGAGGGGACAATATTAGTCCTTAGCATTTGTGAGCGGCTTCAGGTAGAATCCCTATATTAAGTTGATTACACAATACACGTGTCCATTCCGAACTGTGACTACTTACCATCAGGTACACTACATACTCGATTGAAAGAAGGAATCAAAGAAACATAAGTATGCTACTGTTATAGATTGTTCATAATATAGAAATCGGAACGGCGGTGTTGCTATGTTATGTTAAAAAATCAGTCCTCATACTGGTTCAAAATCTCTTGATATTAGCCCCATAATTACCTTATTCTAAACGTAAATGTAAAGTGAACTGAATCGCAAAAGTAGCTTAAAGTAATTTTATCTTATGTTTATTGCAGACTTAAGCGCTTAGAGAATTCGCAAGCCAGTACCTAAGCGCTTCCGTAATACAATTATACCTAAATAGAACCTAATGATCATTGCATTTAATATTATGTTAACTATTAGGGTACTAGATTTTCGAGATTCGTATATTGGGCACACATGTGGACTAATTTTGTTATAGATTTTCGTGAAAGATGAATTGAGCAAAATGGACGTGATTTTTCATCGAATTTTCATATTTTTTTTTTCATCAAAGCTTAACTCTGCAGCGCTTAACACTGGTGTTATTAGGCAGAAATAGGTTTAATAGGCACTACCCCCACACGGTAGTGCCCCCCGGAATTGAGCAACATAGAAATTTAAAGGAAACAGTAGGTACCCATAATATGAGTTTTTACTTTTTTACAAATATGACTGTTTTTGTATTTGTTTACGTATTTTCCATATATTTCCAAGCAGTTCTGATACAGTCCGCTAGGGACGCTGATTGGAAATGTACGTACAAACAGTATTGACAAACAATTAAGTTAAATTTTCTTACTATTCTGAAAATATTTCGCAAAAGTGATACGAGAAAGTGAAATAAGCAGTTAGCGTTAACGATTATTATTTCCGCCCGACTGTTTTGCTTAAACGACGCATATTTCATGATAACACTAAGCTTGAGATCGCTATTCTACGTATACTTTTATTTACTGATTTTTAATGTCACCTCTGCACTATATTACACTTTTTTGTAACAAAATTCTGAAAATAGTATTTGGTTTTCAAGTAAGAAAAAAGTTTGATTTTAACCAATTACTTAACCTCAATAATAAGGTTGTTATATGTAATGAGACATTATAACCTTTTATATAAAAGATAACGGAATTAATAAAAGTAAATACATTACGATTCTATATATTATATTAAACCGTTTATTTGTTTCATCGGCCTCATCCACAACCTTCCACCGAAAGGCAAGAACTACTTCAGTTGTGGAAATGGTACCTCCCCGGTACTACATATTTTTGGTATTCATCATTAAAAAGAAATTCTTAACGCGGACATTCTTCTTATTAAAAAGTTTTAATCAGACAAAATATCCTAAAATATTGTTCGATTTTACTTCTTAACTTAACCACTTCTTTTTAAAAGTCGTTTTAAAACCCACACCTAAGTTGTCAGGGCGATATAAACGTGTGTCACTTGACGCTAGCGTGTGAACCGGTCTACCTGTAAGCGGTAATGGGCTACAGAATTTGCAGTACTTGACCCGCTTGATGCCGCGCACATGACAACTAACGAGCTCGTAATGAGCGGCACTATTTCACCCGAGAGCGGCAGTACACGTGAGGTATTACTGAGCTACACTGAGCTTCAGTATAATTCGTTCGTATCTTTACTGCCTCATTATCATCCGCTCGTAATAGGTATCGTGTTCTAATTTTCCTCAGTTTCTTTAAACTGTTGATTTCAATCGTTCATGACATTTGTATTTCATATTTTTAAATAAATGTCATCACTACTGGTTCTCTTAAATAATCAACTCACATTTCAATAAAACACCCTAAACTAATTAAAATAATTATTTATCTTCGACAATATACGTAGGAGCGTTGTTAGAGGATTTACTTACTCTATCTACGTCGTAACAGATGTGTATTACTACAGATGTTATTTAGATAAAGTTTGAAGCTATGTAAATTATATTAATACTTTAATACGTAAAACCGTCAAACTCATGACATATTTTCATCATGAATAAGTAGGGGCTTTATGAGCTTTTACTTTGGATACGTAACAAGATATATAATTAAAATGTAGGGTGATTTAACCTTTTCTCTTTTGATGCCGATTTCTAAACGTATGTCATTTGAAGCTAGCGTGTTGAACCGGTCTACCTGTGTGCGGTAATAGGCTACAGAAATTGCAGTACTTGACCCGCTTGATGCCGCGCATATGACAACTAACGACTAACGAGCTCGTAATGAGCGGCACTATTTCACCCGAGAGCGGCAGTACACGTGAGGTATTAGTGAGCTTTAACTTTATTCGTTCGTATCTTCACTGCCACATTATCATGTTCCTAAACGGGAGTTTCGCTCTAATTTTGCTTCTAGATATCAACATTAACTTATTTAATGAAAGCTACTTGATGTTTTAATTTTTTATACTTAGGCGTTTCATTTACTAAGAAACAGGGATACTACCATTGCTTGTATAGATCTTACTTGATCTACAAAGTTAGGATACGTGGAGCGTCACCAGTTTGATAAATGAAATTAGTGGCTAAATTTCACATGCGTTTCCGTACTTCCGAGAGCACGTTTAGTCTTTGGATTCGGTCATTATTGGATAACGGTAGTTTGAATTTGTCAAAGGGCTTACCGTTTACATACTTTTTTAATGTAATAATTCACATACTTATACAATTGTACTTAAAATAACAATCGTTTACTGATCTTGAATATTCTCCCGTTTAAAAAGAGATAAAAAAATTAAACAGAATATTCATAGTAGAGTTGTTATACCTAATAAATACTATTCCATTCTCGTTAAGCCCTCAGCGTCCGCCATCTTTATTTACGGCACGTTCGCACCGTCGTGAGGTGGCGCTGCGATTGCGCGATAGTGGCGCCCCCAGCCACCGCGGTCATTTGTCAAACGACGGTTTAGCACTCACCTGTACCGCGCGGTTAATTGCAAAAAGCACGTTAATGTTCAACAAACATGATATAGTGCTTCCTTGCGGCCACGTAAACATTTAATTTTGCAGCAAATTTATTGTGGGTCTTAAAGGGAATCGCGGCGGAAATTAAGACATTCATATTTTGCTCAGCACACGTATTATGTTGGTTCTGTGGTTTTTGTTTTTAGTCATTAGTAAAAGGTAGGTAGCTCTATAATTTCGGTTTTGTACAACTATTATCGTATGTTTACATAATGACCTGTACGTATGTACGAGTGTTTACATTTTTATAAAAATGACTGTTTTGGTATTTGTTTACGTATTTGCCCATACATTTCCAATCAGCGCCCCTAGCGGATTGTATCAAAACTGGTTGGAAATATATGGGAAATACGTAAACAAAAACCAAAACTGTCATTTTTGTCAAAACGTAAAAACTCATACCTAGGATACTGTTTAGAATTTCTTTGTGTCATTTTGTTGATTAGCATCTTAAAACAATTTTTTTAAGCTTTTTGTAAGTAATAAAGTTAAGTTTAGAGTTGCAAACTTGCAAGTAAGTGTACCGGAGTAAAGAACTTTCTGCGAAGTGAGAAACTTATTTTGCGAGGGCTGTTTGTATCACTTGTTTTTGTCTGTTCACTGGTAGGGGACGTTTCAGCATACAGTAAAGATAAGTAGACGAAGAATGACAGAGTATAGACATTGCGTCTATACTCTGTCTTAAAGTCCTAAAGGGAATCTTAATGCAAATAAGCAATGTCTGACAATTAAGACTACAAGTATGAATATTTTGTATCATTATAAGGTAATCTTTTCGCGAGTCAATTATTATGCACTTAAAAATAAACAATGTTCGTTTTGTTTGTTTGTTTCATACATTGCAACGAGTTCACATTCCTATTTTATTTCTTTATTAAGAGACTATTAGATTACATCGTCGTTGCTTCTTTAAGATAAAAACACAATGCATTACCTTCGAGTGCCGGCAACTTCGACAACTTTACAGCGCGACCGTCGCCACCAACACGGCTGCAGTGTCCAGTAGGATGAGGAGGCACTCCTCGCCCAACCCTCCTCCGGGAATAGTAGCACCTATGACAAGACAAAAAGGAAAATATAAGATAACCGTTTCCTGACATTTCCTGTTTTGAAAATCAGTCTAACGATCCTAGATTTATAGTTGTTGCTACTTCCATAGTTTAAAAATATAGACTTTATTTTATGATTTCCTATCGTTAGTTTGACTAATAATAATGTATTAATCAAATTTGCTACAAGCTATCTCTAATTATGGAAAAATATTAATCGTCAACGGAATTAAATAATTCACTCCAAAGCATCAGTGACTACTTAATTTATCAAAGACGGATTACACTTATTCAGCATTTATAAATATTGTTATAAATGCGAGATGTTAAGAATGCAGTATTTTTAAAGTCATTTCCATATCCAAGCAATGAACCGTAAACCAAATGAAGCCAAGACATTGTAAGTAGAAAAATACTGCAAGCGATTCCCCGCGAAGTCCCCAATTTCTTTCATTGTTATCTCGGGAACAAAATTTAAAGCAATATTAAGGCAAGCCATCTTCAATTGGACCCCGGAGCGAGACTTCATGAAACATTGAGTACGAATTTGCTAAATTAGAAAACTTCACAAGCCTTTCGACGGCGGGTTGAAAAATAGCTTTTTGACTAAAACTAATATTGCCAGCCAGCAAAACAGCGGAGTTGTAACGAAGTTGTTTCGTACGCCCGAGTTTACAACCGCGGGCGATGGGAGCCGGGCCGTTCCGTCTGCGTACTTCCCCGCCAGTGTTGCCAAGTGAAAATATTCAGAAGTTTTTAGGGAAATTTCTGAACCTTAAAATTAAGTTTGGAATTATAATTTAAATTTAAAAGCTAACGAATAGCTGAAATTTCTAGATTTTTAACAACAGTAACAAAACCGTCAGTTTTTTATCGCTCATAGATGAAATTAGAGATTTTATTTTAGGCAATGGTGGATTCCTTAAGGACACACGACGAGTTGCCGCGTGGATCCTCCATATTTCGGTTTTAGGTATTCCTATGACAACAGAAAGCGTCTTTTTTAATATCAGAAAGTCGGTTTATGGACTTGGCAATACTTGCTGTGGATCAGGCTACGTCAGCGGTAACGTAAACGGAAGCATATTGGCTGGTGAGCACGCCCGATTGGCTTCCGACATTCCAGTCTCATTTTCTCTCCGCGACGCTTTTTTTCTCTATAGAGTTTTCCTTTCGACAATATTGCGTCAGGGAGCGTCGTTGGGAAATCGCTTTCACGTCGAGTGAGCACACTAATGATCGGGTTCCGGACTCCGGTGGACGTCTCGTACCGGGACAATGATCAGACGCGCCGACCCGTCACCGACCCTTTGACGATTCTAACTATTGTTTAATGGATTTAAAAGCGTTTCGTTGTTTCGAAATTTAAAATGCCAAATGGTAATGGAAACTTTTAGCAACGTCGAGCTATAAACAAGGAATACTAATTCATATTTCATTTACATACTTTGTATATAAATGTTTTATTTTATTTTTCAAAAATATCTACAGCTTTGTTCTTCTAGTTTTTTATGAATTCAGTTTGTAATTTAGTCATGACAACAGATTTAATTAAAATTAATTTTAAGTAATATTAATTTAAATTCCCTAAATTAATTTTAGATGGAAAATGTATTTTTTACTTATGTAGGAATAACTTACGTTAAAAATAGAATCATAAAATTGGCCAGATATTTAAAAGTTGTTTTTTTATATGTAGCCGATATCTGAAAACTTCCAAACCCTTTAAACCATAACACAGCAGTGTTAAGTACACTGCTGTTATTAGGCAGAAATAGGTGTGACAGTGGTGCAGCCGCTGTGGAACCACAGAGGCTTATACAACCTTTAATTTGTTTTATTTCGTAAGGTGTTGCATTTTTTTAAATTCTATAATAGTTCATTTACGTTATAAATAATTACTGTGTGAAATTTCATTCTATTTTTCTAGCTTCCTCAATCTTAAACTATGCATTGTATGTCAGTCAATGTAAGGGTTATTAAGTGCAAACGACGTATAAAAATGTCCACATGCAAGGTCCATACCTATCCAATATTCAACGATATTCATTGAGAGCAGACAAAACCTCTACAACGGCTTTTAATATTCAATAGCCCTCTTGGTCGGTGCTCGCCTTGCCGTGATGGCTCGTCACGTCACTCAGAATCGAGTCGATTGAGTGTTGTCGCCCAATTACAGGGCATCCTTGCAAACACGTGTCGCTATTAATTGCTCCCGAATTGGACGCCATTCCATCACAATTCTGCTTCGCCCCGGTCGTCACGATCCATCACGATTGATGAATATTAATTTTCATAACATTACAGTCAGCAACAGATACAACACATGGTTTTGACTGTAAGAATGAGCGCTTAAAGGCGTTTATTTAAAAAAGTGCAATTAAATTTATAAATGATATCTATGTATACATTTTCCATCAATCCACTAATGTGGATCCACTGTTCTAATACATAGCATCGAAGAGTATTCTTTACACTTCCCCCATTTATGGAGAGGGATACTTTTAGAATTTTTAGATATAAATTCAGGATATTTTTTGAACGACATAAAAAATACATATGCAAAGTTCGTACTATCTCATATTAATCGATATTCATTGGGAGCAGACAAAACCTCTACAACGGCTTTTAACATTCAATGGCCCTCTTGGTCGGTGCTCGATTCACTCGCCTTGCCGTGAGTGATGGCTCGTCACGTCAATCAGAATCGAGTCGATTGAGTGTCGTCGCCCAATTACTGAGCATCCTCGCAAACACGTGTCTCTATTAATTGCTTCGGAATTGGCCGTCATTCCATCATATCTACTTCGTCCTACATGTGATTGATTTTCTTTCATAACGCCATAGTCAGTGACAGTTTAAATTGGCAGTGTCAGTTTTTAAGAGCTGAAATTAACATTTTTGTTGTAACAATTGCTGATCTGATTCTTAAAATGAAAACATGACTTTTATTATAAGAACGACTTCTGAACAAAAGATAATTAAATCTGCATTGATTGAAAAAGTGCGGGTGGTTGATTGATAAACTTTTGGTGATTACCAAAAGATACATATTGGACGAAGCCAAACTCTTCCTCAATCGTAACCCTGCATAGGTAGAGTCGTGTTTTGAAGTCGGATATATAAAATATTACAGACATGCGAACTTTAAAAAGGTTACAAAGCCATTGTATTTCATTGGCACAAGTGAATAACCTAACAAGTATTATGTTAGCATGACAAGTTTTAAAATAAAAAATTAGTTTTATTCGGAAAATTCAAAAAATCGGTGCCTTTGCAAACAAGCGTCACAATTAATTGCCTCCAAATTGGACGCCATTCAACCACACTTCAGCTTTGCTGTGGCCATGATTGAAATGTTTTATATTCATAACGCTATCAATGTCAGGAAATACAATGACACTGGAACCTCTGAATATATGTAAATTTTTAATATGTTTTTGATTACTTATTGAAGTAGCTGAAACGCGTATTAATATGGAATATGTTATTTTATCGCCAAAAACCTTAATTGCTGTGAAATAAAAAATCTTTATTAACGTCAATGTTTAAATTTTGAATTTTTCTGAACATATGAACTACATGACATTAAAATTGTGTATTTCCTGTTCTTCGCTAAAAACCTTAATTGCTGTGAAATAAAAAAAATCTTTATTAACATCAATGTTTAAATTTTGTATTTTTTTCAACTTATTTACTACATAATTCTAAATTGTGTATTTCCAGTTCTAACTATCCCTATAACATTGTCTAGTGTCTATTCGTAAACGATAAAAAATGGTATTTGCTTAAGATTTTTTTCGACAATATTTAATATTATAAATGGGAATATTTTTTAAGGGTTTGAATTATTCAAAAATTTTATATAACCTAAAACGATGTAGTGCTAAACATAATATAGATTTTTGACAAATATTTAATTGAGGTATTAATTTCATTAACTCGGAATGTATTCGGATTTATGTATCTGAATGATATATGAGTTAATTAAACGTGTGCAAAAGACGTTTTACAACGATCAATATACGTAACAAAACATGCATTATACAAAATTACCCACATTTTACTGCACGGTGAGTAATTAACTGTTAAATCTGAATCCTTTTCACTGTGAAGTGAGCGTCCGAGTCCTCCCTGCAAGTAATTTTCCATCGAAGTGAAAATAGTCACGTAGGCGCACTTCACACTGCTTCAGCGTTGGCACTGGTGCCCATTTGGTTCATTGCACTTAGCCGTATCTCTGTGCAGTTAATGTGTAGACTGTAATTTGTAGTATATATTTTTTACAGAAGTAGTAAACGTCATCAATGCTAAATGAGTGCCTCTTCCGGATGCACTTTGATTGTATTCACAAATAAAGATATTTGATTTGATCTTATGTTTTATGTATATGTTTACTCCTCGTAAAAAAACTATTCTTATGTGTGTTTATATCGCATTACACTATGAAGTTATTTCTTTCTTCCTCCTTTTTAAATGAGTAGGTATGTGGGTATGTACGAGTAGGCCGTTCTGATGTTTATTGTTAAATCTACTGTTATGTATTCAGTATCCATTAATATGTATAATTTATTGTTATGTATTTAGAAAATAGTCATGTAGGCGCACTTCACACTGCTTAAACTTTGGCACTGGTGCCATTTGATTCATTATGTGTGTCGTCATACTGGTTTTCATTATTAATAAGTTAGCTTCTACTAACATTCATTATGAAACTATTTAAAGTAAAGAATTAATGCCAATAAGCTCTTAATACAAAGTATTGTCATGCTAAATGTACTCGTACTACGTGCATAATAATAAGCAAATTCGATTTATTAGGTTCATTAATGATTTTATCTGCGTCCTGACGAGACAGTCGCAGTCGATCACGTCCCGGCTCTCGACTCTCGACACTCGACTTCGACGTGGCTCTGCTGCATCTAGCCAACCTCCTTTCGAACTGCTTAACGCTTTTGACTACTAAAGTGCAGTTATTTTGAACTCACACATAGACACGTTAATTTTACATTCAATACAACAGTACAGTCTGTTATATAAGTGACACATATGCTTCTTATATAGAGATCTTTTCCAATCTGCCATAAAATTCAATAAGAAAGCGGTAAACATAACATAAATATTTCCACTTAAATTCAACAAATGTAATTCGAAAATTCAGATATTTGTTTGCAAAATAATTCTCAAAGTGTATTATAATAATAAAGATGCATCGTGTATAAGATAAAGAGTTATTTTTTGTCATTATCTCAGTGGTCAGATAAATAAATGAAACATAGTATTCACATAATCCGTATGTACAGTCAGCAAGCAAAATATCCAAGTGACTCTTCAGTTTATATCTCGAGGTTCAAAAATAATTGGATTGAGCGTGCACTACGAATATTTCGGGCGGATCATGGCCTCACATCGTCGCTTTTGAAAGGATTAAATTGCAGTTGACAGGTAAACGCGGCCGAGATGATTTAAGCTCTTGTAAACGATCCGAGCGAATATGAAAATGTAATTTTTGAGCTCAGGTCTTACACTGCTTTTAGACTTAAAAGCGCTTCAAATTGTTTAAAAACGATCAGTTATAAGCTACTTATCTTGAACATTTAGTAGCTTCATTTATCAGGTTCGAAAAGCGCCCCACACTTTTTCCACAATTATACTATTTACTGTTCCTTAATTGATTCCTAGATTGAATATTATTTTTTGCTTTTTAGTTGATTTTATAATAAAGGATGTTTTTTTAGTTTTTTAAACTATATTTATAATGTCTAGTTTATGTAATTCATTTAATTACGGATCCATAATCCATCTGTGGGCTTCTTTTTTAGAAAATAGGGCAGGATTGGATTTAGGATTTTAAGTTCTATTATAAACTGGACACCATCGTGGATTCGTACTGTATGTATGTATGACCGACCTCAATTCGATTTTGAATATATGGAGATTGGCAGATATCTATCGGGCGAAAGCAACGACTTTCCATTTGCTAGTGCATGCTTTTTCGCTATCTCAATTTAATAAAAAATCTAATTTTAAATTAAACAACGGCATGTACTTTATTTCGCTAGTTTATAATTTACATAAATATATACTAAGAACACTGATATTATAAGTATAAAACTTTGTTATTACTATTATTGTTTAGGAGTATTATCCCTTCTTTTCCAAAGGCGCAAATATTGCTTTAAATGGATTAAAATTGAAGTTGACAGGTAAAAGCGGCTAAAGGATGATTTAAGCTGTAGTAAATGTTTTCGAACGGAATAGTAAATGTAATTTAAACTGTGCATTTTTTCATATTTTCATCACGAGACAATAAAGATAAAGAGTTATTGTAAAATTCGTCATGAAAACTATAGATAGATATGGTAAAAGAATTCTGATCATATTAGAAAATAAAATTACTAAGTATAAGTTTGATTTTGAATTCACTGAAATTTTCTGAACTTTTTTGGCAGTTTCAACTAATGTGTATAATGCTTATGACTCATGGCTAAATCGACAGAAAAACATAAATGGTCCAATATTAGAGAGTTTATTTTACATACGTAAAATAAACTTATCTCTATTTAATTTTAAGAGGACTTTTGACAAAAAAGTCTCGTCAAAAGAAAAAGACTTATATAAGGCGAAATTATTGAGATATTCTGGGTGAAAATCGAAATACACTACGCAGACGTGCATACGAGCGGAGCCGTACGGGAGAGCGTGTCGCATAAAATTGTAGTTGACAGGCACCTAGAGGCGGCTAGAGCATGTTTTGCGCTCTTGAGAAAATGTCCGAGCAAAATTGAAAACGTAATTCGAAGTTAAATTTTACTTCAGAATTTCTTATTTTAGCAGGTAAGACAATTTATTAAATTATTTTCATTATTTTGCGGTTAATATTAAATGTGTATGTATAATGGGCATAACGTTTTATCATCATCCCATTACTGTCCAACTGCTGGGCACGGGTCTCGCTTCAGAATGAGAAGAATTAGGCCATAGTCCACCGCACTGGCCAAGTGCGTTTTGGTAGACTTCACATACCTTTGAGATTTTTTTTTTCATAAATTTCTCAGGTATGCAGGTTTCCTCACGATGTTTTCCTTCATCGTTTAAGCAAGTGCTAATTAATTTCTAATGCGCACATAAGTTTGAAAATCAGAGGCCTGGGATTTGAACCTCGGACCCCTCGATCGAGAGGCCGCGTTTCTTAACCACTAGGCTATCACTGCTGATTTATAACGTTCATTTATAGAACGTTTTATACTTAATATTAATTGTTTATTAAGAGGAAAATAGTTTCAAAACGGTACTACTCCAAGCAATATGACAATTGAAAAGTTTACGGAAATATTTATATACTAAAATTTAATATGGTGACGAGTACCTATGTGTTATCACGTGTTTAATTGCACATAATAATCTATTTTTATCTAAACATATTTTCTGTACGCAATATACATATAAATGGCTGATAAAAAGAATAGCATTTAAGTTTATAAGGATTTTAATACCTATTTACTTTTAACTTAATTAAAGCGAACAATATTGTTACATTTTAATGTACAATGTATCTTAATTTACATTTCATTAATTTTGTCAACATTCGTAACTAAGTTTCACTTAATGAATAGTTGTATATTCATTAATTATAGTATAATTGTTGAAAGGGTACATCGCTTCATTAATACGAACATGTCTTTACTCAACACCATGCATCACATACATACTATACCTATATAGAGTACTTCAATCACCCAAGTCGGCCGAGGGGCGAAAGTTTGTTCGGATATTATCATTCTTTTATTGAAGGACATTGTTTGTTCGATTATGACTGTTTGCTTAGGGTTATGCGCTTGTAAAGTTGATTTATGAGCCTTCAGCGCCTTGCGAAGATTAAACGGCATGACATTGTAGGGATTACGTAATCTTCGCCGGTCTTGTATTTTTAAGGCGATGCAAAATCTACGTTTACATTTTAAGTATTATTGTAAATATATTTTTTCTTAACACCCAATAAATTCAAAACACTTCGGGATATAATAATCAAACAATACATTACATACTCATGTTTAGTGAAAGTGTATTTAAGATAAAGTAATAAATAAATTAATACTTTACCTACACATAAAATTCTTATTAATAAATAGAGAATATCAAATTGCTTGGTAGTTTACCTTCGGAACATATTTTAATGTTCTTTAAAAATCAGTTCTTTAAAAATTATGGCGAACGCTCGATTATTTTTGACAAAACAATAATATTTAGTAAATTTAATTAAATTAATCATATAATTTAACGTTTAATATAATACGTACATGAGATATACTTTTAACAAAGTGACTATTTGTACAGGTACTGGACTAATAAATTATATTTATTCGTACATTTATTCAATTGGTTAGGTTAGGTTAGGTTTTTTTTTTTTTTTTTTTTTTTCTTATATCAATCTATATCAATCTTATAAAAAATACTTTCAATCTCTCTATGGAGAATATTTTATTTTACAAAGTGACTATTTGTACAGGTACTGGACTAATAAATTATATTTATTTGTACATTTAAATATATATATATATATATATATATATATTTTAAATATATCTATTACTTTAAACATCCGGCATATAGGGGTTAGGTTAGGTTAGGTTAGGTGTCAAAAAAAAATTTTTTTTTTTGTAGTTATTTTTTGAGATTTCTCAAAATCTACCGGTTCGAATCGGATAATAATAAATTGTTTGTCCAGTACCCGTATTAATAATTATAAATTGATCGTACAGTACCTGTATTAATAGACTCAGCCTACTTTTAATGAAAAATACACAAAATACAATTTCATTTCAACAAACGCTTAAAACGTTTCATCGGAGAGTCGCCGTGTAGATTTCTACCTTTTTCAAAAATCGTATTCGTGAACTGCAGTTGGAAAGAGCAGTTTTAGCGACACAATCCCTGGGTACTATTCTTTTTAACCGTTCACTGCACATGCAGAACTGTTCCACTTTTTACGGCATCTATAAAGTTTTATTAGATGTGTTATATAAACGGAATTGCGCTATTTTAGTCACACGAAGTTTTTGATCCGGTTCCAGATAGAATTGGATCATAGCGTTGTTATTTTACAATCGATCATATATGCTTTTGCACTCTTGAGCAATAGTTAGTCGTCTCATAATTTAGTCAACCGCCTTATCTTTCTAACGATATTTAAATAAAACCGCTTCCAGCTAGAAATTGGTGTAATATCCTCCCCACTCAAACCAATGTGGCTCTACCACCTTGCACTTCATAAATAACCTTATTTCCAGACTAAATCTTCACATAGTCTTAGTCATATTATTCAGACCAAATAGAGCACTGTTATGCGACGGGGAATGTAGTGTGAAATTGTATTAACCTGAGCATTTCCCACGCTTCGTGTACTCTACTACACTCCATCGCGTCTCATTACCGGCTGATTGCCGGTTTCGCAGGATTCATGTGTAGATGGCAAGATGTTTGTAATTACCTTGAAATATATAAGTTAAATGTAAAACTTTCAAAAAATGTTCCACAATTGCATTGAATGACATCTCTGTTTACTGTCTATTATTATGAAATGACTATCATAGATCCATTGGCTGTTGTATTGGCTTACGGATAGCAAGTTATTGTGTTGCCATGATGATGGCAAGACTTTTTACTTTTTACAGTTCGATATTGGACGTATTGCTCACAAACCATTTCTGCCTTTTTTGTTGTCCTTATTTGGACATCCACACAAAAGTACCACACAAAAGACGTATTTTTTATGATAATATAGAAATATTAGTTTTAATGCATAAATACCTAATATTGGTTTGGATTTTCGTATGTCGACCATATTTCTTAAAAGCTAAGCTTAATAGCCAAAGTAACAAATATTAAATATTTCAAGTCTTAGCAGCCACCTAAATTAATGGCTATACACATAAATCCTTCAGTAAATAAATTAGGAGCGTAAATGAAGAGCAAGGAGCAATCAAACTGTAGCCGGATTTAATTACATTTAGTGTCTCATGTTTGATTAACGGCAATGATACGTCTCACCGCCTTTCACTGCCTTTTGATTGAAGAAATGATATAGAATGTTATTGATTTACTAAAATTACGGTAAAACACAAGATTGGCTTAGAGATTCCTACTCAATAAAATAACCAGTTCAAGTGTCAACATTTAGACCATTTTTAATTATTTTGTTTCCAATTTTTTTTTACGGAGCCTTTAAAACTAATTGCGTCAAAAGGTAAAAAAAACAAAAAATCGGCTGACAAACAAAAGTGAAAAAGCACTAAACTGTCGTCTATCACCCGTTATCAATAATCAATCCATCAGAAGTTTTGCTTACATCAGATTTACATTACAATTTTTGTAAACTAGAAATTATCATATTTAAATGGAGGACAAAGAATGGATAGATTGATTATTAACAGCGGGCGCATGACTATTATATAGATAGTCAAAAGTAGAATCAAATATACATTATTAAAAACTGTTACTTTACTTCGGAAATGGATTCAAATTTCTTTGAAAATAATTTTGGCACAAAATTTAATTAACCCGGCTGACCGCATCGATGGTTAATATGTGCGCGGTGCACTTCATCTCTCCTCATTACCGTTGCGCTTCCTGGTGCTTCACATTAATTTATTACGAACTTGTAGTAGTTCTGGTATACCAGGGAATTAATCAAGTAATTTTATTGGATTAAAGTTTTTGAAAGCGGGTTTTTCTGGAGGACTTAGTGGTCAAAATCGTAATGAAAGGAAAATGTAATGTCTCTTCCATGTGATTGTCTCTCTATTTTTCTTTCTTTCATATATGAGTGTAAGTGTGTGTGCGAATATTGACATTTAAGTAAACGAGCAATGTTCATATAAATTCAAAAGTGAACACGTGAAATATATTTTAAAAAGTATTTCATTTAGTTTGAAACTATACGTGAGATTTTCTCAATATTTACAATGAAAAATAAAAAAAAATCCTCGAACCGCACCTATAGTTTTTTTACTACTATTTAAAGCTTAAGTTGAATGAACATCATCATAAAATACTAATATTTATCTTTTCCAATTTTGCCTTTGTGGATAGGAATGAAATTTAATTAAGCCGGTCGGGCGCATCGACGTTAATATGTGCGCGGTGCACTTCATCTCTCCTCATTACCGTTGCGCTTCCTGAGGCTTCACATTAATTTACTACGAACTTGTATTAGTTGTAGCATACCAGGGAATTATTGAAGTAATTTTTATTGGATCAAAATTGACAGCGGTCGTTCTGTAGGACTTTAGTTATCAAAATCGGAACGTTAAAAACGTTATGGCCCTACCATGCGATTGTCTCCTTCTCTTTCTTTTATATAATATATGTGTGTGAGTATGTGTATAAATATTGATATTCAAGTAAACGAGCAACATGCGCGGCCGGACGTATTAGATAGATAGTAGATTGAGAAACTACTCCTCCAACCGCGCGTATAGTTATTTTACTACAACATGTTTAAGTATATCACAATTTAAATTTTACTTGGGGTGATACTGGTCGAATTACCATAATTATCATCATAAAATATTATATTTATCAATGCAATTTTGCCTTTGTGGAACGAAATTTAATTAACCCGTCCGTGCGCATCGACGGTTAATATGTGCGCGGTGCACTTCATCTCTGCTCATTACCGTTGTGCTTCCTGACGCTTCACATTAATATATTACGAACTTGTGTATAAGAATGTACCAGAAAATTAATTAATTTTTACAACCTTTTATTTTTATTGGAATGAAGTTGAGGAACGCGGTTTGCGGTGGGACTTTAGCAGTAGAAATTGTAAAGTAAGTTAGTTAAAGAGCGTTATAGCCCATTCATGATTTTTTTTCTGTTCTTACCTGAAGTTGAAAGCAGATACATTGCCACCCCTAGGGATTAAGTTGCCTCTGATTATGTATCCATTACCACACCCTACAAAGCGGAACACAGCAGCGCTTAACACTGGAATTATAAAGCACAAAAGTGTAGTGATGGTGCTTCCAGAGTCGAAAGACTGTTCTAAAACCTTTAACGTACCATAACTCATAAAGTTTTTTCCCAATAAACATAATCGTATATCAAATATATTTTATAAATTAGCAGTAAATCTAGTGTCAGAATTTAATTAACCTGAGCTCCAGCCACGCTTCATTACCAACTGCCAACTTCCTCGCGCTCGAATTGATTGGCAGACCGGTAATGATATTTAACGCTTGGTAACGAGACATTGTTGACAAAATTGTTTTCATTTCTCTCCTACGTTCCTTATTAAGGGTTGGGATTTTTTAAATATCTAATCAGTAAAAGAAAATGCAGTCTGTTATGCAACTGTTGGTAAGTGGCTACTGTCGCCCGTAGAGATCTGTAATCAATCCCAGATGATTTCCAATCAGCGCCCCTAGCGGACTGTATCAGAACTGATTGGAAATGTATGGGAAATACGTAAACAAATACAAAAACAGTATATTTTGTAAAAACGTAAAAACGCATACTAAGGGTACTCAGGTTGAAAGAAGATGCATCACTACCTCTGCGGAAGTTAGAAGCCCTCGGATAAGTTGGTCTTTGTGACCACAACTTTCAGAGCGGAACACAGCAGCACTTTACACTGTTGTTATAAGGCAGAAATAAGTGATGTGGCCTCTGGAATAAACCACAGAGGATTCTACCACCTTCAAATGTATCTTGCGTAACTGTATTAATGATTTCAAGGTGATAGAAATCTCGATGGAGTGATCGATTGTCAAGGTCGTCAGATATATGTTTAGAATTATAGGAGGCTCTAGATTTAGCCCTTAGGAGACTTTACTATGAAGGATATTAGGTAACATGTCTTGTCTATTCTGGGTAGGTTATAGATATCTGTTCTTGTTGTAATACACATCTAAATTGGGTTATTAGTAACTCTACTTATGTAACATAATATTTAATTTTATTAGATAGATAGATTGATAGATATTCTTTATTGCACACTTCAACAGAACAATGATATACAATTATATAGTTAATCGTATGCAATAGGCGGCCTTATCGCTAAGCATCTCTTCCAGACAACCTATGCATGGAAAAGTAAGGAAGATAGTGAGGAAAGTGGGAAGTGTGTATGAAGTTGGAGAAGGAATATGAAAGGTAACATAGTTAATATAGTACACAATGATAAACAACAAGAAAGAAAAAAAAACACATAGAAACAAGCACAGACGAATAAAGTAAAGCCCATAAGAGAATAAATATTGATACGAGTAGAAGAAAGGGATCATAATATCTCATGCGAATGACGACAGTAAGAAGGAAAGTTATTAGCATTGTTTATTGCTGTTATGTTTTGATTTAAATTTTAATTTATAATATTATTTATTATTTTTGTTGAATTTTGCAAATCTCATACAGGTAGAACACTGGACTGTAGTATGTACATAATATCTTCGTAATTACTGTGTTCTAGCCAATAAAGAATTTGAATTAGAGTTAAAGGCTATGATAATTTTAAATTTAATCATTTTCAATTATTTGGGTAAGTAACATCTGACGTATTTCCAGGTTTTCATGCCATGATTGTAGTTTTTGTATTTTAAAAGCAGCTGTGACAGATTTTATTTAATACATTTTAATTCGAAGTGGAACAAGTCTGAAGCGATATTTTCATAAAAGTATTTCTAGCAAAAAACGTAGGTACTTTAACGTACAGTTTCCTAGTAAAATTGTTTTATAAAAGTTGGATTTTTTGTTTATTTCCATATGACTATTTAAAATGCTTTTGCTTTAGGATTGCAATTATAAAATTGAATAATTATATGGTCATGTTATAAATTATGGCGTCACATCATTCTTACCATAAAATACTAAACTCATTTTTTTTAAATTAGAGAAATCTATAATTTCTTTGTTCTATGCAAGGGGATTCTATGGAAGGGATCTTGAGGAGAATCTAAGGTAACATAGAAACCAATCTATGATTCGTTTCATCAATATCAATAGAAACGATCAGATCCGAAACGTTTTTAAAACTAAATATCACTTCACAAAATCCCAACACAAAGTGCACAACACAACAGTACTTACGGTAACGGCCCCGATAATTCTAGCTGAAATATTGTTAGAGCCAGAAACTATCCACCAACGAGGAGTTTTCACGGAGTTTTCTTTTTATAAGTTCAGTCCAAACGATCGCCCGCAGCTAACTTCAGATGCGGTGGAAACTAAACTGGCAATTTTAACTTAACGACAGAAAGGAAACAAATGTTCTTTTTTAACACGCTTTTATTAGATTGGGTTGTATGTATGTAGATATGTATGTAACTAAGTAACGGAATCTTTGAACCCGATTTCTATCCACTTTGAACGTTCAGTTTAATTCATTTTTTTTTAAATAAATGGTATAATTGTGGAGAAAGTGTGGGGCGCTTTTCGAAAGCTGATAAATGGAGCACCCCACGCTTGTTTTCATAAAAGCGTGTTTTTTTAGATTTTTGAACTATATCTATTTATTACCTACATTTTAATATGTATTACTTATCGACTGGCTGAAAATTGTAACATTCTAAGAATGCTAGGATATAAAATTAGAAAAATACAAAAAATGTGTTTTGACAATTTTTTTTATATTCAAGAAAAGTGTTTAACGTTTTTCTGATGTTAACTATCTGTTATTATTATATGTCATATAAATCAAGTTTAACATATGTATTACACGCATATAAACAGTTTAGAAACGCAAAATTTGAAACGGAAGGTTTTTCGTCGAATTACAACATATTTCTTCATAACTTTTTCATTACTATGGGTAAAAAACAGTCGAAACATAACCTTACGCGACAGTTCCCAAGAAAAAAAAATCAATATATGAATATATCGGCGAGCTACTCATAGTTTTTACCAAAAGGATTGTGCTTGGCAGTCATGTAACGAAATCCACAAAAGGCAATGCCTTTGTGTTTTTATATCCCGCAAATCTTTGACCATCGTAGACAGAATGTACACTGATATGAATAGGCTAAGGCTAAAAGCGCTTGCCAAATTACGAGTGGGTCCGGAATTGAGTTAGGTCCGTAGCGATGCGGCCCTTTGTCGCGTCATCAAACTACAAATTGGTAGTTTAGGAGCTTCCGCTGTGGGCGATCTCGCTAGGGGAGCCTGCATCGAGCTCCCGATAAAAGAAGAAAAGCTATCGGAATTTTGCAGACACACTGTAGTTTTTTTTCTTTTTATTAAAATAAGTTTATTCACGTAATCGTAAATTTTAAAATGTTGATAGCAATAATTCACTGTAGAGACTTGACTAACAATACAATAGTGTGCTGGTCAGAGCGCGAAAGGTTATATAAGGCCCTATGACGCAAATCTTCCTAGCATATATGGGCTAAGATATAAATAATACAATTAATGTTTAATATAAATACAAATATAAATATATGAATGACGATTATATACATTGATGGAAATCATGATTAGATTAGGGTAGTCCAAAGCTTCTAAGTCCAAAAATGGCGCCGTAATATTACGGCCATTTTTTTTGAACCACCACGATATACTTTTAGAATCACAGTCCAGACAATTGAATTACGTGCAATTGATTCGAACAGCAAATTAATTTTGAAAGGGGATCGAATAAGGGCAAGGAACGAAATAAATTGAAAGGTGTAATTTAGTTTGTGGTTCGATCGGGTATTTAGTTGCCGCGGCGTTGCTATAGTAACGGGTATGTCAACACGCCAAGACCAAGACATGTGACGGGGTGACTTATCAGATAATTGCCTACGACTGCCCACTAACGATTGAGTGTAAAAACTTCGAAAGGTCTTTTAAAAGTTAAAAGTTCAGTTCATTAGGTAATGTGTTGTGGAAATCTAAAGGAATGCGATTGAGAAAAATGTATTTTTTGTAGTTTCATTTTTATAGTTTTTTGGTACGTTCGAGCATTAGCTGTTACAACTTGTACGGCCAATTAACCTTTTATCATAGATACGAGTAAGTATATACTTATATCTCACCGCCTTGTAATTGAAGGAAGCCATTAAATGGCTGACACATACTTAAAATGGCTGACTGTTTTCCCATTACGTCTCAGACTGTCCTGGTGTAATTTACGCAGAATGCTGACATGTGCAGTTAAGTGGTGCAAATTAAACACGAAAACGAAGTAAATGCTCTAAAAAGTACATTTTTTATATTTTTCAATACGAAAGTAGATGAAAATGACAATGATACTAAGTTTTTATACACAATTTCTAGATCTTTTGCTATGTCATTCCAACGTAAACTGCATTACGTTTTGTCAATCTCATAACAGGATTCTCACAAACATATATAGACAAATAAACAGAAAGATTATTAGATTTTAATGTTCGAATAAACGAAAAAAATAGTTAAAAAGCATTGTTTTAAATCATAGAAAAAGTATTATTTCCTTGACTTGTATCGAGACAACTAAAATTGGATGAACACTATAAGGTAAAGTCACCTATTTCCGCGGTATTTTCACCAAAACTAGAAAGAGCGTTAAATATTAAGCATTTACTACGGCTTAATAAGGAATTAGATAATTTTATCAGAAGCTTTATTATCTGTACTTTTGAAATAGACTCAACATTTCACGGTAAACTATTGATTTAAATGTGTTTTTAAAATAAATATGAACCAATTGAGAAAACCCTAATTCCGATGTAAAAATCCTTATTCCGATGTATTTGGTTCCTAATTCCGAGTATACAAAGTAAAGGAGTGAAAGAGATAGAACGACTGCTACATGGTGTATAAAAATAAATATTATTAATTTACTTTAGTTTCGATTTTGGTTTAATTTTTATATTATTATTTAAAGAGTAGCTTTATAAAAAGTGTTCTTAGCTATGATTAAAGTCAAACTACCGAAATAAAACTTTTTTACAATAAAGTTTCTTGAATGGTTAATTTAACTTATGCATATCATGTTATTTTTTTAATACTACAGTTAATTCGTGTATCTGCAACAATTTTGGATATTCTCTTTCGTGTACTTTATACTAGGGTTAATTATCATACACCAGAAATAATAATTATATGGAATATCATCATGCGGCTTGTAGAATTATTTTGTTTTGAGTAATTTAGTCGAATCAAAACGTCGTAAAATGTTCTAGTTCTTATTTAAATAACTATTAAAATCCTATAACTATGTTAATTATTTATTAATTAGAGTTAAGCGAATTACTGATATAAACAATACAAACGCTTAAAAACTTTAAACACCCTGTATAGTATTTTGTGGTTATGCCGCGGATTAATGTGCCCATATAACCTAATTCCGACTTATATACATCGGAATAGCGTTTTATAACTAAAAATCTAGTTTCCAAATTCCGATTATTAAATAATAAAAGTCTTTTACACAATTTAGAGGCAGAAAGATGCTTTATTGAAATATGTACATAATAATATACAATACTTGTTCAATATTACATCGATATCTGAATGAACTTCATTTTCTCTCCTTAGTTGTCCCATACAAGATATAAGGAAAGTACATAGATAGGTCATCTTTGGTATTATATAATTAGGTAATGCAGTATAATACAGTACCACGGAAAATGATTTCGATATTAATTGAGTATTAAATTAGTCAAATCCGAAGCAAGACGTGCTTATTCATAAAAACAACTACAAAAATTTAAATTAAAAACAAGTCTATGAAATTGTTATTCCGTGGTATACCTCGGTTTAAGGGACAGCCCAAAATTTTTGGCACCTAATGCCGCTGTATTTTTAAACTTATTTTTATCCTTATCTGTTAAAAAAAAGGACAATATTTAATGGTTATCGATTCCATATATAATTCATATAATGTTTTCATCGAAATTCTATTACAAATATGCAAATTTATTGAAAGAATCACTATTTGAGAAATCGTGACATTCACGTGCAAAAAGCCCAAAATGTATGAAGCATGCGTTTGAGGTAGGCACTAATGCAAAACTATGCGATTATTTCAAAAACCATACATATAATACTATTACGATGGCTATGTGACAATAGAGTGATAAATTATTTATTAAATAACATACCTTTCAGTAAAAACGATTTTGTAAGTAATTAGTAAATGCTGTTTTGTAAATACCGCGGAATTTGGTGCCAATTTTAGAACCCCTCGGCATTAGGTGACTTTACCTTAGTAGGCCCTATAGTAATTAAACTTACATCGGGTTTATCGCGATTTACATGAAGTTACTCGTGAAACTAAATTCGAAACTGTTTTCCATTTACATTAAGTTGGCTACCCTACCAGCATATCAATATAATGTCGGAAAGCTCAATTCGTGGTATAACCTCGACTCATCATCATTATGTATGCTCATATTTGTGCGTGACTTATGAGGCAATCGGTAGGATGAATTGGTTTTTTTTTATATTTCCTAAATATCGTTTTTAAGGTCGGTTTTAATAAAATAGGTAATTGCCCAAATTAACGTGTTGGTGATTTAAAGATTAAATACACCGATTAGATTTGAGATTTCAAAAATATTTGAATATATTATCAACCATTTTAAAATTATTTTGCTGGGTTCAGGTACAGGAACGGCAGACAAAGCAATGAGCATAAATATACGACAAAACAATAAATGAGACTTAAGAATTCAAAATCACTGGAATATATGTATAATTATTGAATATTTAAAACTAATGTTGGAAATAATAAGAGCTAAAAATATAATTTTAAAGATGTAAAATATATTCCTTTAATTATTTCGGAATTTAAAACACACACTCACTAAGGGATCTATTCGACGCGAGATCTCTCACCCCGTTTCAAACTTCCATCAATATAGATAGATAAAACTACTTTACATTTACATTGGCTTTACCCCATCAGCATATCAGAGATATTGTAATGTTACGTTATGAAGCGAACAGGCCGTGAGTCACGAACTAATGCCGGCTCATCAATTCATCATGCATGCGTGAACTTACTCGTAGGCTCAGGTTAGGTAGAAGAGACATGAGGCGAGGACGGAGCGATAACGTTGCTGGCCGTTTTGTTTGATTTATGAAAACTCTTGGATAAATACAGCTGAATGCTCGCTTCTCGTGATTTGCATTATTCTAAACGAAAAACTCTTAGAATCAGGAGGGTGAGGTGGAGTAAGATTGGCTTTTCTCGAAGGATTGACAATTGATTTCAAAAATACCCCTTAAGTGTTTACTTAATCAAATTAAGGATAGGTCTCTAATGATATCGACAGATCTCATAAAAAGACCACGGAGCAATAACTGATTCAAAGACGTTTGAGTCTGAGCGTTTCACACAATTTACATAATCGCGGCCGCACTCCGTCTTCAACCGACGTCTCTTCTGTGAGGCTTGCCTTACGAAGCAATACCGCCCTTCAAGGGGAGACGCATCTCAGACGATCTCGTCTATAGCTTATCAGATTAAGGTTCACGAAACCATGATTAGGACGAGTGATCTTTGAACTGAAACTTGGATTAGATACACTACTATAATAACTATTGCGCCGGAATTGGTGAGACGTTTGATGTTGTATTGGTTCAGAGTTCGATTCCTGGTGGAAGTAAGTTGTTTTTTATAATATAGGAGTAGCAGACGAGCATGCAGTCCACCTGATGGTAAGTGGGTATAGCCGCCCATGGACATTTGTAATTAACCCCAGAGAGGATTAGATATTTCCTACCGGAGGTCGGCCACAGATGCGCCGCTACCCTTACCACACCCTTCACACCGGAACACAGCAGCGCCTAACACTGCTGTTATAAGGCAGAAATAGGTGTAGCGATAGTGCCGCCGAAGTCGAACCACAAAGGGTTCTACCACCCTCAAGTTGTAGCGGCAGATAAGGTAGACAGAGAACTTCCATTTTTAAAGTTGTACTGCTTTTAGCACATTTAAAACTGATCGGAGTGTATTCTTAGGGCGGCGACGTAATTTGTAATTTATTTCTGTAGTAGGTAAACTTTTTTGTATTCAGAGTATATCATTTCAGAAATTTTAATGACATACTCTGAATGAAATAAAAGTTTTTTGATATAAAATACAGATATGACGATGTTTGGCTTAAAAATGTGTGTCATTTAAATTTCAGAGACAGTTCATTTAGACATATGACATGAAATTTACATTTCTCAAATTGCAATGAAATTTATGACATGAAAATTATTTTATGCTAGACTCTATTACAACTGGTATTTTACCTTATTAAGCTTCAAAGTTATTATAATCTTACATGGCACTTTTCATGATGTTTCAGTGTTAAATAATCCAGATTAGTTAAATTTACGCTATTTCTAATATTAAAATTCTTTTCTACATTTATACGACGGCCCGCGCGGCGGAGCGGCCACCATACCGGTCTGATGCGCAAAGGGCCCCGGGTTCGATCCCCGGCCAGACAGATATCTAAATGATGAATTTAGATTTCTGTTTCTGGGTCTGGGTGTTTGTGTATTTGTCTATGTGTGTGTCCATGGCACCCACGACACAGGGAATCCTAGTGTGGGGCTGTGAGTGTAGAAAGCGTTTTAGCGTTTATACAGTCACAAAACTATATAAAAAGTATAAGTATAATGTAAAAATATAAGTCAAAAGTATTTTAAGAGCGCACAACATTTCTTACATGTTTTTCGAGAAAATAAAATTACTTTATTTGTTAAACCCTATAAATGTCAAGTAAGGTCCCTTCGGACCGCCTGTCTGTCTGTTTAAGAGCGATAATAATGTCAACAAGTATCGGACAAGATACTAATATTTTGGTGTCCCTCATTGCCATTGAGGTATTCGTTAATATTAATTTAAAGTATTCAATAATAAAATTAAAGGTTTTTAAAGTTTTCCAAGAGAGTCTATGGTAACCAATATGTATTATATATAAGTACCTAACTAAGAAGAAAGTAGGTACATACTTGTAAAATTCTAATTAAATAATGTTATTTCTAAGTAAATATTTTATTAAAATACATTATATATTTACTGAAAATAATGGTAAGTCGTGCATAAGTGAACTGCATACATACTGAGAAATAAGTGCACATATACTTGCACATTTAACATACAAAAGTAAAATTTACTATTCTATCTAAAACAGTTAGCATATACTTTTTTGAGGCTCGTTATTTGCAAAATAAATTGCACAGAACTATTTCGATGATTTCGATTTCAAATATTTTAAAAGTTGATACAATTGGTAAGTTCACAATACAGTTTCAGCCGCGGTGAACGTTTCTGTACAAAGATATAAATCTATTTGATCTTAACTATAAATATACATATTTTTCTTATATTCCACAAAATAAGTTTTCATCTACTCTGTCCCGTTACTAAATAAACATATTTATCACGCTAAAACTGTAATTGGCATCAATGTAAACGGTTGCACAATTTAAATCACTAATAATAATTAATTAATTATAATTAATTATAATAATTTGGTATCACGATTTAAATTGTTGGTCTTCTACCTCCGCTCACCCCGTCACCGCTCATCCCGTCACTCACCGCTCACCCCGTCAGCCCGCGGCATCACCCGAGGCGGTGCAATGCACAAAGGCTTATAAAACTTGTTCATAGATGGTGAAAAGGAACTGACGAGCCACGCTCACTGATATTTTTACCTTTCAACAAGATCTTAAATTCTAAAGGGTGTGTATTGAAATGATTGGCGAGATGCTAGTTCACAAATAAAGTTTCCGGTTAGTTCATTTGTGTGAAAATGTTTTGGATTTTTCTGGTTTTTATAAAACTCCTTTTTAAGATTTTATATCTTATTTTTAAGATTATTTTTTTATAATATAAGAGTAGCAGACGAGCATGCAGACCTCCTGATGGTAAGTGGCTACTGCCTCCCACAGACATCTGTAATCAACCCCAGATAGGATTAGATATTCCTACCTGAGGTCGGCCACAGATGCGTCGCTGAGGACTAAGAGGACACCCTTCAAACCGGAACACAGCAGCGCCTAACACTGCTGTTATAGGTGTGTCGCCGAAATTGAACCACAAAGGGTTCTACCACCTTCCAAAGATAAGATCTTTAAGGCAAGACTATATTTTTCATCTGCTACCCATCGAAATCTATGATCAATCTCGAGATTAGAATCCGATCTGAGTTCGGCAACAGATGCGTTTCTATCCTTGAGTTAATATGTTCAAGTGATTCTCTTTTACAACAACTTTCAAACCAGAACACAACAGCGCTAAACAACGTAAAACATCATAGTAATTTGTTTAAATGTGCGTTGAAATTAAACGTATTTAAAAAGACTAAATGTATTTACACGTTGCTGCATCAACCACAAGTAAGTAGGACACGAGTCCTATTTCTGAAAGCCTGGCGTGTTTCTAACCTAGAGTTTTAGGTTGAACAGCCTCTAGTAGGTAACTTTGTAATCCAATTAAAAAGAAACGAATCGGGCCAAGTTTAATATGAGACCCAAAAGAAGCTAGCTCCAAAAAAGTTTTCATATATGACTTGATGTCTACTTCTGTTATCTTTTATTAAGACGACGCACTGTATACAGTATATTATCGAATACAAAAATCTTCAGGATAGTTTAGATTGTTTGTATATAAAGGCCATTATCGTAGTAACTAAATCAAAACTATTTATATGTAATACTGGCAGTTATGTTTATAGGAATGAGTTGAAACTTATACCTATAAATATAGAAAAATATATTTTATTACATAGTAAACAGGTTTATAAATAAAAAAATAGATGTTAATGTACTGGTGGACTTTTTGAGTTTGGGTTCTATATACATAAATGCCATTAATTAAATATCTCGTTCTCTCTACTAGATAATTTCTAAACCTAAATATTTATAGACTTGGTAAATATACAGCACTTCAATACAAACTTAACGTTATACATATATTAGTACTTAGAATAATATTAGAATTAGAATTAAGATACCCGCCCATTATAATAATTGATAATAATTAGTAAAAAATGAAATATATGAAATGTCATTCATATAAAATAAATTAAATTCAATAATGGACAGATAGACGTAAATGCGGATATGTCGAACGTGAATATATTAAACGCAGCCAATTTTCATTTTCATATTCAATTTGCTTAATAAACAGGAAGCTCAAACATAAATTGCGAATATTGAAAGAATAAGCATTAACGATACATCCTGGGATTAAGCCATGTCGGGTATGAGTCGATAATAAAATGCAAAGGATGGATCAGAATATGTTGAAGATAATCAGTAAGTTAATTATAAAAGACATGTATAAAATTAAAGTTAAAAGTAAATTATATTTAAAATTAAAATTTGTATAATTTGTTCAATTTGTTACTAGCCCATTAGCTTCCTTAGCTCATAGACAGTTCACTCAATTTGGGAATAATATAGAGAAGATTGCGATTATTTAAGGTTTAGTAGATTGAGTTTTTAAGGAGTCAAAAGTACTTATTCCAAATGTTTTGTGAAATAACACACTGTGCTGTGTCGCCACTTTCCCAAGAATAAACTTATATACATAAAAATAGAAGCAGACAAGAACACGTAGTAGATAAATAATAATTAATCCCTTTGCAGTGCTAGCGCAACCTTCGTAAAACAGCAGCACAATGGCTGTCATACTGAGATCCAAAAAATTAAACAATAAGAACTAACCCTGTTGTTTTATAAACGATGGCGCGTGAACCAACAAAAGGCAATGCAATAACACTACCAGAACAGGTCTCCTATCAGAGAACTACCAGAAATATTACCTAGATGTAGGCCCGTTTATTTCTACAGACATTGAATGTATCAGACACGGGCCATGGCAAATAAAACATATTGTTCTATAATACAATATTTTGACAGGCATCGCCCGTGTCTGTTAACGTTAATACACATTGTTCAAGACACAACTTTTTGTCTGCTACGGCACGCACTTGATACGATCTATGTCTGTAGATGAAATGGAATATTCAGGACAATTTTTGACATTAAAGCAAATCATAATTAATTTATATTTTACAAAATCGGAGGTTGCCTGTCATCCTCAATCACCATAACCGAAAATTGTCTGATGTTAAATAACGCGTTTAATTATTTTAGCGAGAACATTAATGAAGTCAATTTATTTCATCAATCAATTATTGTCCCGCTGGGTATGGGCTGTAGAATAAATGGTTTTTTAAACTGATAAAGTCAATTATGACGACGGATTGAGATATGGTTTATTTCACATACTTACATTTAAAAATATGAAAACTATGCATGTGTGGTGTTTTATTCTTCTTCACCGTTAGAAAGTTTGATAAGTAATTTATATTTATTTTATGTTAAAATCGGTTTAGACACACGGTAGCGTATCATCCAAGTTCTCAATCGTATACATAACATTGGATCTAAACAACCATGTGCCGTAATATCAAAATACATAAATCCCGTTGCAGTGACAGCAAAAACCCCTGAAAAAGCACTGCTGCTGCGCTATGCCACTAAAAGTGAAACCGGGAAACTAATCCTGTTGAAACATTGTCGTTTTATAAATCGTAGCGGTGGCCACTGAAGGCATAAAGTGTTCGGCGCGGGACGAATAGGGATGGTGATCTGAGATCGATTAATCAAAAAATAGATCTTTTCGGCCAAAAAATTTGTTTATTTTAATCGATCTCCAGTAATGCATCGTTTCAGTAAATCGATTTTTCATCCTAGCACACCGAAAGTCGAATTTGTCGAAGTTGGTTGAATGTGTTATAGAATAGACCTTTTTTGCTGACATACGGAAACGTATTTCAGTGCTTCTTTGGTTCTGATGAAATTTTGTTTCGCTATCTTCGCCCTTTTTAGCTGAAAAGATCGAAGATTGATTTTTGGAGGGTCCATTTTTTTATGTATCGATTTTTTGTGAATCGATTTATTACACTTCGATTCGTGTCGAATCAAGAATCGATCTTTTTGGAAGAATCGCCATCCCTAGGGACGAGCTGAATTTAATAGCTGAGCATAATTCAATTGTTCCGGCCTGCCGGCCTGTGAAACTATATTCCTTTTGCGTCATGAACCGCCCGTCGGCCACTCGTTTCGTTTTATTTGCAGCTTTTAAATGGATTACGTCCCACATAATCTGTTTCGAAATTTATTTCGTACCTCTGAATCTTGTATGTGCTAAATTAAACGGACACGGGTTTAGAATACTTAAAGCTATATGTTTACATAATATGTTAGGTACTAATAAACAAATATGACCGCCGTATAAATTTCTGAACTTTTAGAAATAATCTTACAAACTTTTATAAGTTACATACTTGACATGAATATTTCATTCTTTAACAACACATGAACGCTGAAACAACTCAAAAATTAATAATTATAAATATTGCACCGAAATTGTGGGAAATGTGCACATGCTTATTAATATGTAACAGTAAAATAACTCAACAAGAGACAGCCCACGACGTATTCTGAATTGTGGTATTAATATTTTTTACATTTTCGAAAATTTCGAACACAGATGAATGGAGCGTGGTCGCTCTTTTAGACCTAAATCTAGTCTGAAAATATCCTCCAACCTAAGTATACAATCTAGCCTGGAAATTTCCAGCCAAATTATAAACGAAATAATGAAAAACCTTGTACCAGACAAATTGTAAAATGGCTTGCAATAGTAATAAATATTTGTACATAGCGTGTGAGTGGTACGAACTGTATGCGATTCCGATGTCCCACACGTTTGGGTAATATGATTATGGCTGTGATCAAAAGAAAATTGGAAATGATTGAGCGTATCGGTTGTTTGCCATTGGTTCATACGTTCATATTCGGTAAGGGTACGTAACGCACAACGCCACATGTGGCCTGTAGGAAATGAAATATATCTGTGTATTTGTTACGTAACAATAGACTATGAAAATTGAAAACATAAATAATTTATTGAATTCAAAATCGTGAAAGAATTTCTCATTCCTTTTACTTAAAACAGTATCGTGTTTCTTAGCAATAAGAATTGTGATTTCTTAAACTAAAAATACGATTTGTTTACACGTATAAAAACATCTGCAATCAAAATTTTTATTCACTTTTTAATTGATTGTTTTTAAGGTGTTTTTATAACCACATAGGTATAATTAGTCCCACAAACTAAACAAATCTAAAACTTAATCTAAACCTAATAATTTAATAGGTAAGCTAGCAAAGCTTAAAATAAAATTATTACATAAGGAGGCGATAAACCCTTTCAGTTAGAGATTAGAGGTATTTTCTTTGTATATTTACACTGCGCATTTAAACCCATACAAGACCTGCAAATGACGTATTTCTTAGAAATTCTTCAACTGTACCAATGTAGGTATTTAGTCCGGAATTTCATTGCGTCAACGAGTGGGTGTCAGCTGAACTTCTTCCCACGAGCGAGTGCAAAGGGTTACAGGTTACACGGAATAAAATATACGAAAACATGGTACATTATGTATTACGTTACCATTTGATTTCCATCAACAGTCTGTTTAAACAATGTATGAATACCTATATAAATCATGCCTGCCTTCTTTGATATAAATTTTATATCTACTTAGTCATGATACTGGTTTGTTACGTAAAAGAATCCTAGTTCGATTCACAGCTGAACAAGTACGAGTAATTGGTCAATATATAAACTGAAAAACGCCAAAAGAACCAGTGTTATTTTAGATACCGGTTTCCCCCCTTTATTTTTAGTACTTGTTGTTGTAGAGGAGTAATACACAACATTTAAAAGGTTAGATTATATCTATTACAATTCAAGAGATACAACCTTTTTGACAAACGGACAAATAACCAACAATTAGTGATAAGCTCCGATTATAGCCTTTGTCCAGAACCCTAACAATAATGAAAAATTTAAAAGTTCCTTCTAAACTTGTCAGTGTAAAAACTATCCTTCGTAGAGCACGAATAAAACTGCTAAACTGTCTTTAAAAGCACTAACAACGATATGAAACTTTTACAGAGGGGTCGGGAGTAGCATCAGCAAACAATCATTCTCGTTAGTTCCCTGTTGGACGCCAATTATACCCGCCATCGGTGTGATTGCACGGAAAATTGCCAGAGCAACGCTATTCAATAAATAACGTTACTAAACAACAATTTGTTGTTGCGATTTCTTTTATGCCAACGTTATTAAATTATTCAGCGAATACCGTATTAAGTAGTATTTTTTAATATGTTTCTATTTGAAATTTGTCTTGATAATAAATGTTGCCTATTGGACGTCAATTATACCCGCCATCGGTGTGATTGCACGGAAAATTGCAAAAGAGACGCTGTTCGATAAATAACGTTATTAAACAACAATTTGTTGTTGCGAGTTCTTTTATACTAACGTTATTAGTTATTCAGCGTATCGGATTAAGTAGTATTCTTTAATATGTATCTATTTGAAATTTATCTTGATAATAAATGTTGCCTATTGGACGCAAATTATACCCGCTATCGGTGTGATTGCACGGCAAATTGCCGGAGAGACGCTATTCAATAAATATCTTTATTAAACAGTAGTATTCTTTAATATGTATCTATTTGAAATTTGTCTTGATTATAAATGTTGCCCATTGGACGCCAATTATACCCGCCATCGGTGTGATTGCACGGCAAATTGCCGGAGAGACGCTATTCAATAAATAACTTTATTAAACAACAATTTGTTCTTGCGATTTATTTTATGCCAACGTTATTAAATTATTCAGTGAATACCGTATTAAGCAGTATTCTTTAATATGTATCTATTTGAAATTTGTCTTGATAATAAATGTTGCCTATTGGACGCTAATTATACCCGTCATAGGTGAGATTGCACGGAAAATTGCCAGAGAGACGCTGTTCAACGTTATTAAACAACAATTTGTTGTTGCGATTTCTTTTATACCAACATTATTAAGTTATTCAGCATATCGGATTAAGTAGTGTTCGTTAGTGTATTTTAAATTTGTCTTGAGAATAAATGTTGCTTATTGGACGCCAATCATACCCGCCATCGATGTGATTGCACGGAAAATTGCAACAGCGACGCTATTCAATAAATAACGTTATTAAACAACAATTTGTTGTTGCGATATCTTTTATACCAACATTATTAAGTTATTCAGCGTATCGGATTAAGTAGTGTTCGTTAGTATGTATTTGAAATTTTGTCCTGAAAATAAATGTAAAGTGCTTTTCTGATGTATTCTAAGTTCGTAGAGTGCTTTTATATTTTTATTTGATTTTCTATTTTCAAAGTTCGTGTCTATTTATTATTTAAATACTGAAATATAACAAAATCTAATAACCGTTTTAGAGGTTTAATTTATTGGTAACCCCTGAGAGTTTCTAATATGCAGATTAATGGTTGAAAATATTGTCAGACACTCAGAATGTCTGAAGACAAGGTCTGTGAATGAAGTATGAAAATTTTATCTTTTAATTGACGTAATTGGCTTAACTCTATTAATTAAAGGAATAATTCTCATAGTTGAGACTGTTATTGCAAGGAATATTCGGTATAAATTATAAATCGTTAATAATTTTTAAGATATTTAACGAGTGGAATACCACCCTAACGCAGTAGCAGATTTGCAGTCATGATGAATGGTAGCAGTGAATTAAGAGACAGTGACGAATTAGGTAAATAGGTACGTTTTTGTTCTTTTTTTTTCTTTTCGAGGGGGAAACCTTCAAAAGGTATCTGACGACGTGGGAGCGACGCCGGGTTATGTGGGATTTTTACCGCACTAAAACCCCCCCAATGGCCGTCCTCGGCGTTGGGTGAACTCCGGGATCTCCTACGGAACACAACCGGAATCCTCCTAACGCGATGCCCTTCCAGCGGGCTCTGCCCTGGGGGTAGCAATTAACGCTCCTCTCACTTCCTCTGGTTATTACAGCGATATGCGACCACACAAACCGCTGTCCTTCGGTCGCTTGCTGGACGGTTTGAGCTCTCACTCTTGCCGCCCGCAACCCCAGAAGCCCCTTTTAGTCGCCTCTTACGACAGGCAGGGGATACCGTAGCCCTATTCTGGTCCCGGAACTACAGGGACAAGGTAAATAGGTACCTACTATAAGGAGTTCTGTCAGCACGTTTGATACCTCAATTCCTAAAAAAAGCCTGTGGTATATTAAAGCCTTTATTGTCATATGTAAATCGTTCCAAACAAAAGCAAAATGTTACCATGAATTGAACATCGGAGTTACTTAACAATGCAGCCACGGACCGCAGGGAGGTGTAACGAGTAATGTCCAATTTACAATTCACGCGTCGGTAATGCGATTTATCCAACCCTTTGTGACTCGCAGGGCATGCCCGTTAGATAAATTACGAACGACAAACTATGCAAAATTCATGCTGTTTTTTTCAATTGGCGGTGAGAGGGAATATAAAGGTTTATGAACTAGTTATTGTTGAAGAGATGACTTCTTGGTTGCCAGGTATTTTTATACAGAAACTATAATTACTTAAGGTGTAATAGTAAATTTTCCAGATGGTAGCATAATTTGGTATGGCTATATGAAAATAAAGGTCATTTCAAAATCGATTAAGCAGTTTATAATATTAAATCGTATAGGTAGATAAAGTAGGTAGATATACAAATAGATTTCCTAAATAAATGCTTATCCTTATAATTTATCCTTTAGACAACATTTTTCATAGCCGCAACAAAAGGCGCCTGAGGTCGAAATATAAACGTCGCCTGTTCTACTTGATAGAGCAATTTATGCATTAGAAAACGAAGCACGGAAAAATCCTAAGGCGTTTCAATGCATTTATAAAATGAAATTCTGAGAATAGCAAACATTTGAAACAGCAAAATGAGCCTTTCATCTCCTTTACAAATATTACTTTTCTTTTACTAAACTCGTGATGTTCATATTTCTTTCTCGGGTACATTTTCTTCTTTGTTCCGTAAATTGATTGATAATCCCAATAGACTGCGTCGTATCGTACAAATAACTCGTCAAGTGACATTATTTGTATAAATAATTTGGTACGACGTCTTACTGGGGTCTATTTTAGGTATCTCTCACTGTTGTTAACTTGTAAAATAAGGGTAGGATAAAAATACTTCGCAACAATAAGTTACCAACATGTGTAGTAGTAGCAACTTGGCACCTATATATTTTAAACCCTGCAGTATGCACCACACTTCCGCTCCAATAGGATACGTGTGTATGCAAAAATAAAATACATGCCATCCATTAAATACAACGTGAACTTCCGATAACTGAGCTTGGAAATGCAATTTGATGTCTATAAGAAATGATTAACGTCGTAGAAAAATGCTGCTTACTATCTGTGGATCGAATCCTTTAGTTGTCTGCTACGACATCTAAAGAACGAGAAGAAGCGGTGCTTTATTATATCACTAAACAGCTAACTACTACTATAATTATCTCTGTCAACTATAACCCTTTTAACGCACTAAAACAATTAAGAAATGGATATGCCAGCATCTACTAAATATCTACAGCAGTCAAACCACAGAGTTCAACCAATTTTAAGCATAGGAATTGTCGAAGAATCCACAAACATTGCACGCTAAGATGGCAGCAAAGATAAGAGGTCGGTAGCTATTGAAGCGTCCTCTACACAGAGAGTTCTACGTTATTGGGAAACTTTTGGCCACTTGCCTCGATTGGATTCTAGTCACTTAGATGGAATTAAATAAAGCCCTTTGGGAAGTGCTTGTCTATCTGTTGAACTAGGCTGCTTAAGCGTCTTAGCTACAAACTTGAGTGTTTAGTATCCGCCCGATCTATGAAACATAAACAGATTTATATTAAAACAATGATGATGCAACAACTTTTTTTAACCATTTATATCAATTTCTTATCAATATTTCTTAGTGGATGCAATTTTATATGTATGTATTTAAAAAGTTATTCGTTTTACCATATTATGTCTCAGGCAGACAGGTGTAGTAACTGCAAATTTTCAAATACACGACAGCGCTCTATGTTCGTGCGAAGTTACAATAAAATTGTAAATTCTGAAATTGTACAATCTCAGAAACAATTCCTTTCTGCTGCTTTCATCATCTGTATCACGGAACAACAAAGTCTGTATATGAAGAATTTCTAAAATAAAATGAATATTAAACTTGGCTCTAAAATAATAATGTCATTTTATATTACGGTTAGTTAAATAACTTAAGTTGAATTTCATTGTAAATTTGAAAAAAAAACACAATGCCTCAAAAAAGATTGAACAGTGATAAATATTCTCTTTGCATAGAGAAGCTTAAACTCTATGTTACGGAGGTCGGATAACTTCCATGTAAAAGAAATGATAGGAATTCGATTTAGTCCCTTCGCCCATCGGCCTTCCTGAATGTAAATTGGGGGTAAAATCGTATTTTGCTGAATTCTCTCCTTCATTTTCAGTGGGTAATACGTAAAAATTCTCTCTTAACTGTCAGACGAAACTTAACAAACACAAATATATTTAGAACTAGTGTTATTCACGCGGCGTCATTTGAGTTTAGACTTAGAATATAGTTTCTGGGACTATTAAGCTTTTATATAGATGAATTCACAGACAAAATAGAGCGTCCAATAGGTTATAAGTAGAATTACTAGTTTTCGAAATGGTATCAACACTATATATTGTGTTGCATTGTTTGTATTGTATTGTATATACTATATATAATTAGTAGTGGAAACTGTAATTATTAAATTGTGTTGTATATATGATTTGCTTCTGTTATATAATATAAATTGTTTATTTCCCAAATAAATAAATAAGTACGAAAGCGTAAAATTACATACTTACCTAAACCTGAACATAATAAGTAATAAGTACGTCAATATTATTACGTTACACGGGTACAAAAGTAATACAACCAATTTAAGAAGTACCTATTTACAAATATTTACACACTCTAATAAAGCGATTAATCAAATCTCCACGTCTTACCCAATTAGTCCCTATTCTAATGAACCGAGCGCAATTAAAATTCAAGTCGGCTTCGTAAGACGGTAGACAAACATGTTTATCCGTTTGTTTTCAGAAATCCAAAGTAGGGATGGCGATCTGACATCGATTAATCGAAGTATCGATCTTTTGGACCAAAATATTCGTTTATTTTAATCGATCTTCACTAAAAAATAAATCGATTCAGTGAATCGATCTCTTATCTAGAATCTAGAAAATTTAAAGTCGATCTTTTTGAAGTTGATTGAACATTAACAAATGTTATATATAAATTTTATGCTGCCGGATACGGATACTTACGGATTTCAGAGCTCGTTTGGTTCTGCTAACCTTTTTTTTTAGTTATCTTCTACTTCTCGTTGCTGAAAATATCGAAGATCTATTTTTGGAGAATCAATTATTTGGAACTCAATTTTTTTGTGACTCGATTTATCGCACTTCGAATCGATACAAGAATCGATCTTTGTCGGAAAGAATCACATCCCTAATCCAAATGAAATAAAACCGGCGTCGCTATACGGGCTTGTATTGTTATGTTCAGGAACAAGCTTCAAGTATTTATTTTGCGGATGATGAAATTTGTTTTGAGGTAATTTAAGTTCGGCTTGCGGGCTCGTCTCAGTGATACGGAATACGGGTAAATAATGCGGGAACACAATATATCCGGTTATTTTCTTGAACTATTGAAAAGGTAATAAGCGGAGTACAGGAACAGTTTTTGAACAAGTTATAAATTAATTACATCGTGCTTACCGTTCGATGTACGGGAAACAGGTGTATAAACCCTGGTCAGGGTTCTGTAACCAGGGTAAAAACTATCACTATCCATAGTATGCCAATCTGACTCATCTATTACTTATCACTTGTAATTTTTACATAGTTTACTAAATCCGCAGAAAGCAGCAATAAAAAAGCAGTGATAGCCTAGTGATTAACAAACTTGACCGAGGTTGAAATCCCAGGCACGCAGCTTTCATTTTTCAAAGTTATGTGCGTATTAGAAATTAATTATCACACGCTAAACGGTGAAGGAAAACATCGTGAGGAAACCTGCATACCTGAGAGATTAATAAAAAAATTTCAAAGATATGTGAAGTCTACCAATACGCACTTGGCCTTATCCTTCTCATGATGAGAGGAGATCAGTGCCCAGTAGTGGGACAGTAATGGGTTGTTGATGATGATGATGATGATGACTACTTAATCCGTTATAACAACTAATTCTAAAAATTAAAAGGGATTCCCATACAATAAATCGGCCATATTAGATTTATCCGGTTTATCTATGTAGGTAACTGTACTAGTCAAGCATTTTAAATTTTCCTAATGCACATACTGCTATGATAGCTGTTATGGTAAAAATCTATGGTAAACATATAATATTAAATACATATTTCAAGATTGTATGGCACTTCCCGTGAACAAGTCGATTATTGTGTGATAATATCTTCGTACTTATAGCGCTCCGGTACGTTTATTGTAGAACAAATAATATGGCATACACATGTATGAGCTTATATTATTCAGCTTATTGAACGCTTTAGTAGAAGATTGCTTGTCTATCTTATATTCACTTTGCGAATAAACTCGCTCTTGAGGCAAAATAATCCAACATGTTTATATTAAGTTTTCGTTAAAGCTATAAGAATGAGCGTAAATATGAGCGTCTTAATATGTATTGTCTAAATAGCAAAGGAATTATGTGGTTAAACAGCGGGTTAATTTTCTAACGCGTTTATAAATTACATTCGACAATAATTGCAGTCTTTGCCGGTCGTTGCCGGTTTTATTATCACATCAAAGAGTTTGAGGGCGTTACTAAGCCTTGAACCTTGCTATAACTATTGGATCTTGTGTTGGACACGTTTATTTCTAATTTTTAACAGAAATATACACGGATTTTATGAATTCATTATACCCTTGAAGCATGTTAGTGTTATATAGCCGTTGTTAATCGCTTGATTTTGTAACACTTGAATATACATTACTGAAATAATTGTCATCAAAATTGAATATAGATAAGGTACATTTAATTAATCAGAATACAGAAATAAAATATTAAATCAAAAAATTAAAATCACAAGCACATATCAATAACATTCGTATTTCAAAATTCGACATACTCATATCCTATCATCATCAATGCGTAAGAGACACAAAACAACATAGAAGAATACCTCGAAAATAATTTCGTAACATTCATATTTCTTGCGGAGTAATGTTTCCATTTGCATGGTGGCCTGGCCGCGTAATGGCGTTCTTTGTCGCAGAATTAGCAATCAGCCGGGGCGCCACGGCGAGCTGAAAAAACAGCCTCCGAGCTTTTTCTTAATTGCCCCGCAGATAAGCTTTAGAGCAGCCCTTGCCACAAATTACCCACTATTATTTATTTAACGAGTTGGGTAATGAAAATATGAAATACTAGCTGCGCCCGCGGCTTTGTTTGAAGGTATTAGCTGTTATAAGCCTTTCTTGCTGAGGCGTTGTACGAGTCGGCGATCTTTTTACCACGCTTTTATTAGCTTGATCTGTATGTATGTAACGGAATCTTAGCACTCGATTTTTACCCACTTTGAACGGTCCGATTAAATACTTAATCTTGAGTTTGAAGAATTATCAAGAACCGATGACAATACACGAATTTAATAATTTTGTCCCGTTCTCTTCATCAGAATCGTCAGAATTAATCGATTTTAATTATGCGATTTTAGCGTGGTTTTTAGTTTTTAAACTATAATTTATTAGGTCTATTAACTAATCTTTTTAGTATGGTTCACGGTTCACGGTAAATTCTTGTGAATTGTGGATGTTACACAAGTTGTTATGAACATATACATAGGTGTTAAGTGCAGTGAATGTATAAAACATTCAAACTAAGAACAGGTGTTTAAATTCATAATTTAGGCACTTCCCTGGGGAATCTGGTCCCTTTGTTTTATACACCAGCGCTATGCCTATTGTCATAACGTTTGACTTATATATAATATAAATCCAGCTTTATTCAAGGATCCATTTATACATGACACATATATGGCATAGAATTCTAATAATAAAAAAAATGTTGGGAATCAGTTTATTATGTAGTTATAAAAAATATCTACTGCAATCAAAGTCGTCTTCTTCATAATATTAGTATAATTGACATCAGTGGGACTTAACAACTGTAACCCATCATAATAAAAAAAAATTAGCAAAACCGCCATATCGCTTAAAAAACCGTACCTCGTTATAAAAGACGTAAAACTTTATATCAGTCTTGAAAAAAGACGGTCGAAGTTTTCCACTTTGCCGACGTCAAAATGAACTTCGTTTACGGACTGAATTGTATTTCGAACTTGTTAATTCTCGTCTCCGGCAGTTACTTAAGTAAGTCTTTCATTAGCGGTCGTCACGTGAGCTGAATAAGTCGGTGAGTTGAGTCAGAAAAAAATTCAGACATTGTACTGTCGATGCCACCCTCCGATCTCAATTGAAGAACTCTTTGTTTCAATTTCCATGAATATAAAATAAATAATGGCGTTACCTAAAAGTTTTCAACAAGTTTCGCATATAGAAGTTAAGATGAATGGCTCGAATAATATTTTCGCAATGGAAACGGCTTTTCTTGAATAATCATTTGGAATGAAAATAAAAGTTTCGAATGAAACAGTAAGTTGTGGAGAAATTGCTTGAACCGATATTTTTTCCATCATAATAAGTATAATTTTTTAAGGAATTACAAGAGTGTTGTGGAGTATGCTCCAGTCGTCTTCAGCCCTAGTCCAACAACAACAAAGACCATACTATACTTTGATGACTAGCCATCGTCAAATATATTTACTAGAGTCCAGACTCTAATTTAACGACTATTATCATAATTGTTACAATCGACCGTGCAAAGACTGGCTGTGCCGGAAAAATATTGTATAGAAAAATATGATTTAGACGTCACCCATGTCTAATATATTCCGTGTCTAATGCCTATAGATAAAAACGGAGCCTATATTGTAAGAAGCAGATAAAATATTGCCCATAGCCGTGACTTGAACCGCTACCTATTTCTTTCTTAACAACACAAAACTTTGATATACACAGAGTTGTCAATAGAAATAGTTATATCTGTACAATTACAATAGTACAAAAAGCGCAAGGCCCGCAAGAATGTTCTAGTCTTCTTCTAGTCCAACAAAAATAACAATAAAGACCATACTATATTTTGATGCTGGTCATCAAAATATAGTATAATCTTTGTTTCATCGTTAAATATAAATACTAGAGCCCAGACTCTAGTACGTATACATTTTTAACGATTATAATCATAATCGTTGCAACCGACCGTGCAACGACGGGCTGTGCCTGAAAAAATATTGTAAAGAAAAGTATGCTTTGGGCACCGCCCGTGTCTAGTATATTCAATTTCTATTGATAAACGGAACCTAATTCATAAGAAACTGATAAAATATTGCTCATAGTCGTGACTTCTACCGCTACGCCTATTTCTTTCTTAACAACACAAAACTTTGATATACACAGAGTCGTCAATAGAAATAGTTATATCTGTACAATTACAATAGTACAAAAAGCGCAAGGCCCGCAAGAGGTTTACTGAATAAGCGAACCGTAGTCGGCGCAAAGACCCCACGACTGAGGGAGTGAGGACAATAGGAAACACTTTCACAAAGCTACGCGTGAATGCAAAACAGGGTCTTATACGTACTTATAGAGACAGTTGTTTATCTGATAACGGTTTAGCCGTTATTTGGTTGATATCGATATAGAAAACTGTTTTTCGGTATCTGTGTATCGGTTTAAGAAGCAGCTTGTTATTGATATCGAGTTTTAATTGTGAGAGTACAAACGCAACCGTTTTAACTCAAATTGATAAATACAGGGTCTTATACGTACTTATAGAGACAGTTGTTTATCTGATAACGGTTTAGCCGTTATTTGGTTGGTATCGATATGGAAAACTGTTTTTATATCGGTTTAAGAAGCACAGCTTTTTATTGATGTCGAGTTTCAAATGCGAGTCTACAATTAACTGTTTTGAATCAAATAGATAAAAAATCATTTGCTTTGTCTCTATTTTATCTAAGTGGACGTTGTAAGTTTAAAAGTATACATAATATTATTAAGAAACAATTTTAGTTTTGTCTTTAGTTAGTTATTTTCAATTTGTCTGTATGTTTGTCAATTCGTAGGTTTTGTTGTCATAACGATTTCGTTTGCTGTATCGATACGGTATGATATATGGATCACAACAGTTTTTAGTAACGGTATATCGGAACCATAACTAACATATAACTACCTACACATTCCGCATACATTTTTACGGCACAAATAAAGTTTTCTATCGACACCCTTGTTGATTTAATAAACAAAGTTCCACGAATAAGAGGATCCAAAAAGTGCAAAAGGCCGAAGCGTAGCGTAGTTTCGCTGCTCGTTAAAACAAATGTAAATTTTATCGTAGACAATGATGTTTTTTCTACAGTTTCCCAATTAAAAACGATAACTTTTGTTTTCAATATGTTGATGTATACAAAATATTACTAAATAACCTGGTGTTAAAACAAAAATATTTTTGAAATTAATAATCTTTTTTTATAATACAGAATTAGCAAACGAGTACGCAGTCCTTATAGTAAGTGGTCAGTACCGCCTATGGACATTTTTTAATTACTCCCGGATAGGCCAGATTGCTACTCGAGGTCGGCCACAGACACGTTGCTTCCTTAAGGTCTAAATTGCTTCGCACAAGTGTCTCTCCTTTACCACCATTTACCACACTCTAAAATCAGGACTCAGCAGCTCTTCACTGCTGTTATAAGTCAGAAATAGAAGTGACGGTGGTGCCGTACCGAAGCAGGATTTTACCACCTTTAGTAAAAATTAAAGCATGTAAAGTAACAATAATATAAAAAACAATATGACGTGACAGGTTCCAGGTTTGATCTCCGGCCAGACAAAAATGTAAATAAATTATTTAGATTTCCGTTTTGAATCTGTTGTGTATTCGTCTTTGTGTGTGTACATGGCACCCAAGATACTGGAAAATCTTAGTGTGTGTCTAATGTCTATGAGTGTACAACGCGTTGTTAATTTGTAGCATAAAAGCTATAAATAAAGGAAGGAATCGCTTTCGACTTTGCTCAACCTGATATATCGATATCCTGGCGCCACAAAGCTTTGAGTGCTTCATTAGCGAATAATAAAGAGAACAAAAGACTTGCCTAATGTATCTCTCAGCCATTGAGGTTATAATAAATAGACTCCTAATATGTAATAATTTTTCTGCCTAAAATATTTTTACTTCACACGAAATTCGAGAACAGAGGATCGCACGCAGATTACCTTTAAGTACGATTAGTAGATAGATTTCAGGTTAATTGTTTTAGCCGAAAGGCGTTGCCAATAATATTCACCGGCTTGACTTTACGTAAGATCTATTAGACTCAGTATTCCCAGAGCGCTATGATATGGGGCTCTTAAAAAAAGGTGCAAAAAGAGCTCCTTCAAAGCCGGCGATGTATTGGCGACACTCCTGGTGTTGCAAATGTTCTTAGGCGACGTTCACTACTTTCCATCAGGTAGCACGTCTGCTTTATCATTAGGCTCAAATATATAAAAAAAAATGTAAAAAAAGTAATGCAAGCAAACATGCAGTCCACCCGATGGTAACTGGTAAATTGGACATCTTTAACCAACTCTATACAGAACAGTGATTCTAACTGACGTCGATAAGATTCGTTGCCACTCTGCAGGACTAAAATAGTCTCCTCATACATAAGAGTTGACATACAGTCTTCCATGGAAAGGCAGAACTGCTTTACTCAAATAGCCATGGTGTTATTATCCCCAGTCGAAGAAGCTTCGTTATCTGTTATCACGTTTAAAAATAAATATGTACCGTATCTATCTATATTTTATCTATCTATACTGTATCTATCTTTAATCTAAAATCCCAGTATATCTCATGCTGAGGGAGGGAACATCCATTGAAGTGTCAGCCCCACTATTATTCGCCTGATCCGTAGCTTTCAGGCGAATTAATTATTGCTTTGTCGATACTCTACAGCTCGCCCATGATAGAAATTAATGAACTTCGAAAGCCTGATTGCTAGAGTCTAATAAAGTTCTCTATTTTACTATCGGATTGAAATTTGCACCCAGATGTGTATGGTAATGGTTTTTGTTTTTATTGTGTATAAATGTAAGGGAGGAATGGACTTAATGTTTTATTGTCTTATTACTTTTTTTATAAAAATTACAAATTGGTAGGACGCTTCGTGGTACTACTGTGATAGCGACATCATCAAATATTACGACCTTAGCAACACTGTACGCTTTACTGTGTTCGAAAAAATGCCCAGTAGCAGAATTGTTTACGTTTCAAATTGATAGGAATCAATTAAGCCGTCATATTTGTATTACCATTGTATCTAATTACAGAAGTTGTGGTTGGTGCTATTTAAACAAATCTCTATCAGGGCAGCGTGGGGCTATATGTTCCAGTCATCTAGTTGTGTTTAAAGACTAGTAATAAAGAATTGCATACAACTGCTATCGGTATACTCTAAAATATTTGCCAAAAGATTTTGTAAGAGATTTTTAAATATTTCTGTCGTCACTGAAAATTTACTCAATTTTTGCTTGATGATGTCATTAAAATCTAATTTGCAACTTCATGCACACCGATGACTAGCAAATTTCTTAAACAAGAAAAGTAAACGTTTATATACTCGTATCTATGAAAAATATTTTAAAAAGAATGCTCATATAATTTCTTACTAATTATAAATGCAAAAGTAAATTAGATTAACTCGATTTCAAAAATATATGCAGAACCAAAAGGACAAATCTACACATTATATTATACACATCAAAGTATTCCCGTCTTGTGTGTTAAATCGGAAATCCACCAGGAAAAAACATAATAGGAAGGAAGAGACGTGAATTTGGGACAGAACTAAAATTAATTTATATGCATGACCTTCCTGTATGCCTATTTGATTTATTTGTATGTATACGTGATCATAAATAAAAGACCGACGTAGTAAAAGACGTAACTCACAACCGTTGAGGCTATATCCGACTCAGCATAAAACTCCATGAAAATAGTTTCATTTAGAGATACCGGCAATAATCGGAGACAATATAACATCGCTTTATTGTAAGGTATGAGGGATGGGGCGAGGGTGACAGCGGTGAGTGTTTGCTCGCTCCCATCGACGTCCGATGGGATAATGGCGGCACTCGCAACATAGAACTGATAGCAAATAGAAATGCTAGTTTTGGCCAGTTTTGCAGAGAGACACATATTTCTAAATTTTGTTAATACGAATATATGTAACCTTTAGGTGTTATGAAAATTAAACTGAACGACTTATGACTTATTCTTTGTTTTTTGTTTTCTCATGGACATTGTTTTAATTATTATTATTATCTTGGGTTTGAACTTCACGATCTGTTTTTATTATTATTATTTTAATGTATTTATGTTAATTATTGAAATTGTAATTTTTATCAATCATTGTTCATTAGTGTAATTGGAGTAATCCGTACTAATTGATTAAATAAATAAATAATAATAAAAAAATAATAAAATGACATTTTTTACAACTTTCAGCCCAGGACACAGTAGTGCTTGCTGATATTTAATGGTAAACAAATTTTTGATAAAACTGCTACGATTCCACATTTATACCTCATAAACAGGAGTATCTGCCTTTGTCACGTGTGACTGTTATTAACTCGTACTTAGGCTAGTTTGGTTATAAATATTCATTTAAGTTTATTATTTCAGAATTGTATTACCTATTTTCAATGGTAGCTTTTATACGTCCGAAATTTCACCTAAATTTTCACTCATAGATGTGAGATGTCAACCCACGCAGCCATTTTATTGGACCAACTATTATCCTTAGTCTTCTTATGTTCAGTGATTAATGTTATGCTTATAATAAATTAAATCTACAAACACGCGTGCAATGCCATTTCTATTGTTTTATTACTCTAAACCTGAGAGCTTTCGTTACTATTCGCCTTAATGAATTCGCGCTATACAATCTCATCTACGTTTAATAGGCGCCTTACACAAATACTTCTGTGTCCAATAGTGCAAGTATGAAGAGTCTAGCTGAGCTCCATATGAGCTGTTTGTTTATTTAGGACAGGTTGCAGCGATGTACAGCGAAATATATTCTAACTATAGACTCTCATCTACGTTTAATAGACACCTTACACAAATACTTCTGTCTCCAATAGTGCAAGCATGAAGAGTCTAGCTGAGCTCTATATGAGCTGTCTCTTTACTTATGCCAGGTAGCCTTGATTGTTTAGCGATATATATTCTCTCTATACAATCTCGTCTACGTTTAATAGCCGCTTTACATTGATACCTCTCTGTCAATAGTGCAAGTATGAAGAGTCTAGCTGAGCTCTATATGAGCTCTCTGTTTACTAATGCCATGTTGCGTTGATTGTCTAGCGATATACTCGTATATTCTGACTATACAATCTCATTTACGTTTAATAAGCACCTTACACAAATACTTCTGTGTGCAAAAGTGCAAGTATGAAGAGTCAAGCTGAGCTCTATATTAGTTGTCTGTTTATTACGCAAGGTGGCGTTGATTATAGGTGGCGTTGGCTCTTGTAGATATATATATATATTCCGGCCGTATTGTTCTGCCCTTTGGCATGTTATCCACGTAGAATAGGTACACGCAAGAGTTCATGGTCATTCTTATTTAAGTATTGTTAGTAGTTTTGAACTGTAATAACTGTCTAGTGACATGCAAATGGGCGTCGCGCAATACTTCTAACTCAGACACGATGTTTTTTGGTATTATATCGTATTAGAAATTATTTTTTGAAACTATTTAACGATGAAAAAACATGTCGTAAGGTAAATTGAGATAACAGATCCAGTTTCCAGTTTCCAAAGTATTCTTTTGAAAGTCTACCTGCCAACTCCATAGTTTAATAGTATGATATGCAATATTTATTTCTATTACATTAATTATAACAAATTTTACAAAAATCTAATACATACACGAGTATGTACGAGTAATTTTTGGCCCCAAGCAAGAGCATGAGGGTGAGTTAATGAAAAGAATTCGTTAACTTCTTTTATAAATTCATATTTTTTTTGTATTTTAGATATTAGAGACGCTAATTTACCATTTCGTGCACTCATTAAACAATTTCAAGTATATCTGTAAACAAATATACACTACAAGTTTTAGTAAGTCTCCTTACGTTTCATCCTTAGTATAAAGGTACAATCGAAACCTTATTTATTGTATCGGAACATCAATAGTCTACTCGGGTACCTGAAGAGAATTGAAGAAGGCTATACGTATATTGCTGGGAGCAAAGGTACTGAGGATCAATTTTCACCTCAAAGGAATGAGATTTATCTACGACTTACAAAGGGAAGGCAACCAATCGGAGAACTGTAAAGGACTTGTTAAATCGCCGACGAGTATTGCGATAAAGTGAACGTTGACGAAATAATTCAATCTTTTGAATTATAAAATAATATAATTTATGGTATTTCTTAATATATACAATTATACAATCTAGTTGGCACAAGCAAACGATTTCCTGCTAAAAATGATTCTAGTGCGTCTATATTTTTCAAGCAGAAATAAACTATACCTACACATAAAACTTAGATTAGCGAACATATTATTAATATTAAAAAAATAATCAAATGTCCCAAGGTATTTTTCCAAAACGTAAATAAATATATCAATATTATCTTTGCCCCAGGAGAAACTTTAGGAAAATATATTTTAGCTTTTCCAATATGAAATTGCGCTATCCTCATGAGCTAACCAATTTATGTCTGAAAGCATCGCACAGGGTCCGGGATAAAGCGCTTTTAGTCCTAATACCCATTTCTAATGACCACGAGCACTATAACCGGGTCTGTTTCTACCGAATCTGCGTGGTCAATCAATCACGTATGATTTCTACGTCGTAACGAAACTATCAATCAATCATCGATCAATCAAAGTCGTAGGCGTTTGCATATGCATTAATCTATTTGAATATTCACTCATAGGTTTTTTAGGTTTTAATATTTTTATAACGTAGGAGTAGCAAAGTAACGTATAGGCTACCTGATCTTATATATAAAAGTAGCCTGAGGACTAAGTCCGCCTTAGGACCGCCTCGGAGAAGTATTTCTCCCTCACCACATTATTTATACCAAAACGCAGCACCGTTAAATAATAATAGCAAATGCTGCTGTCATAAGACAAATATAAGTGTGACGGTGGTGCCTGCGGAGTCGAATCACTAGGGATTGAACAATCTTCAAAATCTCTTGAGGCAAATTTCAAATCTAGATGAGGGCTATTACAAGTTACATTATTTATTATTAGTGCTATTTAGCGTCAATAAAAAAACAAGCGATAAAACGGTTTACAGCTTGTCTTTGTTCTTTATCGCTAAAACAAGTCGCTAAGATAAATATTATTTTGATTTCCTTGAACACCTATCGGTTTTAAAGTCACGTACCCGCCAGAGGTTTCAATTTCATCCACCTCACGTCGAAGACATTCTCATGTGTATAACCACGATGTGAATCTCGTAAATAATATCATTTATGATGTGAACGTCGGAGAGTCTTCGCTACGGCGGATAAAAAGTTTGTTAAATATTTATATACGAGCTTATATGTGTTTGCATGAACTTATATGTGCTATATTTCAATGTTTACTCGGGAGTTTTGTTTTTGAGGTAAGCTATATTTTCTTTGGATAAAAGTCGTCTCATTATATGTTCTGCCGTTTCAAAATGATCTCGTTTAAACACTGTTAGGTCATAACAGATTTTATTTATTTGTATTATTGGCTCTTAGGTAAGCATAAGTAAATTTATCAAAGCAAATCGTAGAAAAATTAATAATTACAGACAATAAAGTGCATGTGAAAAACAATGTTGTTAAAAATATCAATATCAATCAAATGTTCATTACAGATAAACAGTTGGAAACGGAAAGAATACAGCATTTATTCACACAGCAAAACATGTCATATCATACGAATATCTTTGCAATTATATCTTACGACAGAATAACTTTCTGGTAGAGGGAACTAGCACAAAAATATCCAACCTTATTAACTTGGCGGAGATAAGGAACTCCTTAGCCAGTTAATCTGCGAAACAAAGGCAGCGTCTTGTTAGCTTGTATCTCGGAGTTTCGCGAGATGAGCGTCACGGAAGAATATTCTAGATTATTTCCTTATAGATTGACAAGTCAATCTATTTATTTAAAACATAAAAGATTTTTAATATTGATTTGGTCTCATAAGATGTTAGGTTAGCTAATTACGAAATTATTTAATGCAGAAGGTCCCTAAAGTATGGACTGAATAAATCAACCGACTTGGTATTATATTATATCACAACTTTTTCATGTCATATAATACGAATATCTTTGCAATTATATCTAACGACAGAATAACTTCGTAGTGGAGGGAACTAGCACAAAAATATCCGACCTTATTAACTTGGCGGAGATAAGGAACTCCTTAGCCAGTTAATCTGCGAAACAAAGGCAGCGTCTTGTTAGCTTGTATCTCGGAGTTTCGCGAGATGAGCGTCACGGGAGAATATTCTAGACTATTTCCTTATGCATACTAATGTTATACGTGATGTCTGTTTGTTTATTTGTATGTTTTTATGGACTGATACGCTAGTGCCCTTTGTGGTTTGACTCCGGTGGTATCACCCATACTTATGAACCTTATGATCACAGTAAATGCTGTTTTCTTATTTTGATGATAGTGATAAGGGAATGGCCCTTAACCAGATATATTTTAACTTATTTTCTGGTAGCAACGCATTTGTACCCGATTTCAAACTTTCTATCGAAGATATATTATAGGTTATCTATTATATTATTGACGTCTTAGGAGGTTGATTACAGTTGCCTATTTACGGTAGAAACTTTAAATTTATTTGGCCTGTATTCTCATTTACTTATTTACTTATTGCCATCTTGGTAATTAGATACATACATCCTCAGCGAATACCTAGTAAAAATTTCAAAGTATTAGAAGTGAAGATTATAAATTATATATGGCGTCACTAGTAAAACGAGCAAAGTGCCGGGAGAAGCTAGTTATTTCATATAACCAAGCATTACAGCGGAGTATCTTGGAATTTCACGTAGATGGGCATCACAGAGACTATTCAAGGACTTTATGCGCTATACCGAGCACTTGGTATTGTTTTTGCTCTAGATTCATTGCAGATTTATATCAACACAAACAGAGAAAGGCTGGAATATTGAAGTACAACCACTTGTGTGTGGCCTTGGCAGATATCGTGAATGTGTATTGTGCTATTTTCTTAAAGATCTTAGGGAAAACTGGCGCTTCCTCGTATCAACATCTTCATTGCTCTTGATACACATAATGTTATGTCCTCAACGTTATATACTAACAGATGTGAACTGTAGATATTCAGTGATAGAATTAGAATAATATTGAGTGATTTTTAAAAGGTAATTACCTACGTACTTCGGTAATTCGATATTGTGTTATTGAAATAATTAAAATAATTAGGTACTTCAATTCAATTCGTCAAGTGGTCAAAATTCGACAATTAAAAAAGACACTACAATTACGGTCTCACACCAGGATTCCCTGTGTCGTGGGAGGAATGGACAGACACAAATACGAATACAAATACACCCATACCCAGAACAAATATCCAAAACCATCATTCAGATGTCTGTTTGGCCGGAGATCGAACCCGGAACCCTTTGCTCGTCAGACTGGTATGGTGATCGCTCCGCCACGCGGGTCGTCCTCATGCCGTTACTTTTCGTTGTAAAATACTTGCAGGAAAACATATATTATGAATTTGCGTGTTTCAAAATATTTTTATAAAATTTATGAAGTAGCAAACGACCATGACCTAATGGGAAGTGATCACTGCCCATGAACACTGTAATCAAGCCTGAGTGGGATTGCAGGCAATTATCCACAGCTATTGTTTTGAGACAGAAAATAGGTGTGTCGGTGTAAAAGGTAACGCAAAAGACCGATAAGAAGTTATGATAGTAATTCGCGGAATATGACTTTAGTATATTTAAGCAATTTATTAAATTAATAGCTGATACGTTTTTACAGTACAATAAAGTACGATAGTTCATTAGTGAGAATTCTAACTCATGAAATCTATGTGTTGTGATTCTCATCTTATTCTCATCTGTATAAATAATCAAAATTGTAGTTTCCGCGTTAATTATAAAGATACAGAAACTATATACTTCTTATCGCTTTTTGAACATAAGTATTTTATCTGCAGTAAAATTATTTACTTCAAAAGACGGGCATACAAAAAATAACATTACCTATTCTATTCCACTTTTCTGAAGAGCCGTACAAAACGAAGAGAACAAAAGAAACGTGAAACAGAATACTCACAAAAGAAAAGAATCAGAAATATAAGAACAATAGTAAAATGTTATGGCACCGAATAGATGTGCCTGATAATAATACTGACACTAGTAGTTTTAGCCTGGTAGTAATGGTTTTAATCGTATATAAGCAGTCCATACAATTTGCGCCAAAATTAGATCGCATTTTTACAATTTTATTTTTAAATAAACAACTTTTTCAATTTCCAAAAAAGGTCGAATTTTTACAATTTCCAGTACTTAATAGTTTTTGAATTTCGATCTTTAGTATTCAAACTATTGTATAGACTATATTACTAACTGGTGTCAGTAAAATTATTTCAAAGTTACCATCAATTTTATTAAGTTAGTATTCATAGTCAATTTTTTCTTAAGTTTACTTATTGATTTACTAAATGCACAGCTTAATTTAGTTATGATATCTTAATATTAAAAAATAGCAAAAAATAAACTACATTTTACATTAGTTTGAACTGTTTTGTACTACCTTATGATTTACAGTTACCAAAAGTCCATTTCGTTTTCAGACTGGCATAGTAACACGACTGTCACACGAGAATGCTTGTGCAGTGCCATATTAAATGCCAAATGTTGCGGTGTGTTAGTTTCTAGAAATATGTAGATGTTATGCAATTTATATTATAACATTTGCAGTCGCAAAGAAGTAAACAGAACCTAGCGAGAATAATAAAATAATGATATCTTAATATGTTTGACTGATTGACCTACGCTTATCCAAATTTTATACTTTCCAGGTAAACAGTTGTCCGTATCCTGTAATCTCTAAATCTATCTTTTTGTTTCTACAAGTTCCATCACAATCAGAGATTTCAAAGTCAACCACAAATATAACGGAGTACCTGCCGTGCTGTAGTTTTGAAATTATAGACACTTGAATTTTATTTTTGCGTAAATTACTTTTAGCCTTCGAATTGTCAAATTTTTTACAATCCCGTACACACTAAGTATATTTCACAGAACACATAAACCATAATTAAAACAGATGAACCCTTTGTGGTTGAAGATGGTAGAACCCTTTGTGGTTCGACTCCGGCGGCACCACCGCCACACCTATTTCTACCTGAGAACAGCAGTGTTAAGCGCTGCTGTGTTCCGTTTTGAAGGATGTGGTAAGGGAGACATACTTTTCCGAGGCGTTCCAGCTTAGTCCTCAGGGGTAGCGGCGCATCTGTGGCCGACCTCAGGTAGGAATATCTAATCCCATTTGGGGTTGATTAGAGATGTCCATGGGCGGCAGTGGCCACTTGCCATCAGGTGGACTGCATGCTCGTCTGCTACTCCTATATTATAAAAAAAGACGATTTCAGTCTCAAATTATGTCGCAAGTATTTTTATCCATTATAAAATATTCGCATCCAATTTTTCTGAATCGCGTCCCGCTAAAGTGCCTCAAACAGTGAAACATCTGGCAGCGGATCGGTTCTGGAAAGAACTCTGAAGTAGTTAGTGAACGATAAGTTCCATGTTTGAACTTGCATCCTGCCGGGCAGATGCATTTTAAACTGTCCAACAACTGGAAACTTTGGATAAAATAAAAGGATCAAACGGCCCGCTGACAGCGATGTTGTCAAAGTATGGAAATTAATGTGCTTGTAATTGCTGCAACCCTTTTCTCAACGTTGAGCACCAATGTCTCCAATTTCACGATACAATACAATACAATTTAACGAATAGCCTGGTCAATATATTGATCTGATACGCATTGTCCCGGGTTCGAACTTCGGCCAGCAAGAAGTATAAATGATAAATTTAGATTTTGGTTTTGGGGCTGTGTCCGTCAATAGAATCCACTCGCGCCACATGTATACTGATTGGTAGTAAAAGGCAAAATTTTGGATACTTGCAAGTAATCTACGAGTCCTTCGACAAGTTTTACCTATTACTAATGATAATACCGACTAACGACAGCTAATCATACCTTCCAAAGCAGAATACGCGCATTATGCTTCTAACGGTCACTGAACCAACGTGGCAAGAATCTGATGTTAGTTAACTTTATCAGCAACCTAAACCCGCTTCCTACAGAAGCAGCAAATCTAAACCCGCTTTTCCTAAACATAGCTGTGTATCAATAAGATGATGATGAAGATAGATGTGTATCAATAAGAACGCCTCGCAACAGTGCATCAAAAGGCACCTTTTTTTTTTTTTTTTTTTTTTATAATTTAAGAGTAGCAGACGAGCATGCAGTCCACCTGATGGTAAGTGGCTACTGCCGCCCATGGACATCTGTAATCAACCCCAGATAGGATTAGATATTCCTACCTGAGGTCGGCCACAGATGCGCCGCTACCCTTGAGGACTAAGCTGGAACGCCTCGGAAAAGTCTGTCTCCCTTACCACACCCTTCAAACCGGAACACAGCAGCGCTTAACACTGCTGTTATTAGGTAGAAATAGGTGTGGCGGTGGTGCCGCCGGAGTCGAACCACAAAGGGTTCTACCACCTTCGATGTCACTCCAAAACGTGTAGGTAAGTAGTAAAGTCGTGAATAAATCAGGATTAAGGCGACACGAAGACATTACATTAAGTAATCTACATAAACAAGCTTTCTTAGAAATAAACTCCGGACATTTTTATGTAACTAATACAGGACCTTGTTGGGCGTTGGTAAGAATGAAACTAATGGTTGTCGGACTGCTTTTATACTAATGAAGTGGAGATGGTCACAACACTATTTAAACATATTTATAACTAGCTGACCCGGCAAACTTGGTATCGCCTCAAAATCTATTTACAAAAATATATTTCATATAAAATATAGCCTATGTTACTCGTAGATAATGTAGCTTTCGAATGGTGAAAGAATTTTTAAAATCGGTCCAGTAATTTTTTAGCCTATTCATTACAACCAAACAAACAAACAAAGTTTTCCTCTTTATAATATTAGTGTAGATAATAAGGAGCTGCCTTCGTTAAATTGTCAGTCTTCAACTTGGTGATAACTATTTTCAAATTCAGCTGCAAGATTACACACGGACTAACAAGGCAAGTTTAATACATAATAAGGCCAAAAAGAGTTATACCGCTTTAATTTTTTCAATGTAAAGGATGACCCACATATATAATAATACTATTATTCTAATTCTATTTCTGCCTATAAACAGTAGTGCTTAACACTGCTGTGTTCAGGTTTGCAGGGTATGGTATGGGGGACATACTTTTCCGAAGCGTTCCAGCTTAATCTTCAGAGGTAGCGGCGCATCTGTGGTCGGCCTCAGGTAGGAATGTCTAACCCTATCGGGGATTGATTACAGATGTCCATGGGCGGTAGTAGCTTCTTACCTGCAGGTGGACTGCAGGTACGTCTGCTACTCCTACATTACAACAAAAAGTTGTGGTGAAAAAATACATGTCCAGATTGTCCAGCATTGGCACATAGGAACGAAATAGGTCTACACGACGACAAGAGTTAGTTCAGTGCTAGAAAAGATGACCCAAATACTGTAAAACTTAAATAAAAACATAAAATAGAGTAGAAATAGCGAAATATAGCGCAAACAATCCAGATTATTTCCAGTTCGAACCCGTACAATCCACTACAGAACTATTTTGGTATCCTGGGCGTAAATTCTTTTGTATCCTACGCTCGCAAGGAAGGGTATTAACAGTTCCAGACAATGGATAAGACGAACGGATAGTTTAAATGCCACTCAGTCGCCTAAATCAGTGCCTTAGAACTTTCAGAGCTTTTCTCTCCCCAAACATTGGTTTAGATAGAGCAATAAAAATGTGAATTTTCTTTTTTTTTGTAATATATTATAGACTTAGAATGCTTCTGTTTGAAAGATTGACCACAATTGAGTTTGTACCCCTAAGGTCTAATTAGAATACCTCATAGAAATGCACGGCAACTCAAACGAGAGTACAGTAAAATACCACCGATATCTAAATATAACAGATTTCGGAAACAGAAATCTAATTTTATCATTTAGATATCTGTCTGGCCGGGGATGGAACCCGGGACCTCTGCGTGTTAGGCTGGTGACCGCTCCGCCACTCGAGTTGAACCACGGAGGGTCCTACTCTACCTACCCGCCTACTTCTCTCTTCAGTAATCTCAAATACATACTTACAGCTTGGAGTTATTCACGAAGCCACAACATGTACTCGTAATAAGTGTTGATCCTCGCCAGAGTTCAAGGCTGTTTGCATCCACGTCAGGTTGGCAATTAATCTCCAACATTCTGGAGTACTTCTTGTTCTCCTTTATTGCCAAAAAACGATCCATGCCCCAGGGAGGCATTTTAATGGGTTCCAGATATTATTAATTAATGCAAGATAAAATAAACGAAGCTTTTCTCAAGGGTAGGGACAAGCTCTCGAAGAAGGGCTTCAGCCATAGTCCACAGCAATGCCCACTACGAACTGGTAGGCTTCACATCACACACCTTTGAAGTACGTTTTTTAATATCTTTTTCTAAAGCGCAGATCATTATACAAATATGAAGACACTAGGCTGCTTCATATTTGTATAGGTATTACTATTTATTTGTTTTATTCGCAGTTCTAAGTGTAAGATTTCTTCAAAGGATCTGAAATCTTATGATTATGTTAATATGCTTATCCGTTTTTCGGACTTTCTTTATCCTGTTCAGTGTTAGATGTACTCGTAAGTACCTAACATGATCCCGAGCTAAAAGTATGCAAATAACGTTATGTTAAGTTTGTGAGTACTTAAGCTAAGTTGATATCTGTCTGCTAGGCTTAAGGTTTTATCAAAGGACGCTTTAGTAAATTCTGAGTGTTATTATTTAGAATTTGTTTGGAATATTAACTTTCTTTTTTTTTTGTTTACGAGGGGGAAACCTTCAAAAGGTACCCTATGCCGTGAGAGCGCCACGGGGTTATGTGGGATTCTTACCGCACTAAAACCCCCCCGGTGGCCGTCCTCGGCGCTACGTAGAGGAGTCTGGGATCTCCAAAGGAACGCAACCGGAGTCCTCTTAGCGCGTTGCCCCATCGGGCTCTGCCCAGGTGAGCTTGATGCTCGCCACACCGTCTGGTGTGCACGACGGTATGCGACCTCACATACCGCCGTCCTTCCCGGGGTAACTAGCCGGGCAGTTCGACCTCCCACTCTAGCTGCCCGCAACCCCGGAAGCCCCTTTTAGTCGCCTCTTACGACAGGCAGGGGATACCGTAGCCCTATTCTGGTCCCGGAATTGGAATATTAACTTAGATTTCTTTTTTAGTTGCTTCAATATGTATACTTTAATATTGATGTAGCAATTGAATATACTGGTTCCTGATGGTATGTGATCGCTGCCGCCCATGTACAAAAGTAACTAACTTCATACAGAACATGGGTACCAAAAAAGAGTTACCTAACCTAAAGCGAATCAGATTTCAATACTGAAAGTTACGTATCTCTACATAATATATTTATGTGATATTGTGTTTCATTATAATTTGGTCGGATTTTTATCGATATTTATTTTTATTTTTTTTACTTTAACGTTCTTCCATTACTACATACATATATCCAGTCTTCTCTAAAAGCTATATTTAAATAGGATCACATTTTTTACGAAGCGAAACAGAAAATCTGAAAAAACTCCTTCACTCGTTTCTTTCTTACAAAAATGTACGTGTAAAATTACAATTTACATTCCCTTCAATCAGTCACGGCGAAAAGTAAATTAAGGCCTTGAAGGGGACTTTCGCGAGAAAAGATTTGCAAGTCTTATAATTACAAATTAGTAAACTCAGCATTTTTTAACAAGTTAATCTGTATTAGTACTTATTATGCAAAGCTTAATGAAGCGGGGGTTTGCGAATTGTTGGCGAAATGTCCCTGATTTTATGATTTTGGTTTGTGCTTTCTATGTTAATACCTTGCCTCGAGGCAGCGTTTTCATTAGTAAGACCTACGCGCTGCTTTGCTTGCATTCAACCCTACATAAACCTTATATTTTTGATTGTGATTTGATGTAACTTATTTCCGACTAGTTTTTCGCGTTTAAAAGAAAATAATATGACATATAATCGATTATGATATGAAAATAATCGATTTTTTTGGTCCAAAGGATAAAAACTATCCTATGTCCTTTCTCGGGTCTTAGACTATCTTTGTACAAAATTTAATTAAAATCGGTTCAGTGGTTTAGGCGTGAAGAAGAGACAACCAGACAGACAGACAGACAGAGTTACTTTCGGATTTATAATATTAGTAAGGATTTTACACAGACGATTAGCTTCGTTCCTTAGGGAACCGGCAGTTATTTTGAAATTATTTTATAATAGTTTATTAAAATGTAACAGTAACAATAGTTTTCAGTGTAACGAAATGATGTTAATTGACATTTATCTCTGCTTAAAAGCAGTTTTTCCTGGATAGGTCGGGGTTCTTCATAGATCAAACAGCTATATGGTGCATTTATAAATTTATCTGGGTATATATTTTGTTTATACGCCTATCTTATGTGTGCATGGCAAACACAACTCTACGTCACCATTTGTGTAAAACGCATTAAAAATAATTCGTTGTGGTTGCAAAACAAAGAGTCATGCCGCGAAAGTAATACATTTAGAAAAACAACCGCCGTGTCTATGTGTCAAATGCACTTTAATATTTTAGATACGAGGGTTCTTGGTGTATTTCAGACACATTAGTCAGATTGGAAGCTCTCTAAACTTAGAATTGCAAAACACTGCAGCTCTGTTGCCCTTTGATTCAAAGAAAACATTCCTTGTCGATTTTAGAGTGTAAATTGAATTTATATCCAGACTCTTGGCAGGCGCTATCTATTTCTTTTTGGTTTGCAGTTTTATTTGATACTCAAGTAGGTATTATCAGAATGTCTGGAGTTGTTAGTATGAAATGGTTTCACTGCGAATAAATGTTAGAAAAGAGTTTTAAAACCTCTCATACTATGAGTGTAACTTGTGACAAGTATCTCCTTTCATATGTTTTTATTTGTATGTTTGCGTTTTATTTGTACCTTTTTACTTTTATTTTTATCTGTAGAACTAATCGATACCTTTTTATTGTAAAAGTTCAAGTTTGCAGACAGAAATTTTGAATGAAATGAAATGAAATGAAATTATTGTATATTTACTTAATAATTAAAAAAAAACCTTAAGTATCTGTCCGAAAAGTCCGCTACACATTTTAGACACTTCATGAGAAAACTTAGACAATACTATAAAATTAATAATTTTCCTATAGTTTACATAAATCTAACAAAAATATATCTGGAACATAGGAAAATAGGTCTGCAAGAACACTTTTTAGAGCAATATTGCAACCTGCGTTTAAACTCTTAGTTCGTAGTTTATGTACAAATATAACTAAAGAGAGAGAAATTGCGTAGAATCTTCAACACGCAGCTATAACACAAATTGGCGAAGAATTAAACCGTTTTACTAGCCACTTGATAGAAAAGTCCTAGCCTATATTGTTATACCGCGACGCTCGTTCATTTACGTGCCCCGGGGAGGTTAATCAAAGTTGAAGAACACGACGTCAGCAGAAACTAATTTGATCTAAAGTTGGCGTGTTCGCGGCCAACTTATTTGCCTTACTAGTTATCCTTTATACAATACATAACATTGTTTTCGCCTATCCAAATAGGCCTAAATTCCCAAATTGCCGTAATAATACTGATGATATATAAATAAATTGATTATTTACTTCTATTTGGATTATTTGCGATTTCGAGATTAAAACATCACGCTACGCGGTGTATTTTCATAACACGTACCTGATTTCACAAGTTTTTATATCTAAATTGTATTTTCAAATATAACAAAATATTAGCGCATAACATCTTTCAAAACCTAAAACAATTTGCGTATTTCATACTTTCCAAATAACGAATTATTTTTTTCAAATCTATTAAAATAATAAAAAGTATTTAAAAAATACGTCCAATTATTTGTGCACATTATGACTAGAGGCTAAGAAAAAGGCTGTATGATTAGAATAATAACAAATGGCGAGATTAATGTAAATTACGAAATTTTCATAGATAAAAAATTTCGAAACCTTATAACTGGTTCAATATCTGTATATTACATTTAAACACAAAATAAATAAAATACCATCTATAGGCACGTTTGTATGTACAATATATAGAGCGGAACATATAGATATATTTGATTAAAGCAAGTGTCGCTAGTTAACCCCCGTGACCGAAATTCAGGAGAACTTTGATTAAAAGGCTTAAACGCGCTCTACCTTGAAATATGGAGCGCATCAACCTGACTGAGCACCGGCTATTTTCTCTACCTACGTAGTTAATTTCAAACAATACGATAGAGTTTAAACTCTGAAATTGGCCATGTAGACACGTTTCGCATCAACGAGTTTAGTTGGTTTCAACATAACTCTAAATAAGATTTTACCGTATATATAAAGATATTTTTCCAAACATATCTACACGTTTTTGAAATTATATAATTAAGCAACCAATAACTATCTCTTGTATGTATCTATATACTGTATATAATACTTGTACATCGCATTAAAGTCATATATACCCATGAATAATAAACAATCTATCCATTTTTTCCTACCAAAGATCATAATTGGACAATGTCTATTACGAAGAAATTGTCAAATATCGATTGTTAGTAAGCAAAACATTGGATACATTGATTATTAATAACGCGTGATAGATAAATACATAAACTTTCCACCTCTACCAACGTCCTTTTAATATACCTAGTTATCGATTTTGTACGATCTATTCGAAAATATTACGTTTCGTTTTTCTTTTTATACAAGAACGTGCCTTATTAGCGCAAATTTAGTAACATTATTAAAAATAATCCTACCTTTTTCGACTTTCCATTCTTCCTAAGGAGCTTAGCGCAGCAGAGTCCTCTGGTGTCGGGCAGCGGCGCTGGCGGGCGGCGTGGCCAGCACAGCCGCTTCGGGCTCACCGCCACCGCCGCCTCACTTCGAGCCTCCTCCTTATCTTCACACATTACTCCTCCCGCTCTCCCACTCTACGCTACCCACGAAATCCCACAACCAAGATACCGATGCTTTATGAGAACCTCTGGCATTGTTTCTCCTATAAAACTACGATAACGCTATCTCGCTCAAATATATTATTGGAAATAGCAAATTATTTATTCTACTGCAATGCCGTTTGAGTACAAAAATAGCCTAATTTGCGTTAAGTTCGACAATTTTGTACTTTTATTATTCTAGATCTATAATTGAGCTGTGGGCTATCTTATTTCTATAAGTAACTTTCGTAACGTCCGATTAAGCATCTGAAACAATGAAACAGTCAAAGTTATAAAAACGTATAAAGTTATAAATTACTTACTTATAGTATCAATCATTAAGATCCATTTACACGTCATCATCATCATCAACCCATTACTGTCACACTGGAGAGCACGGGATCGGAGGTTGGCCTGGGATTTGAACCTCGGACCCCTCGATCGAGAGGCCGAGTTACTTAACCATTAGGCTATCTGCTAACTGCCTTATATAATTACACTTATACCCAAGACATATTTTAAAAATATGTATACTTATTTATAACCTAAATAATACAAAAAAAAATCTAAAAGTGGAATTTGTATCTTTGTTAGAGCCTTTTTCAAAATGAGGAGATAACATTAAATTTATACTCAGATATCACACATACAAGTATACACGCTAATGTGCAAAGACTTAAAACTAATTCTGTAAAAATCAGTTATAGTACTAATTAACTAATTCTTGTATATAATTAATCCGCGAGTAAAACCAGCGTGGTTTATGCTCTACATTTTCACTTTGAAATTTCTTCAAGTAATATTACCACCAGAGCATGGTCCGTTGAATATTTATACAGCAGAGTGACGAGCGGCAACTCGCCTGAGATAATTATCGAAGCTCATTGAATTCTTTTAGAGATCTTCGTTGCCTTAATATTCTCGACAGGTTTCCGAGGACCCGAAATGTAATTAAGGTAGGAACCTGTATTTTAATAATTAGAGAGAATACGGCAAAACATTATTTCAAATAGGTATTTTTATAAAAAACAGACAAATACGCAATTCTTGACGACTTAAGTTTTGTTACTTTTAGAATTAAATCCGACTGTAAGCTGTCGGTTTTTTATTGCATAGTAGTTTTATAACCAATTTTACAAAAATGAACTATTTACTGCACATCTTACTGTACGACTAAATAGGTACGCAATGCGTAGACGCATATGGTGTTATTGGAATGGTGGGTCATACATCTGGAATCTTCATAGGATAAAATTAACTACCTGCATTTTGTCATAACCTTGATCAAATACCGGATAAGACCGGACTCCTGCGATACATACAAATTCATTAAAATAAATAACTTTCCGAGTTTTACACCAGCACAGTATTTAGGAAGTTCCACTGAAATGCTGGATTCATTTCAACAGCTAATATCCCATTCTGTTTGTCTTTCGAGGCAATAAAATGACTTTTATGCAAATCATACGAATTCTATACATTTTTGATGAGCTCTTCCCTGACATACCCGAAGCATTTAATTAATATATTTTCCATTAAAACTTTTAAGTTTTCCAATCTGCTGATTATTACGTTTTTGTTTTAACAATGGGGTTGTTTATTATGATGGATGGGGAAATCCATTATAAAAAGGAAATTTCCCTACGATTAACTTGCTGTGTGTCGTGGATTTGTTCACCTATTTGGAATAATAGAAATTTTGACACTATTTTAAATATTAGCAAATACGTTTAAGGATTATCGCAAAACTCTTCGAGATTCGAGATCGGCAGAGACACCGCCACGAGTATTATAAAACCAATAACAGATAAAGAATCCCGTTGTAGGTACATAGAATAGTAGAATTATGATTGATATGTGGTGAAAAATATCAAAGGTATAAAATTGTAACGACGCCGCCAACTCGAATATTCTATAAATTTCTAAGTACCCACATGAATTTTACGGCTCAATGGTTTGAGCTGCCCTTTTGTTTTCGATATACATAGATTAAAGTCAAAGTATCGTATGTGCCTGTAATATAAAACCTAATGTTTTTTCATGCAAAATGGAAGGGTAAAACTTATATAACTTTTTGAATAATTTTAAGGAATAATATACGGTTTCTCACTTGACTGAACGAACAAAGTTGGTTTTGTTGAAATATTTACACCAGTAATTCACCCTTTTAGGCAAATATAATAACATTTACGATATTTAAAACCCAGGGTTGATGAATTTCAAGTTTTGGTTAGATTAATAAATAGTAGGTACCTTTAGCCTTTTGTTCTTGTGAAAATATGTAATATTGTTTTAGCTAAAAAAATAATGTACGTACATATTATGAATTGCATTATTGTTATTATAAAAAAAAAGAGAAAACCGGTTTTTGACAAGATTTTCTTCTTTTTTTATGTATTTTGTATTTTAAGCTATGATTTTGTAGACGTGTGTTAACGTGGTGTAACTCCACTTATTAAAAATATCCTCACTAAATTAATTATAAGAATAAAAAGTTAATTTAAATTAGGTTTTCATAGAAACTCATAGGTATTATTATGTAGAGTTAAGCCAAAGTTAGGCCATATCAAGTATCCAGGCTTCCCATTTCAAAGGGAAAAACCTGTATGTAGCCAACAGAAAAACATGAAAAGGGTTGCAGCTCCAAGGTAGTATTCGTATATTGAAGGCCTTATTTACAATAACAGTTTTATCATCAGTTTTATAAATCAAAACAACTTTGAAAGCAAAAATGGAATTTCCTGTATTTGAAATATGCCAAACGCATCCGTATAACTTATTATAGCGCTTTTGAGTGACAACCTGACAGCCCTGTCTACCCCTAACAAAGTTTGTTGACACGAGAGTAGGTACACGAAGTTTTTTCTATTTTTTTTGGACCTTGTCGCAATAGCGTGTAATAAACCACTTTTATCGTAAAATCAAGCACATTTCATGCTAAAGCGAAATGTTAAACAAGTCTGAGAGGGAAATAAGGTACTAAGAGGAAAAATTAGCTCTGCATTGTTTATAGCAGCACGACGTACAGTACGCCTTAATACACATGAACTGTTTGACTTTGATGTACCATACAGCATACTTGAAAAGTAGAAAAAAGTTGGAATGGGGTGCTGAGTAAAAATAAAAATGAATTTTATATAAAAACCTTACCAATTTTTAACATTGATATTAGTTTAAGTAGTGGGTTTTGTTTTTCAGAATTTTCCTTTTCTAAGTAATTAAATAAAGAAGAGTTCTCACAACGTAGAAAGCATGTTTATCCCTATTACTAAAAATACAGTTTTACTTATTATTTCCTAAAAAAAAATATAGAGAGAGAATTTTTTCATACCTACGTATTATTGTGTGTTCCAAAATTTATGATTTTTTTACTTGAACTTATCAAGTACACTTAAATATATGTATAATACATTTGTCTGTCTTATTGTCAGTGTTAAATTGAGTACAGTCCCATCCAATATTCAATTTATGAGCTTAATGATAAACAATATTAAGTTTGAATCAAATTAATAAAACAATACAAAAACAGAAACTTCTACATACTAATATTTACTTACAAAACACTGTCTCAAGAAAAGTGCTACGCCGATGCAGGAATCTTGAACACTAACAATGAGATTAAATTGTCCAAGCACTTCCTAAAATAGCTTAAATTCTATACAGGAAAAGCTATCGAAAGTAAGTTCGCTGAAAGTTCGTAGCGCGGGTACGCTACGAAGCGCTACGCCGCACCGAGAGCCGCGAGCGCTCTGACCAAGCTGGTAAGCGACGCCCGCCTTATATGCTACGCCGTAGCCGCCCGCCTTAGCTCCCCTTCTACCTCCTAGTCCACGTACAATTCCTTCCCTCGTGTCGGCAGAAATAGCCTCTCTCCTCGTAAACAAGAATGGTTTTATTGCTAAACGGATTTTCTTGTGTTACGCAAGAAAATGTATGAACCCTTCTCAGTTCATAACAATTAGGCTAAACACTCGTACCTAACATAACTGTTTCTTTTTATACCTTCTCTGGAAAGATATTGTTCTTGACTTATATAAAACGTAGGTTTTGCTTATATTAGGGCGTCCATCATTTGATGACATGCCAACAGAAGGTTTTCTAACCTCTATGAGAAAATCCAATAACTTCATATAAAAATATAAAGATGATTATTTAATAAGCGTATTACGTATATTTTTAAGTTTTAAATGAAATGTCATGTTACTCAATGGGCGAGCGACTTTCAATATTACATCGAAGTTTTTTAATATCTCCTCTATAAAAGAGATAATCGATTGCTGAAATATAGCATTTTCATCGTACCATAATATTGCAAAAAGTTATGACACAATTTGACCTTCCAACTTTACGAACTAAATTAGTTTACCTAACAGATATCAAAACCAAAGGAGGCTGGGACACAGATTTTGTAAACGATCTTCATACTCGTAAATACCGTTTTATTAAAAACTTCACGATCCTCAATTCCGACCCACACATAATGTTGAATTTTGTCACTTCACCCAATAAGTTATGTTACAATGACATATAACAAGTTGTAAATTACCTATATGATGCTGCTTTCATAAATGAATTGGGTACTTTGTATTTCTTATTTCTAGTTAACCTGTATAAATACTACCCAGTATCAGACATTAAATTATTATTACAACAATATTAATATTAATAAAAGTGTCTTCTGATTATGTATTTTGATAGTATTTTTACTACGTGTAATTATCGAAATACAATGATATTTTTATGTACATATCATTGTCCTATCTTTTGCAAAGGTCCACTACTATCTTATTATGTAATTAGATTACTATTTGAAACTACCGCCAATGGGCGTAAAATAATAAAAGAAATAAAATCATGAGGAAGCCAATATCAGAAACCGCCTCCAATATCATACAATGCTATCTGATATTTAAACCGAATATTTAAATCTATTAAATATATCGAAATTTATGACTAGTTATCGTAAAGGCTCTTTACCTGTAAGTATGACATAAAACTATTGTAAAGATATGATTAAAAAGAAATAAATGATAGGTATTATCAATTAATAACTGCATAAAAATAATTTCGATTAAATATTTTAAAAATATTATATTTAACGAATAATACGTGGTTTAAATCAGAACATAAATCATAAACAATACTAAAATATATTGAAATATAATGTCTGTATTATAAATTATAAATCCGATATCCTATTTTCATTTATAACTCGATGGTAAACGTACATCAAAAGTATAAATGAGGCTGGAATAGGAGGAACAAGATAATATCTATCTACTTACTGTTGCTATTCACTCGCGCGTCTTGCGAATCACATGTTGAACTTCATAAATTCAATCAAATGTACAGCACACTCACTGTATGTAATACCACAAAGCACATTAAAAACAAAACGTTTTAATATCACGTACAAAACTGTTTGTTTACATAAATCTGATACAAAACATACTAAAATGTGTTGTTTGGGCGGGCTCACGAGCGCCAGCTAGCGGCGAGCGCGTCAAACTACCTCCAGGGCGGCAAGGGGTCGCAAGGGTGCCAGCTGTGGGCATAGGGCGTCTCGCTCGCACATATTGTCCCTTAATAGGTTCAGCCCTCTATTGCGTTACGCAAAAACGGCGCTTTTATCAATGACATAGGAGATATAATATAAGTACGGAGCTTACGCTAGGCGCCTCCGGCCCCTCGGAGGCTGCGCGTAGTGGCCTTGAGCGAGCCTGATGTTTTCATCCCGTGTGCGTAATAAAGCGTTTAGGGAGGGGACGAATGACTTATTCTTAAGGATTTATTGATGTATCTCTACAATTAATTCTGCCAGATTTTGGCCCTCGAATTTGTTGGGAACGGCAGATGTTGTGTCATTTACATAATTGAAATAAAACTAATTTGTACAATACTTTGTCTGTTGTAAAAATGTAAAAATAAATAGGATCTGAGGATAAAAGATACAGGTGTGTTACTATTTGATACGAGTAAGAAATAATTTAATTCATTATTTAAGGGAAATAATTCAATTTTACTATTATTATTTATTATTACAGAAAGAATAGACAAGTGATCACGAAAATAGGACAAAGACGGTATCATAGCTCATACGAAGAGGTCTTGTGGGAGACTCATAAAAAGATTTTTGAGTAGAAAATGAAAAAGCTACTATATTATGACATTTTATTCAAAAATAATATAAGTACAAAAGTAGCTTTATTTAGCGCAACAAAGTTTTGTAATGTAAAGCACTTTATTACCGGTATGTAAATTATAAAGCTAAAGTAATAAAAATATGTATTCAAATTAAAACATTCACTATAATTTGCTTAAATGATTCAACAATTTGCCAACAAAATAAAATTTTGTACAATGTAATTGTTATGTATATATCATTATTTTTAATTTGTACATCATGAAAGTAAATTAACCAATGAGCATTGGCTGTAATTTTCCAGAATCAAGCAGAGCCTTAACATCGGAGCCTCCTCCAACACAGTTGCCATTGATGAACACTTGGGGTACCTGAAAAAAGCAAAGTTGTATCTTAAAATACATCTATAACATATTGTGGTGTTGATAACACTAGCTTTCAAAATTGGTTAATAGATTTAAATGAAATTTTGTAAGCGTTAAAATGTTTCTTTATTTCTTTCTTAAATTCTAGATGCATGGTTAGTGAATCAGACAAATTACAATTTATATTAAAGATAAGTAGGAGTTGTTCATGTTATTCTCACAGTTTGAAATACAAGTCTACAATAGATTGCTGCAACCAGTTATAGTCTGCGCCAAACTGCTAGTCCGCTCTGAATATAGAAATGAATCGCGTCGCCATAGCAAATTTTATGACTACACCTGCTCGCAACATCTTCAGATTACTAGTGGATTGTACCAATAACTAAAGTGTATGGGAAATAGTTATCTGGTTATTCGTATAACATATAATTGTCATAAGATAAAAATCTATGTCAGATATTCCACAACATACTCATACCGTGGTCATTATCACTATCCAAAATTTTGTAAACTTTATTCTAGGTCAGTTGAGTGATAAGAAATATTAAATATTTTTATTTTGAATGTTGTTTAATTAAATGTGGCTTTCAAGTTGAATTTATCAGAAACACTTAAACAATCTTATCTACCACATTTCAACCACAACAGTTCTTTCAAATTATTTTTACGAACAGAAACAAATTAATGAAACAAGCATACATTTTTTTGGCAATCTTAATGTATGCTATGTTAATTACACATTATTGTGCAATAATGTATTATTATATCGATACCTTAATACGCAAATAAGCCAACTCCACTTTTTGTCAAAATGTTTTTTTTTATCTATTTTGATAGTAAATGGCGTTGAACGAAATCAAAATAAATAAAAAAAAATTTGACAAAAAGTGGAGTTGGCTGATTTGCGAATTAAGGTATCATATCCATATTTATGCCTGATGGGAAATTGTGTTTCAGGCATTAAAAAACATACTCATTTAATTTCAGTGATATGAATTTGTACCAATAATAACAAAATACATACTAAATCTTATATATAAAATTCTCGTGTCACAATGTTAATTACCATACTCCTCCGAAACAGCTTTACCGATTTTCACCAAATTTTATATGCATATTCAGTAGGTCTGAGAATCGGCCGAAATTTTTTATACCCCTAAGTGATAAGGGTTGTTCACCCTTAACATTTTTTTTTTATGGCAACACAACGTTTGCCATTCAAATTAATTAGTTTGCCATACTTTTCCACTATACTAACATACTACTTTACACGGACTATCTTTGGCATTGTTTACATCATTATTATTCCTTTATTTATTATATTACTCTATTATTATTCACTTTTTTCCATCAAGCTCCCATATCTCATCCCTAGCATGTTTTATTGAAGAAAACATTTACATGGTCATTGTCATAATTTTTTAATTTATTTTTCATTTATTTAACCAGTGTCAATATTGGTGGCATAATATTTATATTAAGATACTTGAAACAATATGTATTATGGATTATAAAAACCTCAGGGGATCCATGCTAATACTAATAATATTATAATCCCTTTAAGTCATTATGGTTTTGTGATTGGTTTTGACTGTAATACTGTAAAACACACATACCAAATTACACATAATAGGTAAATACTCATAATGTATGTACAAAACATTTATGACTACAGGAAAACCAAATAATGTAACACACAAGATGAATAGGTAAATATATTACACAACTTTATAATACTTTAATGAAAACAGTAAAACTGAATAAATGTATCTAAAGGTACAAAATTTATAAAAAATTCAAATTGAATGTGAATACTTACAGTCCGGAATCCTGTTATGTGAGCCAAATTCTCCTGGATTGCAGTCCCATCATCACGCTCATCCAGTTCATACACTTTGATGGGTTGCTTCACCTTATTGAAAACCTGGAATGTACAGTTTATGTTTTGAGTTTTACATAAATATTGTACAAGTATGTGATTTCACTCCAGAGACACCTCTATCATAGCAGCTTGAATATTTCTTTAGTGGAAAGGTGTAGTAAGGTAGAGCCATTTATATAAGGTGTGTCAAGTGAGTTCTCAAGAGAAGCAAAACATTTGTGACCAACGTTAGTAAGACTTCAATCCTATCTAAGGTTGATTACAGAAGTGCATAAGTGGCAGTGGCCAGATTGAACTCTTACTATATATTATAAAAAAGACAAAATAAGTTTATATAATAAAAATACACTAGATTTTAGAATATGAGATATAATTATGTTCAGACTTAATATTTACAAATAGATATGTGGAGGAAAATATGCAGGGATCACCTACAAGATATTTTGATATTTATTTCCTAACTTGTAGGACCATAATAATCCCTATTAATTCTAAAGCTCCTCTTTTTATTATATTTCTAGATTGAAATCAATTTTAATATGGTGCAATTTAAACATGGACATGAGAATTTTAATTTTTATGTACTTCTATTATAGCTCTAATCTTGATCTAATGTTTTATTAACTAAATGATTATCTCTTTCTTATATTGATTTATGATATGAACAAAGTACAAATGATAGAAGAATATAATAAATATAACGGTAGACGGTGACAAGTTCAAAAAGCGGCAATTTCCAGTTTTAAGAATAATGAGTAATCCCAACAATGAGTAATCACTGGAAATATAACTTATTTTAAAATAATAACCAAAAAACTTACATCTTTAGCCAGCTTGCAGTAGGGGCAGTAAGATTTCGAAAATACGACCACCTTTTCCTGGGAAACGGCGTCTTTGATGAATTGTTGGATATCAGTTGAATTCGCCATTACGGATGCACGACTTGCTCTGCTGGTTAGAGATCCCATTAAATTTAAACTATACGAAAAAAAATGGTCCTTTATACCGACATTTGTGACATTGACAATTTGGTAAATATGACAATTGACAATGACTTTGACGCAAGGGTCATAGTGCTGCCATCAATATATTCAGTGGATCGTTCTTCCGGTACTCGGAATCGGATAGTATGAACATGTTGTAACAATGTGTATCGTTTTGATATTGAGCAATTTAATTGCAATACTTAATTTTCGAAACAGGAAAAATAATGTCTTTAATTTTAAGGTGAAATTCAGCATCGGATGAAATTGTCTATGACCCGGTAATCGGATTCTTATATTTACAAAATAAATGACATACGATTATTCAGACGCAGCCAAAGAGTAAAATTCAGGAAGTCACAGCTTAACTTACATTCTTTGCCATTTTGCAATTAATTTAATGATGTTTTAAAACTGTGTTATAATGCGTATACTGTTTTATAAATAAAAATATATCTACATATGTTACATGTCACGACAGATGGTATAAATACATGATGCATAAGTGTCTTATAAGATAAGATATATTTAATTTATCGATAGAAATCATAGACCTAGTTTTTTTATATGTACTGAAATGATCGATTGCTGTCGCTTAAGGTCAACATAAGGCCCTATTTATTCATGAATTATATTTATACATATACTTACCGAAAATATAGATTGGTTATTTATAGACATAATGTGGGAATTTTAGATTCGAACACGATGTTCAATTATTGAAGATGTGTCCGACTTATAAGTAGGTTACAAAGTTTGGAGACCATAAGCTTACATGAAGGTCTGGCGGAGAAGAGAAGAGATTTATTACTAAGAAAATAATGAAAAAAAAAATGGAAGGCTATATAAATGTCTAACAAAAAACAACACAACAACGGCTTAATTTATAATGATTGATTTTCATATGGGGTAAATGCCGACTGGCACCATAAAAACCGCGAAAAAGAGCAACAAGTCGATAACTGTGGATTATATAAAAACGCTCTGAATTAAAATCTTGTGTAAAAACTATTTTTTCTGTGATGTACCTACTTTTCAAAATATAGTTATTAATACTAAACTATATGTAACTACCAACTTAATATAAAATATACATACCTAAGTTCTTCAGGTTACATAGGTTCCTGCATTGTTATACGAAATACAGCGAGTGTATTTAGCGTATCAATTATGTTGCTTGTTATTACTTCACGCCATTGTAATGTCGAATGGGATCGACTGCCGCTCAACATTTCGTAGCAAACGGTACAATCAAGAATGCACCGTTAACTAATTACAGGAGCTTCTTAGACACGCAATAAACAGAACGTGTCACTTGTATAATTAGTTCTAAACTGTATATTAAGTGGGCCACCCGACCACTCGGGTCGTCGTGTGGGTTAACACTCGTGTTATGCACCCATCAGATAAATTGCTGAGCCTGTAACATCACTAACTTCGGACAATTTTTCAGACAATGAATGAATGAAAGAATTAAATTATAGTTAACTTCCTTATTTTTTTAAGATATTTTATAAGTCTAAAGCTAAGGCTAAATAATTACTTGACGCGTTCTCTACCTTTTTTTTTTTTGTTTACGAGGGGGAAACCTTCAAAAGGTACCCGATAACGTGGGAGCGACGCCGGGTTATGTGGGATTTTTACCGCACTAAATCCCCCCGGTGGCCGTCCTCGGCACTTGGTGGAGAACTCCGGGATCTTCGATGGAACACAACCGAGGGACGCGTTCTCTACCTACCACGTCTTGGTGATTATTTGAAATGGATGAATTTAAACCAAATAATTAAATAAATATATTGAACCAATTTAATTTATGATTTAAAAAGTAGTGATAGCTTAGTGGTTGAAAGGCGGTCTCTTAATCAAGAGGTCCATTTTCAAAATCCAGACCTCCGAATTTCAAAGTTATGTTATTAATTAATTATTAACAGTTGTTTAACGGTGAATGAAAACACCGTGAGGAAACCTGGGAGAAGGTGTGTGAACTGTGAAGTCTATCAATTCGCACTTTACCAGCGCGGTAGACTATGGTCTGATCATTCCCATTCTGGGAAGAGACCCGTAGTTAGCATTGCAATAAATAAACACATGCTATACATAATGAGTGAGATTGTATAATATAAATATGTATTTAACACCTATCTACCAATTTAAAAATAAAGAATATTTAAATCCACGTACATAATTAGGTCAACGAGCAGTGATAATAAAAATCGATCAGTTCTTTATCAGTAAAAAGCGCTTGACATTTTAAGGTACAAAGGACACACGGATAATGGGGGCTATAAATTCCAGTATGCCACTTCCTCGGTACAGTGAATGTTTGTCTAAGATGTTTTGAAATCTATCCGAGCCACCTGTAGACGGCTACACGGTGAGCGCAAGTCCTTGTAATGTGAAATTACGACACATGGTTAATTAGCTCTAAATACTCATTATATTAACTGTATTAAACGTATAATAATATTTTACATACCTACTCTTTTTTGCCTCACGAAATGGATAAGGAGGATTTTAGCTTAAAAACTTAATCTATCTTTGACAGAGTTACAGATAAAATTTATTGAATTAAATAGGTAATGCATATGAAAATATTTTTAATTGTTATGTGCACAAACTTAGACAAGCAATCACATAGACTGCTAATGAGCGATCGTTTTTTTAGCATAAAGTCTAATCGCGGGGCAAATCGGTCTGTTCGCATACTAGTTGTCTCAAATAAGCATTTTACAAGACCAATATAATTTGTAGGGTTGCTTTTATTAACATCTAACCGTCATTAATATTACCAGAAATTACCATTTTCTCAGTAGGAGCCCATTTGGTTACTTTGTCAATGTCAACAACCTAGTTCTCACGTGATTATAAAATGGAAGTAAAGTTATCTGTCTTATCTTATCAGCGTAAACATACTCGTAGCACAAAAATGTCTTAAGATTCTTGTCCAAACGTTTTACTCTAAAAGTACTCGTAGATTAGGAGTTAGAGCTGATAAGGATTGAGATTAGGTCTTATAGCTTTAAAAAACCTAAAAATGTATAAGGTAGTTTTCAGTCAACTGATTTTGATGCAGTTTTCTTTCGTTCTGAGTAGGTAGAAAGGCATGTAATTTATAAAGATATGTTGAGGTAAATAAATAAACTAGTAAGTATCATCTTAAAAAAACACAAACTTATGATTAAATAACAGGAACCTCTACTTATGGTTATATACGAAAATATAGGTACACCCTACTGGAACAAATATTTAAATTGCCTGCACTCTTTTCCAATTCTGAACCCCTTCGCTAGCCCGTTTCCACATATGTCGTATAGTGTCACTGAAATAATCACATCTATTATTCTACATACACAGTTAAAAGTAATTTCATTTTCGATTGCTAAATATAGGTTTGATGCATGTATCATCATGAACGACTGCGCTTTGTTTCGGCTAATAAAGCGAGGAACAATGGCTTATTTATTTCTTCACGCTTCAGAGCACAAAGTCGCAACACGTGAGGGAGCGGTCTGAGTAGGTACACCCTTGTGTCTGTAGTCCCGGGACTAGAATTGAAGATAATAGTATCCTTTATGGTTCGTCTCCTGAAGGATTGCTGCCATATATATTTCTGCCTTATATACCTCATGGGCTAAACGCTGCTGTGTTCTGGTTTGAAGTGTGTGATAATGAAGACATATTTTTCCGACGCGTTCAAACTTATTCCTGGCGAGGCAGAGCCCGAACCACGCTCGGTTTTGCTCCGTTGAAGATTCCGGAGTCCTCCGCGTAGCGCTAAGGACAGCTACATGAGGAGATTGAAGTAGGTTAGAATTCCACATAAACTGGAAGCGCTTACACGACACCCGTTTTAAAGGTGGTCCTGGTCCTCATCAACAAAAAAGTGCACCAACAATAAAGTATAGAATCACGGTATATTCCAATCAATGAAAGCAACTGAAAAAACGGAATCCAACCGTCTAGGTAACCTAGACCGCCAAGCCGGATTTCTATAGAAAGACGAGAAAGTAGAAACGGTATTGTAGATTAACAAATAGATTATATTAATTACATTTCTACGGTAATAGCTTATACTGTGGTAATAGTCTACCGAGAGGACTTTTTATAGTTTCTTAAATAATATATAAACAATGAAACGGTTAAATAATACGAGATAAAAGTGAACATTTGAATTAAATATAATACCTACATAGACGTTAATTAAGTTCCGTTTTCTACACCTAAATATATTTGGGATTTGTGTTACAAAAGGAATGAAATGCCGCTATATGTTTTGATGGAAAATTATCTATTATTTCTAAGAAAGGGACGCCTCCTCACCGAACTGTTGGTAACCCTAGTTCTGACGTATGACGAGACAACAGCAATTTGTATATTGTAAAACTAAGCAAATCCGATCACACGTTTCATATAAAAGTTATCACTGCAATTTCGTCTGCCGCCGATGCACCTGCCTTAAATTCTTACATTTGTTTTCCGCGATTCCTTCACTCGGAACAGAATTTATAGATAGAAATATTGATCTCTATATCTTTCAATATCAACAACAATATTTTTGAAGGTGGTAGAACCCGGTCATCTCCGACGGCACCACCGCCACAGCTATTTCTGCCTAATAATAGCACGTGTTAATCGCTGCTGTGTTCTGGTTTGAAGGGTGTGGTTAGGGAGACATGCTTTCCGAGTTCCAGTTCAGTCGTCTGGGGTAACGGCGCATCTGTGGCTGATCTTAGGTCATATCTAATCCTATCTGGGGTTGATTACAGATGTCCATGGGCAGTAGCCACTTATCATCAGGTAGACTGCATGCTCGTCTGCTTCTCTTATGTTATATAAAAAAACAATATGAGTTAATTTGTATTATAAGGTACTTATACTGAAGTAGATAAGTAATAAAACTGTTATTTTAATAATTATATCTCGTTTCATACTTCATTTCTAATCATGATCTCATTTCAGGAAAACGTTTATGACTCACAGTATTTGCATATTTGAAACCTAGAACAAAAGGTAGGTATGCAAAAGTAAAAGTAGGTTTCAAAGTGCTCGACTAAAGATGTCGCAAAAATGGAAAGGATTAAACTTAAAATATATTACATAACCGCACTTACTGTGATACGTATAGTAACAAGCGTATTTAAAAAAAAATTAGAAGAAAAATTTAATACTAAGTTAGTCATAACTTTTGAAATTGACTGCTTAATTAAGATGCTTATAGCATATGCAACGTCGAAAAAAAGGAATTCAAGACACTCTTCCGTTTTTTTCTTAATATACCCAAAGTCACCTTCGCTATCAAGTCGAATCTGATGACACTTACCTTACATTCTTAAATCCATAGTCCATAGTCCAAAACATAACTTTGGATCAACAAGTAAAAATATGTATTTTTAAATATACCACGGTACGACGTAGGTACCACGTGCAGCAAACATGTGTTCTTACTTTAAGGGCAAAACCCATACAATTAACCTTTAAAGGGTTTGATGTAAAAAACATGATTGTTTCACACTTGTTCTAAAACTGTATAGTCGAACGATACTCTAACACCTAAAACATGTACCTACAATATAATTAATTTTACACATTATATTTGTATATACTTGTTGCTATGTGTATTACATAGCAACAAGTATATACAAATATATACTGATATGCCGACAAGGTCTTAAATGTTGCAATTGTAATTACTAATTAGCATATTTTACCGTTAGGTAATTGTAGTAAGCAGTTTAAAGAACATTTAAAGTGCCTTGACACACCCAAGGTAATCGAAATACATTTTACTAGTGTGTTAGGTGTCCTTATCACTTGAAATAATAAACATTTACTCGTATTTGGTATTGAAGTATAGTGTAGTAGTTTTACATATAATTTGGTACATTCCTCTTAGTAGAATTATGTATGAACTTAATGATTCATCACAGACAATACGTTATCACTATTAATAATTGATTAATAAACTTGAATAGAGTATATATTATTATTGAAAAAAAAAACCGATTAAATAAAAATATAGCCTATGTCACTCACGATTTAGACGAATCGAACGACACCTCATATATTAAAATCCGTCAAGCCGTTTGGGATGCCGGGCTTGTCAAAGAATAAGAAATACATAGAGTCGAAAACATCATTCTTCACAATCAGTTAAAAAATGTAACCAACTCAAGTTTAGGTAAGGGAGATATACTTATCCGAGGCATTCCAGCATAATCCTCCGGGGTACCGGGCTACCGGCGCATTTGTAGGCGACCTCAGGTAGTACTCTAATTTATTCTGGGACCGATTACAGATGTACGTACATGGGCGGCAATAGCCACTTACCATCAGGTGGACAGTGTGCTCATCTGCTACTCTTAATTAAATTGTAAAAAGTAAATCCATTCAAATTAATCTGCTAAAAAACCAATAAAGTTTTACGAATACTTTTCAAAGTAACAATAACTACACTACAGTAGTACAGTAGTAATTAAACAATATTATTCACAGACATTGTTATTTTATTTGCAGTAAATATACACGTTTGGTTAAGAAAATAACGAAACTAGTAGTAGGTATTGTTGTCACGTAACTACCTACCTTGAACCTGAATGAATGTACGTGTCTTATAAACAAGGCTTAAGTGAACATTGTAAGGTCATTTTAAAATGTGTAATCTATCCATAAAAATCTATCTGCTTCTATTTCAGGTCGTAGAAATAATAACAGCAGTGTTAAACGCTGCTGTGTTCTGGTTTTAAGGGTCTTGTAAGGAGACCTACTTTTTGAGGCGTTCCGATTTAGTCCTCAGGGTAACGGCGCATCTACGACTGACCTCACGAATACCGGCTTGATTACGGATGTCCATGGGCAATAGTAGCCACTTACCATGAGGTGACTGCGTGCTTGTCTGCTAACCCTATAGTTATAAAAAAAGTTAGTAAAATACGGCTTCGTCTGTCCTTTCTGTAACACATATCGTCGTGGAATAACAATATGAGTATGTGTTGCGGTTTACAGCATCGATTCCTTGTCGACCACCGTCTAACCGCAAGGATAGTACCTAACACAAAAGTAGAGTCTAACGGAGCACTGATTAGTTTTATGTTTCATTCTAGAAATTTTTCAATAGTTCAGTCTATAATTAGAAACCTGCAATTTATCTACAAGGCCGAGTGTATATGAAACACTTTTAGAATTCAGTAATAATAATTAAAATAATAAAATAGTTATTTAAATTTATGTTTGAACAGTGAACATTGCAATATACACAACTGTGTTTATGTTGAATTGCAATATGTCAGTTATTTTGAAATTTCAGATACCTAATTGTCTCTGTTTTATTTTATTTATATACATCATTAATTAATCATTAATTATATACATAAAAATAATTTGAAAAAGGAACATGCGCAAATCTATTCGAATACGAAGTCTATCATACTTGTAACCAGCTAGCCCAGCTAGATATAAATATGTTTCAAAAGTAGTCGCAAGACTTTTTCTTTTCTATACCTAATGAATACAATAGTTTCTCTACTCTGCATTTATAGTATGTAGCATTACTATATTACTAACGTTTAATGTGCAACTATAATAAGAACGATAGCTTAATTCCATTCTACCATCCTACATTCCAAATTCAAATAATCGAATATCACTGACGAATATACAGAAGTACCGGTTTATTTTTAAATTCGGAAACGGTCAAAAGCGGCCAGTGTACACGTATAAAGTTAGCAGAGGATTAAAATATTAGGTGTCAATCCGTGGTACCTTCCTTCCGCTGTGTCGGTCAACGGAAGCGTGCGTGACTCACATGTTGGTACCTTCCATTGTCTATGCCACGCATCTATCACATCATAAACTGTGACCAGCCATTTATACGATGGTAATGAGAATGTTATTCACAAAAGTTATTGTCCACTGTAAAAAACCTCATTGTTATTGTCTGCAAACGGTGTGCCATCGACACTTAACAATCTAGAATGATTTGTGATTTTTATGATATCTAAAAGTATAAAAAACTATTGTTTCTTTTTTATTGTTGTCTCCGTGATATGAATATAATTTTTAGCTCTTTATAACAAGTAAGCATTTATTATGAAGTGTGATGTATTTGCCAGTAAATACAAAATGTTGTAACTTTATTTTCTAAACAGAATTGCGGAACTTAACCGATCATAAATTAAATTGAATTAGAGTATCTATATCAAATTAGGATGCATTGCCTAATTTTTCATTTCCATGAATTATTGCGTATGTTCTTTCATTCCATTAACACATTGTTAGTGAGTAATTAGCTAGACACTTAGAAATTCCGTCTTATGTTAAGACAAGATATCATCAGTATAACGACAGTAGGTCAATAAAAATTGCATATAAGTTCATCAGTTTATTTTACAAATAATATTGAGTCGTAGCAGCTGCTTCGTAACTTAAATATTTACAACTTATGCGTCTAACTTATTTTAGCACTTAGGAGTTACAGCAGGAATGAATATAAATACTTATTGTCCAATGAAGTTATCAATAGCCTAACATAGTCTTATGACATCACAAATATTTTTCCTATCGTACGTTTTGTCAAGTTTTGTCACATAGGCATAGTAAGTTTATCTTATTATCTCAGCCGTAATGGACGGGACCATCTAAAATAACCTACTGAGATAAAACTGGACAAAGAGAGCATAGTTTGTTTAGGAAAGCTAAATAATAAACATTTATGAAAAACTGTTAGCGCAACTTTAAACTTATTGACTACCATTCTTTTTAAATACATAGTAGATATCGAAATGACTTTGTACAATAATTTCAAACAGTCCTTTCCAATACTTAACAATAGTAAATGCGCAACAAGCCTCACAAAATTAAAGCACAAATTAATTAATTACTACATCTAAAATTTAATATCATTTTTTTCGATATCGTCAGATACATGATTACATTATGAGATACTTCAAGTTGGCGATAAATAAATAATACGAGTAAATGAATTATATATATGAGTAACATTTAATTGGATTGCATACAAGGACGTTATAAAGTCTATGGATTTAACGTTCATTTATGTATACAGACATTGAACGTTTCAGACACAGGTTGTGGCAGACAAAATCACATTCCTCTATGATCTATATTTCTTACAATATTGTTGTCTAGTAGGGTCAACTTTGTACATAAAACATTATTTCGTCTGCTTCGGCCCTTGTCTGACACGTTCAATGTCTGTAGATTTAAAGAGGGCCTTAATAGTACAGTCCCTTCATATACATATTAAAGCTATTTATGCAACTGGATGTAAAGATGGGTGAGTGTGCTATACACTGTTTGTGCAAGATGCGTGGATGCGGTCTTGAGTCAGACGGATGACTCGAAATGAGAGCTCGGCACCGTTACATACACTCGCACTAATGCAGGGGATATGGCCATTTAATCGACTCCCACTAACTAAAACTGGTCTGACTCATAAATACGGCGGCCGTGAAGCAAGGACAACAAAAATAAAAACAAAAAATCACTAAATATGAAAGTTAGGTGGAACTCTTTGTGGCTCGGCCGTGGAGGCACGACCGCCACACCTATTTTTGAATAAGCAGTAAATTTTGAACTGCGTTCTGGTTTAAGGGGAGTGGTAAGGCAGACTCGCTATATAAAAGCGTTTAACTCAGTCTTCAAGGAAGATCTATCACGAGTTAATGACAAATATTGGAACGGAAATGGCCACTTAACAAAGTGGACTGCCCAGTTGTTAATTGTAATACATAAAACATATTTTTCACTGTCATAGGTTTGCGGATACAAAGATACCACGTAAATGCGCCCTAAACATAATTTGAAACGCTTTCTAACTCAAAGTCTACAGACAATAAATTAACTCGATATCACAAAATGCATACTCGTAGCACACAAGCTAAGGGCGGCACGCCCGACCGGCGTGCTCGGCCATGTCTGTCCATTGTAAGCACGTTGTCACCACAACTTCGTTAGAATCAATCTTTATCACGCAATAACTCTGATTTAGCACTTTTCTCGGTACCATTGAATGAAAAGTTCGGATTATCCTTTTGTTTGTACGCTTTGTCCAACTTTGCAGAAGGGAGATCACTGTCCTGAGGCGGGGCTGCCGTTATAGTCGGCACGGGAGTCGGTTCTATATTCTCACATCTGCAAAACTCCTGCAACCAACGTTCCGAATTGTAGGACGGCCCTTCCCCTCCTAATTCCGCCGGTAGAATATCGAGGGGCAGAGAGTCGTGCAATGTTGATAAATTGTTTCCATGGAGCACTATTCGTTCACGCGTCTTCGCTTTCAGATATGGTTTTATGACGGCCAGTGCGGTTTCCACGTACCACGGCTGACCAATGAAATGTATACTTTTAAAACGCACCGGCATGCAATCTTGCAGACAGTCGATCATTAGTTTCAAAACTTTCGGTTGTAAACTACACGATTGCTTGAACGTGAATTCAGTCCAGTCGACAATAATAACATATCCATTGGCTTGATTTTGCACATCTGCGAGGGTGCGTTCCAATGTGAGTAACAGAGCTCTATAGACAGATAGCAAAGGGCAGGCGTGTGGAGTCCAATTAGATGCGAACATGAGGAGCACGCACCGGCCGCGGCGGTCGCGTTGTGCCAGCACCCCGGGAAGTCCATCCGCCAGAGCACGCAGCACGCCGCCGTCCGCCGTCGCCCACAAGTCCGGGTGCTCCCGCCGATATTGATGATAACGCACTAATAACTCAAAACTTTGCTGCACATCGTGTTTGCGGGCATACAAAAACCGCCGCAAGAAATTGTCGTCTTGACATCGACTTTTGTCTCGTAGGGCGAGGTTGAGACTCGAGTCGACCGCTTCCTTCAGGCCGTCGAGCGCGCGTTGCTTGTCGCCGTCGGTGAGCCGCTTCCTGGGCACGTCGCAGAGACGCTCATTCTGCATCTGGTGCAACCGCCAATCGTATTCAGCATACTCGTTCATGTCTGGCAAAGGTATGAGTCATGCGGCCTTTCACCAGGGAGTCGCGGTGTTGCGCGCGCGCCGCTTGAGCTCGAGGCCGACTGCGCACCGTGTTCGCTTCGCGCGCCGCCGCCATCGCTGTCCGTTCATTAAACCGAATAGAGCCTCGTTTACATTACTCTCCTCGTGCATTTTTGCTACCAGTAGACTTGAATAAATTTTACTTTCTTGTGAGAACACTGAGAACATTTGGATCGATTCATACTATTTTGAAGTTTGCATTAAATACTTTGTATTATTTTTCATGCAGTATTTTAGTTGCTCCTAATAAACTATATAATTTGTGGATAGTTGTGATTACTCGAATTTATATGAAATTGGTGTTACTAATAAATTCAATAATATTTGCAACGGACAAGTATAGACTACATGAACATAATCATTATCATAGTTATTCTAAGATATTTGCCATAATCTACAAGCTATCTAATCTAGATATTACTAAGATTCGTACTGAGTACTTACCAGTGAGATACTTGAATGACAGTGTAAGTAGCTCTCAGAGTTGCAAACGAGTCTTAACTTACCCAGGCAGGCAGAGCGAGTTATAAATAAAAGAAAAACTGAAGGTTGACGGTATACCGGTCAATTGGCTGGCTGGTTTCTGCGATGACGTAGCTGCGCGTGCGTGCAGGACGCATTACATACGAGGGAGCGAGACAGCGATCCACATTGTACCATTATTTCGATGAAGCCTTATACGTAACGTATAAACGGATGGCCGAAAATCGTATAACGTCCGCGCTTTGTTCACTTTATCGTACAACCCGTAACCGTAAGCGGTAACATTTATTACACGTGCAGCATTTATAACTAATAGTTTCTTTATTTATCGATGTTATTGGCAGACGTATCGAGCCACTGGACGTAAAAGAAATTAATCATGCGTCAACGCATTTTGTGCGTGCGTTGATCGACTAGGTATGATAAGCTGGAAAGCAATGGTGTTAATGCACTGTCACTAGGCCTACTCATACGTACCTGTAAGTGAGAATGAACAAGTAATCGTGACGAATGTGTAAACAATTCCCATTTAGTATGTATGGCGCCAGACCTTTATAGGATGTTTACTGTGTTCAATAATAATATTATCTTAAAGTGAGATCAACTGTATATACTTTGCTGTATTTATTTATGTAAATGTACAAGCAAGCTGTAAAACACAATGTGTGGCATTGTTTAATGTATACCAAACTGACATAAATTTTCCGTTACAATTCAAATAAAAAATAAGTTTCATTGCCAATCAGGAAATTTATTTCCTTCGATCCATTACAGTTATCTTGAAAGGAATGACATACGATAAAGCTCTTCTGATTAATGATAAAAGACAAGATAAGAATGTTAATTATTAAAAGTTGTCACAAGACGTCTTTATTTAGGACTTCTTATATCAAAGACATCAACGAAAGTCTCCCGATTTTATTTTTGTAGAGCCTAAAAATTATTATGAAGTTGCAATTTCTATATTAAACTTACATTATAAATAATTTTATTCAAAAGTTATGCGTTGATTAAAAATCCATAACGTCCATATTTAAATATATTTTAAAGAGATAATGTTGCCAGCATTTTGGAAACTCTTCTTTCATATTAAACTTTAATTAGGCATGTGTTATATTGGTTGGTATATGTATTTTTTTAATATTGTATAAATAATCTACTTATTAATTAATCTAACTGTTGAATATCCAATTAAATATTTTTAAATATATTCAATTAAGAAACAATAAACATACATTATGGTATATTCACCCAACATCAGACGGCATTTTCATTAACGACATAACTATGGAAATACATATGGAATGTGCAGCTGTCTGCATGTCTATAAAACATTTTTGTTGCTGATTGATGTTGTAACATGGACTTACTTTCAAGGTCAACGACTTTTAAAAAAATAACCATGGCAGTGCATCTAATGGTCGTTGCCCCGACTTGCTAGGCTCGCCCGCTCAATATAAAAATAGACACACTTCGTCTCCCAAGATGTGGAGAAGATTGCCTCCTAGTGGCTATGCTATCCTAGTACTTTATATTCATACACACAAGTTATTCATCTGTTATTTATACATCGAGATTGCTCTTAGTGTCCTAAGTGTACTTATAAAGGGCGACGATATGAATCACTTGTTTTTTTTTTTGTTGGATTTTTTTTAATATACAGGAATTTACAAACGCGATAATGGAACATAAAAAATATTCCATTCAATTAACAGTATTCGATGGTTGTTTAAACGTTAAAATACAACAACGGCTTTACAAATTGTATACGGTAAATATATGTGTACCTACTAAAGAAATATAATCTGTATGATTATGTCTAAAAATTTATTAATATTTTTCATTTAAATTAAGTTACATACAAAGTTTGAATTGTTTAGCTTTACAATGAACAATCTAAGTATTTAAAATAAAATACTTTACCTGAAAACTGAATCAACCTGTGATTATTACTGAATGGAGAAATAAATCAGTAGCATTAACATTCATATGTCAATTCTTTATTTATATATACTAAACGTAAATATTCCTGGAATTATTACCGACACTGTTTACACCAAAAAATCCATAAAATGTTCTATAGATACATAATAAGGTCATCAACAAATTCTTAGCAAACCTTAATAAAACAATGGATACGTAAGTGGAACGCTATTGACTCGGAACTAGTTAAAGTATCGATCACTACAGATAAGCTTAGATAAGCAACTTATCGCGAATATCTAACGATACGTTTGCGTGTTATACAACAAACCACATATACCTACGTATCGGGAGTGACTCATTCTGTCGTCTAAAAATAAATAGAATAAAGTTAAAAAATAGCTGATCTTCAGACAGCTGATATGTTTAATACAATACCTAAGAATCCTCTAGATGCAAAGAAAGAAAGTAAATCCAAATCCAAATCAATTTTGGAGCTTGGATACCACACACAGAAACGCAAAAACTAATAACATATTTTATGTAATAAATACCTAAGTATTCAAACTGCGGTGGCCGCCAAAAGATGGCGCCACAAGTTTCTAAATCACGCTATCGAAGTTTTCTCAACAACTTGTATACATATAATCTCCAAGTTGAGATTGTCTGGGCATAATCACCTAACCTGGCAGGAAAGCAGCCTTTGCCAAAAAATATTAAATTTTCTACAATAATTATTCGAAACAAAATACAAATCAGAAATTAGATTTGACGCCAAACTCAAAACTTCTATAGTTCGTTTAAATGTATTTTTTAACACAGTTTGAAAAGTGAGCGTATTTGGCTATTATCAAGAAGACGTGTATTCGGCTGAATTTTCTTTTAATTTAGTAGATACTGATGACTCGACATCTTTATATCTACACGTTACTTGTTAACTCAATTCTGGGTAATTGACATCTGAATTATAAAAAGTCACGTATTTGATAGTTATCTACAGCAGTTGACACATTCGGTATTTCGAAACTGATTTTAAAATAACATCTGTCCTTTTATCGCCTTTTTCGGATTGGTAATTTCTTAGTAACATGTGTAAGTTTTTATTGGAAATTACTTTCTTTGTATCGAGCATATGAATTACGTATAACATATATTAGAATACAAAACACATGTTAAATTAATGTAGCCACTGTCATACAATGATGTGATTAAATCTCACGATATTGTAAAATTCACTATTTATTTAATGATCATATTTATACAACCTATTTAGACTACTTTAATAACAAATCTTTAATAGATTTAAGAAACATTTATAACTTTTAATACAATTCCTCATATCTTACTAAATAGCTAAATACATAGTTTCAAATGTAGAGGAATTAAATTAAATTAATTTTGTCATATTATGGTATCTCGTGTCTTTTATCTGGTATCATTTTTATGGCAGTTTGTACCGTTATTCCATACACAGCACTCTGTCGTGTATATTTTAACATTAATTGAAGAAACCTAACACATAATCTGATCATAATATCTTCAATCTTACTTTTACTTATTCATGATCCTATTTGCTTGAAGGGTTTCTTTAAAAGGCTACTTATTTCAACAAAAATGGTAAAGAACCATTTATCTAGCGTATGCATAATTATGAACATAATTTCAGATATAAATTTACTTTCCACCGCGTCAATGTGTCGAACATAATTATGCATGCCGCCGGTAAATTTGCACTCTCATTATATTCTCCATTAATTAATTAATATTTATCAGACGTTAACAGCAGTTAAATTATTAGATTATTGGTTGCCGGGTGACATGGCGCCTAGTCAGGATGTAGTTACTTTTAAGAATACAAATTATATACACGCAAATCATAGACTGAAGTACAGAACATTAGTGAAGAACTATTTAATTTAAATACAATGGAAATAATGTATAGGTTCAAAGATCTATGTAGATGTCGCCGGCACTCTATGTGCCAACTGACGGTGTAAATCTGCCAGCCATGCCATGACCATGACCATGCCATGACCATTTTACTCATATTCAATCACGCCTATGTGCCTCTGACCTACCTAAAGCCCACATAAGCAAAGGACATAATTATTTATTTATAATTAATCGCTGCTACTATGAATATATGCCTCAAAAATTAGTATAAATATATAAATGTTGGTATTTTTGCAAGTTCTTAAAGTGTAAATATCTAGTAATTTTTACTGTTAAAAATGTACTGGATGCTAACTGAAAAGTTTTTAGCAATATGTTTGAATTACAGCTTTTCGTTTCAAAAAAGTGTCGTTCAAATGCTAAAATCTAAACTTATACTCTAGGTACCGCCACTCTGACTATGTAAAATCATTCTATATTTATCACTATTAAACAACCCAACCAATGACTAAATCTTGACACTATGTAATACTGAGAGGGTTTATCTTATTAAGTCTTCTTCTAGACCTTGGGAGAGCAGCAACTCTATGTAGTTAAAAAGTACAATTTTTCCATCACATCTGAACACTGTTGACTATAATTTTAAAATTTATGATTGAAAACTTTTCATAGCAACAATTGTTTGTTTACTTAAAGACCGTAAAGCATTTAAGTAAACAAAATTTAATTTTACGGTTTTGATCAAAACAATATTTGTGGACAAAGAGACTCAAATAAATCTCAACCAAGTAAGGTCAGTGCCAGATAAGTTGCCGCTAAGATACGGTCTGACTCACGCGCCGGTTCATCTGCATAAAGTACTTATGTTAATTTGTACAAGCCACGAATAAAATATGACAACTGAGCTACTTGCATAGAATATACACATCTAAGGAAAGAATACACATATAAGGAACGTACATGTACCATAGGATACAAAATTTAACGAACTCTACATTGCATTGCTTGAGTAATTTTATTTTATTTTATTTTTATTTGGGAAACATACAATATTTAATACACACAGTAACTTTCACATAGACATAACAAAAATCAGCAAAGTTTCCACTGCTAATAAAATATATTTTTTAACCGACTTCAAAACCGGAGGAGGTTTCTCAATACGAACGTGTATATGTTTTTTTATTGAGCTCATTTTTCATATACGCTTAATAACATCAAAATTTAGCCTTTATATTTTAACATCTTTATAGAGTTAATATCACTGTTTAAATTATTGTTACCTTTTATGTAACTTCTTTATGCTGGAAAACAGCTATTGAGCTTTCCCTCTTTAATAATGGTTAATACAACAATACGAATGGTTTGTCGTACAAAAGTTTCATTTCTTTGGATTACATTTCATACAAAGTCCAACTTATGTTCTGTATATACATATTACTCGTACATACAATACCTAATTTTATCATTGCATTTAACTTTAACAACTCTACTTACATATTACTTGGTAAATAGTAATGGATACTAAAATGACTAGCAAGTTGAAGTGGCAATGGGCTGGCCACATCTGTCGAAGAGCCGATAATCGCTGGAGTAGACGGCTCTTGGAGTGGAGACCGCGTCTAGGCAAACGTAGTGTGGGACGCCCTCCTGCAAGGTGGCGCGACGATCTGCGCCGGGCGGCGGGAACTAGCTGGATGAGGAGAGCCGAAGATCGGGCTCAGTGGCGTGCCTTGGGGGAGGCCTATGTCCAGCAGTGGACTAATGTGGGCTGAAGATAGATAGATAGATACTAAAATGACTCAATGCAATGTCCGTTGTTGACACAGGATATATGTGGATAATATAACATATATCTTAGTAACCATGACAATTTTACAACGTCTTGCAGTAATGATTTGTTAAGATTGACGGTAATTATACGGCTAGTATGTTCATGTATCTTCGGCTGAGTATTATTATATACTAATTACTGAGTATTTTTACCCGACTGCGGAGGGTTAGAAGACGTGTTTTTCGAACATGCGTGTGTCTCGTTATCTCATTCTTGGAGACGCTTCGAGAGAAATGGGTGGACGGATTTGAACATATTAGGTGTCGTTGGATTCGTCTTAATTGTGGGAGTGACAGAGGCTACATTAATTTCGTTTTTATTTATTTATACAGCTAAACAGCCGGGGCTTTATTTTTTTATTAATTGTAGTCTTTATTACTCGGGGGCAAGTAGCTTTTCATTCGTTCAGTAGATCTACAGATTACCCACAAACAAAATTAACGACTTTGTAACGTTAGTATACAAGTTTAAATAAAATTATACAGTAGAAGATCTTTCCTACGCAGATTGTACTATCTACAAAATATGAAATCGTAAAACGGAATGAAATATTTTATAATGCAATACCCAGCTTCCTTACTTAAACTCAGCTCAGAACGTTTTTCGAATCTACTCAGGAACATTATCTTTTCTGATAAACCTTTTTATATATTTTTTTTAAAGTCCGGTCAAAAAATAATATAATGAATATTTAAACCAACTTACAAAATGTTTATTTTCGAAAAAGACAGACAGACGCTCAATATTTTTTTCGAACTACGAGTAGGTTTACATGTTCACTGATCTAGATACACCAGGCTCTTTATGATCAAACGAGAGATTTTTATATTGCACTGTTACGATATATGCTTTTCGCTTGGCAACGTACCTTAGATAGCTAGCTATGAGGTTAGAATTTATTATCTTATCTGATGTACTTAATTATAATTGGTTTTGAATGCACTTGCATGCAAATTTTCATACCACCCGAGAAATCTGGAGAGAGCGTGCGCGTTCAAGCAAGAAATGTGGGCAGTTTATTGATGCTATCCATACGTCAATACGCTATAAACAATACATTTATGTTTTGCACGAAATATGACTGGTAAAAAGATAGGTATTCAAATCGTAAAAGTGAACGTTAAAAATTATTTATCGGAAAATCGAAGAAACATAGATGTAACCCCGTTTATTAAATATAATTAGAAATTAGAAATAGGTACCTACTTATTGCATTAAAAAAAATCCGTCAAATTTTCTTAATTCTCCATTGCCATTTATTTGTAATATTACCTCTGTTATCAAAAATATATAAAATAACATACACAGAATGGATTAAAACTACAGTAACGATTAATTATTATTAAAACCACCCGTACAGACACAAATACTTATCTGAACATACGCGCTTAGACCCAAAACAGGCAACTAAATTTATCGTGTAGATGTCCGCCAGGATGGGAATCGAATCCGAGACCTACCGACCTCTACAGTAAACCGGTTTGGTAACCATTGAGCTACGACTCATAATTAATTAAATTTTAACGCATAAATGTTGCAGCAGAGAAATTTGCAATAGGTCATATTTGATTATTAGCTGTTATGAAATTTGCAATTGATATATAGAAATATATGGAATTAATTTAGATTAGATTCCAATTAAAAAAAATCCCATTCCTTCAATGTTCATACACATCCATTTAATATTTTCCAGAGTGCGATCCTCATGAGCGACATAATCTAAAGACGCAATAATACGGGCTTTAAAAAAAATCCGTTCCCGGCAATGAGAAATGAGATTTTTCCAAAAATCTATATGTACACTTTTAGGCTCTATCAATAATTGCCCATTGAGTCTACTTAACATTTTCGCTATTTATTATCTTTAAGGAATTGTCCATCTAAGCCCAGTTGAAAAATCACTCTCTATATTATTGTAATTTGCGTTAAGCCTTTTGATAAATAAATGTTAAAGGACTTTTACGACCACAAATTGACTCACAAATTACCACAGACTTTTGACTATACACCTACTGGTAACTAAATCAAAGAGACTCATCGGCAAAACTTGTGGGGTTAAGACCTGACTATGTAAGGGAGTCTGACTAATATTGCATTGGCTATACGTAAATGCACTATCGTTTAAATCGGCGCACAAAAAGTGGCCTCTACAGCCGGCAAGGCTGTCAGGCCGGTTTTCAACCTGGTTCGACTAAATTTAATGTAAGTGCTTCGCATATTGCAGTTAAGCCTATGGTTTCTACAAATAGGCGATTTATATTAAATTTCTTAGTACTTACAATTTCACAAATAACAATTGGATTGAAATGTTTACCAAAGTTATTAATGATTTTAGTACAAACATATAGTTACCTACTTAACTTACCTTCTTTTATTTTACAAATAATTCCGAAAAAATATCATATAAACATTCATTCTTAAGAGATATTTTAGTCAAAATGAAATTTTAATATGAGGGCAAAAATCTTGCAATTGCAAATTGCTAATAATTGATCAAAAAAATAGCGGCCCTTTCGAGTTTTAATGTATCCTTTATTTCAATTTGGAACCAAATATACTCTTTCATAAGATTTCATTGAAATCAGTTGGGCAGTTTCGCAAATTAGCGAACACAGTAACGCGTGTTTTTCGTAGTGTTCGTGTGTTCAAGAAGTGATTTCTTGCTTTCTTGCCTTTTTGTTTTCCGCAAAACGTCTATTTAAAAATTGATTTACTGCAATAGAATTGGAAAAAAACACCAGAATAGGTCAAAAAATATTCCTGTCCGTCATGTGTGAAACCTGAAAACACTGTAACTTGTGAAAAAATCCATCATTTGAATTATTTTTTTTTTTTTAATTCTAATCGACGATTGTAGGTCACTGAATGCGAATGATTAATTAATTCAGTGTCGTTTAATTGTAATTAATAAAAAACGAAAACTACAAGACTGTATATCTATAGATATTATGTACATTTATTCCACCAGGGGCGCTTGTGCAGTACCTTCTTCCTACTACAGCTGTTTTTTCGGCAATTAATTTTGAACGACTTAAGTTTTTTTTTTATATATATATTTCATAATTAAATGAGCATTATGTTTATATTTAGAATCTAACATTGCGGTGAAGAATTGTATGCATCCATGTCAGAATTGAGTGCAAGAATTTAAATGAATCCCATGTAATATATTACTTAAAACTTGTATGTCACATTGATAGAGTATAAATATAGAGTCTACTAAATATATCACAGTATATTTATATTAATTGCATTCATTATCTCATCCAGCTGCATACGAAACCGGTATAAAATCATTTCTCAGTGGCAGGTGTATTAAAAAGGTTAGTTAACGTGACTGTAAATATTTACCTACCAGTTTTAATTATGGCAAACCTGTAAATACTATGGGTGGCAGTGACCACTTAACATCAGGTTGCTTACATCCTCGTTTGATACTTCAACGGATACGAAGAAATTTATTATAATTATATAATAATACTAGCTGACCCGGTAAACGTTGTGTTGCCATATAAATAAAAAAAAATTAAGGGTGAACAACCTTTATCACTTAGAGGTATGAGAAATAGATAGTAGCCGATTCTCAGACCTACTGAATATGCATATAAAATTTGGTGAAAATCGGTAAAGACGTTTCGAAGGAGTACGGTTACTAACATTGTGACACGAGAATTTTATATATAAGATATATAAATCCTGTGTCTATATTATTATGTTCTTACACAATAAAAATAAAATATAAATATATACCATCATACATATTTGTAACGGATTGTTGCGAAGTAGTTTTAATCTTAACTTAATAGCATGGATTTCTTGCAAAGTAACGCCTGATACAATTAACACAAATCAGAACCGCTCATACAATTTCGATAAAATATTGTGAATTGTGTTTAGCTTAAAGATACTTTTGAACCAGACTGCTGCTATTAAAATAACTGCGAAGTATCTACATAAATATCACAGGCGTGGAAATCATTTACCTAATCTATTCGATTAATACGCTTAATAAATGGTCCCCAATAAGTTTTTTGATCGAAATAGGTGGATCGAATACGAATAGAGTCAGAAGACAGATGGAAGCAAAACATATGCCCGTAAAAGGAATCCAAATTCGTTAAACCAGTTTCCCAACGAACTTCTGATACATTTAAGTCGAAGGTCATTGAGTGAATCATCAACATTTTATCGTATACTTTACATGCATTATTTGAATTCTCCAAAGATTTAGATCTACATTTTTGAGAACAATCTCAAATATTCTACGCGTTGAGTGTAATATTGTGGTAATGCATAACCACTCATGATTGCCATAATGACCTGCCAAGCAGACGAGTCTGGATTCGATCCCTGAATAGGCAAGGCTCCGAACCTCTCTCTTTGTGTATTATTTGACTCATATATTACATAATGTATCATTAATTTTATTTGAGTTTTAATAAAGTTTTAATTATGTACGTGTGCACATAATTTTTAATCGACAGTGTGTGGAAATCTGTGCTACGTTGTAACTCCATATTTCACAACGTCTTAATTACCACGCTTTCAACTATTATCTTTAAAATCGGAATAAGTAGCCAGCCTAACAGTAAAATGCTTTTTCATTGTTCACAATTGTATCGAAGAATATCAGACTTTTGTTTTTACGTATGTTTTATGTTATGTAAGATACTTAAGCGAAATTACATTTTTTTATATTACTTTAATTATTATAATGTTTCTGTTATATTTATTATTGTAACAAATCTTAAAAATAAATATTCTAAAATTACATTGACTTGTCGGGAAGATTTGAGTCGTAGGGCCCTATCAAACCGTACTAATATGTGATGTCATCAATACTATGTAGATAATAATACATACACGCAACCCACAGTAAAACAAAGCACACTACGAATCAACACACATAATAAGAATAAAACCCTACTTGCTAGCCTTTTCCACAAATGTTGTAACATGTTTAGCAAAAGTTATGGTGTCGATTTTAGAAGTCGGTGTTAAAAATTCACACTCTATTTTTTTCGAAACGCGCCAAAATAATTACTTATAACTCAACCTAAAAAAAACTGTAAAACGTATAAAGTTACGTCTTCGCTTAATACTAAAGAACTCAACCATGACATTTTCCATGATAGAGATATGGTAAATTAGCCAGTGGAAAGTGGAACGTGGTTTTGTCATATAATTCCGAAGCCGCGAGTAAGATAGCTTAAACATCTTGACCCGGATGTATTCCCGCCATGATGGAAATGACAGCCCATTGTGGCAAATGAAACTAATGAAAGGTCACAACTGACATTTTGACGACCCGCGTGGCGGCGCGGTCACCATAACGATCTGACGCGCAAAGGGTTCCAGATTCGATCCCCAGCCAGACAGCTCTGAACGATGAATTTAGATATCTGTTCTTGATCTGGGTGTTTGTGTATCCGTCTTTGTGTGTGTCCATGATACACACAGGGAATCCTAGTGTGGGGCTGTGAGTGTATAAAGTGTTTATTTATTTATTTAAAGTGATTTAAAGAAGTAACAACCGGTCGAGTTGTCAAACTTTTTTATCATACAGATTTAGCAAATATTATGTAATTGTCACCTGTGGCCCTCATGGGTATTTAGCTGCCAAAATAGGACTGGTTCTGAATCTGATGACTGACTATTCAATAAATAATTATTATATCATATGCTTTTCAGATATTAAATCACAGACACGCAATTATACTGTTACAAAAATTCCACCACCACTGATCCATATTTTTAATAAAGAGTTCTCGAAGACTGATCCGCAGTTTGATCTGCGGAGTTCGTCATTCATAAATAATCCTTCTCATGCTGAAAGAAGATCCTTGAATTTATGATGTTGACGATGAATTCTGATCATACAGACTCGTCTGTTCTCTTTCTTTTAAATATAGTATTTAAACCCTGAAGACATTAGTTATGGATGCCGTAGCTCAGAAAATTAAATTCACTCACGAGCTTACTTAAAAATAAATTATCATCAGTTTAGCATAAAACTCAAATAAAATTTTATGTACCCATTAATTTTAAATACTTACATGTACGTGTTATAGTTTTACTCTTCTGTAAGTGAGTTTAAAAACATAAATCATACTGACGCAGAAAGAATATTCAACGAAGAAAAGAAAATCAAACAACAGATGCTCTTCATCTCGTACACACGCGACTATGCTTCAGTGGTTGTCTTGTTAAAGCTAATTAGAAACACACATCTGTCGTCGCTTAAATTGAGAGATTTAATATTGCACATATATATTTTTGACGCTATTAGTTTTATGTAGGTAATTTTAATACATAATTGCAGTCTGCAGGAATTTTGATTTGCAGTAAAGAAAAGTATTCTGATACCATCAACAAGTGTAAAGCATTTTTACGTTTCGGTGAGACTTGAGAGGGTGTGGATCTCAGCTAACTCACATATGACGCGATCATTAGTCCTCATGAGTGGGAACGCATCTGTAATTCTGTATGGATTTCAGATTACCTGCTCTTCATGGAGTTGCATACAGATGTCAATGGTTGGAAGTGAACTTATCATGAGGTGGTCTGCATGCTCGATTACAACTTCGATCTCACAAAGTAATCCAGTAAATTCAGTAACATTGATATTTCGAGGGATTCACTTGATGTGTCGTGACGATTAAGATTGTTACTAGTCCATATTGTTCCTACTTATTATAATCTATCTTTCTAGTCTAACCCAAATATGTTCATGTGTCAATGCAGATGCATATTAACTATTGGCTTCTTTTAACGATTAAATGTTTATCACGTTATGTCATATTATGATAGGTGTTAACGATATATTCCATTATTGTCATGAAGTCAGTTAATTACAAAGAGAATTTAGAAACCACAAACAAAATTACAAAATCATTTGGCCGCATTTTCATGTTTTCACTAATGTAATCAATTTCACATTGAGATTTCTCTCTTAAATGCGGGTTATATGTTGTAATACAAATAAATAATTTGCAGTAATGGAACAATTTATATACGTAGGTTAATAACTACATAATTAGTATTTTACTTTAACTACATAGTTAGTATATTACTTATGAAATATTATTGTGTAGTTCGTAGAACTCTTCGTGGTTTGACTCCGGAGGCACCACAAAAAGGTTATTTATTTGTACCTACCTTATAACAGCGTAAGATTTTTTGATTTTATTTGAATTATGTGGTAAGGGATACGAGGCGTTGAAACTTATTCAATAGTGGTAGCAACGCCCCTACCACTGACTAGGTACCACTACCTACCACTGGTAGGACTTAAATTCTATGTGATGTAAATAACACTCACAGTAGTCACATACCATCAGGTGGACTGCATGTTTGATTGTTACTTCGTTAGTATAATAAACAACAATTAATAACGTCATTATTTCTCAGTATTTCATTTAAACTCGTCTCAAATTTCTAATCATTATTTATAATTAATAAAGGTACGCAGGAAATAATAATATACTTTAACACATAAAAACTGTAAATCATATCTTATCATAGTTTTTTAATTAGTACCTTCCTTGAAGTTTACTGCTATTTTATTGCACAATATTACAAAAGAAGTGTAAACAGTGCATTTCAGTCATAACGCGCGTTAATTGTAGATAATTAAGTCATTGAACTACTTTTTACTGGGCAAGTTCCGCAGACTAAAATGTTCGTAAAATAATTTTTATACGACTGGGATATTCTGTTTCTTACTTCTATATAGGTCATTTGCCTGTTTAAAAATATGCCGATTAAGATGTATAACTTATCATCTCTTACATACTCTTTCAGCGTTTTCTAATGCTGTAGCCGTATCCTAGATTTATCTGTAAAGTTTACGGATAGTAGAGACGAAGATAAATATATCAATAATACCTTTATAGTACCTAAGCTTTTACAAACCAAAGAGGTTTTTCAACACAGCTATAGATCGCATTTTGACAAGATTTTCATACAAAAACATTAATCCATTTTTTGGCATCGGCTTTATGTATTTACACATTAACTACATCTCCAATGGATTAGCGATTGTTCAGAACAACTTATTATCTATTAGTGATATTAAAATGATAATTCCAAAGTAATGATGTTTTTTTGTAATACGCATAGGTACATTTTGTATGCCAAAATTCAGTCATTCAATTACAATTTGTCAGTAATTCGCGGAAGGTAATTTAGAAACTCAATGCATCCACATTACCTCCTCTACCTGCAGAACATGTTTTCATAGTTATCAGAGTATGTCGTAATAATTACTGACGACAGAAAAACTGCCGTCGCCGCCATTTCCATCCGCATTGCTACTAACCACATCGTCATTTTCTATTGGCTGATTGTTACCAAACAACCCAAGCATTCATTTATCATCCACGTTTTTCAACCAACAATAAATCAATTTGTCAGGAAACTATCATATAATAAATGCAATCATTCATTTACTAAGTGAGCGTAATTTCGATATAATTTGTTCCAAACAAATACAAAGCTAACCAGAACAGTAAGCGGACTGCATCAACCTTATTACGTCGCCAGATGGCGTGGCGCGCTTCAATAGGTGCACCAAAATCTATCAGCTACGTTGAACTCGCTTCGATTTGTTAACCTGACGTAACAGCGAATGGGAAACTACTGAAATTTGTGTAACGTAGTGTACTACGTAACTTTAGGCCTATTGAAATTGTACACAATTCATTTTTCCGAAGCAATCTACTTGCACAGTTGACCGAGGTGGCCACGACGGGGCGTTAGCGACGGCACCAACTACCGTGAACAAACATTGAACAAGCACGCACTGCGCTCCGACAACTTGCCGCAACATTCTTAGCGTAAAAGTTAACGTGGATGGTTTACTCTATGTAATTTGCGATGTTCGAGTTGATATTTCTAAGTTTTCCCGATGAAAAACTAAGTGCGAACGATACATTTGATATTTTGAGTTTCGACTGTTTCTTTAACAATGTGCTCTACTAACGTTTCGACAGCGGCTTCCGCTAAGTCAGTGGAGTTTGGGAAATTCCTGCAAGGCGCAATCATTAGTGAGTATGAAATATTCTTACATAATTTCACTTTTAATTTTAGTCATTTTATTTTCATTCAGTTTTAATATTTTTTAAACTCTATTTATAAAGTTTTCTACTCTTCTTAAAAAGCAATCACTACGCGATAAAATAGCAAGTTTTTAAAGGATTTCAAAAATATTTAAAACGTTGACAACAGTATATTTATTTCTCCCGAAGCATACTACCAGATTTCTCGATAAACTTGATAAAAAAACTTAAGCGAATTGCAGCTCGTCCTTGAAATAAGTTGTATTGAGTTTTTGAACAAGCTTGCTTCAGGTGAATGAACGATAATTACCGAAGTTCTACCGGTTTAATACTTATTAAAAGACGAATTTCTATGTCTTTTTTGCATATTACTATTAAAGGGAAAATAGATATCTTGATCGTAAAAAGTCATCATCACCAGTACTGTCCATCTCTTTGATTTACTTTCAAAAGAAGAGCATATGGTCCATGGTAGCCAAGCGTGGCATGGTAGACTTCACACACATTAGAGAACAATGCAAGTAACACCCAGGCAAGGTTTCCTTTTCGGTTAGAGGAAGTGAAAATTAACAATAACAAAAAATCTACGATACACGGATTCGTACAAATCTTGGATGAAATCTAAAAGTGAGAGGCCGGACCTTATATGATTGGGCAATCAGTCTACTACCTAAAGTTATATGATTATTCAACTACATAATAATTATATAAAAGTAGACTACAGCAGACACGAACCAATAAAAATCATCACAATTTAATATAGTACTTTATTTGAATAATAGGTACTTAACCGAAATCATTTCAGCATGATTTATTGTGATATTTAATTAAAGGTGTACAGTCAATTGTTTACAAACAATAACAACACGCAAATTCTGTGGCAGTTCGTTGTTTTTCCCACTATTCAATTTGCTTTTATGTGCCGTGAATTTAACACTGAACGTATAAAATGCAATTTGTCAATATTGCTCAGAAATTAATTTAGAAACCAAATGTAAGAGACCGGATACGTATACCAGTGCAATTAAAAATGCTATATGCTACAAAAACATTTAGTTATAACTCTTGGTAATTAAATTGTTATGTGTACATACTGTTCGAGAAAAAATTAGGTACTCGAGTGTATTGAAACAAACTTCAAGGCTATTCTTTACCTACACAATGCCACTTTAGATGTAAACTAGTTTTTAAAGCAAAAACATCGTACCTTCAATGACTTAGGTATCTTGTAACTACTTCTGTATACCGACCTCGGTAATAGTTACCTTCAAATTCGAACACTAGTCTTGACTAAGGTTACTTAAATAATAGATAAAATTATTAAAAAAAATACCTCACTTAGTTGCACTACTACTACTACTAGTTCTGTATACATAAATGTTTATTTCATAAATTTAATTAAAGTAAACAAAATTATTATTACAAATGTACTTTAAAAATAATTAAATAATCTATAATTTCAAAATAACGACAATTAAAATTACTATTTTGACGATATCATTTTATCTATTATATCGCAACTACTTTATAACAATGCATACAATCTTCTATGTGATAAGTAGGTATAGTCCACGTAAACTGCTAGTCCACACTGAATATAGAAATGAAAATCGCGTCGCCATAGCAATTTGTATGAGTACACCTGCTAGCAACAACTTCAAAGCGCACCAGCAGTTATATGACGCGGACTATAACAATATAATTATTAAAACAACACTTTGTAAACACATAGCTTAAGATACTTATATTTCTTCCACCGAGACTCCTTTGCCCTGAACAGACAGAAATATGACTATAGTCTATACAAACACTTAAACGCAGGCTAGAAATCTGAATTTACAATTGAAATATCTGCGTAACCCATAGATTAGTAAAGATACTCGCTACCTTGAAATTGAACAAGTTTTGAGAATTGAAATAGTTGCGTAAAAAAGTTTTGCCACGTCTCCGTGCAACAATGTCCCTAAAATATTTGAAATAATTATTTATTAATTATGTAAATTACGCAGTATTAGTTATTTATTCGTAAATTTTCTCTAAAAATGTTTTTATTTGACAAGAATTCAAAAAAAGAACTTACTAATAAGCCGTTTGTGGCTTCATTTAATTTCAAGGCGGCAAAGTATCTTTACTAATCTATGCCTAAAATATGTACAATTTATCATATAATGAAGTACTTAATAAATTTTGCACGTCCATTATTTTTTTTATAAATTAAAATAGTGTTTTATATTAAACCACGTAATTCTATGGCTGGTTTTTAGAAAACAATGCAAAAAGTTTAACTTTGTTATACCTGTCTGGAGGTGTCTGCCGTTGTTTTAGGCGTCTGAATGTTTCTTAATACGTTACGGGAATCACATTGTAATAATTATCTAAATAATTTACTACAAGAAAAGTAAATACATTTTCAACTGCTATACTAGCTATACTAGCTATTAATTTAAAAAATTATAGGTAAAGGTTTATTAGTAAAGATAATAAATATTAAGAAAAACCGAGTTTAATGTACCTGATTTAACAATATGTTTATTGTAGACCAATCTTACGTCTCTACCGTAAGAAAAAATCATTCTTGGCGAAATAAGCGATTGTACTTACTCAGTTAACAAGATTGTGCGTTCTCGCAATATTACAGTAAGAAGCAGTTTCTTGTATTCTTGTGCAATTGTTTTGTATAGTCAGCTACTTTGCTCATTTTTTGCTCTATTGTTAGAACGATAGAGTTCACAGGAATTCATCGATTTATTTTAGGTCACTGACTGCGTCGAGTGTTGCAATTAGGTATTTGTTTAACTAAACCTGAACCACGGTTAATACAGCGCAACGGTTACTGGTTATATGATGTAAATTTGTATTTATTTCGTGCGATATATTTGTATGATTAATATTTGTGCGTTTTGTGTAAATACGTGGATGGTCTGGTAGTGCAACATAAGTGAGGTATTTTTTTAATTTTTATCTATTATTTAAGTAACCTTACTCAAGACTTGTGTTCGAATTTGACGGTAACTATTACAGACATAGGTAATAGTTACCGACAAATTCAAACAAAGATTTTGGTATTTCTTTACTGCCGTCGTAGCCCTCACGTAGTATCTTACTGTAACAGCACGGCGATGTCGCGGGCAATGTGACCTAAATGCTTTAATGTATAAATGTTTGGGAACTTACCTACCCTGCTCACCTGGCGCAGTAGCACCAATGTATATTACATTTCATTGTCGTTACAATTATTTAACTACGTTGCCGGTGACATAGATAAATCGACATTGTGAAATAATATCGTAATGTAGGTATGTGTGTCTAACACAGCAAAGAGTTCCTACGTAATATTTTATTGTATTAAATAATATACCCCACATAAGGGCGACCACCAGCACGCGGGCCGTATGCGGAACGCCTCGGCAGGATCTGACATGGATACGAATTTAGGTAGCGACCAAATTTCATATGAAAAAAATTGGACGTTAGAGGGTAGAACGTTTGGGACTACACGGACAGAGGGTAGGCCAATGCTATATAAAAACTATTATATCATTGGGGCAGGCAGAAATCTTCTACTGGTCGACCTATTTCGTAAAATAATACTATAAAAGGTATAGCTACTAATCTATGGGTATAGCATAAAATCTAAAAGTAACTAAAACAACCATATCATCACCAAATAACTGAAATATTACGATTGATGTTAAAAATTACCGCTTTTGTCACGGTTAGTCTTGGAAACTGCTAAACCAATGTTTACAAGACTTTCACTCAAAGACAGAAGTCCTTGCATTCTTCTTTCGATTACAGACATCGCGCTATAAAGTTTGTTTAAAACATTATTATTTTACGAAATTATTATAAAATAGGTATATATATATATATATATATATATATATATATATATATATATATATATATATATATATATATATATATATATATATATATTAAAAATACAACAAGATATACATAAAATATACACGACTTATGAAAACAGATTATTAAATAAATTATAACCATAAACAATAATGCTTAACATGGAACAACGACTGTATTGCGTTATCTGTGGTACTTTGTTTTGTTTTGCTACGATATGCTTGTACCAGCTGTTTGATTATTCCAGCACACTACGTGAATGAGAAAAACTAAAGAAAATGAACAGAAATTGTGGCAGAAAAATAGCGGAATTTCACGATGAGCACTGCTGCGCGGGAAATGTCATCGGTAATTTCCGCCGCGCGTCTTCACTGCGCTTGCGCGGTGAAAAAATGGTGCAACGATCGCCTTTAGCTACTAGAAAATTAATTCCAATAATCACGGAAAATACTATTCCAAAGTCACGAAGCGATGGCTCTCGTCTACCGGAGCCTAGCCATCGCCCGCGGAGCCACGTAAGTAACATCTGTTGAGCCTCGTAATGACCAATTGCATTATTGCCCCGACGGGGTCTAATTTAAGCGGAGCGTTTAATTAAAATGAACTATAGTAGACATATAATATGTATATGTGAGTGTGTAAACCTACTTCTTTGTATTCTATTTTTAAACCCAGCTACGTTTTTCGATTTACAGAAAAGACTACTCAATCTTGGATTGCAGTCAGTATTGTTATGTTGTTGTTTTAGTAGCAATATGACGCAAAATTAATACTGTGTTCATTTTTTTCACAGTCATTCAATTCAAACAGTCAAATCAAGCCCAAAAAATCCTGCTTGAAGACCCCAGATAGCCCCTACATGGATAGGAAGTTGAGTATGACCGACTCTGCTCATACTCCACCGGGTTCTCCTGAGGATCTGCCAGATGATGAGTCTCTCCACAGTTATGGCAGTGCAGCTACAGCAGCTTCCATTGAAGCTGGCTATGCACCATTCAATGGCACAACGTTTAGTGGAAGATCCATGCGATATGTCCTCCACTGTTCATCACATGCCGGTCTCTCGGGAGATGAGTATCTCACGCCTACACAGCGTGCCCAGAAGCAGATTCGCCGCCTTAAGGCCCTCCTTAGCCAGGCTAAGAAGGATTTGGAAAAGAAGGACAGTGAGATCTTCCACCTTACCAAGGAAGTTGTGGAACTTCGGCTATATAAGGCATCAATATTTTCTCCTGATGAGAAGTCCAACTCTAGCGAGATTGTGACCATACGAGAAAACAATGAAGAGGCATCTATTGATGAAGACAAGTGTAAAGAAACATGTAGATCATTTGACGTCACCGATAGTCCACTGTTTAAAGACACACCAACACGTAGCCGAAATGAAATGCAAGGTTCCTTCACAGACTCTGGACACTTCGATGATCTCACAAATTCGTCACTACACTCCAAAGAATCGGTGCTAATGTTAACTCATGATGCCTCTTGCATGACTGAAATTGGGGACAGTGATATGGAACGTCGTAACCTGATCGCATATTATGAGAAGAAAATAGAAGATGTTATGAGGGCTCATGTGGGTGAAACACAAGAAATGAAGAAATCTCACAATGACAAAGTTGAGGCTCTGTTGCAGAAGCTAGCAGATGTAAATACTCGTTATTGTGAACTTCTACCAAACTATGAACAGGCAAAGGAACGGATCCATATGTTGGAGAAGCAGTTAGAGGAAGCAAGCAAGCAGCTACAGGATGAGGAGGGTAGGCACCGCGCCATGTACCTACAAATGTACAACAAGGGAGTGGAAGCTGCTAGATTTGAATTTGGCAAGGTATTATTTACTAGTTTTCATCTTTATAATATTAAAAAGTAGTAAACGAGCATGCAGTTCACCTGATAGTAAGTTGCTACTGCTGCCTACGGGCATAACCAAACCCAGATCAGTTTAGGGTTGTACCTGAGGTCTGCCGCAGATGGTACCTATTGCTAATTGCTACATGAGAGGATTAACCCCTGTTATTAATAATCAAACTATCCAATGTTTTGCCTACTAAAGTTCAATTTTTGACAATTATGTACTTTATATTACAAATTGTCAAATTTTGATCTTTGGTAGTCAACATTTATGTAAATTGAGTATTACTATCAAGTGATATTAATACTCGTAAGTTAAAATGCCTAAGATAAATATATCTCTCTTACCACATTACCATTACCATAATATTATTTACCTTCTGGCTACCAATTAAATCATTTCTCTCAGTTTAGATATCTTTTATCAGGCACATTTTGAAACATTAAAATGCAAATGATTAATAAAAATATACATATCACATAATTATTATTCAAATTTTACCATAATTCATAATAATATTACCTTTTTATATCTCCGTTTGAATTTTAAAGTACAAATACTGTGATTCTTAAACAAAATACCCCCATCATTTCTAATATATTGTTATAATATTAGCATGATTATTATTTGGTTAAAACCAGTAAGAATTTGCATAATTTAGTATTCTTATGTATTAATATAGGCTCATTTAGGCATATCTAATTAAGATAAATTCTTTGTGTAATACTAATTTTGATAATTACAGGAAGGTGATATTGACCCAGACAAAAGCCAGCTAAGTCGAGTGTCGGTTGAAGAATTACTCGAGCAGCTACAAATCACACAAACCGAGCTCGAGAATGTCAGGGTATGACGACCATTTGATTTTAAGCTTACAATCTAACCATACTATCCTTTGGCTAACAGTGAAAAATTCCTTAAACTTTGTAGATTGCTACAAAGACAATTCTGTAATTCTCCTGTACGAATGCTAACATTTTCCTATTTGAGATCTATGTTTGAAAAACATGTGGCATTTTGAATAGAAAAGAACCATTTACTAAGAAATAACCAGAACATTACTCATTTTTGAGTAGAGTGAGCGTGTAGTTGCTATTAACAGAATCGGCTTTAACATGTAGTGCATTGCAGGATACGGCATTCACAGCGGACCGAACAGCAAAATCACAAGTACTTCTAAGTGCAAAGGAGGCTGTTTCTTTATGGGTCCTAGGAGCTCGAAAGGTTGGAATCTTATACCCAACAGGCGCATTACTTACATGAAATTTTTGTTTATAATTTATATTCTTACACGTTGCTTAAACGCACAGGTTATGCTATGTAGAAACTTTGGCGTAATTAGCTCTTTTATGCTACGTAATGTTCTTACAAATTAACGTTACGTAACGTAATCATTGACATATTGCATGCATGTTTTATATTAGTGTACATCAAGCTAGTCATAATGTTTTTAAGAAGTTTTGAAGTAAGATTTCTATACTATTTTACACGCTAGCTATGGCCGCCGTGGTTCCATACAATGTCTAAAGTAAGGTCCTGAATAATAATATGGTTTTACAAAGTACATATTTGAATTTAATTAGTTAGGTACTTTTCGTAATTCATTTGATCATACAGATCCTTTGAATAATACTTATTTTTTAGTAATAACAGTTGTTTTTTACATTTATGACATTTTAGTTATTTACCCTTTGATAAGACTCATCAAAGGTTACCATACGTATACCCTATAGTAAAAAACATCCAGTAAGGCGATATAAAAATACTTTTGCTTTGAATAAATAAATATTGAAATAAACCATTAATGCAATATGTCTCTTATTTTAGGAGAAAATTTGGGGATGGATTGGTTTGGGGCTCACAATATTATAAAAACTTTATTATTAATTTATTAACATATTGAAATAAGGGAAATTCTTTGCATGGTAATATGCATAATTATAGGTATCATAGTTTAATTATATTATTGCTTATGCATGATAAACTAGAGTAAAATAATTTTTATTATTTTTATTTGCTTGTCGAGCTTCCTATATCATTACTAATACCTGTACGAGACCAGGCAAATCAGATTATTTCGATATATCTAACAGGTTACAATAGATTAAGATATAGGTTAGTAAAGATTCAGAATTTTATTGATAGATTTATTTATTATCTTCAAAGCTAAACCAAACCTAGAATGGCAGTGGATTTTTATTGTATAATATAGGAGTAGACGAGCATGCAGATGACTGATGGTAAGTGGCCACTGCCGCCCGGCTGTAATCAACCCCAGATAGGATTAAATATCCTTACCAGAGGGCGACCACAGATGCACCGCTACCCCTGAGGACTCAGCTGGAACGCCTCGGAAAAGTATGTCTCCCTTACCACACCCTTCAAACCCGAACAGAGCAGCGCTTAAAACTACTGAGGCGGAAATAGGTGTGGCGGTAGTGCCGCCGAAGTTGAACCACAAAGGGTTCTTCCACCTTCAAAATACAAACACATTAATAATAAAACGTCTTTGATTCTTAATATTCAATACTTTACTGGTATAACCAGTAAGTGGATGGCATTAGTTAAGTAGGCCTTATGTTATATCATGTCTACGATTTACATAATATTTACTGGTCTCTCCAGAATAAGTATGGGCGTGAGAAATTATTTGCCAACCTGTTCGCACTGGGGCGCGCGAATATTTTTTTCCACTTTTTTAATAATCTCTAGTCTTAAATAACAATGTAGTGTAGTTTAATGCATTATTTTAATTAGGCTTATGTAACTAATCAAATCAAAATAATATAATGTAGACATTTTATATTTCGAAACTTTAATTCGCAAATCAGCCAACTCCACTTTTTGTCAAAATGTTTTTTTATTTATTTTGATTTCCTTCAACGCCATTTACTATCAAAATAAATTAAAAAAAAAACATTTTGACAAAAAGTGGAGTTAGCTGATTTGCAAATTAAGGTATCGATTTATACTAACCTGTGCCAGAGTACATTTTCAGCTTTGCATGAATTCATTTGAAACAGCCTCTTTTGGTTTTGGGTAATTTGCGAAATATTTGTAGTAAATAATTTTATTGGTATGCATTTTATACTTCTATGTGTAAAAATAGGTTTGTATATTTGTAATATAAGTATTTGAAGTTGTGAAAGAAATTTCAACATCATTTTGTTTTTAAAGTGTTTTTATTGAAAAAATCATTTCGTATGAATTGTGATGTTGAAATATCTTCGTACTCTGTAATTATTTTGTAATTTTACATTTTAAAGGTAAACTGGTGGTAACTAATGACTTATTCCTAACCCTACGATTGTAATGTTTCTAGCTTTCATTAGTTTCAACACAATATGCCACTTATAGGCTAGGTATGTAACTTAAATTACCTTACCACATCCTACCGTAGTGTTGCACACAGGAACAGAAGTCGTTTTGAAACTTTTGTAGTTTTAGAGGTGACCTGATGACCCTTTTTACTTTAAAGAGCAAAAATACAGCAGTTTTTTAGCAAACAAGCTTCCATTTCACCTAATTATATGATTTCTGTAACCAAACTCCATATAAAATGGGTTCAGATAGACTTGAAGCCAATCACAGATGCAATGTTACTTCTGAGGACTATGTGTTATGGTCTAATATTATGTAAGTTAGTTAGCATCCACAAACTTCCACCGTGATGCAAGGACTACTCCACGCAAGAAATATTGGCGGCGAAATATAAAAAGAAAATATTTATTATTAGGAATGCTAGCTACTTAATGCTTACCTTCTTGTAATGATAAAAACAAAATTTTATTTTCACTTCCTAAGTTGAATGAACTAAATATTTCAACAATATTTGTATAAAATTAATAATTCTTTTTCCAGGCAATGTACCGTCGTATTGTCGAATCGCAGAAGGGTAGCAAGTCCAATGTGGACCCTGAGGTAACCCTGCAGTTCTTGAAGTCGGCGATCTACTATTTCCTAACTGATCCCGAAAACCATCAAGGACACTTAAACGCGATCGAAAATATCCTTGGATTCACGGAGGCGGAGAAAAAAAATATACGCAAAGCTAGAACGCCGTAGGAAGACTGCTGTGAATGTGTGATATGTTCTAAATACAATGTTGCTACTTAGATAATAATTGTTGCATGACATTAAGTAACAATTGTAGTTAGTATAGATAATTTTAAATGGGGTGCACATTATTTTACCTGCATTATGTACTTAAGTTGTCTCAACGTAGCATAATCCTATTATGCACACGATCATTATTTTGTTTACCACGGTGGTTGTTATCTCTGCGGATTTTAGTAACTTTTGGCTCAGGGTTTTTGAATCGAATTTATTTTATAGACGCTACTCTATGGATTTTTGTGATTTTGTGTAGTTCGTAAGCGCCAAAGAAAAGCATTCCTTTATTAAATTAATTTGTGCAATTTTGACTTAAGATTTTAATGTAAGTGTACAGTGAAGCAGCTACGTTCGTAGCTATGACTATAATTTTAAGTGTTATAATTTTTTTTTATTTCGTTATTTTCCTATTTTGCTATATTTTTTCTTGTTTTGCATGGTTTATAGTTTATATAGAATACACGATACAAGTATTATTGTGGGTGGGTAGGTATGGAAAATATAATTTTCTTTTTATTTCAATAATTTTGGAGATAAATTTTGTGCGACTTAATAATTATGTAGTAGAATCATGTTTTAAGGGCTATCGTTTCTTGCCGTCCGCATACAAGGTTTATCTTCATTCGTTATTGGCGTCCACATATCTTGCCAGTTTAAAAGCTACATCTGTGATTAGTGTCTTCACATAATATTGTTGCATAATAATATAATAATCATGCTATTACTGTTATACATAATTATGTCGTAGAGAAGTATATCAATCAACCTATATTTTTAATCTACTCAGATTGTTACAGAACAGATTAATTTCATAACAAATAAAATGTATTTTACTACTTAACATTGAAAATTGTCAAAAACTAAAGTTATACTGATAACAATGCAAATCTAACCCGTGTCCTAATATAGTTTGAATAACATATTTAGTTGATCACGAATGGTTGTAATTATTGCATTTTATTATGTACCATTGTAATTTAATAAGCAGCGATTTAAATAATTGGTTTTTAAATTACTTAATAGAAGGTTGAAATAACTACATACACCTCAGCATTGCCAATATAAAAATTTAAGATGGTATACTTAAAGCACTCTATACATGGCAATACTCGCGTGTAAAATAGCTGAAAAGGTTAGAGGTATATAATATTAATTAGAATAACTGACAAATAGCATAATAAAGATGTAATTTTGCAAACTTTTGATTTTGCATCTTAGATTATATGGAGAGGAAATAAATTAAGAACATCATTTGTAATACAAAGTTAAGGTGCACGCAAATTTGTACCTTTTTTCGTTGTGATAGGTGATAGTTTTTTTTGCGTTTTTATTTATTTACTGTTAGTGCTCAACAGGATCTCAAGATCAAGCATAATTTATTGTTATTTTTTATCAATCTGCTTGCCCCACATTAAACAGTGAATGAATACCTGCTGTGTTTAATTTTAAACCCAAACAAGTCCAACGAACATTGCTTTTAAATTTTAGAAATTCTTAATGAAAAAATATGCGAAGGTTGACTACAAATAAATACTAGAAACTTAAACGTGGTGCTGGTGTATGTGTGCGTGTGGTGGAATGTCGTAAATAAAAGCTTTAAAGGAGCCTAACCTCGAATAGATATTATGCTGGCATAAAGAAACTTACTGTCATTTCCGCCCAGAGATGTTGCTATAGAATATTATGTTCAATAAAAATAAAGCAATCTTAGAGGACTTGAAACAATTATAACTTTAGGATATAGTAGCGTACCGAAAAATAATTAGTTAGCTAGCAAATCCCTGATGGAAAGACATGAGCTCCTGTATATTATAGTAAATCTCGGCCTGACGGTGCTACAGTGTAATAAATTTCTAGCGACCATTCACAGGCAAAATCTGGGTCACAGTTACATATTTTGGGTAAAAAAAAAATAGAAAGCGTATTTATTCAAATTTAAAAATGTATTTCTTGCAGTAATTAAAGTAGCATGATTATTAAAAAAATAATATTTAAAGCTAATAACAGACTTGTCTTATAATTTAACGTAATGCTACTTAATATAATATCATTATTAACAAATTGTTTGTCGGTGAAATGGTAATATCGTGAAATAGTATGAAAATTAGTTAATGACTCAACATTTATGATGTAATTATTTTCAAAATCGACATTTATAAAATCAATGTCATTTTAAGTGTCCCAAATCAATGCATAGGGTAGTTACCAGGAGAATCAAGCATTATTATTGTTACTCAATTTAATTAATTTCAATAAATTATTTCAGACATTTGAAGCCTCAACATTTGCAAGTAAATAGGTGACACAACTTTAAGTTTTTTTTCGACAAATTCTCTCTTTAAAAAGGGTTCGCCAATATAAATTACTAAGAAAAAATATAAGTTACTTACTAAGCTTACACACATTTCACAATTCAGCAATATCATTTCACCACTAAATCTTATTAGAACTTCTTTGACATTAGCACTTTTAATAATAATCCTACGCATATATGAACATATAATTATATGAACATCCACTAATAATAATTATCTGAAATGCTGAATTTTCTCTCACAGACACATAGTAGCTACATATAATGATAAGACTGGTAATAAGAAATATGAACTATTAATTCCCCACAATGGCGTAGAAATATACTATTGTCAGATGTTTGAGCAATAAAAAAGCACCACCCAATAAATAGCTCACATAATTATCATTAACAATACATTACTGTCTTAATAATAACACTGTATAAAACATATTACTATCTTGTATATTTGATATGGCACAGATTCTATTACTTTAGGAATATTATCACAAAATATGTAATAACTTGCATGTACTTTAATATAACTAACAGTCAAATTGCGTACCTAGTTTGAACTCTTTTCGTGTCACGCGTTCTAGCCCGCGTGCGATCGTGTTCCGCATGCGTGCCAATCTCATCGTATTGTTTCCTTAATTCTTTTCCTGTCATGTAAGCCACACGCATGCAGGCGCACGTAAACATAAACCCGCGTGACAGGAAAGACATGAGACCATGAGACAAATGCAATATAATAAGTTTAAAAAGCTGCAATTTTGAAGACGAATAAGTCACAACCTAGGTGTCAGTTTTTGTCATGGATACTTCCATTTGTGTAGGAATACGATATTAAAATAGAGATTCCTGTCAGTCTTAATTTTCCATTTGAATAATCACTGTATAACTTTAAAAAGTCAGCATGGACTATAGAAATACAAACTAAATGGTAAATGCTAATGTTTTGTCACAGTCAGAAATCACTTTGGATTACAAAATATCTAATTTGAACTTTTATCCTTACATCTAATGATTATACAGTAAAAATAATTATCAAAGCATATAAAAGTATATGTACAACATCAAAAAATAGATGAGTGTCATCTTTCAGAATACTGAATGAGTTATCTACATTCCATCGTTGAAAAAGAAATGATAATATATAAAAGTATAAAGTAATATTGCAACTGAATAAATTTAGAGAGCGTACATTAGAAAAGAAAACTAATCAGACGGAATATTTGAGAACATTGTTACATATGTAAAAGATATGTAGTTTTAATTAAATGCGAATACACGAATCTGAGTCAATCGAAACTGAACTTCACTTCCTCGCGCGACGGATCATTGTTTGCCGCGACCGCTTGGAGCCAGTACCTGCTAATTTGACTTTCGATGGAGGGCGTGCTTTCCTTACGTGCGGTAGCGCGAGCCTTTCTTTTGGCCTTGGTGTGTTTTGTGCGTCTTCTGCCGACTTTCGTTTTCATTTCTGCGATCTTGACGGACAACTGGCTGTCGAGTGAGTTACGACGCGACTCTACAGAGACGTGACGAAGGCTGATGCTTATCTGCGAGTCTTGAGAGTTGCGACGGTCGGGCGTGGAGCTCAGCGAGTGGTGCGTGTGCGCGGGCAGTACGAGTGCATCGCGACGTCGCACGAAACGCGGTAAATTCGCAGCCCATGACGAGGACAGTTCGCCGCTATAAAGATTACAATATGGTTTAAAAGTGTGAACTTAGTACAAAAAGTATTTTTCTTAAAGGTCTTTTACTTAACCAAATGAACCCAATTAAACTACTTTAGACTTCAGAGGATTCAAATCGTAACTGTGACGGAAACTTTTTCATACTGAATACGAATACTATGGTCCTACATACTATTGCGCGTGTTTAGACATGGATGTATAACGAGGGACGCGCGAGCGGGAGGAAACGCGTGACAGTAATACTGTGGTAATACACTCTAAAGATACATACAGTGCGTAGTTGCGTGCGCTCCGCGACACATACACAAACATAACTCACCTCCCGTGCTTCGCGTCGTCCGGGCAACCAATCGGTGAGGTGTGATCGAGACACAACCCTACAGGGTCCTGCCGCCGAGCGGGATGGACATCCGGCCGCGCGCCGCAAACTCGTACCTACTTGCACTCGCACTGTATAATAACGTACCTCTCATGCTTCGCGTCATCCGGGCAGTCAATCGGCGACGAATGATCTAGACAGAGTCCCATAAGGTCCTCCCGCGAGTCGCCCAGCGAGATGGACAACCTGCCGCGCGCTGCGAACTCGTCCCCACTTGCACCAACACATAAAACCCTGCGTATTAACAAACCTCTCGTGTTTCGCGTCATCCGGGCAGTCTATCGGCGAGGTGTGATCGAGACACAACCCCACAGGGTCCTGCCGCGAGCCGCCCAGCGAAATGTACAACCGTCCACACGCCGCGAACTCAACCTCCTGTATAAAACGCTGGGTATGATGGCTCACCTCTCATGCTTCGCGTCGTCCGGGCAGTCAATCGGCGAGGTGTGATCGAGACAGAGCCCGACGGGGTCCTGCCGCGAGCCGCCCAGCGAGATGGACAGGCGGCCGCGCGCCGCGAACTCGTCCCGGCGGCGGTAGGCGCGCGCGATCAGCTCGTGCTTGCGCGCGCGCCGCGTCACCTCCGCCTCCACTGAGCAACCGCACTTCCTGGCGATTACACGTGATTAACGGGTTACGTGCTAGTGGGAACGATGGGAATGATGGGACACGTGATTAGCGGGTTACGGGGTGGGGTTAGGAGGTTCATGACGTCACATCTACGATTATTTCTAAATAAGATCCACATGAGCAACTTTATATCAGATATAACAGTTTTAAAATTTGACAAAGACAGTAATGTAACGATTTTTAGTGGACATAATTGTATAAAAAGTATATTCTTGGTTTTGATTTTTCACGTGTCAGCGATTCCGAATAAAAAATGAATTTACCGCAATTTATTTTATTTTCCGAATTCAATCTTGTCAAATGAGAAGGGTCATTAAGTTTGATGTTTAAGTTTTTCTCTTTTTATTAGGTGTTTTTTTCGTTTTTAATCGATAAACCTATATATTATTTATATACTTATACTGGCGTTATTAATCAAGAACTATAATGCCTCAATGAAAGCTACCAAGTATTAAGTAATACAATTCGATCACGTACCTCGCCATATACCGTCTCCACGCCGCAGCGGCGGCCGGGGTCCAGGTCCACGAGGCCATTAGCGCACCGGCCGCGAAACAACACAACAAGCGCAGTTGCAACACCGACACCGACGGACGAACGCCGCTCGCACACTCCTTTTCGCTATCCTTTAGCGCTTCCAGGCGACATCTATGGAAAAAAATGAAATTTTATTTTAAAGTCAACAGCATTATAGAAACAACAGTAATGTTCAGTACATTACTATTACGAACGTACGTATAGTTATCGCCAAACTGGTAGTCCGCTATGAAGTTGTTGAGAGCACGTGTAGTCATACAATTCACTATGGCGACGCGATCCATTTCTATATTCAGAGCGAACTAGCAGTTCTACGCGGACTATACGTAGCAGATAAGATTCTTATATCACTACCTACAATTAATTAATATTGAACCAATGTCATCATGACATAATTCAATATTAATTAAGTGTAGGTAGTGTTATTTCTTTAGCACAGCTATCCGGGAGCAAGGTTTGCCGAATCTTGTTGGCAGATGGAGGATACACTCTATACGAACACTCACATGATATTCCGTTTGAAGGCCTCCTTCCACAGCTCGGCGTTGCGGAACTCGTACACGTGGCAGGTGAAGGTGACGCAGATGAAGACGGCCACGAGCGCCGCGGTCAGCGAGCACCGCGTTATCGTCTGGCGGATCTTGTTCGCCGCGCGGGGTGATATCACGTCCTTGCTTGATACACGCACCGCGATAAGGGAAAACACACCTGGAAGGGAACAAATAGAACTAGTTCTCAAAATGTAAATAGAGGTTAAAGGAACCACGACACAGACACTTATTTCTTTCTACTTTGCAAATTATTTACTAAAGTATACTTATTTATTAACAGCAGTATTGTGTTATTTGTATTCTAATTTTAAAAGACTGTTCTGGCAAGTACACTTAGCACAAGTTGCTATGGTGCTATTACAATGTGCCCACTAACTGGACTAATAACTATTAAAATACTTTAAAAAACTGAATATTTTTTCTCGCTCTATATGGAACTTTAAGATGGTATAAGTATACCACTTAAATAGCTATATAGGGCTTGTTACCCATTTTATGACCACTTTCATTCAAAACCTACTCATGACACTCACCTCTAAGCAGAAAGTATCCACCCAACAGTAACACAACCGACAGCGGGGCCAACAGTAACCCAGCGCGCATGGGATGGTTGACATAACCCACAAAGCACACGCCGGTCACACTGTTGCCGTCCACCTCGCCGAACGCCATCGTCGTGATCGTCAGGATCAGGGGCAGAGACCAAGCGACAAGGTGGAAGTATGCCGCCTTCTTGTCTATACGGTCTTGGATTTTACCTGCGAAATTGTTTTATTGTAAAAGTGTATGAATAAGATAGTGTTAAAAAAATGAATATTGTAGAGTATAAGTAAGTACGCTTATAATTAGACACTAAATATAGATACGAGTACTGGTGTGGCGTGCGGTAGTAGTGAGCATCTAGCGACATCAAGTTAGCTGTCAGTTGATCTGGTACGTCACTCTTAGTGTGGACGGCGTGCGGGTAGGACGGTAGTGGATCGATTTGCATTATATTTGTACTAACCGAACCAGTACAAATATGATAAGTGTTAAAAAAGAATAAAAATTTAATGTCTAAAAAAATTCAGTATGTTAATGGGTATTATAAATAACTATAGGTGATATAATGCAGTTTCAAACTTGACGAAAATGCGAAATTTCATTTTAATACCATCAATGATAAAAATATTGTAGGTGTAGATCACGATTGGATTGAATGAATACAAAAAAGCCAAATAGTAGAATATATTCTTACCTAATGCTCGAAAACTCATGTGCCATGCGTATGTGAATATAACAAACCACACACAAGCTGCCATCATAAAATAGTAAACCTGAAAAAAAAAATCAATTTCATTCTATTTCCTGTTCGATATAAGTAAGAATGAAATACAAATTGACCATGACGAAACTAACTGCATTTTAGTGTTACTGAACCATGTTATACAAAATAATGAAAATACGACTCACCAACACGAATACAACAACGCATGACAAATTCTCCTCGGCGGATGGCTCGCCCTGTCTTTGAGTGCCATCTTTTGAGCACACTATATCATCTCGAGACCCAACGCCGAACTGAACTAACCATCTGTAAATTAAATATTTCAGTATCGCATTATTTTTAAATTAATGTGAACAAATTAAAATTGTATTTACTGAATTTTAAAAACATGACTAAAAATTGTAACAAGAAATGACGATAACTGTGATTCTTTTACAATAACTGCCACGATATGTTATTTAATTTGACGTGAAAATATTGTGCATTAATAATATTCAGGAAAGGAATAAGCAAAAAAAACTACATAAAATTGAAACCAAACATAAAATGTTTCCCCGAAATTCTCGAAACCATAGATTGGTACGCCGAGTATCTAACCATGAGTAAATTGCAATGATTGCTATATTAAAACTACCACTGCTTATAGTTTATTGTTATTTTTGTTATATTTCTTTAATTACCCCATAGAAGCGACCGCGAAACACACGTTGATGTAGAAGATGACGAGTGCTGGATACTTATTTGCACTGCGCCAATCTATCAGGAAGGTTGCAACTGTGAGCAGGTTCAGAGCGAGGCAAACCCCCGCTCCCCACGCTACCAGCCGATGTATTTGTTGGTGTTCGTCCTCCGTGTACAGAGGATCGCGGCACGGGACACCGCATCCGGATATACCTGCAATAACGCTAAGTTGTGTAGATGGCGCCACTGTGCAGCAAAGCTTTTAATATAGTGAGTAGAAGGCACTGGTGTACGTGAAAAATGAGTGGAGAAATATGCTTAAATATTTCTATAGTTTTAACAATAAATGGGCTGAGTATGTAGCTCAATTGTCAGGGGAATACCAGTTTGATATACTAAACTAAGTTACTATTCTCTGATAGCGCCACTAGCGACAAATGATGTGCATAAAACAAAGTATAGCTCGTGCGTTACTTTCTTCATGCATTTCAGGCAAATGTTTGAAATAGACTTGAAATGATTATTATGAAGCAGTTATTAGTAACACGCTGAAAATAGCACATTTTTTTTATAATATAGGAGTAGCAGACGAGCATGCAGTCCACCTCATGGTAAGTGGGTACTGCCGCCCATGGACATCTGTAATCAACCCCAGGTAGGATTAGATATTCCTACCTGAGATCGGCCACAGATGCGCCGCTAACCTTGAGGACTAAGCTGGAACGCCTCGGAAAAGTATGTCTCCCTTACCACACCCTTCAAAACGGAACACAGCAGCGCCTAACACTGCTGTTATTAGGCAGAAATAGGTGTGGCGGTGGTGCCGCCAGAGTCGAACCATAAAAGGTTCTATCACCTTCAGAATACCACATAAACGGGTTTCATGCAATCTTAACCCATGTTTAAGTATTTCTGGGTTGCATATGATTACTTAATTTCTGGTAGATATCTGTTTATACTTGATAAAATTCGAAATACATTAATAGTTTAAAAAATATATAGGTACCTTCATAGAAATGGACGTGTTTATCTGTGTGTATTAAGGGCGGTAAACATTTTCCAGTTGTGTTGAACTTCATCTCTCTCGCTGCGTTTTCGCACTTCGGTGGGAATAGCGTGGAGTTACATTTCAAGAACGATGGGAAGTACGAAGTATTGTATACAATGGCACATGGTTCCATGGTGATTTTGCACATTTCGTAGGACGGCAAGTACACTATGTCTTGTCCTAGAATCCGTTCACAATTCGGCATAAACGTTGCGCAAAGCAGAGGTTGGATGACGGCCCAACATTTTGGCACATTTATCAATTCTCTGTATAATTCTAGCTGATTCTGGATTTTGTACTGAGTATCATAGAATGTTAGGTGCACGCTCGTTCTGTTATAGGGTAGTTTAACTCCAAAGCACGTTGTTTTATTTATCATCTCACATCGCGCTCTTCGGACGCAACTATCTAACTTCATCTCGCGTTCCGGAAACCATTGTGTGCCCTTCTCAGACTTTATCAGTCTATAATTCGGGGTCCCTTCTATGACTTCTAGCCGAACCGTCGTGTTCTCCGCACTGACTGTTACGGCATTTTTATCACCCCCGTTATCGTACTGACTCGCATGACACGCTGACATAAATAGCAACGACCACGCCCATCCTAAGATCATCTGAAACAAAAGAACTGGATGTTAAATATCACTACTGACATTCACAATATTACTTATAAATAATTAAGTAATACTAAGAATTGAAACTACATTTCGATTTTTTATCTCTCTTTATTTATGTAGGTGGAGGGCGATATTAAATGAAACCCTTTCAGATTTAATAATTTTATTATATCCACAAATGTTCCAAAATTAACTTAACGTTTTAAAAACAAATAGTACAACAACTTAGTATATCACGACCATGGTGTCCGAGGGTAGGTTGGCAAGGGAGGGAGGTTGTCAGTCATACATAAGACGTAAAAATCAGTAATACAAAGTGTTACAATGTTAAATGAATTAAAATAATCAGTACTGATAAGTTAGAACTATATGACACGTAATGAGAAGTGTCCTCTTGAAAAAAAAAACTTCTAAAAACGTTACAAAAAATACTTTAATAAAAAATATTAGGTTAAACTATTTGTTAGCACTTTTAAACTACTGTATTAGAAAAAAAAGGAACTCAAAAAAATAATTAGGGATTCAAGAATACTACCATAAAAATTAGCACAATAATAGGCCTAAACAGTATCTTTATTTACAAAAACATTTATATTTTTTCAAATAATAATAAGTATATAATAAGATAATACTTGTTTTACGTCATATATTTGCAATAAACTGTATAAATGTAATGTACTGACCATAAACAGGTGAGGATAGGAATTCCCTGGACAAATATTTTTTTTGTTTTATTTTATTTTACAATGTAATTCCCACATAAACAAAAGTAGCATATCACGAAAGGTTGTCTTTATTAGAAAAATGTTTATTTATTTTATTATGAACATAATACAGAAATACCGTCTTACTATAATAATGATGACCATTGAAGACCGGAAACCCATCACGTAATCTGATGAATGCTGCTTTCTCCATTTTCTATCCGTTCGATGATGAAGAGTATTTTCGTTTGCCCAGAGATTACCTGCTGTTACAACAAACACATATAATATCTTTCGACATTAAAATTAACAAATTATGTAACTGTGTAACTCACCGGTATTGCAGACATGGGAATGCACCTGTTGAAAATTGTATGTAACATTTTTTCGACATAATTTTTTTTATTATGTTTTAACTTACGAAATTAAAATACAAGCTGTAAAGAAAAATTATGTACAACCTTCCGAATCTCTTCCACTGTTTATTAACACTTAACAACTTAACACTTATCAGCTCATTCAATTAACTAAATATTTTTTTTATAATGTCTGTGCATGCATTTACAGGAAGACGGCCTGTGCTAGTTAGAAATTGGTTTTCCACCTCTCCTAAACGATCTATTGGCACCGCCGCCCCTACGAGTCCATGCTCCGCGGGGCATGTTTCCCCTGCGATTGATTCGTCCACCGTGCCCGTTCATACCTCTACCCCTACCTCGGTCCTGGCCCCGCCCTCTATCCATACCCCTACCTCTACCGCGTCCCCTATCGTTCCATCTCTGGTTACGCCCATACCCATCACCATTCTCTTCATTGTTATAATTCTCCTCATCATAGTTTTGGTCATATGAATCTTCTTCATTATAATCATCATTGTTCTCTTGCGAAAATTGTTGATCTGGGGGATAACCACTTTCAAAATTACCTTTATTGTATCCATTATCAGGATAGGGTGGATGAGGTGGCATATTGCCCATTATAGGCATATTTCCCATGGGCGGCATATTTCCCATAGGTGGCATACCTCCCATTGGCGGCATGCCTCCCATGGGAGGGGGCATTCCACCCATGTGCGGTGGTAAGTGCATGGGCCCCATTGGACGCATTGGAGGGGGACCCATTGGAGGTCTCATAGGGCTCATATTCATAGGAGGTGGGGGTCTCATCATATTCATTGGTGGCATATTGACTGGAGGAGTCATTGAGTTATTCATTTCTGGACTATCTTGATAATCCTCATAATCTTCATTATTTTGTCCGCTCTCATCCATGTCATTATAATCTTCCTTTTCATAATCTTCATTGTCTTCTTCATTATTGTCATTTTCAGCATCTTCTGGGTCATTTTCTGGAGCGGGGTATTCAAATGGCAGGTAGTGGTCATCATCTGCATCTTCCTCTAGATGTGGCATCATATCTTGCAGCTCTTCCACTTCACCAGTAGCTATATATTTCTTAAGTGCCATGGGGCCATCATTTATGGCTTTTTCTAGTTGAGAACCTGATTCTACCGGTATAAATTTCCCATAGATAAAAATAGCTGTGGGTGTTATTTGTTGCAAAGGCACTGCTCCCGGCACAGACTCTACCAACGCTTGAGTCAGAGCTTCTGTAGCAGATTCGTCCACTGATGGGCCATGATTCCATTGAGCTTGGAAATTCCTAGGTATAGGTTTACTGTACGGTACCTTTTTAACTTTCTTTTCAAAGTCCATAGGAATTAATGTTGTATCGAGATCTAAGCCAGGTATAACTTTGTCAGCATCTGAAGAAAATATTTCCACCTTATCTTCAGGTCCCATTCCAGGGATGACCGAAGGCTCCTCTAAGTCATTATCATCTTGTACACCAGGAGGTAACGTGTTAAGATTGTATTTGTCCCTCATTTGATCACCAGGTCGATTCCGCGTCCAAAACTTAGATGTATGATCATTGGAACCTGAACATAGAATGTGGCCCAAGGGATGCCATGCCATCGTCCAGACAATAGACTCATGTGCACCTTCAATACATCCAACCTCCTTATCTGTACCAACATTCCAGAACAATATAGCTCCATCAGATCCTCCAGAACAAAATAACCCTTCATGAGTAGGATGCCATACTACACTGGATGCTTCTTTTTTATGACCTCTAAATATTTGTAACTCTGTGCCCAGTTTGCGAATATCAAATAATTTGAGTAAATGGTCTCGAGATGCAGTTATAAGCCAGTTACCATTATCATTCCACTTCAAATCCATAACAGTCGATTTATGTGCATGTAAAGTTGATAAAGCAGTGCCCGACTTAGGATCCCAAAGCTTTATTGGCTGCTGATTATCTTTACTCCCTGACACGATGAGGGCTTTAGTTGGATGCCACTGAACACATTTTACATCAGCTCCGTGACCTCGCAATATTCGTTCTTCCTGACACCTATAGAAGTCAAATATTCGAAGTGTTCCATCATCTGAACATGTGACAATTTTAGCATCACTGGGACTAAAACTAATACCTCTCACTGCTTCTTTATGGGCTTGGTACATTTTTACATTGTTCATGTTGCTCTGCCAATATTTAATGAAGCCTGAATGGTCACCGGTAACCATCCAACCTTCACCGTGAGACCAGACCATGGACCTTACCGGTGAATCATGGGCTTGAAGAATTGTTTCGAAATTAAACGTTAAGCCATTCCACAAGGTGAATTCGCCGGACGACGCGCCGGTAATTAATCTTCTACCTTCAGGTGTCCACGCGACAGCGAAAATAGGACATCTCATTTTATTTGTAGCAGTCTTAACGAACCGAGTAGTTACAGCGTTAATTGGATTATCTGGGTAGGAAGGCGGGGGCAACATGTCGGGAGTGTACATCGCATCGGGCTGCAATGCATGTCTGTCCCGCCAATCTCTTTGCCAAACACGACACTCTAAAGCCTTAATAATAGCAGCATTATAGTCTACTGTTTTCCGCATAACAGATTTACGTAAACGTTTACCGTCGAAGTCGTCTTGGGTCATATTGAGCGGACCCTGGGGTGGGAAGCGCATCTGGTAGTTGAACGGTCTAAAATTATGGCGTATGTTGTTACGGCCCGGTGGACCCATTGGACCACCCATGTTGGGAGGAGGCATTCCCAAATTCGGTGGTGGGTGTCCGAAATCCATGTTTACGACTTGAATACCTAATTAGAGAAATTTGTAAATTACAACAATGTCAAAAATAACAGAAGCCATCCCTTTCTCTTGAAGCTAACAATAAGTTTTCGGATGTCTTACCTTGTACTCAGAGAAAACGGTGTGACATTCTACAGGATCGTCTCACAACCACGTGTATATTTCAAATACCTTATTCACAAAATAATTATTGTACTACAAAAATTAAACACAAATTGTATAACCTAAACTTATTGTATGGATTGCTATGCTACCGAACGCTAGACAGCCAACGAACCAAACCAGCCATTTTTGTGACCACAGACTGTATAAAATAAACAATGTTATTATGTTCAAAATTGTAAATAAGCAGTGTTGCACTAACAATTAAACAAAAATATAAATAATTATTAATAATATTATATTATTCATTATATTAAAAAAAATGTATTAACTGAAATTAAAATGGCAAAATGGATATAAGACCGAGAAGCCATCGCATAAAACAAAAAGACGTAAATAATGTTTAGCTTCTCGCAAAAGATGGCGCTATAAGTTTAAAGTAATGTCATTGTTTGTCAAAAGATGGCGCTTTACAGATTTATGTAGCCTGTGGAACATAGATGTTAATGTTTCAATTTAAATAATAGATCTATACAAAATACCTATTTTATTTGGTTATTGTACGTACAGTAGGGTTACAAAATCGTTGTGATATACGGACGGACAAGGTGGAATTATATCGATTTATGTTTTGTCACATAGCTACAAAATCCTTTAAACATTTTGAAGTTAGGAAAGATTTATTTTTTCAGGCTTTTTTACAGAACTATTAAAATATTGGTTTCCTCAAAATGGTGTCCTTCAATGTTAAAGCAATAATAGTTATAATAAAATTAATTCCTACTCACTTAGGATCACGTTAAATTAAAAATCGAGAAATAATTTAATAATTTAATTAATTACATTCATACATAAAAAGGTACATAAAGGTATGTGATTTCAACGCCGTTCTATTGATATTAAATGGCCCGGGACAGGAAAAAGCAGTATTTCAATCTTCAAGCGATCACAAGCTCTAGACTTCACTTTATAACTTCTAAGAATATTCGCTAGTATACTCTTCATTGCCAGCATTCCGAAATGGCGACCTGTGAAAAGTTAAAATTAATGATAAATTTCAAAATAACATAATGTTTAAAATCAAGTATATAAATAACCAAAAGTTAAATACAGTAGAATGATGTGTCTTATGTTATTATAATTTCATGTTATGGAAATAAGTACTAAGTATTCAACGAGAATTCGGATTACTGGATGTTAAGTGGTCATTGCAGCTCAGGGGAAAGTAACCTATTCCTACTTGGATCTTAGATTTTGTAGGACATATTTTACGGAACCCACTACACATCTCTCATCCGTAAATTCGTCAAGTTTGAATTACTACTGGGTTCCTTATATTTATTATCATTTAAGAATTATGTATCAAATACAGAACAAACTTAAAGAATGTAAAACGACAAACCTATACAATTCCTGGTTCCATAGCTAAAAGGAATAAAAGCACATGGATGTCTGGACGCGCTGTTTTCTGGCAGAAATCGATCAGGGTCGAAAGAATCTGCATCTGGTCCCCAGATCTTCTTAGATCTATGCATTACAAAAGGCACCACGGCACAGCCCACGCCGGCTGGAACTGTACAATTTGCTAAAACAAAAATATTAGACATTTGTTAAGTGGTTTTTCGTATGTAAAATTTAGAGTTTAATGGTATAATTAACATATTACGCCTCCTGCTAAAATGTCTAAGAGTTCCTCATGATATTCATAAAGGTGTGGTACCTATCTTCGTAAGTGGACTACGATATTAAGTTTCAAGTTCAGTCGGAAACTGACTAGATGATCGCGGAATGGTTACAGCTTGTTTTCTGAAGAGCATGTTAAGTCTGTCCCCTTTTGTCAAGTGGGGTCAGTCGGGCAATAGCCCAAATCGACAAAAAATAAGCGCGGCAAAATTGAAAGCAGTTGCACCAACTTGTTACTGATATTTTTTCCACCTACTTAGGTAAATAAATACTCACAAAGTTTAATTTCCTTATCGGTTTTACGGCCAATTACCGGAACCACCGTGTACAGCCTCATCGTTTCTTTGATAACTCTCTCCAAATAATCCATCCTATTTAGATCTTCCTTTGTTGGGGATCTTTTGGAATCACCAAATATACTTTGCAATCTGTAATATAATAAATTTTACTTACTTAATTTAAAAAAAGTTAGATAAAAGCTAGGAGTAGGTACTCGCCAGGCACAATAAAATTATCATGGAACTCTGCTCTACAGAGCCTAAGGCATCTGACTAGGCTTCCAACTAGGCAGGAATATGAGATCTTAGTACTTTTAATTTATGTGTTTCTACATGGCCTAAATCCCTTTATGCAGTATCGCATAACTTTCGTTTTGTATAGAGCGAAAAGAAAAGACAGTCCTAGTAGGTATTTTATGTTACTTAAAAATACGATGAGTTGGCAAAACTTAAACGTTAAAACAAAATTGTGGCTACGACCACAATTACTACTGCTACAAATAGTTACGTACTTACTCTTCATAAACCTTCTGTTGTTCATCTTGATGGTGCCCCAGCAGCAGCAGGGCATAAGAAATGACCAGTGCCGTTGTATCGTTGCCAGCTATAGTGATAGAGTCGATGTGTTCTCGTAACTGTTCATCGGTGAATTTTATATCTCTCTCCAGTAATAGTTCTAGTAGATCCTTACGTCCTAAAATTGATATGTGTATTTGTAATTTGCAGGCATAGATTAGTAAAGATTACTCACTCCTAACAAGAAAATGTACCCAGTTTTGAGAATTGAAATAGTTTCGTAAAAAAGTTTTGCCACGTCTCCATGCTAAAATGTCCCTAAAATATTTAAAATTATTATTATAAATTATTTATTTATTATGTAAATTACGCAATATTAGTTATTTATTCGTAAATGTTCTCTAAAAATGTTTTTATTTATCAAGAATTCAAAAAAAGAAATTACTATAATAAGCCGTTTGTGGCTTCATTCAATTTCAAGGCGGCGAAGTATCTTTAGATACTAATCTATGTTTGCAGGTGGTAGAACGTTTTGTTGCTCGACTCCGAAGGCACCACCGCCTATCCTTTTTCTGCCCAATAACAGCAGGGTCGTCGGCCGTGTTCCGGTTTGAAGAGTGTGGTAATGGAGATATATCGAACCAGGCATTCCAATATCGTCTTTAGGACCTAGAAAGCATGTGTGACCCACCTCAGATAGGATTGTTTTCTTAGCTCCACACCACAGGGGTTTCAAGGCGGATGACCATAAGCAGCAATAGGCGCTACCATAAGGTGGTGTGCAAGCCCGTTTGCTACTTATATTTTAAAAAAATATGTATGTACGCTATATTGGATTTTACCTAATTCAATAAGAAGAATAATTTGAATATTTGACAATGATTGCATAAGAGAAACTGGTTATGAAACTTACGTACCGGTTTCCCGATCTAACGCATACGTTTCATATAATTTTCTTTTCTTCTTCACAACCTGTATAAGAAATATTAACGATTACAAATAACTATCTTAATAAGTATAGGATTATGTCCTATTAATGGAATCAAATGGTTTTTTTTTTTATTTTAATTATGTTTTGGTTATAAGCACAAAAAATCTAAATTGTTTAAGTTAAATTATCATATATCTGATAGATGATATGATATTCTACTTATTTTGATTTTGCACAATCCGCAATAATAATAATAATAGCACTTAATTACGAAGACAAGCTTTAAATACTTAAACATAATCATATTCTCTTTGCGTAACACTAGGATCCTATTGTTTGTTTGACTCATTGAGTTCATCGCTCATTGATATATAACATTAGTAAGACATAGCAAAACAAACAAATACACCATAAGATCTTAGCACGCTATCGCAACATACCTCCCTATGTACTGAGTTAAATCAAACAGTTTTCGTGAGCACGATATGTAAACTAACGCCTGTTTGAGTTTAATAAACAGAAATAAGTACTTCAGCATCATAGTGACGAGTTGTGACGCACAATGAGGACATATTAACGTGTCACGTTAATTTGAAAATTTAAATACGTTCCTTTTTCCTTTGAGTAACCGAGAGAAATAAATCAGTCACGAAATTCAGCCTGGGATACAACCTACACGTTCACCTTACCCTCAAGTTTAGTATGGATCGAAGATAAGTACGTAGGATGATACTTTAATGTTATTATAGAATGTGTAAAATACAAATCTCAAACAAGAGATACATAATTCTATCATTGTTTTGTCAAATTATTAGCACCAACGCCGCACACTAAACCCTTGTATGAAGGTGATAAATTGTGACAACGTGTACCTATAAAGATTTTATCGAATATTATCTAATTAAACAAAAGGTTTTACCTCATCGGTGAATTTATGAGTAAGATCAATATTATCCTTCTGTATTTTGGAATATGGCGTCAATTTGAAGAGGGCGTCGGGTTGCATCCACGCCTTAAACAGTCGCATACTAATAATGGACATGACGATGTTCCGTGCACGCAAGTATGGTGTGTCCGGATTGTGCTGGACGTCCATCTTCTCACCCATTGCCGTTTCTAAAGAAAAAGTATATACACTTTAAACTATACGTAAACAGGCGCTAAGGCAAACATTTCAGTACAATTTCGTCTATTATTTGTCAACAGATTTTCTACTTTTATGTTTGGTAGCTAATGACGAGTTTGACCTACTCTTTAACAATCGGCAAAGAAAATTGGGAAAATTTATGATTATGATCGATTTCTACTAAATACTATGCATAATTCTCACGGAAAATAGTTGTAGTTATGATAAAAATATTTGTGCAGTGGTTACTTTTCGTACATACTGAAATTTTATTCATTTCATATATTTCGTGTGACGATATAATGCGTGACTTAAGGTAGAGTTATAGCACATTTCATTTAAATCATGTTTTAAAATTGTAAAGTAAAAATGTATGAATATATATGAGCTAACAAACGAATCAGTACATGCTACAACCCTGACATACATCCCGTGCACCTTCCATAATCAATATTTTTATAGTGTCGTTAACCCAAGGTATACGAGTAATAACAATAAACAATAAGATGAGAAATACTTTCTTGGAGATTTCAAGATAGACTATCTACTTATAAAGAATTTACAAAGGTTTTCATGTTAGATTCGACCACCACATCAATTTTTATTTGATTTAATTATAACTTTTTTAGTATAAAAAACTTTAAGAAAGACAATAGCTTATCAGTCGACGCTCAAATAAGTGCGACTTGAAATAATTGTCGTGTGAAAGGTGGTTGAATCCTCAGTGGTTCCTGATTCCTGAGGCATTACTGTCATAACAATAATTGCGATGAGAAGCTATTGCTACTAACGTGAATATTAACTGCGAATGGATTTACATCCATCCATCGATAATTTATTTTAGCAACAGTTCTAGGGTAACGCAGTATCCAAGACAAACCTACATAGGGTTTATATGGATATCTTTCAATTGTAAACCAAGGTATATTTTTATGGTATTAAATAAATAAAAAAAAAAAAAAAAACTATTTATATCATTTAACAATATGTTAAGCGTTACTGAGTTTAAGGGGTGGTCTCATCCTATGTGAAATTAATCATTCATGACCTATTCTCATTAGCTGCTTCAACAATAAAGAAAAACGTGTACTTTAAAATAAGTAAACAATAGACTTGTCTTCCACTTGGGCAAGTCATAAAATTATGAATGACAGTAATTATGATAATGAACAGTAATCAATGGCGATCGAAACAAATGATGGTGCAAGTAATTAATTTACATCACAACATGACGAATCTTGTGAAAATGCAGTCGCGACTTTCCTTGTGCGAACAGTAGCAATTTATGATATTGACACACAAACAATGTAGATACTAATAAATAAAATAAAGCGCGTCTTGTAATTAGTAATACTTGAAGAGTGTTGTTAACAGATAGAGTTGTAGACCCGTGGTGCTTGTTGCTTATTGTCTTTTGTTAACTTAAAAATAACCTTTTTTGGAGAATATTAGTTAAAGGAAGTATTAGGCACGCACGCGGCACAAACTATAAAAACGTAAATATACCAAATATTGTAACACATACATACTTATATGATACTAGCAACCCGCCCGCGCTTCGTACGGATAGCTAGCATAAATGCATGCTACCCGTACGAAGCTGTAATGCCGATAGTTCACTACGACAATGTCTACTTTTTGTCTTAGTAAACTATCAGGTCTATCAACCTGTTACATCAATTATTATTATAACTAAGCCAATTAAAAAAAATTAACAAAAAAATACAACCGACTTCTATGTCACTACAAAGTAAAAAAAAAAAAAATTATGACATTTCTATTCAGTGACTTCACTGGTGTTGCGCGTAAAGTGTGGATATATATGTTTGTCTCTTTCTACGTAACGCCTCAACTTTTCGTGTTACACTTGATTTTACTCCTCATAAAATTTCCGTACCGGGCCTTATAACTCAAATCGTTTCTTAAGGAGTAAACTCCAATAATTGAAATAAATGTTGGTTTAGTACATATTTCTGAAGTCGGCGTTCAATATATTTCGTTGGATAACGAAACAGCGTGTCTAATATGAGCGCCGAGTTCAGAAATATTGGCTGAATTGATAACCAACTCCTTTTTGAAGTCTGTTAAAAATACCTTTCTCATCTAAACCTTTCTCATGAATCTTGTGGTGTTTACAACGACATGAAAATTGGTTCAGTAGTTTATCGCGTTTATCCCTTTCAGACAGACAGACAGAGACGGTGAACTTTACTTTATAACTAGTATAGATAGATTCCGCCGTGTTTATCCTTGGACAGACTTTAGCAAGTACGTCGGCTAGTATATGCACAGCAATGTCTAGTATTTACTGTCAATTGTTTTTATTACATATTACTTGTGGTCGTAATATTGTTACCGTCTATTGTTGAAAGTCAATTGTAAGAAAATTACTTTAAACCGTTACAATACTATTATTTAGTCAAATGACGACAAAGGACAAGTAATAGCGTAACTACTTACTACAATGTGTTCAGGCCTTCAAGGATAGTAACGCATCTGAAAATATAACTCCTTGTCTATTAGTTATATTGTAAATTAGTTATGAAATATCTTATACATTAGCGACAGTGTCAATTACTATTTTAATATAACAAAATGCCGGCCTTTCGATTAAACAAAATAGTAGAGTGGGAGTGTCGCATCCACAGTCGAACTCTACATTTAAAATAATGATGAAATTCCGTTTATTGACAGATTTTTCTTATAATATCTTTCCATGCTCCCATTAAACCAGTCCAGGCATAAATATCAAGAGATAAATACACAAATGCTAATAAAATGTTATAATAATCCGAGAGCCTACGCGTGACAAATCGATTTACTTAGTGATAAACATCAAGTCACAAACGTAGAGATTTGAAGAAAACTTACCAAATATTACAACAAAAGTAAATCATGTAATATATTTACCAAACACAATATCCAGCATGCATGAGGTGATATATTTGAAGGCATCAAATTCAGATTTGCCTAATCGTTCCTCTAAGCGGTTCACCAGCACCGAGCCCTGCTCACCGAACACGTCAATATAATCTTCGATGATACGGTTGTGGAATATAGGCTTCAGAACCCTTCGGTGAACTTTCCATAAATCAGCTGGAAATATACATTTGTATTTTTAATTTTACGTAAATAAAAGAGGATTTAAAATAGATAATCTACTTGTATACTTCAAAATAAATTGAATTAAGACTAAGAAACTTTAGCACAATTAATAAATAATACACAAATTAATTTACTACATAATTCCTTTTTTTTTGGTTCAAATAATATACAAATGACATATAGAAGAGTAACGTTTACTTTTTGATGTTTGTTTTTTGATAATATAAAAATGATTACCTATATGTACATATACATTTGCTCGCATTTAAAGCGCATATTTTTGAACGCAAACTTGCTCTCTTCATTTCATTATGTAAAACAATTTTTAACATAATATTCAAATAGATATATTAGTACATAAAGGTACTTACTTGGCGCTACGAAGAGACCATTGCCCAACCAAGCTTGCAAAAATTTATACGATGAATCCTTTTGAAGACAGTTTTCTAAGATTTTTTGAACGTCCTCTGGGTTCATTGACACTTAAATAATTAAAAGGTACATTAATATTGACCCAATTAGTACAAGAAATAAAAGGGTTTCTTAACATATCAATTACTGCTTAGAAGACTTATTTGATATCATCCATCAGCCTTTAAAAGTTCACTACTAGGCACATTTGATATATATACCACAAAATAAAAACTAATGTACTATCTTTAAAAACAATATCATTTAAATGTTAAAATTTAAAATTTCATTGTAATAATCGTATATTGTGTTTGAATAAAAATAAAAATAAACAAACCAATATATAGAGAGGGGCCAATCCAAATTTTACTGAGTCCTCCTGTATCCTGCACCAAAGTAGCAAGTTCTTTAATATTATTCAGCACTTCTGAAAATATTCAGTTCAATCATTGCATAAATATTTTAAATAACTATGAAATAAATAGAATATTATTAAGTTACTCACTCTCTGGTCCTCCGATAAACCAATGAGTGTGTCCCAAAACAGGAAGACTTCCCGTGTCTGGAAGACTTTCAGACAATTCATATAACGGCTTACGCATACGTCGGAAGTATGCGTAATAAGTTATAGAAATCATAATGATTAAAATTAAAACAATCATTGTAATCTATGGTCACTAAAACAAATATGTAATAAAATTACTCTTCAAATCGCTTGTTAAAAGTTTTCAGTACAAAATCTGCGACGATACTAAGAGCTTGCGAAATGGCAATGTGGTTTTATTAACACCATTGCGCGCGTTTATTCAGGTACAATAAGATACAATATCACTTGGTACCGCGATATTTACTCAAAACAAAACGGAAGCGAAACATTGTACTTAGTTACTTACTAACAACGCAACGCCAATAAGGAAAGGAATATAAGCAGAAATGTTCATTGACGAAGATTACAAGTACTTGTAATTTTGCTTGAAATAAGTTTGTTTAGACTTAAATTAAAACTTAAAATAAAAATTTTCACTTTTTTTCACAATGAGGTAATAAATGAGCCGTCTGCGTAACGGCAAGTTACCAGTGACTGTCGCCCGTGGATATCTGTTATAAATCCCGATGTAAAAAAGGTATCCTCGAGGCCCGATTATCTCTACCCACTCGTATGTGGATATAACCGCTGCAATTGCCAAGGTGGTAGAACCCTTTGTGGTTCAACTCCGGCGGCACCACCGCCACACCTATTTCTGCATAATAACAGCAGTTTTAGGCACTGCTGTGTTCCTTTTTGAAGGGTGTGGTAAGGGAGACATACTTTTTCGAGGCATTCCAGCTTAATCCTCAGGGGTAGCGGCACATCTGTGGCCGACTTTAGGTAGGAATATCTAATCCTATCTGGGGTTCATTACAGATGTCCATGGGCGGCAGTAGCCACTTACTATCAGGTGGACTGCATGCTCGTCTGCTACTCCTATATTATAAAAAAAAAGAAAAAAAAATGTTGGACCCAGAGGCTATGATGTCCCCAATAAGTAAAGCAAGCGAGGCAGGATTTCTACCCGTCGACTACACACGTTACTACCCTTGAAGACCAAGTTAGAACTTCTGGCGTTAGTCTCTATCCCACCCTCTAAACTTAAACCTAACAGTGCTTAGCAACGTTGTTTATTTGGTAGAAATAAGTGTGGCAGTATTAGTTTCAAAGTCAAACCAAAATGTGTTCTACCCTTTTACTTAATAAAATATGTTCTCTATTTATTTCAGATTTATAACCGACTTCAAAAAGGAGGTGGTTATCAATTCGGCCGGTATCTTTTTTTTTTTATTACTTAATACTTCAAATTCTCGTTAAGACTGTAACAAAAAATAGTTAATAATTCCACATGATAACATCCGTTCATACACGTGACAACCAACTTTTAATATAATCATGGAATATTATATTACTTAATATATGGATAAAATATGTTATCTAAGTTATAAATATATCGTTGGTCGCCGGCAGGGGGTTGCAAAGGGGTCTCTACGACTTAACCAATTTTACAACGAGCAATGTTTTATGGGAGCAGTGATAGCCTAGTGGTTAAGAGACTCGGCCTCTCGATCGAGGGGTCCAAGGTTCAAATTCCAGGCTACTCTAATTTTTCACCTCTAATTTTTCAAAGTTATGTGCGTATAAGAAATTAATTATCACTTGCTAAACGGTGAAGGAAAACATCGTGAGGAAACCTGCTACCTGCGATTTATAAAAAAAAAAGAAAGAATTCTCGGACGTATGTGAAGTCTACCAATACGCACTTGGCCAGCGCGGTGGACTAGGACCTGATCCTTCTCACTCTGAGAGGAGACCCGTGCCCAGCAGTGGGACAGTAATGGGTTGATGATGATGAATGTTTTATATCGACAACTGAAATATAAGTTGTCCCAAAGTAGTAAACATAATGTACATATGTATATGTACCGCAAAACAAGATTTTGTATAGTAGTATGTATGCAAAGTAGGCTTCATAAAATGCACATTTAAGTTTGACCTTTATTTATTGTTCAAAGTTTTAGTTCATAGTATTAAACTAGTTAACTATTCAGAACAAATATATTTACATTTTTATATTGTTTCAACATTCATAATATCAACTTAAGTAAGGATAAAATGAAATGTGTAAAACTGTTATCGTATGTACGTAGGTACTTAATTATCTTTTTTGTCAGCAGCAACGTTGCTTTGTTGCAGTTTAATGTATCAGTTATATTTATACACTGTATAATTGGACTTTTTTACTTAAAATAATTACTTAAGTTGAAATGCTTTATTTATATTGTTTGCTTATGTACATTGTACTTAAAATCCACATCATTAAGCAACGTCGGATGCGGTGAGGAGTAGGACTGATGACCATGTTAAACCTTTGATCCTAGTTTTTATTAAAGAACAGCAGTAATATAAACTTAATACAACATTAGGGATAGTTCAAAAAACTTCCGACCTCCCCAGTAATGTCCTAAAAAGAGCCGCAGCCATCGGTTTAACTAGGTACAATTAAATCTAAGCTGCACTAGTTTCCCATATCATGCCTAGGTCAGAGATATTTCATCTTTTTCGTCACATGGCCAATTGTATAAACAACCTAAGCTTTTGCCAGCCTCTTTATTTAATCTTGTATTACACGTTATGACTGAATACCTATCATGCAGGAAGCAAGTTAAACGGCACCGTTTAGTAAAAAGACTAGGCTATAAATTGAATGGTTAAATAATAGCCTGCCACATTTATATAATGTCCTGTCTTATTGCGTTTTGAAGCCAATTTACAAGTATAATAAGAAAAAACCTTTTTATAGTTGTAAGTACCTTTGCTACCTACTTTGACATTTTGAAATAAGTAATACCTTGACACGTCCTTGCAAGTGTTGTGTCTACATTTAATTATATATGAAATAGAGCCCTATTGTTTGTTGACTATCCGCGGTTATACAAGAGCACCAGTTAAGACGTACATATGCTTTATCAAATATTTGTATGAGCGTGTAAACTGGTCGTGTCCAGCGAAGAGCCGTGGATTGAAGGAATGATTAAGATGATCTGAGTCGCCATTTGGTCGTCAGTGTCGTCACTCGTTACGTTTAAATTAATTAGTGTTTAATCCACATATTATTATCTGGAGTGCAACTAATCCTAAAGTAAGTTATGCTGAATATTTGCACAGAGAAATAATTTGAGTATTTCCTAAATAAAACTGAAGTTACGGAATTAATTCAAATAAATGATAATAGGAATCCATGAACAGCTTTTGTTTTTGGGAATAGGATTATGACGCGTTAAAAGTACATTTAAAATTGCATGCATTATGCCATGTTAAGTGTCTTAGTGGATGATGAAAATCTTGCAATGTCAAGAAAATAAGAGCCATGGTTAGAGTATTTTTCTTGCGGCCACTGATCACCATCAATTGATTTCCCGCCAAAATGTAGAAAGCGAAAGTAACCTTTTTTTTGTTCACGAAGAGGAAACCTTCAAAAGACGCCTTGTTATGTGAGATTTTTACCTAACTAAAACCCCTCAATAGCCGTCCTCAGCTCCGCCCTTCCGTTGGGGTCGCTTGTTGGATGGTTCGCCCACAACTCCGGAAGCCCCCTTTTACTCGCCTCTTATAGCCAGGGGATACCGTAGTCCTATTCTAGTCCCGGGACTACAGGGACACGGTGCGTTTACCTTAGTACTAGATTTCGAAATTGGTAGAACCCTTTGTGGACCAAGGACACCACCGCCGCACCTCTTTATGCAGAATAATAGCAACGTTAAGCGTTTTTAAACGGAGAATGATTTGAGATTATTCGGCAAGCAAAAAAAATAGCATAATGTATATACTGTTATTTTTTAAAAAGAAAACAAATTGACAATGTAGTTTTAAAATAGCGCCTCAGTCCCGAACGCGGAAATAGCTGTTTTGTTTTGAAACTCACGAGACCACAGTTTTACTAGGGTTGCATCGAATGCCCGTTTATTGTTTGCGTTAAAGTTAAATATAACAATAACTTTGACTATAGCGACGAAATATAACAATTCTGTGTTGCACCATTTTTTGTGTTTTATTATGTTGATTACTAAAGGTGAGTAACATCATGTAACTTTAACGCTTACGAAAGCCAACCAACCGTCAAATTCATGATTAAATACTTAATTAGTTGCACCATTTTAGTTGTAGTTGAATTACGTCATAACTAACACTTAACATTAACCGAACAATATGGATTGGTTAAAGCTATTGTTTTTGTCATCTTCCGTATCTGTCAACGTTGACAAAAAATGTGGTGACAGCGAACAAATGAAATTAATCTAAATATATATAACTCAAAGGTGACTGACTGACATAGTGATCTATCAATGCACAGCCTAAACCACTGGACGGATCGGGCTGAAATTTGGCGTACAGGTAGATGTAATGACGTAGGCATCCGCTAAGAAAGGATTTTGATCAATTCTACCCCCAAGGGGATAAAATAGGGGATGAAAATATTACTTCGTAACGCGAGCGAAGCCGCGGTCAAAAGCTCGTGACAAATACATTGATACAGCACAGAATTGTTACATTCTATCGCTACTGTCAAAATTATATGTATTTTACTTTTGCGCAAACTTTAAACGGGCCTACGATGCACCCACCCTAATAAATTACGCCGCGAAAACGGGTCGGCAGTTCTCATCTACTGACATTTCAACGCGTGTTGCGATTCCGCATTCAAAAAAAATGTTTTGTTCTTTTTTTAAATATTTTTTATTTTTTTGTTCTTGTTGTTAACGCGGAGTGACTTTTTATAGGCAGCCATCGTTTACACCCAAACCTACATTCTATGATTAAAATGTATGTGACCTTCAGATTATTATATTAAATGCAAAAGAGCGCGCACAATTTATGCATATTACCTGATCATCTCGAAGTCGTGGTCTAGTGCAGTAATAATGTAAATTTAGTCTGTACAAGTCTAAATATGATTCTTATTTACAATTCGCAAAAATAAATAAATGTAACGTAATTGTTTCTAAAGTTAAAATAACATATTTTTATTAAGTGCGTATGAAAGTGTTTACAACACTTATAACAAAAAAATATTAAAATGTTTGTCTGTCTGATTGTTCTGGCTAATCTCTTAAACGGCTAGACCGACTTTCAATGGCAATTCGCTAATCCTTTAAGTAACTTAGGCTACTTTCATTTTAGAAAAATAATCAGAAAATTGCGCGCAAAAATATAAACACACTTGTATCTAAATACGTTTCTGTTTCGATATCATTCGAAATTCGGTCTAGTCGAATACTAATATCGTATAATGTCGTCGACAGATGATAATCCTGATAGTGCTTGTGGTGATTTTGTTATGCTACTGGCTATGGTGGTCAGCGAGTGCCCAGCGGCTGGACCGGGCGACAGCCACGCTGCCCGTCCCGCCCACACTGCCTGTCATCGGTAACGCCATGCTCTTCATCGGGGACACACAAAGTATGTAATTTATATTTATTTATTTATTATAAAGAATTTTTCACTAATCCTTATAATCACTAATCCTTAAAATTCACCCTGTATACTATCATACCTATTGATAGCGGACTGTTGCGAAGTAGTTTCATGATAAATTAACAACATAGATTTCCAAAAAGTAACGCCTGTAACGGTTGTAACTGTTTATTATATAGTTTTTAATTATTAGATACCTAATGAGCATTTAGAGCAACGGATGTTATGTGAAGACATTCTTACAGAAGGAGATTCCTATTTTGGTAAATTCGGCGTGGCGCTACGGCACCGCAGGCGAAGATTAAAAAACTCTACATGTTATCTGTTTTCCGTTCTTTTTTATTTTCAAACTCTTTACAATCTGAGAGCACAAAACTACAATCTCTTTGGTATCTGTGCAGTAAGAGGAAACCCAGAACCCATTAAATGCCATTCTAGTAATTACCAGCCTATAACAAGTCGCGTTTTAAAGTAACCTTACTATGTAGTCTTAACCACTGTTTGTTTCTATCACATATGTGCAAAATAAGCAATTATTATGACCGTGCATTCCGTATAATAAGTAGTCGCTGCACAATAAGACAACCTGAAGCCATTCACACATGGGTTTCCAGGTGGCCACCAGTCTTTAGCTTAAGAGCACGCAGAGCCCATACCCAGGGCCTCGAACAAACCGACATGATTTAGAGTAACGATCTATTATAGTTTAACTAAAAATACAATTTTACTTATTTTAGGCTATTCCGCTTGTTTAATTTTTTATTTGTAAATAACCAGAGCTTGGTTGGATTTTTTCAATTTGTAATTATAATTATTCTACGGGGCCCCAAATTCTTGTAGTTTAAATAAATACTTAAATTCATATTGAGAGGAGACCTGTGCCCAGAAGTGGGACAGTAACTAAACAAGTGGTATATAATTTGTAAAACGCGCTTAACTTTGAAATATCAAACCTCCAAATTGACAGACCGAATTTCAAAGCAATTTCTAGGCAATTCGACCTGCTGCGATATCACTGCTTCAATCCTAGAGTATCTTTGTAACTTTGTATGAAAAACAACACCACAATTTGCTACTTCTGTATCCAAAAGATGAATGTTTGTTATGTCATTACCATAAAAGGCTATTCATTAAGTAGTTCGGTGCAGTAAGTAAAATCGTAAAACATGAACAAATCGTTTAGTCGTGTAAATAGAAATAAGCCATAAATCGCTTGCATAATATTAACAAGTCTATTAACTTTACATTGTGATTGTATTCTTGTAAGGTAAGCATAAGTACCTGTTAAGTGTTACATTTTAGTATATTCCCGATTTAGTCCAAGAGGATTTTTTAGATTTGTAATATAAAATTGTGTTATTCGAAGAAAAGTAATTTTTCCCTCACTGTTGTGTCAATTAATGGTACGTTTATCCTAAATGAATTACAAATTTGATGAAAAACAAGAAAAGTAGGTAAGCTATAAGGTATTCCATAATTCCTGGTTCATTATTATCTGGTTATTTTTTAATATTAATTATATTGAGAACATTTCAACATACCTACACATAGTCTAAAAACAAATTCTATTAGAGTCATGTACAATGTAAATGACATATCCAATAAGTATAATACTCGTATTATAACAGAAGGCTCTGTGTTTGATGCCTGAAACGAACTTGAAGCAATTAACTAGATTGTTTGAACTGAAGTCTATCACATCACATGTCCAATAGTGGATAGATAAACAACATGAAAAGTATGTAAAACATACTATGAAAATGCTAAAAACACCATACATGTATTCCTTGAACTAATAATACAGAGATGTGAGATAAAAAATCCAAATTAGTGTTTATCAATGTTTTAAAAATAACCATCAAATAGCATTCTGATACTGTACTACTGATACTGTATTCTCTGCTTATCGGAGGTGACTAAAAGAGGGAACTTGAAGTTGCGCGCAGAAAAGTCTGGATATGAACCGTCCAACCATCAACCCCGGGAAGGACAACGGTATTTTTAACCGCGTGCAGTTGTAAATATCTCTAGGAGAGAGATGAAAATAGCTCTATGCCAGGTAGAGCCCGAAAGGGCGTCGTGAAATTTCAATGAATATCCCGGAGATTTCCTAATAGCGCAAATGTAGGGTCGTTGGCATACGTCTGCGCCTATGTAATTAAGTGCAGTACGAGTCTACTTTAACCCGGTGTTCCTACCAAGTTGCCGTGGTTCCTTTTGTAGGATTTCCCCGGTTACCACTTTGCTATATATCCGTGCGTAAGACTTGTAAATAATTCTTACGTCACTGTTTAGTAAAGTAGATGAACCGTAGAAGGCTAAACTATTGACGAAAACACATCGTGACGGCGTCTTGAACACACATTTCACAGAATTTCACTACAACGACGCGACTTGAAATATTACCGGCTTCGAGCAAAGAAGATCGGGTTTATTTAGTTAACACAGATTTTACTTTTTCTCACTCATTCATAATTATTGCTTAATGACGACTTAAGTAATACACATTATTAATAAATAGAATATCCAGTTTTTCGCCTACTAAAGATAGAATTTTGTCAATTTCTGCCTTGTACATGTTATCAAATTTCAATATTTCTACATATCTAATAATCTTTAATATAAACTCTTAAAATAAACTATTTATTTACGCTTTTATAATCCATAACTTAAAAGCCACGAGAACGAAGACATGGGCGGATGTTAGTATAGAATACATTAAGGTTTATTTGTGAAATGCTTCTGCAAACTTATCAGTTTGCTCAGCCACTGTTGCCTATCCTTACTTACATCACCGAGTACCTACCTTACTTCTTAGAATAATTACCTCTGTCAGGTTCTATTACCTAAATACTACCGCAAACTTGTCAATTAACGTACGACCAAAGTTTACTTTAGGAAACTTACTAAAATACAAAAAGTACTTTAATGCAGGAATACTTTAATTACGTGTGAACTGTTGTTTATAAGTGCTGTATATAAGTGTTTTAATCAATTTCGTTATTCCAGAGATCCTGCAAAATATTCAAGACATCGCTGATTTGGCCCATAAACATAAAGGGGCTGCGAAAATTTGGCTGGGTCCTAATTTATACGTGGGTAAGAAATAAGACTTTTCTTAACGCTTTGATACAATACAAACACTCTAGGAAACGCTCATTGCATGGTAAGTTTATGTCAAATGCTACTGACGAAACTGACGATACCACCGTATAAAAATCGATTGCGTGTAAAAGCGTACAGGCAAAGTTATAGTAACATTGCTACTGTAATCTGTACGTGGGTAAGAAATAAGACTTTTCTTAACGCTTTAATATAATACAAACACTCTAGGAAACGCTCATTGCATGGTAAGTTTATGTCAAATGCTACTGACGAAACTGACAGTATTCTATTTTCTATTCATGTAAAACAAATTGAAGTTTCAATACGTGTATACTATTTTAAGAAATGTCAGCCGGTAGCTGCTAATTTTACAAATGGGAGACCGCAGATTTATACCTATAGCGCATTCACGCAAAAATATAAATTATAAAATATTTACAAAATTGCTCCAATTTTAGGAATTTTGCTTGTTTGAAAACCTAAAAGTAAACTAAAAGAAAACCTAAAACGTAGATATGTGGATCTATGAGCTTGTTTATCTTTTTGTATGCTATGTATGTAACTTTTTGTGTTCTAATTCTTCTACTTAGGTAACTGATTCAGATGTTTATTACCATTATTGCAGAAAAAGACTTCTCCTTAAAGTTATCGAACTACCCAAAGTTGGTTGTGAGTGTTATTGATCCCTATTGATAATAAAATAATACATAGAAAGGCACAACCGGTTTTGTCTTGGAAATATCCCTCGGCTCTGTGCTCAAATACAATGACGTGATTTTAACTATTCTGTTTTAGCCATTTCAAATCCAGATGATGCGCAGGTTGTATTGGAAAACTGCCTGGACAAGGATAATGTTTATCGTTTCCTGCGACCTTGGCTCGGCCATGGTCTCTTCGTGGCACCGCGTAAGTACATAATCCATAATTTTAAGTACATAAAACAACATTTTCCTAGATATTACTATTAAAAATTCCGATGGAGGTGCGAAATCAAATGTTGGTTTACAAGTACCTATTGTAAGCAATAAGTTATGCAAATAATCTCAAAATAGGAGAATTTTGACGTAATGACACTTGGTATGTACTTTGATGTTGCTAATGATGGTATTATGTTTATTAATGTGCTTTGTTAATATGAACATTGGATTTCAAATACTGAACATATCCGGTGTGACGCACATATGCAAAAATGGCAAATATGAACTTTTAATAAAGTTTGAACCAAAAAAGATAATATGTATCCAAGTAGTGATACTCATATATCTGTCAGTAATCCGCTTTCAGCGCAAAGTACCAACCTCTTTCAATTATTTTTTATAATGATAAAGAATAACTAAAATTTTCAAGGAAGTGTGATATCTTAGTTATTTACTAACCCGCATTTGCCCTTAATCATTCTCAGAGTAAACTTTAAAAGAAAACTCTAAATTAAACAAAGTATAATGTACTTACTTCAGTATTATTTAATTCCTATCGTCTTGTTACAGTTATGTTATGGAAAACCCATAGAAAAGTCTTACTCCCCGTCTTTCATAATAAGGTAGTAGAGGAGTATTTAGGCGTTATATCCGAACAAGCAAATGTTCTATTGGAAAGGCTTGAAGAAAGATCAGGGAAAGGAGAGTTTGACGTGTTGCCTTATATTACCGCATGCACATTGGACATCGTATTTGGTAAGTACAAAATATACTATAACAAGCTTTTGCCCGCGGCTTCGTTCGCGTTACGAAGTAATATTATTAACTAAGAAGATTTATACAAACTTCCATCCCCTATTTTATTCCCTTGGGGGTAGAATTGGAAATCCTTTCTTAGCGGATGCCTACGTCATAACATCTAACTGCATGCCAAATTTCAGCCCGATCCGTCCAGTGGTTTGGGCTGTGCGTAGATTGATCTCTACGTCAGTCACCTTTGTGCTATATATATTTAGATTATGCAATATCATATAAAGTACTTCAAGTTTGTATATGCGATAGGCAGTGTTTAGCTATTTATATTATCTTGCAGTGAGAGAATAACGTTGATTTCCAATGTTATTTTACTTTATGTAATAATAATATATGTCTCATCAAAAGTTCTAGTCATAGTCTTCGAAAAACAGCAAATACGCTGGGTTATGTACCGTGTACCTAAGGACCTACAACGGAACACAGCCAACAAGAACAGACTGAATGACTACATTATTTAAAAATATATAAATACAATCAATTTAGCTGCAAAGGTCTTTATTTTTCATTAGTTTCATGATGTTTTTTATCATTGTAGAATATAAAAAGAACGTTTTACAGTGAAGCTCTATATCACTAAATGTAACACCAAAAGATGATATACTATACTCGCAATTTAGTACTTAAAGAAACTTCATTGCCTTAAGCAGAATTATTATTAATGGTCCTATAAAACTATTATAGCTTTGCTTATAAGAGCAAACGACATATAAATTTTAAAATAATACGATGCAATAATTTAATTTAGTAAAGCTTCGCTTGCGCCTCGTTTCACCACAGTTTATTGTAATAATCAGCTGTCGTCATCTGTCATTATCTGTCATTATCAACATCGTCTGTCATCATATATATCGTCATCTGTTATCACAGAAACAGCGATGGGCGAAAGAATGGATGTCCAGCACTCGCCTGACACTCCCTACTTGCGCGCTCGGCACACTGTCATGTCGATCCTTAACATGCGATTCTTCAAGGTGTGGCTCCAACCAGACTGCTTGTTCAACCTGACGTCATACGCTAAACAACAGAAGGATAATATTGTCCTCACACACAAGTTTACTGACGAGGCAAGTTGCATACTTTACAGTCTATTTTTTAACGATACGGCAAACGAGCTTAATATGGGCTGATGGAAAGTATTCATCGTCGCATATGGACATTTGCAACACCTGGCGTCATCAATACGTCGGCATCTCCAGCTTTGAAAAAGACCTCTTTTTGAACCTTTTGTGACCAGTCCCTTGTCATAGCACATAGAGGAAGGCCACGAGTCCAGTTGGTGTAAATGGAACTTTATCAGCGAGTAGTGCAATCAAGGAATGCTAAATATCATTCGTTCACTTTTATTATTTCTTCAATAGGTATGAACAAGAATGAATGTAACAATTAATGAAATGTAATTAATTAACAAGTACAACCATTTAATATTAATCATTGATATAATTTTTTTAAATTATATTGTGCAGCTTACATTCTTTTTAATTTATATTCCTTGTATTGTTAATTACTTATTTATTTTTAAGTTCTGTAATTATTTTTAACAGAATTCTGGAACTGGTAGATTAAAGAAAAAAAACAATATTTTAAAGATAAAACTCTTCACAATATTTACTCCTGACTAAAAACAATTTAAATTTACAGCGGGCGTTATATTTGTGTGTATTAAGCCTTAAAAACCATTTTTTTTCTGTTACCCACATGAGCTACTGTTTCTAAAGATTAACCTTTGTGCCATAGATTAGTAAAGATACTTCGCCGCCTTGAAATTGAATGAAGCCACAAACGGCTTATTTTAGTAAGTTCTTTTTTTGAATCCTTGACAAATAAAAACATTTTTAGAGAAAATTTACGAATAAATAACAAATTTACGTAATAATTACGTAATTTACGAAATAAATAAATAATTATTTCAAATATTTTAATGACATTTTAGCACGGAGACGTGGCAAAACTTCTTTACGCAACTATTTCAATTCTCAAAACTGGGTACATTTTCTTGTTAGGAGTGAGTAATTTTTACTAATCTATGCTTTGTGCAAAGATTATTTGAGATGAGAATGATTATTTTATTTGTATGATTATTTTAATTGTATGGTAATACATATATATAAGACATAATTGTAATATTATTGTAAGTGCGTAACCTTTGTCTGCCTTTAAATGTGGTATAAATATTTCAGGTGGTACGTAAAAGGCGGATTGAGTATGAAATGAAAAAAATGAAAGATAATCCCGAAAAAGCAAGTAAGAATACATTTTACTAAGTAATAATCAATTTTAATATAATAATTGCCGCTATTTCAGAAAGAAATGAAATAACACTAGCAGACAAGCCCAACAATTCCCCATAAATTGTTTATTCATTGGTAGAAGTAGAGGCCTCTGGGATTCGACTCCAGCGGCACCTGTTTCTGCCTAATAACAGCAGTGTTAAGCGCTGCTGTGTTTTGGTTTGAGGGGTGTGGTAAAAGTGACATACTTTTCCAAGGCGTTCCAGCTTAATCCTCAGGGATAGCAGCGGATCTGTGGCCGACCTCGGGTAAGAATATAATCTTATCTGGGGTTGATAACAGATGTCCATGGTCAGCAGTAGCTACTTACCATTACGTAGTCTGCATGCTCGTATGTAATTCCTTAATTATAAGAAATGACGTATTGTTCAGTTAATTGTTGAATTGTATTGACCCAGAAAATGTTTACTTATTTTTAACACATTTACTCTACACTTAGTGACAATGAATTCCTAGGTAAGCGCAATGATAATAAAATCTATAAGCATTGGTTACGGACGTATGAATATAACAGGGTACAAACAATAGGTCATTTTAAAGTCGACTATGATGTCATTGCGTCAATCCCCTATGTTAACATAGACATGCGGTAGCGTGTAAGCCAAATTAAAAAAAAGGAACTAACGACACAGACATGCGTTTCGTTTCACTACTAATCTATGCGTTTCACAAACCATTTGGAGCTACTTTCGACCTCTTAATTACGCGGCTTACGGTAGCATTTAATGATACAAGATACAAATCATCGCCTCATTCTCTCTGTGTGTGTGTTTTCTATTACACGTGAGTGTGCTGTGTGTATAAGAATTTAGGAACCGAGAAAACGAGCGCCGTACGCGGCCGGTTGTATAACCCCCATACTGAGCCCGTGCAAATTTCGTTAAAACTATTTTTTACTGTGCGTAAGTTTTCATTGTCTCATTATTGCAATGAAAATTATGGAACTTCGTTTCTAAAGGGGTCCCCTAACGGCATATTATGTAACTTTTTTCTATGGGTATTATGGTTTACCAACAGGATTTTTGACTACTACATTTACTTAGGTAATAACACGGTATTTGCCATCGTCATTTCATTGAAATTTTCATTATTTAATGTGTGTTGACCATTGACGTCCCGGCATGCTCGATTATTATATTTGCCATATTTGCGTACGTACGAATACAAATACAAGAATTACGTAAGACGAAAATTTTACCTAATAATTAGATAATTACCTGTCTCGTGAGTGACCCACTCTTTATATTCATCTCGTCACTCAAGCATACATCAGATCAATATACAATAGAGAGTTCTTAAACTCGAATTTAGACTTATAAATAATGTGTAATGGCTCTACATTAGGATTACTTGTTGCTTAAACTTGAAAAGTATATCAATAACACCTCGTTCAACTTCCGGTAGCTGTCCTATAACCAAAGTGCCTTGTAAGCAACGTAATAAGTTGCTTTTCAAACCTACACCTTGCTTTTCAAAGTTATTAACTTAGTAGAAATCAATTTCCTCTTGTTTTCATATTGAAGGAAACATCACGAGATTATGAATCAATTACTCCTAAATTTGCACTAGATTAGCGCGGTGGACAATGGTCTTAGCCTTAAAAATAAAAGTGCTCTGAGGTTACCAGGCCAAACTCCAAACAACTAGACTATAATCGTTAATCAAAAATAATATAGGTGACAGAACCTAAAATATTCTTTTCACACACAGATGGTAAACAGCGCGCCGTTCTGGATATGCTGTTTGATCGAGAGATCCAATTCACTGACGAGCAACTCCGAGAACACATCGACTCTATCACGATCGCTGGCAACGATACCACAGCTCTTGTCATTGCTTACACCCTGGTACTTCTCGGCATACATCAGGACGTGCAAGAAAAAGTTTTATTAGAGTGAGTACGTGTTCCATAGATTACAGATACTTCGCCGCCTTGAAATTGAACGAAGCCACGAACGGCTTATTAGTAGGTTCTTTTTTTTAAGTATGACGAAAAAAATATTTTTAGGGAAAATTTACGAATAAATAACTAATACTGCGTAATTTACATAATTAAAATAAATAAATAATTTTATTTCAAATATTTTAGGGACATTTTAGCACGGAGACGTGGCAAAACTTTTTTACGCAACTATTTCAATTCTCTAAACTGGTTACATTTTCTTGTTAGGAGTGAGTAATCTTTACTAATCTATGACATGTTCAAAGACTTTTATATAATAGAACGAGCAGGAAAAATCTTTCATTCAAGTACACGAATTTATTAGTAAACATTTTTAGGGTTCCCTACAGAAAGAAAACCGAAACTAAGCCAATGTCGGTTGTCTGCCAATGATTCTGTACGTCTGCCTATAAGAGCCTTTTTGGCATTTTTTGGTTTATAATTATATACGTGAATTAACTCGCTGCAGTGTCCTTGCGTGCAATTTGCAATCGGCGTGCAGGAAAAGTATTTATGAAAGGATAGGATACGAGTGGCATGCATGTGGACTAAAATCACACGAGAGCGTAAATTTATGTACAGAAAAAGGCCCTTTTTATAATATAGAAGTATCAGACGAGCATGCAGTCCACCTGTAACTACTGCCGCCCATGGACATCCGTAATCAACCACAGATAGGATTAGATATTCCTACCTGAGGTCGGCCACAGATGCGCCGCTACCCCTGAGGACTAAGCTGGAACGCCACAGAAAAGTTTGTCTCCCTTACCACACCCTTCAAACCGGAACACATAAGCGCCTAACATCGCTGTTATTAGGTAGAAATAGGTGTGGAGGTGGTGCCGCCGGAGTCGAACCTAATATTGTATCTTGAAAGTTAACTAGTAGCCAAGAAGATTTACTCGTAACATAACATGTTATAATTAAGAAAGTAAAAAATAACGCAACGCACTTAAGAAAACTTTTCCATCCTTTCCTTATTTGTTTTCAGACAAGAATCAATTTTCGAGGAGTCCAAAGAAGGAGCAACAAAGGAGGACATACAGAAGATGCACTGCTTAGAACGGGTTATCAAAGAAAGCATGCGGCTTTACACTGTTGTTCCAATTATAGCTCGTAATGTCGACAAAGACATCTACTTACGTGAGTTATTTACTTTTACTGTACAGTAATACCTCGGACTTACACGATTGGTGAAACCGAGTGATAACCGCGTAAGTCGAATGCGCGTAAGTCGGGGTATGCATGTACATAACATCGTATGGTATGATTTCGAATGTGTTGACTTCGCGCAACAACTACAAATGTTTATATGAATAATTATGGGGTCAGTAAGGGTTACTATGGCTCGATTATGGATAATAATCCATAATCGAGAGTTGCAGGACGCTCAAGCCAAAGAAGAATCGAGAACGAGCTCGATTTGAAAATCGAGTAACTCCGAAATCGAAAGTCGGGGTAGCGTAAGTCGAGGTATTACTGTTAATTGTGGTTTCACAGTTAATTGCCTCTTTTTGATTATTTGAAAAATAAGATTTTAGGTTGATATTTGGTTAAAAAAATATCCACACTATCAGGGCTATGTTCATAACTTTTACACTTCAGAAATTTTGGCGAGTTCTTAGTAAACTTTTTGCAGACGGTAGGTACTAAGTAAGTAGTAACTTATTTCGATTCTTCGAGCTCCTTTGCAATCTGTTATATATGTATGTATGTGTATAACTGCGAAACCGCAGATATTGCCTATGCGATTCTCTAGCGATCTATCGTAAATGGGTTTGCTAACTCAAAAATCTAAGAAGTAATAATATAAAAATCATCGACGTTTCACCACGATTTAGAGAATTTCTTAGAGATGTATAAGTTATTAAAAAAGGTAAACATTTTTAATTAAGTTTATCGATTTTTCATTTATGATTTCAGCGCATTCTGGTGTAACGCTACCCGCGGGCACCGGCGCCGTGGTGGGGGCGTTCGCGGTGAACCGCTGGGAGGCGGTGTGGGGACCCGACACGAACCTATTCAACCCAGACAGATTCCTACCAAAAAACTCCGTGAACCGCCATCCCGCTTCGTTCCTACCTTTCAGTTACGGCTCTAGAAACTGCATTGGTGAGTTACTCTTTACTTATATCAAGTACCTACTATTGCGCATTGTTCAAGTGCCTGAACATTTTATTTATTTGAAGTAAGTAATGGAGCTTGTTACACTGATTAACTCTAAAGAATTGTCATTTTGTGATATTCAGACTATTCGGCAAACTGTCTGGGGCAGGCTTGGTCTCTGCATTGTAGAATCCGCTAAAAATTTGCTTATATGATGACCTGTAAAATGTCCTAATTAACGAAACTTTCAAAAATATCCAAAATTTAAATTATGATTATCCAGATGATTACTATATGATACGTGCCTACTACCATGTAAAAATGTACATAGATTTACATAAGTTTACATAGGTGCATGAACGCTGTTAACGGTTTTATATAAAGTAAAGAATTTTGTTTTAGGTCGCAACTATGGGATGATAATTATGAAAAGTGTCATTTCAAGCATCATACGATCGTACAAAATTGATGCAAAAGAAATAGGCCCCTTAAAAATTGAATTATTATTGTTTCCTGTCAAGGGACACCAGCTACGCGTGACAAGAAGAAAAAGCAAAATATCCATAACTTAATATATAACATAAATTATAGTTGTTATAAATAGATATAGTTTTTGAGAGATGTGTAGACTAATTCTCCTACTACTAAAGCTTAACTTAATTAATTCGTTAAACCTTGGCTTTGTACAGATAGGTACCTACTGCTTAACGTATCTATTTGATTTTAATTCCAATATCAAAGTCGTTAAAATATAAATCAGAGTTTTGTAAGAATCATAATATATTTTTACATATAAGAATAAGTATACAGGGTGAATTTTTAAGAAATTATAAGGATTAGCGAAAAATGCTGAAAGGAGTTACGAGGCCGATTTTGATAAAAAGTAAAACTGCATCATTAGTTTTTTTAAATATTTTTTTCCTTAGCCGGGAATCGAACGAGTTCATTTTGAAAAAAAATGACACCTCTATATTATTCCACTATCTGATAGTGTCGCTTATAAGGATCAAATTCTGGGAAGTAATGTTATGTGACAAATTAAAGGAAAAGGAAAATTTTGAAGAGAATACGTATTTTTCCATACATTGGCATACTAATCCTTAAGGATTATACATAACAAATGATTTATGAATAATTCTTTAGAAACAGACATAAAACCATACCATGGAAGAATTTTTTGGTTAATCAACTAATTATTCGATGTTATGACTATGACATACGGCTTAGTATGAGAAAGTAATAGTTTGGCAAATAAGTTACCGCCGTTTTTAGGATTGATTTTTTAATGAAAATAAATAACTGATTAAATAGTAAATTCTTATTGTTTGTTGATTACAACTTCGTTTCAACGTTAAATATGATTTTCTATATCTCTTTTTTTATTAATCTCTCGGATTTGACTCTAAAAAGTAATTCTCGCAAATTGTCAACTTTACATCTGCATTAAACGATACTCCGCCCATAGCAAGTAAATCTATTTTAATGGTCCTAAAAATAACCTTAGCTAAGTCGGACATAAAAATATAAATTATTGTGAAACAAAACGTCCATTTCGAATGATTAGAAACATTGAGCCAAAAAAAATGTTAATACACCAAATGTTTAAATTGATGAATGGCGAGAACTTAACTGCCAAATTAATATGAAAAAATATGTATTTTCTTAAAATTGAGGCTTTTCCTTTAGTTTGTCATTTATCATTACTTCCCAGATTTTGATCCTTATAAGCAACACTATCAGATAGTGGAATAATATAGAGGGTGCATTTTTTTTTTCAAAATGAACTCGTTCGATTCCCGGCTAGGGAAAAAGTTATTTTAAAAAAGTAATGATGCAGTTTTAGTTTTTATCAAAATCGGCCTCGTAACTCCTTTCAGCATTTTTCGCTAATCCTTATTATTTCCGATTTGGCCCTGAAGGCCCGTTTTAAAAATTCACCCTGTATAATCTGTATGACCGAATAGCGTAAACGTAAATTGCAGTTGGAAACTTAGAACAAGTGATAGTTGACGAATGCGTCATATCCGAACGAATGAACTTCCATAAAATAATAAAATTCACCTATTCCTATGTTGTACGTGTATTAAGTGAATTTGATTTTTCTGTTTGTATAAATACTATAAAAATATTTATGTCCGAGTTATATAATGCGTCGGGTTGCAGCAGCCAGGATACAGAAAGACCGAATTACTTATATATCCATATTTAATCAAAACAGAATATTACATGTTTTGGATTAAATCTAACCTAAATTAAAACTAACTATCCTAAGTGACTTGCTGGGGCAATGTTAGCGCCCAGAGTGAATTCCCACGTTCGGGACTGTACGGTGGAAACGGAGCGGTGGTGCGGAGTCAGCGCTCCCACGGCACAGCGGCGGTGCAGGATCGGATGTCTTTCTAGTAATTTTGTTTAAGGCGAATTTCTAACTATGGTGATTAAGGCCAATATATAACATCCGTAATAAATTTACTTTTTTTGTACGATCTTTTCATTCTTTTTAACAGTTTTTGGAACATTATATATAAATAGTTACTGATATTATATAGAAATAAAACTAAATTAGAAGATTTACCAGATATTTCGTCTAACTGGCAACCATATATTACATTACTCGGGAGTAGTAAAGTTTGTCTCTTCAATAGTCATCAGGGACGGAGTACTCGGCAATCCTTTAGTGCTAAAGTCGAAAGACATGAAGTCATCATGGTCGATGACGTCACGCGAGTCGTCCACGCCACAGGTAAGGAACTTGTTGTACTTGCTGAGGTCGAGGAACCCCACGCCACACGGCCGGTCAATCAAACGAGACGTCATCATACCCTGAGCGTATCCTGAACATACTATGACTGAGCCGACGTCATCCTTTAAAAATAAAAGGTATAAGTAAAGACAAAAAGGGTCGTCCTGTTTAAAGAAGTTTTCTTTTATTGTCCAAGGCTAGGGATTCTAGAACCACCTATTTAAGTATACGTTATAATTAATGTTCAGGTGCGATGGTCCGGAATAACTCCTTCGAAAAAAATAATTTCATTAATAGTCGCTTAGAATGGATTTACATTTATGGGCATTCAATTAATATGTAGGTATGTAAATACTTATAAATATAAGTGAACATTACAATAAGTAGATTTCCGTCTAGTCTAGATTTAATGTGTATATCTTCTTATATATTAAATTCTCGTGTCACAATGTTAGTTACCGTACTCCTCCGAAACGGCTTTACAGATTTTCACCACATTTTATATGCATTGCATATTCAGTAGGTCTGAGAATCGGCTACTATCTATTTTTTATTCCCCTAAGTGATAAGGGTTGTTCACCCTTAACATGTTTTATTTATATGGCAACACAACGTTTGACAGGTCAGTTAGTAGTTAAATAAAAAACTGTCAATAGTTGTTTACCACGTGTATACTGGTAACTAGGGAATGCAATCCCGATCTCGCGGGATCCCGATCTCGCGACAATAATGGGTTGTTGATGATGATGATGATACCTTGTTTTGATTATTTTATTAAAACTGTTAATTATTTCGTTACTTTAGTTAAATTAAAGGATAAAGGCTTTTGTTTTCAATAATATTTTGTTTTATTTAACCTCACTATGCGCAACAAGCACTTTTCATCTTTACAGTGATGTGATTTTTTTAACTAGACGAGATCCCGAAAATCTCGGGATCCCGCGGGATTGTGATTTCTAATCCCGCGAGATCTCGACTTTACGATCTCGAGTCGGGATTGCTTTCACTACTGGTAACGTGTGATTATGAAGGTAGAGTTAACATATAAATAACAAATCTAAGTAAATACTCACAGGACAAAGCGCTCCGTATTTTTCACTCTGCGAAAAAATACTCCATAAGTATCATTTTTAAAAGTATTTTTATAGTAGATTTTATCGATTCAAATATCCTACAAAAATTGACGATCAAGATTTTGCATGTTTTTTACATCCCCATCTGAATTGCATATTTATTTTATTGTACTTATACTTTAAACCTCTTCCTTTTATAATATAAATATATTATGTTGTAATTGTGTAAATGTATTTTTACTCAGATTTTATTTATATTTTTATTTAATTACGCGCAGACGCGCTACCAATTTTCCATGTAAAAAGTAAACAAGTTAATAGTCATATTTTTCTATATCATATTTAAGTCCAGTTAAAATGTAAATTAGACGAACTTAGAAGCACTGCCGTTATTTGGAAATTACCGACAGTCAATTTCATTTCTGTAGACATATAGATGAAAGAGATTATGTAGAGTTAGCAAATAAATTAGGAACCTTGCACGCTGGTTCTTGTATGCACAGGTATTTGTCATCATAGTTGAGCATGCGGAGGCACTGGCTCGACGGTAGTATAGTCACTTGCACTCGGTAAAGGTCAATCAGTAACGGGATCAAATATCCCTGAAATATTTAATTATGTGTATAAAACGTGAGTAAATAAGACCTTGACATCAGCCTCTTTAAAATATAGGTAAGTACCTTATTAGGTAGTTGTGTATTTGCTTGCTTGAGTTATTTTAAAACAATAATTCATTACCTATCAACGCTGAGATTTTATAAATATACGCTTGATAATTATAAATTAGTTATTTATAACCAGTTCATTTAACACCAGCAAGCAGTGATAGCTGATAGCATAGATGTGGGATATCAAATCTCAGCCAAGCCTTAGATACTTTTTGTATTGTTTACTTTAACGGTAACTGACTGACAACTTTCCAAGAAAATTCAAAGATGCGCGAAATCTTCAAATACCTAACCCAGTATTAATAGGTAACTATGACCATCTTATTGTAAGAAAAAAGGCTATCTCAGCCGTTGGATTGATTTTGACGGTAAACATAATATGTAATCATATGACATCTAGACCCGTGGTAGAGTCGGCCTAGTTCTTAATATAAATAACAAAAATAACCTACATTACGCCTGCTCCCCCATCCGTAGAATTCGCACGTAGGGTCACCAATTCTTTTTTCTACGTTATTGGATACTCCATAACGAAGCCTATTGAGTACGAACTCGGTGCCAGGCTCTCGCAGGTGAAATGTGAATTGCTGATTGAGACATAATAACGCTATATTATCCGCAGTACACGACGACCAACGCATCGTATTATTGTATCCTAAAATATAATATTATAATCAATTTTGAGTCATTAAACGAAAGTTATAATAACAAAGTTACAGTCCGCGTAAAACTGCTAGTCCGCGTTGAATATAGAAATGAATCGCGTCGCCATAGCAAATTGTATGACTACACCTGCTCGCAACAACTTCAGAGCGGACTAGCAGTTTGGCGCGGACTATAAAAGTCTACGCACCCCTATGAATACAAAGATGCTGCACAACCCTCGAGATTCCGGCGTGCTCCAAGAACTTGTGTGTGCCAGCGAATACATTAAACTTATATCTTTCTCCAAACACACAACTCGCCGGTGTCAGTACGATATGAGCTTCTATCAATGCGCCCGTACAAAACATCATTGCGTGCGACAAGTAATACACCTACAATTAGAAAATCTGGTTTAGAGCAGTAAAGTGCATCGTAGCTAGGGACATCGTTGGTTACCTGGGGCGCAAACTGTAACTTCAACGAAAGAAAATGGATTTGGATAGGTTTCGGGGAGCGCAAACATTTAACCTTGCCAGTGGCGTTAAATTCAAGTCTTTCCGAGGACACAAAATATTAATCTTGCCAGAAGCACTTATGACCCTATCTACGTCGTTGATAGTATTGCAAGTATACTTTAGGTTCAACTTTGAAGAGAAACCCAGCAATGGCGCATCACATTGCAGCCAGCAGAATGACGATCCAGCAAAAGACGACTTACCCATAAGTCACATATTTACAAACACAAAAGATCCCACTATATGCCAGTAAGTCGCATATTATGCTACTCCGAAGAAAATATTAAAGATTGAAGATTTTCTAATTTTTTTAATGTTTGTCGTTCCAGTGTTCAATCCCTATTTCTAAAATTTAGGTACTCTCTATTTCTAAGTACTATACAGGGTGAATTTTTAAAACGGGCCTTCAGGGCCAAATCCGAAACTATAAGGATTAGCGAAAAATGCTGAAAGGAGTTACGAGGCCGATTTTGATAAAAACTAAAACTGCATCATTACTTTTTTAAAATATTTTTTTCCTTAGCCGGGAATCGAACGAGTTCATTTTGAAAAAAAATGACACCTCTATATTATTCCACTATCTGATAGTGTCGCTTATAAGGATCAAATTCTGGGAAGTAATGGTATGTGACAAATTAAAGGAAAAGGAAAATTTTGAAGAAAATACGTATTTTTCCATACATTGGCATACTAATCCTTAAGGATTATACATAACAAATGATTTATGTATAATTCTTTAGAAATAGACATAAGTCATACCATTGAAGAATTTGTTGGTTAATCAACTAATTATTCGATGTTATGACTATGACATACGGCTTAGTATGAGAAAGTAATAGTTTGGCAAATAAGTTACCGCCGTTTTTGGGATTTATTATTTAATGAAAATAGATAACTTATTAAATAGTAAATTCTTATTGTTTGTTGTTTTTCAACTTCGCTTCAACGTTAAATATGATTTTCTATATCTCTTTTTTTAGTAATCACTCGGATTTGACTCTAAAAAGTAATTCTGGCAAATTGTCAACTTTACATCTGTATTAAACGAAACTCCGCCCATAGCAAGTAAATCTATTTTAATGGTCCTAAAAATAACCTTAGCTAAGTCGAACATAAAAATATAAATTATTGGGAAACAAAACGTTCATTTCGAATGATTAGAAACATTGAGCCAAAAAAAATGTTACTACACGAAATGTTTAAATTGATGAAAGGCGGGAACTTAACTGCCAAATTAATATGAAAAAATATGTATTTTCTTAAAATTGAGGCTTTTCCTTTAGTTTGTCATTTATCATTACTTTCCAGATTTTGATCCTTATAAGCAACACTATCAGATAGTGGAATAATATAGAGGGTGCATTTTTATCAAAATGAACACGTTCGATTCCCGGCTAGGGAAAAAGTTATTTTAAAAAAGTAATGATGCAGTTTTAGTTTTTATCAAAATCGGCCTCGTAACTCCTTTCAGCATTTTTCGCTAATCCTTATAGTTTCGGATTTGGCCCTGAAGGCCCGTTTTAAAAATTCACCCTGTATAGAGAGAGAGAAAACGTTGAATCAGTGTAGGTTGGGATGTAGAGTATGTCGAAGAATAAAATTGGATAGATACATACGATCGAAAAACATTACCAAAGTAGGTAATGGTGCAAATGGCAAAGTACAAATTAGACGACATGATACTAACGTGTTTAGTTAGTAATAGTATTAAACAGATATAAACAGAATTCCATTTCTGGAACCATAATCAATTTAAGGGCGATTCCAAGGGGCTCGATGGAAGCTACTGGTCGGAATGTCATATGTAGCAAGTACCTAATAAAATCAATTGTAAATGTAGTAAAATGCAAGCTGCATTTGTAACGTTTACATCTACCTACTATGTATTTTATGTTAGTGATAATAGTAGACATATGGTGTTTTAATTAGTGCAATATTTATTTTTCAATTATGTACCTATATTGTTTGTCTGTTGACATGCAACAACAACTTGTATGCAAACCTCAAATATTTACTCTAGGTGCAACTGCGTCGAATTTCAAATCAATAGAGTTACCTAAGAGCAAAGTAACCTAGGTTTTGATGGTCTTATAGTGAATAAATAACGCTATATACACTTATAAACTCGCATAAATTTTCTCAAAGTAATGGGAATCACGTAGATATAAAAACACGAGTTCGCAGTTAAATATAAAATAGTAGTGTCATGTACTCGTAGATACGAGTATCACGCTGGCCGGACCGAACTGGGAACTCTCTGGGTCAATAAGTCCAGTGACCACCGCACTACCCGAGTCTCCAATGAGGCTAATATATTCGTCTTTAGAAGAAATATTAATAATATGAATATAATTATATTTGCGAAAACCAATCTTTATTTTCTTTGTAGTAAACTTACCACAAATTGTCCTTCTGTTAATTGTGCTGGCTCTCCCAGAAAACCGGCAGCATTGTTAAAATCCATATCCACTAAAACAATGGAATTTTATTAATTTACAATAAAGCTCCGTCATTATCTGTTATATAATTTTACTTGTTTAAAATTACACAAAGTCGCGATTCCTCCAATTTGTCCTGCTCCCATTATTAATTATTTTTTAGGATATTTGACTGTGTAAAAAGAAAGGTATCGACAGTGAAGACATTGTTATTGAGTTCAATCCTTATCGGTAGTCATTGTTTACACTGTAAATTTAATTAAAGTCGTAAAATTTGGTGTAAAATATTAATTATTTTAGAAAATATGAATTAAAAAAGTTTCTACCGTACTAGCCGGTCGACGTCAACCTAGCCATATGTTAGTAAAAGCCATTTTGCACGCCATTAAGATTGCAATTCAAAATCTAATGCAAATTGCCTGTTTTATATTTATCCTATTATGTCACATAACACAAAATTACAAGGGAGTATTAAAATACTAATTTAAGGTCTCTAGATTACAATGTAGAATGTTGTTTACTGCGCCCAATAGTTAAAGCGCCAACTTCTAAATTACTTTGCAATAACGGAAGATGATATTTTCAAATCAATAATCAACATGGGATTGTGAGTTATAGTGGCAGGAGCACTTTATTAATAAGTTCAAATTAATATTAATTTAATAAAAGCAGCTATGATTTATGCAGGCAATACCCCTGCATCCTCAAGACTTTGAAGTTGACCCAAATAAATGAAAAAAATACAAAGGAACTTCAGTTTATTTCATACATACCGTTTGTTCTTTACTTCGCGACCTCAAAGTAATAATAATAATTACTCTTAGAACGCGACGTAACAAATGGATGTTTAACCAGATTTCTATTTTATGGGAACATAGTCTTTAAGTAACAATAGTATCTTGTTTTAAGACTCCATTTTTTTAACAGTTTTAAGTAAGTTTGGCTTAATTTACAATCATCCACAAATTGTCACTGTCAGCGAAATGCAAAAAATAAATGTCAATTTGTCAAAACTATTATTAAATCTGTGGAATGCGACGTTTAAACACTTTACCATACAATATTTTCATGGTTTTATATAAATGTAATAAGCATATTTAATCGTTTTATCGCAACGCCTACGCTAACAACAATCTTTAATTTCCTCTAATAGTGATAATACCTACGCCGGGTCATACGATGTGTTCGAAACGAGTGTTGAAAACCTAATTTACGTATTCATTTCTGAAAAATAATTAAACATCATGTTTCAAAAGAATTTTGGTAGTAGTGTGTTTTGTGTGTTTGTTTCCGTATTATTAATAAATATTCGGACATCATTATCACTATATCATAAACCGTGGGCTGAAAAATACGAAAGTAACAAATGTCCGAAATTGTATCCAAAAAATTTTGATAATTATATGCCAGTGGGTAAGTTATGTTATTATTCTAATTATTGAATAAAAAATAGATTTTTATTACACACATTTATTTAATGGTGCCTTTCTGTAAGTCTATATTTTATATATATATATATATATATATTTATTTAATGCTTTAACGTTGTTATATTACATTAAAATTATTCCAAACGAATGTTATAAAATAATAATATTTTTTATTTGATGTCTCATGCTTCTGTTTTTCTGTACCATATGGTACAAAAAATGGTACAGGATGATTAGTAGGTAAAACTTAACTTTCTGATCTATAAGACCCATTAATTCTTTTTTTTATTTAGAAGTATTGTATTAACATTTAAAAGCAAATAAATGTATGTTGCAGTCCATAAGAATAAGTTTCCTTTTTAAGTAGAATAGATCTGGTGCATACTTTCCTGCTAGTAATAAACAGTATTTTTATGTTATTTAAGAGTAAATAGTTATTGTTGACATAGATATAAATCCAATCTCCCAATTTTTGGACCTCTACTCTGAGGACATTGTTAGATTAAGTCTAACATCTCATACTATCTATTTTATACTAATGAGGCTGACTTACATATGAGGTGACTATATCCTCAGGCGTCCTTAGCAGTAGCAACATATATGTGACTGATTTCAAAACCCTTGTTCTACCTACTACTTGGTCAAAAAACTAGGATAGGCTCCATATCAATGATTGGATCGAAGCTTGGCAGTTATGTTGCACATAGGTACAATTTGGTACTTTTTATTATGACTAGCAGTGACTGCGTAAATCAACAGTATAGAAGAAAGAAATATACATATACTAAAACAACTTATTTGCCAGGTAACCTCACTGCTGGTAATTACTCAGAAAAAACTGATCTCAAAGGACTTAAGCAATGTGTGATAGCGTGTTGCCTTGCGGAGACGTGCAATATAGTGTTCATAGTGGAAACAAAGTGTTATCATGTGGAATGTGTCAGTAATGAGCTGTGCTTGCCGCTGCCCAGGGTGGGTGGCCACAAGTGGGATGCGAGGCATGTCTCAATGATACTGGTCAAACCGGTATTACATAATGGTAAGCTTAAAAATTACAGTACTTTACAATCTACATTTACTGACAGCATTATCCATGTATATAATTTAAACATTTTGTTTAAGATTATCATTTTTTTTTAAAGAATATTTTTATACCTAAAATGGATTATGTGCAAAAAAATACCCAATATAATGTTTCAATGTTTGTTTTATAAAAATACCATTTTTGTATGTAAAAGGGATTAGGTGCAGTAATACCCATTCCAATGTTATGATAATATAGACTGAGTTATCATAAAAAAGGAAATGCATTATAAAATTGGATAAAACAAACTGATTCATAATATTATGTTTGCTTTATCAATATTTAATAACTTTTATTGCCTCTAATCTCATCCATCATTTACTGTATTGATTTTAATGATGTTTCAGAAAATTGGTCAGAATTATTGGATCAATCAAACTTTAGGGAGGTAAATAACTTTATACCGGAAGAAGAATCGGTGTACTCTTATTCAAATCACCGTAATGACATGCCATCTGAAGATGATGACACTGACTTTCTTGCAAGATTCTTGAACAATTTACCAAATATTGAAGACGATGAGCCCCAGGGTTATGAGAAATATTCAGACAGTACTGATAATGATATGATGCTAGCAGCTTCGAGGTTCCTGGAGAAAGTGCCTTGTGAAATTGGTGCTGATGACTGCCCTTACAATGCAGAGTGTATTCCTCTTGATATGAAACATCGAAATGGTATTTGCAAATGTAATTTAGGCTATGAGGAGAATTCCCAAGGAGGCTGTGTTCAGATGATGAGGCCATTTTCCAAAGGTCCAACTGTGCCTATGGAATCCATGAAAAAAGGGCAAGACTTAATAAGTGAGTCTAAGGCAGATAGTTTGATTGACAAAACTAGCCCAAAACAGAATTTGACTGTTTCAATATTGTCTAAAGAGGTAAATCCAAACCACTACCCACCATTAAATCATGAGGTTTCATGAGGTTACTGACTGCAATTTAATAAATATTTGAAACTAAGGCGTCATTCACAAATTACGTCACACTTAATTGAGGCTGCTAGAACCAGAGTGGCCTAACTGCATTTTAATGATTTTTGACCTATCTGTATTTTCGTAATTTAAAAATGTTGTATAGTCCGCGTAAAACTGCTAGTCCGCTCTGAATATAGAAATGAATGGCGTCGCCATAGTAAATAGTCCTCGCAACAACTTAAGAGTGGACTATACACTTTTATTTTTCTCCATATTGTAAATCGTTTTTTGTAGTTAGGCTACTCTGGTTCTAACAGCCTCAATTGAAGGGAAGGGGGTCAACAAAGCGTGACATTGTGTGACAGGGGGTGGAGGGAGTTATTTGTCATATCACATTATATAGCATAACAATGTGAAATTGTATGTGTAATCAAAACATAAAAATGTAATCACCTGTGAACTTATATATTTTCATTAAAATATGAGTGTTCACACTGGAGAGGGGTGACACACATGCAACCACTTCTGACAAGGATGTGAGAGTACAAAATCATGATTGTGTTGACACAATTTATGGATGGCCCTGAACCTTATTTATGAGACTTATCTAAAGTGATAAAATAGCAACATTTAAAAAGATGTGAATTTGTAGGTTCAACTGCCAGACAATCAGGTAACTTTAGCTGCGTACACAATACCAGATGAAAAATCTACATCAAGCCATTATAACTATGTTTGGACTCTTGTGGATCAACCTAAAGGTGGCTTTACAGGTAACACTAAAATAATAGTTATTATTTCAAATAAATGTATTTGTTAAAGAGAAAAAGTTATGTTTAGGCTTTTATGCAAAACATTATTCATAACAGTGTCGATTCTAGTTGCCGTTTATGTAAAAATTCACTCTGATCATTTTTCCAAAAAAGATTTATTACACCCCTAGAGAAGTGTAATTTCAGAAATATTAGGAATTATAATAAATACTTATTCAAAATACACAAGTTCATCAGTACACAAAAAAAATCAGTTGACAAACAAAAGAGATAAATATTGTGACTGTTTTATCTTAGCCTATTTATACCACATACTATTATATGAAAGCTGTTTAGATGGATATATTTATATATTCACATTGACATTTTATTTCAAGGTAACATGAATCAGAATGGTGCTACAGTAACACTAACAGATTTAACTGAAGGACAGTACAGGTTTAAAGTGACGGTGAATGGGACAAATTCGTACGGCGAAGGCTTTGCCAATGTGACTGTGTTGCCACCAAAACGGACAAATAAGCCCCCGCAGGTGGTAATAACTCCACAGACCCAAACAGTGAAATTGCCGAACTCTATGGCTGTGCTTGATGGCAGTGCTAGTAAGGTATGTTTGAAATTTGAGAGGTAGTTGAAGTAATATAGGACAAACACTGAACAGGTACCACCGTCACACCCATTTTTAGTGCAGTCCTTATGTTCGTTCGAAGGGTGTGGATACGACTAACTTATATATGAGCGACCATAGTACAGTTCTCAATAGTAGCAACGCATCTTTTAATAACATCAGTTTGAAACCGATGTTCGATATGGATTTGGTTACTAATTTCTATGGGCGGCAGTTGCCAACCACCATCAAGTGGTAAGCTCATTTGCCACTTTTATTTTACCAAACCAAAAACTTCCTAAGTTTCCTAACATGTTCCATTCCTTTATTTACTTTTATGTGTAATTATTAATGAATATTATTAAAACTGATAATATCTGATGTATTGTAATAATTCACTTGAGCATAAACAAATCGAGACTTAATAAGAGTATGGATTGATGCTAATAATAGCAGATATTTTTTCCTTTTTTTCTAGGATGACGATGCCATAATTTCTTGGCATTGGGACCTGACTTCAGGACCGATCGGGTACCAGCCCCCACTAGAAGATGGAGCCACTCTTGTCTTGAAAGACCTTAAACAACCCGGCAATTATACATTTAAGCTAACAGTAGAAGATTCAGACCATGTGAAGAATTCAACAACAGCTAATATTACAGTTTTGAATCACACAGACTACCCTCCTGAAGCGAATGCTGGTAAATAATCATGTTTCGTTTTATTTGTAGAGAAATAAAGTCATAATTTGGTCTATGATCTAAGTCTATGGTTAGATCATAGACAAAATAAACAAAATACAATACTCAAATAAAATGCAATACTCAAATAGATGTTACAGCTTTTAGAATGAGTACTAAAATAAATTTATTATTGATTTTATGGTGCTTGTTCAAGCCAATTAGTGTGCATTTCTCAGACTTTGCACATCTTTAAACGATCGACTTTAAAAATTATTACCAATAAGAAGTCTATAATTGTTCATTACACATTATTTAATGCTATTCAAATAAAAACGGACGTTAACTATAAGAGTTGTCATCAAAACACTTAAAAGCATACATCCATTATGTACTTGTGATATTTATTTGAAATAATCGTTGGTTATAGGTCAAGACGTCATAATATATTTGCCAAACAACAACCTAACGCTGAACGGCAGCCTCTCGACCGACGACCATGAGATCACCTCTTGGGAGTGGACCAAATCGGCCGAGGACGAAAATAAGGCTGTCGATATGCAGAACACTCACTCGCCGTTTTTGCAGGTATCATTTTATTTACTTTATTCTTTTATATTTTATATTCTTTGGCTACTAGTTTTGTAGTACAAAAAGTATTTTAAGACGAACAAAATAATTTTATATTATCTAATCTATGTATATTTTATAAAGCAATACCTTGTATGTAATTTAATATAAGTACAATAAAATTAAAAAAGGTGTTACCAGACTACAAAAACAATTTTCATCTATTTCTAATATAGATTAGACATACACTCGCCTCCCTATCTAATATTTGTGGATGTCTAAGATTACAGACATTTTAAGACATTACTTAAAGTGAAGAAATGAATAATCTATTCGCAATTTTTCCATAATTTTATTATTTGAAAGGTACTTTAAAATCCAATTTATCTTCAATTTGTAGGGGACATTCGATTATCATTATAATTATTATACTGATAACTCAATCATATCACACAAAATAAAATAATACTCGCATATTGAACAAGCCATATTCGCCAACAGTTGTCGAACCTATCCGAGGGCGTGTACACGTTCGTGCTGAAGGTGACGGACTCGTCTGGCCAATCGTCGACGGCGGAGGTGCACGTGTTCGTCAAGCCGCCCACAAACACGCCGCCCGTCGCCGCCGCCGGACCTGATCTCGTGAGTTTTTGTAACATTTGACGAGCAATGCGCCGAATAATTTAACGAACAATGACGCCTATGTAGACACTACACAAATACAGACGCATATTAGCCCTTAATTCGTGCTTGAATTCACATTGCACGGAGAATGGACGAATATTCGAAACTAGTACCAAATAGACCCGAGTAAGTTATCTACGCGTATTCGCATACATCTAAATGTGATATTATTTACTTTAATCGAATACTAAAAGGAAACGGATTTCGACTTTTAATCTTTTCTAATAATGACGAAGAATAATAAAATAAGAAATCTGGATGGAATAACCAGTTCTCATAATTATTAAAATATACGAAATCAATCCTATCCTATCCTTCGATCAACAATACCAATTGTTGATCAAAGATCTTATCAGTGCCTTTTGGAAGACTTGTATTTTTATAAATTACAATGGTTTTTATAAAATGTAGCTTAGTAATTCTGCATTTTGTGGAAAGATGTGGATACCAGCTAACTTACATATCAAGCACTCATTTTTATACTCAGGGAAAAACATTTAGCTATAGTTAAAATTAAACTTTTATTACAACGGTTATCTAATCCTTTGCATATATGTATAAGTGCCTATATTAGTGCGTCATAACTGTATATTAATGCACTCATTCCGTTGGTTAACTTATCTGTTAGAATATGGCCGGAATGCAAATATAAATTGACGGCATCATAACTGAAGGATATGATAAAGCTTTTCCAGTTCACGAGCTTTAAGCCTGATAGTCGCGTGCTATATGGCGTAAAGCAATTGACATACATTCCACTTATCTCTTAGAATATAGTAGAATGAATTCCGATATGGTTCCATTGGCTATTTTTATCCAATGTTAAATTGACATCACTAATTATGGACGAGTATGCTCAGTGGTTCTATTTAGTCCACAATCCAATCGTCAATTTTTATATGATACTAGCTGACCCGGCAAACGTTGTGTTGCCATATAAATAAAAAAATGTTAAGAGTGAAAATCCCTTATCACTTAGGGGTATGAAAAATAGATAGATATGCATATAAAATTTGGTGAAAATCGGTAAAACCGTTTCGGAGGAGTACGGTAACTAACATTGTGACACGAGAATTCTATATATAAGATATCAAGAAAAACAAACATTTTATCTGTATAATTTAGGAAAACAGTTATTAAAAACGAATGTTAGTTTACAAAAATAAGATAATTTCCGTAAAAAAGTATACGATAATCAGACCATTAGATAACATAGATATGATAAAAATACGTTAGACTATATCACGGAATATAAAAGTAATAGCACACATAGACTTCAGGACTCAATCACAAGTATTTTCTTATATGATATAACTGGTACTCACTATAGCCGGCTTTTACAGTTACTGATACATATTAAAATGATTATTTGCGATGATATTGTTATGATATGTTTGTATGTCATGCGATGAGATTTGGACATGTAAATAGTCATCAGTCATCACAAATTTATTGTTAAATAAAATCTGGTAAAGCATTTTGTGTCTTACTGTATTCATTTACATAATACTACTACTAAAATAATCACTGCATGCATATCTTGAAATTAATAACTTAAAAAACTTTCTTATACACTTCTCATTTATCAAATTAATAACACGATTAATACAATCGAAAAAGTAATCAAATAGTCTTCTAAGGTGTCAAATTATAGTACTTTATTATATACAAAATTTTTTTTTTCTGCAATATCGTGAAGCGGCCGTGCTTCGACAGTCTCAGTTCAGAGCTTGTAATTGTATGCAATGTGCTGAGAAAACTTCGATAGCGTGATTCAGAAACGCCACTTGAATTGCGAGAAGCCGCCACATCTGGAAATGTTCTTTATTTAACCGTATAAAACAAAAAAACTTCACAACCGTTCAGGATACTATTTATTTGCTTTTTCTAAATTAATACACACATGTCTATGACAGTTTCTTGTATAGTAATTAACACACACATTTATCTTATTTAACTGTGGGTTTCTCGGCATTTCTAATATAATTGCAGTTCATTTCACTTCCTCAAACGTGGGTTATTCTGAACGGGTCGGGTTCGCACGACGACCACCGCATAGTGGCGTACACCTGGCGTTGCTTGGAGGGGCCAAGCAACTCCACTATACTGAAATTCAACGAGTCCACCGCCAATGCTACTGGGCTAACTAAGGGAGCGTACGTCTTCAGTCTGACCGTTCTCGACGATAATGGGAACTCCGCTAGCGATAACGTTACCGTTACCGTCACACAGAGTAAGTGGATAATGCAGTCATTTTAAATTATGAATTTGAAGTTGGTATCGTGAGGTCGTAAATAGAAAAAATATTTAATTATATTTAGTTTACCTGCGAAAATCGCAGTAATAAGCAAGCTGACAATTTTATTTAATCTTTGGTATGCATTTATCATATGTGAATTTTGTGAACATGATTTCATTTTTTATTTGAATAGTTAGATACATATTGAATGTTAATAGTGGCGGATTTACACATTTGTCGCCATTATGCTAATTAAATTTTGCCGCTCTTTTCGACCTCTAAATTTCTTAGTTCACGGCTGGCGAAACCGGATACGATCACGCGACAATATAAATCTCTAAATAAATAGGATTTTTAAAAGCAATTGCCTCCCTTTTTTACTGCCCGTGAAAATAATTTAACATAAAAAAATATTGGCGAAATGAGGTCGCCCAAAATAAAATTGCTGCCCCTAAAATCTGCCGCCCTAGGCACCAGCTTACTCAGCCCATTGATAAATCTACCACTGGATGTTGACATTATAATAAATAAGCCTGGGATTATTTAGTATTTCCTAAACGGCTTCTTTTATATAGGTTATAGATTTCTATACGTATAAATATAACTGTAGTACATAATATTTTCAAGACAAGACTAGGTATGTAAATATATTTCGTACTATTTTATCGCTATTCCCAACATTATGGCAAGGAATCTTATTATGCATGAATATATCATATGTAAATTAAATTGTACATAAATTAGTGTATGGTGTCTTGTGTTCATACTATACTACATAACTAATCCCTATTTAATATAATTATGTATATATTTTTTCTTTACAGCACATTTAAATTAACTTAACTAAAACATGTTAAGTTTTTGTGATGACTTCATTGCTTAATTAATAATTATTAGAGATGCGCCGATTCGTTTGGTATTCGGTATTCAGCGTATTCGGCATCTTTTTTGCTATTTGTATTCGGGCGAATTATTCGGTTTTGGTGCCGAATATATTCGGTTCGAGTATTTCTATTTTCTTGTGTACACGACATGGGTACAGAACTAAAACACAAAACTTCTTAAGTAAGATTTATGTTATATTACAAGTCAAACTCAAATCCTGTGAGGAATGTGTTGAATAAAGCTAATAAAATAAAGCGATTAAACTTCAAATCAACATTTATTTTGATACCTCAAGTCAACACATTTATTACTTAATCTATATTTAGTATAGTGAGTGTTTATTTTAAACCTTAAATCAGTATTTATTTTAAAACTCAAATTAACATTTTAAAGTGTTAATAAACATACATAATTGGCAAACTGACAATAAAGAAATGGTTAACCGAATAATTCGGCCGAGTATTCGGTTCGGTAAAGGTTAAACCGAATATTATTCGGTATTCGGTTATTCGGTGAAACCACTATTCGGCGCATCTCTAATAATTACTATATAATCACCGTCGCTTTTATTAAAATTATATAAAAAAAACGTATTTACTTTTAAATATCCACCATTTATAAGATAAAGTGTATTAAGTGATTACTGGTCACTACATAACAGTAAAAATCGATATAGATGTATAAACTCTTAGAGCTAACTTTCTATCTACTAACGTCCGTAATTGAAAATTAATCTATCCAATGTTTTGCCTGCTAAATATGTTAATTTAACAACAGGCAGAAATAGTTAATTACCGTTTTATGCCTCAGGCGAACCATGAATATTTCTATCTTTTAAAGAGCCAAATATTTTCAGACAAAAACAGTCCTCCGAAGGCCGATGGAGGCGGGGATCAAGTGCTCAACCTGCCGTTGGCTGTGTTGATACTAAACGGGTCCAAGTCGTCGGATGACTTCCGCATAGTGTCGTGGAAGTGGACCCGCTCGGGCTCCGGGCTCGCTGCCGGGACTGTTATACTCAACTCCGATACGCAACCTGTGCTTATGGTAGGTTGAAATAAAAAAAAATACTTTTATTTATAATACTAGTGTATTGTAATGATTTTTATATAATAGGTATACGGGTAGAAAATGAAAGTTCAAGAGGGTTACTACCATCTCTTAAAACAATATTATTTTAATCATACATTGAAATTTCGTACCACGACCTCGTTAAAGTAAGATTGTTTTTATAAAATTACATTAAGCAGTTTTGTATAATGTCGATCGAAATTATTCATTATTTTTTGTAGATTTATTTTTTAAGTAAAATATGACAATTTCAGTTGTTTTTATACAATGGATAAGCGAAAAATGAATAAGGGTTTAAGTTTACATCGATCGGCTAGAATAAAACAAAACTGTTTTATGGAGGTCGTGGTACGAAACAAAATAATGTTGATATAATATTGAAATAAAACTTTCCTAAATTACGATGGTTTTTTAAAGATGGTGGTAGGCCCTCAGTTCACTTGATATGTGGCTACTGCCGCCTGTGGACAATTGTTATCAAACCTAAATAGGATTATATTCCTACCTAAGGAACGCTATAAATGCATTGCTGCCCCTGAGGACTAAGTTGGAAAGCTTTGGATTAAACAAAAAAAAATCATTTTTAAATTTTGAATCAATTTTAATGTAAATAATCAAAATAAATTACTTAGGAATAGTTTATAATAGTACGAGTACATCTTACTTAAATTTAATTTTATTTACAACAAGACTCATAAATGATTTGTAAATTATTACTAGTTTTTTTACCCACATCAATGACTTTAATGATTTCGCTAATTCCAACTACATTAAGCAAATTACTCAAAATAAAGCAATACGAAGTAAGTAATAATTACGCTATTATTAGTAGCTAGATTATAGTAGAGATGAACTGGGACCTACAAACTAATACAAAAAGATGCCATACACTACATTTATTTTTTTACAGTTAACAAACATCGAAGTGGGGCGATACGTGTTCGAGTTGACGGTGACCGACGACCAGGGCGAGTCAGACCGGGACACGGTCAGCGTGCAAGTGAAACCTGACCCGTTGGAGATGAACATGCTCGAGATGATCCTGAATGTACCCATATCCTCGTTTACGAAGAGTCAGCTCGACTCCCTCGTGCAGAAAATGACTTTGCTACTGAAAGATGATCTCAAGGTCAACGTTACGGAGATACGTGGGGAGGTGGATTCCGGGAACACGATTATAATATTCTTCTTATCTGAAAAGGTATGTGGAGTATTTTGTTGTTTTCTTTTTGTATATTTTTATAAACACTTGCAATATGCTTTGAGAAATATAGTACAGTTCAAAACAAAACTGTTAATCATATTCTTCGCTTTTGTCTGTTAATGTTTTTTTTATTGGATTGTTTTTTTTCTTTGTCTATTGACGAGTTTGTCATCAATAAAAACATAGACAAATCATGATTGAATTTAGACCATTGAACGATTGAAGGATGAAGACTTTATATTAATAATGGTGACGTCATTAACAATTAAGTCGTCATGTTGTACAGGGCGTGGCGGTGGAGGGTATCCGTGCGTTACGTGTATCACGCGCAGCGGGTAGTGCGGCGGGTGCGGCGCGTGTACGTTCCCTGCGGTGCCTGAGCGCGTGCTCGGGGCGCGGCGTGTGCGACCGCGCCACGCGCACCTGCCGCTGCGACGCCTTCTGGATGCAGAGCCTGCTCGCGCTCATGCAGCCCGACGCCATGCCCGACTGTGGTGAGTGACTATGGGCGCGGAGTTTGTGCGCTCATGCAGCCCGACGCGATGACCGACTCTGGTATATGGCGATCTATGAATTACGAATTGAATGGTACAAAATGGACAAAGTTTTACAATGGTGACTTTGACGACGTATCAAATACGCATAATGTTGTCTGAGAGAAAAGAGATAAAAAAATGTTTTCAAGTGTACTTAAACTTCTATAGAAAAATACAATTATTATATGAGTATTTTTTGAACAAGTGTGATATTATTCATTTTTCTTAGTATTTAACAAAAATGTTGAATTTAAAGTCACTTATAAATTAAGTTATAAATTTGTTTATAAATGTCACAACGGTTCCGTGTTCCCAATTCTTATTGACATTTTTCGTAAACCGTTTTTAGTAATAATCTTGGTTGATTTTTAAGGATATTTGACTAACTGAAGCTCTAACTAGCTAGAGCTACTACTAGGTACCTGGTTAATTTTTTAGTTTACCCCTTACCTTATTGCGTCTAACATACATGTTCCATCGTTCCATGGTTCCAGCGTGGTCGGTGGTGTACGCGAGCCTGGGCGGCGTGGCGGCGCTGTGCGCGGCGGGCGGCGCGTGCTACGCCTGCGCGCGCGCGCTGCGCCGGCCCTGCGCGCCGCGCCGCCCGCCGCGCGGCCGCGCGCGCTACCGCCTGCTGCGCGACGAGGACAAGCCGCTGGACTCGACGTACGACTGTGAGTACGCGCTTGTGTTTAGTGGGGGATTTGTTTTTTTTTTTTTATATATTTGAACCTAATGATGAAGCAGACATGTCACCAGACACCAGATGTTGAAGGTGGTAGAACCCTTTGTGATTCGATTCCGGCGACACCACCGCCACGCCTATTTCTACCTAATAACAGCAGTGTTAGGCGCTGCTGTGTTCCGGTTTGAAGGGTGTGGTAAAGAAGAAAGAATTTTCCGAGGCGTTCCACCTTAGTCCTCAGGGGTAGCGACGCATCTGTGGCTGACCTCAGGTAGGAATATCTAATCCTATCTGGGGTTGATTACAGATGTCCATCGGCGGCAGTAGCCACTTACCATCAGATGGACTGCATGCTCGTCTGCTACTCTTATATTATAAAAAAAAAAGACACCAGAGGGGTCGCCAATGCATAGCCGGCTTTGAAGGTGAGCTCTTTTTGCACCTCTTTTGAGGAGCCCCATGTCAAAGGTAAAAGCGTAAGAAACTGTGAAGGTGGTAAAATCATTTTTGGTGCGTGTGCGCCGCGCCGCCGCGAGCCCCCTGCTGCGGAGGACAATAATAACAATAATAATAAACATTTATTGCCTTTGAAATACAAAAAAATACACATTACAGCTAACTTAAAATTAATACTGGACAAAAGGAAGTGACTCAGCTTTTGCTGACAAGGATTGTAATCCTGTTCAGCGCTGATTTTCAGTCACCCCCTTCTCCCTATATCATATATCACATCATTCATATTACTTCTTTGCTACACATTTTACTAAAGGCAACAAATTACAAATCATAATATTTTTGTTATTAATCTAAATTGTACATATATTTACCGACAATCAATTTTCGAATTAAATTCCATCATCTTTAAAAAAACAAATGTTTACTTAACCCAAAAATCAAAGTTATTATCAATTTACAGTCCCAACTAAAGACGTATCGGAGACAGACACAGATTCGGACGTACTATACGAATCTAAAACGAAGACCACATCGTTCGGTCCACGAGCTATGAACGGCGAGGCGGCTCACAGCAACGGTTGGAAGAAAACCGGGCACAAGTCGTCGAGGAAAGTCAAGACATAGCTCAGTAGTACCGTGGAACGCAACCACGTGTAATGCCTTCTTTGTATGATAGTGAGGTGAGAGCGAGCATGGAATATGCTGTTTTTTTCTTTCTTTTACAGGAAATTTGCGTTATTGTAGTGATAAATTGACATATTAGATAATTCAAAAAGTGGATAAGAGGCAGCGCCACTCGTGAAATGTTTTAGAACTAAAAATGATTGCTTCCCAATTCATTTTTATTATTCAATACGCTAAATACCTATAGTACAAAACGATTTTAATTCACCCATTCAAAAATATTTTCTATTCCTAATAAAAGCTATTTTCGACAAAGTAAGCTGACACATATTTTATGATATTTAAGAAATAAGATGATTTAACTAGGGCGACACTGCCGCCCCAATTTCTTTATCCTATAAGCCCCATATAATTTGGAGTGTGCTGAGAACTGAAAGTGTTCAAAACTTGAATAAAACACTCCGATTTAACCCTCTTTATTTTAATTCTCAAGCATTTGTAATCAACTTCTGAATTGTAATTGTAGCTAATGCCTTATTTACTTTGCAACTTAAAATTCAAATCTTATATACATTGTAGTTCACATTGACCTATCTACTTTTCAGTCTATTCATGCTCGCTCTTTAGTAAATTATATATTCTAAGAAATTGTACAGAACTGGTGGTGCAGTGTTGTTACACCGATAGTTAGAAAATAAGTAATGAATACAAATTAGAGGCAGTTCAAATACTTTGTGAAGCGATTCATTATTTTGGTAAAAATGTTAGTAAAAGTAATAATTATGTTATAATATTAGGTACTTTGCTTTGGGAAGCAACAAGCATTCCATTGGTTCATTGAGCTCCACTTTTAGCTAAAAATACACGAAATCGCCATCATGATTAGTAAAAATGCTTTTTATTTATATTTATTTTATGACAAATGAATAATTACGTGGATGTTTATGTTCTTTTAATTCAGACATAATAATTTATCTAATAATTCAAATAATCTAAAACTTTTTAATAATTTTGATAATACTGAATGTCTAAATAATTTCCTAAAAGATTTACAAAATCTTTGGGTTACTTTAATATTTCGACTATGATTTCGAAACAGGCATGGATGTTATTATGTATTTCGTTTTAAACTGTTGTATGAATATTTCAATGTATGAATAATTTAACTAAGCCCAAAGTTTGTTTCCTACAAATCAAACAGTATTATTACGTGAATCAACATTCCATAATAGTTGATGAAAAAAGTGATGTAATTATTGCACAAAAAATAAATCCGATTAGCTCAATCTTTTCACAATTTTATTAAATTATTTACATGTGGCTAATAATGTATTGAGTGATTATTTTTTTTATATTCGACGAGGTAAATCCTTCTGTTACATTAACATAACAAGAGAACTTGACACCAAAAAATTAATGAACATTCCATTGTATGTGTCTAATACTTTATTAATGGATTATTCTTTGTATGTTACGGCGTAAATTAATAGCGTTATATTAGCATAACAAAAGACTTAACACCATGAATCAGTGAACATTCCAATGTAAGCTGTGTAAACATGAATCGATTCATTGTGCACAGCAAACACACAATTTGTGTATTAAATTTTAGAAAAATGTGATAGTGATGTTATTATTTTGATTGTTCGTATGTTTGTGCCGTTGTACCTAAACTCAGGTCAAATAATTATGGTGAAATTAACGAGAATTTTAATGTACGAGATACTTATTTTTAAGGTTTAAGAAATATCGCAGATTATTTAGTAAAACGCTGCATTATCTGTCGAGCTTTTCATACTTAGCACATTTTACAACGCTTTAATTTTAATTATTTTGAATTTATTGAAACTAACATGAAAACGCAGGGTGTCTTTACACAGGAACATTTTATGTACACTATCAGCAATGGTCGCATTTTGATATCATTATAAAAAAAAACTCAACACAATATTTGCCTCGTATTCACTCAAACGTTGACTTTAACTACATATTCACAAAAACTTATTTAATTTCTATTAAAGACGCATAATGTATATAATTATCATTAATACAATTTAATTTGTCTGATTATAATACCATTTATTTTTGGGATAAAAACACGAATTTATTTATGTTTGAGTTATGTGTTGCATTTGTCTAAATAACAATATTAAATATGAAAATTTTCTAGTTTAATTTGTAAATAAATTTGTAATAATATTTTGCTTATAATGCTTTACTGGCTATGTTATTCCTTTATGTAAGTAAATAAGTTACAAAGTGCTCGATTTAATACGTATTTATTATATTTTTCCTAAATGAAAAATAATCAGTGATAACCCCAAATTCTTAAGGACACCAAATACACTATACATGCATTTTAATTTGTTAAGAATGCAAAATATGTATTCAGTATTACTATCTACTTATACTACCGACATAATATTGTATATGAACATCTTTCTGTTCTATTGAATAAAATATACCATACCTCCTAGCGAAATACAATGAATGTTTTGTGTAACTTTATGTATATGTATCTTTGAAATCAAGTATGTACCTAAGTGTGCAGTTCTACAAAATTCCATAAATCTATGTATTTTGAAGATATTTATTTTTATCGAAAATTAAAATACATGGTTGTATTTCATGTCTACTTTAGTGTTTATCAATAAACTACTTTGTTAAGACCAAAAGTTTAGTTTTCTACCTTTGTATATTTTATGGTTTTCTCAAATATCAGTAAAAGACATATTTTTCTTATCTGTCTAAACAGTACTTAAAGTATTGTTTTTCAATGGTTTATGTTGTTATAATTTTAAATTTCAACTTTTTTGTAAAACTTTACCATCTTATACTGCCATATGAAGGCTAAAAGGTTATTTACAAAAATACTTGTAATATTTTCCTTTTTCTATTATTTATACTAAATAATATATTTTATTCTCGGAGCAGGTATAGAATATCTAAAGTGGCTAATGATAGGTAGTTTATTTTAATTATTTATAACAGACCTTGGTAGCACAATTCATAATAATACGCATTACCATTATAAGAAGTCGTAATTGGTGATAATTATGTGACCAAAAAAAGTGATTAATTATCTGGCAAGATCCATGGGATTAGTTAAAGTATTACTGTAATGTTTTGCATAATTGCTTGCAGAATAATTAGAGAAATTTAATTTCATACCTAAATCTAGTCGTGTCATTAATAATAATTATATTTTATACATTATAAGAACTTGATAGTATTGTCCTCAGTTTTTACTGTGATTTTAAATAAAAATAGAATTCATTTGTACTTATAAACACATTTTTTAAATAAATAATGTACATTTAATCAATAAAAGTAGTATGCTTTTTTTATTGTTTTAATTTAATATCTCTCCATATTTAGACCCCATCCCAAGAGTCACTTTTGGTGCAAAACCCCTTTAAAGTTAAAATTACTCAGTTGTAGCATTCTGCACCCTATATATATTTAAGGAAATGTGTAGAAGTATTAGGAAAGTTTGCTTTATCCATAATTGGGTTTAATCAACGTAAAAATAAAACGTAAGTATCTACGAAAAAATAACAAAACGTAACGTAATATAACAAAGTTCTTCCAAATTTTTAAATTTCAAATGTCTACTATTACTACTATTTAGGGTGTCCGCTAAAACTGACGCGTTGGCTCGGAGAGGGCGGTACATGTGTCTGGCCTGTGACGCGCAGTCGTCGTCTTTTCACTTGCAACCATAGATTAGTATGCTTTCCTAATCTACACTTGCACTTAGTATAATCCGCGCGCTAAATTGCTAGTCTGCTCAGAAGTTATTGCGAGCAGGTGTAGTCATACAATTTGCGACGAGATTCATTTCTATATTCAGAGCGGACTAGCAGTTTTACGCACACTACAAATCTATGCTTGCAAGTTTGCAACACATAAATGCATTTTAAGTGTAAGACAGGTTTTTATAATAAAAATAAACGTTTTAAATTTAATAATTTATTCAAAATTATTGAATTTTATTGCAGTGCAATTTACGTACATACTTGTACTTACATAATTACAATTTATATTAACTTGAGTATTTTAGCTTCTAAAGGCATGATGCAACAATGCATTATGTTAATTAGAGATTTTAATTGAATCACATTAAAAAAAAACAAGAATTCATACATATTCATTTTAAGTAGTGCCTTTGTTTCACTAAGCCTAATATATATAAATAATTTGTTTAATGACAAAATAAATAACATAACCATGGCATTAAATCACTGGAGTATTTTAGAAAACAACATACAATTTAAATAAAAACTCTTTTCGTAAATTTTCCTTACAAATGGAATGTGTAAAAAACTCAAGTTTTTCATCTCACTCATCAAACTCATTAATTCTCAAATTGGCTGATACTATAATGAGGTAACATGTTTTCCAAAGAAACAAGCTTATATTAGATTTAATTGCTTTGTGATTGCTAAAATTTACTTAATATTATTTACTCTAAGCAGTTACTACGTAATGAACAATCTTCAGAACCTCTTAAATACAATATTAAATCACTTACACTCAAATGAACGGTCACATTTGGTGGATTAATTTATTACATTTACCCACAACCCTTTATAAAAATAATAATAAACACCCTCCTTATATCACTTCATAAGTTATCAACCACAACAATATTATATCAGTACTTCAATACTGAACTAACACTGTCAGCTTTTTATTATTCCAACAGTATAAAAAGTTACATTAATTTAAAAATTGGCATTAATAAAGCTTTTGAACAAGCTACAGAACCTAAACTACCTAATTGAACTTAATGCATATGATTTACTATTGAGCTTTTTTCTTCCCAGATTTAACAGTGGATTGAACTTCCTTAGACCAGATAGTTCTATTCAATGATTCTCCCAAAAAGTACAGTGCAAAGACAAAACCAAGACTGAACAAGTAAAATACAACTCTCAGTGGCCAGTTCAAGACCGTCAGAATGGGGTAGACCCAGCTCCCTGTTCTGAAATATATGTAATGCACCCACACTACATAACTTAACATAAATGTCCCCAGTATGCTCAAGCCCACTTTTCTCTGGGGATACATTCTAAAGGATGTAACAAGCTCTATAAAAGTAAACAACACAATATTGGAATGCATAACATGGTTCAACCACAATGGAAAATATTCATCCATCATTTTTGGTAGAATTAATTCACGGTCCACAGCATAAATGCCCCAAAAGGTGATCCCAACAAACATTGCCAATGGGAATGCAAGTGCAGTAAACAATATATCTTTAATACGTCTAATGGCAGGTTTGCGTGACGGCGTCGAGTCATCCGTTCCAACGACATCATTAAGAAGTGCTACACTGAAGTAGACAGTCTGCAACATCTGAAACAATAACATACACAATAGTTATACATATAGATAGATACATAAATTTGAAGGGATTCACCATACAAATAGAAGTAACCTTACCGCATCCAAGTAAGTAAGATATTTCAATTTCCCTCCGAATGGTGTAACTGTTGTTGATGTACTTGGTATTCTAACGAACGTGTAGTCATAGTAGCAACCGTAGCAAAATTGCACGGCCCCAATTAAATGAAAAATTGCTTTCAATAATGACATTTTAGTTTAAATTATTTAACTTGACACAATAATATAGTTTAAATTAAATTTATTTCACTTCTCACTTTCAGTCTAAGGTAAAGAGAATTCAAATTGTTCAATAAATTATTCGCAATTTTTTGCAACTCATTTTAAGGCACATGTCATTTATTCTAAATAAATGCTTACGTATTCAATAAAGCTACTGGTTATTCATGTAATAATGTAAAAGACTCGTTTACTGGGTAACTGACGACAAATTTTACTTTCTATTTCTAGGTTTTGGATCGAAATGACACTAATGACAGCTGAACACAGATTAAATAATCCTTTCACAGTTCATTCAAAATGACATTTATCAGAACATTTTTAGTAGTAATATGTTGTCAGCTTCATGAAATTCAATTTCCTCAAGTAATAAGTTGTTCATGTTCAGTATTAGTTAAAATATTTCATTTCTTAGGTAGTTTTGACCAAAGCGTATATACAGTGTGGCCCATCGGCAAGTGACCGCCCGAAATTTTCTGAATATTCATGAAAAATGATGGAAAATAAACTTCAAAAGGGGGGGTCTATCTTTAATATTTTTGAAGTTATTCAATTTTTTACTTTTTAAGTAGCGTTTGTGACCTTGGTTTACATTTTTTACCATATCTCCTACGTTTTTGGCTCGATTTGGATTTTGTTTATTGTTTCTAAAAGCTGATGAGTTACTTTAACTGATTTAGTAACATTTCTTTCAAAACTTTATAGACTATGAAAAAAAAGGGACGTTTAGCCTTTTTTTTTCAAAAAAAATATGTTGTTTTTTTTTGAAAATCAAGTGTAATTCCAAAAAATGTCCCCATAATAGCACTTTTTAAATAATTATTTATAATCTACTACATAACAGCTACAAATTCACAGAACATCATTAATACCTACCTGTAACAAAATCCAATGATAAACTATTAGAGTTTATTGTCAGTTTACTGTCAATAGTAAAATTTACGAAAAAAATAGGAAAGTCAATTTAATATCCCTGCTCTTAGCAGTGAGTACTAAAAGCTTAAAATAATTATTTAGGATGATAATTAAAAACAATCAATCAATAAAAATATCTTTATAACATAAACATAAAAAAACACACGAACATAAAAAAATAAGAATGTTAGTTGATTAGATGTTCAAAATGTCCCCCACCCTCCTGTAAACAAACTAAAGCCCTTATGGCTACACTTGTGGTAGTACGACGCAATTCTGCACGTTTTTTGCAAAAATTCTGGTTGATAATTGCTCGCGGTTTTCAATGGGCATGGCATAAACTTTCTGTTTCATGTAGCCCCAAAGATAAAAATCTAGGGGCGTAAGGTCGGGAGATCGCGGCGGCCAAGCAATGGGACCTCCTCGGCCAATCCACCGCGGATAATTTTCATTTAAATAACTACGAACTAGACGCGCAAAGTGTGCTGGAGCTCCATCTAATTGCAGCTGCATCCGCCTTCTTGTTTCCAGCGGTACATCCTCCAAAAGCATTGGTAACGTATTTTTTAAAAAATCCAAATACGCGTGTTGATCCAGCCTGTTTGGTAATACGAATGGGCCAATTAGGTGATCGTCTATCATTCCAGCCCATACATTTATGGAAAACTGTGACTGGAAAGTGGTTTCCCGAATGGCATGTGGATTTTCAGTGGCCCATACGTGGAGGTTGCGGTGATTTGTTATACCCGCCCTTGTGAAAGTGGCCTCATCTGTCCACAAAATCTTCCTCATAAAATTGATGTAAGTTCTTTGCTGTGCAAGTATCCAATTACAAAAAACAGATCTCGGACCGTAATCGATACCTTCCAAACGTTGTGCTCGTCGGAAATGATAAGGGTGCAGGCCTTCTTTTTTGAGAATTCTCCATATTCTTACTCTCGGTATACCGACTCTTATCGATAGGAGACGAATGCTTAGCATAGGGTTAGCGCGTATTAAACGTAACACTTCCTCTTCCACGCCTACATCAATAATCACGCCGGGCTCATTTTGTTGTGGAAATAATCCTCTTTCGCAAAAATTACGATGTACGGCAATGAAAGATCTGTACCCAAGTGCTGGTCTATCTGGATAGCGTCGTCTGTACTCTTTGACAGCTGCGCGTGCATTCCCATTACAAACACCGTAAATAAAATGCATATCTGCCACATGAGATGGCTGTAGATCACACAATCGAACCATTGTAGAGATAAAAAAATACGTGTGGCACTCGGAGACTGCCGCGGTAAAGCTATTGCATAGCATTTTTTATCAAACAAACAAAAATGGCGCCAAAAATCATAATGGCGTTTTGATTTTGTACTGTCAAGTCTGTCAGTTGTAATTATACGTTTAAAAATTACAAACATTCTTTTACGTTATTTTATTAATCCAGAATTCAATATAGCTTATGTTGATAGAACATACTATTTGGATAATGTGGGAATATAATTTTGAATTTTATAATGGGAATATAAAATGTACTTCACACAATTTTAAGATTTCCGAACGGATTATAAGCCAAAATTAAAGCCCGCGATAAAAGCTATGCAATAGCTTAAAATTAACTTTTCTTCACTAAATTAAATAGGGCACAAATAAAAAAATACGTAGAGTCACAGGAACAGTTAACAAGCAACTAAATGAAGTAACGCTAGCCGATAAGTCGACAACAATGCGCACGTGGTGTGGACCCATTGTTAAAAAACTGTTTCTAGGAACCGTTTTTATTTGAATCATGCCAAATGTTCAAGAAGTTATTTGTTAATTTTTTTTAATAGATAGGTATTAATAATGTTTTGTGAATTTGTAGCTGTTATGTAGTAAATTATAAATAATGGTTATAAAAGTACTCTTATGGGGACATTTTATGGAGTTCCACTTGATTTAAAAAAAAAATCAACATATTTTTTTTGAAAAAAAAGGCTAAACGTCCCTTTTTTTTCATAGTCTATAAAGTTTTGAAAGAAATGTTACTAAATCCGTTAAAGTAACTCATCAGCTTTTAGAAACAATAAACAAAATCCAAATCGAGCCAAAAACGTAGGAGATATGGTAAAAAATGTAAACCAAGGTCACAAACGCTACTTAAAAAGTAAAAAATTGAATAACTTCAAAAATATTAAAGATAGACCCCCCCTTTTGAAGTTTATTTTCCATCATTTTTCATGAATATTCAGAATATTTCGGGCGGTCACTTGTCGATGGGCGACATTGTATAGTAGCCCAGTTTTGACAAGTTATGTTTTGACGGCTAGTGGCGGGTCCTGCCACACGCACGGATATTTGTCGGAGCCATGGTCAGGCTAAACTAATTTTATGCCAAATTGTAAATTCCCATATTTTTATGACAGCACGGACTCAGTTTATTGAATCCTAGTTACTGTTATTTTTAGGGAATATGGAATTCAGATAATAAAAAATAAAAGACTTATTTGTAAACATTGAATTTTATTAAGTTGATAATAAAAACCATAGATTAGTAAAGATTACTTACTCCCAATGACATTTTATACTAGACACGTTATACGCCCGCTAACTTAAGAGAAAACTTGAGCGAAACTGCTTTGATAGCACACATGCACGTTTTTTATTTTACTTACCTTTACTACATAGACAAATGTTCTATAAGGGACAGAGCTATTAGAACAATGTGATAAAAAAAGACAACTAGTGTTTGACCTTGCGTTTCAAGTCTACGCAAACGTAAATATTGACCATGGAATATAGTGACCAATGATTACTTCAGTCAAAACGGGACATCGATTTTTTTAAGTCAAATACTTTTTACTTGAAAAAATATAGTTAAATACTAAAAAACACGCTTTTATGATAAAATTAACTAAAAAGTAGAAAATAATTTTCAATCTATGAATCATTTAAGGAACAGTAAATAGTATAATTGTGGAAAAAATGTGGGGCGCTTTTTACAAAACTGGTAAATGGAGCACCCCATGTTTTTTTTCATAATTATACTATATACTGTTACTTAATTGACAATGGCAACGGTTCATTTCGGAGACAACGGCACGAAGCATCGGAAAAAGGGACTGTCCCGTTAAAAACGGGACGTATGGTGGCTATCCCATTGATCCGCATGCTTGTCAAAGACAATGAAATAATGGAACAGAAGGTAAAAAATGTCCAAAACTGTCGATAATAGTTTTAGTACGTCGTTTACGTAGAAATGTTATAGTACAGTTTAACTAAATAAATAATTATTAAATAAAAATATAATTTGAAAGAATGTATCTATACAGATGTATCGACTGGTTTAAAATATATGATTTAAAAATAGTTTATATTTATTATCATAGATTAGTAAATATTACTCACTCCTAACAAGAAAATGTACCCAGTTTTGAGAATTGAAATAGTTCTGTAAAAAAGTTTTGCCACGTCTCCGTGCTAAAATGTCTCTAAAATATTTGAAATAATTATTTATTTATTATGTAAATTACGCAGTATTAGTTATTTATTCGTATATTTTCTCTAAAAATGTTTTTATTTGTCAAGAATTCAAAAAAAGAACTTACTATTAAGCCGTTTGTGGCTTATTTCAATTTCAAGGCGGCGAAGTATCTTTACTAATCTATGTTTATTATTATCAGTTTTATTTTACACACGACCATTAATTGCAAAGTTGTGTAAATTTTATAAATGTACTAGCTGACCCAGCAAACATTGTGTTGCCATATAAATAAAAAAAATGTTAAGGGTGAACAGCCCTTATCACTTAAGAGATATGAAAAATAGATAGTAGCTAATTCTCAGACTTACTGAATATGCATATAAATTTTGGTGAAAATCAGTAAAGCCGTTTCGCAGGAGTAGGTACAGTAACTAACATTGTGACATGAGAATTTTATATATAAGATTCTAATTTTACCGTGGTTTTTTTTGAGGATTAATTTCTGGCTATACAAAGATTGTTTATTAAATTATGTTTAGGTTAAGGAAGAAATACGAATAATAAGGAGAAATAAGAATACGACGATTTTAAAATACCGTATACTATCCTATATAAATTTTATGGTAATATTTTTTATTATTTACCACAGGTATCGAAGGAAATTTAAAGATTAGGATACAGAATTTCCCATATATCGATTTTATTTTATTAAAATAAACCATAAAATGTTATATTTTGACTAAAAACACACTAATATAAAAATTAAGCAGTGGGATCTTAAACTATAACATACGACATATGAACATCGTCAGATTCAATAAAATGTCACTTCTGTTCTGTTGATCTATGACCATGCATTTTGCGTCTTTATCACTTTCATTGACAAAAACATACTTTGTCTCTTTCTGGTTACTCACGTAATCATGGCGGATCGAACACGAAAAATAAACGAAATTTAATAATTTCTCTTCATTTACGTGTGATAGGTGATTCCATGAAGTTTGTTTCTTTTTCGAGCATAATTTTTGCATTTACGCATTGCACAAGAAGGCATTTTGAGGCTTTAAATTCAAAATAATGACGTTCAACGTGTTCCGTGACATTCGTGTGTATTACTACGCCGCGCGAGAGCGACTGGACTTGGCTGGAGTCGTTTTACACCAATTGCCGTATTTTGTATGTTTCAAGTTTTGCCCGCTTGTGGCGGATCTTTATATTTATAGATCAATGCTTACTCCTAACAAGAAAATGTACCCAGTTTTGAGAATTGAAATAGTTGCGTAAAAAATCGGTTGTCTGTAAAGTCGGTTTACTGACGATAGTTGAACGTGACAACGTCATATGAAAATACTGATGGAATGGTTGCATTTTTCAAAAGAAATTTGTAAAATAATAATTAATTAATTAATTAATTTTAAACTAATAATTTACTTAACACTATCAACATTTATCAATAGTATGACATAACCTATAAACTCAGTTTCTCAACTTTTGTGTCAATTTAACAATTAATCAATCAATCATAGTTTACGATAATGAAATATCAGTGTACAATTATTTACCTTTATTGTTGTAGTTGTTGTAAATGATAAATGACGAATCTAAGCACTCCATATTTTCACTACAGACACAGCTGACGATACTTTAACCACACGTGTGAACTTGTATTGTGACGCTTTCTTGTTTTTCCAACGCCAAGAACGTTCGAGAAAGACAAAGACAGAGACACAAGCATGCGCCGATTCAATGCGCCTAACGCCTAATTCTCTAGTGCTGCGCGCGCGGCAGACCGATCATAGTTGAGTGGGAGAGAGACGCAAGGCATTCGGCGGGCCTCTCTCTCGTTCGGTGACTCATCGTAACGTTACCGGGCGTTACACTTTTTCATAAGTGACTCCCAGCCGCAACCTAATTTAAGACGTTGTCACGTCAAAAAGTTTTGCCACGTCTCCGTGCTAATATGTCCGTAAAATATTTGAAATAATTATTTATTTACTATGTAAATTACGCAGTCTCTTCTTCTTAATAAGCCGTTTGTGGCTTCATTCAATTTCAAGGCGGCGAAGTATCTTTACTAATCTATGATAAAACAAATGACAACAATATTTTGTATCAATGAAGAAAATATTTATTTATGTAATTAATGATATAAATAAATTTAGTATAATCCCGAAAATTGCGCTAAAGTACAATGGTAGGTATTTGGGCGAATTGTACAGGCCAGAGTGCTATGTTAATTTATATGGGAGGTAGTCTCGCGAATGCGGGGGGCGCCTCGTCGGGCGCGGTGGCGGTGAAGGCGGGCGCGCGGCGGGCGCGCGGGCGCGGCGCGGCGGCGGCCAGCTCGGGCAGCGCGCCGCGCACCAGCCGCCGCAGCGCCGCGTTGCGCTGCCGCAGCTGACACACCTCCTCGTGGAGCCGCTCGCGCTCTGTTCAGGCAATTTGTGACCTTCTTTTATAGTATGCGTAAAACTGCTAGTCCTCTCTGAATATAGAAATGAATCTCGTCGCCATAGTAAACTGTATGACAACACCTGCTAGCATCAACTTCAGAATGGACTAGGAGTTTGGCGCGGACTATACCAACTTCGAAGACCAACTTCGATAAAGGGGGAGCTTCTATGTTCCGCTGCGTGTATTTTTTATGCATGTTTCACAGTATGAATATTTACATTTTTATAGCAACTACAAATTTACACGCAGTCTCTACCTCAAAACATTGACCAAAGTGATTTTTTGCACAGTAACATAAAAATTATTTATATAGAATATTGAACAATTTTATTTTAGCATAAGTCTTTTGTAAAAAATAATTATTTGTATTATTATTTATAACTCACCTGTAACTATTTTATAAAAGACCTACCTATATCTATGAAAAGTTTTCGTGTATTGAAAAATAAGAAAATGGGCGAATTCAATTTTACAATAATAATATATTGATCACCTTGTAGCAATGGCAAATAATTATTCAAGCCAGTTAAAAGTCCATTCCAAAACCGATCTTTCTCTGATGGAAACACACTTTTCCATTGTATCCAGTATTGATCTATTTCGTCTGGAGTCAGTTTTCGCGACGGAGTAGTGAAATCTGGTGGCTTTACGCTATCCCTAAAAATGAAATAAAAACATAGCACCTAAATATATTTACGATTGTAACATTGAAGATAAAAAAATATTTTTAAGTTCTGTTATAAACTGTAATACAACAATTGAGTTGGCGAGTCATAACACTGAACTTTCAATACGATATAAGTTTATTTCAGAGATCGCTTAGTGTTTCTGACTATATATTATATCAATACTGTGTATTAATATCTTTCGTGTAACTCGTATTCAAGTACTATGGTAACTTACAATATATCGTATAGCTTTCTTTTATCCGGAGGTACAAACACAGTCATAAATTCACTTAAAGCTGTCAGCACTTGCATTGGTTCTATTTCCAGGTGATGCCCCACTGTGAAAGCAAATCAATATGATTTGTATTAATCATCGTTATTTTCGTTACAATAATGTTACCTCCAGATAATGCAACGAAAATACTCAGACCATGACCAGAATGAAGCAATATAAAATAGATCTCACATGGAAAATCACAAAAAATCCCATTGAATCAGCGTTTATTTGCTATGGTATATTACTGCAAATTCACAAACTTTGCGTAATAAAAATGGTTTTACATTAAGGGTCAAATTGTTTGTTTCTTCGTTCGCTTATAGAAATAAAAATATCTATATATTGGGTGTAAGTACCCACCTATGAGTTTAGTTCTTACCAGGACACAAGAAAGGGCTTTGCTTCTTAATGGAAACAACGGTGGGATGCGAGGCGACGGTGACGCCGCGCGCACCGGCCCGCCGCGCCGCCGCCGCGCCCGCCTCGGACTGCGCGTCTGATACCAATGTGCTGTCTAATGTATTAATACATTATATTTATTGACATCAAATATCTGAATATGTATTAACACACTAGTTACGTGTAAGGGACAGCCCTACACGTTAAGGCTGCATCGCGCCAGCCCTACACCGTTCTCACGCTGCATCGTGTCTTCGCGGAACGGTCAACGCTGACGAGGCGCGTCCCACGTGTAGGTGGCCGTCCGCCTTGGGAACAATTCACCACCATCGCGGAAAGTGACTCTACCTATCACATCATATATTTTTATTGTTAGAAGTTGTGTAAAATTTTGTGTTGTATAAAATAAACGTATTAATTCGTTCGTGAAATAGACTGCAATTCTTTCCTCGACGCCCAGCTCCCATAACTCACTGTAACTTGAAACATGAATAGTACGTTTAATATTTTAGGTACTTGATGAAATTTACCTTTTTTTTGTCCAAGAAATATGTTGTTTTCCTACGTCAATCGTGCTCACCATGCCAAGGTAATTTCATTTTTTAATACTATCCTATAAATTACACATCTATTTAGTATTTCTGGATACAGGATTTTTCTCAGACTTACCCGCATACAAATATCGTTATCTGTTTAAATTTAAGTTACGCCTTAGGGTATTTTTTTTGGGTTTAACGTGTATTGCCATATACCTTGCAGAGCACCACATTTTTGTATAATTGCATCCGCCTCCGCCATCAACAATTGATCCCCAGGCGTCATATCACCTCTGAAATAATAGAAAAATGTCTAGTTGCGTCATAAATGTATGTCCTGTTCTGACATAACATGCGATACCCATGAGCGTATAATATAAGGGTAGGATAAAGTTAAAACTCTTTAAAGAACAGGCACTATTGTATTTTTGGGCCGACAAATTCAGAGATTATTTATTTCAGACCCACCCTTTAGCACATATTAAGTTGACATTGTTGGTTGACAATTGACATATATTACGCCATAATGATGCTACCGAACCCCTAAGGATTCTAACACTTTTAAATAAAACAACTATCCCTCATATAATAGAAAAACATGCATTATATAAGAAAACTAGCTGACCCGGCAAACGTTGTGTTGCCATATAAATAAAAAAAATGTAAGGGTAAACAACCCTTATCACTTACGGGTTTGAAAAATAGATACAATATTTGAAACTGCGATGGTAGCGAAGTCTGTCGAATCCAATGTGAAACATTCCAAAATCAACAACTACTTACGAATTAAAAAACCTTTTCCCACGGACTAAATTGTGAGTTTAAACCATTCTCAAGTCCCCATTGAGTGTGTTCACACAACAAATTTCATCAAAATCAGTCCAGTCATTTAGGAGGAGTTCAGTGACATACACACGCACACAAGAAATATATATATATAAAGATATACCTAAAGCCAACATGAATAGACCGGCTAGTGCTGGCTGATATACTCCTTGCAACACTCGATCTTCCCCTTATTGATGAACGATCTCCTAATTTACAAACAAAATTGACGTAAAATTAATAAAACCACGAAATTGTTTGCCACGAACAATATGTTAGGCGATTGCCAGATATAATATAACCACTACGTTTAAATTTTGCTCGCACTTATACATAACATATATAGTAAAATATGTTATGTACCACTCTTTGACTAGGCAAAAATTAAATTTTTCCCTGACCATTACATCTGGTCAGACGAATTTGTTATGGCGGTTAAAACAGGACAAAAATGTAATATAAAAAAATAAATGCAATCAATACAATACTACAAGCAGTACTAAATTATATAAAACAAGTTCTTACCACGAACTCCCTTTACGCTAATACTGACATGGTGAGATCCATCTGGCGATGGAACCTAGAAACGTTAAAAATCACACAAAAGTTAATAATGTCAATTAAATGTTAAAACTATTGATCAATTCTCATTGCATTATTATTATTGATTGAAAATACTGCAAAAGCATTTTACTTGGTATAACACAGCAAATTCTAAAATTGATTAAAAAAAGGTACAAAATGAGCTCTCCTTCAAAGCCGGCGATGCATTGGCGACTCCTCTGGTGTTGCAAATGTCCATAGGCGACGTTAACTACTTTCCGTCAGGTAGCACATCTGCTTTATCGTCAGGTTCAAATATAAAAAAAAATGAATGATATAATACTCACGCCAGCAAAGGATGGCTCCAATAATTCAGATGTCATTTCCATACCGACGCAAATAGGACAGAATGCATAATTCAAAAATATTTTGCACAACAATTCGATATCCTCTTCAGCTTGAATTTCTAATGCCTATAGATAAATATTGTTATATAGTTAGGACATTCTTCGTAAAAATTATATTAAAACATCCGTCATACATAATACAAACCATAAATATCGAATCCAATGTACATAGATTTCTCGAAGTTAGCTGATATTTCTCTATCAGTTTTAGTAAGCGGTCCTCTACGAGAAACCCTGTGTTATCCGCCACTAATTGCAGAATATGACGAACCTTAAAAAATATATTTCTTTAAGTAACATTCAGATATATCATCACTCTCCTTTTATGAAAAGTTTGTAGAAGATATAAACCATCCATACCAATCTATCTTTAGCTTCTTGGTCTATTGCATTTTTAGGATTAATTGATTTTGTATCACCTTGCGTATTTGGTGCGTTTTTGGCAGCAATCTCGATCTCTGAAATTTTATGCATTGAACAAATAAAGATACAGAGCTTCTATCGTAATTACTGTACATTTAAAACTATCTGTATTATAGTATTCACACTATTTTTTGGCCTAAAATAGCTTAATGTAACTTCTTGTAAATAACTCTATCTTTATTATGTATAAGGCTGTTTTTAAGATCCTTGTTTTCAGAATTTCAGACATATTTTCAAAAATGTGTAACAAATTGATGTTTATAGATATTGTAAATAATGACCATATTTTGTCAGTGGACTCTTAGGTGGCGGTGGCGGAGGTTGCGGCGGCGGCTCGGCCAGGATGTGCGCGTGCAGCGCCACCTCCGCCTGCCGCAGCTGCCGCGCCAGCCCCATGCAGCGGGCCACCGACATCCGCCACACTTGGCAAAACTTGTAGTTGTTCACGTGCGAAAAGTGACGAGACTTCTTCTCTAAATCGTCCATCGCCTGCATCAACTTCACGATCTCGGCGTCAGCTTTTATCTCTTCGGTTGCACCATCTTCAGCAGCCTTCCGGATTTTCGAACGAAGTTTATTAGCGACGTCCGACATCTTGTTCAATTTACGCTTTTGTTGAGACCTGACGAACACGTTTTCTTCTTCCCGTTTTTTAAGAACCTAAAATGTTTAACTCGTAAAATTACCAAACATGTTAGTACTTATGTTAGCAATTAGCATATTCTTTTCAAGGATTTTTACCTGATAGTTGTAACCGATTTTTTCCGTATTTATTATGCAGGTCGCCTTGAGTTTTTCTAGTTCCTTCTGTAATTCTTGTATTAATGTCTCAAGTTCTATTTTAGCTTCTCTGTATTTAGCATGATGGTCCCACATTATAGCTTCTACTTCTTGTTTATGCTCTTCCAGCTAGAGGTTAAAAACATTTTTATTAGGAAATAAAATTAACATTTTCAGGGACTAAATTATAATACCTGTTCATATTTGTATTCCATGTGTGCAACTTCCTCCTTATCCCTCTGTTTGTAAAGTGCTTCCCATCGCTTGTTATTATGATCAATCATAGCTTCTCTCTCGATATTTATAGCTTGTTCTATTAAGGATAGCTGTTTTTCGTAAGCTCTCTGCATTATAGTAACTTGCTTTTCTATCCTATCTGATAACTCCTTGATATCTTTATCCTGGAAAAAAAATACAATTAAGATGTATTTTTTGTTGTTAAGCTATGTAATTTGCTGCTGAATCAAATTTCGGTACTTGTTTATCCAAATCTTCATAATATCCTTCGTCCATACGTTTCAAATCTTGTTTCAACTCGCTGATCAGTTGGTTCTTTTGAGCTAGTAGTTCATCGCATTTCTGTTTCTGTTCTTTGATTTCTGCATCTATGTCTAAAGGGTCCTTTATTTCCAACATAGCGTCCCAGTGCGACGAAATAGCGTCGTATTGAAGTTGTGCTTCAGCTGCTTCGTTCTCGATTTTTTCAAGGGAAACTGCATAAATAATAATAGTACGCAAAATTTTTCGTCATCAAAATACTATTTATTACTCCATCATAAATAACGTAATCATGCATAAATAACGTAATCCAAATTTAAACCTCCTTATCCATGTTGGACCATGACTAATTCGATATTTCAAGACTTGTTAATCTTTTCAATAAAATTATAGACCACATCCTTATGGATAAAGTGAAAGTGAACGTTTGTAAATAAGAACTACCTCTATACTACTACAATAAATTATAAACAACATTAAAATTATATCTCACTTTTCATTTTCTCGGCAAAAATTGCCCGTCGGATAACTTCCCGCTCGTCAGTGGTAACTTTTACGTTGGTAACCTTAGCAGCGCCATCTAGTGTCAAGCGCTGTAGTTCTTCCGCGGCAGATGCGGTCGCTTGTTCTATGGGACCAGGCTCTTCTTCTTTGAACGTTTCTTCGGAGGGTTGTTCAGCTCTGTTGGTTATTAACTTCTGACTAATAATTTATCTTTAGGCAAACAACATTAGCTTTTATCATATGTTTTGTATAAGTGATTGGACTGGCAAGATGTAGAGTATCATTAGTAGTTTGTTTCCCCCAAAATAAGTCTGAACTAATTGCAATTTATTAAATAGAAAATAGGTACCTTATTCGATACTTAAATATTGCATTGCCATTTTTCTAATTCGACGTGCCTTTTTTCACAGGGTGGATCCAGGGAAGGAAAGGGGTGGAGGGGCATCTTCTCATATATTTCAGGAATGCCAAACTTTGCAAAATTAGAACCTTAGGCCCCAAAAGATCAACAACATTTTGGATACGCCACTGCCTGCTCTCGATATAAGCGCATGGTCGTTTTTGTTATCATTTTTACGAGTACTTACCTCTTGATAGCTTCTTGTCTACGCTTGATGCGCAGTGCCCTCGCTGCTTTACGTTCAGTAGGATCTTGGGAAGTGACCTGAGGTTCCTTCGGGGCCAATACATCTTCCTCGTCATCTTCGTATCCCCCAAACTTTCCAGCCATGATATATTGTAATATAAAATACAAATATACAAGTTTATCTCTCACAAAGGCTTGACACTGGTTGCCATGTGAACTAATTATGTTTGGTCATCGATCAAACGCGCAGTGGCATAAAAACTATAAAAACGTTTTGCAAAAAAATAGTTTTATGATAAATGACATGACATGTAGGATTTTTAACGCTTTTGTGTTGCTATTGTGAGCTTGCTACTAATACAATTTTAAAATATAATAAATCATATAATACTAATTAGACCACATCAAACTCAGGTGTAAAAGCTCTCAATTGATTTGAAACTTTATAAAATTGTTTTACCAATATTTAAATCTATAAACAATTTGTAACTGTAACAAACTCAAACATAGTTTTCTAACATCTCATCATGTCAATGTACATCTAAGAAGTGTTCAATTTTGCTGAATGAGGATTTTAAATCAAAATTAATATTGGAAACAGTGCGAGGTCTTTACCTCACAAAATTTAGCTTTTTGCTAGTTTTACTCTCATTCGATATAAGTCCTACCTGCCTGTTACAAAAAAATAATTTATCTTTGTGGAAGTAGAACATAGTAGTTCACTGTATATACATATTATGAATCAATTAGAATATTATGAACCTATATTCTAAATGATGCTTATACATAACAGGGGCCCAAAACCCATTTTTGAAATAAAACGCAGTGATTGTTTATAAATTTTTATTACTTATTTTACTTTTTGCTGTTTAGGATGATACCATCGTATTTCTGTTGGAACCACTTCATAGCATCCTCCTTCGTCAGACGGTGGGGGAACCCAACCTTGCCAGTCTTACGTCTTCTGTGTGCAACATTGAAACCTGAAACAGAGATAAAATTATGTTACAAATGAATTGTAATTTTTAACAGACTGTGGCAGGTAATTTCACGCATCCAGGCGAGACATGCATGGGAGCATAAGAAATGCTAGGATTCAGCAACTCCAAATGTAGTCTTTAGATAGTGACAATTGGGACGGAATAGCCATGCAGCAAAATTGGTACTTCAATTCATTCATATTCAATTTTTTATTACCTAGGATAAGATGTACCTACACCTCAGTTAGAATTAGTATCTATTCCTAATTCTTACAATGAGATAGAGATTGATGTGGCACATAATTTACAGAGGGTGATATATTTCTACACACTCTTGAACATAATGTGCAATTCAATCCTCATTGCTCAGGTGTTAATACTATATTTAATTCAATTAGTGTTTATATATTTTTTTTTATTTAGTGACAGAGTAAAAGTAAATCCATAGTTCTGATGTCAAGTGGTCACTGCTATAAAAGTATAAATCAATTTATAGCACAGAAAAGACAGAAGTATCTGAAGTCGGTAACAAATATTTTTTAAACCTTAAGACAAGTTTAATCACATCATATTCACATTCCTAATAACACCCTTACAGAAGTAGCAGCTACTTCCATGCAAAAACTAACTTTTTCTTTGATTAAAGTTATAAACCAGCAATCTATCAGATAGTAAGTGGTAAAAACTGCCCATGGCTATCTGTAGCCAACTTCACTTCAAATAGAATACCTGTTTGATATGAAGTTGAAGACAATCACAGGTGAGTTACCATTTTTGAGGACTGAGATGGTAATTTCATAATGTAGGTCAGATATCATCCACACCCTTCCACCAACACATTTACTTGAAAAATACTCAAGACATGAAAAGAATAAAACATTTTAATGCCTTACCTGGTCTGCCCAGCACAACATAGAAGTCGAGACCGTAAATACCGATTGAGGGATCGTACTTGATACCCAAATCGATGTGCTCCTGGATACCAAAGCCAAAGTTACCAGTGGCCGAGAAGTTGTCACGCCTCAACTCATATTCTCTGACCTGCAAGCCAGTAACACAAATAATAGAGTAACATGTAAAAAAAAATATTGGATTTTTACGCCTCATGCTCAATTACACAACTGTCGCCAAATCTTAATAAGAAACTGCTTAATCTTCCCAAATTAACTTGCTATAGTCCACGCCAAACTGATAGTCCGCTCTAAATATAGAAACGAGTCGCGTCGAATAGCAAATTGTAGATATTAGTGGGACGAAGACAGCGCGGGACCCCTCCCGACACCCGTCCGCTCCTCGCTCTCGCCCACGGGTACATAGCTGCGTTAGTAGGCCCTTACGTTGCTACGGAATATATGCTTGTATTTAGGCGCAACAACTTCAGAGCGGACTAGCAGTTTGGCGCGGACTTATCCAATCTACCTTCTAAAACAAAGAACACAGCAGCGCTACAACCATGCTTCTATGGATGGAATCTAGGTATGGAATGTTATGGAGTCAATGGAAACTTTGAAACACAAATATATCAACTAGCTTTAATATATCACACCTTATGAACTACAAAGAATACTTAAAATTGTTAACTGTCTAATATAACATTAAATCTTCAAAAATTAAGGTAAATCGCATTAGATAAAGAAATGATGGCAATAATTTTAATTCCAATGCATTTTTCTCTAGTACATAGTCAATCTAAAGGTGTAGTATATTTTAAATGTTTTTTTACCTAGAATTCTAAGTGAGAGGATTGAATCACTCAGAAGTTGCAATTAAAAAATTGATCTTGCATGAATTTACAAAGATTACACAATATAAACTATGCATCTTGAACATTTCATGCTTTCATGATAAATATGAATCTTCTATTTGCCATGCACAAACCCAGAATTTACATTGTTACATGTTGTACAGTGGAGCTGCAATATATGAGCATAACCTCTCATGTAAATGTGTTTCGAGAAAATGTGATAAGAGAAGGCTAAATTTTGTGACAATTTATAGTAACTATTTAAATAAAACCTCTCCTCCTATTTTTTTTTTATATCTGTGGTGCACTCTCATCAAATAGCTGTTTTTTGTGCTTAAGCAGTTATTAGTCAAGAAATGTTCAAGACCAATACCATCATTAGCATTGATGGAATAGGAGATAGCTCTATGCCTTTCTTGCTATAACACTTGTTATTAAAAAGTTCAAACATTTATTGTTTTTTTTTTATTGGTTTGTTTTGGACATTTTTTGGTTATGTCCTTGTTATTTATTTTACGTTTCTCATAAAAACATTTGATTACAGAATGTCTGTTTTATTTTCATTCCCACACTACAAAAATACTTCATTTATTTTACTAACTTTAAACATTTATTACTTCGCAACGCAACAAGAGCCTTCCCTGGTTGTTATACCATTTTTTTAAATTTCAGTGTCCATATGTTTATCATATGTATACTGAAAATCATATGTATACTGAAAATGATTTTAATTTGTATAGCACTGTGGCCCATATGAGGTGCACACACATATCAGAATGATCTCAAATGACTCACATGGGGGGCACACACTGAACATGTTAAAATAAAATGAAAATCATCATCTACCGAAGAGAAGAAAATGTCAACCAGACTCACATTAAAAACGAGAACCAAATGAACTAATATAAATTTAAACAACAATTTTTTGTGACTAAAATATGCAAACATAAATTACACATTATAAAACTGTATAGTTGTGCATTAATACATTTTTAATTTTTGATTATTACTTAACTACACTTACCAGTTAATTAAGTTATGGTTATTTCAATTTTACAGTTATATTATAAAAAAATATTATTAGCACTCACTTTTAATCCCCTCTCAAGGATTTCCTCAGCCTTAGCTCCTCGTACTGTGCAGTGAACAGCGATCTTCTCATTACGACGGATACCAAACGACCGCACAGTGTAACGAGCCTTGGAGAATACTGGCTGTTGACCAGTCAGCTGTTCCAACACCTGCAAATACAAAAAACTTTGTATCAAAATAATCTTACCTACATTATTCTCTGGCCTGCTTTTTAGACACAATAATTATTTGTAAAAGGAATAACTATACAATTAACTGTTATTTTTTCGAGTATTCTGAGCAGTTAGTAGTAAGTGCTCAGAAGTTGCAATTCAAAATATTACTCTTGCATGAATTTACAAAGAATACACAATAAACTATGCATCTTGAATAATAATTCATGCTTATCGATTAAATTGTAAATCGTTTAACTACAATAATAACTATTAGCAAATATAATAACGTGGTATTATAACTGCCGGTAAAATAAACAAGTATTCTAACCTATCATTTTACTTAATATCTATCATTGTATTGCATGTGAATTACTAACAGTAATCACCTCCTTACAAATGTAGTTTTAAAAGTTGTAAGAGCAACAAATAAATAATTACAAAGACATACCTTAGCAGCACGTGTAAGCCTGTCACCAGACTCTCCAACACAGATGTTCAGGCAGAGCTTTCGGATGTGAAGATTCCGCATAACATTTTTGGATTTGTCTTTCGGAATCTTCTTCTCCTTCTTGTCCTTCTTATCCTTAATGGCAGGCGGTGGTACACGCTGCAAACCATAATTTAAATAATGATATCACACGGTATTTAACTGTTTCTTTAAAATTCTTTCACTGATCTTGACATCAACGTTTAGGTTATACTAAAAATAAAGACATGTAAATAACAATTATTCACAAAATAAACAACGTAACACATCCGTTGTGCTATTGACTATATATTTCTAAACAGACGTTCATTTAAATCTAATGAATTTCACTGATTACGAAGGATTTATTTTAAAATTCAGCACGGAACACCTACCGCCATGATTACAAATTTCTAAAAGAAACAGAAACGTCAAAAATCGATTCCATAAACAACTGACAGTTTGTCTATACAAGTCGGCACAGATAGTATTTCATAAAGCCCACTATTTACAACGTAAGAGTAGATACGTACTGTTGAACATTTCTGTATAACGGAAACCACATTTGTAGACTATAAATAAGGAAAATAAAAACAAAAATAATTTATAAAAAAAGAATCGTCATAGAAATAAATTTCTAAACGTGCTCTGTCACACGGTGACTCGTGAGACGAGATGGCGCCAGATCTTGAATTTCTTGATTAACGTGAAGAGGCGTAAAAATTCCGTATAGGTAATGGAGTAAACTGAAATGCGTAAGCTACAGATCAAATCATTCTGCATCATCATTATAATTTGGTAAGTTTAATTTTATGATTTGTTAGTTATTTTTTATATTACAGGCGTAGGAAATAAGTTTGCAGTTCGTCTGGTGATAGGAGATCACTTCTGCCTGTAGTAACCGACCACAATAAGAATTGGATATCCCCTAAAATCGGCCGCAGATGTATTTCTTCCCTTTAAATCTAAATTGAAATTCCTTTTATACCAGGTACTTTTTTGTAGACACTCAAATAAGAATATTGCAGTGTTTAATTATGTACTCATATTGCAGCCGTGCAGAGCTCATACAGTACACTATGGATAAAAATTCAATAAATTCTTCAAGCAGAATATAAAATTGTGCCAATTAGCGGAGCATATAGAGTCACTCATACAAATACAAACAAAAGCAATAAAACTGTAAGGCTTTTAAAACTTAATAACTCACATAAACGGCACTTAGAGCCTTTTTCGTGTCGCGCAAATTTACGCAAGCACGTGTGTCACGAATGAATTATGTAGTTGAAATCTCTTCACAACTAGTGTGCGTGTACTACGAAACAATAGAATGCAAATGGCTCGCGTGCGTGTAGGACGCGCGTGCTACTGTAAACACGCGCGAGAGGAAAAGCGGCCTGTGTCTTTGATTTCTCGAAGTACAATTTACCTTTTCTTTTATTATATTGGGGTAAAAACCGTAAAAGTGCGTTATTATTATTTTTTTTTATGTAAAATGAAATTCCACTTTGTTAATTCACTTTCTTGATTAAATAATTCTTACTTCGTCTAGAATGTAAAAAAAATACTAGCAAAACATATTCTTCGGTAACGTTAACTCTTTGATTGCTTAACTACATAGCCGCGGATATTGCATTTCATACTGCATGGAGATTCGTAGCGTGAAGCGCTGATTTACACGCAAATGGCCATGGCAAATGTATTACCACCAATACGTTTATTAACAACATAAAGATGGATACTTACCTATCTATCCCTGTAGTTCCAGACCAGAATCCGATACTAGCGCTACTACGAGCTACGATATCCCTTGCCTGTCGTAAGAGGCGACTAAACGGGGTAATGTCACGCGGGCGGCAAGAATGGGAGCTCGAACCGCCCGGCCAGCGACCTCGGGAAGGACGACGATATGTCGGTCGCCTGACGTCGTACGTTCCAGACGGTGTGGCGTGTGTCATGCTCACCTGGGCGCAGACCGACGGGGCAATGCGCTAAGAAGACTCCAGTTGCTTTCCTTTGGAGATCCCGGGGCCTCTACGCAGAGCCGAGGACGACCACCGGGGGGATTTTAGTCCGGTAAGAATCCCACATAACCCTGTGTCGTTCTCAAGGAACCGGCTACCTTTTGAAGGTTTCCCCCTCGTTAATAAAAAACACCTGTCTGCTCTCCCATAAAATCGTCAATTTTATTATCGAAATCGATTACAGACAAGCCACCTGTGCGGCCTATGGTCGTCTAATAACATTTAAAACCCCGTATTCACCGAAAGCAGACCTGTTTCACGCTGTAGTGATGTAGCAGTTGTACCTCCCCAGTCGAAGGCCGCTGGTTCTATCAACTCCCAAGTTTTTATTACAACCCACTCTTCTAGTTGACTCAACTAGATTATCAGTTAATATCATTCCTGTATTCACAGACTTCACTGTCACCTAGACCTAAGTTGCTGTTTAATTGGTCAATGATATAAAGAATTCGCTACCTAATATGTATGAATTTGCCAGCGAATAATATGCATACTATTGTCGTTATAGTTCAATGGAAAATGCCCTTGTATTTCGTGTTTCGCAACGGAATAACAAACACGAAATAATATCTAAAAGTAGGCATGTAATTTTGATCGTATTAATTACTTTTATTATCTTAATTACCATCCTTTCTCCGCCACTATTCAGTACCGTAAGAGCGTTTTCAGATTATCCGATCCGATATCGGTGTCGGACGACGATAGCCGACATCCGATAGCCGACACCATGTGCTATTTTCACATATTTCCGACAAAATCGTTCCGATACGGCCATTTGCTCGATAGCTTAGTGCGGACAGGTCATCATGGCAGACTATAATAGAAAACTTTATTTGCTGTATCTCTTATATTTGAGACGCAAAAAAAGATCTGTTCACAGACAGTATTGGATACATCCTATTGTGGAAGCTAGATATTCAGAGGGAGCATTTTACACTCTTTTTAGCAAGCTACAACACGCACCTAGAAAGTTTTTTAATTACTTTCGTATGAGTGAATCCACATTGAATTATTTGCTAATTCATCTCACAAACAGTATCAAGAAACTTCTCGCCAATTATTGTCTAGGAGTATTTTATTTTTATATTCCTCGTGAGTTTTATCCCACAAGCATGGTTTAGATTCTATCAGTTCAATTAATGTAATTATATCGTATTTAAATGATGACGACGCCATGATGACAACCAAACTAGTAAACAAGCTCAAAATGGCCGCCGCGCATCGGGCTCTACGCACACAGAGACAATTTAGATACACGTAGAGCACACATACAAACATTATCGCCCGACGGCTCACGGGCGTCCGATGGTGTCGCCAGCATATCGCTGTCGGCTCCGATATCCGATATCGGAACGGACAATGTGAAAGGCAGGTACATGTTTCATACATTTTACTTACCCCGATATCGTATCGGCGTCCGATACCGATATCGGATCGGATAATGTGAAAACGCTCTAACTCTAATAGCTAGTACGTTAAAATACATCCCATCATATCATCACATTATAATATAGGTACCGTAAAATATTAATTTTCCATTAGCTACTAAATACCGGTAAACAAATATCGTTTACATTTTTTAAGAGTATAAACCAGTAAAACGAAGTCCAGCCTCTACCGGCGTGCACGACAGTGTACATTCCGCACGATGTTTATTATTATTGTGCTAGGTATGATTTTCGATGTAAAAGTCGCAGCTTTGCGTAAATAATGCGGTCAAATCGGTAAATACTTTCATTGAACATTCGGCCGAGTGGTCTTGACAGTGGATGAATTGTTGCGTAAGTATACTACTAAAAAAACAAATGAAATGAAATTCATTATTACAAAATATAGGTTACGTAAAGTTGTTATTGAAATAATTGGTATTTAAATAGAGAAACTACTCGGTTTATTTTTATTCCTAAACCAATCAGAAATTAAGTACTGTTTTTTGTTTAATGTCGTCAAAATCCATTTATTCAATTATTTGTTTCAATTATTATGAATTTGCGTAACCGATAAAAATAAATAGCGTAAATTAATAAAGTAACTATCTAATAGTAGTGTGTGCAGACAGAGGGTTGAGATTAGGGGGAGCAAAAAATGGTATTATTGTGTTGTAGTTACATCTGCCCATCTGCCTCTATTCGAGAGCAGTCATGTACGGTGTTACGTTATTGTGATAGATTTAAAGGCTACTATTGATTATATGATTATGCATTCACATTCCTAATTACTGTATGATGTGGGTAGTAAGTAATTATCTTATGTAGTGGCGTCATTATCGTGTGTCTTTTTTTGCAGTAAATTTTCCGTATACCCAACATGTTAATACAATTACATATTTCAAATTTCTTGAATTACGTACCTACGTATCGCCACACGAAGCAATAAACTAAAATTCACATTGTCCATTTAGAAGTTTTCATATACATACGACTGTGAAAAAACATGAACGATAATAAAACAAAATCCACGCGCGTATCAAAATATCGGAGATACTATTGTTCAATTTGTGATAAATTCACCAACTCAAGCAATCAATTAAGTCAGCATTTAGAAGGGGTTCAACATCAACGGAACAACATATTTTGCAAATCTCATAAAAAAGAAAATAGCGAGGATACTCCGAGCGATCATGAATGCGACCCTCGTGTTTACATTCCGGCATTCATAATTATTTTTCTTACAACGTATGTTTTCTGCTATGTAATTATTATGTTGAGTAATTCATGGTAATTGTCACAAATTATCATAAGTCATGGCCATTAACGCCTTAAATTTCGCGCCACAATTTTAATTGGCGGAGAAGTCGTCCCCAAGCGTTCTCGGCTTCTATGCGCACGAACGAACGCGCAGAACAATGAGGTAGCAGCCATTTTATGTCGGTGCCTAAGAAAAACATAATTCGAATGGCCAATCTTAACGAAATTGTGTAATTAGTGTTCTAATTTATGTGTTTCTCTACACGCCACTATTATTAGGTGTTTCATAACTTATGTGAGTAAAATCAGCGTTTTACTATATATAACGATAGATAATAAGCGTAACGAAACTTATCATTTTGCATATAAATGGAATAATTAAAAATAATATTCTGTTGGTGATTCCCTCCATAAAGTATGTAAGGTCGTCGCGTCTGAGACGGGTGGAAACATTTATTTGCTAGTTGTGTTTGTGTTTACAGATACTAACTCGGCGATTGTTACTGTCGGAAAGTGCATTCTGTTCTGTATATTTAGGCTTAGGATATGACATAACTTTCGCTATTGATAATATTATAAAGCTTTAATAACGTTGGCTGTTTATACAACATTTGTAATGTAATTCATTTCAAGTTCTTTTTGTACCGGCGTCGCGCAGCCTCGACCTGTAAGTTAGGGACAAAATTCAATAACGAATTGGCCATTTTATTGATGGCAGGGGGGAGGCTGGGTGGAGACATTCGCCGAGCTTCGGCCATTTAATTTTTTACGAACTGTCTGATTTCAGATGTTATTTGTTTACAATCCGGTATAGAACTTCCGATTGTTGTTTTAACTATAAACAAAACAACATTGTACATACATATACTTGCATGTAGACGCGATAAGCCTATCCTTTGTACATTTTGTACCATGCAATATGTATAAGCATGATATAGATGGGTAATAACAATTATACCTACTGTGAACAGTCAATGCCCTGCCTGTACATTATTATAATACTAAAATACTTCACAATTTCATAAGGCTCATTTGCATTGTAAAGTGAGTAGGTATACCTTAATTGTTGGGATGCATGATATAGAGATTCCTAAACAAAATTAATAATTTTAAGTGTTCAATTTAAATAATTGCATTTATTTTTAGATTTTTTTTAATGTTAAATAACATCTCAAATATGATTTTCAGTGATTGAATAAGTAATGTCTTTATTTTTTTTTTTTGTTATTAAAACTTAGTTTTTGTTACTAGAATCTTGTATAAATGTTAAACTATTTATTTGAATTAAAATTATTTGTCAACCCACCTAAGAGCAGTTCCTCATACTTCTCATAAGTATGTGTCAGGACTCTTGCTGTTGCCGAGTGACCCGTGTCTAATGGATCATAATATTTGGGTTGAAGCCAAGTGATTTGTGAGATATTACTGTTATAAAAAATACACTCTAATTAGAACTAATGGTATTCAAATAAGAACTATAAATGATACAAGACTCTTCAAATTTGTTTCTTTAGTGTGATGAGAAATTAGCTTAAATAAAATGTAATTTCAACCTATTTTGCGTATATTAACGACAATATATTACTTATGATAATAAATTGACAGCAATTTTTATTGTGGAAATAATACTAGAAGCTATGTTGTCCATGGAAAAAAGGAGTTGACTTCTCGTAGACATTCTTAAAGTTATGTTAAATGCAATTAGAGCAAGAGAATATTTAATTTGGCTATGTGAGGTACATGTGTATGTACATTGACATTTACACTGTTCTTGTATTAACACTAATATCACGAATAGAACAAAATTTAAATTCCACTCGTCATTACATTTCATTGTTCTTTGAGCAGATGTTCAATGTTTATTTTGTTTTGTATACTTTTTCTTATTGTTTTTTTTTTCTTGTTTATCTACTGTTTAAATAAATTTCTGACATGATCCAATTTGTACTTGTTTTTATTTATTTTTTTGTTTTTTATGTTCATTAAGTTTTTTCCCACGTAACCTGCCAATCTTTATCTGTTATTGATATATTTACTACCGTAATGGTGGCATTAAAGTGAATCTTTATTGTTAGTAAAAATGCAATACTTCAATATTATTATTTACATAAAATAGTTAAAAAATAAATCAACAGTTTAAGTATGAAAATTACTTTAAAACAATTTACCAAAAGGCTTTGCTGCAACCACTATTTTCGTTCAATTTTTAAATTGAATGTCAGGAGATATAACTTCCTTTATTTTTTAGAATTATTACATATTGAGCAGATATCTTGGTAGCACATACTTCAAAATATGAATATTAAAGTTTTTTATACCTTTTTAATTTTGGACATAACAAAAAAAAAAAAAAATGTTTTCATTTTTGAAAAATACTTTAAAAATTTAAATTAAATATTCAATTAAAATTACAAAGTAAACAATAAGTTATTTTAAGATTTTATTATAAGTTTGGTGTACTTCATCAGAAATTTCATTATAAATTTGAATTGTAACATAATAAGCTGCTTTTATGGGAATATAATATGTTCATCAGGTTACATAATTATAATAAATGCAAATTATTTGCAAGAATTATTGTTGAATTAATTATTGGATATAATGAAACAGTTGTTTTATTTTTGACTTCACAATGGTTTGCTGGAACTGAATAAGATCTCATTTGTTTCTCAGCAATATTATAAGGAATAAAGAAATAAGATTAAATAAGTAAGATCTTTCCTAAAATTGATCTGGAGTCATCTTGATGACATTTCCAGAGTAAAAATTTGAATTTTTTTATGAAATTATACTTTATTTGGAGAATTGGGGAAAATGATGAGAGAATATTTGGAAACATAAAAATTAAATAGGCTAACAAATATTAAGGTATGACATTATAATGATACAATATTATACTATACCCTAAGCCCTAAAAGATTATAACTTTGTGCTTGTCACATATTTTTATCTTATGGAGGTTCCATTGTTGATCCAGGTGGCAGCAGTTGAGAATGGGGGAGCAGGAAACGGTTCGCCATTAGTTTCCCGGCACACTGGGGCGTGGGCGTCGGGGGCGTGGCACGGGGCGTCGGGGTCCCCGTGCCACCCCCCGGCGACCTGCTCGCCACGATCTCCATGTTCGAACAACAAATCAAAGCTGAACCTTTGAGGTGGGTGAACAAACTTTTTTTTTTAATTAGATGGATTTCATGCTTTGATGATAATAGGTATCCAGTGTAGCAGCGACTTTAACCCCTGATTCTTCTATCACAAGGGCGCTTCACACAAATAAAATTATTTCGGCAAAATTGTTGTTTTATTGCACACAATGTTTGGCAAATATTCGCGAACCTTGTGGTCGTCGCTGAAAAAGGGAAATATTATATGGACGTATAAAAGGCCTCGAAACGTAATGGTCAACAATATTATTCCTAAAAATATATTAAAATTTAATGTTTTAAGTAGATCAATGTAGCTTTAATTATATTATTTATGAATTAAATATAAATCATGAGTTTTTTCTTACAGTTTCTACTCATCTCATCCCCATGTACACCCTGGCGCCCCAACAATCGTCCGACCCGACTCGAACCACTCTATCATTACTATGAACCAACATCATCACACCCAAGAAGATTCTAAAGATAGTCTTATAGTACAACAACAAGTACAACACCAAGAGCTGCTGGAACAGCATCAACAAGATATGACACAAGATGATGAGGTGGATAATGTAGGTCCCAGTTTCTTTAATATCAACTTACGTAACCTTCAGGTAGTCGCCGAACATAGACGAATAGGCACGAATAGGAATATGTAAATAACCTGCCTGGATGTATTCGGTATTCTCCACGATGCGCGTCTGTTCTCCGTTGCATATAGGATTTTAAAATTCGAATGGAAGGATTATGCATCTGCATCCGAGCGAGAAGTTTACATATTCGTTATTGTTCGGCGATTGTTCGCGGGTATCTAAATGTGGCATTAGGTAAAGGCATCGTTTAACTTTATAGATTGGAGATTACGTGTTTTGTTGGTTAGTGCTTAACTGTAACTGTAATACTTAAAATATTTGTTCAGAGGGAGCATAAAGTTTCATGTGAACTTACAATTGATAATACACTTTATTACAATTAATGGCCTACAAAAATACGACTAAGATGTGATTATTATTTTCTGAAGCATTTTTAACAATATTTCAAATTGCAGCTAAGCTTCAAAGGCATGGATGATGAGGGAGTTGACATGGATATGGACGGTCGACAGTGTACGCAGGTACAATTCTTTATTTATTTCCTTGCACAGTTTGTTTGCTTACCATTTAAATAACTAGTTCTAATATCAATTATATAATTTTATAGAGCATGAGTGTCGATATGGGATCAGTTCAAACAAAAATGGAAATTTCAAATGGAGGACAATCTTTACCACGATCGAAACCGCAGGCCTGCAAGGTACTTTGATTTAATGTTTAATAAATTGTAAATATTGTATTAAACATTTCATATATTTTATCTTTTTTACATGAACTTTATTTTCAACATTATTTCAGGTTTGTGGCAAAGTCTTATCATCAGCTTCTTCATATTACGTCCACATGAAGCTTCATTCGGGAAATAAACCCTTTCAATGCACGGTACGTTTCAAATATTTTAATTGGAAACAAATAACAAAAATTCTGACACTGATTTTGTAAATTTTATTTACCATAATCACATAAATTATAAGGTAAGTTTGTTTTCCGAAATATGCTCATATTAAAGCACATACACTAATTATCTTTAGACTTCATGATAGCTTAATACCCATGGACCTAAAATGAAGCCTTGTGAAACTCCATTGTATTATATTTTTTAAAGTAATCAGATTAGTTTTTGTGATAGAGTAAATATACTACTAATCAATACTTAGATAGATAGAAAAATCTATAGCAATTTAAAAAATGTACACTGCATTACTATCAAATAATAATAAGATAACACAATCAAAGGCTTAGGCGTGATCGAATAAATATAGTTTCTACGGTTTTGTTATTCTTGAATATATTCGATATCTCACTTTATGTATGGTAATTTTAAAGGTTTTCAAAAAAAAATATTATTAAGTAATATAATTTTAATAAAGAATTATCTGATAGGTTTGCGATGCAGCTTTTTGCCGCAAGCCGTACCTCGAGGTACACATGCGCACTCATACGGGCGAACGGCCCTTCCAATGCGACTTATGCCTCAAAAGATTCACACAAAAGTCCAGTCTCAACACGCACAAACGCGTTCACACCGGTAAGTCGTTTATATTACCTTCGGAGGTTTTGTGGTCACTATTGACTCGTAAGCCTCTTGTCTTCTAAACTACTGCGGTATTCTTAGAGTAGAAAATTAGCCACAGTAAAATTATTTTTATTCCAAATCATTTTTATTATAGATTAAAATTCTACTCTATGAATGCCCTTAAAATATGATTCTATGATGAAATATTGTTAATCGTTGAACTGTTTATAAAAATAAATATGAATTCTGTAAAGTACAGGAGGTCTATATAGGATATTCAAAATTATAAGTTGTCGACTAAAAATTACCCAGCGTGTTAATACAGAATAATATAGCAGGGACTCGTATAGATAATCATAATTCGGCCAATTTTATGGACTTCACTACTTTATGGTTAACTGGCATAATCTGAGTAATAAAACCACCTATAATTGTCGTATACTATATTATACTTTTAATGTAATTTCCATATTCACTTTGATATAGGTATATGAGATAGTGATCTATGTCTAAGATTTTACCAAATTTTAATACATTGTAAAATGTCTATTTCTAAATTAATGTTTGGTATCATTTGGAGGGTATATGAAAATCGCACTAAATGGCAATAAAACATAAATGGTTTTTGCGTTACAATATATTTTTATCAGGAAACAGGTGTGTGTATAAGTATCTAAGTTATGGAAGTTACATTACAAGTTTAAAAATGAAAACTCCATAAATTATAATAGGGTTCGTTCTTTGTACCATGAGGGGATTGTTAAGTGTTATTATGAAGGCTTTAGATTTTTTATATTTTTCGATCAAGTCAACCTCCTCCTGTTTTCGCGGTACCAAAATGTGTAAAAATATTTATGGTATCATTTATGTTTTTTTTTGCAATCCAAAGTTTTATTATACCTTTTTTTAACGCCCTGATATTTTAACATTATTTTTTGTATGTGATACAATCGTAGCTCATTATTTTTTTGCAAATATTTATGGCCAAAGAATTATAGCGTAGTACCTACTTATATCAAAAATAAATATTTTATCTAAATTTCAAAATATATGTCATACCTGAGGAAGCAAACGATCAAAAAATATTATAAGTATTGTAAAATTGCGCATGCACACACACGCAAATAAATTATTACATTAGTAAGTATTATTATTGAATGTACCCTCTGGTTATGTATTATATTTATATAAATTATATTTTACCTAATTTGTATTAGGACTTTAGGCTTATAATGTGTATAATACCCGGCCTCGGTTTGGAGCTTTCAAGCATATATGTACTATTTCCTGTATCTCTCAGTAGACATTAGATTTTTACAGTACCTACCTTTATAATGTAAACACGACACTGGTGCGACACACATAGATCGTTCGTCGATTGCTTACAACACATATGCTTAACATAAAGATGTGAATAGTTTTTGAGTTGTGTCACGTAATTAAAATGATTGAATTAAGATCAGGGCGTGCGGAAGACAATCTGATGTGAGGCAAACAGGGGGAGGTACGGAACGTACAGTGGACTGAATCGTGGACGAAACCGCGCGTCCATTGTGGGTCCCGTCGTGGCTTAGATCAAATGCGAGCATAGTGTGAGTTGGAATGTGGCCTGGCTTCTAGATGAGCACATGCGCGCGTTGATGGCGAAGGAGCGGCCCTACAAGTGTGAGCTCTGTCAGATGCGGTTCACGCAGAGCTCCAGCCTCAACCGACACAAGAAAATACACACGGGTGGGTTCGCTTTGCTCCCCGCCGACCGCCCGCCGCCTGTCGGCTTTCTATTCTAAAAATAAATTGTACACGATATTTAATGGGCTTCCCGTTCAACATTTAAACAATTTAAGCTATTTTCTTGACTTGTCCGATGATTTCGTTCAGAGGATCACAGACGCGCGCTGCTGGCTAAGGAACGACCCTACCAGTGCGGCATCTGCTTTGTGAGGTTCACCCAGAGATCTAGTTTGGGCCGCCACGGAAAATTACACACCGGTGGGTACCTCTACCTGCTGCCTACTTGTGCGTGACGTTACCCCTTGAGGCAGATCGGTACATACAATTTGCGTACTACCTCCCCCTGTATGTGTGTGAATGAGTGTTTAAAATGCTAGGTTACAATAAAATTACATTGCTTGAGTGGATGCAAAGGTGCTATATCGAAATCGTATACCTTATAGAGGAACACAGACGAGCCCTGTTAGAGAAAGTGCGGCCGTACCAGTGCCACATCTGTTTTATGCGCTTCACTCAGAAGTCCAGCCTGGGCCGACACGGGAAAATACACACTGGTAGGCATTTTGCCCTAAAATCCTTAAGTAGAGAATGAATTTGTAATTAGAGCTCACGTTATTAGGCACTATCTTATTTGACTCTAAATCGAGCGGAACGGTTGCTGTAGCTGAATTTTGTTGATATTTCTAGAGGAGCACATCCAATCGCTGATCAACAAAGTGCGTCCCTATCAGTGCGACATCTGTGACAAGCGGTTCACTCAGAAGTCCAGCCTTGGCACTCATAAACGTATTCATACTGGTGGGTCCCTTGATCATATTTAATTTCTATATTCCTTCGGTCTCTCAGTCACAATTGAAAATTGTACTATAAGATGCAAATAATACATAGATACAGATACATTTGTGGCTTTGACACCTTCTTTGTGAATAGTTTTAAGGGCTCCCAAAGTTTTTTTTTGCAATTATTACTGACAAGGTTAGCGATTTGGAAGTGTTTTCAATATTATAATATAATTATTAAATTTATACGAATATTTAGGATGAACGCGCTCAAAAACTATTCACAAACACTAACAGTAAAGCATGTGAACGTTGTGAGGATTTTAAGTTTAAGTAGGTGAGACTATGTTTGATGGACAAATAACATTGTTAAAATTCCCTCATGGTAGTTTTGAAAAACAATTGGTGTTCGTGTAAAGATTGAATAGAATTATTTGTCCATCGTGGTTTTGTTTTGTTTCTCTGTCCCCCCGTGTCCGTGTGTTGGCGGCGCAGGGGAGCGGCCGTTCCAGTGCACCGTCTGCCTCAAGTCCTTCACGCAGAAGTGCGCGCTCAATTTGCACGAAAAAATACATACGGGTTAGTAGCCCACATATACATAACTACAAACGCAGCATTCCTATCCGATACGATTAGCGTCTACCTGCAACTCTATATGCAGTCACACTTTTCATTTAGCATCATGCTTCGGTCCTATTTTTCCGTTGCCCGCCTAACCCGTTGTTTTACGTTCCCTATTTTCAAGCTTTCGTATCGTTGCTTCCGACTAACCTCTCGATTACTATAACTCATTACAATGCGCGCTTATACATACTTCTGCACTTAACGACGTTATTTTATCCTACCATTATTACTTCCACCGGTCATACACCCCGTCGCCTATCCCGCACGGTCATTTCGGTGGTTTTAGTACCTATGCCATTATTGTACTCATCATTTCTTCATGAATATTAATTCTTTCACAAAAGCGGTAATGCAATCGCTGCAATGACGCAATATTGGCGCCTCGATACTCTAATCCGGTATCGGATCAAAATTGGGGTTCTAAATCTGGTATATTCGATACGATCGTCGCATTTTGCGACGCGAGCGATGCGATTGGCAGCGGGCGGGCGGCCAGGCTAGTTGCCGTTGCGTCGCGCGACGTGCGTTACTCGCTTTTGTGTGTGCACTGGGCGCAGTGCAAGGGCGCCCTTACACGTGCGGGCAATGCCCGGCCGCGTTCGCCCGCCGCCCCTACCTGGACATTCACATGCGCACGCATACAGGCGAGCGGCCCTATCAGTGCGACGCCTGTCTCAAGCGCTTCACGCAGAAGTCCAGCCTCAATATACATAAACGGACGCACACAGGTGGGTGACAGCCGCGGGCCGGACTGGCCCCCCGCCCGCCCCCAGCCCTTCACTCACTTTGGCCTCTCCTCCAAATCTCTATCGTTTTCGTTTCGTTCGCTTTCCATTAAGTCGAATAACGTAGCTTTAACTAACCGAGTACGCAAAGATTTGGAGCGGAGTTAGCGGCGAGCGGCGACCAGTCCGCGCCGCGATCTCCGTAGTGCGAGGGCGTCTAGCGTCCTTGCGGGCTCGCCGCTGCTATAATATATGTATTGGGCACCAGTCCAGGGCAGACCGTTCCAGTGCCTGTCGTGTCCGGCCGCCTTCACCTGCAAGCAATACCTGGAGATTCACACGCGCACTCACACCGGCGAGCGGCCGTATCAGTGCGACATCTGCCTGAAGCGCTTCACGCAGAAGTCAAGTCTCAACATCCACAAGCGGACGCACTCAGGTACGTGCGGGGCGCGCGCGATGGGGCGGGGCGGCGCGGGGCGGAGCGACGCTAACCCTCTGCGTGCTTGCAGTGCAGGGACGGCCCTTCCAGTGCCTGCAGTGCCCGGCCGCCTTCACCTGCAAGCAGTACCTCGAGATCCACAACCGCACGCACACGGGCGAGCGGCCCTACCAGTGTGACGTTTGCCTCAAGAGATTCGCGCAAAAATCTACACTCAATATACACAAAAGAACGCACACAGGTCAGTTGTTTTCCAAATTGAGTATTTCTATTTGAACGTAATCTTGACAATGATCTCATTCGTTAGAAGAAAGTCGATGATGTTTAATTATTTTCATAGGCTTTGCTGTATTTTTAAGTATATCAGTATTTGTTGCTTTATATCAAAGATATACTAGTAGGATATTTATAGGATATAATGTAATAATATATTATGCCTAAATTCAATAATTAAATGATTACACGTAAAATCGATAAAATCATTGTCAGGACTGCATTGCGATAATCGTTGGCTAACTGTTTAATTATCATTTGAGTTTCAAAGTTGTCGGTGCCACATAACAGGAGTGTAATTATATTCGTGAGTACTGAGATGTGTTGTATAATGAGATATGTGGTGTTGAGGTGGAATTGACTAACATTAACTACTGGTTAGTGCAAGGGCGGCCGTATCAGTGTATGGAGTGTCCGGCCGCGTTCACATGCAAGCCGTACCTGGAAATACACATGCGCACGCACACAGGCGAACGGCCCTTCGAGTGCGATGTCTGTTACAAACGCTTCACCCAGAAATCCACACTCAACATTCACAAGCGAATCCACACCGGTATGACAGATACGCGTTATATACGTACTATTGATACCACGGGCTAACGTGTCGATTTATAGTAAAGTATAGGAAGTCGGGAATACTTTACTGTGAACTAATTTAAATCTGAACGCAAACGAAGTAACTAAATAGATTCATGGTGTTGAATATTTTTAATGGACGTGTCTATTCGTTAGTTGTGTTTGAATTTAGTAAATGTATCACATTCTGAGGTTTATAATATACAAATATTATAAGAACCTATTTCACCGATGTAACACATATTTGACTGATGCGATAACAGAAAGTCTATGTAGTTACTTCGTCTGTGGATCTGAATACTGCGGAATTAATCAATCTACCTTTATTAGAGAGTATAAATAAAATGGCTTCAATTTTATTATAAACAACACGAGTGGTTCGTGGTAACAGCTTTTATAAAGGATAAGTTGTGTTTGTATAATAACATCTTTTTACGTCAACTCTTAAAGTTACTAAAGGTTTTGTGATCTTTGTTACATATAGTTATATTTTGATTAACTTTAAATTATTTCACATCTATTTTAATGAACGCAACTTGTCCAATTGCTTATAGCACAGAGGTGATTAATTCACACATATTGATTGTATTGAGAGCTTATGTTTTTGTGTGAATGTTCTCACCGCGTTTGGAAGATATTGCGTAGAAGACGGCAAATTGCGATAACAGGTACTATATTATTCTGTGGACTAAATGATGTGGCACCGACAACCGTTGTAGTATCATTTTAATCATCCGCTACATCATGCATCACATGAGTTTCAGTATTGTATTATTTGTTATAATTTTCTTGGCTTAAATTCATCAATTTCAGACTGCATCATACTGTCTAATTGCATCTTGCCGTCTTTTTAACATCATTTTGCCTTCACTCTGCTTCCTTTACATTATTTTTTTTGGTTTTTTGAGTAGATTGCTTTGTAGTTTTAGTTGTAGTCTGTAGTAGTTTATCAATTTTATTGGTACGTTGCTATAAGATGTGCTGGTGTTTGCAGGTGAACGTCCGTACGCATGTGACATATGTCAAAAGAGATTCGCTGTGAAAAGCTACGTGACGGCCCATAGGTAAGCTAAAAGTTACAAAGTTAAAATGAATATCAAACAAACTATAAATAACCATAACCGTTATAATGTGATTAGGACAATCGCATCTAGTATTGATCTGATTTACACACATTACTTGTTAATTCCAAGGAGTATAAATATGCAACCTTTATAATGAGGTCCTGTTGCCCAGATTGTAAAATCAATATTGTTAAAATATAGGATCGTGAAATTATTTAAATAATAAAATCTTATTTTCTTAGCTCTGACACATCTTTATTTCTTTTAATTAAGTGACAAGTAGAACAAATCAGAAAACATTACCAAAGAGTTTAGTAACCTATGATAATACTTTTTCGATCATCGTAGATTACTACTATTTTTTACTTAAATGAAGATTATAATATTTACTTATTTTAAACAAATATAATTGGTCATATTATTCATGTTAGAGTTGACGATAGTTTTGAAAACTAATTCTAATACAATTGGTCATATTTTTCAGCTGACACTGGTTCGCCAGACTGTTAAGATGTTTTATTGGTCACATTGTTGAACTGTACCATGTTCTAGATGGTCTCACGTGGCGGACAAGCCGCTGAACTGCGACCGGTGCTCGATGACGTTCACGTCCAAGTCCCAGTTCGCGCTGCACATCCGCACGCACTCGGCGGGCTCGTGCTACGAGTGCAGCGTGTGCGGCCGCACCTTCGTGCGCGACAGCTATCTCATAAGGTATGTATAGGCTCTGCCAAACTGTTAGTCCGCTCTGAATATAGAAATGAATCGCGTCGCCATACACTACACACTACACCTGCTCGCAACAACTTCATAGCGAAATAGCAGTTTGGCGAGAACTATAGTTGGGGTTATTTATTTATTCTTTGTGTTATTTATTTTTGTTATAATATAGACGGTCATGATGGATTATTGAGGTTTATAAAGAGATTTTTAGAATTTACTTTAAATAAAATATTTTCATTTTGTTATTAATTCGTTTTAGCCAACATAATCGACTGTTATGTATTATGTTAAAAATGCTAGTTATTATCAAATCCTGTCTTAGGTGATCACAAGATGCATTAAAACCTCTCATGACTTTTATTTCAACCTATCAATGGCTATGCTCTTCTAACCAGATTACAAGTACGCTTAACATTGTTGTTACTAGGAAGTCAGTTTGAGCAACAGTACAGCCCCAGTCAAGAAAGTTTCCATCACCTTTACATTGTGTAATACATATTTAAATTACAATTGTTTCCATCAGACATCACAACCGCGTGCACCGCGACAACCACAGCAACGTGTCGGCGAACAGCATCGCCGCACTCAACAGCGTGGCCACCAACACCACCTCCAACAATGGCAACTATGACTCGCCCGGCGTTTGTGACTTAAGGTAACATTTGCTCTCACATATACACGCTATACTAAATGATACACTGTACATTTGTAATTTGATTATGTGCCATTAGGTATGTAATTAATAATATCGCATTTTATTTCACTCAAATTCATATATTAAATTATATACAATTTTTTCAAACGGACTTTCCAAGACAAAGATATTATCTATTCTATACTAATAGTGAATGTAAAAAAATCTAAAATAAGTGTGTTACATGGCGCGAGCCATTTTCGTTCGCCGCTAAAACTATTCTCTGATCTATTTTTCCAAATGCAAAACTATTTTAAATATTTGTATAGTGACCGGCATGAGTCGTGAGCACAACTGACAGCTGCGCAGTAGTTAATGTTTCGGTCTCTTTGGCGGAATGAAGAAGCCATGGGGGCGGGGCGGGGTGCCGAGCTGCACGCGATTGGTTCCTCAGTCAATGCACATCGTTTATTGGAGGCTCGCGTGTCATTCGGCTACTGTACACTTTCGTGCAATTTTAGCGACTTACGTTTTGGATTTTAAAATAGTAGTTTATTTTTGTTATTTCGTATTTGTTAAGTGTTTATAATTCACGTTGGTGACGATGACTCCGAGACCAATTCGGAGGATGAGGACAATGACGATGTTGAGGAGATTAATGAGCCAGTGGCCTCTACCAGCACCAACGCAGCGTCTAGTTTTATGGAAGGCATATTACCTATTCCTTCAGATTGAGGCGATTTAAATTTGAAAAATAAAGAAAAACAGTCATACTCAGATTATATTGTTTTATTGAGTTGAGATTATTATATTTTATTCACGAAGGCCTACAACATTACTCTATCAAAGTAAAATTTCAAGTACCACTAATATTTTAATTAGTTTGTATAAATATACCTATCAATCATTTTGGTAAAAAACGGTACTGAATAAATTTGGCCAAAAGTGTACATGCGCGAGCTTACCCCCACTACTGCCCACCTGTGCTCACGACTCGTGCCGGGTATTATACACAGGCTTAATACTCATGAAAGTAGAACATAAATGTAAAAATTGGGAAGGTACATTTTTAGGATTCCGTACCCAAAGGTTAAACCGGAACCCTATTACTAAGACTTCGCTGTTCGTCCGTTTGTCCGTCTGTCATAGAGCTCTGTCTCTGGAACCGTAAGATAGACACTTGAAATTTTTACAGGGAATGCATAACGGTGGCCGCTATAACAACAAATACTAAAATTAAAATAAAGTTGAATATTAAAGGGAGTCTCCATACAATAAACCGGTATTTTTCGACATTTTTAGAACTAACTGTTAAACCGTACTAGGAAAAGTTGAAAAAACTTAGAATCCGAATAATAATAATGAACATTTTTTGGTACGGAAGCCTCCATGTACGAGTTCGACTAGTACTTGGCGTTTTTTTTATTTTTTATTACTGGACAGGCACGCGTTTGGCCTCGATCTCGCCTGATGGTAAGCATTGATGAGGCCTAAGATGTGCCAATGGTGTGGTGGTGTGTGTAAGGCGAATTATTAAATTACCTCATGTTGTTACAGCTTTGTGCCAATGGTGAATCGCTACATGACATCCCAGGGCACCCAGGTGTCGATGCAGGATACGCAGAGCAAGCTGTCTGCGATGTCGCCGCAATCCATTGCATCCATATGTAAGTATTTTACGAACATACAAGTATCTAAATGTACCTTCTGAGCAGTGCTGATTTATTGTGTGTAATATGTATGAAGTTGTGTTTATATTATTATTATATATTTATTAGTTATTTTTGACATTGATATCGTACGTTTTGTTATTATAAGAAATTTTAAAAATTTAGTTAGCGATTCGGCACTATGGCCTAGTATTCCAATAAATGATGAAATAGTACTTAATGACAACGATAGTGCGATGAGGCCATAACATCCACCGGCCTTTGTAATATCAATTAATTAGGTAAAAATGTTAAATATTAATTGTAACTAATAGAATAACCCGCTGTTAATTATCAATCTTATCGACTTTTTATCCACCAAAAATTTGTATTTGACAATGTCTACTATAACGAAATAGTCAAACGACGAAGGTAGGTAACAATTGGATAGATTGAATATTAACAACGGGCGTATATGTGTAACTATAATGTATGGTTGGCATCACTTGTTGTAGCGTCTCCTCCTCCCCCGCACACCCCCACCCCCCAGCCCCAGATGTCGGGCCAAATGCGCCTCGCCGACTGATCGCAGGTCATGGTACGTAATTTCATTTTTTAGATCATAATCACAAAATTGCATTTAATGTATACTCCATCAGTAAGTTACAACAATATGTGTAAGCTATAGAAATGTTAAACACCCCTGATACTATACTGAATGACCACTTGTACCTAAACTATTGAAATATATTGTTTAGTTGATATTTGTTGCCCTGACAGTTGTTATCTATAGATTATAAATAAAACCTCAAAGACCACTAAAACTCAAATTTAACACACTATTTTTGCAGACTAGTGCTCCAGTTTACATAATAGATACTACCAGTATTGAAGTTCAAATATTTTCTTATACTGTTAAAAATAAAATGGATATGTCCATTGGCCTTTCTTTCATGGAAGTTTAATTTTCATTTTTTTTTTTTGGAAGTGACTGAAGGTTTTTATTTATTTTCAGCTCTTGGCTAACCCTTATGAAGACAGAATGTATTACATGTAAGAAAGGCAGCCAACATAGAGAGCAGCTAACACAAAGAAAGAAAAGAATGAATTATACAAAGAGAGCAGAGGCTCCTTGGCCAGAGTCGCCAGCGTGGACTTATGCACAGAATCAGATTCTTTATTATATATTTGAGTTTATTTATTTCGCCATTTTATTTGGTATATGGTCGGGCGTGACGAGTCGGGCAGTCGGGTGATCGGACAGTCGGACGGTCGGGCGATCGGACAGTCGGGCGGTTAGGTGATCGGACAGTCGGGCAGTCGGGTGATCGGGCAGTCGGGCGATCGGGCAGCGAGTGTGGCCGGACCCTCGGGCGCGGACGTCGGGTGCAGTAGTCACGTAGCGGTACCGCCTATGATATGCATTGTGATTTATTATATCCACAACTGTGATTTATCTCTACCATCACATTATATTAATTTTCGTGGTGGCATACATAAATCATTACTTAAAAGTCTCATCATAGATTATAGGCCTAAATTTTTGATCTCATATTCTAATTTGCTTAGTGATAACTTTTGGAATCGTGAATGGTAAATCTCCCAAAAAAATTCTAAATTTTAAATGTTTGTCAAAATGTACGCTTTTCATCCACATCTTCATTAGTCGTAGTGAATAACAATATCTTATTGCAATGCTTTAACTTAGAATGTGTCAGTGTATATGAAGTTCAATAATTTTATAGAACTGTTACTGAAAAATTGATGTATTTTGATCAATGAGAAAATTAAAGGACTCTTAGATAATACTCCTCATAATTAATCCATAAGAATGCTTTAATAAAATAATGTTTCTGAAATTGTTATAATGATAATAATTGACAAGTACAAAATGATAGCCATGAATGCAGAGTCCTCAGAGGCAATAATAAAGCTTCACAAAATTAATAAATTTAATATGATGTTTATTGGAGAAATCCAGACAAGTGCCTGTTGCAACATAAAATTGGCAATATTTTTAATCGTATTACGTTGATCGTGAAGTTATGTTCAGTGTTCAAGTGTGTGATCGCCGCCACGGCCTGTGGCGTTTCGTAGCAATCTCGTGGCGATTGCATATACAAAGCGAATAATTTGTGAAGCTTCGTACTTAACTTTGTGTGCCTTCTAGCAGATAGCGACGTTAGGCAATATCAATCGTAACACCATTTCGACACTTCTTTTTACGAGTTTCAGACATACATATTTTCATATAGAGTGCGTGTCATGTAAAATAGTCGCAGCGTATTTTTTTCTACGTAGGATACTTAACGTTTCCTTTGATAAACATTTTGGCAGGAGTTGAACCTTTTCATCACTGTATTTCGAATAATAGTTGTAATACGTATAGTGTGTAGCGCAGTAGTCTTCCAATACCTTGAGACAGTTGTTTGCCGCGGGAGCGACAAGCGGGTCCGCTGCGGGGGTTCCTTATGGTTTGCCATTATTGATATCAAAGATAGATTGGTGCCATTTCTATGTAAATGATGTGGTAGAGTAAGTTTAGTTAGGTTTGCAGGTCAGGGTAGAATTGGAAATAAATATTGTAGAGAACTCGCCTTCTCAGTGTTATGTACCGACTTCTATCTGAACCACTGTTTTCTCTCAATTTATTATATTGTTTTGTTCCGTTCATGTTGTTGTTTTCAATATTATACATTTATTATACATTTTTATTTCGATGTGTGTCCATGTGGGAGGTCAAAATTGTAAATAAGGGTAGGGTTTATTTATTCGACGGCATGGAATATAGAAAATAAAAAATGTAAGAACTTTGATTTGTAGAACTGTCTTCTCTACAATCAATTAATTAATATCGAACTGACACAAACATTATTGGAATTAATCATAGAGTATTTAGTGCAGAAGTATACTTTGGATATAAAAGTCTAAATTTCCTTGTAGATAATAATAATAATATTAATATATACATATAAATGTTGTTTGATAGTCCTCAATATTTTTTTATATTTTGATAGTTCTGTATTTGAAACACGAGAAAATAGGCCAATATATGATTTTTCATTTTTAAAATAAAGTAAAACTGTATGTACTTTAAGGTAAAATTAACATGACGGATGCATTTAGTTGCCCTGATAGTAATGGTAATGATTAGAAGTAACATCTTAATATTTTTCCGTGTTTTCCAAATTATATTGATTTTTTATTAAGTTTCTTACCAAGCCATTGATAACAGTATTATTTAGAGAAACTAGAATTTTGGTTTAACGAGTAGTTTACTAATCCTTCAGCTACCAGTTATATTATCACCATTAAATTAAAATTAAAAAGCATAATTTATCCATAGTTTGTAGCAGCATTGTAAAACGTTGTGTATGTGTTTTTCAATGTTGATACCGTCGTATTATCCATAGATATTATGAATGGAAATAGGAACACCAACATAGAAAACTAGGTAACATAAAATATATAAATGTATATCGTATCTTAGCTTCTACTCTTGCGACTCGGCTTTGGGGATTAATATATATATGATCCTAGAATTAGTAATATATTTTTGTTGTTATCTGTTTCTATCGTATAATTGTTTTCCCTTTTATTATTATAATCCATCGTTGCCTCGCCCTAACCGAGTCGGGAGAGAAGTTAGGAGCAAAAGGTCCTCCTGTTTTACGAAATAAGCAACTGCATTTTCGATCTGTATTACGTATTGTCTAGTAGGAAAATGTAGATATATCGTAAAATATCTGGACCTATATAACAGTGAAGTTGTACAAATTGATGAAAGATCCCATAAGCTCTTTTAGCAGCCAATATTTATTGGGTCTTGAATTTGTAAGCCTTTACTGTACCCAAACTATTTTACATACCGATGTTTAGTAACTATACTTAGAAGTAAATATTGAGCTACTTGGATTTATGTAACCGTAAATGTTGTATAAGTTGTATTTTCTCTTTCTCTACTTATTTTTCAACCGTAGAAAAGACTGAATTACTAAAGGAATCCACAACTTTGAACAAGAATACTCATTGAAACATTGGCAAAATTATATTTTATTTGTTTATCTCGTTTGATAACATCGGGACGGTTGTGGTGTTGGACCAACCAGTTTGTGTAATGTTTGGAATTCGGTTTAAAAAAACGTACATATCCTTACCCATGCATATAAGTGTATACTTACTTCCCTTGTCGAGGCAGTGTACTAGTCTAGGGGGCTGCGGCCGCCGACCAGTTTACTTGATCGTCGTAGTTTTATGAGCAAATAACAGTGAGCCTTGTATAATCGTTACGTCTAAGGTACATAAATATTTAGTTGTATTGTATCGTTAGATTTACGCGAATTTCCGCTTTGCCAACATATTGCGTTGCTTACATCATAATCATACGAGAGTACAGCCTAAGGATTTTAACTTTTTTTTTATATACTGAGAGCTATTTCTAAGTCACTGATTTTTTACGATTTGTAGTCATATATGATTATTGACAAAATATATTAACTGGCTGTAAGCCAACACTACGAGTTTTGGAGTATTTTACATACTTTTAATTCTAATTTTATTAAAATTCCACGAGCAAACATCATGGCATGATAATTTTTGCTACGGTCATTTAGTTATAGCTCTACAGAGTTTTAATGACCAATATTTTAACTACAACTGTTTTTTCTTTTATTGTTAAAATTTTTAGGCTAGTTTACATTTTAAATAAGTTAGATTTGTTAACTGTGCTGTATTAAATTGCACGTGATTTTTAGCTCCTTTACAGCCTCGTTTACGTTATATATTTGTTTTTTATAGTCTGAAGATATTGTGATAAATTTTATTATTAGTTTTATCTTAAGCGGCTGATAACACTTAATGTTATTGTTTATTTTTTGTTGGATAGTTGATGGTGGATGAGTCGGGGTTGTTAGGGCGGCCTGCACGTTAACATTTTACAAGTATAAGCGTTAGATGTTCCCTATGAGTATACGTGGTAGTGTGATATTAATTAGAGAAGCACCGGCGTTTCGTGTAGGCCGCAAGGTTGCGAGACAGATTTAGGTGTTATCACCACCTTAAACTGAAAAACTTCTATTCTATTGTATTTTTTACTATTGTTTATCGTTAATTCTTTAAGAGTATACAACTTATTCATAGTAAAGAGGCTGTAAGGGCATTTATGTAGTCAGCATTATGTATATGCTTTAATGTGATTTTTTAAATGTACTCTTTATTATATAGTATCATCAATCAATATAATTAGCGAACTAACAAAACATTTTAATTTTTTTTCAGTTCATAGTGATTTATATTGAGATCAAAATAAATACAGAGTTTATTTAATTTTATGGAAATTATACATTGTAAAATTATTCTTTAGCGCTCACTTTGCTGAGCTCTAATAAAAATATTATATGAATGCGAAATAACAAGTCACGATTCTTTTAGAGGTCGCCATGTAGTGGAGAAAAATAAACGTGCCATGATATTTGTGGCTATTTATTTTGTTTATTTTGAAAACCCATGTCCCTTAATATGGTGCGATTAACTTTTCAGTGCGTGTGACGGTTTTCAGAAATAGATATGTTGTATTGTCTATGGTAATTTGTAATCAGCTTCTAGATCGATTTTTTCATTGCCCGAGGTAAAGTATTTTACGTTAATTTAATAAAATGACTACCTTATAAAAACTTGTTATAAGTTAAATATTTATAATAACCATTACTTAGATGGCTTTGAAAATCTAGCAACAATGAGATCGCTAGTGGCGCCCTGCCAAACGCACAGAAAAGTTTGTCAGTCTATAAAATATTATTATAGTACATATGTAATAAAAATATTTTATGGTAAAAAATAATGACTCAATTATCGTTTTACACATTTCCTAAATTACTAGTGGTTAATTATGATGTTATACTTGTAGTTATTTACGCTGAAGGAGAATATGGTGCACTTTGGGCCCAACTTATGGACAATTTTTTTTTCTAATATTGTCGCCATCATCAGCAACCCATTACTGCGCATGGGCCTCCTCTCAGAATGAGAAGGATTAACCCATAGCACATCGCGCTGGCCAAGTGCAGATAGATAGACTTCGCATACCTTTGGAAACTTTAAGATCCCGCGTATGTGTTTCCTCACGATTTTTTCCTTTTCCGTTAAAGCAAGTGATAATTTGTAATTTTATAACTAACGTAGGACCGTTTATACATAATTATGGAGTTGGTTAAATACGTTTGTAAGCAATTGTGCCAACTAACGACGCTGCATGCTCGTTTCCTACTTTTTACATAAATAATTTTCTTCAGAAAGTTTTCGGGAACTAGTGAAAAGAATGGTACGAGGTTCTGTAAATATTTTATTGATTCTTAAATGACATAAACTATACAATATAAAATTAGGTTACTCGTACATTTATTCAACAGTCCACGACAATTTCTTCTTTGACAACATTAGCGTCACCGGCGGGCGCGAGCGTATTATCCACAATTGGCGCCGGGCTCTTATAGTATTTATTACTTGCATGGTGCTCCTTCAAATATTCTCCGCCCATTTCATAGTAGTCCTCCTTTGAAATACACCAGTTCTCAAACTCGTTGCTCCCGGCGAAATCCCTTGCGCCGTACCAAGCGTCTAGATTTGCGTTATTGGCCATCACTACCTTGTGAGTTGACTGGAATGGCCTCATTTCGAGCAGTTCCCTTTCTAATCGTTCTTTGAGTCCTACAAAATAATATTTAAAATTATTGTACTTCTTTTTAATAACAAAATAATAATAATCAGTGTCATAAATAAATTGACCGAACATAATGCAGTAAATACCAAACAGTTTTTAAACAATTCACACCATAATAGTAATTCGTAATAAAGATGTGCTATAATTCGGCGTCTCTAAGCTGTTTAGTTTCAGATCTTGTGATAATATTGGTGTTATCAAGGGATTACATAAATGACTCTTTCTTAAAAGCATACATACATACAAATTATAAAACATATTTTATTTATAACCATATTTTACTTTGTAAAAGTAGTACGTAAGAGCTACAAATGCTACCATTACCTGGAAATTGCGAGCAGCCGCCCGTGATAAACACATTATTGGCTAACAACAACTGATCCTCTGGGCTGAAGTGCTTGAAAACATATTCCATACTCTCTGCCAAGCCGGCTTCGAGATTACCCATCATTGACGGCTGGAACATTAGCTCAGCAGCTCTGAAAAAAAAAAGAAACCATTAAAGTATTATATTAATGTAAATCATATTGAACACAATTCATAGTTGAAATTGATTTTACAAGCATTAACTCTATTAGAAACGATTTCCTGGCTGTAATTGCTACACACAAATCCAAAGTTTCTGGTTTTCTGGTTGTTTGTATGTATGTGTGTATTTATGTATATTTGTTCTATTTCATTTACGACGCAGTAGTATTATCAAAATTTGTTATTTATAAAGTATTTACTACTTTGGCACTATGCTGTACTAAGCAGAGCTATAATGCCTTAAGATTACCTAAAAGGCTCAATGGCAAGGTGGAGCTGATGATGTTGATTGGACGATTGCTGCGGTTCATATTCACGCAGCGCTTCTTCCAATTCTAACAGCCGCTCACCATCAGCCTCTGAATCTGAATCTGCTTCACGACTTATACTGTTAATTAGAAAAAATATATATTACAGTCTCACATTTACCAGCGAAAGCAGATTTATAAGAAATAACAAAAAATATGATCGATTTTGAGATCCCAATTATACATAAATAAAAAATAAATGAAAATAATCATCACAACGAAAGGAGGTACTGCATGGGCCATAATCATCGTTTTGATCATTACATTTAAACGACGCTATGCGATGGAATGTGGATACAGGACATTTATTTTTAAAAGAACTTTTTCAATGGCATTTTTAAAAAGTGATTCTTTAACATCTCATTCGCACAAGTGTTTTTTTAATATGTCAGCTCTTTTAATTCGTGACGATTTTTATCAAGTTGTTTTGAACGTTAAAATCAGTGATTAGTTGGGCTGTGCACGTTTTGTCGGAAACCATCAACAACGGCAATGATACGCATTATAAACTATCTTGTGAAGAAGGCGATAGCATTAGTGTGTTGCGTACCTCTTATACACGTCCCAGTCGGAGTCCTGGTTGCCGAAGTCGTCCCCGGCGGCGGCGAGGCGCGAGATGACGCGCATGCGCTCGGCCGCCGCCGCCGTGCGCCGCCGCAGCGCCGCCGCGCGCCGCGCCCGCCGCGCCTCGCGACGCGCCGCTATGTCGCGGTACTGGGACAATAACAGTTGTTTATTCTCTTTTCATTTCAAGCAGTGATAGCCTTGTGGTTAAGAACAAGGCCTCTCGATCAATGGATCCGAGATTGAAAACCCAGGCATGCACCTCTGATTTAAAATTTATGTGTTAAAGTTACACGCATTAGAACATTCAAATCGCTCTACTGTAAAGTTGTGAAAACGCACTTGCACCAGATTACGTAGGACCCGTCGATGGGCTAATCATCAGGAGATTCTCATTCTGGGAGGAGACCCGTGCCCAGCAGTGAAACAATAATGGGTTGATGATGATGATGATTATCTTTTTTTTTATTAGTGGTTAGACACACGTTTCTCCTGGATTCCTCCTGATGGTAAGCGATGTGCCACCCCTGCCTAAAAGTAGCATATTCACTCTTCTTGAAGACTCCTATAATATATTTATCGGGAAACTTGACTTACTAATCCTCGTCAGACGATTAAGATTATGCCCACAAAATCCACCAGATGGTAAGTGACACTGCTGCTTATATAAATGTATTTCAGTTTCAATATCATTATCAATTTCAATAGCACTTTAGATTTACTATTTAGTTTTGGCTAAACCCATCCTGATATGTAAGATACACTGATTTAAAATTTATAATCCTATCTAATTTAAAATAAATATCCTTACCTTGGCACGCGTATCTTCAAGCCAAATCTTAAAGGCCTCGGGGTCAGTAGGTGGCTGCATACGGCCAGTGGGACGAGTTTCTAAGTTTTCTTCAGCATTCGCCGCTGCCGCAATACGTTGCTTATTCTTCTCGATTCTTGCATTTATATTTGATATCTGTCTCTGTTAAAAATATACATCATTTGGACTGATACTATCATTCAATACTACATATTATATTTGGTTTTTAAAATACTAAAATAAAGAAATCAGGTAGAATATGGCTTATACTTTATTTAATTTCACACTTGACATTTAGTATCACATAACACACCTTGATACCAAGATGGTTCGTTTATAGAAAAGCAATGCAACAATTTTCATGCTGTTATTTTACCTGCAGGTCAGTATAGCTTTTAATGTCGAATCCTTTGATTGCTTCATTACATTCATCGATGTTTTCGCCGTCTTCTAACATGTCCTGTAGCATAAACATAAAATATTGATAATGCTTGCTTACATGCAAAAATAAACTGTAAACTGTAATAAGACACTAAATTAATGAAGTAAACATTGAGTACCTGAATGGCTAGCAACTGACTTATTTGTTCCTCATCTTCAGCTAGTCTCTCTTCCCTCTTTCTTGCGTTAATCTCTAATAACCGCCGCGCCATTTCCTTTTTGCGTTCCTTTTGCTGTTCAGCTTTGAACCAAAAATATTGCAATTTGTACACAAGTACACAGCTAAATACAGAATAGAATCAGAGAAATCTATGTAGATCAAATAATAATAATTATTAAAAGTATAATTACATATTTTAAAACCTCAATAATAAAGTACCATTACTGAAGAAATGAAATGATTTACAGCACAATTATGTTCATTACGATTACAAAGTAGTTGAAGATATTGTCTAAATAGCAATATCTATCATTATTCTTGTGAACTTCACTATCAGTATCAGGTCCAAATATTATAGAATGAAGAAGAAAAAAGTAACTACTTATATTTTATAGCCATACCTGTTAATCCAGATGAGCTAGCAGACTGTACAAATGGCAGCTGAATTCTCTTTACATTGGCTTCATAATAGTCCGGGTTTGCCCACTTTCTAATTTCCTCTTGATAGTCCAATGCAATGGAACAATGTTCATGCAATATCTCCTCTATTCTGGACATTGTGATAGCATTTACATGAACTGGATACTTTAATTGGAGTAACTTGTGTAAATAGCTTATTATTTCACTGCCACCTGCAATTTTAGGATAGCTTTGCTATTTTTTCATATTTCTAATTAGGATAAAATTCAATGAGATTACTTTATTATTGTCAAATTATGAACACACACACATATTATACACACTTTAAATATTTTATTAAAGGTACATGTGTGATGTAAGAGTAATTAAATAAATTAATAACAATACTCAAAACTTAAATCATAATAACAGTTATCAGAATTTTTATTTATAATTGATGAATAAAAATTCTAATCTACAGGACTTGTTTAAATTATACATACATAAGAATACTTTATTGATTATTTATATCTTTATTTCAGGTTTAAACATTGAGTCCTATATAAAATTGAGTAAATGAGTGAGTTTTATATGAAAGGAGTGAGTATTTTATGAAGAAGCATATAAAAGCCTATGTTACCCAAATTGATTCTTCTAGCATGTTCACTAATAACCTGACCCCTGATCACAGGTATGATGTGTATAGTATGGTAGCCACAGTTGACAATCAGTGCTGAATCCCCAATGTCATTCTTGTACAAACTGAACAGTGAGTCCACACCATAGCTCACCGCTGGTACTCCATAACCCTCAAAGAGTAGTTCTGACATCACTGAAAGAATAACAAATTTATTCATGTATCATTCAATTTATTAGATTGGTCATATGATAATAAATTAAATTATTATATAGTGTCATATGAAAGTACATTACAATGCTATGATTCAGCCATGTCATGTCATTTTCAGGACCTGCACAATTATCTAAGAAAAAAAATACTCCATGATTGGGTCCATGATAAACATTAATGTCTAAACTCTAAACAAATAATTATTTAAGCCACAAAAACATAAAACATAAAAAATAAAGCAACAGACTCCTTTATTGATACACTTGGCAAGAATAAGGGCACTTATCTATTATTTTATCTATAAGTAATTATCATAATTTGTATATTATTCATAATACATACATTGTCTACAATAATTAGGTGTGACAAAAGCCTCAGTCATAACAATAGGATGGGGCACACAGCCTTCATTGTCAATTCCCAGATGTGAGAAGATGTAATCACATACTTGTTCCTGGACTTCAAAATGGGTGACAACATTTTTGTCAAATTGTGTTTTGAGCTGGAATCTGTAAAAACGATTTTATTAATTAAAGTAATTCATATGAGCTATTATTTTACTAAAATAATGTTACTGTTGTATAGAGATGTGTTCCCATATTATGGGTATTTAATAATATGCCATGAACCATATTGTCCAGTATGGATCAGTAGAGGGTCAAATTATTTACAGCCTGTATAAACAAACAAACGCTTTTGACACTCACAGCACCACACTAGGATACCCTGTATCGTGGGTGCTATGGACACTCACAGAGACAAATACACAAACACCCAGACCCAGAAACAGAAATCTAAATTCATCATTTAGAAATCTGTCTGGCCGGGGCTCAAACCCGGGACCATCTGCACGTCAGACCGGCATGGTGACCGCTCCGCCATGCGGGTCGTCACGGGTATAAAGTTCAAAACAATAAATAAGATTATTAAAGACTTATGGATTTCTAATAATATGCTGCATGTGTATTATTACATGTACACACACTTAGTTACCTTCCATACCACAGTTCCTTCTTATAATAAAGGAATGCTAGTCAAGTTCTCATTTATTCTGATATGAGAGTGCAGCAGCTTCAAATGAGTAAGTCTGACTTTGCACTTCTTTCAAATAAGTTTGCTGCTATACACTCCAGTTATAAGGCAGTTGCTAAAACCCAAACAAATCTCTCACAAAACATTGTAGTTAGTATTAAGCTCTTACCGTACAGCTTCTATATTAATAATATCGTTCCCTATTTGAATCGGAGGGGTCACCGGCGGTTCAGCATCTTTCTTACATCTATCTTTCCTTGGTCTCGCTATTAAGTTCTTAAATATTAAATGAGGTTCATCATATATCGACCACCCGACTCTACATTGATAAGAGCCTACAAAGACGAAAACGATTAAGAAATAATATAAACAAAATGAAATCATTGAATATATTTTGTTATTGTTTACTTACCATTATCAATTACTAAGGGTATATGACCAAATTTTAAAGTTGGCGCATATTCATGGACAATATCGGGCACGGTTTTATAATCTTTCAAAACGAGTACATCTTCCATTATTGTTATATTTTATTTAGAATTAAAAGTCCAAGTAAAACTAAACATAACCTACAACTACATCCGAAATGTCATTAGTGACATAAGTGACATAACATTACAGATGACACAGAATACAGATAACATCATTTGACACTTTGACAGTGTCGTAATCACTGACGAATTTTAAAACTATAAATTTAAACAAATGAAAGTACATGCATGTATATCTGGAGGCACGGCAGTGCCTCCGCCAAGTCGAGCCAAAAGAAGCGGCACGGCCGTACCATACTTTTCCCGAAGCAATTCGGCCCATTTTTGACCCCCTGTAACTTCGTTGCATATGAAGCTAGAAGCCTGAATTTTCAGGAGCCAAGCAAGCATTGTATAGACACGGTGTATTACCAATTTCATTTAATTTGAACCAGTAGTTTAAGAATTACAAGTAGTCAAAGTTCGTAATTTTGTCACTCACTCACTGACTGACCGATCATCAAAATGTTAAGGCACTTCTAGAAGACATAGAAGGTTAAGATTGAGAATACAATTAGTGTTTAGTATATAACTCACGGAAAAACTATAATATTTTGCAATTTCTTTCCGGTTATCTAGATACACCAACTACATAAAATAACTTTGTATCCTATATAAGTATATAGGATTACAAAGTTACATTTACAGTTAATGAATCTGTGTTCCTATTCGCGAAATGTACGAGTAGTAGAGGAGCCCATGATGCTTAATGGGAAGAAACTCGAGCGTCGTTTGGACCTATACGATTGTATGGATTACACTTTAGTGAGTGAAGAAAAGTTTGTATGATATTTTTCGATTCACGGTGGGAATAGCTTCTAGAGGATTCGAAAGATGTAAAAAAAATGAGTCAGACGGACATACTCAAGGCGCAGCAGAAATATGTTTATCTGCTGGTTTGCAGCCATACGAGAGGTAAAAATGGAGAAAAAAATTACACCAGTGCATTAGATTTTCAAAAGGGGATATTAAGTTACCCCAGATGAGTCGCCCATTCGAAAGACTGACGATTCGATTCGACTCTTCAAAAATGCAAAAAAAAAAAATCGTTATCTTGACACACTCGAGGGCGTAAGATTATTATACAGGAAATTCCAGCTGATGTTTTACTTCTCATAACCCTTCATCTGACGATTTAGTGGAGGGGTCTTTTTATACCGACGATTTGAAAAAAAAATGTATTTTCAGTGACGCTATCAGATACGAGTAGTGTATGTACATATTCTCTTTTTAAATGACTGTTTTTTCACTACATAAACGTGTGGTATGATTATGATGTTTCCCGTTTTCTAGCATTATTTCCTTTATATAAAAAAAAAAATACCGCGCTCAAGTATGTCCAGGTAACGATTTTTTTGCAACCTTATTACGCCACCCTCAAATCGTCAGATTGTTATAAATTTATTGTTTTCAGCATGTAATTAAGCTACTATAGATTTCACGATATTTTCCCCGTGCGAACCCTCCAAATGGATGGTTTAAGATACTGTATAGGATGTAAGGTATCTTCCATATCTTAATCTGCCGCGTTCGAGTCACTCTCGAAATCCCCTCTTGGGCTCCCCTACTATTATAGGCGACGTCAATTGTTTTTATTCTCGAGACAAAAGAAGTATTCAATTCCAACTTCAATTTAACTTCAATACAAATAATGGGTCAAGTGCGAATCGAACTCGTACACTGAGGGTTCCGTACCAAAAAAACATGTGTTTTTTATATTTACTAATTGATATTATAGCAGCCATAGAATGCATTGTGAAAATGTCAACTGTAACATCTATTACGGTTCAATAGATAAAGTGAAATACGCCAAAAAATAGCAGGTCCTTATATGTTTGTCCCTGTAGTTCCTGGACTAAAATAGGGCTACGATATCCCCTGCCTGTCGTAAGAGGCGACTAAAAGGGGGCTTCCGGAGCTGGGCGTGGCAAGAGTGGGAGCTCGAACCGTCCTATAAGTGTCCCCGGGAAGGACGGCGGTATGTGTGGTCGCATACCGTCGTGAAAACCGGATAGTTTGGGAGGAGCGAAACCTGCTCCCCCAGGGCAGATCTCGATCGGGGCATCGCGCTTGGAGGACTTCGGTTGCGTTCCGTCGGAGATCCCAGGGTTCTCCAACAAACATTGAGGACGGCCACCGGGGGGTTTTAGTGCGGTAAAAGTCCCACATAACCCCGCGTCACTTCCACGTCATCGGGTACCTTTTGAAGATTTCCTCCTCATAAAGAAAAAAAAACTCCTTTATTTGAAAGTTTTTCTTTTTACTTTTAGTACTTGTTGTTAAAGTGGCCATCATTATACATATTCCGTAAAAAAATTAAGTTTATATCTATTAAGGTTTTCAGAAATAGAGCTCTATGTCAGACAGAAAAACGGACAGCTTAGTAATAGGTTCCGTTTTTACCCTTTAGGTACGGAACCCTAAAGAGTAATATAATATCAAAAACATTCCGAATTTCTGACAAATGTCATGAGAATAAAAATAATATGTTACGGCTAATGTGCCTAATCAGATAAAACGCAGATTAGCTTGCCCATTACCTAAAGTACAAAACGAAGATTGTATCAATTTTCACCCCTTGACGTCGTTTCGTCCATGCCATGATGCCTCGTCGTGTCATGAATTTACGACAAACATTGCATATTTTCAAGAAACAATATCGCTTTGCGGCATGATGTCGCTATGTATCACGATACGTCGTTATGTCGTAAAAAGGCATATGTTTTAGCCCTAAGAACGAAAGTCGAAACGAACGAAAGAAAGTCTGAAAAGATGTTTCGAATTTTAATACATAGTTCATCTGCATATTATTATCTTCTAGCTAATCTTGAGACTAACTAGTTAATGTATATGCTAACGTATTCTGCAATCTAACCGTAACATACACAAAATACAATAACTGTCGTGAGGTAAAGCAACTGTCACCGTATTATAAAATAATAAATAGTTTGTTTCCAAGGAACCAAATGTTTAGGCAAATTTCGCCCTTGTTGCGCTTAAATAAATGTCTGTATGAAAATAAGCATACATAATTATAAAATTTTACAAAGTTCACAATGTAAAATCCTTAATAACTTTTAAACGGATTACCCTAATTACACAATTCCTTTTGCCCTATCCGTTTTAGACCTAAACCTACCAAATGACATTCAAGGCAAACCAATATCTACACAAACAAAAAATCATGTTTTCAACTTACGTAATATTTGAAATAAAATACACTCTCTATATTATTCCACTACCTCATAGTGTTGCTTATAAGGATAAAATTCTTGAAAGTAATGATAAATGACAAAGTAAAGGAAAAGCCTGATTTTTAAGAAAATTTAATTTTTTTCATAATAATTTGGCAGTTAAGTTACCGCCATCGAAGAATTAGTTGATTAACCAACAAATTCTTCAATTTTATGACTTATGTATAGTCCTAAAGAATTAAACATAAGTCATATGTTATGTATAATCCTTAAGGATTAGTATGCCAAGGTATGAAAATATATGTATTTTCTTCAAAATTTTCCTTTTACTTTAATTCGTCATAACATAACATTACTTTCCAGAATTTTATCCTTATAAGCGACACTATCATATAGTGGAATAATATAGAGGGTGTATTTTTTTAAAACTGAACTCGTTCGATTCCCGGCTAAGGAAAAAGATATTTTAAAAACTAATGATGCAGTTATAGTTTTTATCAAAATCGGCCTCGTAACACTTTTCAGCACTTTTCGCTAATGCACTTTTCGATATTGTTCGGTGAAAAATATGGTCTAGCTGAAAATATATATTATTAATATACTTTGCAAGTAATAATTTTAAAAATAACTACAGGTTGAATGCAGAAGACAAATACAGACTAATAATTTAAGTATGATTTCGTTATTGGTGAGTAAACTTACTGAAAAAGGATTTACTGTTAATTTCCTGAAAAACGGTTGCACTATTAGTAACTCTATGGATAATATCATCGCAACTGGCCACAACGTACATGGTATACATAAATTTGAACAATTTGTCAAATCACCGATATGTGATTTGACAATGTCAAATAAATATTGGCATAGAAGACTAGCCCGTACTAATCCGGAATATATGCGCATTTTAAAGAATATTGTGACTCGTCTTGATGATGTGAACATTACGACGGATATGTCGACTAGTAAGAAACCATTTCCAAAACTCTGAACGGGAGCGAACGATGTACTGGAGATCGTACATACAGGTTTATGGTCCCATGGAAGCTACTTCATTCAACGGTTCAAGGTACATGTTATTATTTATCGACGATTATACTCGAATGACATAATTATGTTAATTTTCTCAAACATAAGAGTGAGACTTTACAAAATTTAAAAAATATAAAGTTCGCGTTGAAAAGGCAACTAGCAAGTCGAACAAGTGTATGAGATCAGATGGTGGAACGAAGTTTTGTAATAGAGCTTACGATATTTTTTTGTCAACAAATAAAATTCTACATCAGACGATATATAGTATATACCACCAAACAGAATGGTATAGTTGAAAGAGCTAACAGAACTATTATCGATAAATAAATTGAAGTAAATTTGAGCAAGAGCGTTAAATATTGTGATTTATATCAAAAACCGGAGTCCGACTAAGGGCTCGAACACAAAACTGCGATGCGACGCGATGCGAATTCGCAACGCAGAAAATTGCGATGCGAATTGCTGCGATGCGATATCGTGCGGCGTAGCGTCTCTCAGGGTGACCAACAACAACATCCACGATGCGATGCGAATCAATTCGCAAGTTCTTGCGATGCGTCGAGGGAGCTCGCAGATTTTTGCGATGCGACGTTGCATCGCAGTCTTGTGTACGAACCCTAAGGCAGTGAAAGACTACGTGCCACTAAAAAAATGGTCTGGGAAACGAGTAAATGTTACCCATTTATGCTTATTTGGATGTGCAGCGTATACTCTTATACCAAACAGAAAAGACGAAAATAGGATGCAAAGTCAAAACCAATGATATTTGTCGGATATTCGTAAGAAGATATCGATTATTTAATACGAAGACACGTGAAATCACAATCAGTCGAGGTGTTAAGTTTTTAGACGATGTTTTTCCCGAGGATAACGGGAGTAATTCCAGTTGTCAAAATATTAACTTTTTCGATTTAATTTATTATCATGTTCGAATGAAAGTGATGATGAATGAAAAGAGTGCATGACTGATGCTGGTGTTACAGGTGATATAGGTGTACGTGTGCCTGCGGTTACAGATACAATTGATGTAAGTAATGTGACTAATGCTATGACGGATGTAAGCGAGTCTGAAGTAATGGAACGTGAATCTGTTGATATAAGTAATGATAGTAATAGGCGTTATCCTGTTAGAGAGAGGAAATAAACTAAATTTTACAACTTTTTAACATGTGATTTAATTTCAGAGAGTGGTCCTGTAACGGCCTGAGTGTAGGCCTGATCGTAATTTGTGCTAAAATAAAATCAAACTTGAGTTCTTGTTGGCCCTGCGCGTGATAACATGCTTATAGATGACTGAGTGATTATTTGAGACCAAAAACAATGTATTTTAAAATTATTGCAAGCGTTTGGTATGTCCGTTTGTAAGTCCGTGTCAACTTCAATGGAGGTTGATTTGAAATAAACAAAAGGTAACTCAGATAGTAACAGTAGTCTACCGTGTCAGAGTTTAGTGGAGATTCAACTATTTAGCCAGTTCCACGAAAGAGTTATGTTTGGTAGTATTTATGTAGAGTTTTGTTATAGGTGGGTAATATAGATAAAGGGGGCGTATTGTAAGAACCTTTTTAATATAAATTGTAATCTATATTACTGGTTGTGTATAAAATGATATTGTTCGGTGACTCAAGATTAAAATAGAAATGAATAAAAACGTGGTGTAGCGGAAAATATGTTTTATTCATGTACTCTTCAAATAATAATTCTTACAATAACTACAAATATTACCTACAAAAAAGAACGCTCATTCTCGTAAGACAGTGAGAGGGCTTTAAAAAAATCGGTTGTTGACATTTAAGTAATAGAAGGTCCCGGAAAAGAAAAAAGTAGGCATACCTACAAAAAGGAATGAGATGCCATCAAAAACACTGCTTGTAAAAAAATCCAAGCCTCGCCATTCAGCTCTTCCACCGTAAAAAGTCGTGAGATCCATGCAATCCAAGTCGCTTGATGCAGTCTCTACTTAAGAGACCTTCTGTCTTAAGGTATTATCTCACTATCTAACCTAACAACATCTATGGGACCATATCAATATTAAAAATATTTTATGTTTCAAATAAATAGATTGGACTTGGCAATCGTAGTAATGTTACTCATGTGCTGCGATATGATGCGATTAAAACACAATGTGAACTGTTTGTGGTATCACCGCTTCCAGCGGCACCACCGCTAGATCATTTTTTGCGTCTTAAGCGCTGCTATGTTCTAGTTTCAAGAGTGCGGTAAGGAAGATATACTTTTCTGAGGCGCTCCAGCTCAGTCTGTTTCCTCTATATTATAAAAAAAACAATGTATCTCACAAGTATATGTATATTAAATTAGTTTGTTTGGTACGATTGCCAAATCCAATCTATTTATTTGAAACATAAAATATTTTTAATATTGATATGGTCCCATAGATGTTGTTAGGTTAGATAGTGAGATAATACCTTAAGACAGAAGGTCTCTTAAGTAGAGACTGCATCAAGCGACTTGGATTGCATGGATCTCACGACTTTTTACGGTGGAAGAGCTGAATGGCGAGGCTTGGATTTTTTTACAAGCAGTGTTTTTGATGGCATTTATTACATATTTTAGATGTATAATCATATTTTAAAAAAGTTATTTACTATTTTCTCTCACAGAACATAAACAATATATGCCAATAAACTTCTGTGCGGGACGCGGCGCAAATAGCGCCACTATCGATCTCAGTGTTGCTAGGTTAGCGAAACAACCTGAGAAACGGGAAACTTCGATCGATTATATATTTTATCGATATTTAACTTAATGCTACGTATCTTTAAGTAATAGTGTTTTTTTGTTTCGTGCTAAGTAACATGTATTTTGTTTATTAAGGTAATAAAGGTAACCAAGAACAGAAATCCTAAGAGGACTCGAAACATTTCCATTCAAATTTATTTTTGCAATGGCGTATTCCACAGAACAATAAGAATTTGGAGTCAGCGAAAAAAAGCGAAAACTTTGAAGTGACAAGGGGAGAGGATGGGATGCCTCAGCTATTTTTTTTAATTTATAAGCATGAATTATAAATTATTATTTACGTTCAAATGTATGTGGAAAGATCAAAAGGAAATAAATAAATACGACGTTGTGTATTTTTCAAACTTTAATCAGTGACTGTTACATATTTAAAATTTTCTATCACTGCTACAACTTTCAAATTTGGATAATATAAAGAACTTCAGAGCATAATATAGAACTTCTTACTTATAATAAATGTTTCATTTCCATAACAATATTAATATTTCATACTAGGAATGTGTTACAATTTAAATAATATAGCCAATTGTGACAATACATAGATATTGGTTGAATAAATAACAATTTTCACGTAAATATTGACTATGAAATATAAATAGTTAATTTGAATTTCAACGTATTTACAATAACGTCACTATTATAAATAAGGCCAACATTAGTGCAGTGTGACATCGAAGAACATGGCATCTTATATACAATAATGTAATACTTATCGGACATGGCGCTTATAAACCGCTACAGTAACTGCAATCAGAGGCCCAGTGTCTAAACCAACAATAATAACAACATAAAATACTTTAACATGTGCTCGCTTTAAGCCTTAGCGCCGACAGCGGTGCCGCCGGCCTGCTTGTCGATCTGTTCTTTCTCCAACTGCTTTCCAAGGTATTCCCTATAAACAAATTTCCTATATAAGCCCATGCTTTTATTATTATTTTTTCTACAAATTGTTTTTTTTTTTTATTAAATAAGCGATCTCAATACTTTTTAACAAGGATTATATTATTGCAATTTAAATTATTATCATTATTTTATGATGGAAATCACCAATAACTAATTCACAATGCAAATTTTTGCAAGAATATGATTTGTATGTACTGTAAAAATATTTTAGGTTAAAACTTAAAAAGATATTAGCAATATAAGACGTAAAGTGTTATTGTTGGAGTGTCTTATTGAGACAATACAAAGAGGTGTTCTGTATTGTAACATTAGAAGCATACTTACCAATTGTGGACCATAAGTTTCTGCACCGCGAGGAGGGCCTCGTAGCGCACGTTGGGGTCTTCGTGGCTGAGGAGGTACATCACGCGCTGCTTACCGCCCAGCTGCTCGATGGTCCTTTGGCAGTAGAAAACAACAAAAATTAAATTCGGTTTCTTAATAAACTTAGAATAGTAATTTAAGGATTGGAAGATTATATCGATATTATTTAGATTTTCTTAAACCCCATAGGATCACGAAACAGTTTCAACAATACCTTATTTTTTTAACGACGAGTGATTCTGGAGATATAAGACCAGATAAACACATACGTCCATATGTATGTAGATACGGTCACACGCAAGAACCCATGCGTTTGCGTGTATGGCGCAAACATGTCGTATATACATGATATAAAAATATACATTCAGACGTCCAAGCACACATACGTTTATGTGGCACAAACGCACGCACGCACGCATCATACGCACAAGCACACACGCGTGTAGAGGTGGCACGAATGCACGCATTTACGCACACACACACACATACTCTTACTTAACAACACACCACAACATAACAATATAAAAGAACAGCATGTATACTGGCTTGCCGCGCGGGTATTGCCGCACGTACACGGGACAAACACAAGCTCACGAACGCACACACACTCACTCGTACTTAACAACACTCCACAACATAATAACACAAAAGAACATTAAATACTGACTACTTGCGCGCGCGCGTAGTTGGGCCCGTACACGGGACACACAAATTCACGTACGCGCGCGCGCACACACACACACACACACATGCACAAACACACGCATGCAAGGACCTTTTTTTTCTTTTTTGGTTTACGACGGGGAAACCTTCAAAAGGTATCCGACGACGTGGGAGCGACGCCGAGTTATGTGGGATTTTTACTGCACTAAAACCCCCCCGGTTGCTTCCTCAACGCTTGGTGGAGAACTCCGGGATCTCCGACGGAACACAACTGGAGTCCTTCAAGCGCGATGCCCCGTTCGGGCTCTGCCCTGGGGGAGCAGTTTTCGCTCCTCCCACACCATATAGTGTTTACGACAGTATACGACCACACATACCGCCGCCCTTTCCGGGGTCGCTTGCTGGATGGTTCGAGCTCCCACTCTTGCCGCCTGCAACCCCGGAAGCCCCCTTTTAGTCGCCTCTTACGACAGGCAGGGGATACCGTAGCCCTATTCTACTCCTGGGACTACAGGGACAACGGGACTAAAGGGCATACAAGCACCTAACACACGTACTTTACACACCACAACGTAACACCACAAAAGAGCATTGTATACTGACTGCTTGCCGCGCGGGTAGTGGCGCACGTACTCGCCGACGTCGTAGCAGGCGACGGCGAGCACGACGGGGTCGCGGCTCTTCTCCAGCAGGTGCACGAGCGTGCGCAGCAGCTCCTGCCCGCGCTCGTTCAGCCGCGCGGCGTTCTCGCGCCAGAACTTCGCAGACTTGTGCACGGGGGACCATTCGAGGCTGTTTATAATGATAATCATAATTAATTAATTTGAAGGTGGTAGAACCCTTTGTGGTTCGACTCCGTCAGCACCACCGCTGCACCTATTTCTGCCTCATAACAGCAGTGTTAAGTTAAGCGTTGCTATGTTCTGGTTAGAAGGATGTGGTACAGGAGACATACTATTTCGAGGCGTTCCAGCTTAGTCATCAGGGGTAGCGGCGCATCTGTGGCCGACCTCAGGTAGGAATATCTAATCTTATCTGGAGCTGCATACAAATGTCCATGGTAGGCAATAGCCACTTACCACCAGGTGGATTGCATGCTCGTCTGCTACTCGTAAATTATAAAAAAAGATAGTGTAGTTCCTATTTTTTACAAAATATATTTAACACATTTTACAAACAGTCATCAAAGACAATATTGTATAATTTATTAGTTAACGCTAATCAATAACACGTTATTGTATGTTTGATTATTTTACAATACTCTCACAATTGTGCCTTTCATAATTGTGAGAATATTTTTAACATTGTGTATACTCTCACACAATACAATAATTTAAAATATAACACGGACCTCTGTGTTACAGACTGTTTATCTTTAAAAGAGTCATTGACATTCTTATTTTGTGTCTGATACTAAAACACACCCACATACAAGGGATCTTGTAGACATTCGTAAAGCTTGTAAAATTAGATCTACTTCTTAGACTGGTGGCCTCATTCGACTCTCCGGCGCGAAACTCATTCAAAATTTCCGCCCCAGGTATCCGACGAGCTCAGTCTGTACAGATTCAAAACCATGCAATGTCCCACTACCAAATACTTCAGCACAACTTCCGTTCTTGCCACGAACGTGCAATATGTGAAATGAACTTCCTTCTGAGGTTTTCCCGGAGCGCTATGACATGGGGCTCTTCAAAAAAGGTGCAAAAAGAGCTCTCCTTCAAAGCCAGCGATGCATTGGCGACTCCTTTGGTGTTGCAAATGTTCATAGGCAACGTTGACTACTTTCCATCAGGTAGCACGTCTGCTTTATCGTTAGGCTCAAATATAAAAAAAAAACCCAACTCACCGTCCACTCTTCACCTCAGTAGCGTACTGATCGAAGGAGCTGAGGTCCTGGACGGAGGCCTGCAGGCGCTCGTTCAGGAAGTCCACGTCGTTCATGATGTCCTCGTCGTCGGAGCGCTTCTGCTCGAGGATCGACAGTTGCTTCAACACCTTGCACTGGACCATGGCGATGCAGTGCTCCTTGGCAACCTTATATAATAAATAGTGTTTATGAAAATTGATTAGGCGCGTGACGCAGTAATCGAGCTATTATGACATGCAAAAGATTTATCCTTGGTCTTAATATCAGGTAAATACATTTTGATGTTAGTAGGATTTGTTTGCAACAAACCACAAATAAAGATATATGTACTAAGGTGGGCTATTTTAGTATTTATGCGTGTTTACATGCAAAATTTATTGCGCGTAAAAACTGCTATTTATATTTATATTAAATTTCAAATAGATTTAAAAAAATCATGCGGTAGTTTTAATGCCTCAATAAGACAAAATATGATAATCGATTCATTTTCTTTAGTCTTCAGATATAACAGATAGAATTTCTGTATCTTTGAAGATCATTATAGAAGTTAACCATTTGCTGCCATCAGACTACAAGTTTCTATGCTACATGTATTCCTTTAAAATTGTTACTACAGAACTTTACTAAACATTTTCAATAGTTTGTGGTCCATATTCTTTTCAATCCAAACATTTTAAAAAGACTTGGTATGTCATGCCTGGTGGTCCTCAGGTTTCTCGATCAAGTTCCTGAACACGGCGAGCACGATGCGCGTCACCTTCTCCTTGACGGAGTCGCTCAGGATGTCCGCAAGGATCGGAATGGCGTTGAACTTGTTCATCTTCTCAGCTAACAGCGGGTTGAAAGTCAGCACCCACAGGCAGAACACCAGCTGGTATTGGACCTGAGGATCAAATCATCATCATTATCAACCCATTAATGTCCCACCGCTGGGAACGGGCTCGTCTCAGAATGAGAAGGATTAGGCCATAGTCCACCCTGCTAGCCAAGTGTGAATTGGTAAACTTCACATACTTTAAAAAACTTTTTTTTAAAGATTTCTCAGGTATGCAGTTTTCCTCACGATGTTTTCCTTCATAGTTTAAGCAAGTGATTATTAATTTCTAAGTCGCACATAATTTGAAAAATCAGAGGGAAAGTAGGAGGCGTGCCTGGGATTTGAACCTCGGACCGCTCGATCAATAGGCCGAGTTTCTTAACCACTTGGCTATCACTGGAGGATCAAATACAAGTCCATAATATTAAAAGACTGAAGACATAAATATATTGCGCCAATTTAAGCGTATTATTATAGGGCTCGAACACAAAACTGCGATGCGACGCGATGCGAATTCGTAACGCAGAAAATTGCGATGCGAATTGCTGCGATGCGATATCGTGCGGCGTAGCGTCTCTCAGGGTGACCAACAACAACAACCACTGTGCGATGCGAATCAATTCGCAAGTTCTTGCGATGCGTCGAGGGAGCTCGCAGATTTTTGCGATGCGACGTCGCATCGCAGTTTTGTGTACGAACCCATAAAAGATTATTTGAAAAACTAATAAATCGATAGACGAAATCACACGATCAGGCGGTAGTAAGAAATCGTATAGAATCTTTATCCTGAAAATATTTAAGATTCTTGTATGGAATAAAAAAAAACATATTATTATTGGATGCAGAATGGCGGATATGTACTCCTGGATAAAAAGTATAGTCTATAGTAATCCCATGATATAAATTGTTAAAAATAATGGTATTCGTCTAAAGGGATGTGGTGCAATCTCAATATAAATCAATCTATGAGTTACTAAGTATGTACTTAACATTTATCTTGCAAAAGTCATAAAAATATATGAATTCATGCGATGTATCTATGTTTGCGGTCATCGAAAAAAAAAAGGATACCCGGAATGAACCCATCACTAAAATACGGTATTTGTCGGGGATAAGTCTATGTGACATTTGTAATTTCGTAAAATCAAATCAACTTTTTGGACTAGGCCTCCATTCCACTATCCGTCGCGGGCCTCCGACGACCATAGTCCGCTACCGTTTACACTGTATCGTGGCAGAGCGCCTCGCAAAATGTCTTTTACCCACATAAAATTTAGGTCTTACGCCGCCACTGTCTTTATGCTTACCTGGAAGTTGACCCTGGAAGTGAGGATGGACAGCAGGGTGGAGATACCGTCCACGGAGAGGAACGCGAAACGGTACTCGTCGATACGGAGCATCATTTGCAGGCAGCGCGCCACCGACGGAATGTAGTCGTTGTTCTAAAACAGACCAACGACACCACAACAATTATTACTTTATAATTTTTTTTCAATATACTCGTAGTACAGACTTCTGACGAAATAGGTGGACTTACGCAAATCTTGTACATTATACTACGAGGTATATCTTGTATATCTTATACATAGTTCAGGAGATTAGTGACGCACATTTCAGTATGGGAAGATGAAATCACCGTTTATTTGTGTTTGCGACATTACTTAAGCTACTCACTCTAGCTTGTATTGTATAGTACATAATGTAACTTATATTTTACAAAGACTTATTATATTATGTAGTTATTCTGAATAATTGAAAAAAAAAAACAAAATAAATTTCCAAGTCTATAATAGCAATTTTTGCATTGTAGGTACATACTTTTTTCATCGACTATAATATAATTTATCTATAATAAACTTTGATGGTGCTATGCTATGATTTAAGCTAATTTAAAAAGTAGTTGAAGCAAGAATTTCATGTAAGGCGTTATTTGATCTAAATCGATTTCTTTAAATGTATGGAAATTATAATTAAATAATACTAACTCTTATTTTATTTTTATCTTGGTTTTGTGCAAAATAAACTGCGCAATCTTGTTTTAAACTGCAGGTATGTGTTACATACGTGTTTATTGTAGCAGCTAGGTTATGGTATATACAATGAATGTATGAAAGCTTATCTTACAATGTAAGTAAAAATAAATACAAAAATATGTTGCAACGATTTTTTACATGGCTGTCGAATATTATAAAATAGCTCAGTATGAACTTAATTAATAACTTATATTACGATAATGCCAATAATTACAAACAAATTAGACAATCCCAACAAAGACAGATTAATTTCGGAAAAGCTGAAAATTATTTAAAGCTTTATAGAGAATAAGATTTATGTATAAATTGCTGTTTATTTATTTATTTTATATTAAATAAGTATTTAATGGGAAGTAGGGATACTTGAGGTGAACATCTGTAAGTAATCTGTAAGTCGATATTATAGATAATATCTGACTTTAAGTAAGGCATCATAATAGATGTTACTGGGTTTGCTTGTTTTACCACACCCAAAATAACAACGTCAACACTGACAATATCCGGTAAATAGGTGGCAATATACACTGCAGTATATAGTGTTAATGCCGCGCTCGCACCACATAGGGTTCTACACTTACTCGTATTAGCATAATAATGCAATTATTGTAAGCACATCATTTATCACATTGAAAGTACTCGGCATATGAAGCATAGTGTAAACAACAAACTCTGATATTATTAGGAGTGTTAACATAAGCATGCAAAACAGCGGTGGTTAACAATAAACTATAACTTATTCTAAGAAACTTGAAGTATTTCACATTGATGTTAGTTACTCTTGACATTGTTACATGCACTTGGACATGTAGCGGCGACATCTATAAAAGATATACCTTGTGCAGGCCGAATGAGTAATCCTCATGAGATTTCAGTTCGTCGAAAGAACTGTAAAGGCTTGAATACTTTTCGTTAATCTCAGCTGCGTCCCTGTTCTTGTGGTGTTTGATTGGTTTATCGGCGAAATTCATTTTCTCATGCGCCAACATAACCTGCTCGGCATGCTCTAAGTCGGCAGACATTTTCTCCGCCTTACCAGAAAACAAACCTCTCAATGAGAATGCAAGCACCTCCGCAATGCCCCAACGATGCGTGTTGCATGATGATCACAACAATGTGTTATAAGTGTTATACGCAATGGTAGTTGTTCCTAATGACTTGAGCTGATAAAAGATTATTTTATAGTGTATATTTTATATATACTTTGACAATTATTTTTTAAATTGTAGATTCTTCTAAGGTACGTAAAGTAGTAAGTATAAACAAGTTTACGAAATTCGCGCGTTGTCATTAGGTTTATTTTTAATGTATACTGTATAATTATGAACTGTATAATTTTACTGTAAAATGTACAGTATATTTATAATATAATGAAGGTAGTCATATGTATCGAGTATTATGTGCATATAATATTTGTATATTATGTAAGGATTACATAACTTACAAATAAGTGCCTATTCCTTAGGCATATAACAATTTATCATGTATGTTTAATTTAGTTTTATTGATAAATGTAATTGTATCTTTTGCTGCGTTTTAATTGTACTCTTATTGGTAAGTGTACACACCAATCTTTACAGTTGTTCTTGAAAACGTTCAACGAGTTAGAATTCGCGCATACTATACTCGTGTTCGGATATACAGATGTTTTCGTCGATAATGTATTTTATTAGTTATGTTAGTATTTACAAGTGAATATTTGAATGCTGATTTTATCTAACTGTAGTGATATAGAAGGCAACTCCTAATTCAGCAATATACATCATATTTATAGCATGCTCAATTACTATATGTACATTTCAAGATAAAACAATGTTCAAAAGAAAATGCATATTGAGAAGCTGTATTGCTGTTTTTATGAAGATTTCTTAAAATCATCCATAATAATATAATGACAATTATCATTGGTCATTTTTATCATTTCATCACCAGAAACATGTAAAGCCAAAAATTAGGGAAATTTGGTCAACATGCATTTTCAGTAGAATATAATATGATGCAAAATATCTATATTTGTTCACTATTTATAATGATACATGCGATCCATTTATGATATACACATTGCAAACCTAATATCAACCTAAACTATAAAATACTTATGTATGAATAAATACAAATGATTGTACCTACTCTAAATGTTAATACATGATTGCAAAGCATTAATAATTAATATTAAATATTTCATTTACATTATAAAATCAACACTTTATTAAAAAAAAAAACAATCCAATTCATATTTTAAAACTTTACATGCTATTAAATAAATTGTCATGCTTTCAAAACCTGAATTATTTCATTTTGTTTCAAAATGTTAGCTTAGTGGGACTTACGTTCATTTTCAGTTGGTCCTTGAGCCACGACAGATAGAAATTCAAGTCGCTCTTGTCCATCAGTTGTGGGTGCCAGCAAGCGAGCTTGGCGATGATCCGAGCGGTCATGTGCTGTACAAACTCGTCCTGGCGGTTCAGCAGATTCAAGAACGGCTGCCAGATGTTACCGTGTCGCGAGTTACGGAATATCTTTACCCTAGATTTGTCTTCCTGGAAGTATGGCCAAAATTATAAGAATTGACACAAATAGTTTATTATAAGGAGTTTAGAGATGAATACTTTTTTATGTTGGTGCTAAAGACATAACAATCCATTAATCCATTCATGAAAAACCAAAATTTCTTGTATTAACTAAACCTATGATTTTATTATTTATGATGTCATAAAGTAATCAAACCGCTCCTAACGAAATTTATTGAATTAATCAAACTCAACTTATGTACACCTGTTTTTATTAATAAATCTCAAACAATTTTTGCCTACCAGTTTGAAAATTAAAATTTACCTAGGCTCAAATTATCAAATTTCTACTCAGTCTGTTAGCAAAAATTTTAGCTTAAAAGCTTAGCCCATAACTTTTGGTAACTTACCGAAAGAATATCATCAATCAACACAAGGACATATTGGATAGTGTTGTCCTTGCTGATGTGCGTGAGGAGGTTCAGGAACACATCAGCACAAGCCTCGGGGTTCTTGTCTGGCAAGTCCTTCTGCCCGCGCTGGTCCAAGTTCACGATGAAGTCGTGATCACGCTGGGTGATCATCTGGGACCTGTGTGCCAATGAAACTGGTATAAAGTACATTGGCGTGTTTAAGCTTCACACAGTTGTCCATTTGGCTTACACTCCTTTTCAGTCTATGCTAATTTTGCCTATAAAAAATGGAAAATTTACAATTTCTAGCAGGCAGTAAATGTCAAATTCCATCCTAGTCTTTATATACTGTCTTCAGGTTTAGGATACTTATGAGTTGCAAGGATTGTTCTATGCAATTTTTACCTATAAAAAATTGAAAATTTACAATTTCTAGAAGGCAGTAATTGTCAAATTTCATCTGAGTCTTTACATACTGTCTTCAGGTTTAAGATTCTTATGAGTTGCAAGGATTGTTCTATACTATTTCAGTGCTGTATTAAAAATATTTCTTGATCCTTTATATAAATTCACATTATAAATATTAAAGAAATCTATAATTCATATGATTTAAATAATATATCAAGATCTTTATATCCAGCTTCATTTCATCAAAAGATATATAAATACAGTTTTTAATTATATTACTTGGGACTGGTTTCAAGCTTTTTATTTTTGAGAAACAGGCTCACTTATTAACAAAGCTTCTATATTGAAATAAACCATTTTGATATATCTCTATATAGTAGCTAAATAATAATGTATTAATTATTAAATAAATTAAAATATATTTCATCATTTATTATCCCTATAAGTCTGATTATTTAATGAAGTTCTTATACTAAAAAGGTGAAAAATAGACGAAAGCATTATAGTTTGTCTCATCAGATATTATCTAATGTATTAATGATTAACAATAGCTATTTACTGATTGATAATGATAACACTGACAGATTTGGTGCTGATCAGTTTAAACACTGTCATCCTTAATTTTTGTATAATTGAAAAATATACAGCCTTTTAAAAGCTTTTTTCTAGATATGTGTTTAGTAAAACGATCATATCAATTTAGTTTTTAAAACTGAATATACTTCAGGACTTAGTGAACTTCAAAGGTCAGCTTCCAAGGATTTCATACTAATAAATTTATACTGCACATTTCAATCTCAACTTAACTTCTAAAAATATATTTAACTACATGGATTTACGTCGCATGACTAGTTACAGCATCCCACTGGCAAGATAAGCTCATGAATCAATACTCACTGCAGATACGATTGCCAGTTAATTTGAGTCTGGCGGATCTCACTGGCCCTGATTTGCAAGACGCTGGTGGCAGCAATCATATCTGAAACGCAAATTACAAGTACAAAAGGGTGGTTCAGATACAATTTTCAGAATCAATTTACAACATTTATCTCGACGTACTTACCGATTTTTTCGTCACCCATCAGCTTGCTCACATTTTCATCGCTTAGGTTAGCCATTTCGGCTAGCAAAATATAAGAAAAATATACCCCTCACAAATAAGATCGATTCTAGAGGCAATAATTTTTCAGAAAACAGAATTTTGCGACAGCGGCCTCAGCTGAGAGGTCTTGTGACTATAGATAGTGAAGTTGGCTATATGTAAATGAACTATACCTTACCTTCTCTAATGTATATTTTCATGGCTGGAAAGAAAGAGAAGACGATATTAGTGGTTAAGTTGTCGGCACTGTATAATTCGACAATAATGAAATGTCACTTAGGTTTCGTTTAAAAATAAATAAATATTCGTCGTTGTTCTGTATTTATTTGTGTCTTAGTTAATTATAAATTTCACTTATTAGTAGTATTTAAATGTTATAATAGAAATAATATAAACTTTATATAAATAAGATACTTTCATACATAGATTATATAAAAATAAGTGCATAGATAAATATGAACAAGATAAAACTTTCATAATCTGTATATCTACTCTTACTCTTTGTTTCATTAAAAATTTGAATGAAATTGTATACTCTATTTACGCCTTACGATTTCATTCAATATTAAATTTTCATTAATCATTCACCAAAATCGCTAATCAAATTATTGAAAAATAACAATAGCATTACAATTAAATCCGAATTAATATGATTACAATAGGCAATAGTCCAATACAGTATATTGCGAAAAACTAGAAATTACTGTGCTGAGCACATTGTGCTGTTAAGATAAAAGTTAATTTCCGATTCTAAGGAATTTAGCAATAATAACATTGCATAGTGGGTTTCTAGTCTAGCAATAGCATAGCATAGCATTTCTTTATTTAATCTTGATAATGTGGTATTTTTATTATATCTATTTAAGTGACTAATATTATTAATGGATGAAAGATGTAAATGAAACTTCCCCGCGTTAATTCAAACGAAACGAGAAGTTACTTACGGTTGTATCTATCGGTGTCTGTATCTCTTACTTTTGCTAGATATTCCATGTTTATTTATATTTTATTGGTATTTTACGATTACAGCGCTGGAATTTTGTTTCGTGATTCATAATCCTTATTTTTAAGTCACAACTTGACTTTTCGTGTTACAGATAATACGCTATAGGAACCGTGACACGAATAGCTATAAATAATTTTTGGGAAGTGGCCAGTTACATTCTTTGACATGACTACTGTGCAAGAAGAAAGTAACTGTCAAAAAGATCAAAATGATTTGTCTTGTATGGAAGTAGATACTCCGCTACGTTTTCCTTTAGATGGTTCCGTTAATGTTGTTTTCACTGGGCACTATAACGGTGTTGGTGTTGAAGTGAGGCCTGATGAAGCTTTAGGAGTGCTGTATCACATGGGCTGCTTTGGTAAAGGTAGTGCGTCACGGTCCAGGCCCATTGCTGCAGAAAACGACCAGCTTCCCATTCTAAGACGGAGGCAATACCTCAAGCGGAGCCAATGGTTCAACAAATACACCCAACGTCACTTCTTGTCCGAGGCAGACCTATTCATGAAAGAGGTAGAAGAACTTACCTCTGACATAATGAAAGATGCAAGGAGCAGGTCCAAAAAGGATGTAATTGACTTAGTGTCTAGTGATGAGAGTAACAGTGATTCTGATGATATGAGTGAAAGGACTATGACTTCGTTGAACAACAAAGATAACATTGTTGTCGTTGTTCCAAACAGTGAATCTGAGGATGACAATTACTTTGCCAACTTAAAGCCAAAGTGTTGTTTGAACAAAACAAAATTGGAAGAGAAGTTGATGCTGACTTCTCAAGAGGCATTCTTCTTGATGTATGGTTTAGGGTGCTTACAAGTAGTGAACGGTGATCATGCACTAAGCATAGAGGATTGTTGGAAAATGTTCAGTGATAACGATCGTAACTTTGTTGAGAAGTATGTTGTGTATCACTACTTTAGGTCAAAAGGGTATATTGTGAAACCAGGAATCAAATTTGGTGGTGATTATTGTAAGTTTATGTGAGTCTTATGTTTTATTTATTATTAAATACATAAAAACTTGTCCGAGAGCATCTGAGCACCTCATCTGACAAATAAAGCTTCTTTTTTTTCTCTCTTATCACTTATATGTATATTTATTTATTATATTTAAAACATATTTATGTATGTATGTATAAAATATGTATATTATTCATTTATCCTTAATGTATATGTATATTTAACACCTGCCGCAAATTCTCTCCAATCACCAAGGGTTGACTGGTAGAGAATGCCATTAGGCATTAAGTCTGCCCTGTTGTAATTTAACTGTGTGTTATTTTTACAATAAATATATAAATAAATAAATAAATAAATAAATAAATTATGTTACAATATAATACTTTATTTATCATAAAAATTTTAAATTAACTTTTTGTATTATAAATAATTGTGTGCTAAAAATCAAAATATACCCACGTTTTTGAAAAAAAACCATTATTATCTCTATAAGGGTCTAATTTTCATGTGGTGTTTTCTTAGTTTACGTACAAACATTTATATTTATTTGTCATTTTATTAGAAAAGCATGGGGCATATTCATAACAAAATTTTTAAGTTGTTTAAGACTATTTTTTTTAAATTAAAACAGAATGATTGTATGTATAATGTTGTGAACTTATGTTTTTGTATGTATTTTTTTTGAATCTCCCATTTCTTGTTTCAGTATTATATAAAGACGGACCGAGGTAGATCATGCAGAATATATAGTTGTCATTAGATTTAATGACAATTGCTTAGATTGGACATCTATACATGGTCATGTTAGAGTTTCTAATACTACATCAAAGGTAAAATTAAACTACATACAATTTTTAATAACTCTAATTGCATCCAATAACCTTTAACAAGTACAATAGTTTTTTAATTAAAAATGCAATATTTTGATGTTACTGCTGCCAAAAAGTAAGAATTATTTGATTAACAGTGACTTTATTTTTCAGAAAATTTTGATAACAGAAGTGATAAAGTCTGAGAAAATACATCTTCAACTGCCTCAAGACTTAAGTGAATACAGTGTGCGAGAAATTCTGCTTAATAGGAACATTCCAGTAACAATAAATGATGACATAGACTAACTATACTTTTATTCTAACATTCTCCACACTTAAGCCCTTTTCATAGGTTTCTTTTTTCCTGTTTCTCTATATTCACTTCTTTGATCTAAATATTCTTGTGTGCATATTTTTTTAAAGTCCTCATTTTGATACCAGTTGGAAAGACACGATTTTAGAGCAGAGTTCTGGTCCCTACAAGTTACAACCATAAAAACCGAAGAGTTCTTGCAGCACTCTGTAAAATCAGCTACTTCCTTGATACATTTTTCTGACTTCGCTTTTTCTCTCATTAACTTTGGGATCAACACTTCTACTTCTACTTTTCTAAGAGTCCTGTCGTTGGGATCACCTGGAATGCAATATTATTGTTTTAAAGATAAGCAGGGTTGTGTAATCAATATAAAGTATTTTTATGATATACCTAGTCCGTGAGGTCCTTCTGAGAACTTCGGGGGTAGCACAGATTTCTCCGTCATTTTATTACATTCATAAATTCAAATCGCTTAAAGTATGTAGAGATAAATAAAAACAATTCGGTTGAAGATGAGCCGCTTGTAGGTTACAAAATTAAATTGTCAGATGTCACAAATGTCACAATGACCAAATTCAATCTGATTATTTAGGATTGTCAATTTGGGGTGTGTAGAATACAGACTTCTTATTGATATCAAAGATACGTATTTAGATTTAAGGCAGATACATACTATTGATACACACTACTTGATAAAGCGCGACGTTTTCCAAAAAATATTTTTATTTTTATTTCCTGAACAAACTAAATTGGTGAAGTTGATACTTTAATATTTATTAATACTGATAGTTTTTGTTATGTGATTATAAAACTGATGAGTATTTTAGCAAAAAGTAAAGTAACAAACCATCTTACAAACCAATTAACATGGCAAACTTTTTCTATTTTTCAACGTGCAACACATTATGAGCTTGCATATTCGACGTAAGTTGTCATGTCAGAATCAATTTATTCTGTCATCATATCTGTGTTCACGATTATTTGCATGTTTTGAATTTCACGTAGCTTTAAAATAGTTTTTGTTATACATATAACTTAGGTTTGTACACTATTTTTGAGATAAGTTTTGTTCTACGACATATTTTTTTGTGTGAGAAACTTCTAACGGTAAGATGACAAGGCTGGTTTACACAGGTTGTATCTTTATTGTTTTAGGGTGTAGAACTTTGAAAGTATACAATGGATCGTCTTCTACGTCTCGGTGGTGGTATGGCGGGATTGTCGCAGCCGCCGCCGCCCACCGACGCGCCTGTAGTGGACACTGCTGAGCAGGTGTACATCTCATCGCTGGCGTTGTTAAAGATGCTGAAACATGGCCGTGCCGGAGTTCCCATGGAGGTCATGGGCCTTATGTTGGGTACGTGTTGATACTAAAATTGTTACAAACCCCTTTTTCTATAACAATTTATGTACCAAATACCTATGTATTTTACTGATTTTTGTGATTGTTTATAGTATCCTAACCTAATTGTTCTAGTCTTTGATTTTCAGGTGAATTCGTTGATGACTACACAGTACGTGTTATTGATGTGTTTGCTATGCCTCAAACTGGTACCGGGGGTCTCAGTAGAGGCAGTAGATCCTGTCTTCCAAGCAAAAATGTTGGATATGTTGAAACAAACTGGCCGACCTGAGATGGTTGTGGGATGGTAAGAATTGTGACACTTACATTTCTTTGTTATAAATAGAATTTCCAAAATGTAATGTTTAGGATACAGAAAAGATAATTGACAGTTGACATTTTGAAGGGTTCTAATACATTTTTGATACTGCACTAAAGGCACCAGAATCACACTTATTTCTGTCTACTAACAGCAGTGTTAAATTTGATTTGTAAGGTGTGGTGATGGACATGTATGTATGTAAGTGTTATATGAGAGATTCTAATATAGTATTCAGAGGTTGTAATGCATCTTTGGCCTATCTGGGTTAGTTTACAAACAGGCAGCACCTATCTGGGGTAGTTTACAAATGTCCAATGCAGCCATGACCACTTACTAGCACCAGTGGACTGCATGTTTTCTTACTACTTTTATATTACACAAATAAATGTTTCTTATTGGGTTTTTCCAGGTATCACTCACATCCTGGGTTTGGGTGCTGGTTATCTGGTGTTGATATAAACACCCAACAATCTTTCGAAGCCCTCTCCGAGAGGGCAGTTGCTGTTGTAGTTGACCCCATACAGTCAGTCAAGGGTAAAGTTGTCATTGATGCATTCCGTCTCATCAATCCAAATATGATGGTGCTTGGCCAGGAACCCCGGCAAACAACCTCTAACTTGGGTCACCTCCAGAAACCCTCAGTTCAAGCATTGATACACGGTCTCAACCGTCACTACTACTCAATCAGTATCAATTACAGAAAGAATGAGCTTGAACAGAAAATGTTGCTGAATCTTCACAAGAAATCCTGGATGGACGGTCTCACTCTGGCCGATTACAAAGAACACTGTTCAATCAATGAGACAACAGTCACTGACATGCTCGAGCTAGCTAAGAACTACAACAAGGCCCTCGAAGACGAGGAAAAAATGACGCCAGAACAGTTAGCTATTAAGAATGTCGGTAAACAAGACCCCAAGAGGCATTTAGAAGAGAAAGTTGATGTTTTGATGGCCAACAACATTGTTCAGTGTCTTGGGGCTATGCTGGACACTATGGTGTTTAAATGATCTATGATTGTGTGGACAGTTTTTCTAATAAGTGTTAAGGCAATACAGAGCTGACATATACAAGTCTAGCCTCACATTAACGTTTACATCCTAGTAAAATATCATTGTCCAGATGTTTAATAATTCTAATGAGTTACTTGGTACCCAACATATTAAAAATAAAACAATTTCTTTTTTAACATGTGTTTTTAATGGAACAACCTTTGGGATGCTATTTGTTTGCGAATATTCTGTAATCTTGTCTTCACAATTGGATAGTCGTCCATATTTGCAAAATCAATGTCCCACATTGGTTTAAGATTTTTTTGTGACTGCACTATTTCACGAATTATTCTTTTTAGTTTGTGGTATGCTGCACTTGGATTATCCATGTTAATCTGAAATCACAAAAATAGGCAATCATTTTTTTAAATACATATTTATTGTGAGTTCCTAGAGACAATAATATTTTAGTAAGACGATAAAATTTTGAAAGGAAAAATAATGTATATTTTGAATGACTTCTGTTTATAATTTTTGAAGGTAGAACCCTCTGTGGTTTGACTCCGGCGGCACCACGGCCACACCTATTGCTACCAAATAGCAATGTTAGGCGGGACTCCGGGAGACAGACTTTTCAGAGGCGTTCCAGCTTAGTCCTCTGGGGTAGCGACGCATCTGTGGCCGGCCTCAGGTAGGAATATCTAATCCTATCTGGGGTTGATTACAGATGTACATGGGCGGCAGTGGCCACTAACCATCAGGTGGACTGCATGCCCGTCTGCTACTCTGATATTAAAAAAAAATGCCAGATGTGCTACAATATCTTTACTATCCATTGCCATTCGTGCTTGTAAAATAATAGTCCTGCTCGACGCTTATAATTACGAGACTTGTGAAACTAGTACTTTAATTTTTGTAACGAGGCAATAATTGCAACTTACAGTATCCCAGAAGAGACCTGGACATTCGCGGTGTATATCTTCATAATTATCTTTTATGTTCGACGTCGATTTATCCGCCGTTTGCTGTAGGACAATAAATTTTATGAATTTTATATAAAAAAAGTACTTGAATTTAATTACTTAGGCATCTCTATTATATTATTATTAGCTGACCCGGCAAACGTTGTGTTGCCATATAAATAAAAAAATGTTAAGGGTTAACCCTTGTGATGGGTATGAAAAATAGATAGAAGCCGATTCTCAGACCTACTATGCATATAAAATTTGGTGAAAATCGCAGATTCTCAGACCTATGTAACTAAAATTTGGTGAAAATCGGTACAGGCGTTTCGGAGGAGTACGGTAACTAACATTGTGACAGAATTATATATATAAGAAGATGACTCCCCTTATTCATAAGCGGTTTAAAAGGACCTAAGAAACATAGATTAGTAAAGATACTTCGCCGCCTTGAAATTGAATGAAGCCACAAACTTCTTATTTTAGTAAGTTCTTTTTTTGAATTCTTGGCAAATAAAAACATTTTTAGAGATATAATGAATGAATAACGAATAAATAACTAACACTGCGTAATTTACGTAATAAATAAATAATTATTTTAAATATTTTAGGAACATTTTAGCACGGAGACGTGGCAAAACTTTTTTACGTAATTATTTCAATTCTCAAAACTGGGTACATTTTCTTATTAGGAGTGAGTAATCTTTACTAATCTATTCTAAGAAATAAAACTTTCAGAAGATATTCATCTAACGTGAATTAATCTTTTACAATCAACTTGTTCGTAGGTCGTTACCTCATAAGAACATCCAAATTGTTTCATAACATATTCTAAGTCCTCTGTTCTTATGTTATGATATGAAGTATCCACTGCAAGGAAACCATGAATTGTAGTTACATTTTCTCTAGTGCTTCATGGGGTTATATAAGTCAGAATAAATATAAAGACTACGATATCATTACTATCAATATTCAATCGGCGTTATGCAAATCTACTTTTCTCATTTCAATTTAGTATAATCCTTAGAAAGTTGATCGGATACTGATGTTTCTTGAAAATTGAATTTAGTAGTAAAGTAGTGAGCTAGTAAGTAGGTACGTAAGTTTAACTGACATGTCTTCGCGATGAGTTCTCTTGGTGAAATCAAGCCAGTCTCCATAAGAAAGGCAAGCCAGAGGTCTGATTCACGCGACTCTAATATAGGCTGTGTCCGAAGTATTGTCTTCGAGGTTACGGTCTTCGGACCAAGGTCGTCTGTATGGGAAATATTATCAATATTAATGTAAGCATTTTTTTTTAATACTGAGGTCTTGGCCAAACGATGGAAGCACTTAATTATTTTTTGAATAATTTTTCGGATCATTTTGTTCGTTAAACGTGAACTTAAAAAAGAAATTACAGCCTACAAATTAAATTATTTCAACACTATTTAACACACACTTAATACCTTGGGCTTCCACAAAAGAGTTCTACGGTTCTACCCAAAGTGAATCAATAAAGAACGATTTTTATTTAGGTACTCGCCTTTCTGACTATCGTTGACGGAAGATGCAGAGGCATCAGTTTCTTGTTCCGTTACAAATGGATTATCTTGGGAGTTAAATGTAACGGATTTCGAAGATTTACTACCTGGAAGGTATTTCTGCATCAATTCATTTATTTAAAATTGTGGAACCTTATTAAAAGTCTAAAATACTATTTTATACTTATGTTTATACATTTCATACTATTGATTAATCAATGCTTGACTTGACTTGAGTTTGCCCAATTCACAGTTCGAAGTACTTGAAGCATAAAAAATATGTACGGACACGTATTAGTAATATTTTGATTACTTTAGTTCGTAAATTAATTAATTTACCTTTCCAAGGAGAATATTTAGTAAAATCCATACTCCTGTGTCTGTGCATTTCTTGTTTTATGGATGGTCTAGGTTCATTGCCTCTGTCAAAGAATGGTTTCGGTGAATTTCTGTATTTTCAACATAAAATATAGAGATTAGTATTTTAAGCTCTACGAGTATAAGGTGACTCTATAAGCCTTCTATAGAGTTAATCATTATTTAATTTATTAGCTACCTGATGTTACCATCATGCTTACCATCAGTTGGACTGCATGCTTGTTTGCTATTGTTATGCTGAAAAACATACCTGGATGTTGGGTATGGGAAGTGATGAGAGAATTTATCATTGAAGTCGCTGACAAAAACTTCTGCGCTATTCGGTTCCTTGTACAAGGAGAAAAGGCTAATATCTATTTGACTGCTCCGATCTTGATCGCTTTTGCAAACATCTGTCGACGACGTACTCTGAAACATTTATGTATCTTTAATTTGTTCTACGTTTAGTAGATTGCCCGAAACTTATATTTTACCCTTATGTTGCAAAAAGTGCGAATATTCAGTGAAGAAACTCTGGCAGGTTTTTCGCTATGGAGAAGAAGCGGTAAAAGAATATAAATAAATCGAATAGACATTATAGCTGTTACTAATAATATTTTAAGAGTGTGAGAGTGAAATCAAAAAATTAAAATTAAATAGGATTTTCATATTATACTGAGTTGCCATTTACTTTATTTGGATTTATCAACAACTTGGTATATAGGTAATACGTATGTACCGTTATGTACCAACAAGTATGTATTACAGATAAAGTAGATTCTCAGGTAATCTGTGTCTTACAAATACGATTATTGAATACGTACTGAACCTGTTAGATCAAATTTGTTAAGTTTACGTCCGTCATGGAAAGGCTTGTTTTCAAACAAAGAACATTCGGAGTCCGCAATAAATTGATTATTATCTTGCTCATCAGGTATAGCCTGAAAAGTATATTTGATAAAAAACACACACTCGAAACAAACATTGAATAAATAATTATTGCAATGTCTCAAAATGTTTACAATTTAAAATTATGTTTAAAGTTCGTAGAACCTGCTACGAACACGAAATCATTACGCTACGACGTAGAGGAACTCGTATTCTTGCTAAAAAGCCTTTGTACGCGATCCCTGCAGTTTCACAGTACGGTTCTACGTTGTGGGTTGTTATAAAAGTACTCAAAGTATACAAATTTATATTATATGAAGTACATACAGAAATTTAAATACGGGGAACTGAATCCCCGTCCTTTTGTTGATTTGGTTTGAAGTATAACGAATTCATGGAAGCCAGTGATTATTTTAAAATGGATAACTATAAAACATAGTGAATGTTTTTTATAATGAATATTATAATTATCATAAATACAGTTTTCGTGTATTACGTGAAGGATTTCATTCAGTATTCCATTGATTATGATCCGACCAGAAAGTAATACTTGCAACGTAGATATTTCGTAAGTGGCTTCCATCGAATGCCTTTGTTCGTATTGTGCATTTCGTCCGCTAAAAATAGATACTTTAAAACATATTAAATGTGTAAAAAAATCCTCATTCTAATGTTTCAATGGTCCCAATTTAAACAAAATTCAGTTGGCCTTTTATAACCAGAAATAATCCATTCTTGATGTAAGAATGAAGTTATATGACAAATATAAAAATCTTACATCTTCCGTTCCTCTTGCCGTTTGGCTAAGCCACATTTATCGGTTGACGAAGCCAGTATTAGGTACGGTCTTAGGCCACGAAGCTTCAGCATCAGCGCGCTAATTAAATCCATAGTAGCAATCCTCACTCTGCCATTCCTTACACATGCTTCCTCCCTACCTAAGAATATGAAATTATAATTTCTTTATAAAGATTTTTTGTGATATTTTAATTTAATGGAAATTATCCTGGAGGTTGTCTGATTTTTAGTGATAATTGTCAGATGCAGATATTCTTACCGTCCTCAGAGACCTAAAGTTGATGGCAGATGCCTTGCCGCTTCTAAGCAGAGATGAGGGCCTTATATTCTGCGTCTTACCATTTTGCAGAAAGTATAACGTAATATTTTTACATAATTGTTTTGAGACAGACATTAGTGTGACAGTATGTAAATCCGTCACAGTCAGTCTACGAAAAGTTATACCACTATGATATGAAAGGTGTAACTGCAATTTAATAAAGGAAAACTAGTTTGAGCTAGAAATAAAATGGGTATACTAAGTCCATATGACTCTCCATCCATTTCGCCGTAAGTGAGAAACTCTCCTCGCAGCAACATATCATCGAATTTACTTCGTGACACTTCAATGTAGTGGTGGATGAAATGTGAGTGGGCAGTAGTATGCTGGACGGCTAACTCTACGTTAGAACTGCATTCCTTCGCGAGTTTTCGTGCTAAGGTACCTAGAAATAGATTTGTAATGACATCGAGCTGGCATATTTTAAAATAACTTATTGGCTTTGTCATGAGGTGTTGGCTTAAGTACCCAAAGTGAGAACTTAGAAATAGCAGATAGATTAAGTTTCAGGCTAGAAAAAAAAATGACCTTCTATGAGCACTAATTTTTCTTTATGGTTAAGGCTGGCTCATGCATTGTGACATGTAAATTCGTGGAAATTTAAGGTAGTGTTCCTTTTGTCAAAATTTCAAGGTGTCCCTGGTTAACCTTGACTGCCAAAACATAATAATAACAAAGTTACCTAAGTACTCTCTCTATATTCCGAGCGTAGGCTTTACTAATCTATTGTTTGAAAACAAAGCTTTGATTACACAGACGATGAAAGATAAGATTAGTAGCGACACAATCCAGAATTATTCAGACGTGTTGCTACCCTCATATAAATAGGTACTTTGGAGGGTCTGTTTACTGAAATTGTTTGACGTTTGTTATTTACCATTAATAATCCCTTGGCACACCAATGGCTATTGTAATTACAAATAACTAATGAAATAATTAAAAATAACGTACAAATAAATCGTTAGCGTCAATAGCGATCGTTTGCGGTACATGAAAAAGCACTAAGACATTTTAAAAGAAAACATTCTAAATGACTCTAGCAAGCACTTATTCATTAAGCGATATAAATTGCCACTGTAATCACTGTCCGGCGAGTTGCCAAAACTACAACGATGGACCCTTATGGCCAGAAACAAATAGCGCTCTCGTAGCAATCTGTGGTACAAGTATCGTGTAAGTTGGCTGAACACTTGAACATGGATGAAACATAACATAACCTAAAGATGGTACAATCTTTCTCGGTTTTATAATATAGACATCTGTAATCAAACTCATATAAGATAAAAGTCCTGAAGACTATATTGGAACAGCTCGGATAAGTATATTTCCTTATCCCACCTTTCAAACACAATACGACCCAAAGCACTTAACTTCTTGTTTCATAGCAGGAATCAGTGCAGTGGCGGTGCCTTCAGAGACGAAGCAAAGGGTTCTAACACTTCCAAATTTTGAACGCACCACTGCCAGACTTACGTCTAACTAATTAATTAATTAATTGTTTTACGTGGCTGTGTATGTTCTTATTGAAAGTGTGGTAAGGGAGAGACACTTTAATGAGGCGTTTTAACATAATCATCAGGAATATCAATGCATTTGTAACAGCCCTCATATTTCCTTTAACCCTATTTGCGGTTGATTATAGATTTTTACGAGCGGCAATCGTCATTTATTTCCAGGTAACGCTTCAGATACTTCTTATAGCATAAAAAATCAAAATTGTTTATTGATCCTTGAATTTCCTGCTTGTGAACGGAACCAAACCACACGTTGCGGCTTGCTTAGCGTAGCGCAAGTAATAGTGCACATACTACAAACTACTTGTAGCAACTATTTACATACCTTTGCCGACGGCTTCATACCCGACCAGCACTATAATTGGTATTTCTCTAGTGTCAGCGGGTAGAGTGTACGGCGACACGTGTGCTCTAGACAATTGCTCTATGTAGAGCAAGCGGAGTAGCCGACGCGTTGCAAACGTCATAATGTCCGGGGACATATCCATTTTTGAGCTTCGCTGAAATTGTTTATGAAGAATTTTTACTTTTATAATACCTGTATAAAAGCTGGCTGCAAATTACATCAGATACGTTTCTCTTCTTGTAACGTTTACGTTGAAATAATAAACAGCTTCCAAAAATACCTGCACATTTTTCGTGTGAAATGTTATCTACGAGTACATTTACTCTTTATATTTTTTAGTATAGGACATAGGATGTTTATTCTGCTTTACTATATCCTATATCTAACACTAATATTAATAGTATTATCAAAATAAGGATTATCAATGGCCATCCTAGCAAGGCCTGGGCCTTTGGGCACACAAGAATTTGCGGTTAGTTGGAAAGTTATAATTAAAAATCCTACTATGTTTTCGTTATTTATAATCCAAATGTAAAATGTTTATCTTTTTATCGACATTAGTTAATGATTTTGTGATATTGACTGACTATTAGATCGGGGGCCCCGATCATGATCCTCGTGTGCCCTTATGGTAAAAGTAAGACGCAAAATTATCATAATAAGACCCTGTATATGCCCTATCCAATTTATTATAAACCGAAACAAACTATACAGGTAACATTCAGGAAATGGAGTCACGATTTGAACTGAGTTACCTTAAAGCAGGAAATTACAGATTGCGAAATTTGCAGAGCTCGTCCCCTAACAAATGGTCTACCTGGTAGTATCTGCAGTGATGGAAAGCCTGTCGAAATCAAATCTGGTCCGGATGTTAAATGTCCGGACGGGGACATATGTTTTCGGTACACTCTATAGGTGGGATATCGTTTGTGTGGTAGCGAGGGATTGTCTAACATAAAATATGTAAGTAATTACGTTATCTAAATATATATAACTCAAAGGTGACTGACTGACAGTGATCTATCAACGCACAGCCCAAACCACTGGACGGATCGGGCTGAAATTTGGCATGCAGGTAGATGTTATGACGTAGGCATCCGCTAAGAAAGGATTTTGATCAATTCTACCCCAAGGGGATAAAATAGGGGATGAAAATATTACTTCGTAACGCGAGTGACGCCGCGGGCAAAAGCTCATTACAATATAATAATGCATACGATTAACCAATATAATTGTGTATGTTGTATGATTTACTGAAGTGTGTAATAAAGAATATTGTATTTATCTATCTACGTATTTTAATAAAGTTCAATGAAACTTTTGACATTTAGCTCGCAGACGTTAATGAGTTTCTTATTGTCTTTAAAAATAAGAGTAGCTACATAATTATGTCTTTCAATAAAGGTTTAGACATGTAGGTAAGTTGCGTAGAATATAAATTTTATATTCTTTTAAGGCTACAAGGTAATTATGCGGTTGTAGGAAAGAGACAGCCACGTATTGAAAAATGGTAGCCATATTAAGACGTTCTAGATTTACTGGGGCAAAGTGGGTGTTGGCCCAAGTAAGATAATCAAAAGATAAAAAGCTAAACATAACTTAAATTTTACTTTGTTTTTATGTTTCAACTTTCTTTTTCTTTTTCAAATAACATTTAGTGATTATTATTATTGTGTTACAATGGAATAACTTATGCTTAGCCTAAAGATTAAATAGCAGAAAAACCTAACCTAACCTAACCTAACTCTGTCTTTTACGTGGTGTAAAATTTAAGGTAACATATTTTTAGCTAAACCTACCTGTTCTACAGGCTCGAGCATTTCAGAGTCAAGGTTCAGGAGGCAGGGGAAGGTGTTGATAACGACGTCTTTGTACCCTGGCACCGAGCACACGGGGTTGGAGCGGAAGTCCAGTATGAGTAGACGGCGCAGCTGACGCATGTACACCGCAAGCTCCAATAACATGCTCAGCAGGTTATTGCGGGCGTGTATTTCTTGTAACCTGCATGGGATTTTACTTATGTAAATAAATGAGCGAGCACTGCAGCTCACGTAATGGTAAGTGCGGCGGTGGTAGTATATAACGATTTTTACTGTTGCTTTTCGAGAAAAAAATAAGAAATGTCGACAAACAATGGAAATCAGGTTATAGATAGAACTTGGTGTGTTAAGGAAAACATAGGTACTCATCCGAAGCATCGCAACCTAATCTTCAGTCACTCACATACCTAACTTACATTCTCGCGAGACCTCATATAGGATTTTATATTGGGTTGATTAAAGATGTCCATATCGTCCATGAGCGGCACCGGCCAGTCCATCAGGTGGAGATTCCTGTTTTGCTATTTCTATAAAAAGTAACTACTTATAGTAACTTACGAAAATTTCAAATCTTACTGCATTGAATTGTATCACATAAATCATTGCCAAAATTGATTTACATGATAAGTGAAGCGTACTGCATTGCGTTATTCATTTGCACGCGATTAATTGTGTTAATATTTTTTCATATAGTTTTTATTTAACAAGAAAAAATACGACACATTCCCTCGAACGTACTAACAAAAAATCCTAAAACCAATTACAGTACCTTGTACAACCTGAAAATATTTTCATCGAGGTCAAACTATTTTCATTTAAATTGAGGTATTCGAGGTGAAGAAGGGTCCACAGGCCGGCATCGTCGCCGAACTCGAAGCTCGAGATGTTGTTGTACGATACGTCTAACCACAGGAGCCTGAGATGATTGAGATTCTCCAGACGTTCTATGTGATTAAACGAGAGATCGAGGCGACGCAGACATCTGTAAGAAATTGATAATACATATATGATGTATACCAGCGCTTTTCTATCTATTTCGCGCGTGATCACCGTAGTACTTATTCTAAAATGTATTTTATTAATATCATCTTACATATAAAATTCTCGTGTCACAATGTTAGTTACCGTACTCCTCCGAAACGGCTTTACCGATTTTCACCAAATTTTATATGCATATTCAGTAGGTCTGAAAATCGTCTATTATATATTTTTCATACCCGTAAGTGATAAGGGTTGTTCACCCTTAACATTTTTTATTTATATGGCAACACAACGTTTGCCGGGTCAGCTAGTATCCGTATAATAATTTGATTTATTTTCGTATTCAAGTATCGCATGAATGCATATTTATCTACATATGTCCTTTAATGTACATTATCGCAGAAAAAATATTTTTTGCACTTTATAATATATAGATATACTTGCAGGCATCAGTAAAAAATAAAAATACTTTATAGTATATTTCTATTTTTTATTGAGGCCCGCAAACCCTTCACAACCCCCCAGGTGGGGCGACATTGAAAAACATTGATCCATTTAATAGAGGTGCCTGTTACTCTGTTATTTTGAAATAATTGCTATTTTGTGTACACATTTGCTAATTACATAATACATATGAATATTATTGACATAAAAACAAAAAAGTCGTTATGATATGCTTACTCAAAGCTACTATGGGACATATATGCAAAGTTAAAAGACTTTAGCAGCAGCTTTAGAAAGCTAGGGAGATCATTCAACAATATCGTTAAATTAAAAGCTTACCTTAAAGTTCTTAAGCCACTTATATATTTGATGTTATTGTGTGACAAATCAAGCACTGTTATCGACCAGAATGCGCTCAAATCTCGTATCGTCATAACCGAGTTATATTTATAATGTACTTCAGTTAAGAACCACTGAGCTAAACAGAAAAATTGCGACATTCAGTACCGGTATATCTTTGTCTGCGCGAATCCTGTTATATTCTTTGGCTTACGAGTATCGTATTCCAAGACACTTTCCAGTCTGTTGAAAGCTACGGAGAGAAACTGCAAATACAAAAGCTGCGACAACACAGTCAGCTCGGTTAGCAGATTAGATGATAGATCCAGATACACAAGATACTTATAGTGCTGTAAAACTTTCACGTCTGTGAGCAACTGCAAGGAAATATATGTTTTAGACAGAATACATTACGACGGAAACTTGGTAATTTAAAATTGTATGTTTGTGCTTCTAGCTTGTTTAAGTTTAGAGTTTTGTTTTTAACGATTATACTCTCGGGATTCTAAAAAGCTATACTATGATTTCAAATCATTACGATTACGATAAACTTTATTAAAAACTATATTATAAAAAACAACTTGCTGACAACATTATAGGTACATCTATCTAGCTTTAACTTGTGGACACATTTATTTTAAGATTCATACTAATTAATTATTGTAATTATGAAATTTTAATTAAATTATATCTTCCACTAACACGTGTCCCTTGGCGAACGTATTCCTTTTGGAAAACAATGACAATGATGCTAACAAACAAAGTATAAAACTTACCGGAATTTACGAGTACACAACGTGTGACGAAGACAAAATCAATTTCGTCAAGTCAAACAAGTCGTAAAGTAAAAATTGAGTGGAATAAGTTTTACAACCTTCGACGACAGATCCAATTTAATATAGACAAAGTCTCCCAAGATGGGTGTGCGTTTTAAGTAGCTCAGACACGCTGTAACTGTGTCTCGAGTTAGAACACCTTCGGTCATCGGTGGAACATCACTAATATTGCGAATGCTTATCACTGGCGAATATATATCCGCGTAAAGTTGCGGGAAATTGTAAAAGCAGCCCCATAATTGGTCTTCATTCATCAGGGGTGTCATGTGTATGGGAAACTGAAAAATGAAAAGTACCAAGGAAAACATTAGCTAATTATTCTATTATTAAAATTCGATACTATTAATGTTTTTGTTTTCAATTTTCTTTCATGAATTTAATAGTAAAACATGCTAATTACATTAACATGTAAGTACGATCTTGTTGAAGTATTTTTAAAGGTAAATTGTTAATGTTTTGCTACATTAGATGCTGATGAAAATTTCAATATGCTCGGTTTTATGACTAACTTCTTTTTGGGATGTTTGAGTTATTGAATTAAAGAGAATAACGTTCGTTCAAGTGAAGTATGAGTTTTGATATTATAATTGGCCTTTATTTGCTGTAAATAAATATGTTAAATGGAAACCAAACAATCAGTTCATACTGACTGTCAATTAAAGCTTTCGTCTACAATTATGTAAATTAGTAAATTAATCTTGTACTTTCGTTTACAAGCTTTTAACATGAAAAGTGACAGTATAACAATATGTTTTAGGTCAGTACAGTGCAAAACAGAGTATATCACGTATCAGGATCCGCGCACCCTACGTGCCATCCTTCGTTAAATTGGCGAGGAGCACCCTGCGTTACTTTTGGACTTTGGGCCTACATAATCTTAAAATATGTCCACCGCCCTTCACGCACCTGCTCCGAATATTATCCCGGAACGCTTGTTGACGAAAATATTTCATATTAAAGTTACCGTTCATGAATATTTCATGTTCCTATACTTAGCACAACTTCGGAAAAATTAATGAAATTACTCTTTAACTAAAACAGCTTAGGAGATTTATGATAACAGATTTTTAAACATTCAACGAATTTTTTGAAACATTCGTTTCATAAGTTGAATTCGCCTTCATATTCGCTTGTGATTCTGTGTTCTTTTTGAAGGGCACATAAGGCATTTTGAGTTAGTTTTTCAGTTTGCTTCTTGATGTGAGATATCAAGAATATCAAGAAAGATCAAGCAAAGGTAAATTAAATTATCTGACCTAACCTAATTGACCTCATAAAAACAACATATAATTTCTGGATGCAAATAAATAAAAAAGTAATATTTACTTCTTCACTGAGTATATCCTCTACGTGTTTTTTACGACTCAGGCAAGGATCAAATCCTTCCATGGAATATTTTTTCGCTGTCATAACGATGCTACGGTGTCTTTGATCTGAAATAAACTTAAGTTAATAACGTACAAATAAATGAACTTGTCGAATTAGAAAATGACGAATGAAGGGATGTTCGGTTTCATAGCAATAGTTTATTAAGGTCAAACGTGTAATGATCAAAAATTTTATCTTTTGTAAGTGTAATATATAAAAGCTAAGAAAAAATGGTCCTTTGTATCTGACTGCGGGAGGTAATGTTATTCGAGCATATGTATTGTATCTAATGAGATGTCGTTGGATTCGTCCAAATTGTGGGAGTAACATAGACTCATAGACATGTATTGTACTGTGCATAGACTGCATTTTTATGTGGTCGGGTTTTTGTTACCCGCATTTTTTGTAATTATTCTGTAGACTAACCTGCATGATCGAAAGCTGATATAAAGTTTATTCTGGACAAATCGACGCCCATTTTGAGTAAGCTGGCCACGGGCAGGCCTTTCAGTGTGGAAATGGACAGCTTTGTGCATTTCTCATTATTCCGTGTATCATCAGAATCTATATCAAAGCCAATGTTCCTTTCTCCGTTCGCCATTTTGTATTTATTTATGTGTATACTTTATAACAGTACTTTTGCTATAAAAGGTACACTATGTTTTGATTTATACACGAAAAATGTCATGTCACGTAATGGCGTACATATATTTTTAATAGTGTCATTTTTGTCTTATAATCAACCGGTGTTTATTTAAATGTACTTTTTGATGTTATTTGAAACTATATATTTTTTTATTCACTAATCAGGAAGTTACCAGCAGTCCTGGTATAACTTCGTTTTGCTCGTTTAATGAGAAAAAACTCCTTAACTTATGCTCTTATGCATACAAAATTTAATGTTTAACATTTAAATCAAAAGTATTTTTGCTGATAACATTGTTTGTATAAAAATAGCCACTTAATTCCAATCAGTGTATAGAAGCATTTTATTTACAAAATTGAAGTAGATGATGGTAAGTAGCCACTGTCGCCTGACGTCTGTAAACCCCAGGTAGGTTAATTGGGGTTTTCCCTGAGCTCGGTCACACATGCACTCCTACTCCTAGTTGCCTTAAACCTAAAAATATATTTTCACTTAAAATACGCCACACGTACTACGAATTTCCAACAAAAATTTAGCATAATTATAATCTATTCACGTGTAACCTAAACTATATGCACGAGCACTGCACGAGCATGGTAAGTAAATTATAGAGACCAGTGCTAGCGTAAAATGGCCCAGTTTTAAATTAAATATGAGCCAACAGATTGCACTGTTAGTGTACTTCACGGATGAGTGCCTATGGCTCTCCTATTATTTTATTTTTACAGAAAAGCGGATTTTACATTTTCGTTTTTGTGTGCTTTACTCTATTGTACTATGCATGTGAGGGTTACTCGTGTGTTTATGAAAGAGAATATTATAATGATATAATTATATTAAATGCATTATATAAGTAATTAATTAGTAAAATGTACAATGTTTTAATAACTATTGACTCGTAAATATTTAATGACCGATTGTTTAAAATTTAATAATAAAAAATAATACAATCCGCATGTTGATGTTTCAAGTATTTTGGAGTTTATCTGAATAATTATGGCTATTGTAGTTACACAATACATGTATTTTACTTTTACTGTATATTTTTGTTGTTGTGCAAATGTGAACTTAAAGCTTTGTAACTAAACAACAATTTTATATCGAAATAAGTGCATTATCTTTATTTGGAAGAACTTTAGTAATCGACTAAATTTGGAATATAACATTTTGTGATGTTCAATAGCTGAGTAAATCTCAGCTTTACTAAGTAAATTTAAAGTGTAACGTTTACAAAAAAAAGCTTGAAATACTTTAATACCAATATTATCTGTAGCAAAATCTGTGAGGATGACCAGTGTCCGTAAATCAGAAAGCTATTATGTTACAAGTTGTAAATATTTGTGCGAAGTCACTACAGCCTGCCGCGGTGACAAGGGACCGCCGTTATCAATCAATGCCACCAATACACCCATTGATACTTGTGGAGATGAAACCACATACATGAATGCTGTTGGATACTTTGTAATGGTTGATCCACACCTACTCAATAATTGGACTCGAAATAAATACTCGTTGTACAAAAACTACTTTATGAAAAGTAAGTCATTTTTTGTATTATGAGGGTTCCTGATGCGAGAAATCCTCATATCTCTCACCAAACCTTCAAACCAGAACAAGTGATATATCATTTGTTCTGCTTCAGAAAGAACTTGTTAAATAGAGTTCAATTTAACTGTAAAAAAGGGTATCCCCTAAAAGGGGCTAAAAGGTGCTTATGACGGCGATATACGTGGTCGCATACCGTCGTGTACACCAGACATTGTGACGAGCGTCATTCCTTGAGAGGACTTCGGTTGTTCCTTTGGAGATCCCGGAGTCCTTTAGCCGAGGATGGTCACCGGGGATGGTCACCATAAGTTAGCCTGCAAGCTCGTTTGCTAATACAATCTTATAAAAACTTAGGCTGACATGATTCATTCGACATATTTGCTTATATTAATTTTCAATGATAATATTTCTAATCTCATAATAAAAATCTACAAATAAATCCATTTTATACCGTTCACGTTATCTTGTGTATCGTAACATTAATCATAAATCTTTGTATACTGAGCACGAATAAAATTGTATAGAATATAGTACAATAGCCGATTTCGTGCTCCAAATTTGTTTGATAAATTAATGTCCAATACGTAACATTGGTCATTATTTATGAAGCTGATCAAAAGATTATTCTTATAAAATCCATCCTTTAAATAACACAATGATAATGTTGGCTTTTTTAAAGATTGAAGTAGTAAATGAGCTTATAGTTCATCTGATGGTAAGAGGACACTACCGTTCATGGACATCTGTAACTAACTGCAATCAGGACAAGGATTCTATACTACCAAAAGCAGATGACGCATGCTCTGCCACTCATGAGGACTAGCCTAGGATGGTAGCCACATTTATAAAAAAGTTGGCATTCACACCTTCCCGCTTAGGTAAAATGCTTTACCTTAGACATAGGAATGTTTTGTAGTTCTTAATTTCATTGATTTTCATACATAATGATGTATAAGAACTGTAGAGTGCTTAATAGCCTTTCCTAAAAAAGGGAGTTACTGATTACTTTAATGCAAGAGCTGGTGTCGTAGCAGAACTGTCACAGTATACGTAGCTACTCATTCCTTGGATTTAACTCTTGATTGTTTTTAAGATATCCGCGGGAAGAGAGTTTTTGGGGCTATTCGGTATTAATTACAGCTCCATTGAGTAGACTAGTATTATTTAAAGTTGAGAGTTGTCTGTACAATTAAGATCTAATTTGGAATGCCTCGCGTTGCTACATAAAACTTTATATTAGTCTAATATACAACATTGAAATCGAATCGAAATGCTACGACGTGACAAAAACGAGTTTGAACGACGAATTAATCATATATTTTTTCATAATATACGAGAAGCAGACGAGCATACAGTCCACCTGATGGTAAGTAGCCACTGCTGCCCATGGACATCTGTAATCAACCCCAGATAGGATTAGATATTCCCACCTGAGGTCGGCCAAAGATGCGCCGCTACCCCTGAGGTCTAAGCTAGAACGCCTCGAAAAAGTCTGTCTCCCTTACCACACCCTTCAAACTGGAACACAGCAGCGCCTAACACTGCTGTTATTAGGTAATAGGTGTGGCGGTGGTGCCGCCGGAGTCGAACCACAAAGGGTTCTACCACCCCAGACTACTGCAAGAAATCCTCAAAATTTCCCTACAAAAATATTTTGGTGTTAATATAAAATCATTTTATATAAGCTTGTAAATAAACAGTGTTTATATGAATGATATTTATAAGTCGCAGAGACACGATGCGGACATGACAGTTTTATGAATCAACCATCTGCACGGAATGGCTCAAGTTTCAGAACACATCCACTGTAAGGAAATATTCTTGTTCCGTAAATATTTACTGGTGACAATATAAAGACGGAAAAGAAAATGTTATATCTAAAGGATTTCTTAAGCAAACGGTCGCTATTTTTGGTATTAAGAAGTTTATCTGAGTTGTCACAAAACGTGTTTTCTTTAATTAGTTGAGTTCAGAATACTTAGCGCAAGCCCACACATTTTTCCTTCACTTTGGTCGGTGTATTTATAAATTATATTTATGAATAATTTTATTTTTGCTGTCGTTTTTAGGTAAAAAATTAAGAAATCCAATTACATTTATGATAATGATAATCATTACGTTAAATTTTATTAAATTAAATAATATGTGATAATTAAAGCTCAAGCTGCGCCTTACATACAAGTCAATTTCAACAGATCTAATTTATTTGAACGGAAACAGGTTCAACCTTTCAAAAGTAGAACAGACGGACGAATGACGTCTGTACAGAATCTGAAAAATTACAATTCCTAGCGCTACGAATTTGAAATAAAGTTTTACTTCTACAAGTTTATTTTTAATAACTAACTAAGCTTTGCGCGTTCCATTTCAAATTTAGTATTCGAAGTTTAAACAAAACTTTGGCTGGTAATTTTTTTTTGTTAAACATTGCATATTTATTTAATGTTTTTAACCAACGATTCAAATATGGCGCATTCGAAAGTTTTTCCGTTGTGGTAATGAGTAATTATAAATGTTTAAATTACTTTCTTCACTGAAACATTAAAATGAAAGTATGAACTTTTCACATTGAGGTCGTATGTATGCATTTCTTACTTTTCCAACTTATGTTAGGGTGTGGTGTGTAAACAAAATATATATTTCGTCAATGAAATATAAAAAGAAAATATCACAATGCAAGTAGGTGTCATGGCTTCATGAATACGGAAACTTATAAACGTTTTTACAGCAAATTTACTTAGTAATTATTATTATTATATTATATACTAGCTGACCCGGCAAACTTTGTACCACCTCAAAATCTACTTATCAAATTTAATTTATATCATATAAAATATAGCCTATGTTACTCGTGGATAATGTAGCTTTCGAATGGTGAAAGAGTTTTTAAAATCGGTCCAGTAGTTTTTGAGCCTATTCATTACAACCTAACAAACAAACAAAGTTTTCCTCTTTATAATATTATTATAAGTATAGATTATTTCCATACAGGTCTCAAATGTGAAGGCTCAGGAAGTGAATAACAGTTAGGATACATGTTAATCTTATTTGCGGATCCAGCCGACCATATCCGGATAACTGCTTAGGCTGCGTTCACACGACATTGTACGTTTTTTGTTGAATTCGATTTAAGGCGCTGTCAATGAAATGTGCACACATCAAATTTTCTATCGTTAAAAATATAACAACGGTAGCGGAGACGATTTTGAAAAAAATCATATCGCACTATATGAACGAGACTGTTATTCAGTGCGGTCCAAACCAAAGATATTCAACTTGGCCCTATATTCTTACGTCAGTTAACCATGACCACTTTCCAAAATGTCTACTTCCCAAAAGGAATATGTTGACTAAAAAAATTCAGTCCAGAATAATTATAATTAATTAACTATTTTAAGGGGTAAAAAAATAACCTAAATCATAGTATTTAGTCGGATTAATGATTTATTAATTTTCCATTTCCTATTTCAGATATCAATCAAATCAAATTAAAGCACCATTATTTTGAAATTTTCTAGTATTTACTTTTAGATATTGTCAGATGTCGATCTTTGCTTAATTAACTTGTTAATCTTTTTGTTTTATAAGTCCGTGGGTTTATTCCATCAACATGTTTAGCTGTATACGGTTTTTGTAATACAAACGTCGTGATAATTGAACATGGCATAATGTATGCATCATTGTTTATTCAATAAGATTTGTACCTGTACAAAAACCTGCGGTATAAGACTCCATTTATATTGACATCATCAAACATAAAACAAGTATCAAACATTATATGTTTCTACACAATATATTGTTAGGCACGGCTAGGTTTGTGTTTGATAGAAAGCCTTAATAGATATAGTATACTTGAATACTTTTTGCCTGGCACGGCACGCGTCTGATCCGCTCTACGTTTGTAGATGTAAATGAACGCTCATTCTGTGTGAACACAGCGCAAACGAGCGCCTTCTGAACACTACCAAGATTTAATTGCAAGCCAACGTAATTAAGTGACCCTTTAACATGGACCTCCGAATAAACAAGGACTCTAAACTGCCACGGGCTCCGGGTTACGTTCCGAAATTACAGGTTACAAACAAAAATTTAACTTCCCAGCTTAAAAAAGTCCACGCTTTTTACAAGTAAAGTGATTTACGTTTTGGTTTACAATGAACGTGTGTTGTATAACTGTAGCACTTTTGTTTTAGGATTTTAGGGAAATAATTATTTGTTTCACTTTTAGGTCTAGTAATTTTAGAGCTATGTCCATTATGGTGCATGATTGGGTTATGGTTGCCATGGTGTTTCAAATAGAAGAATTTTCAATTGGAAAAATCAGACCATTTAGTTTAAAAATAGGAGAGATATGCTCAAATTTATATGTTGTGAAAATATAAATAAAATAGAAACGTTGGTTACTCTATTTATGCACTGATATGTAGAGTAGACTGCACAATGCACAATGCACATACCTTTGTGGATACTACGGAGCACATTTCATGTGGGAAACAATTTTTGTATTAAGGTTTTCATGTTTATAACAAGGCATACATTTTGACCAAACCGTCAAAGCTACAATTCACTATAATATAACTCTCTATGTTAACTATTTGAAAATATTTCTTGTTTAATTTTCAGTTGAAACACTCAGCTATCATTTCCAGGACTTGTTTGTTAAAAAGAATACAATAGCAACCAGCGATGCATTTGAACGTAAAAAGATAAATCGAGAACATCTTTCGGTTTTTTAAAGTCGGTTAAACATTGAAAACATTTTGTTGCGATATCACGGCCGCTCGCAGCATCTCGACACCTTTCGGTTCTTTCGTCTCTTGACACCGTTCAAGACTGCTTTGAAATTATGACACTTTTGTTAAAGGAGGAAAAATTTATTTTAGACTCAAACTTATGACGTTGTTCAGTTTGTCTTGTACTTCAAAATGTTTAGCAATTGATAGTGTTCCTATTACAATAATAAATCATTTACCATTACATAAATTCTTCATGATTCATTTAATGTACCTATAAAGAATTCATATTTTGGTACAGTGTAAATCCACACGCTATTCAGCTTTTTCTATAAATCAGATAAAAAATAATTTACAAAAAATCATCATCATTATCATCAACCCATTGCTGTCTCACTACCGGGCACAGGTCTCCGAATGGCGTGATAGCCTAGTGATTAAGAATATATATACGATATATTTATAACCTAGTGGTTAAGAAACTCGGCCTCTCGATCGAGGGGTCCGAGATTCAAATCCCAGGCACGCACCTCTGATTTTTCAAAGTTATGTGCATATTAGAAATTAATTATCACTTGCTAAACGGTGAAGGAAATCATCGTGAGGGAACCTGCATACCTGAGAGATTTATAAAAAAAAATCTCAAATGTATGTGAAGGGTACCAATACGCACATGGCCAGCGCGGTGGACTATGGCATAATCCTTCTCATTATGAGAGGAGACCCGTGCCCAGCAGTGGGACATTAATGGATTGATGATGATGATGATGATGATATTTCTATGTAGACTTTGCATCACCTTTGTCGGTTTCTAATATATACTATAGACGCAATCTGAAGTTTATGTTCCATTTGCTGAATTTATATTCTCAATAACCATATACAGGTTTAGCCTAAATATAATAAATAACATAATATTGGACACGACAAACTTTTATTTCGGTGGCAATCTACAACATCATTATATAACCTCTACAGTTATTTATTTTGTACTATGTTTAAAGAATTTATTCTCAAAAAAGACAATGTCACTTACATGAGAATAGTAACAAACAGTAATATAAAATATGTATCATACATTCGTTCGTTTGCTATTGTATTGTGTCGTCCAATGCATTTATTTGTTCATTTAATGGTGCGTTACATTAAGTATACGTGCTAATAAAATAAAATAATATAATAAAATAATTTTGTACTATGAAAGCATTGGATTCACAAAAAGACAAAGATATAATCTTTAAAATCTACGTGACTATGAATCCACTTTAATATTAATCGCGTATCTATTATAAATGTGATATTTTTATCCATAAATCTCTTTTCCACAACTCCCACAATTATGATTTCGATTACAAAATTAAAACGGTGCAAAAAATATTCACATTATCTCAACGAAAAAGCTTCCTTTTCCTTAGAAAATTAAAATTTGCTTTTCCGCAAAGGTTCAACACTGGTGCCTGTTTGATAACTTTACATTTTGCCGCTTGAAAATTTTATTACCTGAGAACATTGCCATTAATCCGCGGTTCCCGGGATAAAATGTTAATAAAATACAATGGTATCTTGTATTTTAAACCTTATTTCCGGGCTTTTACAAAGAAAAAGTTCTTATTGTTTTAAGGGTGGAGGTTTTGTATTAAAATATACAAGTTAAAGTCTATTACAATGGGCATGATGACGAATTTTGAAATACCCTTCTATAATGTAGGTACATGTCTACTGATTCCAAAAATCGTATTATTTCGGAAATAAATTCAGTATTAACGGAAATATTAGCATTTTTAAAACAAATTTTGAATTAAGCGCGAAAACGCTCACGGGTGTCATGGCGTCCGCGAGTGACGTCACGCTTAAATATCCCATAGAACCATTGAACTTTTCAAGCAATACGGTGACACCCCAAAAAAATGAAGTAATTTCGCCCCGATTAGCGTTTTAGACAAGATGGCCGACTGCATTATTTTATACTTTTATTTTATTGAAAATATATTGAATCCTAAAGTTTTTATTAAAACTGGGCTATTTTTGCTTTCAATATATTTTTTTAAGTAAATCATTTATTCTTCGATTTTTTAATACTGTCATCATGCCTATTATTTAATTGAATTGTAGTGAGCGTTGTCATTTTAAGTAATTTGTAATGAGATGATCTTAAAGTTTTTGGAGGATTAGTAATACAGAATGAACTTCTATCTCGGTTAACCCGCAGTCAGAAACTGTCGTAGTAAAGTAATAAATGCCCGAAGAACTTCTAGACAATGCCCAAAGTTCGGCTCGATGACTTTGCATAGTACTATCTGATCTACCTCTCGTAAAGTTAAATGTACATGTTTCTCTGGTCTAGCCCTTAATTTTTAAATAGTAAACTTCAACTAGTAGTAGTTCCTACTGTAAACTAAGGACTGCATACAGTCGAACTGATAACAAGTGGTAACTGCTGCCTGTGGATGTCTGTAATTACATCCTTACTAATATTATAAATCCGAAAGTAACTCTGCCTATCTGTTTGTCTGTCTGGTTGTCTCTTCTTCACGCCCAAACCACTGAACCGATTTTAATGAAATTTTGTAAAAAGATAGTCTGAGACTCGAGAAAGGGCATAGAATAGTTTTTATTCCGGAAATCCCATGAGAACTAGGGATGGCGATCTAAGATCTATTAATCGGAGAATCGATCTTTTGGACCCAGAACATCGATTATTTTAATCGATATTAGTAAGGATTGAATCGTAAATTATGCATTTGATCAAGTGATGATGAGTTTTTTGTATGTTAGTATGTTATATTATTTCCTTTTAAACGCGGGCGTAGCCGCGGGGAAATACTAGTAGTATTTAAATCCTACCTGAATTCGTCCACGGAACCGTTTTTGCCCCTAATCACGAAGGATGAAAGCCTCGTGTTTATGAATTATCTTATTACACCAAACCAGAATACAATAGGGCTCGACACTGTTACGAGTATAAGGCAGAAGTAGGTGTGGGTGTCCTTCTTCGGAAGGCGAATCACAATGGGTTTTACTCACTGACTTCTTAGTTTTGCTAATGATGATGCCGCCAGAGTTAAACCATGGATTGGATAATAAAAAAAAATGTTTAGTACATTTTGTTATAGCAGCCACCATTATACATATTGTGTAAAATCAAGTGTCAATCAATTACGGTTCAAGAGATAGAGCCCCTGACTAACGGACAGACAGCGAAGGCTGAGTAATAGGGTTCCGTTTTTACCCTTTGGGTACGGGTCCCGGAAAATATCCTAATTTTAATACGGTAAACACAATTGATTAATTCTACGCATGTTTCACACAACCTCGGATGGAGCGTAGGTAATGTAATCGATCTCTCAACAATGAGGTTCATTCATATGTAATTCTGGAGACAATAAATCATCGAAAGGCAATTTATGCGAACATTGGGAGCAGTTCACAACCAACACTTGTTCGTTGATCGATGGACTCCAATTTATTTACCTACAAACAGAGAATTTGTGACACCCGAGCTCGGAGAATGGGGTCGCCCGCATCGCAATAACAGATCACATCACGACAGAACAATCCGATGTCTGTTTCTGATTATTAAATTACGAGACAAAACCCGTTTTATTGCGAGGAAATTGTATACAAATAAATAAAATTGAAGTGTCTCAAATGTCGTTCAGTGGTTCATAAATAACTGCCGTTTTTGCTTCATTCTTATTTGCATGATACAATGTTGTTGTTAACATCCCAATTGATTTTGCTTAGCGTTTGCAATGTTTCATAAATTCAGGGCTTCACATAATACCTACTTATAAGGTTATTTGTAACATAACATAGGTATGGCAAGACAGACTAGTAATACTATTTAGACTAGCATTACTAGGTTATCGTATTATCCAACTTGGTCCTTTGATTTGTTTTTTACAATATAAAAGTAGCAGACGAGCATGCAGTCCATCTGATGGTAAGTGGCTACTGCCGCCTATGGACATCTGTAATCAACCCTAGATAGGATTAGATATTCCTACCAGAGGTCGGCCACAGATGCGCCGCTACCCCTGAGGACTAAGCTGGAACGCCTCGGAAAATCTGTCTCCCTTACCACACCCTTCAAACCGGAACACAGCAGCGCCTAACACTGCTGTTATTAGGTAGAAATAGGTGTGGCGGTGGTGCCGCCGGAGTCGAACCACAAAGGGTTCTACCACCTTCAAACTTAGAAGTACTTAGATGTAACTTAGAAGTGGGAGAAAATTGCTACTACTGCTACTTCTAAGTTACAGTTCTACAGTTACGGTTCTAGTTGCTACTAGCAATATATCTGTGATCAATGTGCCATAAACTAGATAATCATATTAAGAGTACAGGCAGCCACTTATGAATTCTTGTAACGAATTCAAAACCTAAATTTTAATATAAAAAGTATTTTGGACAGCTCCGGAAGGTTTTTGTAATCGAGGCCTTTGTGTTAAAAACATCCTAAGAATCTCCCTCAGATTTCTCTATACATTTGACAACAAATAAATTGAGAAGCGTTCCAGGAAAAAATATTCGTACACATTTTCAGACGGGACCTATGTAAATACCCTTATTTGTTTGCTTTATCTTGACATCGAAAGGTCGCGTTTGTTGTTATAATTTGGGCTCACTAGCCGGGTTAAGCGATTACACAACTAAAGTGCATATTTAGGTGAAGTACACCTTTATCGTAGCTTAAGGTATTTCGTAAAGTCAACTATTTGCTTTAATATATAAATTTACAGGAATTTTGTGTAAATTTTGTGATGTATTTGTTATATTACGTTTTATGGTACTATTGGTTTTATGGTAGTATTACTTTGTTATTTTTGGTTTTACGGTAAAAAGTTACAGATTCAAATTTGTGGATAATTTAATTTGAGACCATTAATTGTTTTTACAAATTTTCTATGCGACAAATAGTTTGGCTGATGGAGCGAGAAAAACTTTTTTAAATGGTGGCCGAGGGACAAGATTTGCGACCCCACAAATAAGGATATAGCTTCACACTAACCCTCCCCTGACAACCAAGAAATTAAATTACGTCCTCTGACTTTGGGTATGATGTCTACACATTTATTACAGACTAGTTTTTGCCCGCAGCTTCGCCCGCGTTACTAAATAAAACATACTGACATACATAAAACTGAAAATGCGTACCTTCAACTTTGCTAAAGATCATCACTTGATCAAATGCATAGTTTACGATTCAATCCTTACTAATATTGATTAAAATAATCGATGTTTTGGGTCCAAAAGATCGATTCTCCGATTAATCGATCTTAGATCGTCATCCCTAGTTCCCGTGGGATTTCCGGGATAAAAACAATTCTATGTCATTTCTCGGGTCTTAGACTATCTTTGTACAAAACTCCATTAAAATCGGTTCAGTGGTTTAGGCGTGAAGAAGAGACAACCAGACAGACAGAGTTACTTTCGGATTTATAATATTAGTAAGGATTAGTGAGGATTTGTTTGTCGGCTGCATTGACTAAAACCTAATAAAGAAAGGGTGTGTGTATCTTGAACGTATGGTCACTGGTGGTCCATTTCGCCTTTCGAAAAGATACTCTTAATGACCATCTGTTGTCATTAATCCATTAATGTCCGACAGCTGGACCGGAACGTACTTAATCTACGAGTGACAGGGAGTCTGAACAATAGTCTACCACGCTGGCCAAAAGCGAATAATATATTCGCTATATTGTATAAACTGGCTGCAAACTTTTTGTTGGTAACATTTAATAACTTCATTATACATACGAGCATATTCAAATCAGATTAATCAATTTCACAGAGGAATAATAATTGTATTCATTAAAATGTTCGCGCCAAAATCCCATTATGGCCACCTTCGAGTTCATTTGTACTTCTGTGTCCCCACTTCGAAACCTTTATTAATTATTCAATTTACCTTAGTTAATGAGTAATTTATTTTCCCTTTTGTAAAGGGAAAATGGCGTGTTCATAAAGACAATCGGTATCGCAAAATAAAGGTTGTTGGCGGCTTTACACGGAATGAAATAATACAATGTTTAACTGAAGATTTCTAATATTACAATGAATGAATACTTCATTCGGAAATTACTTAAAAATACATACAATACATGATTGATTATAGATTAATTTATAGACCGAGAATTGGTGGGGCAGGTTGGAGATATTGATAAAAGGACCGTAATAAAAAAACTATAAGTTTTGACCAAGTTATGTTAGTAAATTCTTGTGTTTACGTTTTTATTATCGTCGATATTCAAATATTTGAACAAAATAATAGTGGTGAGACAGAGCCCATTATTGGAATTTTCAACTTGCTGTTTATACCGATAATTATCTAAAATAAAACATATTCATTTTTATTGCTATATCTCAGTGAGTAACTCAAGGACGATAGCAATTGTAAAGAATATCACAAAAACGTTGAAGTATTACGTTTTATCGCGATGATAATACGGTAAGTAGCCCAGAGGATGTTCCGCTGAGGAAATTCCGGTCGTAAAGTTCTAAGTGCCTCGAAACGTCAGGGGGACTATATCGATTCACGGGCCTCTCGAGTTTTTTCAACAGAATATAAATCAGAGCAAAAGTCACCACTTTGAAGCTGTAGCTGTAGTAGACGGACGTACTGTCTACTTTATACCAAAAATAAAAACTAGTCTTTAACTAGTCATACGTGAAGAATACTGGTTCCAATTACATTTGATCACACGAATAATTTAATTAAAATCTAATTATGAACATCTGTTAATAAATTTAAATGGAAAGATAAATAATTAAAATCATATCAAACGCCGATTATGTAAGCTGTTGGCACACCTTGAATAAGTATGTCTTTCTTATCCCTTACCAGAATTTTAGGGCAGAAATAGGTGTCGCAGTAGTGTCACTTTAGTTAAACCAAAAAGAGTTCGCCATCGAGAGGCGACCCGCGTGGCGGAGCGGCCACCATACCGGTCTGACGCGCAAAGAGTCCCGGGTTCGATTCCCGGCCAGACAGATATCTAAATGATGAATTTAGATTATTGTTTCTGGGTCTGGGTGTTTGTGTATTTGTCTATGTGTGTGTACATGGCACCCACTACACAGGGAATCCTAGTGTGGGGCTGTGAGTGTAGAAAGCGTTTAAGCGTTTAAGCCATTCTTGACTTACGTATGGTTATATTATGGATCCGTGAATATCCAATGACCACGTGAACGTAGACGAAGTAAAATCTTTTTCAGAATAAAAATGAAGGCAGTAACCGAGACGACGCACAAAATTTTATTAAGCAATTTGACACACAGTCCGAGTATCAAGTATATTATTACCCCGATTTCATTCAACCCTTGTCTGACGATAAAGATTTTATGCCTCGGATTCGCAAACGTATTCATTATGGGACAAATGTTCAAGATGACACCTCGGATTATTCCCAATGATGAGTATTATAACATTTTAGACTTTCGTGTAGATAACTATTAAATGTTATACATAAACACATTGTATATTGTCTAGGAAATAGGCTATTGCTACTTTCTAGGTAATCGCAGTTAGTCGCCTTTCCTAAGGCTTAAACTAATTGTGTTATATCGGTTAGCCGGCATCCCGTCGAAACGCAGACCTACTTCATGCTTGAAAAAGATCTAGCGGTGGCCCGTTCCCAATCGAACCATACTGGCTCTATCCCATTCCATCATAATATGCATTAATGCATCATATGCAATCACCATAAACACTCTGGGGTTTTCTTGAACCGTGGATGCTATTACATTGCTCAAATGAATATACAAAGCATCAGACATGGGACATTATGTTTTGTTATATCTGATAAATCGAATTGCAAGTGTCTTCTCAACTTACTGCTGAAAGTAGTAACGCAGAAATATTCTTAAACGTCAGATATTATGAAATTGGTTACGAGGACAAATAACGTCGTTTTCTCACGCTACGATATTTGTTTCCTCTTATTCCAGTCCAAAATCCGATAAGGTCTCATTTTATTCCTTTGTACAAATACCAAAGGGGCATTCAAATGGTTTATCTGCGACTTTTCCTTTTTATATATATATATTTATATTGTTTTTGACAGAATTATTAATATTTGTTTATATTATTGTCACAAATTACCCGTTTATCTTAGACGAGTAATAATGGGTTATCGGTGATTTTTATAAACACTTCGTTTTATTTTCGTATAGCGTTCTTTTGATGTGCTTTTTACAAATTTTACCTGTTGAGGTATTAGAAGTGGCATAGAATAAAATAAGACCTTTCTCGCAAAGGTGTATATTCACAATGTACCAGCATCATCAGTCCTACCATCATACTGTAATGCATCCATCTATGCTGTATCTTCCTGCTTAATCAACTATTTAAAATTCTCAGAATATACCCTAATCCTTTAACGCTGGCCAAGTACCATTTAGTAGACTTCGCATACTTTTGTGAACATTTTGAAGAACTGTCAGGCCGATTTGTTTCTTTTTTTCCTAACCAACTGATAATTTATTTATTTGTGATATTGATCAACTGTGTCGATGCATCGGAATGTGCCTGGGTGCCTGGGTGTCACAAGTCCCAGTAGCAGGTCTTGTTTCAAACATACAGGACGTACACGTTGACTTCCGGCGAGAAAAGCAAAATTTTCTACCTCCACCTCATATAATACACATAATTTGTGGGACTCTGGACCTCGTACGGTGGAGTTTAAATGGGCCCAGCTCTTACATTATGCACATATTTCACGTGCTGACGGTACACATTTGGTCTTCATTTGCATAATCAACGTCGACGGTTAAAGTTTTGCATGTATGCTAAATACCTCTTTTTTATATGCTAAATATATTTATGGTATTGTTAAGAATATGTATGTTTATGTTTAACGTATCTTGTGACTACAAGCTCGGATTTTTGGCTGAAATAAATACGGGAAAAGATCCTATTTTTTTGCGACAGTTTTGGAGACATTCAGGAAATTTTGTGGTATTTTGCGGAGACCAGCCGGTACACATAGATTTATAGGTTTTCTTAAGTTTCGATGTCAAGAAAATAAACATGCATTTGAGGGAAATCGATCATATTGAAATAAGAAGCCGGCATTTTTGTATTTTTGAGAAATATGTACGTTCAAAATCGGAAAATGAATTGTTTGCGTAATTTGACAAACAAAATATAAAACTGTTCAACATGCTGACATATTTTTTCCGGATCAACACGTCCAAAAAGTTGATCTTTGTCATATTCCCGGTTTTCTCTACCTTTTTGAAACCACATTTGCATATAACGAATGGGACAGCCAACCCTGTGATCCGCAGTAAACATGGTTGCGAGCGAATTTTTCGAACAACGTAATTTAGGCGTTCCTAATTAAAACACGTTTCAATTAAAGCTGACGGTGAAATACCGTTGTTTGCACGTGACGAATGTCTGCGCAAACTGAAACGTGACGTCACGAATGTTTGGACAACGATAAATTGTCATAGTACTAAAGTATTTCAAGGTTCCTGGTTCACTGAGCCGGGATCAGGAAATAGGAGCCGTCAGACTTTAAGGTGATCACAGATTCGTTGCTCCTCCTGACTTTTAAGTTAGAACTTCTTATGGGATTGTGGTGGTCTTGTGTTTCTGAATATCAGAGCGAGTACTGTTATATGTAAAATGTTTTAATACTGTCTGACTTCCAATACTTTCAGTTTTCTGGCTTGGTAGATTGTCAGAGCCAATTTAGTTTTGAGAAGCAACACTCACCCAAATGAATTTAATAAGTAATGTCGTAAATTGTTGATGGTTAGCAGCTGTATCTTGTAGGTCTGACTGATTAAGGTGGACTCTGACGGTTCTTCCTTGCTGATCGATTCATCATCATCATCATCAACCCATTACTGTCCCACTGCTGGGGGGTCTCTTCTCAGAATGAGAAGGATTAGGCCATAGTCCACCGCGCTGGCCAAGTGCGTATTGGTAGACTTTACATACCTTTAAGATTTTTTTTATAAATCTCTCAGGTATGCTGGTTTCCTCACGATGTTTTCCTTCACCGTTTAAGCAAGTGATAATTAATTTCTAGTACGCACATAAATTTGAAAATCAGAGATGCGTGCCTAGGATTTGAACCTCGGACCCCTCGATCGAGAGGCCGTGTTTCTTAACCAATAGGCTATCACTGCTTTTTATTGCTGATCGATTACAATGATACAAATGTTTCACTAAATTTGTGTAATGCACATGCGCTACTTAGCAATGTACAAATTGCCACAGATTAGAGTGGATGTGGAGATGATCTCTATTTTTTTTCGATAAGTGATAGAATATTTGTGATAGAAACTGTGAATGTGTATGATTGATTATGTTAATGTGTGTGTGTATACTTATTTTTATTTTGTACCGCAAACTTTACCTCTGAACACAGAAATAACAACAAAGAACAGTACAAAATAGAATACCAAATGGAATGCTTCGTCTTTCAAGTAGTGAATTGGCACTTACCTTAAAAGGTACCTCTACATAGGTACATTTTAAGTTAACTACAAATGGCCAAAGTACTTAACAATTACACGAAACCGTAACGTAACGTAATCTTAATAATATATCTTGTTTGCGATACAAATAGTATATCGATTTTGTGATTCTCGACTCCACAATGACGTCAGGCATTTTAATAAGAGCGTGTTCTCGCCAGTTCAGTGGGTTGAAGTGTTCGAACGTTATCACTTTGAAGGGATGGGAAATACTTGGGTAAAATATATCATTTTTTTTTATATTATAAGAGTAGCAGACAACCATGCACTCTACCTCATAGTAAGTGGCTGCTGTCACACATAGACATCTGTAATCAACCCCAGGTACGATTAGATTCCTACCTGAGGTCACTCACAGACGCGCCTCTATCCCAGAGGACTATGCTGAAATTTCTTGAAAAAGTATGTCTTCATCACTACACCCTTCAAATCAAAACACAGCAGCACTTAACACTTCTGTTATTAGGCAGACATTGGTGTGGCGGTGGTGCAGCCGTTAATAAGTTATATCGCTTAATACTCACAATAGAAAAATAGAAACAAGAATCCTTGTACGACCTTTTATTTAGTCGGGTTATTTTAAAATTTACTTAGAAGTACGTACTGAATAGGACCAGAAGTGAGCATAGATTTAATTAAAAGATGTGCCCTACAGCCGTCAAATTATGGCATGCGACGTGAATGGGTAAATGAAATTATCAGATTAATACTGTCTGTTGTAATCTTATTCATTATTTGTAATGAGGCATTTTTTTCTTTTATTAAATTGAAGTATGTAGTAAGTATGAATTATGAAAGTAACAAACATAATTCTCTCCAAATGGACAACCCTTTTTGGTTTAACTTCGGAAGTATCAAAGTCTATTTACGCCATAGATTAGTAAAGATTACTCACTCCTAACAAGAAAATGTAACGAGTTATGACAATTGAAGTTGTCACTGTCATCTATTTTCGCGTTTGAAAAATATTAAAAAAATGTAGTTTTAAGATCATTTACGAATGAAACGATATTTCTCCGCAATGTTACTTCGATTTCGTGTTTTTGCACTTATCTGCGTATGTCGACATTGTTCCGCGTAAATTACACCATGACAGCCATTAAATGGCTGACCGAATTGTCAAGCGTTTAAGCCATTTAATGGTTTCCTTCAATTACAAGGCGGTGAGATATCCATCCATATGTATGATTTATGCCTGCATTATTAAGCTCTACTGTTTTGTGCCAGATGCGTTGCTACCCCTAAAGGCTATGTTGGAAGGCCTTGAATAAGTATGTCTCCTTTACCACATCCTTCAAACAGGGACACAGTAGCGCTTAATACTGCTGTTGCTAGTCAGAATTAGGTGTGTGGCGGTGGTTTCTCCGGAGTCGACCTACAAACGATTCTACCACCCTCAAAATACGTAATCATGTTTCGAATTACTTCATGAATACTTGATTTCACGGGATTGTAAAGGATTGTCACGGGACCTATAAAAAATTATTGTTGAACCAAAGATGGGCGTGTCCATGATTTAAATTCTTAGACATATATACCTACAACAAAACGTTCGCAGACCCTTAATAAATCGTTCTCAATTAAAATCGAGAAAGCCGTAGGTACCCGAATTAGAAATCCAATTACAGAGTAATCTAAAACTTCGCTTAATCGTTCCATTAGGTAACTGTTTTAATTACAAATATAAATTATTTATTTTCCTACAATTGTTTATCTATTGTTATTTTAACTGATGGATTAGTGGTTTGAAACTCATTCTTTCAATCGGGGGGGTCCGAAGTTCGAGTCCCAGGCACACACTTCGCATATTTTGCCTACAAAAAATAATTATGTATTACTTGCTTAAACGGTAAAGATAAATATCGGGCAGAAAAAATACACTTAAGACTTTTAAAAAACCTTCTTAAGATCGTGTTAAATCTACCAATCCCCACTTAGCCAACGTGGTGGATACGACCTAATCCTGTACTTGAAGGATTCCTCACGATGTTTCCTTTAGGCTATCCCTGTTTAAATCAATATTAAATTAATTCAACTACTTAAAAGATTAATGTAACTTTCTGTTCTGGATTAGGCTGTTTGTGTATTCGTCTGTCTAGTATAAAGTTATGAATTAAAAAATATTTTTTTATCGGTGTTTAGCAAGATACATATGTTTATATGGTTATTAGAAACATTGGTTAAAATATACTATTAGTACACATGGGCAATTGCTAAATATAGACTTGATCAATACAGACATAGTAGCATACGATATTAGGCTATACGAAATACAAGCAAATACATATTCTAATTGATTATGGTTTTATAAATAGCAAATAAACTTTTGCTAAACAAATTTCGTATATATATTTTATAGCTTATAATTAAACCGAAACGGATGAACGATTCCGGATATCAAAGAGAGCGACAGGAAAATAAAATGAATTGATTAACTGAATAGATTGCCAGGTGAGTTTAATTTAGTCAGTGGCGGCAAATCGAAAATAGCACTATCGTTTTATTTATGTTTATTTATTTTATTAGTAGAATGTGAACTTATTGATACATTTTAAGTATTTGATTCTACACAAATGTATGTTAGAGCAGTGCGGTGGACGCACCAAGCCTTCTCAGTTGTGGGGAGATAGTAGTGTTCAACAGTGGGACATATAAACATTGCAGCCAAAAGTATTTTACAATTTTAAGTGTACATTCTGAAGTACAAGTAATTCTGAAGATTTGGGATCTGACCACGTTTCTGACTAATCAGTTATACTAGACTCAAAATTTGTCCAAAAGAATTGGATGATATTTTAATAGTTCAGTTAAGTAGAAGCTCTTTAGTATATTAGTCTTTATCTATAGTAGAAAGTTTACGTTTCCTTGCTAAAGAAACGTATTATTCCTTTAAAAAAACATCCGACTGCTTAAATATTTAAATATTACTTAAAAAATAAACAGTTAAACCAATATTCACTTCCCCGTTAAGTTTTATAGATTTGGCCATCCGTAGCGAATGCATCGGAAATTGGTAGGGAGGGCAGTCGGCGGCAGGCGACATGTGAGTGGCGATGCACTCAGAGGTAATTTAATAATTGGCCAAGTACGAGTCGAAGTCGCTCATGGATGGTTCCGTACATTTTCATTATATTTAATTTTTTTATTTTTAGTATTTTTTATTATAGCAGCCAAATACCTTAAAATTATTATAGTGTACCTATTACGGTTAAATAGATAAAGCGAAAGACGTCGAGAAATAGAGGTTTCTTGTATGGCGACCCCCATTTATTTACACTTTTTTATTTTTAGTATTTGTTGTTATAGCTGTCGTCATTACGCATCGTCTGTAAAAATTCAAGTGTCTACCTATTATGGTTCTAGAGATAGAGCCCTGTGACAGACGGACAGACAGTGGTCTTAGTAATAGGGTTTCGTTTTTAACCTTTGGGTACGGAACCCTAAAAATTATAATGTGATAGCTGGAGCAGTCATCGGCAGACGACATGCGACAGTGACGATACACACATTAAGCGAGAATTGTGACCAAAGTTATTCGATGGCTATAAAGAGTGCCCACATTTTTAAGATTCCGAAATTATGGAGGTTAGGTTACGAGTAGGTTAGGAAGGAGCGTGTTAGTGGGTATTCAAATTCTTCTTTAAATGGTTTTAATGTAGATGTTAATTAAATTACAATCTTAAAATAAGCACAGAGTGCTCCTATTAAATTGATGCTTATGTTAATGTTTTATTTTTTCATTGAAAAATTAATAAATTCTTGTCGTAGGGACGTAGGTATATTTCTGCATATTATTAACAGCTAGCATTCCTAGCAAATCGTAATAAGATTTTCATAAGCCACAGTTTAATAAGAGATGAAAACTAAGCTGAAATCTATACTTACTTATCACTTAACCAACTTTTAATACATCACAAAAAATATTATATACCTACGCACAAAAAGTGAAAAGTAATAGAGCAATAGTATCTTTGCTCTTCATTATTTAAATTATTCCGGTCAGAATCGAGAATTAGAAAATTATACCGGGGTCGCCTAATACCGACAGTGGTCCTATTGATTTCCGCGTTCGGACTACGTGATGGGAATTTTTTGCACTAACAAACAAAGGACAAACCTGTGCCGCAAGGGCTACGTGACACTAATGCCTAATATTCATTTACACTCAAACGCTGAATCCATTGAAAAAGGCATTCGTAATCCTTAGATGAGTAAAATACATAGATTGATCACCTAACAAGAAAGTGTTACCAGTTTTGAGAATTGAAATTGTTGCATAAATAAAGTGCTACGTCTCCGTTCTAAATATCCCTAACATGTTTGAAATACTTATTTATTACGTAAATTTGGTAGTATTATATTATAAGTATTTATACGTAAATTTAATCTACAAAAAAATATTTGTCAAGAATTCAAAGAATAAAAGAAAAATCATCCTTTAGTGTTGTCTTTAAATTTCAAGGCGGTGAAGTATTTTTCTATTTTACTTATCAAAATCGTAATCGGAATAAAAATAACGGGAAATAATCCGCAGGTCAATTTACTCGATTTAATTCCAGAAGCTCGCTGCGACGCAAAAAAGCAATTGAAAGAGAACGTTCAATTATCATCCCTTTTAAGATAATTGTTTGTGTGATTTCCTTTAGCCAGCGTCCGATGGTAAGATAGATCCCTCTGGACTGAAAATCCCTTTAGATTGATGCGATAAGGACTGTGTTATCCGTTTTCGATTGTTATTCGTTCACCGAATATCGGTTATTTTTATATCAACTATTTCAGAGACCGTAAAGATAAAGGCACAAAGGACAAAGATACGTTTAAACTTAGTTTATATTAACAGATTTGGCCTTACTTTTATTATAAGCGTTTATTCATCATCATCATCAACAACCCATTACTGTCCCACTGCTGGGCTCGGGTCTCCTCTCATAATGAGAAGGATTAGGCCATAGTCAACCGCGCTGGCTAAGTGCGTATTGGTAGACTTCACCTACTACCTACCTTTACTACTACCTACCTACCTTTGATATTTTTTTATAAATCTGTCAGGTATGTAGGTTCCCTCACGATGTTTTCCTTCACCGTTTAGCAAGTGATAATTAATTTCTAATACACACATAACTTTGAAAAATCATAGGTGCGTGCCTGGGGTTTGAACCTCGGACCCCTCGATCGAGAGGCCGCGTTTCTTAACCACTAGGCTATCACTGCTGGTTATCAAGCGTTTATTATAAGTTTTTATTTTACTTACCTTGTTGGTTCGTATATATGCGATGGAGTAATTACATTTAATATCTTTGAAAAATATTGAAGGATTAAAAATATAAAAATACAAATCAGACAAGTGTTCATATTAAAAAATCGCTCGGAAATGAAATTGTTTTTTTTTGCTTTCTCTTCTTTTTTATTGGAAAATTTCATCAAAATTGGTTTATCGTGTAATTAATGCTTTGATTTTTATTTGTAGATAAATACAAAGTCGGTTTTTAAGGTACTAAGATAAAATACAAGGTCGAATAGATAAATTGTAAAGAATTATATCTGACCTAATTAGAAGAATTTCAATTAGGATTGTAAACGTTCTGAATCGGTATTTAATTATGTCGTAAAAACCGAACTCCCTTTACAAAGGTCGTTCACAGGATAAATGGTTGCCAAGCGAATTTTACAGAAGTATTACGTATTTATTTAAAATAAATCCGAGATTATGGATACAAAAGTGAAAATATAATTAATTATTTTCACTTTTGTGTAATGGAAATTACTGTCAAGCATGCGTTGAAGCGGTCACTATATATATATATATCTATATATATATATTCGTCATGGTGCCTTAGCCTTTCTGAGGACCAAGTTAGAAAGAATACAACATATAAGAACGGCTGGTTTATAACACTCTAATGGAAGTAACGCGAGCAATTCTTTGAGCTTTCATAGCAGTAGCATTACCTGCACTTGTGTTTCTAACTAAGTATCAACTGCTGTCTCTTTCTTCTTCTTTCTCTTGGTCTGTGGTGAAGACCATACCCTTTAAACTAGAATAACTGTGTTCAATTTAGTCACCGAAGTGAGTAAACACAATAATAGCTCACGCAATAGGTGGCCATCTCTCCCGTACCTATATTTTGCAAGTACAACCCTAGCTCCCAGAGCACATACATAGATTTACCTTTTTTTATTTTGTTTTTTTTTTATTTACGAGGAGGAAACCTTCAAAAGGTACCCGACGACGTGGAAGCGACGCCGCACTAAAACCCCCCCTGGTGGCCGTCCTCGGCGCTTGGTGGAGAACTCCGGGATCTGCGATGGAACACAACCGGAGCGCTCCAAGCGCTATGCCCCGATCGGGCTCTACCCTGGGGGAGCAGTTTACGCTCCTCCCACACACCTAGTGTTTACAACGGTATGCGGCCACACACACCGTCGTCCTTCCCGGGGTTACTTGCTGGACGGTTCGAGCTCCCACTCTTGCCGCCCGCAACCCCGGAAGCCCCCTTTTAGTCGCCTCATACGACAGGCAGGGGATACCGTAGCCCTATTCTAGTCCCGAGACTACAGGGACAACATAGATTTACCTATTAAGCTATATATGTGAATTCTGTGTATATTATCGTCTTTTGTAGTGATTAATAGTAATAATATTGTGCTAAGCCATTAATTTGCAAACGTGCACCAGTTAAGACGTCCGTTACCTAAACTAAGTGTAGCGTAAACCGAGGGCAAATCACGGATATCTTCTTGAACACTTGCCAGATGAAATAAGAGGAACGCCTGGCTCTTTAAGCCGCATAACGGCACATTATTCAAATTAAACCGAGATGATAAATCTTATTTCAGTACAATGACAGCGTGTTCTCAACAATACCTAGAATTTCTTAGGAATGGAGGCCGAGCGTAATCTACTTAAAATGATAAGTTATTTTGACGATTTCTGCATAATCCTATTTGTGTAATTTTCTTAATGATTTTAAATATAAGAAGGTGGAAGGTGGTGAAGATGATATTTAATCATTTAATAAAAAACACAAAAATAAGAGTAAAAAACATTACAATGGCCTTTGTATTTGGTCTATGATACACAATACGTAAACAAAAAAATACCTACTTTGTACTATTGAACTTTCCAATGTTATGTTTCATGTTATTTCAATTGCAATATTTTTTCTATTGCGACATCTTGATTTTGCTACAATTTTTAATTTGCAATATTACCAACAAATAAATTAATGTCGCTATATGTTCCAAGCGCGATTTGATGCATTTCATCCATAGTCCATAGTCCATACTTTAGATTTTTTTTGAAAATTTCTTTAAAGTTCATCCTAATACAGCGTTTCTTTTTTCTTTGCCTGGAAATGTCTTTGTTAGCGTAGTTCGCCTTTTGTACTCAACAACAATGTGGTTTATTGTCAGTGTACCAACATAATTTGTTCGGTCTGAACGTACAATAATGAACACAGGTCTTTTTTGTACAGCTGCAAAACAATAAATAATTTTCATTCTTAAAATAGATAAAAGTTTTATTGCCTCTGTTTTTTAAGTAGGAATATTGAATAAAAAGAATGCATTATAGGGCTCTAATAATTTTGTAGGACTAATAGTTTCCGTGCCTTATAACACTGATTAGACAGAGATATTAATTAGCCCGCCAAGTTAGTCCTAAGAGACAGCAGTATCTGAGGTCGACCTCAATAAGACTACCTGGAGATTGACTACACGTATGTGTATAATGTATATATAATTGTGTCCTGCCATGTGTATAGTGTATATATAATTGTCTCCTGCCATGTGTATTGTGTATATATAATTACGTGTGTGCCAGTAACTACATCATGTACATTGTATATTTTGTTATTTTTTTTTATATAATTGATTTTATATGAATTGTATATTTTACAAAATTGTTTCCTCTCCTCAATTTTGTTTATTTTTACAGACGGTGGAGTATGTATTTCAATTAAATCCGTTTGCTTATTATTTCAGAAATTAATTAGAAATTTCCATTAAAAATATTGAAAATGAACTTGTAACTGACGAGGATTCAGCTTCATTATTCGAAATAAGTCTTTTTGAAATCCATTAAGCTCTTCTATTAAAACTCAAAGCGGTCTCTTTTACAATTCAATTCTTTCGTCTCTAATTAACTTTCGCTAAGACCTTGCACATTAATCCCGGAACGTGATAAAGAAGATTTCACATTAATCAAATATATATATAATTAATCACACACAGACACACACACACACACACACACACACACATGTGCACGAACGTACGCATAAACGCACACCGTTAATTGTCTACCTATATCTACTAATTGTGTAATCCTGTTTTGGCTTAATTTAAAACATACTGTATATATTGTGAAAATATGATATGTATCGCTGTTGGATTACCTAATAAATAAATAATAATAATAGGTATTGTTATGTCATGTTCGTTTACCATTAGTTGGAAATGACGCTTAAAGTTCGTAAAATCAAAAATTTTTCAGTTATGTGCGTATTAGAAATTAATGATCACTTGCTTAAAACGTCAAAGGAAAACGTCGTAAGGAAACCTGCATACCTAAGAATTCGTAAAAAATAGGATTTCAAAAGTATGTGAAATCTATCAATTCGCACTTGGCCAGCGCGGTGGACTATGTCGTAATCCTTCTCATTCTGAAAGGAGATCTGTGCCCAGTAGTGATACTGTAATTAGCTGATGACGACTATTTTCTACGATATTCTATTCTTGTAATAATTACTCGAGATAAATTATAATTTAGTAATGTAATTGGTCCATCGATCCATTAGCAGTTATACTTTACATTCTCCGTTGCTATTTTTTGTTCTATTTGAAATAATTTAAAATAATGGCCAATTCTTTGAGACCAATAACTAAATGCGGTTAAACCAAACTTGAAGCAATTGAGTGATAATTACGAATTTCCATTGTTTTCCGCTGATGGTCAATTGTATGATTTTTTGATTGCCGTCCTCTGTAAATAGCACTTGATGAATAAAACATCGGTCAACGTTCTGAAAAGCATAAATACGGGTAATTATGCTCGAGGGTGGATTTTATACGACAATACTGGGGTGAATTGAGCGAATATGACAATTTTACAAATTTTGGAACAAATATACAATTGAAGATACACGTAAAATAAGTTTTTTCCATACAAGAGTTAACTTTAGAAACGGATAGGTAAACTAACTTTGCGGGACTTTTACATTATTTCTATTTTACAACACAGTAATTACTTCCAAACATGACAGATTTTTGGGTAAAATAAATTAGAAAAGTTCTTCTCAAAAATGTTCACGGAAGAATTGAGGAGGGTGTTTACTCTTACCATTTACAATCTCACATCAAACTTACATTATTGGTTTCATCGATAGGAATTCCTGGAAACTTAGCGTATAGTCACTTCAAACCCAAATTACTTTGCTTAACAAACTTGTCAACGGAATCCGGTAATTACCCCACATTTATCACACTCGGCGGACCAACGTGTGTGAACCTTCACCCAACCCGAAAGTTACGCCCCATATTGCAAACTTATCTTGTGTGCGTACGACCTGTGCTACGCATAGATTGGTAAAGATTACTCACTCCTAACTAGAGAATGTACCCAGTTTTGAGAATTGAAATACTTGCGTAAAAAAGTTTTGCCATGTCTCCGTGCTAAAATGTAACGGATCCCTAAAATATTTGAAATAATTATTTATTTATTATGTAAATTCATGTAAATTACGCAGTATTAGTTATTTATTCGTAAATTTTCTCTAAAAATGTTTTTATTTGTCAAGAATTCAAAAATTTCATTCAATTTCAAGGCGGCGAAGTATCTTTACTAATCTATGGTGCTACGTTCAAACAAATCGCAACTACTACTAGGTTATAGTGTATATGTCCCTGTAGTTCTGGGACTAGAATAGGGCTACGGTAACGCCTGTCGTAAGAGGCGACTAAAAGGGGGCTTCCGGGGTTGCCGGCGGCAAGAGTGGGAGCTCAAACCGTCCGTAGAGCAACCCCGAGAAGGACGGCGGCATGTGTGGTCGCATGCCGTCGTAAACACTAGATGTGAGGGAGGAGCGTAAAGTGCTCCCCCCAGGGCAGAGCCCGACCGGGGTATCGCGCTTGGAGGACTCCGGTTGTGTTACATTGGAGATCCCGGAGTTAGTTAGAGAGTTAGAAAGTTACGCCCCATATTGCAAACTTATTTTGTAAGCGTACGACCTGCGGGTTACGTTCGTACAAATCGCAACCACAAAGGTGATTACGCTGGAACTGCTATAGACTATGCTATTATAGTTACGCCCCATATTGCTAACTTACCTTGTTAACCTTTTTTTGTTGACGAGGCGGAAACCTTCAAAAGGTTATGTGGCGAACCGGGGTTATGTGGGATTTTTACCACACTAAATCCCCCCGGTGGCCATCCTCAGCGCTGCGAAGAGGACTTCGGGATTTAAAAAAAATCGTAGCTAAGGTTAAACCACTTTAGTTACTAGCGCTTCCTTATTTACCTCGAAACTTAACAAACTCCGTTAAAGGTATAAAATTATAGAGTCCCAAGTATTACAATGTTTGAAATTCTTAGCCGACCTCAGTATCTGTAAGCTCCTACGATTGCTACGTGACAATTTTCCAACGATTGAGATTTGATTTTATGGGCAGTGAATCGCATTTTAGCACCCCTTATTACCCGACTGCCAAGGAAGGGTTATGTTTTTCGCGCGTATCTTGTATGTTTGTCTTTCTTTATTTGATCCGATCTAACAAACGGCTGGATGAATTTCAACAGTTAAAGTGTCATTATATTTGTCTCAATGACCCGAGTGTCCTTAGATAGGTGTTAGTAAAAAAAAAACAAAATGGCGGATTTTTGGCGCGAAATAGTAACACATTTAAAAAAAAAGTTAACCGAACCTATCGAGTAGGGTATCAAATGAAAGGAAATTAAACGGAGATTATAAAAACATATTTGTATATATATAAAACAGTAAGGTGACTGAACTAAATGAATTTTTCATTTTTCAGATATCAACGTACAGCCTAAACCAAGGACCTTACAGTTCTGAAATTTTGCACACAGGTTCTCTATATAGCTTGAATAAGTACTAAGAAATGCCTTTTGGAAATTCTACCTTTAAGAGGGTAAAATAGGGGAAAACAGTTTTTTTGAAATCCTTTAATTTTGAAGCAACTACTATAAAATTTTGTATCTGGCTTTCTGGATAGGAACAAGGATGCACGTATTTATCCCCCTCCGAAAAATCAACCCCGTAGAGGGTAAAATAAGGGTTAAAAGTTCATTTAAACCATCGTCAATTTTGAAGCAAACACTATGACATTTTGTATCAGGCTTGTTGGATAAAAATAATGAAATGCTACCTCTAACGAGGTAAAATAATGACCGAAACTTTGATTTACTGAAGTTATATATTTTATAGACCGTAAATGGTGATTTTTTTTCGCAAAATAGTAACACGTTTTAAAAAAGTTAACCAAACCTATCGAGTAGGGTGTCAAAATAAAGGAAATTAAGAGGAGATTACACATACATTATATAATATATCTTATATATAAAATTCTCGTGTTAGTTACCGTACTCCTCCGAAACGGCTTCACCGATTTTCACCAGATTTTATATACCTATTCAGTAGGTCTGAGAATCGGCCACTATCTATTTTTTTTACACCTAAGTGATAAGGATTGTTCATCCTTAACATTTTTTTATTTATATGGCAAGACAACGTTTGCCGGGTCAGCTAGTACATATATACTCGTATATACACATCGAGATGACTGTCTGACTAAATGAGAGAGTTGCTGTGCCAGAGATCAATGCAAAGGGAAACCGCTGAACTTAAGCGTGCTGGAATTTTACACATAGGTTCTTCATATAGCGTAAATGATCACTACGAGGATAAAATAGGATAATATTGTTTGAACATCTTTTGTTTTTGAAGCAGACACCTACTATGAAACTTTGTATTTGGCTTTCTGGATAAAAATAATGAAATGCCTATTTCACTGCTTTTAGAAATTCTACTTCAGCCTTTTTGGTGCAGTCGGGTTTTTGATTTTTTAAATTAATTTTAAATCTGTCTCTCAATATAGTGACGATTAGATTCTATTACCTATCTTATAACAATAAAATTACTATAAGATAGGTAATTTAACTTACCATAATATATAGATATTTTTTATAATATAGGAGTAGCAGACGAGCATACAGTCCACCTGATGGTAAGTGGCTACTGCCGCCCATGGACATCTTTAATTAACCCCAGATAGGATAAGATATTCCCACCTGTGGTCGGCCACAGATGCGCCGCTACCCCTGAGGACTAAGCTGGAACGCTTCGGAAAAGTATGTCTCCCTTACCACACCCTTCAAACCGGAACACAGCACACCTAACACTGCTGTTATTAGGTAGAAATAGGTGTGGCGGTGGTGCCGCCGGAGTCGAAACAAAAAGGGTTCTACCACCTTCATATCTTGCACCTTAATAATTATTACGATCATTGCCTTTTAGATAATTTACCACGCGATAAAAAACTTCTTTAACCGCGATAAAAAAGTGTAAAGTACAAACAAAAGAAGAGTCATTTACAGATAACAGAACGTAAAGATTCTTTCCTCTAATAATGGAGGAAGCGTTTCTCGGAAGTGCCGTTACTTTGTGGTTCTCGTAAAAATGTGTGAATCTTTAGGTATAAGGTTTTGGCTTTCCTTGTTATAAATCCGAGATGGTGGATCGTAAAACGCGTTTCTATATAAAGACTTTTGTTCTAACTCTCGATGGAAAAATCATTAAACGAGTCCGTATATTTACTTTCAGATGAAACTTTGACACCTAAATTGCTTTTATGAATTACCCAATGATACGCAGGTTGAAAGTTTTTTTAGCACATTACTTTCAAACAAATGAATAATTCCGCAAATCAACTTCCAATAAACATATTTTTGAAATTGCAATGAAATTTTAATGAATTTCAATACAAACGAAAGATCCAGGACAAACGCTTCCTCCATTAGAGAATGGAAAAAAACCCGTGAATTCTTTGTTGCTGTGTAAATTTTAGGAATTTACAAACGTGACTGAAATTCTCAATAAAACGTCGTTTGAAGGGAACACTTTCGGTAATTGACGAGAATACTTAACTTTGCTTTAAAATCACAGCATTTTATCAGAATTTCAAAATACTGAAAAGGAATATGAATGCTACAAAGTAAATACGCTTTTATAAATTCAAAATATATTTCCACCACTTATTTGGTTAAGTTGTTTAAATACAGTTGTAATATGTAAATAAATGCATTGGCTCGCTTAATATTGATCATTTTATGTATATTCTAACAGTAGCGTTTCGAAAATTTCAGAAGCATTTTTTGAAATGTACGAGTATTTCCGATTTTAGTAGACATGCCACATGCCATGTTAGAATCCAGATGGAAATCATAGTTTCTTATTTACAATAGTCAATCTATTTTTATAATCAATTTTTTGCCTACCAAAAAACGAAAATTTCTGTCTTAAATTAGTGCAAAATATGGATAGATTGATTATTTTGTATAAATAACGGGTGTGTATGTATAGGATGGAATGTGTAGATACTGTGTACTGAATAACGCACGTCAATCCCAGGCAACATTCAAGGATCTGGCAATATAATCGAATAGCCGACACGACTTGTGGCTTAGCTAGAATCAATAACGTGCAGATCACATGAGCTTACGTAACATTGGTTAATTGGTTGCACACTTGAGCTGTCTGTAACTTCAAATCGACTGTCCTTTGTGGTTTGATTCCTGGAGTACTACTACCCAGGTCTGCCTAATAGTAGTGTTAAACGCTAGTGTGTTCTGGCTTAAGGGTGTGGTAATCGACAGATTCTTTTACACGGCATTCTAACCTAGTCCTTATCGGTAGCAAGTTAGCAACGTACCTGTGCCCGACTTTCTGTAGAACGCTAATCCCATCTGGGGTTGATTACAGTTGATTGCAGAGGAAATTGAACAACTCATGGAAAAAAACAATAAAGATATTTTTGGGAAGAACGGCGGTATGTGTGGTCGCGTATAATACCGCCGTACGCAACAGACGGTGTGGCGAGCGTCAAGCTTACCTGGGCGGAGTCCGACGGGGCAACGCGCTAAGAGGACTCCGGTTGCGTTCGTCTGGAGGTCACAAAGTCCTCTACGCAGCGCCGAGGACTACCACCGGAGGGGTTTTAGTGCGTTAAGAATCCCAAATAACCCTGCGTCGCTCCCACGGCACCAGGTATCCTTTGAAGGTTTCCCCCTCGTAAACAAATAAAGGTTCATATGATTATTGCCAGATTTGGATTTTCGTGTGTTTATGTATTGACTAATCTTGTTTAAAGGCAGAACCGCGCAGTAATTCGCGTAGAGTCTTATTTAATAATTAATGAAACGTTTTCTGTAATCAGATTGCGTAATTAACCATTTAAGTAAATTATTTATTTAATGGAAACGCTTCAGCTTTGCCGTTTACGATTTTAAATGTATATTTCGTCTCCTATTTGTTTCTATTTGACAAATTGTTGGGATGAAATGATGTCACATCGAGTACCGAGTCGATGTTTACGTATTCGTATTAATGTCAATAAAAATGTTTAAAATATAGGTATTTTATTCCGATTATTGCTTCACGCATGACCAATGGCATAACAGTAATACAATATTAATATCCAATTTTAGTTTAAAAATCAGATGATGATGTATATTTCTTAACAAATAAAGATTTTCTGCAACGATTACTCCTTCCTTTCTTGTGTTGTTGGTAAATGAATGTATACAAAGATAAGTACCTTACGGCTATATACAAAACCGATATATAAAACATTTAATTAGATTTTTTACCTGATCTGAGAATAAACCCGGAGCTCTTGAAACCTAACCTAACTCTTGTCGGTCGTGTATCTAGAGAGACTAAACAATGCAATTCAATTGCAGTCAACAATCAGTGATCAAGTGTAATCGACTGCCCCATATAATTTGTGGCTTAGTCTGAATTAGTATTGCGAACAATGGTGTGAGTACTTCTGTAAACTACATCTGAATACTGATTTTAATGCGATACGCTCGAATAGGATATCGTAATTTACTAAATGTGTGTATGTGTATAGATGTGCCTCTGTTTATATAAGTAAGATTTTTATATTTTTGTATTTCATTTTTGTATATATATATACAGGGTGAATTTTTAAAACGGGCCTTCAGGGCCAAATCCGAAACTATAAGGATTAGCGAAAAATGCTAAAAGGAGTTACGAGGCCGATTTTGATAAAAACTAAAACTGCATCATTACTTTTTTAAAATAACTTTTTCCCTAGCCGGGAATCGAACGAGTTCATTTTGAAAAAAAAATCACCTCTATATTATTCCACTATCTGATAGTGTTGCTTATAAGGATCAAAATCTGGAAAGTAACGATAAATGACAAACTAAAGGAAAAGCCTCAATTTTAAGAAAATACATATTTTTTCATATTAATTTGGCAGCTAAGTTCCCGCCATTCATCAATTTAAACATTTCGTGTATTAACATTTTTTTTAGCTCAATGTTTCTAATCATTCGAAATGGATGTTTTGTTTCCCAATAATTTATATTTTTATGTCCGACTTAGCTAAGGTTATTTTTAGGACCATTAAAATAGATTTACTTGCTATGGGCGGAGTTTCGTTTAATACAGATGTAAAGTTGACAATTTGCAAATCCGAGTGATTACTAAAAAAAGAGATATAGAAAATCATATTTAACGTTGAAACGAAGTTGTAAACAACAAACAATAAGAATTTACTATTTAATCAGTTATCTATTTTCATTATAAAATAAATCCTAAAAACGGCGGTAACTTATTTGCCAAACTATTACTTTCTCATACTAAGCCGTATGTCATAGTCATAACATCGAATAATTAGTTGATTAACCAACAAATTCTTCGATGGTAAGACTTATGTCTGTTTGTAAAGAATTATACATAAATCATTTGTTATGTATAATCCTTAAGGATTAGTATGCCAATGTATGGAAAAATACGTATTTTCTTCAAAATTTTCCTTTTCCTTTAATTTGTCACATACCATTACTTCCCAGAATTTGATCCTTATAAGCGACACTATCAGATAGTGGAATAATATAGAAGTGTCATTTTTTTCAAAACGAACTCGTTCGATTCCCGGCTAAGGAAAAAAATATTTTAAAAAACTAATGATGCAGTTTTAGTTTTTATCAAAATCGGCCTCGTAACTCCTTTCAGCATTTTTCGCTAATCCTCATAGTTTCGGATTTGGCCCTGAAGGCCCGTTTTAAAAATTCACCCTGTATATGTACATTTTGTAAATAAGTTTCTATTAGTGTATAATTTGATTTTTTTAGTTTAATTAGTATTTAATTTTATTGTTTCAAATATTGCATATAACTTTATTATTATTCAGTAAGTTTGTGTGTGTGTTTATGTGATGGGTTGAGTGTGTGTGTCACAAGCATCGAGATTAAAGCCACAGCCATACACACCTGTCTATACGTTTTAGTGTGGAGCAGTACTATGTTTTAGTGGATGATCGTTGATGATAACTGACTTACATATGAGGCGACTACTTTAGTCCTCAGGAGTCTGTTTCATATAAAGTTAGTCACAGATGTCTATATCGGCAGTGACCATTTCTCATTTGGTGACCTGCACATATAGATTCAACTGAACATATTGCTTCCTCCTTTTTGTAAAGTCGGTAAAATATATAAGAATGTAATAAAATTTAAATCGGTAAAAATATAAAATAAAATGTCATTGAATACTATCAGTTTCGTGGTTGGACATTTCCTGTCCTTGTCTCCATGGTAAATGTAAAACATAAAATATGACTAATCTAATATGGTAAAAACGGGAAACTGTCATAAACGTCGACCCTCGGTAAATGAATATTTTGTAGTCCCTTGTTACGGAGGTAACTAGCTGACAGTCGGCAGCTACTCGCGTAATCCAATTACATAACCCTTGAGATTTCACAAATCTGCTCCCAAAATATAAGCAAGAGACGAAATATTTCGCGAATGTTGAATTTGCCAAATTAAGTCATATTAAGGACTCATAGTAACAATGTGACAAATAAAACTAGGTACCGAAAATAAGTTTTCTTTTATCTTTTTTTAATTTTTATCAAAAGCATCTACGCTCGTAAGTTAATCTTCTTTGGTGTTAATTAAATTTTTACGTGTAGATTTTTATGTTTATGTCTTATGTATGTCTGCAAAAGTTAAAAAGTATGCGATGTATTGCCGTTAATAATTTTTACAAGATACATTAAAAATCTTATCATTATACAAGAGTAAAAACCCTTTATGTTTCAACAAATCCCATAGGAATATTAGACGGTTTAAGTTCGTTACTAAATAAAATTACTTGGTTCATATTTTATATGGCATCCTTATTTGATTTACTCTAGCTTTTATATTCAAATTTGGATACTATTACTCTTTGTCAAGTAGTCAACTAAATAATACCGGGAAATAAAACACCCGTTCCTGTTGTCCCAAATGCAGTTATATTTTAGGGCGTCATTTCTCATTTCACGGGTGCCTCCCTCGTGAGATTACGTTAGTGAGTTGCTTCATTTTTCAAGGCAGGTGAGAGCGATGGAAGCAGACAGTTCCGTCTTGATGAATGTTCGACGCGACTCCGTGGAATGCGTGCCCACGCCCGGCGTTAACGAAGACGAATCGCGACGTTCCGTGACCGATGTGACGTGCTGTAAGTAACGGAAACTACTTACAGCAACCATAGATTAGTAAAGATACTTCGCCGGCTTGAAATTGAATGAAGCCAGAAACGGCTTATTTTAGTAAGTTCTTTTTTTGAATCCTTGACAAATAAAAACATTTTTAGATAAAATTTACGAATAAATAACTAATTTATGTAATAATTACGTAATTTACGTAATGAATAAATAATTATTTCAAATATTTTAGGGACATTTTAGCACGGAGACGTGGCAAAACTTTTTTACGCAACTATTTCAATTCTTCAAACTGGGTACATTTTCTTGTTAGGAGTGAGTAATCTTTACTAATCTATGACAGCAACTAATATCTTCAATCTATGGAAATAAATAAAATGACGTGTCTGTTTGTAATGTCCCAATAACGGCTTTTTACCAATTGCATTTTAAAGTATATATATGGTACGTACGTATAAAAAAAAATATATTAATTTTCCTGTCCGTTCGCTTGTCTATTCGTCTGTCTGTTTGTTTGCTCCTGCTAATCCCCAAAATGGCTTAGTTAGTTACTTCATTTACAAGGCAGGTGGGAACGATGGAAGCGGACAGTTCCGTTTTGATGAATGTTCGACGCGACTCCGCGGAATGCGTGCCCACGCCCGGCGTTACCGACCGATGTGACGTTCTGCAAGTAACGGAAACTACTTACAGCAAGTAAGATCTATAGGAATAAATGAAATTGACTTGTCTGTTTGTAATGTCACAATAATGGCCTTTACTATTTGGATGTGATAGTATTTACAATACTTATAACAAAAAAAAAACAATTATTATTTATTGTCTGTCTGCTTGTCCGTTTATCTGTCTGTCTGTCCGTCCGTCTGTGTGTTCTTGATAATCCCCAAAACGGCTCAGTCAGTTCCTTAATTTTTCAAGGCAGGTGGAAGCGATGGAAGTAGACAGTTTCGTCTTGATGAATGTTCAACGCGACTCCGTGGAATGCGTGCCCATGCCCGGCGTTAACGAAGACGAATCGCGACGTTCCGTGACCGATGTGACGTGCTGCAAGTAACGGAAACTACTTACAGCAATTAAGATCTTCAATATATGGAAATAAAATTAAACTGACGTGAAAATTGAATTGTGGCTTTTTACTAATTTATTATCAAAGTTTATACATTACTAACTGACCCGGCAAACGTTGTGTTGCCATATAAATAAAAAAATGTTAAGGGTGAACAACCCTTATCACTTAGGGGTATGAAAAATAGATAGTAGCCTATTCTCAGACTTACTGAATATGCATATAAAATTTGGTGAAGATCGGTTCAGCCGTTTCGGAGGAGTACAGTAACTAACATTATGACACGAGAATTTTATATATAGGATTTATAATTGTCTACTCGATTGCAGTCGGCGAGTATGTAAACCTTGCATTAGTAAATTAATTCTCTTACATCTAAAATTACACATAACCTAGTTGTAAGTCTATTCTTAGGTTCACTATATCCTATTCATTCTTTGCGTGGGTTATGTCTCTCTTAAAATTGTTTAGCAACATTATTTGTCGGAACGGTCCTCATTTATTGTTGTCAGATGTACTCGTACAAGGAAAATCTGAGGCAGGGAATTCCTGAAATGTTTTTCACTGAGCACAAAGGACGTCGAGGGCCTCTCGATTACAAAGCCTGCCGTGGCCCGTTCAAAATACTTTTATTGTTAACGACTGGTTGGTTTTAAATTAGCGCAATCTGATGATAATGCGATCACATTTTTGACGTAAGAGACGATTTTTATATGATTTCAAATGAGCATGCACTTTATGATAAATGGTAATCAATTGCATATAGAACAGTTTTACCTGAAGCCAATGGACGCGTAGCCAAGCCTGAGGATTACAATGGCAGCCTCACATGTAAGTTAGAATCGACAATCTTACACCCCTCTACTGTATCGCAAAGATTGCTTCACATAAGAAAAAGTAGCGGTGGTACCTCCCCGGTTGAACTGTCTTGGTTCAATAATTTTACAAGCTCGTAAAAATCTGTTTAACTGCATGCAAATACTTTTTGTTCATAGGCTTATGTCCAAAATTAATATTTCCAAATGGTCGTCCAATAAATCTGAATATTATCTATTTTGCCACAATTTCGTACTACCAATTCAGCTCGTCAACGGTTTCTAAATTTATTCAAATGTAAAAAAGTAATTCGGTTGATAAACAAAACAGAAAAATATATTAACTGCTTTTCGCTTACATATTAATATCTTAAAAAATCAACGACAATGGAATCTGGCACTTATTTGGCAAAGTAACTTTTCACTTAATCATTTTATCTTTATTATTATTATAAAAGGTAAAAGTGGAGCAAAATATCCAGAGTCCGACGGTAAAACTTTCAACACAATCTAATTAAAACTTAAAACCGACTTTATTCAGGTGTAATACTCTCCGATAATGTGAAATTTCTACGTTTACCGCGCTTGTTGGAAGTACTTAGGAACTTTAATTGACCAGAAACTTCTTGCTTCCAATCAAACAAAAATGGACGAATGGTCTTGACTTATAATAACGGTATTATTTCTGATGATAATAGAATTTATTAGACCATTTTTCCGTTAGGCTTTCTGAAAAAGAACTGGCCAATAAATAGTAATTTTAGACGCTTAAAATGTCAAATTTGAATTAAGAATAGAAGAAGAATAAAAAATGAATGTCATGTTTGCTGAATAACACACTGTACGAAGTTGCGATGGACTAGCGGTTTGGCGCGGACTATACCCCGCGCCAAACTTCTAGTCCGCCCTGAAGTTGTTGCGAGCAGGTGTATTCATACAAATTGCTATAGCGACGCGACTCATTTCTATATTCAGAGTAACACAGGTCTAGTACCAAGTACAGGCTCTTGCAACTTGTAAATGTGACTGTGATAAGATCAATAAAATATTTTTTTTTTATTCTACTTGTAACATAATATTAATACTATACTACGTTATAATATAGCCACGACATGAATTTAAGAATTTAGACAAGGGTTCAGGTTTTAATAATGAACAACAATAGAGATTAAAAATGTTTTATTCGGAATTAGAATTAAACAGTTGACCGATCAAGATTGATGACCTTCTCAAACTGTAGTAGTATAATAAGATATGTAACAAGTAGGCCCAAGAATTTGAAAGGGAAGGAAACGTCGATGTCAAATATGCGTAAAAGGGAGAATGACAGATCACGCGCCTCCATCAACGCCAGGAAGGCTTGAGCGACCGCGCGACTCGATTTCTCTGAAAATAATGACAATAGCTTTAATTTATTCATTATCTCGAGTTTTTTTTAATGTAGTGAATATAATTTTATTTATGTGTGTGCGTGATCACACGGCGATGCATCAGCCGCCATTGAAATTCATAGTCACGTGACTCTATTTTGGCTAATATATGAAATGTTACTTAATCTATCCTAAGTTTGTATATTATATTTATTTGTACTATAATTTAATTGGCCTTGGATTATCCTTAGATCATAATACAGATGTAACAGGACATAATCATGTTGAATGATGACAGTACATCATCAGATCATAATACATCATACAAACATCAAGTAAGAAGCACTATTTATTACGGTTACTGTAGAAATGTCTCATTGTACTTGTTGCTAAATACATGTATGATTGAAGGGTATAAAAATGAAATACAGTACCAATTTTATTTTCGTAAAGTCTTGAGGACAGCAGCTCTATCAGGCACCGCACTTCGCCATGGAGAATGTCTACTACTCTGCACGGAGCGAACAGTGGGACAATCTCCGCGAAAGTCATGGTTGTTTCCACTAACAGCTGTCCCAGGGTATACTGTAATAAATATTTATGTATATTTTCCCGCATATATGTATAACTGTATACGACGTATCTGAATGTGGTAGAGCCCTTTGTTGTTCATTTCCGGCGACACCATCGCCGAACCTATCTTTTCCTAGGAACTGTCAAGTTTGTCTATTAATATATTGTCTGTGGTATCAAAATAAGTTAGCATACTGGGGCCATCTATTATAACAAGTTATAGTTGTCAAATAAATTATTCACTTGCCGCCAACCATCTCGAGTGTTTTAGTAGGAACAACAGTGTTAAGCGATGTTGTGTTCTGGTTTGAAGAGTAGTAAGAAAGACATACTTTGCAAGGCGTTCCAGCTTAGTCCTCAGGGGTATCGCCGCATCTAGGGCCTGACTTGAGCAGGGGGTTAATCTAATCTGGGGTTGATGGAAGATGTCAACGGGCGGCAGTAGCCATCTACCTTCAGATGGACTGCATGCTCGTCTATTACTCTTAAATTATTTTATTAATAAAAAACTAGATTTGTAAGAAAAGTTCAAATTTATACTCACATCACTTCGTATGTATCGTAATATAAGATTGTAGGATACAAACAGAGATGCAATGAAGGATGTTATGAGAATAATGATCATCTGAAAAAAATATATATTTATGTCCTTGCTCTGTCGTATTTTATATGATGTTATTTGTACAGTATAGAAGAGGTAAAATATATATATTTACAAAAAGTGTTAAGCGTTCCAACTTAATCAGGTGTAGCAACGCATTTCTGGTCAACCTAAAGTAGGACACAAATCTTATCTTAGGTTGATTACAAATGTCCAAGAGCGGTAGTAGTCACTTACCATTAGGTAGATTGCATTCTAGATTGTTACTTCATTTAATTTAAAACAAGTTATAAGTTCTAAGATCAATAAATCGAATCAAATAATAAAAATTTATCAAGTTTTCTCTAGATGGCGTTGCCTCCACGTAAAGTAATTTTAAAAACATCACAATATTTTGATCAACTTATAGCTACTTGCCTGCCATTTGATTGCTTCATATAATATATCAAACGTAATAATGATTCTATGGTAAAAATCCATCAGCTTCTTCATATCCATTGTCGATTTTTTAGTTTTGTTTGGGCAGATTAATCCATTTTGCACTATTTGTATGCCAGAACGATTACACAATGACTGCTTCATTAGGTGATTCATATAACGAAGCCGTGGAACCAGAAGATTTAATAAATGCCCAAAGAAATGCAGCTCGATTATACTTACGAGTAGGATTATTATTAATTCGATATAGTCGTTTTTAAACACATGGGCCAAGTACAGAAAAGTAATAAAACCAATCATAAAGCCCACAGTCAGACATATTTGCACGATACTCTTGATCACTTCTTTATTTTCCATACGGAAATCAGTTTCCTTATCGAATTTGATGAGACCAGAATAGAATTCACGTAATCTTTTCCTAAATGCAAATCCTAATATCGCGCACATACAGTATTGCCATAACTTTAATGCCCTTACAAATTCTCCCAATCCTCTTGAAAGATTGTTGTATGTTGAGTAAGCAATGAGGATATTTATTGATAAGGAATACGCAAGTGAAAGTGCAAAACAAACAGGCTTAAGTCTGCCGAAAACTGGTAATCGATTTATGCCGCAAATTAGTTCGAATACAATAATTATTTTGGATACAAGATCTAATTTAGATTCCTTTGTTGGGACGAAGGTGTTGACACGAACCGTTGGAGGCGACATTTTTGACACCTGTGCTCCTTTAGCTACCCTTATGACAACTGAATTTTCCCTTATAATTCATTACTTAATGGCAATGTATTGAAAATGAATTATGGGTTGTTTTTTGTCATAACACTGGTGAAGTGCAATCAAATTAATTGTTAATAACACTTCGATAGCAGGAGTGTTTTTAGTGTGTATTGTATGTGTTCGTAAATATTAATGTAGTTGGGTTATCATGTTTCTTTGTTAATACATTTTATTATAGGGAAAATATTCGGTATTGGAAAATTATTTTTACGTATTGTATTTATAAGGAAATAGAGTCCTAAATGGTTATTATTTTTCATTTTTCATAAGGAAATGTTTGTCTGATTATTTGGCAAAGGAGCGAAAATACTGGTTTTGATTGCATACTGATTGAATCGGACAAGCGTACATATGCAATCAATAATATATATTTGTCAGCGTGGCATTTTTATTTGATTACTTTGTAAATTGATTATCCATTTGATTGAAGTTTTTTCTACAAGTTAGTACCAGTTTTATGTACAATAATATTAAACCTTAATAATCATTAATAATCATTGTCTAGAAGATATACTTTCAAATTTCATAATCGATTATATAATTAAAGTAATTGTTTGTCGCTTCGCCTACGCTACGACAGGTGACCTTCACCTACTGGATAATTGAATTAATATTATTCTTTGGAAACAGGATATTATTCTGGTATATAGTAAGCACAAAGTTAGTATAATATGTACTTGCGTAAATTGAGTCGCTCATGTATAGTGAGTTGACCAGCAATATGGAGATAAAAGTGACTTTTTCGTGTATGTAATTAATTAAATAATCACAACAAATTAAATGTTGTTTCTGAGACAGACCTAACCAAGAAAATTGTTTTTTTTTTTTATATAATATAAGAGTAGCAGACGAGCATGCAGTCCACCTGATGCTAAGTGGCTACTGCCGCCCATGGACATCTGTAATCAAACCCATATAGGATTAGATATTCCTACCTGAGGTCGACCACAGATGCGCCGCTACCCCTGAGGACTAAGCTGGAACGCCTCGGAAAAGTCTGTCTCCCTTACCACAAACCCTTCAAACCGGAACACAGCAGCGCCTAACTCTGCTGTTATTAGGTAGAAATAGGTGTGGCGGTGGTGCCGCCGGAGTCGAACCACAAAGGGTTCTACCACCTATTTGGATGTTTAACTGGAATTATAAAACCTTGAAAGTGCATATAGTACACATGAAATTATAAAATAATTTAGTATTTTTTAAGTAAATATTATCTCCTAATCCAACTACTAAAAAGTCAGTGATATTACAAATATACTTACCTTCAGTGTTAAAAAGGAGTAAAACCTACTTAAAATACTTTAAACCTGATCAAAGCCATAAGAAAAAGGCAGTCAATAACATAATTGTTTACAAGGTAATAACGCTTTGTGCTACATCAATATGCGAAGGAACTCCGGGCACTTGAATGTAAATTCAAGGAAACAATTTTATGAGTCTCGGAATAAAAATAAGAACAAGATTGGTGGGTGCTTATGGAGCGGGCGGCTGCCTGCGACCAGTCCTTTACAGAAATACGAGGGCAATTTGAATGTAATGACAGGCATACACTGTTACAGCTTTACTCTAATGGAGCTTGCGAAAGCGTACAAATAAGAAATTGTTTCTGATGGAGATTTTAAGTACATTCGGATTAAATTTACTAGAAATTAATTGTCATTTGTTTTTAGGGCGAAGGAAAACATCGTGAGGAAGCTTATATTCCCACTTTTTTAAATTTTAAATAAACAATGTATGAAGTCTACCGATTCGCAGTTGTCAGCGTGGTGGACTATAGGCTTAAACTTCCTTTAGCCTGAGAAGAAACCTTTGCCTCATAATGGGCCAATAATAGGATGATACTTAAAAAGGTAAAATTAACTTGCTATGTATATTTTGTAACATTCTTAGTCCATCTTCATTAATGAATTTCTTAGAATCAGTCTCGGATTAAAAGTAAGAACAAGATTGGTGTGTGCTTATGGAGCGGGCGGCGGCCTGCGACCAGTCCTTTACAGAAATACGAGGGCAATTTGAATGTAATGACAGGCATACACTGTTACAGCTTTACTCTAATGGAGCTTGCGAAAGCGTACAAATAAGAAATTGTTTTCAGGTCGAGTTTTCTGCGTCATTCAGATTTAATTTGACTATACAATAAAATATCACTTTAGTAACAATGATTAGGGTATGAAATTCGGTCCTTCAATCTAGTGGTCCGAGGTTCGAATTCCAAGCGAGCGGCTGTGATTTTTCGAAGTTATGTACACCTAAGATAAGATAAGATAAAATACTCCTTATTGCACACTTACAGTTGAAGTTTAACTATAAGCAATATACATAACAGGTCAAGCAGTATGCAATAGGCGATCTTATCGCTAAGTAGCGATCTCTTCCAGACAACCCATGCATGAAAAAGAAAAGCGAGACCAGCGAAGAAAAATAACTAATTAATAGCCCTATTTGTATTATTAACACGTTCTGAAGTTTAACCAATGTTTCATTAATTAAGCACGTGACAGCAGGAGCTATGATTTCACAAAGACCACACAAATATGACACAAAATAAAGCGTTGTAGCGTTAAAAATAACGCGGCTAAAGTGGCTACTTTATAACGTCACGTTAACTGCGGTGGATCCCGCCCATATGCCTTTTGAGCTTAATGTAGGCTTAGGCGGCTAATGCGCTATACCCTATCATGTCTCGTACAAAGCCCCCGTCAGAGTTATGAAGTACTCAACCGCCATTTATGATATCGTTTGTAGAAGGCAAAATTTTTGTCATCAATTGCACGATTTTGTCTTCAATTTTTTTTACAAAGCACTCAGTTTCTTATTATTTAAAGTTAGTCGAATTTTATTCTTCATGGCTTCTCTTTGTCTTTAAAAATATTTCAGCTACGTTTATATCTGTATAGTTCTTTGGAGGCACCACCCTTGTTTCTATTTTTATCGCATTACTGAATTGTTAAGCGCTGCTTTTTTTATTTGAAGGATGTAGTAACAAAAATATTACTTAGACGTTCCAACTTAGTTTTCAGTGGTAGCAACGCATCTGTGGCCTACATCAGTTAGTCAGGTACTCATACTATCTGGGGTTACTTATAGTTGCTACTTACCATTAGGTGAAATGCGTACTCATATACTACTTAATAATAATAAGCCATTCGCTAACATAAAAATGATACGTTAATCGTGACAGAATCCCTACTAATCCTATTACGTATAACGCAGGTTTAGTACGTTAATGCGCGAAATCCCTTATCATAAACGCCTCGATCGATTCCCGTGTTGATAACACCGTTGGTAAAATGCACCGTCAAAATTCCACATTAACATATTGCTTTAATTTTGCTCATTTTAAGCCCTTGAGCGCAAGCAAAAGACCGTGGCTTTACAAATATAATGCCGGAATAATATTAACAAGTCATCAATTTATTCCATGTTTGTTGTTCGACGGTACTGTTGTTTGTCAATTTTAATCGACTAATGGACTCCATCATAATTTTATTACTCGAAAAATATTATATTTCCTGTATACATGAAACAAAACTATGACGGATAAGAGTCTTATAGGCGTAAGCGGCGCTGTCCCTGTAGTTCCGGGACTAGAATAGGGCTACGGTATCTCCTGCCTGTCGTAAGAGGCGACTAAAAGGGGGCTTCCGGGGTTGCGGGCGGCAAGAGTAGGAGCTCAAACCGCCCAGCCAGCGGCCCCGGGAAGGACGACGGTATGTAGTGGTCGCATACCGTCGTATACACCAGATGGTGTGGCGAGCGTCAAGCTCACCTGGGCGGAGCCCGACGGGGCAACGCGCTAAGAGGACTCCGGTTGCGTTCCTTTGGAGATCCCGGAGCCCTCAACGCAGCGCAGAGGACGGCCACCGGGGGGGTTTTAGTGCGGTACAAATCCCAGATAACTCGGCGTCGCTCCCACGTTGTCGGGTACCTTTTGAAGGTTTCCCCCTCGACAAAAAAAAAAGGCGTAAGCGGCGTGTGTACAAGTATAGGTCTATGGCACGGTAGCTATTAAACAGATGAGTCGAATAATTGCGCTTTTATTAACATTAGTTCTCTATTCTAATTATTGCTTAATAACAAGAATACACTTAAAGATGTCCAAGATTAATATTAAAAAAATAATTTATTATTTCATGAACTACAGGGACAAACAAGCTTTAAACTGTGACTGTCAGACCACGACCGATCCCAGGCATGTTCACCTTGCCTGGCGAGAAATCTCCCTTTGCAAAAATATCTATCAATCTCGTAAGTCTTTTCGAGTGCTGTAATTCCACACTACAGTTCTCGAAATATGAATAAACCCCTTTCACACTCAACACGTTTTGTTCGTAGCTTCAAAACAACCACGAAAATCTAGAAGCTTTTGTTGCGAATGACAGAGCAGCGTCCGTCTGCGACGTAACCTCATTGTGGGGTTTTAATGAGAGCAGGCTCCCTTTGAATACTTTGCGTTCAGATATTTGTTAGTGGTTAACAATACGTTGAATAATTCATAGTTTTTATTTTGTTGTAATTAAATTAGTATGTACCACTGTATCCACTTAATGTAAAAGTACAAGCTGTTTCGATGGTCGTGTCCATATTATCTGTCATATGTACGCATATAATAGTAATGCAGTGTTGTTTAAAAGGTAATGCATGTGGCGTGGTTCAATTTTGCATTTAGGGGCTGTGGTCTGGTATTTATTGTATAAAGTCAATAATAGATGTTCGTGGGATGCACTGGTCACTTTGGTGGATTATATGCCTCTTTACTTCTTCTATCCTTTGTTATTACATTTTATTCGTACATAAAGAATGATCCAGAGCTAATAATCAAGTTATGTTGATATACAGATTAATTTAATTAATGGTTATTAAATAACAGTTGCGTGTACTACGTTAAAAGTCACATATCCGACACCGCAAGGCATAAATAAACATTTGTACAGTACCCTTACCATGAGTTTTTATGTTTTGACAAATATGACTGTTTTGGTATTTGTTTACATATTTGCCCATACAAATTCCAATCAGCGCCCCTAGCGGATTGAATCAGAACTATAATGTCAGTAACGTAACATTAAATGTCTAAATTGACAAAATGGCGCTTTATGTTTTGTCTCTCTTTTTTGCGAACATGTGAGGCAGATAAAAAGACTTGAACACTAACTTATTGTTACGTTTACTTCGAATACTGAGTCTACTGAAGCAAACGGAACAGAATAATGGATTGAGTAAACGTAATCTAAAATTGTGGGATGTTTTGAAAACTCATGGTAAGGGAACAGAGCACGAAACAACGAGCGAGCATGACACAGGATATGACATAGTTTTAGATTAAAATGAGGCAACAGATAGCGCTGTGCCGTTCATGGATGACTAGGTATAGTATGTTTTCATTCACGAAGAAAACAAGTGGGGCCTGATTTACTATAATTATGAGATTCCATGCTAATAACGCGTTAAGTCATAACTTGTTCAATACTACAATTCAACGCCACAAAAAGAAGAGCTCATAAGACCTTTCTTCGAAAAACCAGATCGAACTGGATTTAAAATAACGGTCACTCACTTTTCACTTAATATTCTTCGTTAACAACTTGTCATAATATTCAACTAAAATTCAAAACATGCAGATAATGCGCATGCATTATAATTATTGGTTTCGAATATAGAATATCATTCTACATAGAAAATAGCGTAAATTCTCACTGCTTGCATAAAATGCATATTGATTAATAAAAAAACACGTGAATGTCTTAAATTTAAGTCAAATATTTTATAATATATATTTTTACGGTATTTTTAAGCAAATAACTAAGTTAATAATACATTTTAATTATTATTACGTAATTGCCCCCATATTTTTAAAGGCAACCTTCAAAATCCGTATCAATTTATTTACAACTAACTATAAAATATGAACATAGAAATCAAGCAGGTAAGGTTATGTGGTAAGGACCGTGTTACGGGCCTGTCATAGTGAAACAGCTCCCTGTTTTTTCTGTTATTCATGAGCTTAGAGCTCATTGTGTTTTATCTGCATAAATGTGAACTGCAGTTACTATCGCGACCGAAGCTGTGAAAGGAACTCTTAATGTAATATATCCATAAATATTATAACGATAAAACTATGTTTCGATTAAACCCCCAAATATAAAATCATGTAGGTTAGGTAAGGTTTTAAAATAACGCGACCGACTGTGTTACGTGTCTGTCATAGCGAAACAGTCCCCTGATTTTTCTGTTATTCATGCGCTTAGAGCTCATTGTGTTTTATCTGCATAAATGTGAACTGCTGCTACTGTCGCGAAGCTGTGAAAGAAACTCTTATCTCACCAACGTTTTCATTTCAAGTCCATTGACTCTGTTGCCCTTTTACTAAAAATCCTTTTGTGGCGCATTGACGGAGAATAGTTTACTTGTAGAATTGAATTCTGAAAGAATTGTATTGTGTCTCTTATGTATAATAGTATGTTCAGATTGTTTATTTTTATCACTCCATGTAGAAGCTTAGCGTCTTAGATATATTACCGAGTACTATTTCAAGAGAAGTATATTGCTATTTGGTAGGTATATAATACTGTGGATGCCGGCTGGCTTACATATCCATGACCATTTTAATTCAGATAGAATCCTACTATTAATTGGTTTTTGTTAACGAGGAGGAAACCTTCATAAGGTACCGGTGCCGTGGGAGCGACACAGGGTTATGTGGGACTCTTACCGCACTAAACCCACTCGGAGGCCGCCCTCGGCGCTACGTAGAGGACTCCGGTATCTCCAACGGAACGCAACCGGAGTCCGCTCCGCCCAGCTGAGATTGACGCTCGCCACACCGTCTGGTGTGCACGACGGTATGCGACCACACATACCACCGTCCTTCCCGGGGTTGCTGGCCGAGCGGTTTGGGCTCCCACTCTTGCCGCCCACAACCCCGGAAGCCCCCTTTTAGTCGCCTCTTACGACAGGCAGGGGATAGCGTAGCCCTATTCTGGTCCCGGAACTACAGGGACAAATCACCAAGTAGCCTGCATGCGTGTTCACTGCAATTTTATAAAAAAATCCATTGTGACACAACTGTTAAATCCTTCCCTTGTTTTATGTTTATGATACAAATTTACAAATACACCGAACAACTTAGAACGTACGGGGGCAACAAACATATCATCATTAATCACAAACATTGTAGACGGGGACAGATAATGCAGAATCGGAAATATCGCCGGACAATAGACCGTGTTGTGCTTCAAATTTGATTAATGGGCCCACAAAACGGGTCCTTTCGTGAAAAATTTGACGCGAAATATTGTTGAGCGAGCTACAATTGCGTTTGTTCAATTTGACATTGTTTGTTAACCATTTAATATATGGTTTGTTTGTCTTAGAATAAATCGGCTTATAAATTCCTGAAATAAATCTACGTAATCGTAAATCGATTGGCAACACTATACATATGCTCCACTCACTGATCTGTATTGTACCTAGATCTCATCTATGGACCTAGATCATCTATGGTTTCATTGCTACAATAGATACAAAACTTACTGGAAATATTTACTTAGAAGTTGTGCGAAATTAATATCTGATACGCTTTTTTTTTTTTATAATATAAGAGTAGCAGACGAGCATGCAGTCCACCTGATGGTAAGTGGCTACTGCCGCCCATGGACATCTATAATAAACCCCAGATAGGATTAGATATTCCTACATGAGGTCGGCCACAGATGCGCCGCTACCCCTGAGGACTAAGCTGGAATGCCTCGGAAAAGTCTTTCTCCCTTACCACACCCTTCAAACCGGAACACAGCAGCACCTAACACTGCAGTTATTAGGTAGAAATAGGTGTGGCGGTGGTGCCGCCGGAGTCGAACCACAAAGGGTTCTACCACCTTCAAGGTTCTACAACCTTACAATCCTTACTAATATTATAAATCTGAAAGTAACTCTGTCTGTCTGTCTGTCTGTCTGGTTGTCTTTTCTTCACGCCTAAACCACTGAACCGATTTTAATGAAATTTTGTACAAAGATAGTCTGAGACCCGAGAAAGGACATAGGATAGTTTTTATCCCGGAAGTCCCACGGGAAGTAGGGATGGCGATCTAAGATCGATTAATTGGAGAATCGATCTTTTGAACCAAAAACATCGATTATTTTAATCAATATTAGTAAGAATTGAATCGTAAACTATGCATTTGATCAAGTGATGATCTTTAGCAAAGTTGTTGTCCATGAGCCCACGAAGGTTTCAGAGTTGGTACGACCAATTTTCGCCAGATGGCGCCACTGCCATTCCAATAAAGGTATGAATTTTTAGTTTTATGTATGTTAGTATGTCATGTTATTTTCTTTTAAACGCGGGCGAAGCCGCGGGTAAAAACTAGTATCCTTATATGCTGATGTTTACAAAATTACTGGTCACTCGATTAGGCGTCTCGGTTTGAATCCCAGGCACCTCTGATTTTTCGCCTTAACGATAAAAGAAAACAATATGAGGAAACCTGTGAGAGTACAAGACATAAAATAGTTCAAATGATTTGTGAAATTAAACATTTCACACTAGACTATGGTGGTTAGGGTCTAAGCCTCTGCTCAGCTGTGGGTTGTGTGTGTGTGGTTTATAACATTTGTACATTAAAACAGGTCCCACAACGTATAACAATAATAATCCTATCCTATATAAATATGTGTGAGAATATCAAGGCTATAAAATATCAATAAATAATTTATCACACCACCAACAAAATAAACATAATGACGTTAGTATATCTCTTAGCGTTGCGATGCGGACATGACGATTTTATGAGCAGACCATCTGCACAGAATGGCACAAGTTTCAGTACACAGCGGTAAGGAAATATATTATCCTTTTCGTAACATTTTATTAGCAGCAAAATTATTACAGGGAAACCCTTTTCTGGAGATGTTGCTCTTTGGCTAGATTTTATTTGTTATTTTATTCTTCTTAGTATAAAGGGTGTAATAGGTATTATTTTGGGATAGATCTGTTTAATAAAACTTTTTCAAATATTTCTCCGTTATATTTTGTGCTTGATTTTGTAATAACATTTAAAAGTGGTAGAATCCCTTGTTGGTTAATCTCTGGAGGCACTAGCGTCACACCTATTATTGTTTAATAACAGCAGTGTTCTTATCGTGTGGAGATATAATTATCCGAGGTGTTCCGAGGTTACTTACTCCTTTCAATAACGCATCTGTGAACGAGTACTTCAGGAGCCATGGGTAGCAGTTGCCACTTACCACTTAGGAGGTTTTTTCGTATTTCTGTCATATAAAACTATCAATATTTATAATAATTACTTATTCTAAAATGAACACAACTGATTAATGCGTTCAATTACCTCATTTATTGAAATTAATTATTTATGTTGTTTGCTTGTATCTGTGTACAGAAGATATAAAATACATGAAGAGGGTTGAGCAAAGATCTCAAAACGTACCCGCCACTACTATGTAAAGAGAGCGTAAAGGGAAAGGGATCGCCCTGAGTGATTAAGATAAAACTGTAAGGGTTTTTATACGAGACCTATTTAGGCAGGTAGTAATTATTCTATGTGCTTATAAATTATATGTTACTTCATCATCATTAACCCATTATTGTCCCACTGCTGGGCACGGGTCTCCTCTCAGAATGGGAAGGATTAGGCCATAGTCCACCGCGCTGGCCAAGTGCGTGTTGGTAGACTTCACATATGTTTTTTTTTTATAATTCTCTCAGGTATATGATAATCTTATCTACCTCATGAAGTGATAGTTAATTTCTAATACGCACATAACTTTGATAAATTAGTTGCACGCCTGAGATTTGATACTCGGAACATTCAGAGGCAGAGTTTCTTAACCACTAGGCTGTTTATAGATAAAACTTTGAAAAATATAAGTTAAGGTAGGTAACATTTGTGTACATTTTTTCTCACTTTTCACATACCTAAATAGATAGACTTATTACGGAAAATAAAATGCAAGCAAAAGATTTTCCTGTTCAAGAAGATCATGACTATGGCGTGTATATTAGTCGATATATACATACCTAGTATATAATTATACCTATATTCTGGCACCCTTGAAGCCTAATTCGAGATACGCATCTGAGACCGACGTATGTTAGTTACGACTTGAGTCGTAATTGTGTTATACTTGGATTATAACTATGCTAGGTTCATAGACTATAGCGATCATCTCACATCAAATAGAATTATGCTGGCATGTTATTTTCGTATAAGGTTGATATTTGTAGCGAAGAAACGAGCAGAATACTGGATGATAAGTGGTCACTGCCGCCATGGACATGCAACTATGTAACTCCATACAGAACGGTGGTTTTACCAGAAGCGGATTACAGTTACCACTACTGAGGACTCAGATGGTCGCTATATATGTAAGTCAGCATGTATCCATACCCTTTCATCGAAACAAAAACAACTGCTTCACGCTACAAATATGTGTGACGCAGTTTGTCCACTGCAACCGTCACCGAGCCGATACCGATAATTAATGACTGCGCCGAAGTAGCGTACATACATTTACTATAGCAGCTTGTCCACCGCACGTCCGGAACCCGAGCACCGTCATCCCGGCCGCCGATATTTCGAGTAGATCGGCGTGACCGCTAGATCGGCACCGAGTTTTTGTCGGGCCTATGTGCCGGCAATATAAAACACGTCGGAACTTGTCCATACACTGTCGTCACACACCGATATCGATCGAACAAAGCAAACCGCCGATATCGGTCGCGGTCAATGACATTTTATACTAGACACGTTATACGCCCACTAACTTAAGAGAAAACTTGAGCGAAACTGCTTTGATAGCACACATGCACGTTTTTTAATTTACTTACCTTTAACTACATAGACAAATGTTCTATAAGGGACAGAGCTATTAGAACAATGTGATAAAAAAAGACAACTAGTGTTTGACCTTGCGTTTCAAGTGTACGCAAACGTAAATATTGACCATGGAATATAGTGACCAATGATTACTTCAGTCAAAACGGGACATCGATTTTTTTTATGTCAAATACTTTTTACTTGAAAAAATATAGTTTAAAATAATAAAAAACACGCTTTTATGATCAAATTAACTAAAAAGTAGAAAATAATTTTCAATATAAGGATCATTTAAGGAACAGTAAATAGTATAATTGTGCAAAAAATGTGGGGCGCTTTATGAAAACTGATAAATGGAGCACCCCAAGTTTTTTTTTCACAATTATACTATTTACTGTTACTTAATTGACAATGGCAACGGTTCATTTCGGAGACAACGGCACGAAGCATCGAAAAAAGGGACTGTCCCGTAAAAACGGGACGTATGGTGGCTTTCCCATTGATCCGCATGCTTGTCAAAGACAAAGAAATATTTAGTATGTCGTTTACGTAGAAATGTTATAGTACAGTTTAACTAAATAAATTATTATTACCTATATATATAAAAGCGAAAAGATACTCACGTTCAAAACGTATTAATCAAGGTTTTGACTAAACTACTGAAGCTACAATCATGAAATTTGAAATATAATTTCATTTTATAATGTAGATGCGCACTAAGAACGGATTTTTTGATATTCCACCGTTAAGGGGGTTGAATGGGGGTTGAATGTTAGTATGAAAGTCCGTCAGTTTTCAAGCAAACTGGATGAAAATTGGTATTTAGATTTCTGATTTAAAGTAATAAAAATCTAATCTAAGGGTTTTTCCAAAATCAACCCTAAAGGTGGTTAAATAGGGGTTGACAGCTTATTTTAAATTTTGCCATTTTGAAAGCCAGCACTATGAAAGTTAGCCATTGCTTTACTGGTTAGATATAACAGAACTTTAGTTCTACTGTTTTTGGAAAATCAACCCCTATGTGGGTTAAATAGGGGTTGTAAGTTTGTATGGAATTCCCCCAGTTTTGATGAATTTTCTATGAAATTTGGTATTTAGGTTTTCGATAGAAAATAATTAAACACCTATTTCACCATTTTTGGAAAATCAACCCTTAAGTTGGTAAAATAAGGGTTGACAGCTTATTTTAAAATTTACCAATTTGAAAGCCAGCACTATGAGAGTTAGCCATTGCTCTACTGGTTAGATATAGTGGAACTTTAATTCTACTGTTTATGGAAAATCAACCCTTATGTGGGTTAAATAAGGGTTGTAAGTTTGTATGAAAATCCCCCAGTTTTGATCTAATCTCTATGAAAGTCTGTATTTAGATTTTTGGTAGAAAATAATTAAACACCTGTTTCATTGTTTTTGGAAAATCAACCCTTAAGTTGGTAAAATTGGGGTGGACAGCTTATTTTAAAATTTGCCAATTTGAAAGCCAGCACTACGAAACTTAGTCATTGCCTTACTGATTAGATATAGTAGAACTTTAATTCTACCGTTTGTGGAAAATCAACCCTTAATTGGGTTAAATAAGGGTTGTAAGTTTGTATGAAAGTCCCCCAGTTTTGATGTAAACTATATGAAAATCGGGATTTGGGTTTTCGATGGAAAATAATTAATCACCTATTTCAACCCTTATTTGGTAAAATAAGGGTTGACAGCTTATTTTAAAATTTGCCAATTTGGAAGCCAGCACTATGAAAGCTAGCCATTGCCTCACTGGTTAGATATAGCGAAACTTTAATTCTGTCGTTTTTGGAAAATCAACCCTTATTTGGGTTAAATGAGGGTTGTAAGTTTGTATGAAAGTCCCCCAGTTTTAATGTAAACTGTACGAAAATCGGCATTTGGGTTTTCGATAGAAAATAATTAATCATCTATTTCATTGTTTTTGGAAAATCATCGCTTAAGTCGTTAAATTGGGGTTGGAATTTTATTTCAAAACCCGTTAATTCGGAAGCAAGGACTATAAAAATTTGCATTTGGCTTTCCTGTTGGAAATAATAGAATTTTTTTAACACCATTAATGGAAAATCTACCCTTAAGAGAGTAAAATAGGGGTTGAAAGTTTGTGGGGAAGTCCGCAGATTTTGAAACAAAGTCTATGAAAATTGGTATTCAGCTTTCTGATTGAAAATAATAGAACACCTACTTTACCGTTTTTGGAAAATCAACCCTTAAGTTCGATTAATAAGGAATAGAACTTTATTTTAAAATCCGTTATTTTGGAAAAGAGGATTGTAAAAATAGCATTTAGCCTTCTGGTTCGAAATAATAGAGCTTTTTAACACTTTTTATGGAATATCTACCCTTTAGAAGGTAAAATAGGGGTAGAAACTTCGTTTAGAAGTCCGCAGATTTTGAAGCAAAGTCTATGAAAGTTGGTGTTTTGCTTTCTGGTTGTAAATAATATATCACTTATTTTCCATTTTTTGAAAATCATCCCTTAAGGTCGTTAAATAGGGGTTGGAACTTTATTTTATAATCTGTTAATTTGGAAGCAACCACTATGAAAAATTATCATGGGAGTCAATGAAGCATCTGAGTCACCGTTTTTTTAGATCACATTTAGATTCACATTAGAGCCTTTCTGTTTACACATCTGTTTCAGCATTTTTAGCAACTCAACAATCAACCCCATTAGGTTACTATAAGTAAAGAAAGTTTCTTTAAAAACCGTTATTGAAGTTACTTCCTTTGGCGTGTCTGGAAAAAGAACAGAGTGCAGAGAAGTTTAGTATAGGGCGTAATTCCACGGGCCGTTGTAACATATATTTTTAACATGGGAAAGAATTGCGCGTGCTGAAGTGCAGAACAGTGGTTTTTTAGGGTTCCGTACGTAAAGGATAAAAACGGAACCCTATTACTAAGACTTCGCTGTCTGTCCGTCATTCGTGTGTCACTATCTGTGGGGCTCTATCTCTGGAACCGTAATAGAAAGACATTTGAAATTCTTACAGAAGATGCATAACGGTGGCCGCTATAACAACAAATACTAAAAATAAAAAAGTTGAAAACGAAAAGGGGTCCCCATACAACAAACTGCTATTCGATATTTTTCCAACTAACTTTTAAACCGTTAGAGGTAGACAGTCCAAATTTTCACAATGTGTGTACTTTAATGGCTGCTGCAATATTAAATACTAGAAATTAAAAAAAAAAAAATTTTGGTTGTACGGAACCCTCCAGGTGCGGGTTTGACTTGCACTTGGCCAATTATTAGTAACGCGCAGACCCGCGGGCCACAAGGGAAAGTCGCGGGCCACACACCACCCGTAGGTGTCGGGTTGCCGACCGCTGGTGTAGAATATTCTTTCTTTCAGAAATTTGCTGATAAAGTATTTATTGATTCATATGTACATAGGAATGTTTTTGAAATTCTACTAAGGAGGTAAAAGAAGTGTTGTTATATGTATGTTTACGGGAATCTTTTAGGTTCGAAGTTAGAAACGTGAAATTTCAGATAACGTCTATTCAGACACATACACGACAACGTGGACGGATCCAAATTTCTTATATGATAATGCGTAAGTTTATTCAAATTGGGCTACATTTTGGTATACTGATCGGGTACATCGCAACTACTTTGGACACACTGCATGCCAACATTTTGTCCTGCCGTGGGGTATGGTTGTGGTTATGCGTGGATTAGTGATGGTTATGTGGTAGACACATAGACCTTGGATTAAAATTTTGGACTAGAACAGGGCTACAGTATCCCCTGCCTGTCGTACGAGACTAAAGGGGGACTTCTGGAGTTGCGGGCGGCAAGAATGGGAGCTCTAACCGCCCAGCCAGAGACCCTGGAAAGAACCACTGTATGTAAGGCGCCATATAACATGGACGGTTCCTATGGAATAGTGTAAATAACAATAATTGTATCCTACATGAAACTTATATTTTAAAGAAAGTTTCATTACAGTCCACTAATTAGAGTTTTAGTGTATGTTAGAAAACTTGACCAATTTAGGTACACAGTGACGAAAAAAAAAGCTTTTATTGTTTAAATATTAATGCTACTTGATCGTTAAAATTGTTAAAGGTACAAATTTACTATTACAGGTATTTGTATGTCATTTTTTACGCGGGCGAAGCCGCGGGTTCTGCTAGTATAAAAATATAATTTGAAAGAATGTATCTATACAGATGTATCGACTGGTTTCAAATATACGATTTAAAAATTGTTTATATTTATTATCATAGATTAGTAAATATTACTCACTCCTAACAAGAAAATGTACCCAGTTTTGAGAATTGAAATAGTTGCGTAAAAAAGTTTTGCCACGTCTCCGTGCTAAAATGTCTCTAAAATATTTGAAATAATTATTTATTTATTATGTAAATTACGCAGTATTAGTTATTTATTCGTAAATTTTCTCTAAAAATGTCTTTATTTGACAAGAATTCAAAAAATAACTTACTATTAAGCCGTTTCTGGCTTATTTCAATTTCAAGGCGGCGAAGTATCTTTACTAATCTATGTTTATTATTATCAGTTTTATTTTACACACGACCAATAATTGCAAAGTTGTGTAAATTTTATAAATGTACTAGCTGACCTAGCAAACATTGTTGCCATATAAATAAAAAAAAATGTTAAGGGTGAACAACCCTTATCACTTAAGAGATATGAAAAATAGATAGTAGCCAATTCTCAGACTTACTGAATATGCATATAAATTTTGGTGAAAATCAATAAAGCCGTTTCGCAGGAGTAGGTACAGTAACTAACATTGTGACATGAGAATTTTATATATAAGATTCTAATTTTACCGTGGTTTTTTTGAGGATTAATTTCTGGCTATACAAAGATTGTTTATTAAATTATGTTTAGGTTAAGGAAGAAATACGACCTTAATGATTGAAATATTTATTCAATTAAAGAAATTTTAAAATACCGTATACTATCCTATATAAATTTTATGGTAATATTTTTTATTATTTACCACAGGTATCGAAGGAAATTTAAAGATTAGGATACAGAATTTCCCATATATCGATTTTATTTTATTAAAATAAACCATAAAATGTTATATTTTGACTAAAAACACACTAATATAAAAATTAAGCAGTGGGATCTTAAACTATAACATACGACATATGAACATCGTCAGATTCAATAAAATGTCACTTCTGTTCTGTTGATCTATGACCATGCATTTTGCGTCTTTATCACTTTCATTGACAAAAACATACTTTGTCTCTTTCTGGTTACTCACGTAATCATGGCGGATCGAACACGAAAAATAAACAAAATTTAATAATTTCTCTTCATTTACGTGTGATAGGTGATTCCATGAAGTTTGTTTCTTTTTCGAACATAATTTTTGCATTTACGCATTGCACAAGAAGGCATTTTGAGGCTTTAAATTCAAAATAATGACGTTTAACGTGTTCAGTGACATTCGTGTGTATTACTACGCCGCGCGAGAGCGACTGGACTTGGCTGGAGTCGTTTTACACCACTTGCCGTATTTTGTATGTTTCAAGTTTTGCCCGCTTGTGGCGGATCTTTAGTTATAGATCAATGGTCGCGGTAGACAAACTATCGCCGTCACGAAATATTAAAATCGGCCCGAAATAAATCTCGTTCTCGGTATCGGCTCGGTGACGATCCAGTGGACAATCTACTTGGCTACCTTGCCGGACGAACAATATTGGTACTACCACCTTTCACACAATTAAACAGAGTGCCTATTAAACTTTCTAGTTCTTTTACTTATTCCTTAGTTGCATTACATACACTTCAATGCCTACGGTAAAATATAAATACGAACTTCACCAAACAAAAGCACAATACAAAACCTATCCCAGCTTTCCGAAACTTCCATCAACTACGTAAACGGTTGCATTCAGAGGACTTCCTCTGCTCACGAAATCGGTTCACTTAATATTTCAATAACAACTTGGGATATCTGGCTTACAGATTTGGCAGCGCTGTCAAATGTTTCAGCCAGATATTTTATAAGTATAAAAATATTATCGTTTGTTCGGTAAAGTTCTAGTGATATTGCGAAACATTTGTTAAAAGTGTGTTTGAAATTAATGTAATAAGTTTTTCTTACATTTAAAATTACTCATAAAGAATTCCAATCTAAGACAACGTCCTAGTATAGTAAAAATGAGCTTTACCTGCGACCTCGTTGGAGTGGATTCAGATTATAACGTTAATTTATAAACTCATCGAGCACACCGATAAACTAAAACTCTGCTGAAATGACATCTGAAGTTTCTTATTCTATGTATACTCTATTGCCAGAAGAAAGGAAACAACAAACAACAATATATTTATCTTATTGTTCAGTTAATTGTAACAGTATACGCCAGGTCCCGATCGGATCAGTCCCGGACAGTACCCTTACCATGAGTTTTTACGTTTTGACAAGTATGGCTGTTTTGGTATTTGTTTACATATTGGTCCATTCAAATTCCAAGTTCTGATATAATCCGCTAGGGGCGCTGATTGGAAATTGTATGGGCAAATATGTAAACAAATACCAAAACAGTCATATTTGTCAAAACGTAAAAACTCATGGTCTCTTACCATGTTTTCTACAGTTCCCAAATCATACGGAGCCAACGCCCGCTCCGTGTACCCGCGTCACTTTCAACGGTCGCCCTAAACTAATTATTTTTATGCAAATTATTGTAACTATTATTGTTATAGCTTAAACTGTGCACATAAAATTTAATTAGCATTACCAACAACTTGGAACTCAGGCGCTTATACGCTTAATACTCCCGAACTTTGAAAGTTCATACATTTATGACTAAAACTGGTTCCATTCGATCTAACAGTTCTATGAATAATGCCATAAAGTGATTATTTACGTCTTAGATTCGGAAATCGGCTATATGGGAACGATTTTAGTGCAAGGGTTTACGAGTGGAATTAGAGCGCCGACTTCGGTTTACGACCTCGGGTTCTTCGTTAAGCGTTACAGTTAAGAGTTAGTGCTTCCTGGTCAGTTCATTGATTTGCCATTATGGGTCACTATTTGATTTGGAATCGATTAACCAGAGATTAAGAATGGACTGTTTATATTTATGTGAGTTTAAAGGAATGAAGTTCCTCACCGGTTTGCAATAGGAGTTAAGTGGGAAAAATCATCACATTAAATTGAGGCCTTATGCGACTTTGACACATTATCTCTCACAATATTTCTCTATTATATTATACATACGTGCGTGTATGCGTGTGCGTATCGCGATTTGAGTAGATGAGCATCGTGCGCCTCTGGTTGTATAACCTCTATACAGAACAAGCGGTTTTGATAAAATCTGTTTGTTGCATATTTTGTTTAATTATACGTGAATGTATATAAACTCCTTTGCAAAAAAAACGGGCACCTTACACACACACTTTACCTTAGCTTTTCTATGGGTAAATATTATTATATTTTTAGTATGTCATTAGCTTGGATGACTAGAAATTTCTTATTATCAATGAGAATCTAGTTTTTTAACACTTTTATCCTGGTATCGGTGTTTTAGTCAATGTAAACAGAGAGCCGTGTTAAAATGGACATTTTTATGGGTATAATGAAATTAAGACTACGAGTATTTTTATGGTATTTTAATAAAAGAGACATTAAAAAATAAAAATTAATAACGAGTATGACCTCCTCTTGCAGCGATTACGGCATGTAATCGTCTTGGCATGCTTCCCACCAGGCTTTTGATGGTGTCCTGTGGAATGTGTTCCCACTCAGTCGAGATTACACGTTTAAGCTCTCTGATGTTTTGTGGAGGTGGTTGGACAGATCGTACTCGCCTTTTTAGGAGGTCCCAAACATGCTCAATGGGGTTAAGGTCGGGGCTCCGCGCTGGCCAATCCAAACGACGAATACCGACCTCTTGCATATAAGCATCTACGTCGCCAGAACGGTGGGCCCGAGCATTATCGTCCATGTAAATGGCATCTTCACCAATTACAGTCAGTGCGGGTTGTGCATTTTGAGAAAGGATTTCTGTTATGTACCTATGCGCATTTAGTGAGCCATTTTCTATGAATACTATCTCGGTACGATAGTTGGAAGTTACGCCCGCCCAAAACATAACGGACCCTCCACCATAAGGGGTGATTTCTTCAAAACACACATCGGCATAGCGTTCCCCTGGTCTTCGTAACACTCGCCGACGTCGGTCCTCACCATGCAGACAAATTCGAGCCTCATCGGAGAAGAGTACGCTACTCCAGTTACCTGGTGTCCAAGATAGGCAATTTCTAGCGAACCTCAACCGCGCAATCCGGTGCTCACGGAGTAACTTGGGGGCCCGCGCTGGTCGTCGACTACGTATATCAGCAGCTAAAAGTCTTCTCCTCACAGTCCATAGGCTAACTTGTGCTCCTCGTACCTCTTCAAGGTTTCTTTTGAGGTCTATGTAACTGCATTTGCGGTTCCTCAGCGCCTGAGTCACTAAAAAGCGATCGTCTCGCGGCTGTGTGCAACGTTTTCTCCCAGAACCTTGCCTTCTCTGAACGGAACCTGTCTCTTGGTATCGAGTCCAGGTTCTTTGTACGGTTGAACGACTCACGTTTAACCGCTGTGAGACGTAACATTGGCTACACCCCTCTTCCAGCAGCGCTATAATTTTACTAGCTCTCATTGCTTTTTCTGCCATTACGATAGACACAAAGATATCTGTTTTAAGTCACAATAAGGCAGAATTATGCGATAAACATAAATTGTTGTACTAAAAATAACGAAAAGTTACTTTTAGTTGCTTGATAACCTTTTAACCGCAAACCCGCGAAAAGTGTCACAAAATGAAAAAGGGATTAATAATTTAAAAAACAAAAGTTTTGAATTTGGAATGAACTTTTTTTCATACCCAGACTCTTTATTAAGTGCCAGTAACATAGTTTGGCTATTAAAACCTCTGAAGAACTAAATTATTACCAATAATGTTAAAAAATCAAACCCGCCCGTTTTTTTTGCAAAGGAGTGTACATATGTCTCATTATTGCGAATTTTGTAACTACTTTGTTTCTACCGGCGGTCCTCCAAGTCCACACGTATATTTTATTTTGTACCTCTATCTATTTATAAATCTGTCTATGTTAATTTCCTAAGATTTATTTCGCTGACAAGTTAAACTTGACGTTTTGGTTCTAGATGTTGTTTTAGGATGAATGCTTCAAAAGATTACAGAAACGTTCATGCGATAATTTGGAAAAGTTAAGCGGGTAAGCGGAAAATCCAACATGAAGTGAGTTAAGTGGAATTTTGAACATTTTAATTTGAATTTTATGCAAATTTCCGATGAACAAACGTGCCATGATAAGGCTTTTATTTGGAGCAACGATGCTCCGCGTAAAATGAACTAAGATATTATATCTTCTCCTAAAAACTTTATGATAACGAAATATTTATGTAGAGAATTGATTTGTTTTATTTGAAATTTTTATCGCACGTTGCAAAGCTTACTTACACTTACACGTTACTAAGATCATAAGGAAGTTAAACATTCACTTTCTGTGGTTCTTATTGTAAGCTCATTATTCCTGAAATACTATTTTATATAATAAAAGATTCAATTACAACTCCAGTATTTATTTTCTCTGACAATTCATTCCAAAACATCTTATTTTTCTGAAAACATAATATCCTTCTTTTTATATAGTTTCCCGCTACATTGCTGCTCACCAGCAATTAAATAAACTCTTATTAACATAAATAACTTAAAAGTATTGTTATGAAAGTATACCTTTACACTATTTTGGAACTATTACACTATTTTCTTACGTTAAAAATATCATTAAGTGAGCTGGATTCACCTTAATGAGGATTATAATAAAACCAACATTTCAACACGGTAATAATTACTGTTTAAAAATACAGCTATTTAAAAACAGGACAGAGTGAAGGACCTTATAATGGTTTCATTCTTTACGAAGCCTTAAAAATGAGCGATCGGTCTGTCAGTATTGAAATTAGATTAAAGTGTTTGTTATCGTTCTGAATAAGTGAGCTTATTCAGTCTTTTGGAATCGTTAACGTCAATGTAGATTTGGAGGGAAGCCAGGACTTGCCATAAAAAACATTAATCATCGTAAGACTCCTTATAATTGATTCTTTATAGAATAGACTGTAAGATTTAAACTGTGCGGTTAAGAATGGATTTTGCTTTACGAAATTGCTTTACTTAAATGATAAATCCGCATGGTATGACAACTCCAGCTCCAACATCAATAATTAATTATATGTACCACTATGTATTTTTACTGTACATTTTTAATGTATATTATTTACCCTTTAAAAGATACAAATATACACACGTATGGAGTTTCTTGCGCCGCTTCTTCTCCATAGCGAAATACCTTCCGAAGCGGTGGTAGTTTGTTGACTTTCAAAAAGTATTCTATATGAATCAATTTTGAATAAATGAGATTTAAATTTTGAATTTGAAAGGGGATCTTTGTGTCAAAACTACAGTGTTTGAGACTGAATGACCTTTTTCATTAGATTTAAATTTCCAACTGAGATTGATAGAGACAAAAGGTAACTTCAAACTAAGCAAATGAAACGAAGAGACTAATCGAATAAAAAGTTTTGGAATAACGTCAGGCTTTCGTTCCTTATCTCTTACAGAAACAGAAACATTGAAATTATAAGATGCTTTACAAATCACAACGAAGTTAAGTTACAAGTTTACAATCTACAACCTTAAGGTTTAAATTAATTAAGACACCTTAAGCCTGCGAACAACGGCGTCAACTAGGGATGGCGATTCTTTACGAAAAATACCGATTCTTGAATCGATTCTAATCCCAATGTGATCGATTCACAAAAAATCGAGGCCTAAAGAATCGGTTCTCTCAAAAACCGATCTTCTATCACTGAAGTAGGTACATATCCGTCGGTAACAAATGTCTATAACACTTTTGTTAATATTCAATCAACTTCAAAAAAATTGAATTTTGTATTTTCTTTGATGAAATATCGATTGATTGAATCGATCCATTACTGTAGGTCGATTAGAATAATCGATTATATTGGTCCAAAAAATCGATTCTCCGATTAATCGATCTCAGATAGCCATCCCTAGCCAACAGGATTTTGCTACAATAAACATTTCTGGAAAATTATTATAATTTCTCTGCCTTCTTTGTCTTCGTTTGACTTTGCCAGATGAATTTCTCGAGAAAATGGACCCAGTGGATGGATTATTGCAAAAAGTATAAAGCAGAAAAGTTTAAATCATTTTAATAGCCCTTCGCTTGACGTCGTTTGGAAAATAACCCAACTAACAAATAAGTTAAAGTTCTTGCAAGTTTTATATATACTAGCTTCGCCCTGCGGTTGCCTTACAATTTGTATGCATACTATATATGGCTTATTGTAAGGCAACACGTAGACAATGAGAGCTGAGACCTGTAATTGTGTATATACAATTACAGGATTCAAGAACGTATAAAGCCGACATATAAAGTATATTTTTTTGGAATAAAGAATTTTCTCTATGATACAGTTTATAAAGTTAGCTTATGTTTATGCAAATGTCCTGTTTCTGGCCTAAGTATCTATGTAAGTACGAGTATATATTCTGTCGTATCAATAATTGTAAGGCCTAAATTGTTGGCCTTGTGGAATATTATTATAAAATCGAATGTGCGTTAAAATGCAAAATATATTAAGGCCCCGCGTGCGGATCAAACATACAAAGCCGGTGTGATGCGCAAGAGTTACCCGGTCAGACAGATACTTAAATAATAAATTTAGATTTTATCACTCTGGATATGGGTTAAGCCTAGGAATTAGAGTCTTTAAGTCTAGGAATTTGTGTCTAGCGCTTGTGTGTCACCCACGACACAGGAACAATGTAACTATATCTCCCACAGTTAGTTTTTTATTTACGAGTGTTGAGAGCATACATATGTATGTAGATTTAGATATTCTCGTGTTACAAAGATATTTTCGTATACATTTCGTATACATATCTGAACTGAAACTACGCGTTATTTGATACCTGTGATAGTAAGTGGATTTATACAAGTGCAAGCACTCAGTATAGAAATTGTATATCAAATATCAGGTACGTGTAAATTTAGAGAAAATGTATCTTTGTGGCATAACTTGTAACTGAATGACATAACAGTATACTTACGTGTATATACGTTTACAAATTAACAATGTTTATGTGCGTGCAATTAATGCATTTTAATTGAATTTTAGAAAAGGTAATAACAAATATTAAATATGAAATGATAAGACTTATCAGCTCTTTACTTGTATTTTAACTTTAAAATTAACAGCTTTGTAATGTATTAAGTGAAATATTATAATTATAACTTCTTTTGATCACGTAAAAGGCATATAAAATATATCCTTTCAACAACTTTAACTCTTGCAACTAAATTATATTGTATAATTAAAGTCTTCTAGAAGGTAGTCATGTATATTGTATAAGTATAGTCACATATACAGTACGGAATAACGATATTACAATTACACGTAAGTAAGAACACACTAGTGGTTAGAGGTATTATAACTACATCCCCATTATTAAACTGTTCTTGCTGAAGTCTCCGACCAGAATGCCGCTCTCTGCTAACTCGGGCGCCGCCATGATATCATCCCCACTTGGCATCCCCACTGCATCTGTGTTTGAACTGTAGTAATCAAATGAGTGACTTATTATTTTAAAGTACTATTATAAACATGCGATATCGTTAATATTCAAGCTTCGTATTAACGACGATAACAATTGTGACTATAAGAAAGAGAGATTTACATCCAACTTTACACAATTCAATACTTTATTTTTTTAGGTAAAACGCAAAAATAGATTGAAATTTTCAGTTCAACAGGATCCATTACGAAAATTGTCGATCTCTCGGGTCGGCTAGCGAAACGTTTAGTAGAAGTAATCTCTAAAATAAATATTTTTTTGCAATTGTTCTTAAATGTAATTTCAGCAATTTAAAAGCAATTGTTCTTCTCAAGATAATGTATCTTTTGAGACGGAGTAATGTTTTTGAAAGATCGTTCATAATTCTGTATTTCAAAAAAGTTTTGTTTCGTCCATGAGATAAATAAGAGAGGTCTAACCAAAGAAGGGAAGGTATTGCTGTACTTAAATATGTAGGATACTTATTCGAGGTGTTTGTTACTTCTTTATTATAATTGACCAAGTGCAAGTCGACCACGTACACGGAGGGTTCCGTACTACTAAAATTCATTGTTTCATTATTTTTTAATATTTGTTATTATAGCAGCCATAGAAGTGAATGCATTGTGAAAATTTGAACTGTCTATTTATTACGGTTCAATAAATAAAGCGAAAATCGTCGAAAAATTGTGGTTTCTTGTCCGGCGACCACTACAAATTTTATAGTATTTTTGGTTAAGTATTTGTTTTTATAGCGGCCACCATATTCTGTGAAAAATTCAAGTGTCATCTGTTACGTTTCCAGAGATAGAGCTTCGTGACAGACGGACAGACAGCGGATGTTTAGTAATAGGGTTCCGTTTATAACTTTTGAGTACGGACCCTAAAAATATATAAAAATAGTTTAAAATTTAATATGATTAAAAAAAAACTAAATTAATTACAAAGAGGCTGGATTTAACGTTGTTATTTACACATTGGTTCCCTACCCAATGTGACAAGGAAACTTGTAATTCGATACACAAGGCATTCCAATTCCTCAATTCGTTTCCTTGGGATTGAAAACAATATTTATGACTCAAAGGAATAGTATCCACGTTTTGTTTGTTTGTCATTGTAATAGGAAAGGAGCTGGGAATAATTTATGTACATAATATCCGTATGTATAGTGCGCCTTTTATGATTGTTTCGGAAATATATTTCTATTTTGTGAAGCAGTAATTCAATTTCTCTTTTTAAGGTATTTAATATCCGACTGCAAGGAAGACCTGTTTTAAGTGCTTATCCTACCTTATCTTTATTACATGAAAAACAAAATGGACTTTTGCATTAAAATATTGTTAACCCAAATGTTCCCAAGTAAAAAAGTGGGATGCTATTGGTTGAATGTTTTTTCGAACTCTTATATATTTTTAAACTTATTGCCGTTTTCTATAATCCTCAGGAACCATAAACCCCAGGAAACGAAACCAGAATAAATTAAATATAAAATTCAGATTGAATGTTGTGCAATATCTGAGTTGCAGCTGGGGTATTGAAAAGCATTGGGTTTAAATTCGCAAATCTTCGAGACGCTTCTGAAATGCGGTGCTGCGGCTCCCACTATATTGGGGATTACTGCTTTCTTCGAAGGAGATCGAGTGGATCGATGTTCAATAATTTCTCAGAAATATTGTAGCAATAATTAAATAAATAAAATAAATGCTTTCTACAGTCACAGTCCTACACTATGGTCCTACATTAGGATTCTTTCTATTGACGGTGCCATGGACACACAAAGACGAATACACAAATACCCAGACCCAGAACAGATATCTAAATACATCATTCAGATATAAACGCTTTCTACACTCACAGCCCCACACTAGGATTCCCTGTGTCGTGGGTGCCATTGACACACACATAGACAAATACACAAACACCCAGACCCAGAAACAGAAATCTAAATTCATCATTTAGATATCTGTCTGGCCGGGGATCGAACCCGGGATCCTTTGCGCGTCAGACCGGTATGGTGACCGCTCCGCCACGCGGGTCGTCAGATATCTGTCTGGCCGGGGATTGAACCTGGAACACTTTACGCGGCAGAGCGGTATAGTAACTACTCTGGCACGTGGGCTGTCGAATTGTAGAATAACTAACGATTTATTTGTCTATAATGATATCTAGATTCCAATGGTAAAAAGATTGTGATTGTATGTTATTATTCATTATGTGTGGTGGTACAATTTGCATTTTACTTACAATTTACATTAGTAAATACGAAAACATTTCTCATATGAAATTTTAAAGTGAAAGGTGTTATCTAAAATTATTTTTTAAATCCTTTATTTTTCCGTGGATGTTTCACAAAGCAACTAAGAGATTATCTAGGAGATGTACAGTAGCGTGTACATGCAAAGTAATCTATTTAAAAGAAGGATAATTTTAGAAATTTTTATTCTATGTTAAGCTGTAAACATTTGAAGGCTGGTGAATGGACTAAAATATTTATTATAGACAATTTTTTTACGTATACAAACTAAAATGCATCTACTTCACGGTAGTTGGCCAATGCCGCCCACTTATCAACCCTAGATAATTTTGGAATTCTAATTTATAATTTAGGTCGGTCACAGATGCGTTGCTACTGCTCCTGAGAAAAAGTTGGAAAATCTTGTACAACCACATCCTTCGACCCAGATTAGCATTGCTATTATAAGGCAGAATTAGAGTGGACGTGGTGACGGAGTCGACCCGCGAAAGGGTTTCCGTTAAAATTGATAAATACTTAATATGAAAAATTCTAGCATTAGCAGTCTATTCGGTTACGTTATCTGTGCTACGAAAACCGCAAACTTTAATTAAAGGTTCTGAAGAAAATTAAGCGTAAATCCCGCAAACGGACGGCCTTTATAGCTTTGTTTATTCAAGTCGTAAAAATCAATAATGCCCGCGCTTCTGTAATCCGAGACTACGGTAATGACAACTCTTCGCTGTTTTTCAGATAATGATTGAGTGAGATTTTGTTTTATATTACGAGGAGTGGAAAGAAGAGTCTTCCTTGTTCCGGTGTCAAGTACTTTATTAATTAACTGCTTATGTATTGGTAGGTAAAAGTAAATAAACTATAAATGAATAAGTGATAGAAATAAGTGATAGAAACTCGCCCGCTTGGTCGAGGGGTCCGAGGTTGGAATTCCATATAGGCACCACTAAATTTTAAAAGTTATCTATTCTAATATTATAAAGAGGAAACCTTTGTTTGTTTGTTTGGTTGTAATGAATAGGCTCAAAAACTACTGGACCGATTTTAAAAATACTTTCACCATACGAAAGCAACATTATCCACGAGTAACATAAAATATATTTGATAAATAGATTGTGAGGCGGTACAAAGATTGCAGGGTCAGCTAGTGTTCGTATAAATAATCACTTGCTTTTAACAAGAAAGGAAAATGTCGTGAGAAAACCTGCATGCCTATGTCTGTATAGGACAAGTTCCTAATATAAGGCAGCGATACACAATATGTGATATACTTTAGACATTTTTATTATCTGAAAAAATGTTTATATATTATATTTAGTCACTATGACTTACGAGTATATCAACAATATAAATTACATTAAAATATAAACAACAGCAATAACAAAACAATGTAAATCACTATACTGTTTGTCCAATTAATAAACATAAACATGATACTGAATGAAATTAAATTTTAATGCTTAGTAATTGCAAAAGCTTATTTCTGGAATGGCTTTTCGGATTCAATCAAAACAGGTTTTAATTATACGATAATTAAACAATTAATTAATCCTTTGCTAAATTGAAATGTAACAGTTTGCGTTATTGTGTTAGAAATATTAATTGACATATGGACATATGTATTTAATTGAATTAGCAATATTTTCCAGAATTTTTGCAAACTTTTGTTTACCTATTCCTGGTAATGCCCCGGTAACCAATTGAGCTGAAATTTTGTATGCATTTGTAAATCTGAAAATAATTATTATGATAATTATGGTGCTGATGTGTTGATATAGCCGGAGGGTAGTTATAGGATCTATGTAATAAAACACTCCTTCGTCGAGATCTCGTAACTCGTTCGATTCATTTTAGAAGGAGACTAAAATCTCAGATGATATCCAGGGCCAAATATTCTATAACAAGTAGTTTATCGAATAATCATAATAATACATTATAAATTCGAGACAACGTCAGACATACGAGGATCTTCCATATCAGAGATGTACCGCCCAGTTTTGCCGCGCATCACATTAGAAGTCGCCCATCTATACCTGCCGACTTTCGTACGACGCGTGGCGATTAAGATGCGATAGAGCCTTGCCAAGTTTACTAAGTTTTACTTACATAGGTGAATTTGACCATCGGTTAATTTCTAATTGTAGGAGAAGTTTGAAGAGGGAGGTGAGATATAAGTAATTCAAATAGGTAAGTTCAATTTGTGAAATATGATGCCAATAAGAAACTGTAAAATTATCATCGCTAATAGGCAAATATTGGATAGATTGATTTATTAACGTATATCTCCTCCTAAGTAAGGAGTATTTTGAACCCTTTATATTTTAAAAGAGACAAGACGCTAGATAAATCATAAAACATATTACTACTATATATTTCATACATGCTTATATTTTTATAGCTGGCCACAGATGTTACAGGTATGATTAAATTACATCGCAAATATTGACACAACACGGCACAAATAATATAATATAAATACACCATAACTTTTACGAATAACGAGTAGCAGATAATAATTACGACGACAGAATCCAATTTATTTAAAAGCGGCATTCAACGTGTAACAATTAAATTATACCCAACAACCCAACAGATGGTACAAGCTACGCTATATGTGGGTCAGGTATAATATTCGTATGTATTTGTGGATCTGTTCGTTATTACACAGTCTCTAATATTAAACTACTATATGTAGCCGTCATTACATTATTTTTTCACTGCTGGGAACCTTTCAAATTGAGAGGTTTAAGCCATAGTTCACCGCTATGTATTTTTTTTTAATAGTATAGGAGTAGCAGACGAGCATGCAGTCCATCTCATGGTAAGTGGCTACTGCCGCCCATGGACATATGTAATCAACCCCAGATGGGATTAGATATTCCTACCTGTGGTCGGCCACAGATGCGCCGCTACCCCTGAGGACTAAGCTGGAACGCCTCGGAAAAGTATGTCTCCCTTACCACACCCTTTAAAACGGAACACAGCAGCGCCTAACACTGCTTTTATTAGGCAGAATTAGGTGTGGCGATGGTGCTGCCGGAGTCGAACCACAGAGGGGTCTACCATCTTCAGAACCTCTGTCTTAAAACTCTTTTATTTAAAGGAGTTTTGGCAAAGAAGATCTCCCGGGGAGTGGCCGTGCTCCGAAACTTTCAGTTAGAAGCTTGTATGTATATAAGATATTGTGAAATATTACATAGCGTGATTCAGAAACTCATAGCATCATCTCTAGCCAGCCAGCTAATGAGTAGTGGAAAGTCGCTGTAGATAGCGGTTCAAATGATTAACTTTACATTAAAATTATCAAACGTTTATTTTAATCAGATGTCTTAAGCTTTTTAGTTATTTTATCGCTAACGTAGAATTTACCTTTTATGTATTGGTATTAAGAAAAGTCTCAGATTACACGGTGATTGGGCTTCTAAATTGGATACCTTCGCCTTTGTAGGCCATATTGCCCGATTTATGAAGGGTCTGGGGAGGGTTTTATTAAAATTATCTACTTTAAAACTTGTAGGCGTATACGAATAAAAAGTAACAGCAGATAATAGGTTGTTAGACAATGAATACACGATTTTTAATTAAAATATTTTTAGTTATAAGCTTTGTAATTATAAGAAAGTATTCAAAATATCCAAAACAAAAGACTCCTTGATAATGAATTCGGAAATACAAAACAAAAATGCGTAGGCATCACAAGGAACCACTAGTAGGCACGGCACTAAGATACGGAAATAAAAGATTTTTCTTTCTACCGTTTATAAAAGACTGAAGGGATTTTTGTAATAAGTTATATAACAATAACATTTTTCGTTTTACTTAATGTTTAAATCTACACCATTGTCATGTGTCGGAGTAGTTAAACAAATAGAGAAATACTTTAATAAAAACCCTGAGTTGACTATAAATTTGTCGCTTTCTTTGTCTAGATGTACAAATAAGCAGTAAGCCTTCATACAATCCACCTGACAGTAAGTGGTCTTCGCCGACTATGGATATCTGTGACCATTTCCACATAGAACAGGAATACTACCTAAAGCTGATCGCAGATACGTTGCCACTTCTGAGTTAAAATAGTCTCCTCATATGTAAATCACGGACGCAATTTGCACGGACGTTCTTCCGACGAACGTGCAAGATGTGGAATGAACTTCCTCCTGAGGTATTCCCGGAGCGCTATGACATGGGGCTCTTCAAAAAAGGTGCAAAAAGAGCTCTCCTTCAAAGCCGGCGATGCATTGGCGACTCCTCTGGTGTTGCAAATGTTCATAGGCGACGTTGACTACTTTCCATCAGGTAGCACGTCTGCTTTATCGTTAGGCACAAATATATAAAAAAAAAGAAAAAATCAGCCGGTAAGAGAATCAAGAACCTTCAAATGCAAATATTCAACACGAATTAAAGAGGAGCAAATATAGTCGGCGATCACAATAGAGCAAGATTGCTCGCAGAGATACGAGTTTTCGTCGCTTGGCTCACAAGCACTTCTATTCGGCGTATGAAAGGAAAGAAAACGGTCGTCTTAGATGCTATCTGTACGTATCATTACACTGAGTTTTCTTCAGGGACATGACAGTGCCTAATGTGCTTGATTTTTTGCCTGAAAGTAGGTCGAGTAGGACTTATGTTGTTTGTACAGGCGGAAATGTGAAACAACGCGAGAGATCATGTTGCCCGTAAACTTGTCGGTTGTCGTTTAAATAACGGTCCGTCACGTTACGAACGCATTTAATTTTAGGAATAAAGTATTAAAACATTTTATTGCTCTTTGGTAATGTCATTTTGTTTTTCGTATTCTTTTCAGATTTTTTTTCTGAAAAATTTAGTGGTCCGCCATTTTAGGGCGTGCGCCATTTTGAATTTAGGATGATGTTTCTGCTAATCATGCATTCAAATCAAATCAAATCAATACACTTTATTGTACCCAATAAAAGAAGAAACATATAAAAATAAATAACTAATTGAAAAGACAATACAAAAGGCGGTCTTATTGCTAACCAGCGATCTCTTCCAGACAACCTTTAGGTGAGGAGTTATAGTAGGGATGAATAGAAAAATAGGTAGGGGGGGGGGGTAAATAGGTTAGTAGGGGTGCATTGTCATCTATATCAATCGTGTATGCAATATTTCAGCTCAATCGATTGAGGTTAACTCGCTTAATATTTAGTTATAATAAATGACCTACACATACATACGAACTAAGCGATATGTTACATAACTGCTTGTATTTTTTAAGATAACCGCTTTCGAATAATCACTTCGTATAATTTAATATTGTAAATACGTGTGTTTCGTTGTTACATTTTCACAACTATACTACAAAACAGATTGTCATGAAATTTTGTACACACATTGTCAGGGGTTCAGAAAAGGACATATGAAACGAACCAAACCACCGTACCCGAGGAAAAGATAAAAATTTCTACCCCGCGAGCAAAACCGCGATAAAAGCCAATAATTTGTAGTTATGTTGGTAGGCTGATAAGCTCTACTTGACAGAGATATGTAATTTATTTGCGTGAAATAATCTCCAGCCACTGACACCGTCACAGCAGAAAATTCTCGAAAATTTTGCGACGTCACGTAAAACAATTGCTACGTTGCTGATAAATGGAGAACACTTTTGTTATTTCTTAGCGAAGTGGGAATTCTTATGTATTTAAGATTTACTAATATTACTCGTTAGAGTTCAAGAAAGAGCGTTCAAATATAAGTAATAATATTTGTGATCAATTTTAAATGGTTGTAAATCCAATAGCACCAGAAGAATGGAATGAATAATGTTACCAATGAGTAGGTAATATACATGAGTGATTCCATAGCGAACATTTGTCTTATGTACTTAAGATCTAGTATTTTGTTAGAACGAGTGATTCGTTAGAATTTTAGAAAGAGAATTCAAATATAATGTTTGTAATCAATTTTAAATGGTTGTAAATCCAATAGCATCAGAAAATGGAATTAATAATGTTACCGATGAATAGGTAATACACATGAGTGATTCCATAGAGTATATAGTAGTTGATTTGGAATAATGAAAGCAATATGGACATCCCGTTTTTATCTAAATGCTTGTACTTGGCGGGATACTACTGATTGTGTTGATGTTTTTCTAATTACGGGTTAAAAGAGATGTGCCTTAATTGATTTACAACATGTTACTTATGTATGTAAGCGACATTTTTATACATATAACGTCGTGAACTCAGTACTGTGTCACTGCTGGGCATGGATCTCCTCTTAGAGAAAGAATACCTATGACCAATTTTTTTTTATAATATTGGAGTAGCAGACGAGCATGCAGTCCACCTTATGGTAAGTGGCTACTGCAGCCCATGGACAAGGGTAATCAACCTCAGGTAGGATATTCCCACCTGAGGTCGGTCACAGATGCGCCGCTATCTCTGAGAACTAAGCTGGAACGCCTCGGAAAAGTATGTCTCCCTTACCACACCCTTCAAAACGGAACACAGCGGTTAACACTGCTGTTATTAGGCAGAAATAGGTGTGGCGGTGGTGCCGCCGGAGTCGAACCACAAAGGGTTCTACCAACTTCAAACCAAAAACCAAACCGAGGGGTTTAGGATGTTTAGGAGCTCACCGCGTTGGCAAAGTGGCAATGGGCTGGCAATTGGTAGACTTAACAGACTTTTGAAAACTTTTTTTAAAGAAATCTCGAGCGTTTAAGTGTGTTTATAATGTTTACCAAGATAAAGCAAGTGATCATTTATTTGTTACACATATAAACTCTTTTCTACTCTTTCTACACTCACAGCCCCACACTAGGATTCCCTGTGTCGTGGGTGCCATGGACACACACATAGACAAATACATAAATACCCAGACCCAGAAACAGAAATCTAAATTCACCATTTAGATATCTGTCTGGCCGGGGATCGAACCCGGGACCCTTTGCGCGTCAGACCGGTATGCTGGCTGCTCCGCCACGCGGGTCGTCTATAATACAGACATACCTCATCCACTTTACGCAAACGTTCGTCGTAAAACAATAATGTCACAGGGCTAGCCACTGAAACGCGTTTTAATTAGAAACGACTAAATTACACTGCTCGTAAATATTGCTTTGTACTGGAATTCATGACAAAAACATAGGTACGATGTATCACGAATTCTCGCGTATTAAAGTGCATTTGTTATACATGCAAATGAGAAATGAAAATATTAGACGATGTACGAAAATGTATGAAAGCCTTGTATTCACATTTAATTTAAAACCTTACATTAGGTGCATACGTAAAAGGCCAAGTGCGAGTTGGACTCGCATCCGAAGGGTTCCGTATCACTGTGAAATAATTAACGACATATATTAAAAGCCATTTATTAGAAACGAAAATTTATGCGAAAAATAGAAGCGCAAAATGCCGATAACACGTTTCGTGTATTTTATGAGTTCCCTTTAATGTTTATCTTTTATATTTAAAAAATGTTGCTAGCGAACATACACACATAAAAAATTGCGAGTACCTATCCTACTCATTACGATTTAATAAATAGACGGATGGGCAGCGGAACTTTAGCAATAGAGTTTCGTTGCCAACCTTTAGCTACAGAACCCTAAAAGTTAGAACATCTGTGATGTATCTACAAAAAAAGTGTCGTGAGGATTTTTCGTGACGCTCGCCTAGCCCTCTTACCCAGCGTACCGCGCGATAAGGAATTTCGTTCCAAAAAAATTAAATAACTTTTTACGAGTACAATAAAAAAACAAATAGTTTTATAACATGTTTATTTAGAGTAACGTCTGCGTCCTAACATTATTTTACGAAAACCCTGAACCACTTTGAACTAATATTAAAATATTTATAATGACCCAGTTTACTAAGATAGCATAATACTGTGAACAATTTAGTCTGTCCAATACTTCGTTCCCGCCAACAGCGAATTTAATGTTTTGTTGAAATATGAATGTTGTTTGGCTACAAAGTATTTCTTGGGATTATCCGAGTAAGTTATGGGTATATTTATTTATAAATTGAACATGTATTTTGCATATCATACTGTCTCTTAATTAAACCTCTATTTATAATTAGGCTGAATTCATAACAAAAGTTAGAGTAAAAGATTTAAGAAACAACAGTTTTAAAACGTAGAAGAAATAAAAATCACTTTTAACCGACTTCTTCAAAAGTAGCGTCACGTTCTTAGGTCAAGTAGATTACGGTCCGGACACTACGGATGGATCACGGACGTCCCCTACGTAACACATGTTGACAAAACATCATCGATTTGACAAAATCCTCATGTTGTAAATATGTTTTGAACTAATAGTTCGAATACCAGTACCAGTCATAGTTCGAATCCGAAGGCACCATGGGTCAAACTAGTTTTGCCTAGTGACAGCAGTGAACGCAATGTTTTCTGGTTTAAATAATGTAGTATATATACAACTTTTAGGGTTCCGTACGAAAAGGGTAAAAACGTAACCCTATTAATAAGCCTCTACTGTTTGTCCGTTTGCCATAGGGCTAGTATATCTTGAACATTAATAGATAGACACTTGAAATTTTACAGTGTCTTTAAGTATGGCCACTATTACATTAAATACTAAAACTAAAAAGGTTTAATGTATTTTCTATAAGATCGGAGTAGCAAACAAACTTGCAGTCCCTGACGGTAACTTTACTTATAACAATAGAAAACTACTAAGTAGTATCTACCGTACATTTATGTAAAGAAGCACAAACATTTAGATTTAGTCGTAATGGATGATAAATGAGTTTTGTCACGGGCATTAAGGAGACAAATACCTCGTTGTTAATGGTAGTTTCAGATGAGACAAGGGACGAACAGACGGGTAAGGCCGATATGTCTTTAATTACTATTATTACTACTATTTGGATTTTATAGAGTACATAAGATTTAGGAATCGAACATGCTGTCCATCTGATGGTAAGTTTTCACTGCCGCCCATGGAAATCTCCTCCTCCTGAGCTAGCTCCTGAGGACTAAGTTGGAACGCCATGGATCTGTCTATGTCTTCCTTACTACACCATTCATGTGGATGTGTGGTGTCTCTGGAGTGGTACCACTTTCAAACTTTAAAGTGTTACTGTCTCCAAAAAAAGTTAATACTGCAAATAAGAACCACGATGACGACGTAAGTTCAATGATCGATGTTGTAGTATTCTCATTTGCATAGCAATTTAACTTTGTTCTAAGGTTGAGTTAGAAGTTCAAAGACTTTTAGGAATAACATTTTTAAAGCATTTAGGGCGCCCGCTAAAACTTTTGTAGGTATATTTGTGTTGTCCCTGTAGTCCCGGGACTAGAATAGGGCTACGGTATCCCCTGCCTGTCGTAAGAGGCGACTAAACGGGGGCTTCTGGGGTTGCGGGCGGCAAGATTGGGAGGTCGAGCCGTCCGGTAAGCAACTCCGGGAAGGACGGCGGTGTGTGTGGTCTCATACCGTCGTAAACACCAGACGGTGTGGCGAGTCCTGGAGCTCACCTGGGTGGAGCCCGAAGGAGCACGTGTTCAGAGGACTCCGGTTGCGTTCCGTAGGAGATCCCGGAGTCCTCTTGGCAACGTAGAGGACGGCCAACGGGGGGTTTTAGTGCGGTAAGAATCCCACATAACCCTGTGTCGATCCCACGGCATCGGGTACCTGAAGGTTTCCCCCTTGTAAACAAAAAAAAAGGTATATTTGTGTGTTTGTATTGAAAAAGATTATGAGCAGCATTTCTACACGTGAGGTGGACATACAGGGTGCGTTCACACACAGGGGCGCTCGCTCACTCGCTCGAGTCTCAAAATCAGAACCCTTAGTACAAAAACAGCCATTTTTGTAAAAACGTAAAAACTCATACCACAGTATAAGGATTATATATCCTACTAAGGGCTACTAAGGGGTACTAAGGGCTGAGCGCACTCAATGGGTTGAGCGCACTCAATACAAATCGTGTTGTGCGCGGATTACGATTATGCGATTTGCGATTAACCGCATTTGCGAGCATGCGGTGAAAGCTCACGGTGCGTCCTAGGCGGTGCGGTTCGGACGCCCGTTCCGTGCACACACCTACGCTAGTTTTAGTGGATACTTAAAAGAGAAAAAGCCCCGTAAATCAAATGTACACTTAACAATAGGGTGAAGAAAACGTATAACGCACAATAAGAGTATTATAGCAAGATTTAATCTTTCGTTTTAATTTTATAAGGATGACTCCATCTCTACTCAGTAATTTCATTATTGCAAGAAAGTAATGAAATAATACTGTGATACTTATTATTTACGGTTATGTATGAGTATATTATTAACATTCAAAGTATATTTTGATACTTATAGTATCATGATTTGAAATATACGATTTTTACCTTGTACCTTTTAACCGTCATTGTACGCTCAGAAACATATTAAAAACCTTAAATTGATTTAAAACTTAATCCTTGTCGGGAATCAAATCATAATTTATCGTTTGGTTTGATTCGTTAAGTCTGTTTTTCCTAAAGATTGTGCAACTGTAACTTACGGTTAAAAATAAACTACATGCAATCTTGTTGCCTATGATATTTGACAATATATGTAGACTAAAATTTGTAAAAATATCGAATTTTCGTAGAAATAAATTGGTTAACATTGATTATTAATTACTAAATAATTAATACGGGCGTTAGTGACATCTTGAATACAATATGCGCCCGGCGGCAAGTTTAGGGGCCGGCAAAATTTTAAATGGAGGTCGTTCTTTTGCGGCGGAAATTTCTTGAATTCTACGTTACTACTTATGCTGCATACAATTTAACTAGGTACTTGTACGAAGAACATATCTCTCTAATCTTAATTTTTATAATTTATTCCATAATAAACAGTTCGGTTAAAATGCACTGATTGATCTATAAAATATATTCTACGTTTGCCGAGAAAATATTGTTGTCACATTTTCATCATTAACCGTTGGACTAAAGCTCATATAAACCAGTCAGTTCAATTGAACGATACCATTTTATTCTCTTTTAATCCATTTTCATGCCCGGATCGTTTAACAGTTATGAATGCAATGTGAATAACTTCAAAAGATTTTTTTGTGCGTATATTTTAAATTGCCAATCATTTTATTTTATTTTCGTTTATCCTTTTTGTTCGCGATGGTTTGATGGTTTGCGGATTGAGATATTTATGATATGCATTATGTTAGACAACTACGTATTTTCTATGCTTTTGCTCTTAATATTAATCTTTATATATATCGATAATCATGTAATAATGTATTTATGTAATAATGTAAATCGATATCATTTTACATATATTACTAATTGTAAATAGGTTTCAAGTCAAAATTTTTGTCGGAATTACATACTTAATATTATTTTCCAATTTTGTGATTTCAGTATGGCAATAGTGTTTGTTACATATTTAAATGTAAAAAGTTTACCATATAGTTGCAACTTGAATATATTTCAAAATAAATGAAGGGTCAAAATTATAACATAAATCAAAGGACATAAAACGAATAAGTACCAACATTTTATTCGGACACTCGGACAGCGTTATTACATTCACGTAATTTGCTGGACTTTCCATTGATTTAAATTTGTGTTATGAATTTTATCGCCGCCATGTTTGTGAGTGGTTTCGTATTCTATTGATGGCCGTGTATTTTATGGGTGTTCTTATCATAAATTGTTCTTTAATGGCTCCAGAAAGGCAATAAAACATTTTAAGGGATGCTAGCGGAAAAGTCCGTATTTACGAGGTTTATATACTAGAATTTACTTCCGTTACTCCGCAAGAACCCATAGAAATGTTAATGTATTTTATATGAAGTGTGTTTATATTTACAGTGAAAGAATCATCATTAAGATTTTTAAATGACATCTCATTTAATACGGTAAATTCATGGATAAAATGCTTTTTGGTGATCAATAAAGCATCGAATCACGTTTATAGATTACGGAAAAGGGTTAAAGCTACGACCATATTTATTTCCGCATTAGGTATAGTAGCAATATTAGTGCTATCAAAAGAAAGACAGGTAAGACAAAAACATATACGACCTCAGTTGTTGGACTCCAGTAGTTAAGTTTTCCTACACGGACTTGGCCTTTATAGACTAATAAACTCTGCAATTTAAATTTAGATTTTATTTAGAGTCTAAATATATATTGAGATGTAACCTATAACACGCAATAGACTTATCTGTAGGTGGCTGACGATAGATATCATTATATGAGCAAAAGGTTAAAAATTAAATCAGTTGATAATAGATTGTGAATGGCGAAGCTTGCGAAAATAATTCTATCACTTTTTTGTCATCCATTAAAAAGAGATTTATGTCTAGACGTGCTAACCTGCTCGTCCCACGAAAGTTATAATATTCGATTTAAACGGTTGACGTCATTCGTTTATATAAGATGTTTATTTTTGGTTAGCTGAGCCTACATATTAATTCACGTAAGCTTTTCGATTTGTTTTTATATAAATAACAAACATCCTAATCTTAATACAATCCATCACCCTATATCTAATTACGCGGCAGAGGGTAATGTTTGTTCGAGCGTATGTGTGTGACATTCTTTAGACCTGCACTCCAAACGGATTGACGGTTTTTATATATGAGGTGTCGTTGGATTGTTAAAGTGTTTTTATAACAATTATCAGGTTTATTAATGTACTTTGAATCGTTATTATTGATGTATGCCATAGATTAATTTATATTTATAATATGCTATAAAATCAAAACGCCGCTTAATAAAGAGTGGTACTAACGGTATTTTTTTAAAACGCTGCAGACTGTTTGACTGACGCGTGAGGCTTACATGACTGAAAAATTATCTATAAAACGATAGCATTCAATAACACGAATACGGAACAGGACCGCATGCGGGTAAAAAACGTGCGTTAAGTGAATAAGCCCTTAATCTATCTTCGTGTGCCATTTAATAAAATGTTGTAATATCGTCATTGATATAACATGTCCTACGATATGTTGATGATTATTTCCATGTTATTATTTAGAATTGTATTGTAATTAACCACGATGTAAATTGAAGCTACTTTATACAACTGTATTCCTCTAAACATCATGTATCAGAGTATTTGTTAATACTAAAGGTAAACATTCCTAACAGTAATCACGTAAATAACGAAGGAACTAGGCGTAGTTTACGTAAACTTGTTAGGGTTCTATTGAGAACGTTCCTTACTTCACGTTACGTCCCTTGGCCCTTCTTTAATGAAACGTCAACGGTACGACACGACACCAACATCGTCAGAACTTTTGTCAGTGCCCGCCGTAGATAGAAATCTAATTAAATAGCACATGTATGTCTGAGTGAAACTGTGACATCACAAAAGTTTTAGTGATTCTCCATCCGAACCTATCAACTCAAAGTAAGGAAGAAAACTGCGATAAATAATTGATTGAATCGATTTTAGGACCAAAAATGTTTATAGCGTTTATTGATACTAAGCAAAGAAATATCTTTTTAGTGACTCTATGGAGATTTGGTGTGGTCTAAAGTAGTTCCAGCTCCACATATACCATGAGGTTAAGTTTAACATTCTAAAAACATTTTTTTAAAAGATGTGTGTTATGGAGGCTCTTTCGCCGCTTCTTTTCCATAACGAAACACCTTGTGAAGTGGTGGTAGTTGTATTGACGTTCAAAAAGTGCTCTATAAAGAACCTATTTTGAATTTTAAAAAACTGATTTGATTTGATTTTTGATCTTGTTGATGATATTAAAAAAAACGATATAAATGTAGGTACTATTTCCTATTTATATATGTATATATTTATAAGACATTTGATCTGTCTTTTGATACGCAAAGTAAACACACTTGTGGTGTCTATGCAGTTACATAATAAGTTTGTGGTGCCGGTGTCTCATGTGTCGTGTCGTCCCAGTAAAGAGCCCATTATCCGAAGACATTCGTCACGTGAAACAGTGTTTTACTGTTCAAATTAAAGCGGGTTTTAATTAGAAATCATAAATCCGTTAATTCGGTTCGTTCCAGTATGTTCACTGGGTCACGGGGTGTTCAAGCATTCGTTTTAAAATGCAAATGAGACACAGAAACGTATGCGTGGTGGGAATGTGCAAACGCTGTGCATTTTATTAATTCATGGGAGTTAAAAATTATATCATTTTATGTCCGTAAAAATAATGGGTTCTTTCATTTTAACATTTATATTATATTTATATATACAAAGTCATATTAAATAATCGTTAGGAATCTGGATCTATTTAAAGAACAAAAAAGGTACAATAACCTGCTTTCTTTTTTAAATAGAAAGCAGACGAACATACAGTCCATTTGGTGATAAGTGCCTACTGCCGTCCATGGTTATTAACCCCAGATAAGATTATACTCCTACTTGAGGTCGGGCCACAGATGCCCTGCCACCCTGGAAGTAATTCTCGGAAAAATGTCCCCGTTACCACAACCTTCAAACCAGAACACAGCAGCGCTTAAAACTGCTGTTATTAGGCAGAAATAGCTGTGGCGGTGGGGCCAGAATCGAACCACACAGGGTTTTCATAACTTACAAACGATTAATACTTATAATTTGCATGCATTAGGCTGCGATAGTATATGGAAATATTGAAAGGCCATTTTCAAAAAAACTTGTCCGAGAGCATATGAGCACTTCATCTGACAAATAAAGCATCTTTTTTTTTCTCCTATCACTTATATGTATATTTATTTATTATATTTTAAACATATTTATGTATATATGTATGTTTGTATGTATAAAATATGTTTATTATTTATTTATCCTTAATGTATTATATTGTTTATTTATTTAACACCTGCCGCAAATTTTCACCATTAACCAAGGGTTGATTGTTAGAGAATGCCATTACGCATTAAGTCTGCCCTGTTGTAATATACCTTTGTGTTACTTTTACAATAAATATATAAATAAATAAATAAACAAATAAAGGTCACTTCAACGTTGCACTATCAGAAAATTCAAAAATATCTACTTTTAAACCTCTCTGTCACAATTGGGATGATATCATAAAATAATATTGCATTTTCGCTACCAATTTTCCAGCTAAAAGAGTGAATATAAGGTTTGAATAAATTTGTGAATGTAAAGGATTTACGCAACCCGAGAAGCTCTTCGGTAATATTTTTGCTTTTCAAATTATTCAACGGAGTACTTTATTTTTTGATTTATGCACCCCTTTGAATATATGTATTCTTTAAGGTTTAGAAATAAAGAGGCGGAATATATGTATTGTTACAGAAATACTTCGATTTGTTTTGGATTATTAAGACGGTTATTATTTTTATACCAATGTAGGTACGTGTTATATATTGGCCTTAACCACCATAGTTAGGCATTCGCCTTATACAAATTTATCAAGAAGTCATCCGATCCTGTACCGGCGCCGTGCCGTGGGAACGCTGACTCCGCACCACCGCTCCGTTTCCATCGTATAGTCCCGAACGTGGGAATTCACTCTGGGCGCTAACATTGTCCCAGCACGTCACTTAGGATAGTTAGTTATAATTTAGGTTAGATTTAATCCAAAACTTGTAATATTCGGTTTTGATTAAATACATAAATATAAGTAATTCGGTCTTTCTGTATCCTGGCTGCTGTATCCCGACGCAATACATAAATTACGAGTAAATTTATTTTTATAAACAAATGGAAGTAGCCGGCCTGTTTGCAATTTTAAAGTAATCGTAATTTTAAACTCTCCTGTATACATATCGTACATAATGAATTAAAAAATTATATAATGATAAGACTCGGTTTCAAAGTCATTGTGTGCTAACATGAAATATTTTTAAAGGTTAGATATATTTGACGAGATTTCCATTTAACCTACAGGGAGAGATATATATAATTTTTACTCCGAAATTATTTATGATTCTTAATGTCAGCAACCCTTTTATATCTCACTACTAATATGGATCTTTCCCCACAACTAGACTGGAGTTATACTCCATCAGACCTCTTCCAATGTGAATCTTAAAATAACTTAAAAGATCTATAAATTAACAGATCTAATACATAACCACTGTACTGGTTCGGTTAGTACAAATATAATGCAAATCGATCCACTACCGTCCTACCCGCATGGCGTCCACACTAAGAGTGACGTGCCAGATCAACTGACAGCTAACTCGATGTCGCCAGATGCGCACCACTACCGTGTTATATTCGGACCGACTGATTAGTTTTTATATATATAAAATAGTGCTAACTCCGGTAATGTGTGGTGTCGTGTAGCGTTCCCACGGACAGAGCGTCATTCTCGTTACCAACATCGTACGAGTTTCACATAGAATAATTTAGATTTTAGTTTAAAATGTAGTATCAATTGTAAACATTAAATAAATAGTTTTAGCAACCATCTCGAAATCTCAATCAAACACCCTCGCCTGCACCCATACATAACTACCGCACGCCACACCAGTACTCGTATCTATGTTTAGTGTCCAATTATGAAGGTACTTACAATACACTACAACCACTATGTCCATTTATACCCATTCCAAAACTTTTTTTACCCATTTCAAAAAATTATGTCAATAAAATGTAATTGAACGTGTAGTTTATGAAATATGTGGATAATATATTCTGAGGAGGGAATGCAGTTAAATTCAGCGGTTCCGTAATCCCTCATAAATATCTCTGTAATATAATTTATTGTGGCACTAAGTGGGCGATGGTTAAAACAATGAGATAAGCTTAATTTATCGTTATGCTATATTGCTATTATATATCCTATGGTGTAAGAATAGAACGAGAAATAGTGTTATAGTGATCGTGTGATTGTTAGAATGAATTGAATTTTTCCCTTTAGATTTTGACTCCGGAGGTACCTCCACTATAAAGCTTCTGAAAGTTGAAGAACCTTCTCTAGTTTGACTCCGGCACAACCTATTTCTGCATAATAACAGCAGAGTGTAGTAAGGGAGACACATTTTTCCAAGGCAATCCAGCCTAGTCCTCAGGGGTAGCGGCGCATCTGTGGGCGACCTCAGATAGGAAAGTAATCTACTCTGGAGTTGATTGCAGATGTCTATAGGCGGCGGTAGCCACCATCAGGTGGTCTGTGTGCTCGTCTGCTACTACAATATTATAAAAAAAAACTTATTCGTATCTAATACTTACGTAATATGTTTATAGGTGGCTGTGGTCACTTACCTTCAAATGCAAGGCCGTTTGTTGCTTATATACTAGATCCTTCAATACTTTTCATGCTATGAATTATGGTAGTAATCATAGGTACTCGTATAAAGTCAAATAATTTATTTCTGACACCTAATGTTACCCTGCAATGAGATTTGTTTTATAACAGTACAGTGCAGTTATCATATTGGTTATTGGAAATTCAACCACAATTTATTTACCTCTTCATTAGTTTCATCTAAAATAAGTATGTATTAATTATCACTATCGTAGTGAAAATTGATCTGATGATATTATGAAATCATCCGCAATGTAATTAATAATTACAATAATACCGGAATAGTTGTTTTATCTCAAAACGAATGAGACCGCAGTTTTACGCGGTTAGCTTGCCGCCGTGGATAAAGCTGTAGGACGGAAAGAGATCTACTTAAACATAGTTGATTGTATCAGGCTTACCGATTAACCGTCGTAGAGTCAACTTACCCTGATGATGCTCCGTTTTGGAGCGAAACACGTTGGTGGTGGTATGTATGGTGGTGTATATCAACACTAATATTATAAAGAGGAAAACTTTGTTTGTAGGTTTGTTTGTAATTAATAGGCTTATAAAATACTGGACCGATTTTAAAAAATCTTTCACGATTCTAAAGATACATTATCTACGAGTAACATAGTCTATATTTTATATGAAATATATTTGATAAATAGATTTTGAGGCGATACAAAGTTTGCCGGGTCAGCTAGTTTTTAATATTTTGCATCTGCAATCCTTTGAGGGAGGGAGGGGGGTACATACTGCATGTTAATATACCATCATACATATATGTAGCGAATTGTTGCGAAGTAGTTTTAATCTTAAATTAATCTACTTAAAGCGCGAACAGCAGACTATCGATGTCGATGCAAATGGAAATTATTTTTCCTACACATTTCCATTTACTACATGTGAGGGTGAAGCAATAGAAAAACGCTCCGTGAATTCTAACCTCTCCGACGGATCATCATCATCATCATCAACCCATTACTGTCCCACTGCTGGGCACGGGTCTCCTCTCAGAATGAGAAATTAGCCCGTAGTCCACCGCGCTGGCCAAGTGCGTATTGGTAGACTTCACATGCTTTTGAGATTTTTTTTATAAATTTCTCAGATATGCAGGTTTCCTCACGATGTTTTCCTTCACCGTTTAGTAAGTGATAATAAATTTCTAATACGCAAATAACTTTGAAAAATCAGAGCAGAGTGCCTGGGATTTGAACCTCGGACCCCTCGATCGAGAGGCCGAGTTTCTTTACCACTAGGCTATCACTGCCTACACTCTCCTACGCAATAGCAATTAATCGCGGCGGCGGCTAACTGTGCGGTTACCGATTTTCCAGTATAATATGCAACCGGATGTGATTGTACGCACTTACACGCCACAAAATGAAGGGAAAAGATGCTAGAAGAGTGATTAATTAGCAGCCCCCGCGGTTAATAGTTCGTAAGAGTGGTTAGCCTCAGTTGTATAGGTATTGTAGGCGGTAGAACCCTTTGTGGTTCGACTCCGGCAGCACCACCGCCACACCTATTTCTGCCAACCATTGCCGCCACAAAATGAAGGGAAGAGATGCTAGCCAAGTGATTAATTAGCAACCCCGCGGTTAATCTTTAGTTCGTAAGAGTGGTAAGCCTCAGTTGTATATGTATTGTAGGCGGTAGAACCCTTTGTGGTTCGACTCCGGCAGCACCACCGCCACACCTATTTCTACCTAATAACAGCAGTGTTAGGCGCTGCTATGTTCCGTTTTGAAGGGTGTGGTAAGGGAGACATACTTTGCCGAGCTTCTCCAGCCGATCCAGCTTAGTCCTCAGGGGTAGCGGCGTATCTGTGGCCGACTTCAGGTAGGAATATCTAATCCTATCTACAGATGTCCATGGGCGGCAGTAGCCACATACCATCAGGTGGACTGCATGCACATCTGCTACTCCTATATTATCATAAAAAGGTGGTTTCGAAAGTTTTAAATAAAATACTATTCATTGTCCGCGCGCGGAAGCGTCAAAAGCCGCTCTGTGAGTTCTCTCTTAGAAATAATAAATTATGAGCACGACTATTTTTGCTTGCCGAGGAAGTGTTTTCTTTTAACACAGAACATTAGGAGCGATTATCGTGGAACGTGTCTAGCATATCACTCGTTCGCTCCCTAATTTGACCATTCCTCGCTTCATTTTGGTCTTATGTAGGTTAGTATGTGTTTATACGTAATTTACAAGCACGTTTTCCGGGCAAGATGGAATGATTGCAAGTCACCTATTTGGTCTCATTTCCGGGATAAGAGAAATTTATTGCAAGTCACCTATTTGCCGGCAATTTGATGAAGATCTGTCCGCTGGATTACCTTCCATTTTAGTGGCATAATATTATTCGTGTAATCATAAGGTGTGAAATAACAATAGGTAAATTTTATACGTCTACTTTTGTTATCTACTTTTAGTTAAGATGGGATTAAAATCATATTATATGTGCTAACCGATTAGTTTCTTCGTGATGTACTGATGACTAAAGTTGTGAGTGCCCATGTATATAAATATACAGTGTCATATAGACGTATTTGCAAAAGCGTTTTACTCATTATTTTTTTAAAAAGGTGAATTAGTATTAAAAAATCTTCTAATTAGCTTTAGGTTGGAAAGCATTTGTCTGTTAGAAACCTCTTATTTTACAATAGAATACTATTTTGGTTCACGATCCCACGGTGTGAAATGGCCTTAGTATAATTTATTACGATTCCCTTTGCACACTGTTTCTATCCTTTCTGGGACAGACGCGGTCTGAATTCAATTGTTGTAATGTTCTGATCTCTGGGTTTCTGCCCTGATCCGGGTTCCTTGTGAGCAAAAGGGATCGATATTTTATCTGGAAGCTGTTCAGGCACTTCGACTTTTAAGACCGGAATATCCGTTTTGGAATATCTTTTCACAGCGTTTGTACGTTTCTAAGTTTTGTTATTCCATAATCATTACTATATTTGTTTTTGTGTTATTGCATGACAAGAAAAACTATAGTTATACTATATAAGAAAAACTATACTTATTTTTTTATAAAGAGTAAACCGAAAAGTTTATGTGAACAAATGTATGGGATCAGTCAATCAAAAGTTTTCAATCAATCAAAAGTGTATGTTTTTTTAACCCAGATGCGGTGTGAATTTAATTGTAGTTATGTTCTAATCTCTGAGTTTTCTGCTCTGATCCGGGTTTCTTGTGGGATAAAGGGATCGATATTTTATCAGCTAGCCGCTTCCAGGCACTTGGAGTTTTACGGCCGGAATTTCCGTTTCGGAATATCCTCTGGGAGCGTGTGTACACTGTACATTGTAGATGTTTGTTTTATGATTTGAACGTCATTGCTATTTGTATTGTGTTATTGCATGACAGTAACATTATACAGTTACGTTATTAAGATCAGATGAGATTACATGTTTTTAATGAATAGCAAATCGAAAAATTTATGTGAATTTATGTCTGGGCTCAGCCAATCAAAATTTTTCAAGCAATCAAGAATTGTTTCTTTTTAACACAGGCCCGGTCTAAATTCAATTGTTGTAATGTTCTGAGTTTTGTGCTTTGGTCTAGGTTCTGTGTGGTCGAAGAGAATTATTTTATCAGCTAGTCGATTCCAGGCTCTTAGAATTTTACGGCCGGAATTTCCGTTCAGGAATATCCTCTTGGAGCGTGTATAGATTCCTACAAATGTTACATGTTTTGTAATCGCCAGTGTTGTATTTTTGTGTTCGTTTATGACAAATAAATGCGAAGAAAAGGATTCAATAAAATTTTCCTGGATAAAGTAGCAAACTTTTCGAATGTAGTCCATCTGAATGTATTCCCCACTTCCTCCAATGGGCATTGGTAAGTATCTACGGATATGATATATATGTCTAACCCGAAAGTCGTGCAGAGGTGCGTTGCTACCCCTCATAACTAAATTACTTCTTATTTAGTTATGAAGTGATCTTCATCTCGTATTATAATATACTTAATTTATCTATTACCTACTACTTACTTCTAATTTACTTCTAGAATGACTTCTAATTTAGTTATGAGGTGATCTTCATCTCGTATGATAATATTTCTCAATTTATCTACCTCCATTCCTAGTGTTAATGTCTATAAGTTTGGATATTTTGAAAATGAATATGTAAAAAGCTTTTTAGCCCTTATTTATAAAAAGAGGTAAAACATTAATAGGAAGAATTTATAAAAATGAAGTTCCAACCACGGCACTATGAGTTATAAAAATAAGCTTTAAGGACCCATCATTTAGAGTTTTGGGGAACATTAAGTGACAACATCGGTGTAATTAGTTTTATATTGAAACTCACTTTACGACGTCATTAAATTTTAGACGTCCATTTCTTGGGTACTAAATAATGTTAAGAGGTATATTAAAGAGATGTTTTATTCAAAGTGATGATGAATGTTTTTTTTTTCTTTTCTTATGTTATAATTTTATCGGTTTGACAATAATATAACTTTTGTAATGAAAAATTTAAATTAACGTTTTCATGAAGGTGAAAAACGTGAAAATTATTATAGACTAGCTGTGCCCCGCGGTTTCACCCGCTTTAAAAAGAATCAGGGGCACAGCTAGTTCTAAAATATGAGTAGCCTAAGTTACAGAACAAACAGACAGACAGACAGACAAAAAATTGTAAAAAAAAATATTTTGGTTTATGTACCCTATGTATATTCATATGCATGTAGTAAAAAGCGGTTATTTCAATATTAAAAATATACGCTCCAATTTTATTTATATGTATAGATGTATAGATAAGTTACCCTTGAAGATTAAATTGAGACTTATTGACTGATTGAGAGACTAACGTTACAGGTAAGTGAAGGTATAAGGTTTAATAAAAGACAAAAATGGTTTTCAAAATATTTTTCTTTAATTTTACGAAAAGTTTAACTTGTTCTTGTACAAAAACAACATAACAAACTGTTTAACTGAAAACTCATATTTCAACGTACAATAAAATGTTTTATAACAATAACGCAATAATATAATCCTTAAAAATAAATTTAAGCTGTAATGTAAATGTTAACAAATCGCTAAAATTGACTTTTTCTGGCAATAAAGAAAAGAAGATGTTCATCTTCTTTCTTTATTTCTATTTGATTAGTACATATTGTAAATTTACATAAATCTTCTAATATTAATGCTCTCTCAACATTATTAGTAAAGGTAAGGTAAATAGTATAAATTCAGATTAGTCGAACAGGTAGTTAAGAAGAAGTTTCGGCTTTAAATTTATGTTACCGTTTTATAAAACACTAGTAAGAGCTACAATGACAAAGGTCCCACAAGTACTCCAAGAATTAGGAAAACAGGCTAATTTATATTACAATCAGTACCCTACTTATAATGTAGTAGTAATGTATTAACATCACGTGCTACGTTTAGACTCTAAGCGTCTCCTAAATTACAAAAAAAAATATAAAGAAAAATAAATTCGTAATTCAAAATAATCTTTTCGGCCAGTTTATCACTGAAAGTCGTATTTTTATTAGGAAATTATTTTTTCAACTGTTTATTCTATCACGTTTAACCCGGTTAATAATAATAATATAAAATCGATAATATTTAAAAATAAATTCTTATAAACCAATGTAAAAATACTTATTTCAAAATATTCTATTTAAAAAATAATATATGTGCATTATACATTTGTTTTACTGTTCTTATAAAAGAAAGGTTAGTATTGTTTTATAGATCGAAATAAATAAATCAAATATAATTCTAAATATCGACAAGCATTTATAACGATTACGTAACCAATTTAAACGAAATTGTACCTTTATTTTGGATTAATTGAATTTGTTTATCGACAAACTTGACTGTAATTTAAATTTATTGAAATCTGATTAATATCTTTTATATCGTCCATATGCAAAATACCATTTTGTCTCGTTATGAACATTTGCAGCGCAATAATGATTTATTTTGCTTATTAATTGCGCCCGAGCGTATGTTTAATTTAGTTTGCATCCATTCAAAGGGTATTTTGAGATGCAAATAGAATGAATGGAAGCTTAATTAGGGAAAAATAAACTTCATAAGTGCAAGTGGAGTTTGCTCAAAGGTCTGCAAAGGTCTGTTTTTTGGTGTATTAACGTTATATTTATTTATTATATTTTAATGAATAAGTACCTGTCTTCAGATATTTTATATTATACTTTATACATTTTTTTCCAAAATTGCTTCGTCTTTATAAATAAAAGTAATTATTCAAAGAAAAAGGGTTACGGAATAAGTGATAGACTAAAAGATAAACGCTAGAATATTCCCAATAAGTAACTGAATTTAGTTGTTAAAAGTGTTAGAATAACTTTTGACTGTTAAAGAAGAATTTTTTAAACAATACTCATTACGTAGCTTTGTAACTTCAACGTATTTGGCCATGTAAAAAAACTCCAAACATCCTTATTGCTTCTCCGTCTAAGGTATCACTGACCTTCGTTAGAAATTATTTCTACCGAGAACGAAATATTTACACATTCATTTCACACCAGCATATTCACTCAAGTTTGTAAAATGACTAGTACGATCGCACACACACGCATTTCTTAAAGTTCGTGTATGAATATCATACAGAGGTAGTGATTTGTTCGATGAGGTGATGTTCTCGGCGGTGGCAAGGGGCTCTGCAGGAGCCAGCGCGACTCCACGTACCCCGCCTCGCGAGACCTTCGGGGACGCTGCGTGATGGCCGGAGCGGAACCATACGTCTGTAGCATTCAGGGCAGTGTGAGGCAACACAACACGTTCGGTCGAGAGGTGCTGCGTAGGATAAGGATTTTGGTAGTCTAGTGTGGCATGTGGGTCCCGGCCATGCGCAGTATGCGGTCGCGCCGCCCGCGCTGCACGCGCACCACGTGGGCTCGCAGCGAGGAGGTGTCATACAAGGACACGCTTCGGATATCGTCGGCGCGGGCGCGGGCGGCGGCGGCTCGGGTTCCCGCTTCGAGAACCCAACGAAGAACAACATTAAGGCACCGGCTAAGGTTGCCGCGGTTGAAAAGTAGAAACCCGCTCTCGGTATTTGCTGGTTGATATACCCCGTCACTGGCACCCCAACTATCACAGGTATCGCCTCCGCTCCTTGAACGAAACCTGTTTAAGAAATTATATGTTAGATGTAAAAGTTAGCGTGGGCAAGTAGGGTTGCCACTTTTTATTTTTAAGAAAAATAGCATTTCTTACAAAAATATTGTAAAAATGTAATACAGAAATTTCTTCAAAGGCCGTTTTTCACTGAGACTCATTATAATATAGCTTAAACCAACAAGAAGAACTTATTTTATTTCGATTAACTATTTCTAAATATTGAAAACCATAGCTCATACGATTTCGTAGAAGAGCTCCACGACTGAATTACCGTTGAAAATATAATACTTTTATATATTATAGGTATGGTTGGCAATACTGTAAGAACGAAAAATGTTGAATAGCATTGCTTACTCCAAACTTTGGTGAAATGTCGACCTCGAACGCGCTCCATCGTAAGCATTTTCATTGAGTACAAAAATCCTCCCAAACATAAACCGTACATCCATGCGAATAGGACGTATCCATGGTAGCCTTCAACGCTGCTTAATGCTAGCATTGATATTCCTGAAAAAAATGTATATTGTATTGAACAAGTTGAGCCTCAATTTACTGCTTGAGGTAGGTGAATTTTTTGTGCCATATATCTGTGTTTACGCTTTTGTTCTGGGAGGAAGCTAGTAGTAAGGCAAAAATACCAACATATCTTATTTTTATAATATTGTAGTAACAAATGACTATGTCCGCCTGATGGTAAGTAGCTACTGCCAAACATGGAACTAGTGTAACACAGTAGCGCTTTAGTGTAAGGCAGATACAGATGTGGTGGAGGTGCCTCTAAAGTCGAACCACAAAGAGTTGTACCACCTTCATTTAAGTTATGTCCAGTTAAGGTAAGACTTTAATTGAGTTGATTTGGTTTAATGTTTTAAGATAAACTGACATTAGATGAGCAGTCAGCTGTTTGGCATATACAACTTATTACTTAAAACCAAATAAAAATGGTAATATAAAAGTATACCTATTCCTAGCATGGCAGTTTGGCACAAATATTGCTTGGACACGAGGCATTGTGCCGATGGGCGGACCAACACAAGCCCGAAACCAGCGCAGCCGAGTACAGCCGCAAACCCAAGAAACGTTTGGAGCAGCACCAGCGCACTCTCCTCCAATCCCTCTTGAAAACCTTGTAAAGCCTGCAACAAATTTAAACGTGATAAAGAAGCACGTGGCAAAAAGCAGTGACAGTCTAATGGTTAAGAAACTTGGCCTCTCGATCGAGGGGTCCAAGGTTCCAATCCCAGGCACGCACCTCTGATTTTTCAGTCATGTACGTATTATAAATTAATTATCACTTGCTTAAACGATGAAGGAAAACCTCGTGCGGAAACCTGTACACCTGAGACTACTTAAAAAAAAGTTTACAAAGGTATATGGTCTTACTTCTCATTCTGAGAGGAGACCTGTGACCAGCAGTGGGACAGTAATAGGTTGATGATGATGATGATGAAAGAAGCACATAACCAAACTTCATTAATGAGTCTTTCGGCTTACCAAAAAAAACACCGGAGTATAAAGTCCGAATGCGGCGAGACCGGCTGATAACAACAAAACTTTCGCCGGCCGAGACTGAAGGGGGCTTAAATCAATGAGCGGGGGTCTTTTTAGGCCTTTCTTCTCTTTTACCTGCAAAAATGAATTGTCAGCGGTGAAACCTACTGGCGCACATTAATTACGAATTTTAAAAGCCTGGAAGGGTTTTGAATATATTTCAGCGATTATTACGCTGTTCGCGTTTCATTAAAGTACTTTTAATGTTTAATCTTAAAAAGCCAAATTAAAATACGAGCGATTACTTCAATGATAAAGTGTGTTGCCTAAAGCACTCCTACATTGTTCATTAGAGTAATCATTGTAAAAGAAACGATTATAGAAAAGCAATGGGTATGCAGTTTCTTTTGTCGCTTCTTCGCCATATACAACACTTTGAGGCGGTGGTAAGTTATTGACGTTTTGTAAAGAAAATATTTTATTTTCGATACTCGTATTATGTATAAAGTCTTACTTTTCGTCGTTGGTTCTTCAAGTGTAATATAGCACGGCGTTGTGGGTGGTACAGCGAGGCGCTTCGATACACGGCGCTGAGGAAGAACGCTAGTACTAATATTCCTGTTATTGCCTGCAGTCCTAATCGCCAACCAAGTTTGCTGCAGATAGGTAACATATTTAGTATATACAACATTATTATTATCCGTAACATATTATTATCTCCGCCCTATTTAGATAGGGAGGGGATAATAATAAAACCCCTAAGGGTTTAGCAAAGGGAGATCTCCCGCCGGGCTAGGTGGTCAGCCCGGGGAGCGGCCGTGCTCCGACAATCTCAGTTCGGAGCTTGTATATATGCAAGATGTTTAGAAAACTTCGATAGCGTGGTTCAGCAGCGTCATCTCTTGACGAGTAGCGGGAAGTCGCTTCAGGGGAATAGTTACCCCCATTATAAACGACTAGCTGTGCCCCGCGATTTCACCGGTTAAAAATAAATCTAACAATATCAGATATAAAAATATCTTAATGTTCTTCGAAATGAGTTTCCGGGGTCCCTAATTGTATTTCAAGGTCTTCCTTTTTTGCTAAAAGAGCAAACAAATATCCATTCATCCTCACGAACTTTCGGCTTTATAATTGTTGTAGGATATGTTTTAATATTTTTAATATTTGCTTTTTTAGAGTTTACTTTTTAAATAATGGATTTTCTAAGACCCCTGCTATGGAAATTTTATGAGGGGTGTAATTAATACAAGCTTAAACTCAAAAGCGTTACGTTTTTCTGCGCAACGTATCCAGCGCGTTTTTCACATCGAACTTATCACTTATCTTTCTCTGTATATGTGTAAAGGAGTTAACTTCAGGCAAGCGTATGAGCTATACACACATAGTCACATACGCACTCTTTTCAATTTTACCGTATACGAAACTTATAAGAAAATAGGAATATTTCTTTAGACATACATACATAGCAAATAAATGCAAGGAATGAAAAGGAAAGAAATGTTTTTCTTAGTAACAGTTTAAAAGACTAAACACAACCTAAGAGCTAAATAAATTAAATGAACTGTCTACATTATCACTGTTTTTTCTTTGACTAGTTTGTAAACGCTTTTAATTTGCTTTTTAAATAGCCCAACAGCTCTCTTGTTTAACGTCAAAACTATTCAATTACAATTAACGGACTAGGAAAATAAATGATTTTTCTTCTTTACGCCCTGTTAGTGCAATAAGATCCCGTCCAAGGATTATCTCAGTAAAACGGGTCACAATACATAGACTTTTATTTTTTTAGACGACACTTACTACAAGCTGTTCCCTTTGTTAATGCACCGTTCTTAATTACAAACAACACAAATTTTATTCCATTATAAACAAAATAACATTTAAATAAAGAATTATAGAGTTTGTTAAGATACCTACGTAACACGCACGGGAAGAGACGCGCGGGCGGAGGAGGCGGGCAACGTCATCGGCGCGGGCGGTGCGGTGGTGGTACGAGCCGAACTCTCATGCTTGCGACCTCCGACGGCCACGGACGATTTCTATTTAAATATTGTTTGACCGGGAAACCCTAATGTAATTAAGAGGCCTATTAAACCAGCAAAATACAGTCCACTCTCTCATTTAAGTCCCAGGACCCTAATATTGGTCCTTCAGGATTCGCCGTCTTAATTAACGCGGATTTAACGGTCAGTGCAACTTCAAATCTCGAAGCACTTTAGTTGTGGTCTTCAGCTGTGGAGGAGCTTCGAGGCACTCTTCATTATCATCGTGTCATCGAGGATACTTCGCTTAGCAACCGCACACCTACGCTCGAGAAAACAAGTCGTCCACGTGCAACGGACTTTGGACCCGTGGAATATTCCAAGCGATCGCCACTTAAGACAAAGGATTAAGCCACGTTTTACTGTTTGGTGGATTGGTCATTCGTGAGTCGTTCCAATTTTATTTATAACAATTTCTTATAAAAATAATAATCAGCCAGCTTATTTCTGCGAGACAAACCATTTCTTCACTTTTACTCAATTTCTTACTTCTTTTCCATTATTTCACATTTAAAACCATAAATGTTAATTTCATTGCCTAAAATATTATAGCCATAAAGCTTGCATTAGCGCACAATTTGTTTTTTAGCGCCCGAACAACGGAACATGTGGCACGTGTTTGCAAGTACTTATCGCTAACGCATCTTTTTCTTTGTTATCGCTTCGAGCGCTGCATTCCATTTTTTCATACGCACCTTTTATTTAATTTGACCCTTTAAAACAATAGCCCGGCCTACTACCGTACAACTCTTAGATTTAGAAAGCCGCTTTAATAAATTCGATGCCTTATACGCAGAATATGATCAATTACAGGATGCAATCGATGTGATGTCCGAATCGTCTGACGACGACAACAATGAGCGAGAGGAATTTGAGACGCAATATCACCAACTCGTGGCAGAGGCGCGCAGCCTGCTGGGCGCGCGTCCCAGCTGCTCCACCGAGGCGGCGCGGGACGGCTCCGTGTCGGGCTTCGAGGACGCATGTGCAGGTGGTCTTAAATCCAATTGCGTTAGATTGCCTAAAATAGATTTACCCGTTTTTCACGGTCACTATCAACACTGGTTAGAGTTTAGGGATACATTTGTTTCTTTAATTCACTCGAGATCAGACATGGATAATATCAGTAAATTACATTATCTGCGCGCATCTCTTAAAGGTAGTGCATTGTTGGTCATCGACAATTTAGATTTTAAAGCCGATAATTATGAGGCCGCGTATAAATTATTATGCGACCGATATGACAATAAAAGATTACTCGTTAATAATCACGTCAGGGAACTTTTTAATGTTGAGCATATGCGTAGTGAGTCATGTTTTGGTATTCGTCGCCTTATAGATGTTACTAATAAAAACCTTCGCGCACTTTCAACTTTAGACCAACCGACTCAATATTGGGATACATTAATTATCCACATGATGGCAGAAAAACTTGACAGTGTTACTCACAGGGTTTGGGAGGAACACAGAAATACTCTCGAGATGCCACCTTCTTTAACAACATTTATTACATTTCTCAATAACAGGGCGGACTTATTAGAAACATTGCAAGAAAGTAAAGGTAAAACGTATAAATCCGAGTCTCATAAATCAAATACCAATCTCTTAATAGCAACAAATAATAACAATTTAAATAAATCATTAAATAAATTTCATAAAAAATCAATAGCGTGCCCAATTTGTAATCAAAATCATTATCTTTTTGCCTGTGACACATTCAGAGCCCTACCTATAGAAAGTCGTATACAAAAGGCCAAAGATTCAAAGGTCTGTCTTAATTGTTTACGTCCAGGGCACTTAGAAAATAAATGTAACCTTGTACCGTGTAAATATTGCAAAAAAAGGCACAATACATTATTACACATACATGAGCCTATAGTGCATTCTGAGCCGCCTATGCCTTCCGTTAGTAATTTTGCAAATTCAAAGAATGTGCAACAGTATACTACTCCTGCGCACATTTTGCTGTCCACAGCGCTCGTGAAGGTGGTCGCCGGCGCGAACGACGTGCGCTCGGCTCGGCTGCTACTCGATAATGGCAGCACGGCTAACTTCGTTACTCAATCACTCTGTGGTAAGCTGGGTTTGTCGCGGCGTACTACGAGCTCCACAGTAACAGGTATCAACAATAATACTTCATCTATTACACAGTCTTGCAGCCTTACTATAAAGTCGTTCTATAATGACTATAGCATGACTATTGATTGTCTTATTTTACCGCAAATAACTAAAGCATTGCCGGTTTCATTTATTGACATAGACCATATTCCTCTTCCAATGGGAATAAGTCTAGCTGACCCTTCTTTTAATGTCCCGTCAGAAATTGACATCTTAGTAGGGGCCGATGTATTTTGGTCAGTTTTATGTAACAATTCCATCGATTTAGGTAAAAATCAACCTAAACTATATGAAACGAAATTGGGTTGGTTGGTGTCTGGGTATGTACCCCGCCTTAAGTCACCGTCTTCTCCTGCAGTTTGCAATTTTGTAAACGAGGAAACCAATCCAGACTTAACTCGTTTCTGGGAATTGGACACCATAGCAGCCAAGCACTCTTTATCTTCTGAGGAACGTGCCTGTGAGCAGAGCTTCTTAGAAACGACTACTCGCAAAGACGATGGCCGTTTCGTTGTAACAATGCCGCTGAAGGAGGACCCTTCGGTCTTAGGCGATTCGTTTCAACGAGCTAAATTTCGTTTCCTCTCCTTGGAGCGTAAGTTTTTGCGAGAACCTGTTTTTAAAGACAGGTACATGGAGTTCATGGGCGAGTATGAAAGCTTAGGTCATATGACTGAAAATAAAGAGTCTTCGTCTGGCAGTCATAATTATATAAAATTAATTATTTTCTTCCTCACCATGGCGTGCTTCGCGAGTCGAGTCTTACTACGAAGCTTCGAACCGTTTTTGATGCTTCGGCAGCTTCCGATACAGGTGTGTCACTTAACGACATTCAAATGGTCGGACCAGTTGTACAGGAGGACCTTTATTCCATTTTGTTACGTTTTCGACAGCACAAATACGTCATCACCGGGGACATCGAAAAAATGTACAGAGCGATTGAACTGAACCCGTCTCAACGCTCCCTTCAACAAATAATATTTAGGTATGATTCATCACATCCTTTAAAAACCTATACTTTAAATACTTTGAGCTTCGGTACAGCTTCAGCGCCATACTTGGCCACTAAATGTTTAGTTTCTTTAGCATGTAGTACTTCCGATAGTGACGTGAAGCGGTCAATTCAACGCGATTTTTATGTTGACGATTACATAAGCGGTGCGTCGACTATCGAAGATACAATTAGAATATGTGAAGGCGTTATATCAACTTTAAAGTTAGCCCGATTCAACTTACGAAAGTTTCAATCAAATAGTAAATACATCCTTAATCAAATTTCACCTTAAACTGAACCAGATAATATTTTAAATATTTCAAGTACTGACAACGTATCTTCAAAAACATTAGGACTCCATTGGATTTGTGATGCAGACACACTTTCATTTTCCATACATATTGAACATAATGATAAAATTACAAAACGTCAAATATTATCAGTCATCAGTCAAATTTTTGATCCCTTAGGTCTTGTAAATCCTTGTATTGTAGAAGCCAAAATTGTAATGCAAAGACTTTGGGTTGAAAAGTGTTCGTGGGATGAAGAGGTTCCGCAATACTTAAGAAACATATGGCTTTCATTTGTTAACACTATGCCACTTCTAAATAATTTAAAGATTCCTCGCTGGGTACTCGCAGACGACTCCATAAGTCATGAAATTCATGTTTTTTCAGATGCATCAGAGCGGGCTTATGGAGCTTGCCTATATGTGCGTTCAGTTGATAGCTCAGGGTCGATTCAGGTACACCTTTTAACCTCAAAAAGTAAAATAGTTCCCATAAAACCCACAACGACACCTCGTCTTGAGCTTTGCGGAGCGTTATTAGCTGCAAGGTTGTGTAATAAAGTTTTAAATTCATTAACCATACCCATCCATCACATGTAAATTCTGGTGTGACTCGACCATAGTTCTGGGGTGGTTAAGTACACCACCAGCACATCTTAAAACCTTTGTTCGTAACAGAGTTAACGAAATTCAAGAGAGCACCGAAAGTTACACGTGGAGTTACGTACCGTCGAAGGATAATCCGGCGGATCTTGTTTCTCGCGGGGTGAAGGCTGACCAAATCAGCAGTTCGTCTCTTTGGTGGTCAGGACCGTCTTTTCTGACTAAAGACGAAACTGAGTGGCCTAAAATGCCCAATGTGAAGCACGATCTACCTGAGTTGATTATGTGTTCATTCGCGCTTGATAATCATTCTAATGCCGATCCCATAACTAACCTAATGAAAAATAAATCAAAATTAACTCATTTGCAACATATAATAGCATATTTACTGAGATTCATTCATAACTGTAGAAGTAAAAATAATAAGTTAACTGGTTGTCTCACAGTTCATGAGCTTCAAAATTCATTAAATTTAATAACACATAAAGCACAACTTGAAATGTTTCCTGACGAATATGCTATTCTTAAAGCTGGCAAATCATTACCTAAGAAAAATCGATTGACTTCATTAACTCCATTCTTAGATTCAAATAATATCATGAGAGTTGGTGGCAGATTAGATAATTCACCTTATAGTTACGACATCAAGCACCCCATCATTCTTTGTAGTAAACATCATTTCACCAAAATACTTTTTCATCATTTCCATATTAAATATTTACATGCCCCACCTCAACTTCTTCTAGGAACTTTAAAACAGATTTATTGGCCCTTAGGTGGCACGAATCTTGCAAAACATATTGTACACAAATGTATTCGTTGCTTCAGGTTCAAAACTGAAACAGTTCAGCCCATCATGGGGCAGTTGCCCACATCGAGAACGAATTTAGAATATCCATTTCTACATTGTTCAGTTGACTACGGGGGACCGGTGTTGATAGCAGATCGCAAAGGAAGAGGTTGCAAACTTATTAAATCTTTTTTAGCAATCTTCATTTGCAATTCGACCAAGGCCTGTCACATCGAGCTCGTCACGGCGTTGTCCAGCGACGCGTTTATAGCCGCATTAAAACGTTTTGTATCACGTCGTGGTGTACCATCATCCATCACGTCCGATAATGGTACCAATTTCGTAGGCGCTAGTAACGAGTTGGCTCAGTTCCTTTTAAACTCCGATCTTCAAGGTCACGTAGCTCAGGAAGGCATCGACTTTAAATTTGTGCCGGCTTACACCCCCCACTTCAATGGTTTAGCTGAAGCTGCTGTTCGTTCCACGAAATATCACCTTAAGCGTATATTACAAACAACTCATTTTACATACGAAGAGATGGCAACCTGTCTCGCCGAAATAGAGGCTATATTAAATTCTCGCCCTCTTACTCCTTTCGCCACTGATCCTTCCGATTACACGGCTCTTACACCAAGTCATTTTTTGATTGGACGCTCACTTCTGGCCATTCCTCAGCCAGCAGTGCCTGACACCAACATAGTTCGTCTGGAGCGACATAAGAGAATTCAGCTCATCAAGCAGCACTTCTGGATCCGGTTCTCCACGGAATATGTCAGTCTGTTGCAGCAAAAGGTCAAGTGGCAAAAATCCAACAACGAACTGAAACTTGGGTCGCTTGTTTTAATAAAGGATCGGAATCTTCCACCCCTTTTGTGGTCTTTGGGGCGCGTCATCCAGCTCTATCCTGGTAGCGACGGCATCAGTAGAGTCGCGGAACTGAGGACGAGGAGAGGCACAATTCGTCGAGCCTTTAATAATATTTGCCCCCTTCCAGAGTTTTGAAGTCTTCTTCATCGCTTCAACCCGGGGAGCATGTTAAGATACCTACGTAACACGCACGGGAAGAGACGCGCGGGCGGAGGAGGCGGGCAACGTCATCGGCGCGGGCGGTGCGGTGGTGGTACGAGCCGAACTCTCACGCTTGCGACCTCCGACGGCCACGGACGATTTCTATTTAAATATTGTTTGACCGGGAAACCCTAATGTAATTAAGAGGCCTATTAAACCAGCAAAATACAGTCCACTCTCTCATTTAAGTCCCAGGACCCTAACAGAGTTCATGTCTTATTCTTTTACTCGCGAGAGTATTTTGATTAAAGAAATAACGAATTAATTCCTATAATTCTAATTGTTTCTAAAATTAAATATCATAACGAAATTATGAAGTTATAGTTATTATGAATAAAATGTGTTTTTCTTCCGTTTAAGCGCACTGTATTAGGGTGGTAAAATAATTCGTCTCTAAATAGTCACTGGCCATATTATAAAAATATATATAGCAGTTCCTGTAGATAATACGAGAATTCGAGTTACATTATGAGAGATGCCACACAATAGTTGAATATGCACATGCACATGCTATGCACAATGCACATGCATCCTTTGTCTGGATTAATTCAACAAATCCTAGCTTTTTAAAACCAGCATTCAGCCCAATGAATAGGAGGAAAAAATACTAGTTTAAGCCGCCTTGTCATGCAATGCAAGGCCCTTGTCAGATAATCCGAGCATAAAACAGGTCACGGAACAGGCTACACTATCGCGTTTTTTTCTTTGGCTATCCACTCGCTACGTGCTCGGAGCTGAGTTAAAAAAACTTTCTTAACACCTTTTAGTCTGTATTCAATTATCTAATTTTAAATGTGTCTGCACTTCTACTGTATTTCTTTTTTATATCCACTTTGGATGTAAATCTTTTAGTTGTTTATAAACACTTACGGACTGATAATGATATACTGTTTTAATAACTTGTGCGACTACATTACTAAGTGAGCGACTGGAAATATAGAGAGGCAACTTTAGTATTAAGATAGATTAAGTTTTTCTAATTGAATTGGTTAGGTTAGGTTGGAACATATAAGACAATATAAAACTAAGCGAGCAAGGCGCGGCAGCGCCCTGCGAGCGGGTGGGCCCAATCTGTATGAATTTAGACCTTACCTTTATTCATGATCAATGACATGAGCACACAATATTCTACTTATTATAGTATTTTTCAAAGTGGTTTTTGTATTCGAAACGCTTCATTCAAAATAAAATGCTGCTAAGTTTAAAAAAAAATAACATTTGCTAAATATTGAATAAAACGCAGGACGTAATGTTTACACTTAGACAAATATTACGTCGCTCAAATGTAACGAAGCTTCTTATTTCGTATTTTAAGTAACCCACATTAATGTTTGTAAGTTGCTGTTCTGTTGATTTCTCGTCACTCGCAGTCAGTCGCTCACTTAGTAATACTATAACGTAAATTAATTATTTTTGACATTCAAAACTTTTATTTGCAGTCACTCGTTTAAATACTACCCATATTTTTTTCTTACCCAACTGCCTCTTTATAAGCAACACTGAAGAGCGCTATGCCCACGCCGCCGCCAGCGTGGGCCACGAGCTCCACAAACTGCCGCCGTCTTCTGAAGTACGCTCCAAGCACCAGACCGGCTGCTTCGCGTACTAAACCACAGCCGACGCCGAGGACTACACCTGGTGGTAAATTTAGTTTTATTAACCTGTTATTATAACCGGATTTTGTAGCTGTTAGATCAGGATTTTTTTCTTAGGAAGCTGGTCATTATATAACTATCACTTTCTTTTTACGATATTAAAATATAAGACTGCTTTTTGTTTAAACTCTTACCAATAATCATCAAACCCAGATAAGATTGCCACAGGTAGGTAGCAACCCCTGAGTACTAAGGTGGATCGCCTCGGATAAGTATAATCGTAACTTCGTCACCACACCCTTCAAAGCGGGACACAGCAGAGTTTAACACTGAAGTTAATAGGCAGGAAGGTGTGTCGATAGCGCCTCTGAAGTCTAACCACAAAGGGTTCTTCATTATACTCCAATTATTACTTATACCATTTATACACCAACTCTTAATTTTCAAAGATAGACTGTTAATTAACTTGCAAATCTATTAAATAGCAGTAGCCATTGGACATTGGCACCGAGGGCATGTACTAAGTTTGAAGCAATTCACATAGTTTAGCAACTAACGCAATATGTACTCCATTTGAAACCTCATTCGGTTTTGGTACGCCATACTGGAAATGTATAACTTACTCGGTGAAGTTTGACGGTACTTTGAAAGCAAAATCGTATTTCCAATCACTTTGTGAGATTTTTTTTTGAAATAATATACATAATTGTATCTACAATTTATATACGTAAGAAAATTAAATCTTAAAAATAACTGATAATTTCTGATCTTTAATAGTATTGACAAGAAATAAAATATCCTTTATTTTGTAAAATAAATAGGGACTAAGTTAGTCAATACTTTTTAAACCTTCAACATATTCAAAGTGATTTAATATAATATAAAATAGGGCTATAGAGCAGACATTATTTATTTATTTGGATTGATTCACGTCATTCACTTTTGACGTATTATATTTCAGAACAACCTATTACCAACTGGTAATAACACATGAATGATCCTTTTAGTAGCCATGTCTGGTCTAATGCTACTATATAGTTCAACGTCTTTGCTTACAGCCGTTTATTAACATAAAAATTGCATAGACAACAATTTCAACAGCGCTGATGTTAGTACTATTATTATTTTTTCCATAATCGGCCATATGCGTTGGGGGCAGCGTTATAAAACGTTTGTTATGTAAAATGTAAATTCCGGCGGCAGTCTAGTGTTATCGGATGCAGTTTGAAAATGTCTACTATCATACTCGTATGTTATTTCAAGCGACTGGCCATTTCATTCTGTGAAAGAATTTTCCGCGAATTGTTTTTATGTAAATGTATTCGTTCCCAAGTTTGGCCTTTTTAGAACAGTATACACTTACATAAATGTTATAGTCATTGCTATTATGTAATATAGTTGAGACCATAGATATAGGATGTCAAGCGAAAAAATTATAAGTCTATGGTTGAGACACAAAAATAGTAGATTACGTAGCTACATTATAATCATACTCTTTATTGTTTATAGACCATTAAGACACTTAAGGAAGTTATACAAGAAATAGGCGTTCTCGTTTGAAAGCGAAGATATTCAAGTAGATATAAAATATAAAGTTTGCCCTTTATATTTTTATAATCTCTTTGTTCGAAAACAAGATAACCAAAAGTTATAATAAGCGAACTTGTTGCCATGTTAGCTCATCATAATATTATTTGGAGTTCAATAATTCACAGAACATAGATTTAGACACTTGGAGACTAGATGTCTATCTGTCTTCGTGTCTAGTATCTGGTTTGAAAGGTGTGGTAAGGGAGACATAGTTTTCCGAGGCGTTCTACTTAGACCTCAGGAGTAGCAGCGCATCTGTGGCCGAACTCAGGTAGGAATATCTAATCCTATCTGGGGTTGATTACAGATGTCAGTATCAGGTGGACTGCATGCTCGTCTGCTACTCCTATATTATGAAAAAATAAATCTTACCATAGCTAAGCAGTGTCTGATGGAGCTGCGTAGCGAAGGACGTGAAGAGACAGGCGAGGGGTAGCAAGAGGCCGCCGAGCAGCGCCGCGAGTCGTGGCGAGCGCTTGCGGCCCGCGACCAGAGCGCCAGCAGCCCGCGACACACCCACGCAGATCGCACCCGCCCACACTGAGGACACACCTCATTATTTACACTTCAACAATAATATGTGGTAAAAGTATATTATAAGTAGTGATATGCCCGAAACAAGAGCGTCCGCGGCACCCGCTAGCACTAGGACCATACCTCACAAGTCACATTTTAATACTCAATGGTGGCAAATTTAGCAAATCGTTTGGGTAAATACAAATATTTTGTCAAAAAATAGCCATAGTTTTTTAGTTATAGTTGGGTTGGTCCCACTATTTTTACCCGACTGCCATGGCAGGGTTTTGTTTTTCGCGCGTATCTTGTATGTTTGTCTTTCTTTATCTAATTATATACACTGAAACCACAGACAGGTCTCTTATGGTTTATCTTTGTTATTAGCTAACAATAATAATACAGAAAAATAATGTGTGTAATGTGATGATAAAAGTACTTGTTAAAATCCAATGAGTTGTTCTCGCTATGAAATACCCCCGCGGCACGTGTCACTTTAACATATCGCGCCCGCCCACACACGGCACACACTCCCCAGTTCACACCTCAATACCCAAGCGTGCCAAATTTAGCACATCGATTGACACGCAAATATTACGCCTTAATGATATTTTGACAAACAGGGCTGTGTCTCAAATATTTCTTCGAGATTAACCCGTATTTTGCTTGTTTATTGGCAATACAGTCTTTATATCTCATAATGCTTTAAATGATTATTTGAAAGGAAGTTATGGTGGTATGAAGGTGGTGATACTCACTCGAGGACGGTTCGACCGGGGAGGTATAACCACCGTAACCTATATTTTGCTTGCCAACAGGTGGACTTCATGATTGTTTCCTACTTCAATCGTATAAAAGACAATTGGGACTAAACAAAACAATGCTTCAAAGTAAAGAGTTAAAATCTCAGTCATGAATTGTATTCTTTTAATATGTTTATACTGCAAATTCTCATAATTTGTGATACGTGGACTCTATATAAGAGGCAAATCTAATTAGCAGATGCAGAAATTTACAGTAAAATCCCATTTTATTTCACGTACCGCCCCCTCATATATTTCCTCGGTATTTTTTCGTTACAGCTAAAACATTAATTGCTCTCACCGTGTACAGGAAGATATCTCGCGAAACAATTAGTGCCTATTCACACGTACCATAATCACACTACAATGACACTAATGCGGCAACATGGGCGGATGCAAAGTATGAAAATGCATACCTTATTCACACGGATCATATTTTGCCATTAATGGTGTGGACAATATTGATTACATTGCAGTCATAATGCACCTACTACATTAAGAATAAGAGGCCGCATAAGAAGATGCTGCGACTATACTGTGGCGTGCTCGTGGTAAGCAGGATTGACCATATAGCTAAAATGGCGTTCGCCAGCCGGGCCAACGACGTTGTACTGTGAGCCTCTTCCCGACGATCATACTTTGATATCATCGAAAATAAAAATTATCTAGATGTCAATATTTTCAGATACTAATAACCTGTCTACCTTTTTCCAATTATGTAAATGTGTTGGCGAAGAACAATTTTATTGTCGGCGAAGAGACAAACCACCCGGATCCAATTTCCCCGGATCCGGATTTGAAGGTGGTAGAACCCTTTGTGGTTCGACTCCAGCGGCACCACCGCCACACCTATTTCTACCTAATAACAGCAGTATTAGGCGCTGCTGTGTTCCGGTTTGAAGGGTGTGGTAAGGGAGACAGACTTTTCCGAGGCGTTTCAGCTTAGTCCTCAGGGGTAGCGGCGCATCTGTGGCCGACCTCAGGTAGGAATATCTAATCCTATCTGGGGTTGATAACAGATGTCCATGGGCGGCAGTAGCCACTTACCATCAGGTGGACTGCAAGCTCGTCTGCTACTCTAATAGATATTATAAAAATATGTTATAAAAAAAATCCAATTTAATCTGGATGGTGCATGTGAATAGGCAGTTAGACTGAATGCTAGACACTGGTAATTTGGGGAACCGAGCCAGCTCCACGGTTTCACTTAATACAATTACCGCGAAAGCTCGTTAAGCCTTATAAATATCATCACACATTACCGTTGCGAGAATTGTTAATGCACTGTACGGTAACATGTTTTGTTGTTAACCCTCTAATGTAAATGTCCGTTCGTTTGTTCCGTTCTCACGATTTAACTAATTATCCGATTTTCATAAAATTTGGCTGAAATGTAGTCTGTGTTATGGAGAAGATTATAGACATACAGTAGATCCGGAAGTGAGTTTTGCGGAAAATAATAATAAACATACAATTTTCAAAATGGTCTTGTAGCTTGTGTTAGGAGAAAATATATAATAAATCTACAAAAAAAAATCTTATAATGATTATATTAAATCTTATATATAAAATTCTCATGTCACAAAGTTAGTTACCGTACGTAAATTTTATATGCGTATTCAGTAGGTCTGAGAATCGGCTACTATCTATTTTTTATAAATAGTGATAAGGATCGTTCACTCTTAACATTTTTTATTAATATGGCAACACGACGTTTGCCCGGCCAGCTAGTATTATATAAAAATGATAATATTAAAATTAAGAGCCACACGTTTGAAATAAGGAGAAAGTTTGCAAAACTTGAAGGAAGTTATTAAACTTGCATCCATTATATTAGTTCTCAGATACAAATGTAGAGGTGTTGATTGGAAGTAGCTAGCGTAAAGGAAAAGTTTTAGTTCCCTAACCGCTAACACGATTAGAAGGAAATGGGTAGGTACAGTAATATAATAACATATTGCAAAGTGGTACGAAATCTAGGTTCAATCATGTATTCTCAATTATTGCTGTAATACATAATCTGGAATAAAAGGTAATTTAAAAATGATGTCTCATTAGGTATTTAACTATATAAGCAGACAAGCATAAATGTTGCTTCGGACAAAGGAGCGAATTTGTATACCTTACAGAAGAGTAGGTACTAGACTAGACGGATTCAGGTTGCTTTATGCTATGACGCGCGAAGTTGAAGTAAAAGTAGTGATTAGGTCACTCTGTAAGATTGTACTGTAACTATAATAGAATATTCCTTAATTTGATAATTTAACGAAACGTTGAATAGTCAGTATCTACAAAAAATACTCAGTTTAAGAAACTATACTTCTTATCTATTACTTGCACGTCATTTACTAAAACGGCTGTGGTTTTGTACAATAACAATTACGTCTATTCCAATTAGCTTTGCTGCCACGTAGCTGCTGTCTTCGGATTACTAAACGTCGCTTAACTCGTTAACGTCTAAATCCCAATTCAAGGGCAGAACATGACAGAGTTATAAGACCCGCCCACACCGCTGACAAAAACGAGCGTTTTGGAAAGTAAATTGAGAATTTTGACACAGTCCCTATAATTAACATAAATAATAAGATGAGCATTTTTTAATTAAACTACTTAAACAAGAAACGGTGAGCAATCAGTAACTACAACACAAACAATACCATTAAAATCACGAAAATTTATTTGTAAGTCTTTTATATTATTTATCTATGTATGTATAAGTAAATAAATAAATAAAAACTACACCTTTCTGTCTATTACCTGTACGTCATTTACTGAAACGACTACAATTACATGTAATCTACTTAGCTTGGCTACCACGTAGCCGCTGTCTTCGGATAACTAAACGTCGCTTAACTCGTTAACGTCTAAATCCCAATTCAAAGGCAGAACATGACAGAGTTATAAGACCCGCCCACACCGCTGACAAAAACGAGCGTTTTGGAAAGTAAATTGAGAATTTTGACACAATCCCTATAATTAACATAAATAATAAGATGAGCATTTTTTAATTAAACTACTTAAACAAGAAACGGTGAGCAATCAGTAACTACAACACAAACAATACCATTAAAATCACGAAAATTTATTTGTAAGTCTTTTATATTATTTATCTATGTATGTATAAGTAAATAAATAAATAAAAACTACACCTTTCTGTCTATTACCTGTACGTCATTTACTGAAACGACTACAATTACATGTAATCTACTTAGCTTGGCTACCACGTAGCCGCTGTCTTCGGATAACTAAACGTCGCTTAACTCGTTAACGTCTAAATCCCAATTCAAAGGCAGAACATGACAGAGTTATAAGACCCGCCCACACCGCTGACAAAAACGAGCGTTTTGGAAAGTAAATTGAGAATTTTGACACAGTCCCTATAATTAACATAAATAATAAGATGAGCATTTTTTAATTAAACTACTTAAACAAGAAACGGTGAGCAATCAGTAACTACAACACAAACTGTTAACGGTAGAATTGTAAAGGGCATGCGAGGGGCGCGGCAGGTGGGGCGATCGACGATCCGCGCGGTAGTAATATAAAAAAATGTGAGTAGTTCGAAAATACGAGCCACCGCGCCCGCCGCACGTTCCTATTTCGCTGAACTGTAACACGCTTTCTACTCGATTATACTAGTGATTCTTAAGACCATCTTTAATTTAAAGCCATTGTTTATACCACAAAGTACAAGTGGTCTTCGAGCCGTGATCAGAACACCTATGTATCACACTCCGCCGTCGGTTAAAACAATGGCTAGTGACGTGCGTTCCTTACGAAAGGAAAGAAGATTGGCGAGGTACGAGGCCTTCCCACAGTCTGAAACAAGTAAGAGTGTAACCAATTTGGAAGAAAAAGATGCAGTTAGCGATGGAAAGGTGAAAAGTGAAGTGCAAAATAAAGACACACAGACGAAACAAAAAGTGCCGTTACCCTCGGATCGAGAGTCAAAAATATCACAACGGTCGAAAAAATCGTCAGTATCTTCCATGCTAGCACAAAAGAAGAGATTAGAGTTAGAAGCAGCAAGGGAAAAGGCTCGTATTCAAATGGAATTAATCGAAAAGAAATTAGCGGCGGACCTAGCAGCAGTTGATGAACAATACAGTCCACACCCATCGGAGAGTGATCACCATAGTCGTGAAGAGGACGTTGAGAAGTGGTTAGAGCAGAGTCAACAAGAACTGGAGAAGCAGAGAGCTAGCGCTCATGGTACTATTGATGGCCCTCTGTTTAACCCGCCGGCGGAACCGGTCGGCACCGAAGGTCCAGTTCAGCAGTTGGTCAGTGCAGTGAGGGAACTAATCGCCACTTCTGTGTCCACTAGCCAAAACGCTAATCTACTCAGCCGTATCAGCACGCCTAGAGACCTCCCAGTATTCTACGGAGACCCTATGGAATGGTTGGCATTCAAGCAGGCCTATGAAGAGTCGACCGCACTGTGCAACTTCTCGGAGAGAGAGAATATTTGGCGATTAAGAAGATGTCTACGTGGTTCTGCAAAGGAGGCCGTTTCAGCGCTATTAATTACCGCTACTTCACCAACAATAGTAATGTCTACATTAGAACTACAGTTTGGCAACCCTGAAGTGATCTTATCAAAAATAATATTGGATATTAAGAAGATGAATTCAATGTCTCACGAATACCATAGAGATATAGTGGCATTTTCAATAAAAGTAAAGAACTATGTCGCAGCAGTTCGTGCACTTCGCCGCGAGGAGTACCTGCAGGGAGTGAATGTAGCAAATATAGTACTCTCAAAGTTACCTACAGTACTACTGTCCAAGTGGGCGGACTACAGTTATCCACTCATCATCACTGGCGGCAAATCGAGAATGGATATTTTGTCGGATTTCCTCAGCGACGAAGCGGTTAAAATATCTACGTGCAGTGCTAATTTATTAAACACTAAAACGGACAATAAACGTAAATATTACAGTGAAAATAATTATAATCAGTCGCATACTGTTTTGTTACAAACTTCGCAATCAACTCTTAATTCGGACGATAAGTGTAGATTCTGTCGCGCGTCAAAACATAAGTTGCCGGAATGTAAGAAATTTAAAAAATCCTTACGTAAAGATCGATGGGCCTACGTTAAGCGCGCCGGTATTTGTTACAAGTGTTTAGTATCGCATCATGACCGGCAGACGTGCCTGGCCGCCGCCTGTGACGTCGACTCCTGCGGCGAGCCCCACCATCGCTTATTGCATTACGTACCTAGTTCGCGTCAAAACGGTGCAGCGGTTGTGCAAGTGATAGACACTAAAAACAATAATATTTCCGAAACAAGCTCGCAGACTAACGTACAGAGTGATATAGTTACGCATATAACGTCGGACAATTGTGCAGTGTTATTACAAGTTGTAAAGATAAACATTCATGGACCTAACGGTGTAATTAGGGCTACCGCGCTCCTTGACAGTGGTTCCACAGTGACCTTGATAAGTGCTACGCTCGCCGCGCGGCTGGCGCTGCGTGGACGCAAACAAATATTGCATGCTAGGGGCGCGTGGGGCGATACGGGACTGATGTGCGAAACGGAATTAGTAGATGTTACAATATCTAATAAACAGGGAACTATGTATACTATCTGTGCGCGTAGTGTAACTGAACTAAACTTACCTAGTCAAAATTTAAATAATGTAAATTACGAAAAACATAATTACTTACGTGATCTTAGAGATGAACTGTGTACGGGACAATTAAAACCTGAAATATTAATAGGCCAGGATAATTATCATTTAATGTTACCTCTGGAAACGGTGACCGGTAGTCCAACTGAGCCCTATGCCACTCGTACGCCACTGGGATGGTGCTTGCACGGAAAACTGATGAAATCGTCTACATCACCAGTCGATCACCACTCCACGCTGTTCATCACCGATGATGGATCCGCTCCTGAAAATTTAAATGACCTACACGAAGAAGTACGTCGCTCGTTCTCAATAGAATCCATGGGTATTTCTGCTTCTAAGCCTCGCCAGAATTCAGAGGATCAACGGGCCTGGGAACATCTGGAAAAAACTTCCACGTTCGTTGATGGCAAATGGTATGTCGGCTTGCCCTGGAAGGATACGAATAGCGTAATGCCTGACACGTACTCCCACGCACTGTCTAGATTGAAAGGAGTAGAACTTAAGATGAAAAGAAGTACAGAATACGCAGAGAAGTATAAAGAACGAATACATTACCTGTTAGAGAATAATTACGCAGAAGAACTCAAGGATCCTGAAGTTACACCAAAGACCTGGTACCTACCACATTTCGGTTTAGAAAATCCAAATAAGAAGAAATTGCGAGTAATTTTTGATGCCGCATCCAAGGTCGCAGGGCTATCTCTCAACGACTACTTACTAAAGGGTCCGGATCTACTGATGTCTTTATTCGGAATAATGTTACGGTTCCGAGAAAATAGAATAGCCGTGGCAGCAGATATTAAAGACATGTTTTTAAGAGTGAAAATCCGTCCAGAAGATCGAGACTCACTACGATTTATTTTTCGAGAAAATCCTGAAAATATAAGTGACACAAATATGATCTCTGAAAAGTGCGATACAGAAGATAATAAAATTAAGACCTATGTCATGACATCCCTAATTTTTGGAGCTAATTGTTCGCCATTTATAGCGCAATTTATAAAAAATAAAAACGCACGCCGTTTTGAATCTTCCATGCCATCAGCAGCTGCCGCTATATATAGTCAACACTACATGGATGATTACATCGACAGCCTACCAGATGAAGAGACCGCTATAAAACTTATAAAAGAGATTAGGCACATTCATAAGAAAGGAAACTTTAAATTACGCAACTGGACTAGCAACAGTTTAGCAGTACTCGACAGCATACCAAAAGAGGACCTCGGTAGTGCTGCTGTAAAGTTCAAAATCGGGCAACAATATGAAGGCGAGCGCACGCTAGGCCTTATCTGGTACCCAAGCGATGACACGATGGGCTTTGAAATGTCATTCAATAAAATTCCTGAGAATATCATATCTGGAAAACAAAGACCTACAAAGAGAGATATTTTACGAGTTGTCATGTCAATTTTTGATGTGTATGGATTTTTAACACCATTTACTATCATCGGAAAGATTATTTTGCAAGATACCTGGCGCATAAAAATAGACTGGGATGAATGCATACCTAATGATATATATGAAAGATGGCAAAAATGGATTTGTTTATTACAATCACTTAGAGACATACGCCTACCAAGACATTACGCAGCGGCCACGCTAAGAGCGAGTGAGACAGAGAGTCAACCTACTCCTCAGCTAGGTACCTCGCAACCAAGCGAAGACAGTGCTACGCGTAGTGCTACGAATCCTTTACCTGTGCTACGAGATGTAGCACCCCCTCCAAGGACGCTTCCCTCCAAGGACAACTATTCTATATCAGCTACGCCGCGTTCATATCAAACCGGTTCTGCGCCCGCGCATAATAACGTGAATGCATTAAATACACACAACTGTTATAGAAACCTACAGCTCCATATATTTTGCGACGCTTCAATTAAAGCATTTTGTGCAGTGGCCTATTGGAGATGGATTAATAACGAAAACCGTGTGTGTGTAGCCTTTGTATCGAGTAGAAGTCGAGTTGCTGGAAACAAAGCGATCACGGTGCCGCGTTTGGAGTTACAATCTGCATTACTGGCCGCCCGACTGGCAGATACAATTACAAAAGAGCATAAGATGACAGCGACGCGAAGGGTATTTTGGTGCGACTCAACCACAGTGTTACACTGGATTAGAAATGACGTTCGAAATTATAAAATATACATAGCGAATCGCTTAGGGGAAATTGATGATCTCACTCAGAGTTGTGAATGGAGATACGTGCCTACAAATAAAAACATAGCCGACGTTGCTACTAGAGAAAACTATGATTGTTCAGTTTTATGTAATGAATGGTTACATGGACCTACCTTTTTGAGAGGTAACGAAGAAGAATGGCCGCGTGACGTCATAAGCGCGAACATTGATAATTGTACACTGGAATGTGTTAGTACCATACAAATAGAAGATAATAACTTACCTGTACCGGAGCCTACCCGATTTTCTTCTTGGTTGCGCCTTCTGAAAACGACATACAGAGTTATTATGTTTATAGACAAATTAAGGAAAGCAATAGATAAGAAATTTAAAGATACAATAAAAACTTACCGTTATGAAGACACTGCATTGGAGAGGGCTGAGTTCCTATTGTTACGTCATTCACAATATCAATCATTTGGGATGGAAGTAACACTGCTGAAAAATAAAAAGAATATACCTACCTGTAGTAAATTACTTACTCTGTCACCATACCTCGACGAACACGGAGTCCTACGCGCTGGTGGAAGAATCGACGCCGCCGCTGATGTTGCACCTGAAAACAAAAGACCTGCAATCTTAGATGGGCGAGATTACATAACACGATTGATTGTGAGACATTACCACATTCAAGCTGCACACGGTAACCAGGAGACGGTTGTCAATAACCTAAAACAGAAATATTGGATTATTAGGGTGCGACCGACAGTCAAAAGTGTGGTGTCAAAATGTATGTTGTGCAGACTAAGAAAATGTAAGCCAGAAATACCAAGACTTGGGGACTTACCTGAAGCCAGAATGACTCATCACCAAAGGCCTTTTTCCTATTGTGGAGCAGACCTGTTCGGACCCATGGAAGTCACGGTCGGAAGACGCCATGAAAAGAGATTCGGCGTTCTGTTTACATGTTTGACCATAAGAGCCGTTCACATCGAACTAGTGCCCACACTCACCTCGGATTCTTTTATCATGGCGTTGAGGCGGATGGCAGCAAGACGAGGTTGGCCTACACATATGTACACAGACAATGGTACGAACTTAAGAGGGGCTGATAGAGAGCTAAGAAAATCTATTATGGAAATGGATCAGCAAGCTTTGGCCGATGGAGCAATGAACCATGGCACTAAATGGACATTCATACCCCCCGCCAGTCCACATTGGGGTGGGGCATGGGAGAGACTGATACGATCTGTAAAGACCTCCCTGCGAGTTGTGTTGAAAGAACGTGCACCAAAGGAAGAAACACTGATGACGTTACTAGCAGAGGTGGAGAACATCATTAACAGTCGCCCTTTGACTCACGTTTCGGTTGAAGTAGGTAGCACAGAAGCCTTAACTCCAAACCACTTCCTTTTGGGCACATCATACAACTTGCCACAGATAGGCACATTTAGTGATGAGTTTTACCATCGTAAACAATGGCGAATTTCACAACAATTGTCGGATATGTTTTGGAAGCGATGGGTGAAGGAAGTGCTCCCAGACATGATACCCAGAAGAAAGTGGACGAAGGAGCAGAGACCTTTACAGCCAGGCGACTTGGTTTACATATTGGACCCGGACAGCCCCCGAAACATGTGGCCAAGGGGCCTCATTGAACAAGTACACCCCGGAAGGGACGGTCGGGTACGAGTGGCAATAATTAAAACCAAGAACGGTCACCTAACCAGATCTACCACGCGAATTGCACGAATTCCCATTGTAAATGAGTGCTGCTGAGCAGCACTGGGGTGGGGAATGTTAACGGTAGAATTGTAAAGGGCATGCGAGGGGCGCGGCAGGTGGGGCGATCGACGATCCGCGCGGTAGTAATATAAAAAAATGTGAGTAGTTCGAAAATACGAGCCACCGCGCCCGCCGCACGTTCCTATTTCGCTGAACTGTAACACGCTTTCTACTCGATTATACTAGTGATTCTTAAGACCATCTTTAATTTAAAGCCATTGTTTATACCACAAAGTACACAAACAATACCATTAAAATCACGAAAATTTATTTGTAAGTCTTTTATATTATTTATCTATGTATGTATAAGTAAATAAATAAATAAAAACTACACCTTTCTGTCTATTACCTGTACGTCATTTACTGAAACGACTACAATTACATGTAATCTACTTAGCTTGGCTACCACGTAGCCGCTGTCTTCGGATAACTAAACGTCGCTTAACTCGTTAACGTCTAAATCCCAATTCAAAGGCAGAACATGACAGAGTTATAAGACCCGCCCACACCGCTGACAAAAACGAGCGTTTTGGAAAGTAAATTGAGAATTTTGACACAGTCCCTATAATTAACATAAATAATAAGATGAGCATTTTTTAATTAAACTACTTAAACAAGAAACGGTGAGCAATCAGTAACTACAACACAAACAATACCATTAAAATCACGAAAATTTATTTGTAAGTCTTTTATATTATTTATCTATGTATGTATAAGTAAATAAATAAATAAAAACTACACCTTTCTGTCTATTACCTGTACGTCATTTACTGAAACGACTACAATTACATGTAATCTACTTAGCTTGGCTACCACGTAGCCGCTGTCTTCGGATAACTAAACGTCGCTTAACTCGTTAACGTCTAAATCCCAATTCAAAGGCAGAACATGACAGAGTTATAAGACCCGCCCACACCGCTGACAACAAAGAGCGTTCTCATAACCGAAATTACTTCTGCCTCTTAATATTCAGACCGGGCCGTGAATCTTGGAAAATTAATTCAATAAATCATGCCGTCCGCAAATAATGGTGACTAGAAAGTTTATTTACTCAATACCCAATTTCGAATTTCGCTTATCAAAACATGACACTTTATTTGTTGGCACGACAGCCGGGTAAATTATTTCAGTTCATAATCGTTTGCTATTATGACAGAGTTATTGAAATGTTTAATTTATAAAATTGAAGTTTTGGTTCGTAATATAGAAATAACTGTCATTTTCGAAGCTCAAGATAATTATCTTTTTTTCCCTTTGTATTTAAAATCTTTCCGATTTTGATGACTGGCGTATATCAGCTACGACAGCTACTTAGTAAAGTTATATTCTAAAATCAGATGACTAAGTATGAGATCAAAGTTTAGTGAATATAGACTTTAACAATTTTACTACACCAGGCTTCCTACTTCAGTTCCCGAAGGAGATAAATGCTTGCACGTGTGTGGCATACATTATTATCTTGTTTATTCAAACAACGTTATCTAACTGTAAGTACATAAAACACCGTAACAAGCGTCTATTGTAACCGAATCGGGTGCAATTTGAACTATTTGAACGATCGCAGAAATCTTTCCGCAGTTGAGCTTTGTTTGTTTATTTCCACTGGGTGTTGTTGATAGATTACTTTCCGACTGCCAATTCCCCCGCCGCGTTCACAATGGATTTCTTCGCAAATTAAACACTCAGTCACGTCACATAAGAGCTATTGTCGTTTTCACGCTCGCTTTATTTATTGGTAGGCGTTAGCGTTTACATTTAAATTTGGGTGTCTTTATACAGAGTAATTAAATTGAACGCGTATCGTTACGATTCAGAATAAAATAATACCTATTATTTTGTCAGCTGTCACACACACACACACACATAACTGGGCTATAGGGTGGTCATAAACGAGATTTTCACACAAAAACTTTTATCCTTCACACTGACACTATCTCGGATTGACTAACGTTTGACATATATATCAGAACAATTTATTACCAACTGTTAATAAGTTGTGGATATCACTATGTCCAGTCTTTGTTACTAGGTACATGTATTTTTTGGACGGAGATAATGTACTTTATCCGGATTATACTCATCGCGGTATTACCACAAAACCTATAAGTTTATAATTTCTTATTTGACTACCACTTTCTATTTTGCAAGATACTTGAGATCACGAAGACAGGCGATTTTCAACTGTTTAAGTATGTTTTTCTTGTTCGATTCAAACGATATCGAATCTCTAGAGAAAGTTAGTAAAAGTTGATTGTATATTCAGGCCCCTAGACGATCGTTTTCCTTTTGTTAACATTTAACAATCTCTTCCGAAAAGTTTTAACAAAATACATAGGTACATTATACTGAATGGAGATAGTGTTAAAGGAAAAACTAATAAAATATCGTTTATTATATAACTCATATTAGTAAATATTGTTTAAGAGTTTTATAAATAACCAGCATAGCTTTTAGAACTTTGCCGTCATGAAAATTATTATTTTTGTATCCATCTTTAATGTCGAATGTATAATTATGTTCCCTCTTTATTTCTATTTGTGTACTTATTATTTGTTTACGGCATCTAAGTATCGGAAAAATATATTGTGAGCTATAGTTTATTCAAATGGTTTAACCGAGAGGTACGTCTGCCACGTATATTTTTATGGTGAAGCAGTTTCAGTGGGGTGTGAATGCCGATTGACGAACATGAGGCTACTATCTTAGTCCTCAAGAGGGGCAATGCATATATATGGGGTCAATTAGTACAGTAAGTAGAAGAGGAGTTCCATATGAAGTTGTTTACCGACATCTATGAGCAGTGATCTTTTTTTGTTGACGAGGGAGTAACCTTCAACAGGTACCCGGTGCCGTGGGAGCGACACAGGGTTATGTGGGATTCTTACCGCACTAAAACCCCCCCGGTGGCCGTCCTCAGCGTTACTAAGAGGACTCCGGGATCTCCTACGGAACGCAACCGGAGTCCTTTGAACGCGTTGTCACATCGGGCTACGCCCAGATGAGCTTCAGAGCTCGCCACACCCTCTGGTGTGCACGACGGTATGCGACCACACATACCACCGTCCTTCCCGGGGTCGCTTACTGGGCGGTTCGAGCTCCCAACTCCTGCCGCCCGCAACCCCGGAAGCCCTCTTTTAGTCGCCTCTTACGACAGGCGGGGGATACCGTAGCCCTATTCTAGTCCCGGAACTACAGGGACAGGGCGACAGTGACCTAGGAGCAGATGAACGGCATGCTTGTTTGCTACGTCGACATTAAAAAATAATTTGCCAAGTGCAAGTCGAACTCGCACACGGAGGGTTCCGTACCACCAACATTTTCATATTTTTTTAATTTTAGTATTTGTTATTATAACAGCCAGTGAAGTAAGTACATTGTGACTGTCTTCATATTAGGGTTCAATGGATAAAGCGAAAAACGATGAGAAATAGCGGTTTCTTGTAGGGCGGCCCCCATTTACTTTCAACTTTTTTATTTTTACTATTTGTCGTTATAGCGGATACCTACTCTGTAAAAATTTTAATTGTCTATCTATTACGGTTCAGGAGATAGAGCTCTATGACAGATGGACAGACGGATAGACAGCGGAGTCTTAGTAATTGGGTTCCATTTTTACCCTTTGGGTACGGATCCCTAAAAACCTATGCAAAATAAAAACGTACCTACCATATTTTGCAATTCCCTACTGTAGTATCCCCGCATACATAAAATACCCATTCATTTTACCGTTATTTTGTAAGATAGAATTTTCAGTGTTGCCATGCGTGTATTAATATATTATAAGAGAGGAGTCTGAACTGTTGACACGCTCTAGGGGATCATATTTCTGTGTGTCGGGTGTTCGGTTTCAGCGGTTTCGGCTTGCTTGTTTTTGTGACCCCTTAGGAGCGAGTTTTCGTGCCAAGTACACAGGCTGGGGAAAGGTTCATTTAGTTAATATTTTAATTTGAAATGTAGGGCTTTTTGTGGTTGCACTGGGTTGTTTCTGTCTCATATTAACTGTGTAGTTGCTGGGATAATATGCCTGGTTTACTGTCACTGCAGTGATTGAAAAACGGCCTCTCGTTTGGGATGTCCGAGGTTCGAATCACTTCTGATTTTTAAAGCTATGTGAGTATTACAAATTAACTTTCACTGCTAAACATATGAGGGAAAATATTGTGAGGAAACCTAAGCGCCTCAAGAGTTTTTTATAAGTCACAAAGTTGTGCGATATCTATTAATCAATATTTTTAGCCAACACGGTGGACAGCCTAAGTCGTTACTTTGAGTGGAGACCCGTGCCCAGCAGTGGGACATTGATACGTTTATGATGCTCAATAGGTATATATATACTCATCTTAGGTGTAGTATTTGACGCAAATGGTTGAAATTTAGTAGGTTTCAGTTTTATTTCAATTTTCTACAAATGGTGTACATAATATATTGTAACTACTAAAATAAATTCTTCTCCACGTTTTCAAGCTTGTTTGTTGATTCTATTACAAATAATATTTTATGGTTCGCAGCGCAGGTAGCGAAGAATATTCCATTAAATTTATACAGGACGAATTTTTCAAATAGGCCTTCAGGCCCAAATCCGAAACTGAAAGCATTAGCGCAAAACGCTGAAATGAGTTACGAGGCTGAATTTGATAAAAACTAAAACTGCATCATTACTTTTTTTAAATATCTTTTTCCCTAGCCGGGAATCGAACGAGTCCATTTTGAAAAAAAATGCACCATCTATATTATTCCAATATCTGACAGTGTCGCTTATAACGATCAAATTCTGTATATCAAAAGACAGCGTGTATATTTCTGAAGTAATTGCGCCAACATATTTTAAGTGAAATTAAAAAGTACTTTTAATTAATACAGACGACGTATAAATGAAAAGCATCAAAGTGTTAAAAGTATCATATTAATAAAACGTTAAATTACTTTTCTAAACTGAAACGTAGTGTTGACTTGACAGTAGATACTTCGAAGTTCTTTATGTGTAATAAAAGTAACATACTTCCGAATGAGACGAAAGCTCTTCCTGAAGATTGTTATACGATGGTTATACGTGTATGAATAGCTATATTCGAATAGGATTTATATACGATGTCCATAATACGTGCCATCAACTTTAAATAGCGGTCATAGATATATAGATTCAAAGAAATACGTATAATTTAGAGAAATAAAATGCGTTTTATGCGCTTCGGCGAGAACAGGAACTTTTGATGTTGTGATACGTGTATATAAAACATATATGTATAACATATATGTTGTATATGTAACAAATATATATGTCGTATTTTTCTTTCTTAATGTGTGCAATATTTTTCAGGACTTTTTACTTTTCTTTTTTGGGAATCTGGACATCATGAATTAGACCAGATGAACCCATGTCATCTGGCAACCCAATGTATGTTTAAACCTTATTTATATTTTAATGTGCGCAATATTTTTCAGGATTTTTTTGTTTTTTTTTCGCGAATCTGGACATCCTTAACCGGACTATCTAGGTAAACGCCAGTCATCTAGCAACTCTATCTATGTATGTTTATGTCCAAGAACATTCCTTTTATGGAACTACGTGTGTAGAAAACCTTATGTATAGATAGATAGATAGATAGAATGCTCTTTATCAGCTCATTTACAGTTGAATTTTAGCAATAAGCATTATTGACACAGGTCAAGCAGTATGCAAGTACGCTCTTATAGCTAAGTAGCGATCTCTTCCAGACGACCTATGCATTAAAACGAAAAGGGAGACAACCGAAGAAAGAAGGATAGTGTGCGCGAATCAGAAGGAATAGGTTATGAACGATAGAATACATGCAGTATTAATGTTAAAGCGATTATATGTTAGAATCAAATAAATACAAGCAACAGAAAATGATCAAAAACACATACAAAACAATGCCATGGTACATATGAAAAAGAGGTGGAAAATCATAATCTTTAATAACATTTTAATAGTTGTGTTTTAAATGAATCATGGGAGTCAGCGCGGTGTATGGACATGGGTAACTTGTTCCATTGTTATTTGTAAGCGTCGTTACCGGCATGGTCCGCGGCGGGGCCGAGGTGTCGTATCGCGTAGACGTGTAGCGCGCCGTAGGCGAGCTGTAGCCCCGTAGACAGCAAGTGCGCGAGGAACGCCGCTCCGCACACGATCCAACTGCAACATGGTACTTTGTATTGTTTTGTTCCTTGAACTTTTGTAAAGGTGATCTTAGTAGTAATTTTCAATTTTGTTGAAAAGAATATACATTTCTTAATAGATTCAGATTCAAGATTGATATTTTTCGAATATATTTAGTGTATATTAATCTTGAATCTGAATATTTTTTTTACTATAAGTTGAATGTCTCTGTATAAGATGAAAACATTATTTATTTTGCGACCCATAACTATAGATAGTTGCAAGATGAAGCATTATGTTAAGGTTCTAAGATATAAAATGAATAATTGTTATGATGTTCATAATCAATACTTCGAAAACTAAAAGCAATCTACGATTATGTACTTATACATCATTGAACAATAACGTATTTGTAATAACTTCAAGATAAGATAGCGAGAGAGAACAAAGAATATTACAATTTATAAAGTGGAGGTTACGTTGAAAATCTCATGGTTTATAAATTATGTCGCTGTCAGTAGATTGTCAAATTTCGATCTTTAAAGGTAAAATTTAGATAGATTGAATATTAACAACGTGCATAAAATTATCTTGACTTGAGAAACTTAAGTTGATTCAATATTTTGTGTAAATTTAAACTTAAATGGAATTATTCTAATTATTTGTAAATTGATCTAGTATTGTATAATCTTTTAAGGCGTCTATTTAATACATATGCCGTGCTCACCTATAATTGTGGGGACACGACCTTTTATTCTCTACTTGTTATCTTTGTGAATTGTTATTGTGTTTTCTGCGTTGGTGAGCCTTAATTAAATAAATAAGTAATAAATAAATAAATAAATCAGTTACAGCTTTTAACTGGTGTAAAATTACAGTAATTATTAATAATGTAAAGGTATATCTAATAATCATCTGTTAATACTGTTTGCCACGAATTTCTTATTATAAACTATCTTTATTGTGCCGTTAGCAAGATCTTGCTCATAACATTTATGCATTAAAGTTAACGATAGCCGTTGCACTTTGTTCAACCTGGTTGCTGGAACTAACAAATTGTAACACTGAACACCGGGGATATCGCTTGCATTTATTCGTTTGAAGATAATAGAAACCGAGTAGATTCAGATTTAAGATATTTTTTCCTCGCAAGCAAGAACAAAGATTATTATAATTTACAATTTACAATAATTTGAAAATCTCATCGTTTATAAATTCTTTAGCCGTCAGTAAATTACAAAGTTACTAAAGCCAGTTTTTATTGATCAATCTATCTAATGTTTTTCCTACCAAAGATCCATATTTTGACAGTTTATTCGTAATACATATTGTCAAATTCCGATGTTTTGTAAGTAAGACTTGACTGGCTTGATTAATAAAAATGGGCATTAGTACCTTTGGACTCTACTGATGGCTAGTGAGATTTTCAACGTTACCACGACTTTGTTACTACTGTTTTGTCACGAATTTCTTATTTAATTTTATCATTTCTATTTATCTTCGTTCTGCCGTTAGCAAGATCTAGCTCATAACATTTATGCATTAAAGTTAACGATAGCCGTTGCACTTTGTTCAACCTGGCTGCTACAACTAACAAATTGTAACACTGAACACCGGGGATATCGCTTGCATTTTATTCGTTTGAAGATAATAGAAACAGTGTTGTGCTTTTGTGTTATTATTTTATGTTACTGCACTTATTGAGTTTTACAATTTGCTGGACTGGAATTAATAAATACTTTGTTTGGTTGGCATACAAGACATATTTTGTTAGACCTTGAGTACAGCGTCACTTATTAAATTCAAAAGTATCTTTCAATCTGGAATCAACTTAAAAAAATCTTTTGAAATCAATCGACTGGTTACGGAGATTAGTGTGTATGAGCACTGTGAGACGTAGAGATAATCTTTTAGGAATTGAATATTGAATAATCTTCCATATTGAATGTCTATTATATATAGACGATATAAGGATTTCATTTCTGTGCTAAACGCTAGGAGTCTGAATGTTATGTCAGTCTACGTATATGATTGGGCGATTAGGCTGAAATTTTGCATACATGTTTGGTTTATATGACAATGCGTAATTACCTTAGTGACGTCATTTTAAACTCAATATGGCGGAGGCCATTATATGGCATGAATTAATTATTTCTTACGCTCATGATATGGGTATCAAATACGGATTTCTAAGAAAAATACGATATACTCGTAACTAAGAAGTTGTTTTTATATGTCCACGTATGTTGTTTTCGCGTCCCAAGGTCTTAATTCCCTGGCTCGAACTTTCACATATAAATCTGGGCTTATTTATCTTCCACCCACATAAAGTTGTTCGCTTGGATAATGATCTTCATCTTATGTGAACCGCTGGGGAAATCTGACACTCGCGTCCGTGTGTCGTATCATGATGCCATTTGTATTCGCCATGTCTTCATGACGTCAGTTATCATGTAGCGACTTAAATGGTTTTCGTGTGCTGTGACGTGTAAGGTTTGGGTAAATGTGGGCAGCTGTTAGGTAATTGATGTGAGGGTATGGCAACGATAAATAACTGTTGTACAAATATTGAAAGAATTAGCAGAGCTACGGCGACTTGAATTACAATATATCGAATGTGCTCATCTTAGTGCAATTAGTAGCTAGTGTAACGGAGAAGACAACCGATAAGTTAATAATATATAGATAGTATGTATAAACCTATATTGTGTCACAGATCCCTGCTTTACAAATTTGATTCCTGTGATAATATTTGTGTGATAAAAACATGTTTAAGAAATGCTATGTTTCTGACGAAGTATTGAATCAATGTATTTAATACTCCGTTTTGATAAATAATAAGTTAGAATTATTTAATTTAAATGTATTTAAAAATATATTTACTTAAATATTTCTTTTAAATAATTACAAAACAAACCAAAAATACTTAAAGTGATTTTCATTCCTATTTTTACATCTGTTCTTTGAAGCGGTTTTTATTCTGCTAAACTTAATCTTCCATTATAGGTGTTCAAATATCGAGAGAGACACAACACACGTAGCTCTAGATAAAAACTCACTTGATATAAAACAGATCACCGTACTTCTACTACTAATTGAGTTTTGTAAGTTAAAAAGTAATCTTTGATGAGTGAAATAGAAAGATAATTCGCTGCCTTGAAATTGAATTAAGCCACAAAAAAGTGAATTTATCATTTATTGTTTGAGTTCTTGACAAATAAAAAATATTTTTAGACAAAATTTACTTATAAATAACTAATGATACGTAATTTAGGTAATGAATAAATAAGCATTTCAAACATTTTGGGGACATTTTAGGACGAAGACGTGGTAACGCTTTATTTACGTAACAATTAATTTACAAAACTCGTTACGCTTTCTTGTTAGGAGTGATCAATCTATGTATTTTACTCATCCAAGAAAGTAATAGTAATACTTGCAGAAGAAATGTTCTTGGGAATATTCTCGGAAATTTGCCGCTAGTCACGTTGTCATAACTAAGACAGCGACTTTCAAAGCTCGTACAACTTTTAGTCTGCGTTTAACTTCAGGACAAGGAGTGGTTTGTTTTTATTCGTGGGATCGTGAACAGATGCTCACGTTTATTATTTATTAATTACGATTGCTGTAAAAAGCTTTGATGAGTAAAATAGAAGGGTACTTCACCCTGAGATTGTGTGAAGCCACAAAATGATGATTTTATCATTTATTGTTTGAATTCTTGACAAATAAAAAACATTTTTAGAGAAAATTTAAGTATAAATAACTACATGATTTACGTAATGAATATTGATAAGCAATTCAATCATTTAAGGGACATTGTAGAACGAAGATTGAGAGTGATTAATCAATGTATTATACTCATCTAATAAAGTAATACTTGCAGAAGAAATGTTCTTGCAAATATTATCGGAAATTTGCCGCTAGTCACGTTGTCATAACTAAGACAGCAACTTTCAAAGCCCGTACAACTTGTAGCCTGCGTTTAACTTCAGGAGAAGGAGTGGTTTGTTTTTACTCGTAGACGTCTCGTGAACAGTATACGCTTAGTATGAGTTTTTACGTTTTTACAAAAATGACCGTTTTTGTATTTGTTTCGAATATGCCCATACTTTTCTAATCAGCGCCCCTAGCGGACTGTATCAGAACTGATTGGAAATGTATGGGCAAATACGTAAACAAATAGAAAAACAGACATCTTTATCAAAACGTATAAACTCATACTAAGGGTACTGCGTTTAACTTCAGGACAAGGAGTGGTTGTTTCTATTTGTAGGCGCCTCGTGAACAGATGCTCGCATTTATTATTTCTTTTTTACGATTACTGTAAAAACGAAATAAGCAACGTATATGTGTATCACCATACAACGCACGTAAAACGAGATTACTTTTTTGTTATTTTATTCAAAATAAACGTTGGTTGTAAATATGAATGAAAATTAACATATTTTTAAATTGGCTTGCATTGGCTCAATTGATGAAGTTATATTTATTTATGGATAATATTTTTTATCTGTAACGTTATTGTTATGTACAACATTTAGGTAGAAGTAATGTAAATTAAAACATATGTTGAATTTCAATTTTACCGTGAATATTGATTTTTCGAGGGCCAATGTTGACGCGCGCTATCGGTACATTAATTTGTCTAAGTCTAATTCGCTTCTCTTTTGTGGTTAGCACTTACATGTGTAAAAAATAGGCTAAGTTTGTTTTGTTTTGACCTGTAGTATAAGGATACTGTTTCATGTAGCTCTTACTTGTAACTAATTACAAACTTTATTATTACGAAACAACAGTTATAAGAACTTATAGAAAACACGCGCAAAAATAAGCTTAGGTTGCAAGGTTGCTCTGAATTGTAGAAGGGAAAACAACAAATTCATGTCTTACAGCAAATGGTTGTACTGAACTTCACGACATTTATTGCAAAAGTAAGCTTAGGTTGCAAGGTTGCTCTGAATTGTAGAAGGGAAAACAACAAATTTATGTCTTACAGTAAATGGTTGTACTGAACTTCACGACATTTATCCCTCAATTTACTTTACAGTGCACTAAACTATCAAGTTACAGAAGGTGAAGAATTGAAAGCAAGGTGAAAAGAATCACAACATACAACATTATAATATATCGCACATCGAAATTTACTGTATTTATTTTATACAAACACTACTATCATTACAGGTATTATTCTCAGTACAACCAATAACCGCGACTACCTGTCCCTTTGAATACTTGATTACATAGTTGTATACATACCCCCATCCCCCTTCAGGGTAGAAGTGGTGTTTGATGGCGCGCGTGTCCAGCTCCCGTCTCCGCAGCGCTGGTACGGTGCGGTGCAAGGATCGTAGCTCTCTCTCGCGTAACGCTCCCCCGGTTGATTCGTCTTCCAGATCTGGCCAGCCATCTGGTGGAGCAGTTAAAAAAGTTATATATAGACTATAAAATTTTGGAAAAAATCATGGAAAAAGAATTATGAAAATTATTTATACGATACATGTTTACGAATTATATGTACGAAATTCCCGGAACGTAAGCAATGTGTATATTAAACAAACTTTTCAGTGTTTTCACTTCTATTTGTTCTTACTAAAGCTACAATATGACTGTCATCTATATAATATAACTATAGAATACTACTATAGTATAATATATGTATTATATAGATGTCAGTAATCTTACGCTTATTATAATGTAGCGAGTACTGTAGCTCTACTTCGCCAAAACTATGAGTACGTGCTATAAGGAAGGAAGGAAAGGAAACGTCGAAAAACGAAAGTCTTTGTGACGTAATGAAAATCTCATCCAAATCAGATCAGTAGTTTTTGAGAAAATCGCGGCCATACAACAAGAACAGCAGACTTTGGCTTTTATGTTCAACGTACTTGCTAAGTTACTGAGATACACCGACTTAATATTATAATGATGTAAGCCGCAAAGCGGATTTGAATGCGGCTGTATCAACTTACCACTCAGAAAGGTTTGGTTAGTATTACGCTGAAATATTAATCAAATGGTATGAGATCTGAACAGGCGGCCAGCGCGCAAGAGTAATTAATAATGTACTAAAAACCACGTGTAAGTCATGTGTTTAATTTCATGTACTACAGTTTGTAATGTGGTTTTGGGTAATCCTGCCGGTGCCCTCATTGCCGTATGTTGTACGAAATGGTGTAATTGGCAAATGTTATTTGACTAGTAAGTTCGACTCCGGCGGCACCACCGCCACACCTATTTCTACCTAATAACAGCAATGTTAGGCGCTGCTATGTTCCGGTTTGAAGGGTGTGGTAAGGGAGACAGACTTTTCCGAGGCGATCCAGCTTAGTCCTCAGGGGTAGCGGCGCATCTGTGGCCGACCTCAGGTAGGAATATCTAATCATATCTGGGGTTTATTACAGACGTCCATGGGCAGCAGTAGCCACTTACAATCAGGTGGACTGTATGCTCGTCTGCTACTCCTATATTATAAAAAAAAAAATACGTGTGGCACTCGGAGACTGCCGCGGTAAAGCTATTGCATAGCATTTTTTATGCTATGAAAACGCTCAGAAGGAATTCCAGAAATACAATATATTCTTCCATAATCATCAACATTTACATTAATACATCTTTATCCACTATTTTATCATATCTCCATTATATAAGACATTGCAAATATCAGCTGACATTTCATAACTCCAAGCAAGACTGAACATTCTAAAATATAAAATAGAAAAGTATTTAATAAGTGACATAAAGTATTAACAACCAGCAATATAAATGGATCAATGCGATGTGCCTGTGACATTTGGCCGAATGTTACAGGTACATCGCATTTTTCATTAATAAATTCACTTTGTTTATTCATATTTAAAACACTTTGTACACAAATTATTTGTACCATAAATCATAATGGCGTTTTGATTTTGTGCTGTCAAGTCTGTCAGTTGTAATTGTACGTTTAAAAATAACAAACACTCTTTACGTTATTTTATCAATCCAGAATTCAACATAGCTTATGTTGATAAAACATATTATTTGGATAATATGGTAATATAATTTTAAATTTTATAATGGGAATATAAAATATACTTCACGCAATTTTAAGATTTCTGCACGGATTATAAAAAAATGTGTATTACTGCCATCTGTGTTCAAGTTGACGAATTAAGGTTATCAAATAAAATAATAAGGAATGTAAAATAATACTTTATTCAATTATATCCATATTTTTCTATTGACAGTCAACAACTCGGTTGCCTGGAGACTTGATATCCAACAGTCCTCCACCGCTATTTTCACTTACACCACCAGGGGCGCCGGCAGCATTTGGTCAAGGTGACGGCGCACCAGTATGCCATTTTCAGTTCTGACTTCATAATGGAGTCTACCTAATCTTCGGATGACGACTCCGAACTCCCATTTAACTCTTGGGTTGGTGTAACTGCGGACTTGTACCTTATCACCTTGTCCGAACTCCTGCGTTGGCGGTGCATTGTAATGTAATCTGGATAGTGGGGCGTATTTCTTAAATAAGGCATGCATATAGGTTCTTACCTCTCTGCCGAACATTAACTGATAAGGTGATAACTCTTTTGTATTAGGTGTACGTCTCAAGCGTGCCTTGACAGTTAACAGTTTATCAAATAAACTTCCGCTCTTGCTGATATAAAAGAACATTCAGGTATTAGCCGATTATTTTCTTTTTGTACATTCAAAAATTTAAATTTTAGCTTTGTATATATTTCTTCAAATTCGTACCTGTATTTTATTTCCTCTTCTAAATTTGCTTCTTCTGTAAGCCATTCAATTTTTTCTTGAATCGCGTAGAATTTGTTCAATTTTTCTTGTAAAGAATTCAGTCGTATATTTATTTCTTCAATGTCAATTTTTTCTATTCCCGAAATGTAATTTTCGGTTCGTTTCATTAACCCACGTAATGTGGCTCGTATTTCTTTATTGTTTTTTAGTTCATTCGACATCTCGTCGCCAATATCAAATAAAATAATAAGGAATGTAAAATAATACTTTATTCAATTATATCCATATTTTTCTATTGACAGTCAACAACTCGGTTGCCTGGAGACTTGATAGTTGGATATCAAGTCTCCAGGCAACCGAGTTGTTGAAAGGTGTTACTTATTTTCGTTACGGAATTTCTCGATTCGGTCGCCGCGCTCAAAGCTCGCGATAAAAGCTATGCAATAGCTTAAAAAAAATTGTTATCAGTGGCCAGGAGCGATGAATACATCAAAATTCATGGGAGGACAGGTATCTACAAGCGAATTTGTAAGGCTAAAACTTAGGCTCACCGCCCATTGGCTACTCATCTACCCATCTATGTACGTAGATGCGTTTTGCAGTAAATAGTAAATTTCGCAAAAGTTATTAGAGACACCTTTTAGAACGCTATAAAGAGATGTTTTTCCTGGCGTTTAGTGCTACTGATAAAATATATGAAAAACGTAACATATGCCATTTGATAAGTAAAGATACTTCGCCGCCTTGAAATTGAATTAAGTTACTAAACGGTGATTTGTCAGTTGTTTGGCATTTGTTTTTTTTAATTCTTGACAAAAAAAAAACATTTTAGAGAAAATTTACGAATAAATAACTAATACTGCGTAATTTACATAATAAATAAATAAGTATTTCAAATATTTTAGGGACACTTTTAGCACGGAGACGTGGCAAAACTTTTTACGTAACTATTTCAATCCATAAAACTGGTTACATTTTCTTGTGAGGAGTGATTAATCTTTACTATCTATGCATATACCTACCACAGGAAAATCAAAGGAACGCAGACGGAATTAAAGAAACTTAAGAAAAAGTATCTCAACTTTCCAGGACCTTTCAGCTGGGTTTCAGTCAGGTCCAGATGCATGCTTTTAGCATAACTGTGTTTATTTAATTTGTTCTGGTAAATGGAAAAATACTGGACGAAAAAATGAGCGTAATTTATAAAATTGTTAAAATGGTTAGGGTGTAATGGCGGGGTGACAAACAGCTTTCATTATAAAGCTCTAAGCGCGTCGGGGTTGAAATAAAATGAGCGAGCGCTTACGTCTGTGGTATTAGCGCATTTGTAGAAAGTGCAATTCATTTAATGTACAACTATTTCTGTAATACTTGTTGGTAGCCGTTTTTAATGAGATGAATTTTGCGGGAATAACTTCTGATGTGGAATAAATGGTTCTGTTAAACGTTAATTAGGGGTTTTATTTAAACTGTAATAATATAAGTTGAATATTATACTTCTAACGGAAATGAAAAATCCTGTTTACTGAGTTATTTGAACTGTGATCATATAAGGTAATGAAACTGAGAGGAAAAATCCTGTCCGCCAGTTTGGATTTGGCCAGCGCAGTGGATTATGGCCTAAACCGCTCTCGCTTTGAGAGGAGACCTGTGCCCAGCAGTGGGAGAGTAATGCGTTGACGATGAAAGATCCTGGCGCATAAAACAATTAACATTAATACAAGTAGACGGTACCTATAGCCCTAGAGTAATAGTACAAAATAATACAATTCTTAGTATTTTATTTCGCACACTTTATACGTACGTTATTTACATTTATATTTAATACATCGATTATGAATAGATTTCACACGTCACAATCAATGTTAAATCGTATTTTGTAGCGATAAATCAACAAAGTATTCCTGTCAGTTAGCCACAAACAATCAATCTTGCTATCTCGTGTGAGTTTTTGAGCAAATACCTCTAATATATTCTGGATACGATGCGAAGTTTTTGCCCAATTTCCATACATATAGTTGTTTGAGTGAATCGTGAACATTATATAAACCTTTTTCCGAGGAAGTTTCAAGGCCACTGCCTTTTCTCTAAGGAACTTTTTATTAGTATTGAATGTTTCTGTGAAAGAATCGGGGGAAGTAATAAAATAGTTTTGTTATATATATATATAAAATATTGGGGTCGTAGGAACGGATTTAAAAGTCTATTTGTGTGATTTTGGTTACGTGAATGGATTGCATACATCGATTAGCTTCATCGTTAACCCAGCACTGTTCCACTGGTGGGCATGGGTCTCCTCTTAATCTTTTTTTTAGAGAAATTAGGCATGTAGGTTTCCTCACGATTTTTTCCTTTAAGCAAAGATAATTAATTTCAATATGCACTTGACTTCATAATCGTAGATCTTAAAGTATCTGTAATTCATGTTTCGTATGTTACTTCTATAATATTAAAAATCCACAGATAGTTTCTCCAACTTAATTTATCTCTTGATCAGGAAACAACAAGGAACATAGTATATTAGCTTCATCTCCTGTATTTGTAAGCTATAGTGCAGTGTTTGATTTCGAGGCACGTAAGAGCTGCGCAATTATTGGTTCAGTACTGTGTGCACCGTTCATAGGTATTTAGCAGTATTAATTGAAGGCAGTAAACGGTACACTTTGGTATGAAGACTTAACGTGCATTCGGTACTTGATGATTGAGTAAGTTCTTCAAGGTAAGGCTTCAAGGTTTTATGATTATTAGGTACTTTATGTATATATTTTATATATTTATTAGCTGTCCCGGCAAAAGTTGTGTTGCCATGTAAATAAAAAAATGTTAAGGGTGAACAATCCTTATCACTTAGGAGTATGAAAAATAGATAGTAGCCGATTCTCAGACCTACTGAATATGCATATAAAATTTGGTGAAAATCGGTAAAGCCGTTTCGGAGGAGTACAGTAACTAACATTGTGACACGAGAATTTTATATATAAGACAAGTGGTAGAACTCTCTGTGGTTCGACTCTGGTGGCCTATTTCTACCTAATAACAGCAGTGTTAAGACCTGCTGTGTTCTATGTAGTTTGACGGTTGTGGTAAGGGAGACGTATTCTTCCGAGGCGTTCCAGCTTAGTCCTAAGGGGTGGCAGCGCATCTGTGATCGACCTCAGGTAGAAATCCAATCCTACCTGGGCTTGATTACAGATGTCTATGGGCGGCACTAGCCACTTACCATAAGGTGGACTGCGTGCTCGTTTGCTACTCATATGCTATATAAAAAGAAAACTTTTAAAATAATTTTAAGATTATAATCAACGTTACAGTCTAGAATTTTTGACCGTAACTCTTAGAAGATTATAGTCGATAGTTCGGGACTCCCCCTTAGGGTACAGATAGAATAAGTTGATAACGAAGACATTCTTTACGGAACTCATTTGAACGTCAATAACATACGATGTTAATAACGTACAAGTATTGTGAAGAAGAATGACAGAAACATGAATCATAATTTAATAACAAGAATATCTACGTACCGTAGTGTGGCAAGCAGTTATAACTGGTGGAGAGCGGTCGGCAGCGGCAGCGCGGCGGGGCGCGGGGCGGCGGCGGCGGCGAGGCCGACGGCGACGGCGACCACCAGCCCGCGTCCATCAGCCGGGCATGGCTGCAGCCGCACCCGCACCCGCGCCCGCGCTACCTGTACACGAAATAAGAGAATTTAAAAAAGAAAGAAAGAACAAAGTGTATAAGAATGAAAGAAAGAACAAAAGAGATGAAGGAATACAAGATAAAAAAAAGACAAGAAGAAGGCACAACAAACGGACAAGTTACTCAGGACTAGGTACACATACATATACAGGAGAATTTAAAGCAATAGATAGAAACTTTAAATAAAGAAAGTACAAGTGGTTTATACAGAACTACGCATGTTATATGCATTGACACTTGCATAGACATTGTTATTATCACATTTATTTCTGCCTATATGAAATAAGATTCATTAATACATTCTGATATAATCAACAATGTTACACAAGTAATGCTAAGAATTACTGCAGCCTCTAGACGTCTATATAGACCACAGGTTCTCAAACTTACCTCATCTACATTGATAATCAATTATTTTGTGGCGCCACCAACAGTATTTATACACAAAAAATTCAGTCAGTTCGATCAAATGTGGCATAAGAGGAAAGGGAATAAGAGAAAATTAATTGATGAAGAATAGTAGCTAGATTGAAGACTTAAGATTGTTAGAAAAACACAAATTAGTCGTCGCATTTAAATCAATTCAGCACCCCCAGTATTCTCTGTGCTCTTTAGTGCCAATTTCCTAGCATCCAGCGCCAACAACGGGTCTTTGAGAAACACTGACATAACTGAGACTGATATAATATGAAGTGAAATAAAGAATTAACAAGAACATTGCTCAGTACTTACAGAAATAATTACTAAAGAATAAAGATTAGCAACTCTCATCGGCAAAGTAAAGAAGAGAAGTAATTCAGGCTCCCTGAAGATTGACTTGTGGGTAAGCACTCAATTAAAACTTAATCCTCCCGGGATTAAATCATCAGTACACGAGGCACGAAGTTAGAGTTGTTGCAAGTTACTTTTGTAGCGGAATGAGCTACACTTTGAGCTATGAGTCAAATAATTTAATGAAGACTTCTAGTTTTTGAAACTTAATTTAAATAGTTTTTAGTTTTGTCGAAAATCGTAGCTTGAATGCTGTGTGTTAGTATATTTTGTGAAATACAGCCTAGGAATGTTCAGGATTTAAAATTTTAACTAATATATCTTTTGCTCTTCATTTTGGATACGCTATGTAAATGTTAGGTGCTATTAGTCAATTAAAAATGTTATTTCGTTAAAATTGTTGAAGATTATAATTTCCTTATCAATTTTATTCTGATGTATGACAAAGGAGTAAGTTAAAGAATTACAATAATCCATCATCTTTACAAACTTTCGGCTCTATCATATTTGTAGGATAGGATAGGATACGATGATTTATACGCAAATCATATTTTTAGACCATTTTGATACAGTCAGCCACATTTCGCAAATTTCATAAAGATCTCCTTATTCGTTTAAAGTGCAACATGTTAGAATAGATTTATTGGACTTTACACGTTAATTATTAATTTCTTCAACATTTAAAAATAACATATCGATGTTCGCAGTTCAAAGAGTAATTAATAGCATTGTCTATCACCCCAAGAAAATACATATAAGGATTAATAACTGTATTAAAAAAAAAATCATAACCATCAGTTAATAAATACACCCTAAACTCGAAAATACTATCTATAGCATAGGGATATGCAGGAACGCATCTATGTAACTGTTGTATTTTTTTTCTTTTTTTATTCGTTTGTGTTGCTATATTATGTATCTTAAGTTTTCGATTTACCCATATCCCATTATTTTGTAATTAAATAAGATAATTTTTCGTTGTCATGTGTGTGTACAATGCATTACGTAATAAAGTTATTTCTTTCTTTCTTTCTATATACGAATTCAGTAATGAAGCGTCACCATTATTCATCCTTAATAATATCTTAATTAAATCATACTTTTCTAATTACGCGCTCATTATGCTTAATGAGTGTTAATTATGTTAGCAATCCTGTTATATCTTATAACACGTAATTTCAGGTGTATTAGGGTAAGCTAGTTAGTAAATTGCACTCAGAAATATTTAATAAATAAATAAATTAATCTAATCTAATAATATTTAATACATAATTAATTTAATCTTCAAAGTCTTGTATTTCGTTTGTTTGTTTGTCTGCAAATGATTTTTATCCCAGAGCTGGGCAAGTGCTGGGAAAATTTAACGATGTGTAAATTTATATAATGTGCAAAATTATAAAAATTGATTTTTTTTAATTTTTTATATATTTAAAATACGATTGAAATAAAATTTGTAGACAAAAAGGCAGTGCAGTAGTAATATCAAATAACCTGCAATTGAGGATAAATTACTGTGAAGGCGAGTTATGAGCAATGATCCCTTTTGACCCTAAAGTAACATATTAAAATTCGAAAGTTTATTATAGTTGACACATTGAAAGGTGGTAGACTGGTTCAATGTAGGAGGTACCACTGCCATACCTATTTCTATATGATTTCAGTAATAGGATGTTAATGTTGGCTGATTTATTCTTACTCGCACATATGATGCGACTATCTAACTCAGGAACAGCGATACATTCAACCTTACTAAAAATCTAAGTCTAGTTTTCAGTTCTAGATTTTAATTGTCATTCCAGTAAAAGCCACAACAATGCACTCAATACGTCTAGGGTTGTCGTGCCAACGAAAGCGATGCAATTAATCCGTGTACGGCACAAAGTGTCTTTGAGAGCACCGAAACACTATTTAGGAAGCTGTGGTCTTTGTTAAATGCAATAGAAATGTACGTTGATTTAACTAAAGTATTTTGGTCTAAGATTTTACTGTTTTTAAATGCAATTCGAACATATATAAGTGCTTACGTCACTACTTCAAATTATCCAACAATCTCCTTTGAGAATTTTCCTAACATAATTTCTTTGGACTTTTTAAAGCTACTTTTTAAAGCGATGCAATTAATCCGTGTACGGCACAAAGTGTCTTTGAGAGCACCGAAACACTATTTAGGAAGCTGTGGTCTTTGTTAAATGCAATAGAAATATACGTTGATTTAACTAAAGTATTTTGGTCTAAGATTTTACTGTTTTTAAATGCAATTCGAAAATATATAAGTGCTTACGTCACAACTTCAAATTATCCATCAGTCTCCTTTGAGAATAATCTTTACATAATTTCTTTGGACTTTTTTAAGTTACCTACTACTGATTTGGATGGAGTTTGCTAAAAGTAATTCCTTTACGTTAAGAACTGTCTTACCCGTAATGTATAATTATGTAAAAAAGTTTAAATATTTTAGCTATTATAAACAGAGAAATGCATGTTTTAAAAAATCGGTCTACTTTTTGAAAACATGTTTTTATAGTTTAAGCAACTAACGATTTTGTATATCTCTTTTTATAGTGTAGATTTAACGACATACTTCAACTATTTGAAATTTAAAGCAAAAATAATTGAGAGATAGTATATGTCACATTATTCAGGTCATATCATAACCCGTTGTGGATGGTGCGGTAACATGATATGTGAGTATCGATATTTCATTACTGTCCAATTCATTACCTTCCGTTCGATTTCAATCAAACACACGGGGTGAATACAGGGCATTCGTCCGTTATATGTAGATAAATAAAATTCAAGTGTATTTGTTTGATTGTCAAAATTTTTACTTTTTTTTTGTTTACGAGGGGGAAACCTTCAAAAGGTACCCGGTGACGTGGGAGTGACGCAGGGTTATCTGGGATTCTTACCGCACTAAACCCCCCCCTGGAAATTGGAGTGCCTGGGATTCGAGATCCCTCGATTGAGATGCTAAGTTCCAAACCACTAGACTATCACTGGTTCTTACTTTGAAATAATATTTCCTGTCATTTACTAAATAATAAATATTCAATCATTATTTTTGTTGTGGTGTAACTGCATAAAAGGACAAAATATATTTTTAAATGAAACCTACCTATCTTAATCATCAGAATCAATCCCATTATTGTCACACTATTGTACGTGTCTTTCCTAAGAATGTAATGAAATTATGCCATAGGGTTGATAGACGCCATATATTTCAAAGAAATCAGGCTACCTCGTGATGTTTTTGTCATTAAATAGAGTTACAATTAATTTCCAAAATCTCGAAAATTTTAGCATACAACCTTGAACCTCAAGAGCTTTTCGAAAGTCATGTGTTCTTCTATACACATCAAATCCTCTTAATTTGATAATAACAAAGTCTTTAAAATTCCTATTTAACTATTATTTGTTGAATATCATTTAAATCTTTCGGAAGTCGTAATGGCATCGTGTTCATGAATATCGACTTTTCATTAATGCCCATAACTCATCGGAAAATACCACGGTCGTAGTGATTTAGTCGATTTATCGCATTCCGCATTCTCCTAATTTAATTTAAAGATGAAAATATTATTATAACTGACAGGTTATTTGTAAAATTTAGGAGTCTGTGGAATAAATCAGTTAAAAATTACGATTTAATATATGTATATCATAAATATGTTAAACTGCACACCCATTTTGCGTAAATTAATGCGTGGTAGCAGAACTGCATGCAGGCACAAACCCCAGGAAAAAGACTCGTAAAGATCTGGTGACACTGGCGCGTGTGCATATTTACGTGTTTGTTTGAAAAATTGTATTAGTAGCGCTATAGGTACATATGACGTGTTTTTACACGCGCAGCGGGCGGCGTGCGTAGGGCGCGTTTTCACGCTGCGGGCGCCGCTCGAACATTGTTTCTCAAAATTAGTTGAACGCCAATACATACCGATTACAGCGTGTTGCACGCGACGGACATCCCGGCGCGTCTCAGGCCGTACTGTACCCTTAGTATGAGTTTTTACGTTTTTACAAAAATGACTGTTTGTTTTTGTTTACGTATTTCCCATACATATCCAATCAGTTCTGATACAGTCCGATAGGGGCGCTGATTGGAAATGTATGGGCAAATACGTAAACAAATACAAAAACAGTCATTTTTGTAAAAACATAAAACTCCTACTAATGATACTGAACAGATGCCCGTCCCATGCACACGCACCCTAAGTTGTAAATGTCAAATTATATGGGCGAATTCACACGAGAATAGCTAGTGTGCATTATAATAGCAGTATACTATAATATCTATTATAATGGTAATACGTAACTCAGTTTAATTGAATGCAGTGCATTCACTGTTGCAGTTGCTAATTATTAATACATTTCAGACAACATTTACAACAGATAGGACCATGTTCCATATTAACAATTAATTGAAGCTATATTTCTAAGTCAACTTTGCTGAAATAAACTAACATAAATTTTGTACCTGACAGTGAAAGAATGAAAAATGTTAAAATTTCTACTCCGGGTACATTTCACATTATCTATGAATTTTATTCGAGGAAAAATTCCTTGTATGAATCTATTTTATCTACGAAGCTGATTCCTGGTGATCGCATTATAATAGAGTTAGCACGTTTTATTATCTAATGATTCATATCTATAAAGTTAGAATGACCGCAAATAAACCTCTCTAGAAAAATGCATTTGAGTCAGGCGTGTTGCCAGTTTACTTTTAATCCGAGATTACATAATATTGTGTTTTTGTACACAGTATAAATAAGTGTTTTTGTACATAAGGCAGTTTAACGATCTTATGTATTTACTTACGTCACTGGATGACGTATGCGCCAAATTGAAACTAAATTAATTTTTGGAATTTCAAGTGACTTAGTAAAACTGACAATTCCAACAAATAAAAGTAACTTAAATAAGTTACTTCAAATCTTCGCTAAATCGCTTATCATTCGCTTACGATGTTACAATACCCTAACATTGACATAGATGTAACGATACAATTATTATGACTGTACTTAATTAACTCGCGTAGCGTTCATAAACGCCTGGTAATTGCCTAACACGCACAAACGGGGTAATTAGTGCTACAACCCTAGCAACGTTTGATGAAGTTTACGTATATGAGCTTCTAATTACGTATTTAATTTACCTCATTATGATTATGAGCGGATAACTTGTATTTTTTCATTTGATAGTTTTAAAGGTAGCTCTTTGTGGGGTAACTTCGGGGGTAGCACGGGGTAATTAGTGCTACAACCCTAGCAACGTTTGATGAAGTTTACGTATATGAGCTTCTAATTACGTATTTAATTTACCTCATTATGATTATGAGCGGATAACTTGTATTTTTTCATTTGATAGTTTTAAAGGTAGCTCTTTGTGGGGTAACTTCGGGGGTAGCACGGGGTAATTAGTGCTACAACCCTAGCAACGTTTGATGAAGTTTACGTATATGAGCTTCTAATTACGTATTTAATTTACCTCATTATGATTATGAGCGGATAACTTGTATTTTTTCATTTGATAGTTTTAAAGGTAGCTCTTTGTGGAGTAACTTCGGGGGTAGCACGGGGTAATTAGTGCTACAACCCTAGCAACGTTTGATGAAGTTTACGTATATGAGCTTCTAATTACGCATTTAATTTACCTCATTATGATTATGATCGGATAACTTTTATTTTTTCATTTGAAAGTTTTTAAGATAGTTCTTTGTGGGGTGACTTCGGGGTAGCATCGCTATATTTATTTGTGTCTTATAATAGCCGTGTTAAGTTCTGGTTTGAAGTGAGGTAAGAGACACTTAGGTACTCATATGCTACGTTTTAATTTAATTGTGAAGAATAGCAACGCATCTGTGGTCGACTTCAGGTAGGACTCTTATCCTGTCTCGGGTTGATTATTGAAATCAGAACACACCAGCGCTTAACACTGCTGGTAATAATATTGCGGGCAGGAATATGTGTTGGTGCCACACGAGTTGAACCACAAACGGTTTTATCACCTACAAACATTTACTATCAGGCGGACTGCATTTGTTTGCTATTTATACTAAAAACTATTTATTGTTGAAGAGTTCATATTACGAAGAAATTGTTACACTATTCAATGCAAAATGACACTCAAAGATAGGTTTGAAACTGGAGAATCTTAATCCGAAATGCAGTTTGTAAGTCTACAGTTTAAGTCAAGTCTTAGCTGTTAAATCTAAAGAGATAGTCTGCAGTATCTCACGTTTTATTCCCCGGAACAAATTTAAAGAAGCTGCAATTTGTTCGCGTTTGTGTCGTATCCGTGAAATGAAGTAACAATTTTATTATTTTTGGTTTTACAACAAAAACTTATATAACCAAAGTTGTAGATAATTTCATTTGCGACCATAATTGTTCTTACAGTTTTTCTGTGCGACGAATAGTTTGACTGACAGAACGTTAAAACCCCTTTTTTAAAATGGCGATTTACATTACCCCCCCTTACATCCCGATTAAATTTAAGAATTAAAATTGCGTGTTATGATTTTTGTATGCTTAGGAACGAATTTTGTTACATTTCAATGGCCTAATATTCAAGAATAACAATCAAATTGTATAAGTATGTAATGCAAGTGTTTACAGTGTAGTTTAGAATAATGTAAGTCTAAAAAACAGCTAAATCTGAAATGTCATTTTAAGACTTAACCGTTAATCTACAGAGATAGTCCGCACTATCTCACGTTTTATTCCCCGGAACAAATTTAAAGAAGCTGCAATTTGTTCGCATTTGTGTCATATCCGTGAAATAACGTGACATCGTATTATAATATTATATGAAAGTGTAAATGGATGTGTATGAATAAGTTATTCGAGATGGAGAAGTCTTCCTCGTTCACTTCACTTCACTCACTATTTTTGCTTTAAAGTTGTAGTGTTTTGATGATGTGGTAAGACATACGAGTACATACATATTTAAATACTATATGAATTTTTCCAACTTAATCTTTAAATGACGTAAAGCAAGTATGCGAAAATAACCTCAAAATAAAATAAAATACAATCGACTTCTACGTCACTACAAAGTAAAAAATAATGGAAATACATTTTGTACATATACAAAATGTATTTCCATTATTTTTAAGATTCCATATTTCTGAAGTCGTTGCTCAATATATTTCGTTGGATAACGGCGTAAACAGCGTGACCAATATGAGCTATAGGTATATGATATACTAATGTACTAAATGTGTGTAGTAGGAATATAAAGAGTGTTTATGTATGTGCAATAGTAAGGGAGATATGCTCATATGAGGCATTCCTGTCCTCACGAGCATCTGCACTCAAGCTCAGGTAGGACTTCAGTTCTAATAGGGGTTGATTTTGGATGTTCATGAGATGTACTGCATTCTCGATTGCTATTTCTTTAATATAAAAACGGTAAACTAGATATTTTATTTTTTTCCCAGTTCGTTAAACAAAACTTCGGTTCTTGTTACAGTTGGTAGAAAAATATGTCCACTGGTTATATTGACAACTTTACTCAAAGTCACTGAAGCGTTGCTATCTGAGGACTGAATGCTTTCGATAAATTTCTTTACAAAATCACCCCTTAAAACCGAATCGGTAGCAACGTTTATCACTATTATTATAAGAAGTATTTATATTCAGAGTCCTCAACTAAAATACCTATTTTATTTTTATTTTGTACAGTTAACTCTAGAAGTGGATAAGCAGATGAACATTTCAAAAATACATATACAGGGTGAATTTTTCAAATAGGCCTTCAGGGCCAAATCCGAAACTATAAGGGTTAGCGAAAATTGCTGAAAGTAGTTAAGAGGCCGATTTTGATAAAAACTGAAACTGCATCATTCGTTTTTTACAATACAAGAGATATTATCCTTAGTCGGGAATCGAACGAGTTCATTTTGAAAAAAAAATACACCCTCTATATTTTTCCACTATCTGATAGTGTCGCTTATAAGGATCAAATTCTGGGAAGTAATGTTATGTGACAAATTAGAGTAAAAGGATTTTTTTAAAGAAAATATGTCATTGTTCAGTTTCTTTTGACACTGTAGTTTACCTACTTTTGAAATTTTGCGACGTTCATCTAATTATGGTGCTAAGTGTGTTTTCTTATGAACGTTTGTGTGTACATGTAGGTATTATTGAAACCTTAATATGTTCATCTACTTTTGAAGCCGACTGTAGATAAGATAACCTAATACAAGGTCAAGAACCTTTCTTTACGAGAGGGTTCTCATTCGGTATAAGAAAACTTTATTTGCGCATTCCTCGTAAAACATAATCCTCTTAATCTCACTAGACAAAGAAAGGCACGGCGTCCGTTAGTGGAACTTTATTTGGCACGGATATACAATAACTTTTATAAGAACATTTTCTTTCACCATAATAACGAACCCCGAATAAGTCTTGCGAGGTGTTCGTGAGAGACTGTCACGGGAGATTTTTTAAATATGGATTACTTATTAATCGCGAAAACGAATTTATTGTGTTTATGTTTTTTAGTATGTTATGTTAAGGTATTTTAAATACTGTTCGTCATTCATAAATTCTTTTATAGCTGTAGTACTCCTAATATGATTTTTTACGTTTGCTGGAAAACGTTCAACGTTCTAAGGGTACAGGGTACAACGTACAACTAAGTAACGTAAAAATTCGTACTAAGGGTACTGATGTTTGTCGTGGACTAAGTCTTCTTGTCACACGGGTCTACGCTTGCACGCGCGCTTCCAAACACGCGTGAGTAACTTGCCAACCGTGTGCACGACATGAGGCTCTATAATCACTATACACGCGCTAGGATAAGTTCTAATTATATATCTAGGAAGATAGACCGATAAAAAATATGTAGCTATTTATATTGTAAAAGCTCTGAATTTCTAATTTTTTTTTTTTTATAATATAAGTGTAGCAGACGAGCATGCAGTCCACTTGATGGTAAGTGGCTACTGCCGCCCATGGACATCTGTAATAAACCCCAGATAGGATTAGATATTCCTACCTGAGGTCGGCCACAGATGCGCCGCTACCCCTGAGGACTAAGCTGGAATGCCTCAGAAAAGTCTTTCTCCCTTACCACACCCTTCAAACCGGAACACAGCAGCACCTAACACTGCAGTTATTAGGTAGAAATAGGTGTGGCGGTGGTGCCGCCGGAGTCGAACCACAAAGGGTTCTACCACCTTCAAAATGAACGCACTTACAAATGAACTTACGTGGTCCAAACCCGGGAATGGTTAACGAATCTGTCTCCGTACCAAAAGGAAGACGGTCAGTGTACTAAATAAACTCCCATATAAATCAAGAAGCGATTGCGTACACCATTACACCGATGGAAAATCTAAACACAATCATTTGCAATGGCTTAAGGATAAAAATGTACGGACTTGTAAAATTTAATCGTCCTAATCCTTCTTGAGTCGAGGACCCACTTCAGTTGGACAGAAAAATGGCCGACCGATAAGGTTTTCGCTCGAAATTTTTCTACAAAAATTTATATGTACTAGTATTTTCGTCTTCAATTTTATAATGAGAATCTTGGACAAATTCGTCAGTTTTCATCTAGAGACATGCCCTTGTTATTAATAATGAATCTATCTGATTTTAGAATAAAGTTAGAATTTTGGCAAATGTCGATATTTGAAAAAAGATCGTCATACATTGATTATAATTATTACTATTAATAACAGGCCATAATCAGTGATAGCAAAATTATTTGGACATGGATTATTCCACTTGATCCAGGAATAGCTACACTGTTGTCATGTGCTTATGTAATAATACAAAGGAATTATTTAGGTAGGCCGTATTTTCCATTCATCTCTAATTTTAGAAGCAATCTGAATTGATCGAAGTTGACGAAGTGAGTACGAGTGGGCGATAAGGACGCTCCTTTGGAGAATGTACTATATAGATGTGTATTTCGAGAATCGCTTTTGATTTATCTAAAATATCTTCCAATATTAACATCAGATTTTTTTAAAAGTAAAATAAAAATAATACAACAACGTCGTGATAGTAATAGTCAGTGAGGTAGGGATGTCACGTGCATAGAGATTACAAATGCAGAAGATGGAAATGGGCACACTGCCCACTGTAGGTGACGACACCGACGCGTTGGCGGCACTAGTTCTCACGTAGTTTTAGTCGAATTTTCGTCGAAGTGACAAGTGTTACATTAATTATCTGTAATACGATTATTATGATAGAGGCGTACCGCTCCACGCCTTCGCTCACGCTGTACACGCTGCCGCGACGCATCCGGTTCCCTGGCGGCGGGGCGGCGGCGTCAGGCGCGCCGTCTCCGCATTCTATTTCCACGTCACCTCACTGCATGCCGCGCTAGTGATTATAGTACTAGTACACAGATGTGTTACCTAGCACAGGCGCACCGCTCCACGCCTTCGCTCACGCTGTACACGCTGCCGCGACGCATCCGGTTCCCAGGCGGCGGGGCGGCGGCGTCAGGCGCGCCGTCTCCGCATTCTCTCTCGACGTCACCTCACTCCATGCTGCGCTAGTGGTTATAGTACTAGTACACAAATGTGTTACCTAGCACAGGCGCACCGCTCCACGCCTTCGCTCACGCTGTACACGTTGCCGCGACGCATCCGGTTCCCAGGCGGCGGGGCGGCGGCGTCAGGCGCGCCGTCTCCGCATTCTCTCTCCACGTCACCTCACTGCATGCCGCGCTAGTGATTATAGTACTAGTACACAGATGTGTTACCTAGCACAGGCGCACCGCTCCACGCCTTCGCTCACGCTGTACACGCTGCCACGACGCATCCGGTTCCCAGGCGGCGGGGTGGCGGCGTCAGGCGCGCCGTCTCCGCATTCTCTCTCCACGTCACCTCACTGCATGCTAGTCTAGTGATTATAGTACTAGTACACAGTTGTGTTACCTAGCACAGGCGCACCGCTCCATGCTTTGGCTCACGCTGTACACGCTGCCGCGACGCGTCCGGTTCCCAGGCGGCGGGGCGGCGGCGTCAGGCGCGCCGTCTGCGCATTCTCTGTCGACGTCACCTCACTGCATGCTAGTCTAGTGATTATAGTACTAGTACACAGTTGTGTTACCTAGCACAGGCGCACCGCTCCACGCCTTCGCTCACGCTGTACACGCTGCCGCGACGCATCCGGTTCCCAGGCGGCGGGGCGGCGGCGTCAGGCGCGCCGTCTCCGCATTCTCTCTCCACGACGCACCTCACCGCATCCTCCGTTACAGCGCTCGCTATTGAACACTTAGTTGTAGGAACTTGACTTTCATTTTGTTCCTTTATCTGGAAAGAAGGAAATAATTGGTTATTGATAGACAACGTCTTGATTTTTTAATAGGTCTATCAGTAGACCGTTATGGTCTTCTTTAAGAAATACTATTGTTGTTGTACTTGTAATTTAATTGTTAATAATTAATTAAAGGCTAATTTTGGCTAAATTGCATGTGCATTTTCGTGCTTTACGATAATACAACGTTAACGGCGTTTGTTATTAGATAGCAGAAGTTTAACCTTGTTGGGCTCTATGGGCTATTTAAAAACATTTGACACGGGTTGGCTGCTAAATTACTTTTTTTCACCATTTGGCATTGAAACTGGGCGGTGGCGTATGATTTACATACATATCAAGATATCGAACATATAACCCACTTTATAAGTAAAACCTTTTTGTAATTACGTACAAAACATTAATTACGAAGATAACAATCGTAAATGAAATAGAGTTGTGGGTAGCTAATCTGAATGATTTATTAGCACCACATGTTCCGTTTAATAAAATCTTTAGTAGAAAGCTTGTCAGGTTAGAGATTAAAATTCAATGTTCACAGTCGCTCTCCACGTACGTGCTCTAGTCAAGTGTTGGATGTCAGCTGAAGTGTAATTTGCATTCAATGCAACGTGCCACAAAGTGAATTAAGGAGACAGGGTTAGTGGGTCGGGAATAATATCGTTTTTATGTGTTACAAGAAAATGAGCATGCGGTCCTGTTATTTATTGCATGTAGTCTACTGATTACCTAAATTTAACCCAAGAATGATTATAGGAATTCCATTTGAATTTGATAATCTATGCATTGCATTCCCGACAACTAAGCCAAAATGTTTCATGTAAATACATATATACATTAAAACGCCTTTCAAACTAAAAGCGGACGTATTTATAAAACAGTCTTTGATTTAGTATAAAGATTAAATGTTTATAAATACTTTATTAGAAGTTTATTGAGGTTTTGCCCCGGCCATAAATATTTAAATTCGACTTTTATCATAATAGTTCCAAAAACCAAATTAATGATTACAAAACACATTAAAAGTCACTTGTTTGCGTAAAAGCTTTTGAGCTTTTGAATCTCATATCAAAGTTAGAAGTAAAATTTATTCCTTTGAAAAGAAAACCTCTAAATAAATACTTTGAAGTCGTGAAGCGAACCAATTTTTACACGGCAAGAGATTTTTGTGCGACAAATAAAGAGCGTAAAACTCCGTACTTTTGACGCAAACTCAAATTACTCCATCTTTCAAGTAATTCTCCGTAAAAGTCATCGCCTAAGATAACTAAGTTGAAAAGACGTCAGCACTCGTGAAAACTTTTTAATAATCGGAAAAGTCTGTGAAATTATTACCGAATTATTATTTAAAGGGAGCGTTTTATTTTTAAGTGGACTCGGCCATTTAATGCCAAGAATATAAAGATCTCGAGAACAGCGCTACCTATCGGGTTTAAAACTAAAGTAAAATAATTAGATGTTTTTTTTTTTTTATTTTGGATTTAATTATAATTTGTATGCGTATAGTGTGCGATAGATCATGGACATATTATAAGATAAGGGGGCGTAAAGTGTTCCGACTTCTTCAAAAAGGAGGATCTACTTTGGTTTTTTTTTTCGACAAAGTTCGGTTCTTATCATTCGCTGAGGTTTTTTTGCCATTTCGCACTGTTCCCTGAAGGAGCTCCCTTCTTAAAAAGCTATGTCCACCCATGAGATAAAAATACTATGTTAGAAGCCTTCGCAGGAGTGTAGACAACAACTCGAACGAAATAAGGAATTGTACTAATTAATTAGGTACAACTAGACAGACAGACATACATTAATTTGTATACATATCACCGTAATGTCGTATAAAGCCGTCGGTACAAGCTTTTAGCGTGAAATAAGCCTTAATGGCAATACATTGCCGGGATATTGCGCGAAACACCTGTTCTTGACGGGGGCCGGTTTAATAGGCGCACAGTAAAATAAACGTACAATTAACATTTGTCTTTGTTCCATTGCGTAAAGATGTTATTTGGGGGAAGACTGGTTACAATATACTTGTGTTATAATACTCTGTTGCGTCTGTATGTTAGAATTACACGAGATCCTCGGTTTTAACCGCGTTTAAAAGTTGAAATACTCGGGAGATTAAAAAGGTTTTTTGCGTATAACCCTAAATATTTTTCTAAAATAAAACTAGCCTAAGTTACTCCATATAAGATCTGCTAACTACCAGTGAAAGTTCCGTCAAAATCTGTCTAGCCGTTTTCGAGATTAGCCGGAACAAACAGACACACAAACATTAATTGACTTTTTGTTATAAGTACCGTGTTTACTTTCACAAAGTTTCACTTCGTAAAATCATTTATGCATGCAGTAAAAGCTATTTTTTGATATTAAAAATACACACTTTTATTTATATATAGATGAACAAAGCAACGAACATTTGTGGTTGAACTCATCGTGTTTCGACTACGATGGAACTAAAGTCACACATAAGTGCAAATACCATGTTGAGATAAATGCATTGTTGCCTCAATTGCTCTCTCAATCCAACATTCATACTATCTAGCTGAATTTGCGGTAATTATACGACGTTCAATGATGCATTGGGTAATTTGGAACTTTATAATTGTGTGTATGCACAACATATGTCAGGTTACTTTTGCATGTTGGTCTAAATGTGGTGCAATTATCTATTACTCAATATAAGGTAATTTGTTCTTTTTTTTCATGAAAATACCTTTACTTTATTCTGTTTTATCTTGTTTATTGTGCTATATTATATTAATTATTATTTTGAAGGTGGTAGAACCCTTTGTGGTTCGATTCCGGCGGCACCACCGCCACACCTATTTCTACCTAATAACAGCAGTGTTAGTCGCTGCTGTGTTCCGGTTTGAAGGGTGTGGTAAGGGAGACAGACTTCCGAGGCGTTCCAGCTTAGTCTTCAGGGGTAGCGGCGCATCTGTGGCCGACCTCAGGTAGGAATATCTAATCCTATCTGGGGTTGATTACTGATGTCCATGGGCGGCAGTAGCAACTTACCAATAGGTGGACAGCATGCTTGTCTGCTACTATTATATTATAAAAAAAAAGTTTGTGTATTGTAATCTGATAAAGAAATGAACTTAGTTCAAATGCGAATCTCGTTATGTTTCTATATTATTATCAACATTTATATATTCAACCCAGCATACGTTGCACGATGCAAAAACGTTGCGTTACGTGAGACTTTGTCCGTAAATTTCAGTGTGAACCCCCTGGGGGTCATAAAGCTTCTATAAGTAGGTCGCAGGGGATCGTGAAGCCCCGGTAAAAAATAAACAAATAAAAAAGAAATTCTCAAACAATGTTAATAAAAGGCCATTTGTCGGTACACAATTATATTCTTTATTACCTGATTTTGTAATTAAATAAAATGTACGGATTTCATAAAAAATATAAAATACAGGTTAAAAGGGGCGGCGCCATGAAAAAAGTCGAAAAGCCCTGATACATTCTATGATTTATTGTTTTATTAAAATTCTTACTACATTCACACACCTACACTCCCCATCTATCTTTTATCTCGTGCTTTCGTATACATCCTTTAGTAATGTCGTGAGGAACGAAATATGTTGAATGATAAGGCACGGAGCTGAATAATCACACGTTCCGCTGAATATAATTATATTAAATTAATGTTTATCTTTTGATGTAACAGAAAATATTAGGAATGCTTTATTCATGTAGTGGATATTGTACACGGCTAGTCAACCCATTAAAAAGGCATTTAATAATAAGGCTATATTATCGTACCACTATTTTAAGTATATCGATATAATTATCGACATCTTAAGTTCAATATTTGAATATATCGTTGCATCTCTATCACTGACGCGTCGAGATGTTAAGATTTTATAAGCCTTGACTTTTATTGGTTTTTGCTTTGTGCCTTTTTTAATTTATTGTATGAGTAGAATGTCAATATGATCATGAATTGATTGACAAAATTTAAGTGATACTCAGTCGACCGGTACCTTTATACCAATTACCTCCTGTGAAATGTCATCAATACACAGCAAACGTATATCCAGTTACCGTATATACAAGTAGTCGATAACGCAATAGGTATATGATATACCACTAGAAAAAATGGTAGTAGGTAAAATTTGTAAAACGTTGTGTGTCAAAAATTAAAGACTTATAACGTTGTGTTGTAAATATACCCGCCGTCCGCTTCGCTGTAACACGAAAATTAATTTACAAATAGAATTATTGTGTCACGTTGAACGTAATTTAGTTGTTCAGCAATGCAAGTGTGTAAAATGATTATCTCAGGCTTAGGTCAGGCGGGGGCGAAGAAATATTAGCCCCCGCTAATCTCTGGAAGGAATTAGTGAGTATACAGTGAGATAATTAATTGGTTTGGAGCCTTCAGGTCTCGGTCCAAGACATCTGGACACTCGCTAATTTATTGCGGCCATTACTCAAAGGGAGCCATAGAGCGATTTCACGGTACACGTATCTGAACGTGGATTGAACGTGTATTACTTACTGCGTAGATAGATAGATGTATAGGTATATAGATAGATAGACAGATAGATAGATAGATAAATAGATAGATAGACAGATGGATAGACAGATAAATAGATAGATAGACAGATGGATAGACAGATAAATAGATTGATTGATAGATAAATTAAAATCTAAATATATATAACTCAAAGGTGACTGACTGACATAATGATCTATCAACGCACAGCCCAAACCACTGGACGGATCGGGCTGAAATTTGGCATGCAGGTAGATGTTATGACGTAGGTATTAGCTAAGAAAGAATTTTGATCAATTCTACCCCCGAGGGGATAAAATAGGGGATGAAAATATTACTTCGTAACGCGAGCGAAGCCGCGGGCAACAGCTCGTCCCTCATATAACTTTTGCAAAACTCATCTAATACTCTAATTTAATGATAGTAGGTGGCAGATGTTACTTATCATCAAGTGGACTACGTGCTCTTTGCTATTATAATTTAAAAAGCAGTCATACATTACCCTACACATAATTTACAAAGTACAGAGCTACTGCAGTAGGTAAGTGCAAAGTGCGCTCCACAGGGAATAACTAACTCAGTTAAGGCTCGCACGGAAATCTTGTGTCGTTACGTTTATAGTACTGGTTTTTGTCAGGATCACGTGACACCAGTAACACGTGCTCTACATATATAGGTATATGGGTAAAGAAAAAAGTTTCGCACCTTTATATTCCTTGTTTTGTCAATCGCTTTTTTCTTTGGTAATTATCGGCAAGAGCTTTATTAATAGCGTGTTATTTAAAAAAATGTGTATGTGCGTATCGAACAAAATAAAAATAAATTCAATTTTTTCATTCCGCATGCCCATACACTACTATATTTAAAAAACGATAAAATCAAATCAATACGCGATAATGTGTCAGCCAAATTCTAAAAAACACAACTGACACAGCACTGTGTATATTACACGAAACATTTCGAGCTACTTTTGACGGTTTAAAATTTACTTTAAGTACTATCCATAGATAAGTAAAGATTACTCACTCCTAACCAGAAAATGTACCCAGTTTTGAGAATTGAAATAGTTGCGTTAAAAAGTTTTGCCACGTCTCCGTGCTAAACTGTCCCTAAAATATTTGAAATAACTATTTATTTATTATGTAAATTACGCAGTATTAGTCGTTTATTCGTAAATTTACTCTAAAAATGTTTTTATTTGTCAAGAATTTAAAAAAAGAACTTACTAATAAGCCGTTTGTGGCTTCATTCAATTTCAAGGCGGCGAAGTATCTTTACTAATCTATGGTACTATCATTATTATTTTATGCATCGTATTGATAAATATAAAAGAAGTATGAATGATGCGTGGATGCATTATGCTGATGTTAATTTGGCTCAGCTTCAACAGTTCATAAGTGTAGTACCATTCGCAGCCTATTGTCACTGTTTTGAAGTGGCTCTGTCCGGGTCTGCAGTCCATAATATATATACCTCTTCCATGCAGTAGTTCTTAAATATGGCTATTAGATACATTAATTTGGATCGCTATTATTTCACTTGTGTTATCAGTGCAATTATTTACACAAACACTTCATGGAGTAAATGGTCGTATATTATCATTACCTGTATTTTAAATCGAATTGGATGTAAACTTTTTACAATTTAAAGGCCTCTACGAAGGTCTGGAGTTCGTCTTAGGTACTACCACCAAACCTATTTCTGCTTAATAAAAGCAGCGCTTCGTTTTGGTTTGCATATTTGTTCAAATAGTACATTACAATACGAGGACGAAAATTTTTTTTCTGACAAGTGTGAGTTTGCAGGCCGAGCCGCAGGCGAGGACTGCAATCACACGAGTCAGAAAAACATTTTTCGTCCGCGTGTTGTATAAAATTTTATATTACGGGGTCGGAAATTGGGGTTTTGCGCACGCGAAGCGTGCGTAAAACGTCAATTTACGCACGCCGTGATATAAAATTCATTAAAAATAATCAAGGATAATATTTGTAAGGGTAGGACACATAAAGCAGGTGTCGAAACTTAGCCCTCAGGGATGGCGACGTAATAGTGGACAACCATAATTAAGACTTCAATTCTATCTTCGGTTTATTACAGATGTCCATAGACTATTACCATGACGAAATTTTATGTGTTATCAAAACACATTTGGTCAAACTTCGTTACTCTTTTTTTTTTATTAGTTGATAGGCATACGCTTGGCCTCGATCTCGCCTGATGGTAAGCTTCGATGAGGCCTAAGATGTGCCACGCTTGCCTAGAAGTAGCCTATTCACTCTTGACTTGAAGACTCCTAGATTATATGTGTCGGGAAACACAGAAGCCGGCAGGGCATTCCACTCCTTGGCGGTTCGTATTAGAAAAGACGAGGCAAAACGCTTCGTACGAACCAAAGGAAGGTCGACTTGATAGGGGTGGTAGCCTGCCGTGCGTCTGGACGTCCGAAGATAGAATGGGGCTGGGGGAACTAGATCGTGAACCTGTTGCGCACACTCCCCAAAATGAATTCGGTAGAAAACCGCAAGACGAGCCACACGCCGACGGTGTTGTAGGTTTTGGAGCCTGGCTTTAATTAGCGACTCATCCCCAATGAGTCTCTTGGCCCGTTCCTCAACCGAGTCCAGTGCCTCTAAGTGATGCTTAGCTCATCATCCCATAGGTGACAGCAGTACTCCATACACGAACGGACTTGCGCCTGGTACAGCGTAAGCATTTGCATAGGTGTAAGGAAGTGCTTCACTTTGTTTAAGATGCTAAGTTTTCGAGCAGCTGTTTTGACTCGGGACTCAATGAAGCGACCGAAATTGAGAGTGGGAGAGAAATCCATACCTAACATCTCGAGATGATCAGAGATCGGTATAGCCTGATTTCTTAAACTTGGGGCCAAGTTAAAGGGGATCCGTTTGTTGGTGAAGAGACATGCTTGAGTCTTAGAGGCGTTAAAGACGGCTCTGTTCGCCACACCCCATTCGGAAACGAATTTAAGGGTTTCGTTTACACGTTTGACCATGGCCTCCCTTTGCAATTGAATCTCGCCTTTGCTAGCTTGGGCAGTAGATGTGTAACATTCCACGACAGTGCTGTCATCTGCATAACCTAGAATGCCTGGTTTCAAGAGGTCATTAATGTGCAGAAGAAATAGGGTCGGGGAGAGAATAGACCCTTGAGGAACACCGGCATTTATCGACAGCTCTTCAGACGAGCATCCGTTCAACACTACGCGGATAGACCGATCACTTAAAAAGTTGGCAATCCAACTGCAAAGGTTTTTGCAAATCCCGTATGCGGGAAGCTTACTAAGGAGCCCGTTATGCCAGACCCTATCGAAAGCCTTGGATATATCCAAAGACACAGCTAGTGATTCGCCATGCTTCTCGATTGCGTGTCCCCATATAGTTGTGGCATAAATGAGGAGGTCTCCTGTAGAACGATTCTTTCGAAAACCGAACTGTTGGTCACTGAGAAGGTCGTTAGTCTCTAAGTACGATAACAGCTTGGTATTAAGCACACGTTCCATTACCTTAGACAGTAAGGTGGTAACAGCAATGGGCCGATAGTTATTAGGATCTGTACGGCTACCTTTCTTAGGAATAGGATGTACATGAGCGAGCTTTCACGATTTGGGGACTAGGCCAGTATTTAAGGAGATGTTTGACTCGATCGACTCGGTGAGAGACCAAAATGATTTGCTCCCAGATGGATATGAAGCTAGCTTCGTACTCAACTGACCAACGTGATCATAGTAAGCCTTACGGATAACTTTTTTGCAGGATTTAGCAGCTTGGTTGAAGTTTCTTTTTTTGAGCGCTGTGTCAGGAGATTTAATGTTGCGAGTATTCACCCATGCGAGATACGCTGATTGTTTTATAGATTCAGCACGTTGGCTTAGCTTATATATTGGTACATGCATATTTATAACAAATATTTTCCTGTATCCGCTATTTGATTATACGATACGATTACGATACGACTATACAGCTCTCATACTTACATTGTTACATTTATTATTACAATAACTTTCTCCGATTGTAGTAGAACGGGGCCGATATCAATAGTATATCGTTGATAAAGATCACGTACAGGTTATTTATCCGTCGAACGTGGTACCCATTCCGTTTATAATGCCATTCCGTAAATCGAAAGGGGCGGAGTCGTTCACACATTAACAATATTACTCTATCATAGGGATGCCGATCTGAGATTGATTAATTGAAGAATCGATTTTGGGCAAAATAACGATTATTTTAATCAATCAACAGTAATTGATCGATTTAATCGATTCGAATCGATCTTTTATCCTAGAAAATCGAAAGTCGATCCTTGTCATTTGTCAGACATGCTGATAGATACCTATTTCAGTGGTTGGGCCTGATGACCGTTTGTTTTTCGCTATCTTCCCCTTCTTTAGCTTGAAAAGATCGAAGATCTATTTTTGAACGATCGATTCTTTGAATCTCGACTTTTTTGTGAATCGATTTATTGCAATTCGATTCGAATCGATATTTTTCGGAAAGAATCGCCATCCCTACTCTATGAACGATACGTAAACATAAATTTAAGCTATAAATAACCGACAAAGTGGAAGCGCAACCATCTATTATTGACAAAGATTACTTTACACGTGACAACTTGACGTATTGCGGGATTTCCTCAGAAAGGTTAGCCTCATTTGCTGAAGTTGCGGAATGTTAGAATGGACGATAGGGTTTCGAAGATGCCTTTATTCAGAGATAAAAGTAAGTTGAGATAAACCGTATGTTAGGTATCAGCTACATTTGCTATTTAAAACCTATTAAATATCGCATTGATTTTACGAGGTATAAGATTTTAAAAATTGGACAAGCTCAGGATCATTAACATTATAGATCATAGTATATACTTATAGTATTTTTACATGTTTTTTCACACCGTAAAAACTAGTGCGTATTAATCATATTTGTAGCCTTTCCTAGTATTAGAGCCCGGACAAATAATGTAGAAAGCTGAAATTCATTCAACTAGGTTATTTCTTAAATGAGAATAGTACTAGCCTTTTCCTCATTCTTAAAGTCAAATATCAAACACAGGCAGACGGGTACGAGTCGAATTAGATGTAAAGTTAGCAACTTATTTAATATTTTCCTTCGTTTGTATGTTGTTACGGGATTTTTCCTAACTTTGGACACATGCTAGTAATGAGATTGGGCTGTTTATATTTTATAAATCTCCTATTCGTCATCTACAAATTCAAATATACACATGAGTTGAATAAAATTATGTCGAGTTAACAATTTGTTCAGTATCGTCCTTTGTTTGTATATTTTAGTAGAATATTTCTCAATTTTGAAAACCCGTCATTAACAATAATAGGGACTATTTTATACTAATCAACTATTATTTACTCTGAAATACAAATATCAAACACAGGTAGACGGAATACGAGTTGAACAAAATGTAAAGTTAGCTACGTTCAATATTTTCCTTCGTTTGTATGTTGTTACGGGATATTTTCCTAACTTTGGACACACGCCAGTAACGAGATTCTATTACCGCACGGCGACACCTGTGGGATCTATTATTCAAGAGGATCGCCAAACAAGTATGAGTTTATATTGGTTTAATACTTTAGAAGTTTTATGATGGTTGAATGAGATTGTGGTACCATTATTATTAGGGTACCATCATTATTAGGGTAGGTAGTAGAGCTAGTGTTATGTATGTTGCTGATTGCAGTTTAAAATTTTAACCAGGCAAAAATACTTTTACCTGGTAAAAAAAAATTAAAAACAGACAGTTTTTAATAACAATCTTCTTAGTGGGATTTCTTTTTTCCTTTTCATTTTAATAACAATATCAGGAAGTTCTATAAAAAATAATGGTCCGCTATTTTGGGACGTCGCCCATATTCGATTTACAATGACGTTTCTAATCTAATTATCCATTGTCATTCACACGAGGTGGTAGACCCTTTGTGGTTCGACTCCGGCGGCACCACCGCTACACCTATTTCTGCCTAATAACAGCAGTGATAGGCGCTGCTGTGTTCCGTTTTGATGGGTATGGTAAAGGAGACATACTTTTCCGAGGCGTTCCAACTTAGTCCTCAGGGGTAGCGGCGCATCTGAGGCCGACCTCCGGTAGGAATATCTAATCCTATCTGGGGTTGATTACCGATGTCCATGGGCGGCAGTAGCCACTTACCATCAGAAGGACTGCATGCTCGTCTGCTACTCCTCTATTATATAAAAAAACACCAAACGTGTGTGTATTATTTCAGTTCAATCGCTTTTAATAAACTTAAATTTTCAAGTTGCAAGAATTGACTCACTCTCACTAACAAAGTCAAAATGCAAGTTAAATAGGATCCTATACAATTAATATGTATGATTACGCGCGAGTAGTAGGTAAGAGCTATTAAATCAACACCGAAAACAATCCTACATTAAATTATCATTTCCGTGACACATCGTTACTTCGCAAACTGCTAAATTATTCTTAGGTCGGTAATGGCCCTTTCTTGTACGCGCCTCGTTTCATTGATAAATAGGCTGCAGACTAAACAAAACAATAAGTTATTGTGAACGTGTATCCTCGCACGGTCTACTTTTCGATTTTCAAGTAAAAGTTCTAAATAATTCGCCAAGTACGTCGAACTCGCACATGGAGGCTTCCGTACCGTACAAATGTTCATTATATTTTACTTATTTCTATAAAATTACCATATTAAAATATGTTTTAATGTTATAATTAGTATTAGTATTAGTGTTAGTTAGTATTATAAAAGCAGTTTTAGTTGTAAACGGACTTTAAAAATTTCAACTGTTTTCATAGAACGGGTTAACAGTTAGATCGAAAAATGCCGAAAAATGCCGGTTTGTTGTATGGAGACCCCCTTTATTATTTAATTTTATTTTATTTTTAGCGTTGTTATAGCGGCCACCGTAATGCATTATCTGTAAAAAATTCAAGGGTCTATCTGTTATGGTTCCAGAGATAGAGTCCTGTGACAGACGGACAAACAGCGTAGTAATAGGGTTCCGTTTTTATCCTTTGGGTACGGAACCCTAAAAATAATGTAACCTTATCTACAACCTTATCTACCTTATCGCCTTAAAATACTTTTCATCTATTAACCAGCTCGGTGAAGGTCCACTTATATCGGGATCTTAGACCATTAGATTGGGCATATGTATGAATTAGTTAAGCATAAATAAACGCGCGTGACACGAAACAGGCCCTAGCGTGCCCTAAGGGATACCCCACTTTGAGAAACCCTGGTTTATATAAATCTAATGTTTCCTTTCTACAACCTCAATTACTTGTTTAAAGAAATGTACGTTCTTTATTTAAAACTACACTGAAAAATAGTGTAAATTTGTAGAGTTCATTTTGTGTTCCCGACGACCCGCGTGGCGGAGCGGTCACCATACCGGTCTGACGCGCAAAGGATCCCGGGCTCGATCCCCGGCCAGACAGATATCTGAATGATGAATTTAGATTTCTGTTTCTGGGTCTGGGTGTTTGTGTATTGGTCTATCTGTGTGTCCATGGCACCTACGACACAGGGAATCCTAGTGTGGGGCTGTGAGTGTAGAAAGCGTTTGTTTGTTTGTTTGTTTGTTCTGCGCGAAAGTTCTATTACGAGTTGGTGCGTTGGTTATCACTTCATACATATATTAAACACCTAATCTTAGAATACATCTGAATATCCTGAACTATACTAATGAAGCTGAACTTCTGGGAAGTTGTTCTACTACTCAAATAGTATATTAATCAATTGGAAGTGGAACGCCCGCAGCTTTCACGTGCCGACTGCCGGCATATAGCAAACTTGTACCAATTTCATTACATTTCAGAGTCGGATTGAATTATTGGACAGGATTGCTATTAGTAAGCGTGAGAACTGACGATACATTTTTTTTGCCTTTTTGACGTTAAATAGCTTATTACAAAATTAAGACACCTCAGTTTTCTGCGGTTATGTAGTCGCCACGGTTACGGAAGCGTCCGCAAACATGGCGGAAAATAATCGCAAGTTGGACCTAAGAGATTTATAAAAAAAATCTCACAGGTATGTGATGTCTACCAATACGCACTTGGCCAGCGCGGTGGACTATGGCCTAATCCTTCTCATTATGAGAAGAGACCCGTGCCCAGCAGTGGGACAGTAATGGGTTGCTGATGAGGACGAACTCGCACCCACTCGCGATTATCACGCACTTGCGGACGTGCGAAATATCGAAGTGAGCGCGACTTAACAAGGTGACAGCCAGTAAAATCGCACACAACCGTTTACGGCGCGGAATTTAATTGCACCATAACTGTTATTTACCTACATTTTAATTTTATCATTGCATTTTTTATTTCTGTGCGAATTGCGGACCTATAAAAATAGTACAATTATTTCCAATCTCCAAGCAGAATCATTATTTTATTTCTTCCTCGATACTAATTCAGAACACATTATCGCTTAATATATATTTATTAACGTTATTCCAACTCAGTTTACTGTAATTATTTTCGCAAGATTTCCGAGCATAAACAAATTAATGATTGCTTCAACTCGTCTTCGTAAGCATTTCTGAAACGAAGATGTTTTCTTAGTGTAATTACCGTAGTTAAATACAATCAATTGTTAATTGGACGGAAATGGAATCATAATATGGCCCAGTTTTAACAATAAATAACAAAATGATCGTAATAGGATACTTTAAAGCTCGTTGTTTAAAGAGGAAGTTAACGGATTAAATTGAATGGTTTCTTGATATTTTTCATAATCACTTTACTACTTTTAAAATAATAAGAAATGATGTTATAATTACATATGTGTGTTATATTTTATGTAGAAATCATAACTAGCATTATTTGAGCGCTTTTGTATTTTTGCAAGGATTTATTTAACCTGCTCTGTTAGAATTTCAAACCGTTAACTGGTCTAAATTCCCTATCCCTATCTATTGAGCTGATTTTTTTCATATACGTTCGGTTTGGATGACAATAAATGATTGGCTTAGTGACATCCTTCTAAATCCAATATGGCGGACGCCCCAAGATGGCGCATTAATTATTTTTATGAGAATAATACAAAGAACAAAATTATGTTCTTAAAAAAATGTTTTTAAAAATGTACTGTAAGTTTACATTAATTTTTATAGGTAAAGTTACAGTATTTTAGGTAGCATTACATTAAGTATAGTCCGCGTAAAGCTGCTAGTCCGCTCTGAATATAGAAATGAATCGCGTCGCCATAGCAAATTGTATAACTACACCTGCTCGCAACAGACTCAGAGCGGACTAGCAGTTTGACACGGACTATACAGTACAGAACACATACATATATGAGAAGGAAAACACCTTTATCAATGAACAACGTTGATAATTAATTAACAAAATCGTCTCAAACTATTTATCATCCGATAACACAACACAAGAATACGCTACACAAATGTCACGCAACCGTTTATTACTGTGTTGACTTGAGACTATTAATTATTTTGAGATAAGATCATTTTAGTTTGGGAACAAGAGATGTGAGGTCTTTACAAAACTGCTTGCTTTGTGGGGAGCTCTGTTAATTATATTAGAGCAAACATTAATTATATTAGATATGTTTTGGAATTTATAGAATTATTTGGACATACAAATAAGTAGTCTGAGATAAGATGGTAGAACCCTTTGTAACTCGGGTGGAACAGTACAATAGCCACATTATATTTTTATTTTAACTCATTCTAAAGAAGTATGTATTACAAGTCCAACGTATGTGTGTGTTTCTTTGTGCAATAAACGGAAGGACTGTTAAGGATTGTTTTGTTTAAATGGACTTCATCAAGGAAATAAGGTTTTAATTCTCTTTCTTAAATCAAATTTAACTTTTGGTGTCGGTTGTTTCATATTTTTTTATTAATTTCTTTTATATTTCTTTTTCGTCGTTACAATTCCTGTCGTGAGCATTGAGCAGGTAAGGACAGGTATACGAAAAATATAGCCCGGTGATAGACGGGCAGATGACAGACAGCGGAAGCTTAGTAATAGGGTTCCAGTTTTTTACCCTTTGGATACGAAACCATAAAAACCATATGAAACAGGAATCGCAGAATGTCGCACACAGGCTAGTAACTGACACGCGATCATAAATATCGTGCAGCCGTTAATCACGTGGCGCGGGGACATGTGACCATCAGTTATTTTGACGGAGATCACTTTAGGCATGACAACACAACAACAACAACGAATTGTAGTTCGAACTATCACAATAGATTCTGGAATATTTATAACACGATGGAAAACATTTTTTGATTTTGTTCTAACAGAGCATGCAGTCCACCTGATAGTAAGTGGGCTCCGCAGCCCATAGAAATTTGTAATTGATCCCAGATTAGGTTAGAGTCCAACCATTGGTCGACCTTAGAGCGTTTCTATCCATTAGGACTACGTTGGAACGCCAACGGATCTGTGACTGGATTTAGATAAAACCTCGTTAATTGGTAATAGATGGCCACGAGTCGTCGTGACCATTTGTCATAAGGTGCTACATGCCCGTTTACTATTTAAGTGTCATATAAAACCATATGAAACAGGCATTGCAGAATGTAGACACAGGCTAGTAACTGACCCGCCATCATAAATATCATGCAGCCGTTAATCACGTGGCGTGAGGACGTGTGACCATCAGTTATTTTGACGGAGATCACCTAAAACGCTGAAAAACAGCAGTTTCTTGGAGCTATAGCGGCCACCGTTATACATATTTTGTAAATTTCTAGCCTCTTTATATTACGATTCAAGAGATACAGTCCTGTGACAGACGGGCAGACAGTGGAGGCTTAGTAATAGAGCTCCAGTTTTTCACCCTTTGGGTACGAAACCATAAAAACCATATGAAACAGGAATCGCAGAATGTACACACAGGCTAGTAACTGACCCGCGATCATAAATATCATGCAGCCGTTAATCACGTGGCGCGGGGACATGTGACCATCAGTTATTTTGACGGAGATCACTTTAGACACGACAACAACGACGAATTGTAGACTTTAGAACTATCACAATAGATTCTGGAATATTTATAACACAATGGAAAACATTTTCTGATTTTGCTCTAACAGAGCACCACCACCTGATAGTAAGTGGGCACCGCCGCCCATAGAATTTTGTAATTAATCCCAGATTAGGTTAAAGTCCAACCATTGGTCGACCTCAGAGCGTTTTTCTCCATTGGGGCTAAGTTGGAAAGCCAACGGATCTGTGACTATAGATTTCCATGAGTGGTAGTGACTATTAAATAAGGTACACAGTATGCCCATTTACTTTTGCAGTCTCATACTAAAACTATATGAAACCGGAATCGCAGAATGTACACACAGGCTAGTAACTGACACGCGATCATAAATATCGTGCAGCCGTTAATCACGTGGCGCGGGGACATGTGACCATCAGTTATTTTGAAGGAGATCACTTTGGACGCAACAACAAAACAACAACAACGAATTGTAGTTCGAACTATCACAATATATTCTGGAATATTTATATCACGATGGAAAACATTTTTGATTTTATTCTAACAGAGCATGCAGTCCACTTGATAGTAAGTGGGCACCGCCGCCCATATAATTTTGTAATTAATCCCAGATTAGGTTAAAGTCCAACCATTGGTCGACCTCAGAGCGTTTTTCTCCATTGGGGCTAAGTTGGAACGCCAACAGATCTGTGACTGGTATCAGGCACAGCCTCATTAATTGGTGACTATAGATTTCCATGAGTGGTAGTGACTTTTAAATAAGGTACACAGTATGCCCATTTACTTTTTCAGTCTCATACAAAAACTATATGAAACAGGAATCGCAGAATGTACACACAGGCTAGTAACTGACACGCGATCATAAATATCGTGCAGCCGTTAATCACGTCGCGTGGGGACGTATGACCATCAGTTATTTTGACGGAGATCACCTAAAACGCTGAAAAACAGCAGTTTCTTGCAGGGCGACCCCCATTTATTTGTAAGGTATTTTTATCTTTAGCTTTTGTTACTATAGCGGCCACCGTTATACTTATTTTGTAATAAATAATTTTCTACCGTCTATATATTACGATTCAAGAGATACAGTCCTGTGACAGACGGGCAGACAGCGGAGGCTTTGTAATAGGGCTCCGGTTTTACCCTTTGGGTACGGATCCCTAAAACCTATATGAAACAGGAATCATAGAAAGTACACACAGGCTAGTAACTGACACGTCATAAATATCGTGCAGCCGTTAATCACGTGGCGCGGGGACATGTGACCATCAGTTATTTTGACGGAGATCACTTAGATACGACAACATAAATCGTGGAGTTTTGGACTATCACAATAGATTGTGGAATATTACACACTTTTCTAACTTAATTCTAAGAGGGTTTTTTATAGTATAGAGTTAATAAATGAGCGTGCAGTCCACCTAACAGTAAGTTTAACGCGATTCATAGGTGAATATCGAACCTAGATCCTGTACATGTCAGATCGATATAGTGACAACTGCGCAAAAGTAATACACACAATTATTTTATTACATGTACGTACATTTTATCCTTACTAATATTATAAATCCGAAAGTAACTCTGTCTGTCTGGTTGTCTCTTCTTCACGGTCAAACCACTGAACCGATTTTAATGAAATTTTGTACAAAGATAGTCTGAGACCCGAGAAAGGACATAGGATAGTTTTTATCCCGGAAATCCCACGGGAACTAGGGATGGCGATCTAAGTTCGATTAATCGGAGAATCGATCTTTTGGACCCAAAACATCGATTATTTTAATCGATATTAGTAAGGATTGAATCGTAAACTATGCATTTGATTAAGATGATCTTTAGCAAAGTTGAAGGTACGAATTTTCAGTTTTATGTATATTATAATGTTATATTATTTTCTTTTAAACGCGGGCAAAGCCGCGGGCAAAAACTAGTTACATATATGACGTTGCAAAAAATGTAATTATGTAAATTTACCAAAGGGACACAACAATGAAAAGCTACAATTCACAGGTATAACAGAATCTCCGAGCAATCGCGCTTTGTGTTACATTCATAACATAGTGGAAGTTGTGACTATCATAATCGTAAATGTCACACTACCGTTAATCATAACCATTTACACCCCTTGAGAAACACAGGCTTGTGTTCTTCATTGCTTGCAAGTGAATCGAGCAGGAATATCATAATGTTGTATTCTACTTGTTTGTCCTGTAATATGCAAGACGGGCTTTTGCCCGCGGCTTCGCTCGCTCGTTACAAAGTAATATTTTCATCCCCTATTTTATCCCCTTGGGGGTAGAATTGTTCAAAATCCTTTCTTAGCGGATGCCTACGTCATAACATCTACCTGCATGCCAAATTTCAGCCCGATCTGTCCAGAAGTTTGGGCTGTGCGTTGATAGATTACTATGTCAGTCAGTCACCTTTGAGTTATATATATATTTAGATAACAAGCAACATGAATTGCATAGAATTATCGGGAGAATTTTAATCGCAATCGTATTATTTGCCAAATAAAGTGAATGTTGTTATCGTTGTCGTGTTTTATATATATTTTTTGAATTTGAACAAATTTTAACTGAGCAACCACTGAAGACACGAAAGTCGATGCTACAAATAAATCATGTGTTACATCGGTTTGCGCAACTTCATCTCACGCTAATCTCACATTGAATTATTTTCCCAAATCCGTCAAAATAAATGTAGCCACTTGTTTATACCTAGATTAGTGTAACTTTAAAAATCTAACTATATTAAATTTTAAACATTCAATAAAGTATAATAATTCAGAGCTCGAACAACATTTCGAAGGGAGTTGCTTTAACGTGTTACATTTGCAATATAGTGTAAGTTGTAACATCACACAATCATAAATGTCACACAACCGTTAATCACTCACTGCGTCAACTTGCGACCATCAATTACTGTGACGAAGATCACTTTAGTCGTGACAATATAATGAATTGGTTTCCGTAAACAATTATTGTTGGCTATTGAACGTTAAGAGAAACAATCTGGGATTGCGGTGAATTATAACATGAATTAATACATACTTATATAATATTCCTAAAAGGAAGTATGAAGCAAGTGGTATTACGCGTTGTTGTGTTCTGGTTTGAAGGGTGTGGTAAGGGAGTGATACCTATATGGGGTTGATTACAGATCGGTGAGTGGTAATGGCTAACATCGGGTAAACTGCATAATCCGTATACCATCGGGTAATGATGTTATAAAATATATTTAACGAGCTTTTGCCCGCAGCTTCGCTCGCATTACGAAGTAATATTATTAACTAAGAACATTTATACAAACTTTCATCTCCTATTTTATCCCCTTGGGGGTAGAATCGATCAAAATCCTTTCTTAGCGGATGCCTACGTCATAACATCTACCTGCATGCCAAATTTCAGCCCGATCTGTCCAGTGGTTTGGGCTGAGCGTTGATAGGTCACTATATCAGTCAGTCACCTTTGAGTTGTATATATTTAGAAGGAAAACTACAAACTGCAAAACTACAATTTTGCTTATTTACAGCATATTTGTGCAAAAGAGTTGAAAAGATCACTTTCAGAGATAGGCAGTAATCTTTTTGTTTGCCCATCGTGCAAAGTATAAAAGAAACACTTCGTTAGGAAATATCTAGGAAGGAAAGTTTTATCTGTACATAAAAATCTGTAAGCTTAGTTTTTCCATTACCTTTATGTCCATTATTGTCCGTATAATAGGATACTACATTACCTAGGTACATTAATGGCTTGTATTTATTACAAATATATGACCACGCTATCATTGAATTACCTACGTATTCTATGTATACATAGACAATTTAATTTAAATTGAAATCAGTATTCTATATATATATAGTAAACTAGCTGACCCGGCAAACGTTGTGTTGCCTTATAAATAAAAAAATGTTCAGGGTGAACAACCCTTATCATTTAGGGGTATGAAAAATAGATAGTAGCCGATTCTCAGACCTACTGAATATGCATGTAAAATTTGGTGAAAATCGATAAAGCCGTTTTGGAGGAGTACGGTAACTAACATTGTGACACGAGAATTGTATATATAAAATTTAGCTTAAAAAAGTAGATAGAAAATTTTGACTAGAATTTTGGACGCTTGCCAAATACGAAAATGTATGTAGTATGTACCTACTCGTACCTAATATACTGGCAGCACATTTTGGATTTGTATTGGAAGGCATTGAGGTTCATTTCGTTAAAAGAAGTGGAACCGGTGTGGTTTGTATGTTGTATGAAGGTACCACCGTCAAAAACATTTCAAACTTAAACAGTTCTGCGTTTCGGTGGAAGGGTCAGCTGACTTGCATATAGAAAGAAAGAAAGAAATATTTATATGTAAAAGCCAACTTAGCCTTCAGAAATGGAAACGCATCTGCGATAGGAAATCGGTGTGGTGTTATTGATGCGATCTGGTTTAAAAAGTGTGTATAAGTAAGGTGTAGGTGTAGTTACCTTAAAGTACCTTATTTAAAGATTTGTACTTATAAAGCTTTTAATTTTGTTTCATATGAGAAGCACTGCATTTGTGGTGAACCTCAGGCAGTACTCTCATCCAATATGTAGTTGGTTAGCGGTTACGAATATTCTCAGGCATCAATTACTACTTTACATCAGGTAAGATTTATGCTCCTACTGCTACTTTATTTGCTTCCTACATTTTTCTCTATCACAAGAGTAGCAGACGGGCATGCAGTACACCTAATGGTAAGTGGCTACTGCCGCCCATGGACAGGAAACAACCCCAGATAAAATTAAATTCCTACTTGAGGTCGCCCTCGGGTGCGCCGCTACACCTAAGTACCAAGCTGGAATACCTCGTAAAAATATGTCTCCCTTGCTATACAGAATGAAAATTAGTTCCGTCGTATCCCACAATTTCAAATTAACAATGAAATATTAAATAATCCTGTTCTATAATCAGCAAAACAATTCCCGTGAAGCTTCAGCATAGTAACAAAGACTACCAACGGCTTCGTTTAATCATATTAGATTTCAATTTCATTAAAGTTGCAAATGATAATCCGTCTTGAGCTCGCCCCTGGAGGGAAATGTTATTAACTTCGGTTTTTTATTACCATTTGTGGTAATTTAGATATTTTATTTATTGGGAACGTTATATTATTAGCATAATTGAGTTTTTTTAAGTTTTTTTTTATAATTTAGGAGTAGCAGACGAGCATGCAGTCCACCTTGGTAAGTGGCTACTGCCACGTATGGACATCTGTAATCAACCCCAGATAAAATTAGATTTCTAGTTAAGGTTGCCTTCAAGTGCGCCGCTACCCCTGATGACTAAGTTTAAAATGATGGTAAGTAGCTACTGCCGCCTAGGGACATATGTAATCCATCCCAGATTAGATTAGATTCCTATCTGAGGTCACTCTCAGTTCCGCCACTACCCCCAAGGACTAAGCTGGAATACCTCGTAAAAATATATCTCCCTCACTATACAGAATGAAAATTAATTCCGTCGTACCCCACAATTTAAATTTAGCAACGAAATATTAAATAATCTTGTTCTATAATCATCAAAACAATTCCCGTAAAGATGCATAGTAACAAAGACTACCAACGGCTTCGTTTAATCATATTAGATTTCAATTTCATTAAAGTTGCAAATGATAATCCGTCTTGAGCTCGCCCCTGGAGGGAAATGTTATTAGCTTCGGTTTTTTATTATCATTTGTGGTATAATTTAGATATTTTATTTATTGGTAACGTTATAATATTAGCATAATTGAGTTGTAGCATTTGTTTGTGTTAGAATGATTAATGAAGTAGGTAATTATTTAATTTAGTACGTAATTGTGTAATGAGAAAGATTAACAGTGTGATGGTCAAAAGAAAATAGTAAAAAAAAATGTTATAAAAAACAAAGATGCTACAATATTCAGAGGTACCACCGTCACACTTATTTTCGCCTTGTAAAAAATGTCAATCCTATATTCTAGTTTAAACAGCATAGTCCTAAGGAAAAAACGCTTAGGACTCCTGTTTTACATGTATTTAGTTAAAGATGACGATGGGTTGTAGTAACGATAAAGTGATCTAAATCACCTTAGGTATATTATGACTTAATTACAGAAAAAAATGATGCTGAGTGCAATAACCTGCATAAGTTTAAAATGTGTTAATTCCTTGATAATATTTATCCAAAATCCTAGATTGAATCCTAGATCCTTTATTAAACAACCACGATAATACACATTAAATATACAACGAAGATCTAATGTACTCTAGACTTAATGTATGAATTTTATTAGTCCATAAATATCATTATTATGAAACGATCGCCAGCTGTAGGCCTGCTACCAAATAATGAACACATGAGAGACACTAAAACATCCAATATTGTTGCTTACCGCTACAATTTACGATTATTAAAACCGAAATTGCAAGCATAGACAGGTGTTTACAACATTTCGTGAGTAATGATTATTATAATGTTATGAATCAAGAATTTCAAGTATAAGTTTAATCCGCAGGGGTAGCGGTACATCTGTAGTCAATCTCGGTTAGGAATCTAATCTTATCTGGGGTTGATTACTGTCCACGGTCCACGGGTTGATTTCAGTAGCCACATACCATCAGCTGGACTGCATGCTGTGGACTGCTAATAATATTATTAAAAAAATTACAAATGTTTAGAAACTTTTAAAAGTTTATATGTATTTGTATATCACGATGTAAATAATATAATTATCATGTATTATGACGATCATGATTCAATTATATAAAAGGCGTGTAAAACAGTCATATTTGTCAAAACGTAAAAACTCATGGTAAGGGTACTGGAGTGGTCACTGGTCATAACGTTCCGATACGTTTCGTTCCTTTAATATAGGTATATAAAGTAACTATAGTTTATATGAAGTTGTCAAGTGTACTTGATAGATTGTCGATCGTCACAGCGCTTTCACGGTTAGTTTGAATTTGAGTTAAGTAATGAGACCTGGCGAAGTTGAACTGGTAATTAATACTGATGTATGTCTTTATGTACACATGTATACGTACCTACTATACATTAATGAGTATTAAATGTTATATTGATTTGATGGATAATGGTTACTGCTGTTACATGGATAATGTCGCTAATATTAGATAGGATTGGAGGCCTATCTGAGATCGCCTGTGTATAATTCTGGCTGAGTTAAAACGCATATAAGTATCTTTTTACCAAATCATTCTAACCAGTACCCGTTAAGGGTACAGAACACAGCGTTAAAAACTGATTTTATAAATCATAAACAGTATGACGGTTGGCCTTCTATAGCCAAATCACATAACGCTTTCTAAAGCTTTCTACACTCACAGCCCCATACACACAGAGACAAATACACAAACACCCAGACCCAGAAACATAAATCTAAATTCATCATTTAGAAATCTGACTGGTCGGGGATCGAACCCGGGACCCTCTCCACGTCAGATCGGCATGGTGACCGCTCCTCCACGCGGGTCCTCATAAAATTCTACAGTCGTTAACTTGCATTATAAATGTAATATTTACTAAAGTTATTAGTAGTAGTGTTGTTGTTGTATTGTTAGTTGTAACCTGTACGGTTTTAAGTTACAAGACAATAGTCCCTAATTGATTTACTTTATTTCATTTCTGATAAAGGAAAACTAAAAAGGATCCACGTTTATATTTGTAACAGAACGCAATCGGATCGTATCAATGTAGTTAATATAAAGTGTAAAGTTTATTTTCTCTTGCACAAAGCAAGAATATGGAATTACTCCGATAGAACTGATAAGCATACCTACTATGTTTATAGCATTCAATTTAAACAAACTTCGATGAAGGCAACTGTATCTGATTTTCTCAATTTAGAAATGATGAGATAAACAGAACTTTACGAAAGTTCATTTCACCTTGTTTCTCGAAAATGGGCGCTTCTTTAAGCGTTCTTTGAGACTACGCGACACGACACAGCACGGCACTGAAAATACGATACCGACAGCTATTTCTTCATTTTTCGTCACAACTCAAAACAATAAGGATGGAAAAGAACATAGAAGCTTAGGTACGTATGTATACAACATATCGTCACTGGAAAGACAAAGTCTAACATGCAAAGAAGCTCCTTAGTGTGTTAGACTTTTAGGCTTTCCAGTAATGATACTCGTATACTCGTATAAAGTTTCCGATGTGCCGTTGTCGTCGACGACATGCTGGCTTCGATAATGTTATGTCTGTGTTGTGCCGGACCAATGACAGCGTCATCTATCTCTTGAATTTCATAAAATCATTCATTGACATCGTAGTCGTTGCCGTGTCGGTGTCGTGTCGTTCCAATGACGGGACCAATGTTGTTAGGCTCCGCTGCTTATGCACTGTGAAACTTTACTTATTCAACTCGTTATTTCTGTGGGTTTCCTAACGAGCATCAATAAATGAATTACGAGCGTAATCCAACTTGATCTTCGCATTTAACTTTAAATTGTTTCGTAGGATGGTTTGTTTCAACCGACGAGTGCTAACAAAAGACGTGTTAATGAAGTTTTGCTACATTTGAGTTCTTTTCTAGAATTTTTTTTACTAGATTCGTCTCGTTTTTTAGATCTCGTTTTTTACTAGAATTTCGCGAGTGACTGAAGTACAAGTAATACATACATAAAACAATTTAGTAATTACAAAGACATTAAACCACAGGTATAGTAACAACAGACCGTACAATGTACATGGGGAAGAAAGAAGCCGGTTATGATATTCAACATGGTATCCAATATGGTGGTATGATATACTCGTATCTAATTGGAAATAAGTCCTCAAATATATATCAAACGTCAAACAATACGAGAAGGTGTCAGTGTGAAACGTAAATGTATTTACATCAAAATTTAGGTATGTATTATTATTATTTTAGAATGCTTACGCAGCTTTGAAGGTTGCAAACTATGAAGGTGATCCATTAAAGCGACGAAAACACCGAAGGTGTGATTTTTCTTTCGCGCATATATACTACCAGTGCACATGATATAAAAATTCTCTTCCGAATAAAAACAACCCAAAATTCATACAAAAGCACTGCCATTTTGCTTACTTTGTTCATTTGATCAAAACCAGATGGCTGAAAGATTGGTATATAGAAAAGTAACAAAAAAATTGATTAAAAACGACCACATCGACTCCAGTACAAATATTTGATATCGAAAAACATGAGCGAGCAATATTTTATTCGGTTATGAAACTTTTTGTGATAAAATATTAAATTTTATTCAATGTTTACGTCTTCTGTGAAGGGTTGAGAATCCCAGAAGTCGGAGGGACAAAGTGAACATTAATATTAATGGATGCGTTTCCTCAAACCATATTCCGTCCGATGTTTGGGTCGCCATATCGAATCGGAGATTCAATATCATACCAAAGTTTGATCCGCAAGAATATTTATATGGTATATTCACAGTATTCTGTTGTATTTTTGCGAATATTTGATATTCCGCACATATATTGAAGGGATTTGAAGTACTTTCATGGAAATATAAGTTGCATACCTAAAGAAGAAATAAACTTTCGATTTATAAATATGCAACCAGATTTTTAACATAATTTTACCGAAATGATCATTAGTGTGTTGGTAAAAACACACATGCAAACCATAAATAAAAAAGTATCGTTATAGTTGGATTCTGTAATAATTCATAATCCTTTATTTGCATAGAATAAGGTTAACAAAGATCTTATAGCTACACATTTTCTCTCACTCTGCCGGGTCGGCATACAAATTTTGTACAATTAGTAATTAAAAACAATTTACCTACTGACATATTTTAAATTCTATTTATATCAATGTCTATAATTAAAATAATTGATTGCAATATCATTTAATTATTATACTGTTATTGATGCCAAGAAGCATTCGTTACATTATATAGTCATTAAATGAAGTTTGTATGTCAATTTTCCTTAAATCTAAATAATCTTTTATACAATAAAAACATTTAAACCCAAGCCATAATGTCAATTTGTAGAATCATCCATGATCCATCTTTTATAATCCCGTTAGTAGTAATCCATCGTTAACAAGTTTTGCCTACTAAAATGATAGATTAGTAAAGATACTTCGCCGCCTTGAAATTGAATGAAGCCACAAACGGCTTATTTTAGTAAGTTCTTTTTTTGAATTCTTGACAAATAAAAACAATTTTACAGAAAATTTACGAATAAATAACTAATACTGCGTAATTTACGTAATAAATAAATAATTATTTCAAATATTTTAGGGACATTTTAGCACGGAGACGTGGCAAAACTTTTTTACGCAACCATTTCAATTCTCAAAACTGGGTACATTTTCTTGTTAGGCGTGAGTAATCTTTACTAATCCATGACTAAATACGAAATTTTACATTTTTCTAGGCAATAATTGTGAAATTTAGAATTTTGCTATTATTAACAACGGGTTTAAATAAATAACGCGTACTATATCTACATAAGTAAGAATCAGAACAGATATCTAAATTCATTCAGGTCGGTTTTGTGACCTCTCCGCTATACGGGTCATCTTATATGTATATTGTATAGGTCATCTTTTACGTTTTTCATTTACAATTCTCTTAACTAAATCGAGACATAGTAACCGCAAAAATATCTTTCTTAAAATCTTTTCTCAATAAAAGATACGTCTATAAGGGGAAAGTAACCACAGTACTTACGCAATCGCACGACATAAAAACATCGTCACAAAGCCCACGGACCCTCGTCAGTCCATTATTTCAGAGGTTATTTTTTGTCATTTTAGTTCATGTTTCAGCCGTTGACGAATAAAGAGAAAAGTATTGTTTAGGTACTCAAATAATGTATTGTGTTTAACAAAAACATTGTCCTTACATTGAATTAATTATAGAAACTACTTCTTGAAGTAGAGCAGTGATAGCCTAGTGGTTAAGGAACGCGGCCTCTCGATCGAGGGGTGCGAGGTTCAAATCCCAGGCACGCACCTCTGATTTTCAAATTAATGTGCGTATTAGAAATTAATTATCACTTGCTTAAACGGTGAAGGAAAACATCGTGAGGAAACCTGCATACCTGAGAGATTTATAAAAAAAAAATCTTAAAGGTATGTGAAGTCTACCAATACGCACTTGGCCAGCGCGGTGGACTATGGCCTAATCCTTCTCATTCTGAGAGGAGACCCGTGCCCAGCAGTGGGACAGTAATGGGTTGATGATGATGACTTCTTGAAGGTTATTTTTAGTTGGAGTTCGTAGAACTGTCGTTCGGTTTCGGCGGCACCAGCGCTATACCTAATAACAGCAGTATAATACGCTGCTGTATTCTGGTTTGAAGGGTATGGCAAGGGAGAAATATTTATCCGAGGCTTGCTAACTTAGTTCTCAGGGGTAGCAAACGCCAACCTCGGACAGGAATCTAATTCTATCAGGAGTTGATCGCAGATGTGTATGGGCGGCAGTAGCACTTACCAGGATTGCATGCTCCTTTGCTTCTCCAATATTAAAAAAAACCTGCTTTTATACTAAATTTTAAATATAAGCTCTCTTATGTATTGTGTGCATAAATAAATAAATAAATAATCCGCGATTTAAGCTTTATATTAGCTTCCCTACATGTATCCAATTCCAATGTGTGGTAAAAATACTAACATTATAATATTAAATTATAAAAATATGCATATTACCTTTTCCCACAAGATATAGAGTTCACGCGTAAAATTTAAAAAAAAACTCAGCTGTCGTGGTACATTTAGTTTTACAAGTACAATCCTTAGGCTGTGTATACAGTGTGTATTTGGCTTTGACGTGGAGTGGGCGGCCTGATCCATTTTAACCCGATAGTGCCTAATTACATTCCGTGTGAATAAGCGTTTAGCTTTGTACAGTTAGTTTCGAATTACGTTGTTTAGTTTCCAAAACGGCTGTTGTGAATATGAGTACATACGAGTATATCAAATGACGTAGTTCCATATTTCCAAATATTATCAGTTCGTCGTCAACCCTTTATTGGATCACTTACGTACACGAGTGTCTTCTCAGAGTGAAATGGGTTTGGCCACACCAGTTCACCATTGGCCCAGCACTTTATAGACTTTACACATTGCTCCTATTTTTAACTTTCAGAGGTATATGTTTTAAAAAGTAAAATTTTGTAATACGTAACCTTAAAAAAAACAAGAGTATGAAACAGAGCGAAATTAAAACTTTACTTAATAACTTTGATCATAGTCCCTTTTACCATAACGTTTATGGTAATACTCCATAAATAATGTAGCCCACAAATATCTTATATTACATATCATCTAGCACATCCCACTATTACCCCTCTGTGTACACACTTGAGTGTTTTAACCACAATGTGTACTCAGCTTACCTAGCGGGTGAGCGGCTGATTCATTATGTACTTTATCTAATTAATCCTACGCAAATAAAGCGCTTTCTGCTTTGTTGTCAAATTAAATACGTATTACGTAGATATGTTATTTGGGACATATTTTCCATAACAGATAATTATAACGTAGAAACCTATCTGAATACTTAATCTATAATTCACGTATTGTTCTTTCAAACTATGAATGTGTATAGTCTGATTCATAATTAGGTGTCCAAAATGTAAACAAAGAAATGTCATTGTCAAAATACGATTACAGGTATTGCAAACTAAAACAAATTAACAAGAAACGAAAACTTTCACAAACTCAACAAAAAACAAAAATTTAATAACTGCATACAATTTAAAAAAAAACGCGCTATGAAAACTAGAAGACATTCGAGTTCGACCACGATCACAAAAATGAATAATATCAACTACGAAACCTAAAAATGGCGGCACAAAAAATGTTTTGGATTCCGATTGTGTTACCATTATCTCAATTTAATTTTCTATCATAAATCTTGTTTTTTATTATTATTTCTGTATTTAATGAAATCGAGTTAATATGAATATTGCAAAATGTGAATTGATTTTAATCTATTTAGATTATTATTTTATAATGGTTAAATTAATTTAATATTGTCAAAAATAAGAAACTACTACTAATCGGACTATAGAAGGTTTTATTTGTGGTCTATTTGTTCTTAAACTCATACTTCATTTTACATTAATACCTCATGGCACAAAACTGTTTAATAGTAGGTACATAATATATAGCACATCCCACTATTACCCCTCTGTGTACACACTTGAGTGTTTTAACCACAATGTGTACTCAGCTTACCTAGCGGGTGAGCGGCTGATTCATTATGTACTTTATCTAATTAATCCTACGCAAATAAAGCGCTTTCTGCTTTGTTGTCAAATTAGACACGTAAGATAGATATGTAAATAGGGGAGTATTTCGAAGTATCAGGGGAATATTTGTAGACTTTAAAGCGTTTAGTTTTATCAGTATAAATGTTTGTGTTATGAAATCGTTTTGCGATCTCTCTTTACATTTAGTATCTTTGTGTTTGCCGCCACTTATGGATATTTGGATTTCAATTTAAATAAGATGCTACCTGAGGGGCACCACAGCCGCTTTGCCTAAGGACTTAGTTGGAATCCTTTATGTTAGTTACCTCATATTTCAAACTAGAAGTCAGGAGCGCTTAACACTGTTATAAGGCAGAAATAGTTGGGAATATGATGCAGATCTTCCACTAAGAGTTCTTCCATATATTTTAATACATACATATTTCTGAAGTCGGGTAAAAGTACTATCATCTTTATATAAATCTATAACTGAGCACAAACCTCCTTTCATAAAATCCTTTAGAAAGCGTCAATTCATTGTAACCACTTTCCATAACCACTACAACAGAATTCAAACAAGTTATAGTATTTAGTAAACCCTTTTATCTAGCGCGAGTCCTTCCGACTCGGCGGCCGGACGTCGCCTTCCGGCTGGAAGGAAACTCTGATAATGCATGAAGTATGAAGCTGCAATAGGGTCAAGTTTTAATCGTACTATCTAGTTACAAGAGTTCCAGTATGGGACGACCTTAACCGAGCTGGTTAATGGATTAAAAGTTTTATATCGAATTAAATATGCCAAAAATATATTGCAAATAGGTTGACTAAAAATTTTCAGTCCATAATATGATTAAATAAATTAGTAGGCGGGTATAAACAGGTAAACATCTTGGCCTACTCAAGGATTGTGACTGAAAAAAACGTCGACCTAACGTTTGCATATTCTGTGGGCTTCATACTTTCGAATGGTATGTAATTTGTCTACTAAGTAAACCAGTGAGATGTTTAAGAAAAACATCTCAAACAATACTGTTGGTAAATATGAATCTAAATATATGGTATGCGCATAAATATAAGCTAATTTATATGACGGGCGAAGCTTAGATGCTCCTCATTTAATTGGCTCCCATGAGATGGCGTAGCACGATAATACTCGTATACTAGAGAATTATGTAAGATAAGAAACAAAAAACCGACTATTTAAAATATAGCCAATATTACTTCCATAATTTAGATTTAACGAACCACATAACAACAAAAAAAATATGACAGATGTTATGTTCGAAGGATGAAAAAGGAAACAGTATCGAAATACAAAGTCTCATTCAACTTGTTACCTACATTCCCGAAAAACTAAACCTGTAAGATATTCCTCACCGTTTTATCAGAGATGCAAGTTCGTGTTTTAGGTCGCGTTTTTGTTCAGTCAATGCTTTGAAGTTTTAACCAGTATTTAGACGGATATTTTTCGTACCCATTCCAAAAATCCGAGAGACATATCCGGTAGGATTCCTATTCGGATCACGCTGACGTGACATTCGCAATTTGTGAATGAGATGAGCCCAGTGAGTCGTAGCATTTGCTGTTTTAGGAATTTTGTGACCTCCATTTATTACCGTCTTTCTAAAACCCGCAAAGCCAGGCTTTCCGTGGAAATACATTCAGACAGATCTGTCGGATGTTCGCATACGAATCTGCGGTTCACGTTGACACGTCCGCGTCGTTGACGAGTTGTGAAGCGCGGGTCCAGTGAGATGTCACCTGCTATTTATAGTCATTTGCTGATCCCTCAGTTTTAACGTACGAGTAGATAAAAAATTCAAAGTGTATGTTCACTACTCTACCTAAGTTACTATGTACACGTTGTTATTTTTTAAATGTTAAATTGAAACTTTGATGTTTTGGAAAAACAGCACAAGTGAAACTTTGATGAGCCCACTGAGGCATTTTCTGTTTAAGGATTTTTATGACCTCCATTTATTAGCGTCTCTCTAAAGCCCGCAAATCCAGGCTTTCCGTGGAAATACATTCAGACTGATCTGTCGGATATTCGCGACGAATCTGCGGTTCACGTTGACGCGTTGAAAAGTTGAGGCACGCGTCCAGTGAGATATCATCTGCTATTTATAGCAAATGATGCTGACCCTTCAGTTTTGACGTGGATAAAAAATTCAAAGTTTATGTTTACTACTCTACCGAAGTTAGTATATTGTATTTGTTGCTTTTTTAAGCGATAAATTGAAACTGTCATTTTGAAAAAAAAAAAACATATAATGAGACTTTGATATGGCCAGTGAGTCATGGCATTTGCTGTTTTAAGAATTTTGTGATCTCCATTTATTAGCCTCTAAAGCCCGTAAATCCAAGCTTTCCGTGGAAATACATTGAGACAGAACTGTCAGATGTTCGCTTACGAATCTGTGGTTCACGTTGACACGTCCGCGTCGTTGATAAGTTGTGAAGCGCGGGTCCAGTGAGACCTGCTATTTTTAGTCATTTGCTGGCCCTTCAGTTTTGATGTTTTCAAAAAACCGCGGCACAAATGACACAACTTTGATTTGCCTAGATTTTTTACAAGAATCTAGTTTTAATAAATAAAATCAAACAAGAGATTTGATTACGTAACAAACGACTATAGAAAATAAATAACATCACATATTAAATTCATATGATGATATAATCTGGATTAAATACCAGAAATATAGTTTTGACACGAACAATAGAGCTTAATTTGTGTAAGAGTTCCTCTCTTCATGAGCAAATGTTCAGTCATTATTATAATACTGTTAATACCGCACATCAGCTTGGGTTCTCCTTGGGGACCTATTATAATAGTGGCAAGGATTACGGCGTAATTTGAGACTACATTTACCTCTTAAGCTACAGAAACTTGGTATGAAATGCCACAGAAGACATGGATTATGTTTTCCTACATACGTATTGTACAGGGCGCATTAAGTATAACGACTTATGTATTTTGAAATTCGAGACTAAAATACTCCTCAAGTTTCCTTTGTTCGTGATACTATTATAGAAAAAGAATGTGCGGTAAAATGCGGTCAATATTTTTCTGTTAGGTAAGAGTTGTTCTGCCTACGTCATAACATCTACCTGCATGCCAAATTTCAGCCCGATCCGTCCAGTGGTTTGGGCTGTGCGTTGATAGATCACTATGTCAGTCAGTCACCTTTGAGTTATATAGATTTAGATAAATGGTATCCTAAACCAAGAAAATTCTTTCCCTTACATCACAAAACACACTCTTAAATATTTATACCATACAAAATATTACAAGTTAAAGAAGCGTGGAAGAAAACATATTCTACGAAACTCTATATAACTACGCTACGCCTCTACACTATCTGTAAAAGGAAATTCAAGTAAGCGGTGAAACAGAAACCGTAGCAGCCTTCTTATTGCGGCTTTACTTTTTATCTTTGTTACTTTACGGCTCTACAGGCTTGTTTGAAATAAATATATTATTTCTTAGTAAGAATAGGCACAGTTACATTTCATGCGATTAAAATGTGTATAACTTGAGAATTTATGCCATAAGCCTTAATTTTTAAATATAAGATTAATAGTAATAATATAATGAAGCTTCTCTATTTATTTTCGGTTAAAGTTGTAGAAGGTGGACTATTTAAATATAACATTGAAGTCACGAACTGGCCTAAAACCTATCTGATGACAGGTAGAGCTTGAGTCCTACCAGTACCCTTACCATGAGTTTTTACGTTTTGACAAATATGACTGTTTTGGTATTTGTTTACATATTGGCCCATACAATTTCCAAGTTCTGACACAATCCACTAGGGGCGCTGATTGGAAATTTGGCAAAACAGTCATATTTGTCAAAACGTAAAAACTCATGGTAAGGGGACAGAGATGAGCCCCAAACGCTGTTCTATTCTTCCGGTTACATTAGAATGCCTCGTATAAGAGTTTCTCCCTTATTACACTCTTTAAACTGCAATATAGCAAAACTTAACAATCATCATCACCATCAACCCATTACTGTCCCACTGCTGGGCACGGTTCTCCTTTTCCTCCTCTCTCTCAGAATGAGAAGGAATAGGCCTTAGGCCACCGCGCTGGCCAAGTGCGTATTGGTAGACTTCACACACCTTTGAGATTTTTTTTTATAAAATCTCTCTGGTGTGCAGGTTTCCTCGCGATGTTTTCCTTCACCGTTTAAGCAAGTGATAATTAATTTCTAATACGCACATAATTTCGAAAAATCAGAGGTGCGTGCCTGGGATTTGAACCTCGGACCCCTCGATCGAGAGGCCGAGTTTCTTAAACCACTAGGCTATCACTGCTTTAACCTTAACAATATTGTTAAATAACCTCTCTTATTTGGGAAGTCTGTTAATGAGAGGCAAAAATACTTAACCCACTTATTATCTTGTTTTATGCGTACCCAATGTTATAACTTATATAATCTTTCCAAATAATAAAACTAAAACCAAATCTCGCTGTATTTTATGAAAATAGGCTCCCATTTTGTTGATAAAACTCCATTTACTCAACTATATGCATAAATCGAACTCTCTAGTTTTGTAATAAAACTTTTACCTATAAAAATCTTACTTTGACAGTTTGGAAGTGAACTATTCACGCTTACTTGACGTCGGAAAATACATTTTCAAATATAGAATTCAGATTTTTTCCTTTTCATTTTTTTTGTATTCTTTGTTTATACAATGTGTGTAAAAATACTTTGTGTGATTGGGTACAGAAATTCCGATCATTATGTATTTTGTATACAAATATTTTTATTTCTTAATGCTGATTTATAATTAAAATTAATTTCTTATATTTCCTGTGGTAATTTTTTTGGTTTTTACAGATGGAGAAAAAATGATTGTTGACCGAATTGAAATCATTAAACATTGCGTGTAAATGTAAAATCTTATAAGTATAAATATTTGTAGGTACATAAAGAGTACGTTGCTTAGAATCAAACGGCTAAATACGGTTCAATACGTGCTCATAGAGCACATATTTATAAGCTAGTGATAGGCAGAGAGATCCGGTAAGTCCGAGGTATGTATCCTAGAATATTACAAAACTTTGAAATATTATCTTCAATTTTTTAAAGTTATATGTTATTGCAAGAAAACTTTCACATCTGAAAGTTCTAAAAAAAATTCAAAAGTATTTGAAATCTATCAATTCGCACTTAGCCAGGACAGTAGTCATGTCTTAAATCCATCTGACAAATAAAACTCTGAGAGGAGACCCGTGTCGAGCAGTGTGATGATGCATTTAAGTGTAACGATAGTGCTGCTTTAATATTTATCGCCAACTCTAATTATAGCATTACTATCCATAAACAAAAGCAATAAGTGTAGTAGAAACATCTGTAGCATTACCATGAGTTGGCATAGAAACGCCACTATAGAAATGGTAAATAGAAAACTATTGTCATTTTGCTAGTGAATAACATAACTACTATCGTTACGGTATTTCTTGACAACGTCTGTCAAATTAATGACTCATGGGACCGAATTTATATGGCAATAGATCATAATGACATTCGCTAGCGATTTGATTTCGATAGGTTTTTTACGTATCGAGTTACGTCACTACGGATTTTAGTTCTACGAGTAACCACCAGAGGCGCTGTACAATTTTTCATACATTTATTTTACGCAGTCGCTAGCGAGTAATACTTTTGTAAACTCATGGTAGTCCTACTGTTTACATTTACAGAATATATTGTTTGAGGTTAGATACCACATATTCTCCGTGTGGGCACGAGTCCAATCTCAGAGGCGATATAATCGGAATTTTATCGTGTACCAACGACATCACTATAACAGTCCCTGTGTGCATTGGGACACCTATTTCTATTTACTCAACCCACAATTCATCTCACCGTCCTTCACCCTTTAATTTATCTGTGTCAGTACACTTGAAAGCCGCTATTTCGGTGTGATTTTTTCTGTGATATTTGAAGGTACATTTTGTTTGCTTTTTAGTATATTAAATCCGATATGTAGAAGTTTTTCATTTTTTAAGAGTTAAACGAGTTAGATTCAAATAATAACTACTGAAGCTATCAGGTCGCAAAGTGTATATTGATCACAAGGTTGCACTTTCAAATTATAACTCAATCAAAATATTCGACGCATGACGTTTAGAAAACTTTGATAGCGTGATTCAGAAATGGTTCTAGTGGCGCCATCTATTGACGCGTTGTGACAGATCGCGACACTTTTATAAAGATATTGACTTAAATTCTGAAGAGATTATTTATTGAGATTAATTATTACTTAGATTTTTTATGATACTTTAATTCTTGACAAGATGATTGGGGTTGCACATAAAGTAGAATCCATGAACAATATGTCATGCTCATTATCATCATAAATCTTCGACACGATCTACATTAGAATGACGGGCTCAAATTTAATTTTACACCTCATAAAAATATCCTCACAAGCTAGATAATCGACCTTTAGGAAATCATTACCCTATTAATACTGTAAAGGCCAAAAACAATATTAGAACACATTTTGCTGCAGTAGGTACTTCTCAGTATTAGTTATCTTAAATATAAAATTCTCGTGTCACAATGTTAGTTACCGTACTCCTCCGAAACGGCTTTACTGATTTTCACCATATTTTATTTACATATTCAGTAAGTCTGAGAATCGGCTACTATCTATTTTTCGTACCTCTAAGTGATAAGGTTGTTCACCCTTAACATTTTTTTATTTTTATGGCAACACAACGTTTGTCGGGTCAGTTAGTTGTTATATATAATACATATCATATTTCACGATCTCAGTTTCTAGGTACTCCTTAGTTCAAGATATTGGTAACCCAATATACCTAACATTGCACCCAGTTTGTACATATCCGATTACAATATGGATATGGCTATTAAGGTTGTATGTGATACATGGCTCGAAGGGTGAATTAGGTCTGACTTGGTGTACAGAAATACATATTACAATCTGTTAGGGTTTTATTGCGGTTCTAGTCTTATCGGTTTATAGATAGGACTCAGATAATAACTTTAATATAATAATAATAAATGGCTTTGTTTAATTACTTTAGTTTTATGTACCATTGTTGGAAATAGGTGTTTTAACATTGATCTATAAGTATAAAACGTCATTGTGTTTTAACGTATTAAATTTAACACTTTGTACATTCATAGCATCACACTTATTTGTTCCAGTGTGTTATGGGTGCCAAAGACGGAGAGAAGAAATACCTAACCTAACCTAACCTAAATCTAGAAAAGACATCAAACTTCACCGGTTAAAAGTGTCTGGCTGAGAATCGAACCCGGAACCCATTGCGTGGACCGGTATGGGAACCGCGACACGCGAGTCTTCAAAATCGATGTAGGAAGTTAACAATTAGCGCCACTGTGTACAATGAGGATATAGGAGATTGAAGAGTCTAGGCCACATATTGGTCTGCTTACGACTTATATATATTAAGCTATTGCATAGCTTTTATCGCGGGCTTTGAGCGCGGCGACCGAATCGAGAAATTCCGTAACGAAAATTAATAACACCTTTGTTGGATATCAAGTCTCCAGGCAACCGAGTTGTTGACTGTCAATAGAAAAATATGGATATAATTGAATAAAGTATTATTTTACATTCCTTATTATTTTATTTGATATTGGCGACGAGATGTCGAATGAACTAAAAAACAGTAAGAAAATATGAGCCACATTACGTGGGTTAATGAAACGAACCGAAAATGACATTTCGGGAATAGAAAAAATTGACAATGAAGAAATAAATATACGACTGAATTCTTTACAAGAAAATTTGAACAAATTCTACGCGATTCAAGAAAAAATTGAATGGCTTACGGAAGAAGAAAATTTAGAAGAGGAAATAAAATACAGGTACGAATTTGAAGAAATATATACAAAGCTAAAATTTAAATTTTTGAATGTACAAAAAGAAAGTAATCGGCTAAAACCTGTATGTTCTTTTATATCGGCAAGAGCGGAAGTTTATTTGATAAACTGTTAACTGTCAAGGCACGCTTGAGACGTACACCTAATTCAAAAGGGTTATCACCTTATCAGTTAATGTTCTGCAGAGAGGTAAGAACCTATATGCATGCCTTATTTAAGAAATCCGCCCCACTATCCAGATTACATTACAATGCACCGCCAACGAAGGAGTTCGGACAAGGTGATAAGGTACAAGTCCGCAGGTACACCAACCCAAGAGTTAAATGGGAGTTCGGAGTCGTCATCCGAAGATTAGGTAGACTCCATTATGAAGTCAGAATTGAAAATGGCATACTGGTGCGCCGTCACCTTGACCAAATGCTGCCGGCGCCCCTGGTGGTGTAAGTGAAAATAGCGGTGGAGGACTGTTGGATATCAAGTCTCCAGGCAACCGAGTTGTTGACTGTCAATAGAAAAATATGGATATAATTGAATAAAGTATTATTTTACATTCCTTATTATTTTATTTGATAACCTTAATTCGTCAACTTGAACACAGATGGCAGTAATACACGTTTTTTTATAATCCGTGCGGAAATCTTAAAATTGCGTGAAGTATATTTTATATTCCCATTATAAAATTCAAAATTATATTACCACATTATCCAAATAATATGTTTTATCAACATAAGCTATGTTGAATTCTGGATTAATAAAATAACGTAAAAGAGTGTAATTTTTAAACGTACAATTACAACTGACAGACTTGACAGTACAAAATCAAAACGCCATTATGATTTATGGTACAAATAATTTGTGTACAAAGTGTTTTAAATATGAATAAACAAAGTGCATTTATTAATGGAGAAAGTCACGAAAAAATAGTGAAAGAAAATGAGTTAGAACTCTATATACATTCATTTTATTATTGTTATCACAAATGCAGTATTATTTTTTGTTTTGTTAATTTATGTATAATACTGCTATAAAGATGACCAACATTTTTGATATTAAAATAAGCGATATTAAAAGTAGCCCTCTTTTATATATATATATACACACACACACATATATTTAAATTCTCAATATGTATGTATATATTTATATGTGTAAATAGTGGATAAAGATGTATTAATGTAAATGTTGATGATTATGGAAGAATATATTGTATTTCTGGAATTCCTTCTGAGCGTTTTCATAGCATAAAAAATGCTATGCAATAGCTTTACCGCGGCAGTCTCCGAGTGCCACACGTATTTTTTTTTTTATAATATAGGAGTAGCAGACGAGCATACAGTCCACCTGATGGTAAGTGGCTACTGCCGCTCATGGACATCTGTAATGAACTACAGATAGGATTAGATATTCCTACCTGAGGTCGGCCACAGATGCGCCGCTACCCCTGAGGACTAAGCTGGAACGCCTCGGAATTGTCTGTCTCCCTTACCACACCCTTCAAACCGGAACACAGTAGGGTTCTACCACCTTCCTTTATATTACTTCTACTAAAGCATTTACATAACCTGTTCTCTAAAGAACAGAGGGACACCTCTATTTTGGTTTGTTTGCCGGCATCCGTTTAAATGTTGGCTATTTGCTTTTCGTGCTTTGTATTTAAATTGAATAGCCGCCTGACTACATGGGAGTGCTACGTGAGGCGACTAACTTAGTCCTCAATACCCTTACTAGGAGTTTTTACGTTTTGACAAATATGACTGTTTTGGTATTTGTTTGGCCCATACTATTTCCAGGTTCTGACACAATCCGCTAGGGGCGCTGATTGGAATTTGTATGGGCAAATAAGTAAACAAATACCAAAACAGTCATATTTGTCAAAACGTACAATCTCCTGGTAAGGGTACTGTACAGGAGTGGCCGCATCGGTGGTCGGCTTCAGGTAGAACCTCTGCTTTGTATGCAGTTGGTCACAAATGTCTATTGTAACTACTCGGTGTGCTACTTACATATCGATACCTTAATTCGCAAATCAGCCACTCCACTGTTTGACAAAATGTTTTTTTTATTTATTTTGATAGTAAATGGCGTTAAACGAAATCAAAATATAGATATAAATAAGATTATATTTTAATTCGGTAATGTTGTAGGTTTTTAAGACGGATATTTGTTAATTTTTATGTAGTTGTCGTATACATTGTAGTTTTCCTGGCACTTACATTTATACTTGTAGTTTGTTTAATATTTAATAATAATAATAATATGTTAGTGTACATTATACAGCATGTTGGTGACTAAATAAATAAATACTGTCAAAATAAAAGACATATCTTTTATTTTGTTACACATAATGACATTCATCTAATTTGAATGCAGAAAAAATATTTCACGATTCCTTCTTTATAAAGTAGATTGGAGATATGAAGACATTATCGGCTAGCTAAAACTAACCAAGGTGGTGAGTGAAGTTGCTGGCTCCGAGCCAGAATATAGTAGGTCGAACTAACAGTCTTTGTTTAAACCTGCTATGGGTATTACAATGCCTAAATATTAAACTAGGGCGCCTTTGTTTACGCTATGTTTTAGCTGGTTTAAGATTTCTTTAGTACAAACTAGTTATGATGCGTATGGTCCATCTGAGAGTAAGTTGTCGACGCCTGCGATTGGACGTAGTTATGCAAAATAGATCCAACCACAAAAACTTTTTGAATTTAGCTTTTGAGAAAATACGTCTTTTAGTAAAAATTAAATTGCTTACTTTATAGTTGGTATCACTGATATCTGTATATTTCAAAAGAAAAAATGTACCATGCAGCTTGAAATTTTTTGCATATACGAAAGTTGATGTAGAGATGCCATTTATGATAGTAACTAAAAACGGTTTTTGTGGGTTAGTTACATTTTGCATAACCACGTCCAATTGATAATGGTAATAGTTAAGGAGTTTACAGTCCTTGACTAGCAGAAGGAGAGCTTCTTTGTTCTATTTTTATGGATTATAAGTGAAGGGTTCAGGAAATAGTAAACCGCGCGGGCCAAGTGCATGGTGGTAGACATAGGCTGTTACTACACTTATTACTGACTCACATTTATTGAGTTTCTATTAACAAATGGTTAGTCCTGAATAACAAGTTAAAATATACATTTGATTGATTATGACTTTCATAAAACTAATAAAAGTTACGTACGATGAACGGATATAAAAATAAAAGAGTAGAATAAAAGTAAAACTCAGGTAACTATATGTTTGTGACAGCTCTAGTATTTTTGACGTCACAGTTAACTTATAGAGACTGTCCTAAAGTTTAGAAGATAGAGAGAACTATAGAGACAATCGTCAAATGAACTACAATTTTTGCCGTCATAATTTTCAATATCGATAAAATTATCCACATTAAACTACGTATTGGCACCCAAGCCGTTAATTGGTCGAATTCATTGAATTTGGAAGGCGGCTGGAAATGAAGAATAGATAGGATCAGTAGATTCAGAGGCGTGATACCGGTTTAACGCACCATTGGCGTTGTTTACACTTAATAAACCTCAAATGGAGCGAACCAAATGTTTATTGCGAAAGTAGTCTACATACTGCGGAACGAATGATATGGAATAAGTGCGATTTTCTACACTATTCAATAACATTTATGGGATACTGAAGTATTATTTTGGTACAAGATTTTAGTATGTTCATCAGTTGACATACTTTTAAGATTAAGCAAAAGAATATATGATCCACTGGATTGGTTTGGGGTTGATTAGCTGGTAGCAATATAATCGCAAATGAATATAGTTCAAAAAACTAAAAAACACGCTTTTATGATAAAATCAACTAAAAAGTAGAATATAATTTTCAATCTAGGAATCAATTAAGGAACAGTAAATTGTATAATTGGGGAACAAGTGTGGAACAAATAACAAGCTTTTCGAAAATTGATATACTGAGGATGTTGATAAGGACAATGGTACAAAATTATTAAAATCGTGTATTGTCATCGGTTTTTGATAATTTTTCAAAATTTTGAATTAAACTGAACGTTCAAAGTGGATAGAAATCGGGTTCAAAGATTCCGTTACTGTTACGTACATACATACATACATACAACCCAAGCTAATAAAAGCGTGATAAAAAAACAGCGATGTAACGGTAACACGTACCGCGCTTTACCTAATTTTGCTGGAAACAGTCGCGCGTTAGTAGCTACGGAGACGCGCGTTATTTATACGCGCTATTGAAAAAAAAAACGCCGTGTAAAACCGTGTTTACTACTTTTGGTCATAGATTAGTAGTAAAATTGAATGAAGCCACAAATGGCCTATTAGAACTTATTCTTTTATTGAATTCTTGACAAATAAAAACATTTTTAGATAAAATTTACTAATAAATGACTAATACCTACTGCGTAATTTACATAATAATTAAATAATTATTTCAAATATTTTAGGGACATTTGGGCACGGAGACGTGGCAAAACTTTTTTACGCAACTATTTCAATTCTCAAAACTGGGTACATTTTCTTGTTAGGAGTGAGTAATCTTTACTAATCTATGCTTTTGGTGCAAGGGTCGAATATAGATACCTGCTGATTTACGTACATGTTATTATTATCATGAGGCGAATATCTTAATGTCCTCGCATCGGTGATCGGTTTGAGGTAAAATCCCCGTTCTACTATATGAACTTCTTTATAGTTAATGCACGGTCTTGAATACTTACATCGGGAGAACTACAACCTGTTTTATGGTAATTAAACTATTATAAATAAACTGAACAATAAAAAAAAATTGTTATAAGTACCTACCGCTGTCGCCAAGGTCAGTATAAAAAAATGTATATTAAATTTTTAAAGCGAAGATTTCAAGTCACCTTTAAAGCAGTGTTGTCATAATACTGTTTAGTTACGAAGTTAATATGCCAGGAATAGTAATTAGAGTTGTGTTAGTATAACATTAAGCTTTGATTAATACAATCAAAGCGAGAGAAATTACCACACTACGAACACATTCATTATTCATGTACATACTACACATAATGTTGAACTTTGTAGCGTGCTCAAAGTTTCTCTAACTTATCAATTAGGTAAATTGTGGCAATTAGTTTACTGAGTCTAGGTAAAATTAACATTTAGGAAGACGTAGGGCCTGTTTCCTGTCACGCATGAATACGCCCGCACGCGAGTCTCAGTCACATGTAATTTAACTCGTTGCACACACAACCTTCAGCCTTGTGGCACGTGTAGCAGGAAACGTATCTATAAAACAACAGGGGGCTACCGGCATGCATGGAAGTGGCGCACGCGTGTTGCGTGTGAATGTGAAACCGCGTGATAGGAAAAATACCATTAGTTCCAACTTACATGCACGACAACGACACCACACCATAAATGTAACTGTGTGGGTCGGCGTTTTATAATTTGTATTAACAGAGACCATATTATGCCGTCAAAATCAATAGTGGAGACGATAACTACTAGTGACGCCGCACATGATTAACTAGCCCCTCTATCGCACTGATACGTTATTATAGTTACGACAATTCAGCTACTAGAAGCTGCAGTCATCCTATTCACACGTAACCACTGCTTGCCCACTTTTTTCCTGCGATATACACAGTATCGTGCGGTAGGTACATGTGAATACTCCCTTAGATTCCTATCGTACAGTCTTTAAACAAATGGGACTCATTAATTTTACCGCAAGTAGACACAAATAATTTGCTTACATTAAATTAATCCGTAATTAATAGTACGTAGGTAATTTACGTAATTTAATTAACAGCTATTCACTGTGTAAACGCCCTTCAAAATAATTTGCTTTCATCACCTTACTATAAATATTTTTACATAATTGAATTAACTTTGAAAAAGTAAAAAGAAAAGACAATTAATTAAAAAAGATGTGAGATTTACTATATTCTTTAACGATTTTATAGATTTTTTTGTAAGAAATACTTGAGAAAAATCTTTCAAAGTACGATACATTTAATTTTAAAATGAATACTGATAAAAGTCTATTTTCGTTAAATAGTCAATTCAAATAGGTACGCTATAAGATATAGCCACTGTCAACATTTGAAGACGCCCGGGCTATTTGCAAACTCCTATAGTTTTGACCTTTTGCCAAATTGCTTGCTATTTATCGATAGTTGATGACAACGTACTATTATATTAAATGGAATAATTTTAACTTTATTCCGTGACCCATTTCGATATATTCGCTGAAACAGTGGGTGTGGATTGAGTGGGCTCGAAAATTGAGGCCTCATGAACTAGTGATATCTTTACGATACGAATATTCAATATTGAGTCTAGATCAATTTTGAACGGGCATTTTATGGGACGTTTTTTTTTATAATTTGGGTGCTAATACACCCAAATTATTAAGCATGCAGTCCACCTGATAATAAGTGGCTACTGCCGCCCATAGGCATTTGTATTCAACCCTTAATAAGATTTGATTCCTACCAGACGTTGGACACAGATGCGCCGTTACCAGTGAGGACTACGCTGGAACGCCTCAGAAAAGTATGTCTCCCTTACCAAAGCCTTTTGGTTTTAATGCAAAAATATTGCTGTTATTAGTTAGAAATAGGTGTGGCGGTGGTGATGTTGTTAGTTAGAAGTAGGTGTGGCGGTGGTGCTGCCAGATTCGAACCACAAGGGGTACCTGATAACCATGGATCTACAGGACTTCTATTGAACGGATAACAGCTGCGTAGTTCTATTGAAAGGATAACAGCTCCGAGGATTAAGATGACCACCTCATATATGTAAGTAAGCTGTACCCTTACCATGAGTTTTTACGTTTTGACAAATAGGTATGACTGTTTTGGTATTTGTTTACATTTTTGCCCATACAAATTCCAATCAGCAATAGTGAGAATGTTTTTGAAACGACTGGTTAATCTTTAATTTTCATACCAACTACATTAATTACCAATTTTACTAGTTAACTAATTAATCGTAGTAAAGGTAGCCAAAACTGATTTACTTAAACGATCCTGCATATATATTTAACTGCCGTAAGTGTCTTGAAAGCTAGTACGTAGTTTCACGATTAATTAATTGATTACTACGGTGTATAGTTGGTGCCTACATGATATTCATATATTGGTACCCTTTGGCTTGTTCAAACGAAATGAGTAAATACTTCATACTGCTCAAGAGAGGGCGCTGTCGGAATATCTTATTGCTAATGATCCTTTATACTATTGACGAAAAAACGGTAATATCCTAGGGGTTTTAATTTCGGCCTCGATCTAGGGATCTGATTTACCAATTCCAGGCACGAACCTCTAATTACTCATAGTTACGTGCGTAGTAGAAATTAATTATCAGTTGTTTGAACTGTGGATTAAAACATTTAAATGTATATATATATGTTACACGCTGGACGGTTCTTTAAAAAAATGTCAAAAATGTGTGAAGTCTACTAAAGGATTTAGGTAGCTAGCTAATTAGCTTAAACGTCCCTCGGTCTGAGAGGATACATGTTCTTTCATATTGTCTATAAGGTCTTTGTCTAGGTTTTATGACTGCTTTCCTATTGAAACAATCGGAAACCGACGTCTTAATATGCTCTCCGAAGCATAGAAGCACACATAAACAATTGCCACAAGCCGCCACCCATCCAAATCCCGACCGCGCAAGATATTGCTTAACTTTGTAGATTAGGATCTACTCAAGCCGTGACGCCACGCACTTCCAATCCCTTACACTTACACGTTAATTACATTATAACACTAGATCACAGCGATAATGGTTATTTATCTAAAAAAACATAACCAAAAAGAAGCTTTAAACGTAAATGTAGAATTATTCGGGTTGAGGTATAATTTATTGTTTATCCCGTGGGAGGAAAGTCGTGGGCATGTGTGTCATTTATTACCAGTTTACGGCCCATGATTTAAACTTGGCCTGGTAAATGGTACGTGTAATTGAAAACACGAATTCCTATTTTTTTGTAAATAATAGTTTTTTTTTTGCTTAATTGATTGCATGTATTGGCTTACCCGAAGGGTCACAAGAAGTTAACATTTAGCTGTCATCTTGCGTCTTTTGTTTTTATTATTTTAACTTTTGTGATATTTTACATACTCGCCGAGTATAAACGAGTCGGCGCGAACACTAATATATAAATACTGGATTCGGGTATACTTGGCATTCCGTTCTCCATAGGGTTGTAGGTTTTTCAGCGTGAATCAAACAATTACGCGTCTGTTCTCTTGCGCAGTATTCACATACTCGTAATTGTTCAGTGCGTTATTTGGCCAATTGTTCACGTGTATCTATATCTGCATCTGGCATAGAACGATGGAAAATATCTACATTGCAGACTGTGCATTGCATACTTTGGTCCATAGAAAAAGAAAATATCCTTATTCCGCTGCAATATTCTTGTTATCAAATTTTGTTATTTTATGAAAGTTACGTATTTCCCTTCAAAAAATCTCCTTCGGATTTAGTTCCTGACTCTTTATTTTCAGAAAAATAGCTTGCTACGGAAGTAGGTAATTGAAAATAGCATAAAGTGTGTCGTAAAAGTTTTCTTCATTTTAAGTTTGTAGTCTTGATATACCTCGAAGAAAGTCGCAATTGAGATAAATCTATTTAGAAAGAGCATAAAGCAAGAAATAAGATCACAATTACTCTTGATATCTAAAAAATACAAATAGTATGCAAAATTCCATTCGGGGTGACTTATACATTTTCCCTACTTGAGATATTGTGCTTGTCAGCCAAATAACATCAAATATAAAGTTCACTCATTCATTTTTGCAATTTCATTATTTCGCGCGGGTTTTGGTTGTATACTGTGTGTATACTTTTATATTTGATTTGTTTTTCGCTTTGTTGACTTGTAATTTTAATATTTGCATATATTTTGATTAAAAATGTTTTGATAAAATTTTGCCGTTGTGACATTTACCAGCATTTTTCACAGATAATAATACTAGCTGACCCGGCAAACGTGTTGCCATATAAATAAAAAAAATGTTAAGGGTGAAGAATCCTTATCACTTAGGTGCATAGATTAGTGAAGATTACTCACTCCTAAGAAGATAATGTAACCAGTTTTGACAATTGAAATTGTCACTGTCATCTATTTTCGTGTTTGAAAAATATTTAAAAAATGTAGTTTTTAGAGCATTTACGAATGAAACGATATTTCTCCGCATTATTTCTTCGATTTCGTGTTTTTGCATCATTTAACTGCATATGTCGGCATTGTTCCGCGTAAATAACACCATGACAGCCATTAAATGGCTGACACAGTTGTCAGCTGTAAGTAAAAAGCGTAAATAACACCATGTCAGCCATTTAATGGCTTCCTTCATTTACAAAGCGATGATATATCTAAACTTATCTATGCTCAGGGGTATGAAAAATAGATAGTAGCCGATTATCAGACGTACTGAATATGCATATAAAATTTGGTGAAAATCGGTAAAGCCTTTTCGGAGGAGTACGGTAACTAACATTGTGACACGAGAATTTTATATATAAGAGAATTGAGGGATATGTTGGTTTATGTTTTGTAAATAGAACCAAATTACTAATAGCACCGAGTAGTTCTTAGAAATATATTATAAAAGAATAAAAAAATCTAATGTTTAAATTATTATTATTATTTTTATCTTCCTATAAAACTTTTATTTACAGTACTTTGATATATGGCGTAGTACATTTCCCCAATACAAAATATGTAAGCATCTATGAAATAGATATATAATATAGATAATAAATACTTCTCTAACAATACAACGAACACATTAGAACCCATTTCAGATCTCCATTACAGATGGACTGGACATTGATAGCAAAATACAAGAAAACTATTATGAAATATCGCTTACGATACTTATCTTGAGAGACATCTTCATTTCTCCTCAATATGTGGGCCCGAGTCACTTAAATTGATTTCATTAATAGCGAGGCCACTAGATCAGAGTTTCTCAAACTTATAGCTGTTTGTACCCCTCTAGAGATTTAATCAAAAGCGAACCTCTTTCAGGAAAGAGTTTATAAATAAGTGTTTTATTAGAATAAGAAATAGGCCATAGATATGTTATTAATTATTTATTGTAAGGGTGGATTTGTTGCATATGTGTTGGGTTCGTTCATTGTATCAAAATGACGATTTAAAGACAGACCTTGCTTTAATTTGCTAAGTAATATTGCTTTAGTTAACTAAATAGCAGCTATTAAGTAAGTTTTGTTGTGTACCCTATACTATTAACCGGCATACCCCAAGAAGTTCGCATACCCAACTTTGAGAAACCTTGCACTAGAGTTTAGGCGAGTGGACCTTCACAGTCCCCGGGGCAGCACACATGAAACGATTTGACTAGATCAGGTCCTCATCTAAAATGTGTAAAGGGGCGTGAAAGCCTACTGACTGGAATTTCAAATAAGATAATTGCGATATATAAATAGGTATTTCTAAACATCTGTTGCTATGTTATGTATGCAAAGGACTGTATAGTCCGTAACTAAACCTTACCTGGAATAGAAAAACAACACGCATTTATGATACCGCGACCGAACGCAGCAAGTCGCCAAAACGATGCATACTTGATGCAATCATCAAAACGCAATACGCCGGTACTGAAAGACGCATATCTTCTAGTGTCATAGTAAAAGTATTTTCCCCAATCACATTACATTTAGGCGCAATTCTCACGTACTCTGTTAGGGAAATATTTACTGTAAATGCGAAGCCTCGACTGTTTTGTGAATTTAACGACACGAATAATTTTCAACTCAAAATAAAGGTAGAGGCCACGTACGCATCTGTAAGAACGTTTCGTGGCTTTCAGCGCACCGCCTTGTTGAGATAACGACGACCTCAAGAGCCTATAAAAATGCTAATGGAATGAAGGTGATGGGCTGTTTCAAAAGAAAAGTAGAGGTAATACGAAATTGGTTGGACTATTCCTCTTTTCCTGTAGGTTTTCCGTGTATCGACTTACTAAGGTAAGCTTACTAAGGTGAGATATTCAAGTCATTGATTCTAAACTATGAAAACATACAGTTCAATATGATGATTGATTTTTGAATTTTGTTTTAATAATCAAAGTTGTACTTCATTAGGGATATATGGGAAAATAATGAGAGTGATTTTCCAAAATGACATCAAAAACCGAGACATTTCTGTTAGAACAAAAAGAGGGTTATAAATATCCAATATTCGGTTATGCTGCTAATGTGCTTCATTTGGATTAAACTGAGGTGCAAAAAGCTATCTTTCAAAGCCAGTGCTGCATTGGCAACTTGCAAATGTCTATGGGCGATGGCTACTACTTTCCATTAGGTAGGCCGGCTACCTAATTATAAGATTTAATTATATAAAATAATCATAACGTTTATGCTGCTTCAACTCCTCTGGTGTTACAAATGTCCTTGTGTGAGTACGTCTTTCAATCAGGTAGCCCGCCTGTCTTATTACTAGGTTTAATTATACAAAAATGTTATTACGTTTATGCAGCTACTATTTACACAAGATGCTGACAAACGTCTTATCAATTTCCCCAATCAGTTCAAGACCTAAAATTCTACAAAGGCTTAGGATTTGTGAAACTTTGTAAAGTCTAACATTTTGCGTATTCTCTAGTGGTTGGAAGTACATTAATTATTCACGTTAAATATCGCCTTCCTTAGACCCATTAATTTAAGCCACCTTTTGAGGGTTAAAATGTTCAAACGCCGCCGAAATATAAACCCTTTTTAAGAATTAAAGCCATGCCGTAATTTAATGGATATCATTCCCCTATTTGAGAGAGAAACGTGTGATACATATGTATATGTATTCGTGGTAGCCAATCACATCCACTATAATAGTACTATAGATTTACTAGTAATAGTATTATAGATTGGACATGGGAAAGAAAGTGTCATCTACGAATTATTACCAATTGGTAACTATAGATTTACTAGACAGTCTGCCACGCTGGCCAAGTGCAGATTGGTAGACAAAACAACCTTGGGCAGAAAATGTTAATGTTTATATTTATGCAAAGACACTATTTATAAAATTTGAAGTTAAGCTAAGATTAGAATTCGAACCTCGAATCTTCGAATGGAATCGAGTTGTATGTATTTATTTCATCAGTTTAAAAATCTTGTTGCAGAAGTCTTCTGACAGTTTGCTGTTATTTTAATAGATAAAAACTTGCTCAGAGAACAAAATTAAAGTTTGGTAAAGTTTACCCTTCCGCCAAACTCTGTGGAAGGTGGTGGAAAGTCTGTTCACTTTACGTAGTGTCTCTACACTACGTAAAGTGAACAGACTTTCCACCACCTTCCACAGAGTTTGGACGCACCACCACTATTAACTATGATATACTCGTATTTAAATAGCTCACTGAGGCTTAATTGTGAAAAATGAGATATGATTATATATGTAGCTGAAAGATGGTTAAAATGTTTAAAGTAACCCTATATTAAATAGAAGTATGAACTTTGTAAAAGTAATATTGTGTACTACTACTATTTACTAAAATAATATAATAAACTACCCTAGTTATGTGTCGTTTATGATTGTGAATTATCACAAAAAGATTTTTTCCAATTAGCCTTTATTATTGTAATAATTATTTTAAATCTGTACTCTTAGTATGAATTTTCAATCGAGGATTCGATCAATCTAATCGTGTGCTCGATTGCCCATACAACACATGCAGCGCCTCTAGTGGTCATTTTAAGAATTACAATTCGAATCAAGCTCTCGATTCTAATGATCCAACAGTGAACATTCATCAGGTATAAGTAGAATTTCTGGCCCTATATTTTCACGATTCCGGGTCTTATAGAAAAAATCTTTACGACTTTTATTTGCAATACACAAGTCAATAATCAACAAGCCGTAACTGCTATGGGCGCTTATGTAACACAGTTTCTAACAAATCATGTTTGACTAGCATTGTATATATACCCGAAAGCTAGCGAAAAACTAAAGCGCAATTCGCGAAGAAAAATTACTAACAAAAGTCGGTTAAAGAAGGGAGGTATACGAAATTTCGTGCAAACAATAAAAACAATTCCTGACTCTCACTTGCAGCGACTTGGCGAAGCGTCTAAAAGTTTCGTGTCGTTATGTATAAGTGAAAATGTTTCTCATTGATTACTTTGCCTTTTCTTTTTCCACGTGTGCTTATTTATAATATTGGGTTTTTATAATTTTGTTTTTTATAACAGTTCACCTGATGGTAGCTTTTTATAATATAAGAGTAGCAGACGAACATGCAAATCAGAACACGGCAGCGCTTAACATGATTTATGAGGCAAAAATAGATGTGGCGGTGGTGCTGCTGAGTCGAACCACAAAGAGTTCTTCCTTCAAATTCTATGTAGAGCGAACACTAAAAAACATACGACACTGCGTTACATTGCCAATCAAATAATAATAGATGAAAATCTAATATATGGGTACAAACATATAATTATTCAGAAAGGTCTCACGATAGGTACATTTAAGCATCTGTCCGGATCCACAGGTCCTCTTTACAGGATCATTCTCAAGGGTTGACCCATAGTGTACCTCAGTGTATATCGAGGTTATGTTGAGTGGCCGTCATCCGTCGACCTGGGAAGGGAGACCTTTGTCATTATTGTGTTAAGGTTATGTCGGGTCTATAGTGTCATCCCAACCTTTAATTAACTATTAACATATATATTATGTTAGTTCAGGTCAATGAAGTAACGTACTGTACAATCTAACAAGTACAGTGAAACCCGTTTAAAACGATTTCATAGGGACCCAACCAAAAACGCGGCTTAAGCGAGAAAACGTATTAAGCGGGATCAGGCAAAACTATAAGATCTTCAATGGATTGAATCTCGTAGGATACCACGTTGTCATCAATGGAAGAATATCCAGGAAAACCCTGCTATATCACGGGTCTTGCTTCTTCTTCCACTACGACGTCAACCCCGTTATTCCTGAAACCTGCTTTTTTTAAACAATTTTGAATGGTTTCAGGCATAATTGCTTCCCATGTCGCGGCAATGTTTAAAATCGCATCATGCACGGCCAAGGGTCGTTTGCTTGGTCGCTTGCAAAGATTGTGTTTAACTTCTTGAAAATAACGATAAGTCTTGTTCTATAACCTTGTTTAAGGATCTTTATGATACCCTGATCCATCGGTTGTAATTTGCTTGCACCTTTTGGAATGCGCGAGCGGGTTGGCTGGGAGGCTTGCGTTCGGCATTCGAGTGTTCCTTCAGCCAGTTACGAATTAGGCGTATTAAACGGGATGACGAAGCGTATTAAGCGTTAAAAAATGTATGAAAATATGTCTCAAAATGCAGGGACTGGTGTAAAATGGCGTATTATGCGAGTAATCGTATTAAGCGTGATCGTCTTAAGCGGGTTCTACTGTATTTAAATATTAAATGTTAAATGCTTGATTAATTGTCATGATAGTTTCAAAAATATTCAACGTTTATATTTCACAATATATTGCAATTGGTAGCGTAATAGAATATCGCTGAAAATCGGTGTTTCTCAAAGTGGAAGATAACACCTCCAAGGCGCTGAGTCTACAAGGAGGCATTGAAATGAGTGGCAAAAATGGGGGAACGCTGTGATCATTAGGGGGTGCTGATTCGTGTCTCTTAGATTTGCATGGCCTATAAAAAGGAAGACCTTATGTGTTCGCTGATCTGTCTTTTCCCAAAAGAGTGAAAAAATATAGGCACTCATTAATTAAAGTTATTACTAGACGAAATAAATTTGAGAACCTCTGGACCGCAGAAGTTCTCAAACTTGCAACATTCTACACTCAATATGTGGCATGCCGCAATCGACTACGATACAAAGTTATAGCTTCACATTTAACTTGAGCGTTTTGACTATTTAGTCAAAAAGTATTTTTTCACAATCAAACTAGAGCTTTCAAAACATTTGACGTTCAAAATGGTGCGCCAAAAATGTTTTTCTGGCTCCCAGTATTTCCTGTCAACTGTTTCAGCATTTTATTTCTTTTTCTCATTCGTGTTTCAGTTTTCGAAAAAGAAAACCGTTTCATTTCCTGTATGTGTAAGTTGGGAACTCAAGTGGAATGTTGAAATTAAGTGCTTTTGGCTTTTTTTTTTAAATATAGACTTTGAGATCCTCTGGACCGTAGAAATCCTCAAACTTGCAACATTCAACACTCAATGTATGGCATGCCACAACCGAGTTCGATACAAAGTTATAGGTTCACATTTAACTTGAGCGTTTTGACTATTTAGTCAAAAAGTATTTTTTCACAATCAAACTAGAGCTTTCAAAACATTTGCAACGTTCAAAATGGTGCGCCAAAAATGTTTTTCTGGCTCTCAGTATTTCCTGTCAACTGTTTCGGCATTTTATTTTCTTTTTCTCATTCGTGATTCAGTTTTCAAAAGGAAAACCATTTCATTTCCTGTATGTGTAATTTGTATTTAAATTAAGTTTTTTTAGCTGTGTATTTTTTTCCAAATGAGCATGCTACTTGTGGTCATCGTCGATTATTGACGAGTATTATATTAATAGTTAGTTTTGACGACAGTTAAAAAATAAAGCAGTGATGGATTACTGTACCCAGTGGTTTTAAATTCGATCCCTCAAGCTAGGGATCCGAATTTAATTTACTTAATTTTTTAAAGTTATGTGCGTTTTAGAAATGAATTATCACTTTCATCAACAGTGAAGAAAAATATTATGAAAACATATGCCTTCGAGTTTTGTACAAAATTGGTCATAATCATGGTCAAGGCGTGAAGCTTATTAATGATCACTTGACAAAATTACTATGATCAAAACCCTTCTCATAATGAGAGGAGACCCGACCCATAAGCGGTGATGATGCAACTTTGGTGGTGGAAGGATTCCATACCACCAAACTTTCATTTTGTTTTCAGGTTTTAGTTACATTTTGAAAAACGATTCAAGTGTTAATGTACTATGGTTCAAAAGATAGAGTCCTCTCACAGACAAACAACAGAGGCTTAGGACTAGGGTTCCGTTTTTACCCTTTGGATGCGGAACCCTAACAATTAGAATCAGCTTGCACCGTTTATTCAAGCATAGAAATTTGATAAATGCTCTTACATGCGATATAAAGTCCCTGTTACACGAAGCAAATATTTTATCTGTTGGCATTTATTTCTGGAACGGCTGTGCACTGTGCATGTCACGTGACTGTGCAATTTAAAAATGTTAGAGCGTTAGAGATTTAAATGTTGATATCGATGTAATTCCGTGTACAGCTTGATATTTCGCGATATCAGGATATCTGGGTCGGTCTATTCCTTTAAAATTTAAATAGAATTGTATTCTGTAGTGTATTAAATTTTTCGTGTTTGTAGCGTTTTTTGAAAAACTAATACTGAATTATTTGCTTGTTATTTCAAAATATGTGCAATTTCTACAGTTTATCTAGTCGTATGGAAATTCTGGAAATGACTGATACACCTATTTCTGCCTCATAACAGCAGTGTTAGGCGCTGCTGTTTTCTTATTTGAAGGGTGTGGTAAGGGAGACATACTTTTTCGAGGCGTTCCAGCATAGTTCTCAAGAGTGGCAGCGAATCTGTGGTCGATCTCAGGTAGGAATATCTAATCCTATCTGGGGTTGATTAAAGTAGTCCATGGGCAGCAATAGCCACTTACCATGAGGTGGACTGCATGCTCGTCTGCTTCTCCTATAAAATAAAAAAATACAAATAAACTGTATACTAAGTAACACAAAATTTTACGGTTACTGGCTCACGTTCACCGCGGTACATTTCAGCCTTTATTAAAAAGAAACTTTGCAAAGCCGCACGTGACTTGGCACTTGTTCACAGACAATAACCGATAGATTTAACCTTAACTCTTACGATAAATTTAGAACCGTAAAAAGATAGATAGTTATAGTCGACAAATAACCGAAGCCTTTAACAAAAACTTGTATGACTAATGATTGATGAAAATGATTTTCAGGGTTCCGTACCCAAAGGGTAAAAACGGAATTACCAAGCCTCCGCTGTCTGTCCGTCTGTCCGTTTATCACAGGGCTGTATCTTTGGAACCGTAATAGATAGATACTTGAATTTTTCACAGAAAATACTCTTACAACTAAGCGCTGTTTTTCCATGACTTTCGCTTTTTGTATTGTAGAAGGAACAAAGTATTAAGATGGCCAGTGTCACCTATAGACATTTATACTCAACCCTATATATATACCCTAAAGGATTAGAGTAATACCTAAGGCCATAAATGCGTTGCTACACCGGAGGATTTAGTTGGAACGTCTAGTCAAGGGTCTGTCCCTTACGTCATCCCTTAAACTAGAACAGGGCGGACTTTAACAGAGTTTAGCATGTTAATAAATACCACCACCGAGCCGCGAGAGTTTTTTTAAATAATTATGTTAGAAATACAGGAAGAATGTTCATTTTTATTCATATATTTTTTTATTTACACACACACATAGTCATTTTAACTGTAAATAATGTAATATGAATAAACGTCACGTAAATTTATTCAATATTTTTATTAAGAGAGACTACTGTCTCACATTTTTCCGTTAATATCTACAAAATAATATAATAATTATTTTGTTCAATCGCTGTCTAAAGAAATGTATTAAATTATAACAAATATTTAAGTTTCGTAATAACAATACATAGAAAATGCATTCTCATAAGCAAACGATAGTGTTTTTGGGAAAACAAGAAGGAAAAACATATGATTAAAACGTAAAATAAAAGAATTTCCTGAACGCAAACCTAAAACAAAAGCGTATAAGTTTGCTTAAACTAGAAACAAAGGATACGTTTATATCCAAGTGCACAAATGAAATTTCTCTTAATGTAGGTACCTGTTACCGTATTTTCGTTTTAATTCTCTATTTTATCATCATTTTCTCCATTTCGGTGTATGTATGTGTAGATGAAGTACCTGGTTCCGTATTTTCGTTCAAATTCTCCATTTTATCATTATTTTCTCCATTTCCGTGGATGTGGATGCATTCGATATGAGGCGAACATTTTAGTTTTCAGGAAAGGTAACGCATGTGTGACCGGTTTTGTGTATGTAGAACTAGTTCTAAACATCATACAGATGCTTATGGGCGGCAGAGACTACTTACCATAAGATGGACTGCTAACTCGTTTGTTTTCCCAATTTTATAGAAAATCTTCCTCAATACATTATTGTTCCATGACTGGGCATGGGTCTCCTTTATTAATGTGATCGGGTTAGGCCATAGTCAACTACGCTAATGAGTGGGGATTAACACTCTTCATACTTTTTTTACAAAATTCTCGGACACATTTCACGCTATTTTCCTTCACAGCTAAAGCAATTTCAAAATCATTTCTAATTCGTAATATAATAGCCATATATAAATTCAGTTGTTTGTCTATTCGTGTTAACTACATGCTCTGTTTAGGGGCTCATGGAATATGCATGGCGTTAATGGTGTCAGGGCGGCTCGCCCTTACTATGGCATCTTACTGGCAACATTAAACGTTCAAAATGTATGTCAGCCAAAGATGGTTACTTTACTCTGGAAATTGAAGTAGGAAACGATATGTAGATGTGTTATGGGAAGTTATTACTACTGTCAAAGTAAATCTATAATCTATACCAATGGATTAGAGTCCTGATTAGTAGGTATCGCTGAAGACTAGTTTGTAACGCTTTGACTAAATGTTAAACCTTATCTTAGTAATACATTACCGTAGTTACAGCTTTGTTAAGGGAGTCCAACAGCCACGGACACACAGGACGGCCACCGGGGGAGTTTTAATGCCGTAAGAGTCGCACATAACCCTTTGTCGCTCCCACTGCACCGGGCATCTTTTGAAGGTTTCCCCCTTGTCCTGAGTCCAATAGTGGCGTCATTGTCATCAACGAAAAAGTGGTAGGTTCCGAGTTTTTTTTCTCACCTCCTTGCTAAGTGTAAGGGAGAGACCGGAATAAAAGGAGTAAAAGATCTAAGCATCTTTGTCTTCTAGCCTTAAGAGGTCTGTGTATATCATACCAATACTACCTCGCCACAACTTTAAAAACGCGAACAACGCGACAAAGAAAGAATAGCTCTGCGAACTTTTGCAAGAGAATATATCTTAGAATCTTTGTTTTCTAGCCTTAAGAGGTCACAACTTTAAAACGTAGCTTATGACTAAGCAAGCAAAATCGCCTGCAATAAAGAAATAAATAGCGTCTGTGAAATCATATTATATTTATAAGCACTGTTGAACCTGATTAAAAGGCGTTTGTACAGCCCAGCGCGTGACTTGGCATTCGAAACGCGACAAAGAAAGAATAGCTCTGCGAACTTTTGCAAGAGAATATAGCTTAGAATCTTTGTTTTCTAGCCTTAAGAGGTCACAACTTTAAAACGTAGCTTATGACTAAGCAAGCAAAATCGCCTGCAATAAAGAAATAAATAGGGTCTGTGAAATAATATTATATTTATAAGCTCTGCTGAACCTGATTAAAAGGCGTTTGTACAGGCCAGCGCGTGACTTGGCATTCGAAACGCGACAAAGAAAGAATAGGTTTGCGAACTTTTGCAGAGAATATAGATATCTATACTTTAGATAGACTTTATATAGGCACATTACCTACTCATGTTACGTTTATGACAGAATATAACAGATTCCGAGGGTGTCTAATGACCAAGAAAAACATTTTTATATTCGATTCGACTGTAACTAACTTACAACGTAATAAAAGCGGATCGGTATACTTAACATGATTTTGAGAATTTTACAAAATGGGAGGTGCTTAGAATTGAGCCTGTAGATTTTTAAGTGGTTGAATACCTCTTGGATTATTAAATCTTTTTAATAATAATTTAATGTTATTTTAAAATATTCAACATACTGAAAATACAGACAAAATATACCACACCCACTGTTGAGTGGGTACTTAGGTATTTCATGCGTAGGTCCCTATCTAACGGTCGGTCTTCTATCAAAGTTCGCAAGTCCAGGAAGTTCTGACGAGAGCGGACACCTCTCAGGTGGTCAATCGTATAGAGGCGCGAACCCCTTTAAATGAAAGTATGGTCTAGTCTCCACCTCATACATTGAATGCACAAGGCCAACCGGGAACTCCTTTGGCCGAGCAGTTCGACTTGCTATTGTCCAATATCCTATCAAAACGAAAAGGCCGGATAAAGTAATTATTAAATTGAAACAATTTATTCACTTTATATTTCCGAAACGAATCCAATTTTAGTAACCAATTTAATTTAGAGCGTTTTTGTAATCCTTAAGCCAAAGTGATTCCAATCCAAGATGAGTCCGACGATAAGGAACGCCCATTCAATCCGGTGACGGGGCACTTCCCATAATTATGATAAAATTACACTTCCTTTTAGTAACGGTTTCATTCTTAAACTTATTTTTTCATTATTACTAAGTAATAATAATAAAACCTCTTAAAGTCTCTAAGAGGTTTTATTGTTTTAGAAGGAAGCTCTTAGTTCCGGTGCGAGAGTACAAAGTCATGGTGTTAACTGCTCATATTGAAGCCAGGCTCTTGTATCGCCGCCTGTTCGTAATATCCGTTTTTTTTTATAAACTCGATGAGGCCAATAGGAGTAACAACTCCATATAGAACGTATAAGGTTTCTAACAGATGATGATCACAGATGCATTACCAGTTTAAGATAGTCGATTCGTATGCAATTCATATTCTTTCATTTTCGCTAGAAATGGGTAATGTATAAAGTAATTAGTAAAAATGTAGTAGTAAATTGTTAAAGTATATAAAATGTAAGTTATAAGATTAATTTATATTATGATTGCTTGTTAAACTTTGTTACTTTTTTTATCTTTACCAGACATTTTTTATTTATTACTTTTAAGATATAATATAAATAAATGACAAGAAATTATTAAAGCTAAAATATATACAAATTATTTCTAATTAACAATATATACAATCAAGAGTAAAAAAGATAAAATCATAAATAAAATAAACCATCTAAAATTGCCGTGTGAGGCATGGTTCCCAAAACGCTGGCGGCGTTTCCTTGTTGAACGGCAAGGCTTAGCCTTTGAGCAAAGTAGCCGCCAGCTCTTTGGTCCCCGGAAGCAGTTACAAGCTTGGTCGACATATCTGACATGAATTTTTTCATGTCAGATGACCATGGACCCATTGTCTCTATTGCAAGCGCCGCAAACAAATAATTGTCTAATAAATTATTATATTTACGGCGCTTGAGAGTTTGGGCATGGTCGGCTGCGGCCCCCGCACACACAGATGTATTGCTTACGTGCGATGGGGCCAAGGTGTCTACGCACGTCGCGTCCCATACCAGGGGTCGTCCGAGACTCCATGGAACTAGAGTGATTCCATCGGGTCTCTTGCCATCGTCTCTAAAAAGGCCTGGAGGTTCTAACGTCGCAGGTATAGAGACGGTAGCAAGTGCCCGACGAATCAAACTGTTCAGAGTCCCGTGACGATACAACCTGCCGGCACTCCTGGTACAGGACAAGCCATGCCGACCCAACGTGTCCACCTCCTGCCCACACGGACAAAAATGAGGCTCGCAAATCCTGGCACCGAGCCGGAGACCTATGGAAATACGCAAAGTTATAGGATCCAGCACGGTGCCAATATTGTTGGACGGGAGTGCGTGTAACCAATGCCCTGAATCGCTTTGGGCAACAGCTAATAACCGGGCCCTATCAGTGTTGTCCGGACATCTTTCCAGAAGGCAGGCAAAAACAGATTTAAGACCCGGTGTGTCCCAAACCGATTGTTTGGTCTTTTCTGACATAGAAGTGTCCTCAGACGGAAAACGATCACTCCAGACCTCCACGGCCTCTGACATGTACGCCACCCGAACATCATTTAAATTAGTGTTTAATATTTCAGTGATGAGGGCGAGCGTACTATGGCAGGAGGCCAAGAAAGCCGGAAGTGCTAAACTTTCCGTCGTGCGGACACCTATGCCACCAAACCTAACTGGAAGAGTTGCCTGCATCCAGGAACGATCATCAAATTTTAAATTTAAAATTTTGGATAAGCAGTTTTGTAATAAAGTATCTAAAATATGAGTGACCGATGGGAATTTCCAAAATGGACAACAACGAAGTAAATACATGAATTTTGGAGCGAATAAGCAAAGGCGCAAAATGTATATAGCCATGTGAGGTTTTAAATCAAAAAGTCGTTCCGAAATGTTTTCAAAGTGATGTAATTTAGAATTTATAATGGGAATACTTTGTTACTTATTTATTTTTAATTATGAAAAAATTACTAGCATAGGTTTTAAGTGCAATGTAAGGCTGAGACCGCACTGCGATTAAACGCACGCGTTTAACCGCAAGACTGAAACCGCTAAAATATAAAACATATTGCTTTCTATACAAGTGCACGCACTAGTGACTTTTTCAGTCGACTGATTTATTGTTACATTTTGACCGCGGCTTGTTTAAAGCGCGGTTTTTTGTCTCCCATAGTAATTGTATGGTGGGGCATTGATATAAACTAAAGATATGTTACTAGTGGGTAAAACATGAAATATACAAAATACACCAATTGGAGTGAATCGACTCCAGCCGCTCTCGCGGCGGCGTAGTAACTGACACGTATGTATGTCACTGTATACGTTTAACGTCATTATTTTAGTCTTCTAAGCCTCAAAATGCCTTCTTGGGCAATGCTTAAATGTACAAATTATGCAAAAAAATACCCAAGATTCATGGAATCACATTTCACAAGTAAATGAGGAGAAATCATTATATCTTGATTGTTTTTCGTGCTTGGTCCGCTATAATTACGTAACTGACAAAATAGAGATAACGTATTCCTTCCACAAGTAGTAATAGAGAAGCAAAATTTACGTACATATTTACGTATGAATGAATGAGTTACTTTCGGGTAAGCAAAAAGAAAAACGTGTATTTGTGTGTTTAGTGTAACACTTATTTGTGTTGTTTTGTGGGCAGGTAACATATCTATAGTTTTAAATATCATTGGTTTTTTATTCAGTCTCTAACCCCACAACACGTGCTGTTCGCCTGAAATCTATGATGAGACTGAAATAAAATTAAGCCAAAAGAAAACCGCAGTGCGTGTTCGTATGCGTTTTGGCGTTTTCAGCTTTTTTTATTCAGTCTGCGTTTAATCGCAGTGCGGTCTCAGCCTAAATACTAACAAAATATGGACTATGGCCGAGAACGCACTGCGGTTAAACGCAGACTGAATAAATATAGCTGAAAACGCCAAAACGCGTACGAACACGCACTGCGGTTTTCTTTTATTTCAGTCTCATCATGGATTTCAGACGAACACCACGTGTTGTGGGGTTAGTTTCATCGCTCGCCCATCGAAACTGAATAAAAAACCAATGATATTTAAAACTATAGATATGTTACCTGCCCACTAAACAACACAAATAAGTGAGCGAACCGCGAGCGAATTGACACACAAATGCACGTTTTTCATTTTGCTTACTTGATATTTTATAAGTGACAGAGCTATTGGAACGGAATGTGATAAAAAAAAGACAACTAATGTTTGCTATTGCGTTTCAAGATTCATTTATACGTAAATATCTACGTAAATTTTGCTTCTCTATCACTACTTAATACTTAATATGCGGAAGGAATACGTTATCTCTTTTTTGTCAGTTACGTAATTATGGCGGACCAAACATGAGAAATTATCAAGATATATGATTTCTCCTCATTTACTTGTGATATGTGATTCCATGAAGATTGTGTATTTTTTTACATAATGTGTACATTTACGCATTGCACAAAAGGCATTTTGAGGCTAGAAGACTAAAATAATGACGTTTAACGTGTACAATGACATACGTACGTGTCAGTTACTACGCCGCGCGAGAGCGACTGGAGTCGATTCACTCCAATTGGTGTATTTTGTATATTTCGTGTTTTACACGCTAGTAACGTATCTTTACTTTATATCAATTCGCCATACAATTACTATTGGAGACAAAAAAACCGCGCTTTAAACAAGCCGGGGTCAAAATGTAACAATAAATCAGTCGCCTGAAAAAGTCACTAGTGCGTGCACTTGTATAGAAAGCAATATGTTTTATATTTTTGCGGTTTCAGTCTTGCGGTTAAACGCGCGCGTTTAATCGCAGTGCGGTCTCAGCCTATGTCTGAATCAAATGGAAATAAATAAATAAAATAAATTTTCAAAAAATTTAAACCTGATCACAATCTTATTTAATCCGACAATGTCTATTAACTCGATGTACCATTCTAACAGCGAAATAATAATTCAAACTAGTAGTTTTCAAAATTATATAAGTAAAAATCACTAGCTCTTCACAATATTATTACCGTTATGACGAGCAGAATTCACAATTTCGAGTAATAAAGCTGAAAAGCTTCGGGTTAGTCTTTACAAATTCGTTGAGCGAGCATTACACGATTGCACCGACTATTCCGAAATGACTAACCCACAGAAGCGCATTCGCGGCATACAAACCGACTGACCTATTTATCTAACGCGACCGCAGCTGTAAACAGGCGCTAAGTATTTTTCTTCGGTTGTTCGCATTTGTACGGCAAATATGCGGCATAGGCAAATTCTAAATTTAAATATTGGTAATACACTGCTTTTCTGACAAATAAATGTTTTTTTTATTAGGTTGGAGTAGCTAAAGCACTTTACATTGATCAAGGCATCCACTTGAAGCCGATTACAGATGTGCTGTCAATCATGATGCCTAAGATGGTCGACGTCATAATAGATGAGTTTTCAAGAAAAAATCTGACCACAATCTTTTTATTATCAGATGGCGGTTATTAGACCGTTAAACCACAGAGAAGGCATGATTCGATTATGTTTAGTACTTTTCATATACCTATTAAATACAACGTTCCGCTCGTCACAATATTATTACCGTTATGACGAGCCGAATTCACAATTTCGAGTAATAAAGCTGAAAAGCTTTGGGTTAGTCTTTACAAATTCGTTGAGCGAGCATTACACGATTGCACCGACTATTCCGAAATGACTAACCCACAGAAGCGCATTCGCGGCACACAAACCGACTGACCTATTTATCTAACGCGACCGCAGCTGTAAACAGACCCTAAGTATTATTCCTCGGTTGTTCGCATTTGTACGTCAAATATGCGGCGTAGGCAAATTCTAAATTTAAATATTGGTAATACACTGCTTTTCTAACAAATGAATGTTTTTTTTTATTAGGTTGGAGTAGCTAAAGCACTTTACATTCATCAAGGCATCCACTTGAAGCCGATTACAGACGTGCTGTCAATAATGATGCCTAATATGGTCGACGTCATAATAGATGAGTTTTCAAGAAAAAATCTGACCACAATCTTTTTATTATTAGACCGTTTAACCACAGAGAAGGCATGATTCGATTATGTTTAGTACTTTTCATATACCTATTAAATACAACGTTCCGCTCGTCACAATATTATTACGGTTATGACGAGCAGAATTCACAATTTCGAGTAATAAAGCTGAAAAGCTTCGGGGTAGTCTTTACAAATTCGTTGAGCGAGCATTACACGATTGCACCGACTATTCCGAAATGACTAACCCACAGAAGCGCATTCGCGGCATACAAACCGACTGACCTATTTATCTAACGCGACCGCAGCTGTAAACAGGCACTAAGTATTATTCTTCGGAAGTTGGCTTGCATTTGAAACTTTGCATTCGAAAATAGGCAAATTTTATCTATTTTATTATTTGTATTACACTGTTTTTCTGACTAAATGATTATTTTTTTAAGATTAAAGAAACAAACACGCATGTAGTCGATTTGATGGTATGTAACCACTGCTTTCCCTCCTTACAAATCCATCTGTAACCATTTCCATAGAACAGGGATTTGACCTGAAACCGGTCATAGTTGTGTTGCCACTCGCGAGGACCAAGACACCTCATAAGGAAGTAAGTAAGCATCAGCACACCCTTCAAACATAACCCAAGAACTGCTTCACGCTAGATATACCCGTGGGAATGGTATATCCCCGGTCAAACCATACTAACTACAACCTTCCAAATTTAATTTGTAAAACTTATACTTCAAGTTGGCATTGATCAGGCTTAAGGTATTTAAGCCTCTTTCCATATGTATTAGATTCCTAACATTACACTAAACGTACAAGTCACAGCTGTGAAAAATCCTAGCTCCTGATTCCAATATAGATTAATTCCGGAAAAGTGCGTGGACAACTTCGGCAATAAACATTTAGTACGGTTCATTTGAGCTTTATTTAGTGGAAACAAGAGCCAATGGTGCGTTGATCCGGTCTCTGAACCGTCTACTTTTTCTATTAAAGAAATAGCAAACGAGCATCCAGCCCTGATTGTAAGTAAAAACTGGCGCTCATGGACATATTTATTCAATCCCAGATAGAATAAGTCCTATCTGAAGCTGAGAACTATGTTAAAACGGTTCATTTTAGTGTTTCTCCCTTATTAAACCTTTCAAAGCAGAATACAGTAGCACATAACATTGTTGTTATGAGGTTGAAATAAGAGTAGCGGTGTTGCCTCCGGGGTCGAACCACGAAGATATAGGTTTCAATGGTCCTATTTAGCTTGCACGTGGATTTCCATTATCGCAAGCATAGATTACAAACAATTATTTAGAAACATATTGCCTATTCTATGCAGGTACAATGCGCTTGGTAATGTTTCGGTTTCGTGATAGGTTTAATCAGTGTTAGTTCAACCTACTATATTCTGGCAAATAGCCAATGGCAGGTTTGACCAGCACTTTGTGGATACCAGTAAAACGACAGCTGTGTTTTCTCAACTATTTTTTATTTCAATATTTGAGGTGTTGTTGCATTCGTCTTAATTGTGTGAATGACATAGGCCAATTAGGAACATACTTTAATTATTTTATATTATATAGTATATATAATAATATATAATTATTATATATTAGTAGGCAGTGTTTTTTATAATAGTAATTTACTAGGCTTCATCATTACGGCATAACAAGAATGCTAGTGTTAAAATAAAAGGAATATTCCCAATATATCTTGTAGCAAATATTAGATTTACTCGGTCATTACACGACAGAACAGAATCACGTTGATTACTTGTACGTAAATAAATAATAGAGTATTAACTATTTTCTCAGAAAACAGTACTTACGAAGAGCGAATGTTTACGTATAATTACATAGATAAATACAACTCGTTAAGTGAAATATATCACATAAAGATGTTTATATAAGCAATATCCTTGAATGTCGGATGATGTTGAAAGGTAGAAGAGCTCTTAAACATTTTTGAGGCTTCTGACTCTTAAAATCAGGGACAAGAGGATACAGATTATAATTTTACCAAACGACGATGAGATCGGCTGATAGAATGATACTTCATACTTGCCTCTTTGTCAATTTGATGTTACAAGTATTTTTCAATAGCCTCTTCAGTTGCCATTCCTTTTCATTTAGCTTAGTAAGATAAGTAAGCATGGTAAGTATACGTGCTGTGCCCAAATTTTGCCGATTTGCCGAATGCCCGATTTTTACGCAAGAGCCGAGAAATATTCTTTGGATGGCAGCGGTTTCTTTATATTTGGCGATACAGATCTCAGTGTTAAATATATGCGATCATCTGTATCAATTTATTTATTTAGCTTGTATCATATATCATGGATATTTAATATATCATAGTTAGTTAATATATCACAGTTAACCATTCCGTTACAGGTTTCTTATATTTCCTAGTAATGTAGCTACATATACATTACCTATTAGTTGTGCCCCGCGGTTTCACCCTCGTTAAACAGAAACAGCTAGTTCTAAAATTAAGTAGCCTTAGTAACTCCTTATTACATCAGCTACCTGCCAATAAAAAGTCCCGTCAAAATCGGTCCAGCCATTTCAGAGATTAGCCAGAACAAACAGACAGACAGACAAAAAATTTTGAAAAATGTTATTTTGGTGTATGTACCGTATGTATATTCATATGCATGTAGTAAAAAGCGGTTATATCAATATTAAAAACAGACACTCCAATTTTATTTATATGTATAGATATGCATGTATATTCCCTTATTCATATAACGAATTAATTAAATTGAATGAAAATCCGATGTATTTATTTATTGTAAATCACTGATATTAATAAATTATTTAGTCAGCATTTGCAATGATTTAGCGGGCTTTCGCCGAACGCTTGTTTTGTTTTTCGCTAATCAATTAACGTATTACCGCTAACAGAGTAAAATAAATATGGAATGATGAATGGTCGTAACTTTATCCATTTATTATTTTCACATCCTCTCGTAGAAGCTTTAATCATATCATCATACTAGACACTTCACAAGGGGTTCCAGCTTAGTCTGGTCTAACAACACATTTAGGGCCGATCTGAGGCAATACTTCAATACACGAATCTCAATTTAAACAAATGTAATTTATAAATATCAATTTCTAAATAAGCGATAGACAAAGTAGAGATTGTTATATAAACGTTTAAGAATTATATATCTTCATTCAACATCCTTGAATATTTCTTTACTATTCTTATAATAAAAATCGAGTTCAAAGATCCGTTACATACCCGTTACATAGCATACAAGTCAAGCTAATAAAAGCGTAGTAAAATAAATTTTGTGTAGTGAATGAATTGAAAATAAAGAAATATATGAAATCATATCTCACAAAAGTATAAACAAACCTCATTATTTGTTTTCATGAGGCTTATGAGGTAAAAACTTACGAAATATTCTGATATTCCCGACAGTGCTTTGAAAGAATAACCATTATTTGTCAGTACCTACTGTATAGAAAAGTTTTCATATTAAGGGTTGTTATGAAGTGTTAGTGCAATGAAGACTTGTTTTCCACGTGTAAGTAACCAGAGAGTAAGATAACCCTTTCGTGATTTTGGATTGTATAACTATAAGCCGTGAAGATTTTCTGGCGATGTTTTTCGTCGCTAAAACGATCCTAAGAGTTCTTCATACCAATATTTTGGCAAAAGATCTCCCGCGAGGCTAAATGATAGGAGATCAAGCCTGGGGAGCGACGATGCTCCGAGAGTCCAAGTTCGAGGTTTGCAAGATATTGAGAAAACTTCTATAGTGTGATTCAGAAATACTAGTGGTGCCATCTCTTGACGAGTTATAGAAAGTCGACATAATGGTAAATGTGTCACATACATTTGATCATAGGGGATTACCGTCCGTCCGTAATGTCATTGGCATTGGATAGTTTTTATTAGTAACCAAAAGACTGGTTTCAGGCTTTTAAGGCGACTGTGATCAATATTGAACGCATCTTCATCAGTCCCTCTGCTAGGAATAGGTATCTCAATATATGACTATAGTCTGATTCATAATTAGGTGTCCAAAATGTAAACAAAGGCATGACCTATCAAGAAAATATGTTTCAAATGGTAGTTTCTTATTTTTGTCGATAATAAAATAATACAACAATAATAAAATTGTAATCTAAATAAATTAAGATTAATTTACATTTTCTAATACTTATATCACCTCAATTTCGTTACATACAGTAATAATAATAAAAAACAAAGTTTATGGTAGAAAATTAAAATGTGATAATGGTAACACAATCGGAATCCAAAACATTTCTTGTGCCGTCTTTTTACCCGACTGCCAAGGAAGGGTTATGTTTTTCGCGCGTATCTTGTATGTTTGTCTTTCTTTATTTGATCCGATCTTACGAACGGCTGGATAAATTTCGACAGTTAAGGTCGACATTATATTCGTCTCAATGACCCGAGTGTCCTTAGATAGGTGTTAGAAAAAAAAATCATAAGGGCGAATTTATGGCGCGAAATAGTGACACATTAAAAAAAAAAAGTTAACGGAACCTATCGAGTGGGGTATCAAATGAAAGTAAATTAAACGTAGATTACAAAAACATATTTGTATATATATAAAACTGTAAGATGACTGACTGACAGATTAATTAAATGACTTTTTCAGTTTTTAGAAATCAAACTACAGCCAAAACCGCTCAACTTAGAGTTCTGAAATTTTGCACAAAGGTTCACTATTTAGCGTCAATAAGTACTAAGAAAGGCCTTTTGGAAATTCTACCCCTAATTAAGTTTCGTAGTTGATATTATTCATTTTCGTGATTGTGATCGAACTCGAATATTTTCTCGTTTACATAACGCGTTTGTTAAATTGTGTATATTTGTTAAAGTTTTAGTTTTTTGTTGAGTTTGTTAAAGTTTTTGTTTCTTGTTAATTTTGACAGTGACATTTGTTTGAATGAATCGGACTATAGTAGTCCGCTACGCTGGCTAATTGAATACTAAAACAAAAACAAGAAAATTTTCTTTGCACGTCTGGGACTGCAACCCCAGATGCAGATTAAAAGATCAAACCTGATATCGTAAATTTTATAAGCAATGCTCAAATACTTAAGTTGGGAGTTACTGACACAAAACACGATTTTCATTCAATGCACAGATTGCCTTTCAATTACGACCTTTTACTTGAAATTATTATGAAAAATGTGACGCAGTACATTATTATAGCTTAGCTGATGGAAGCTGCTCCACTTTCTGGGTAAGTACAGCGGAAACAATGTATCAGGCGGCATTTCCATAGACCACGAACACAATACCTACATTTCGTTTTACAACTTGCATCGGCAGTCATAGCGTGAGTGGATTTCCGACATTGTGCTGAAAAGTGCATCGCTATATAGATAATGCTTGAAGCCATTTCAATGACTTCGCGATTTAGGACTCGGAAAGTTCGTGATAACTTAGTTTTGTCTTATAATAGTAGTTCGCGCTGCTGTGTTCAGAAGGCTGTGCTAAAGGAAATATTATACGTTGGTAAAGCCAGGGGCCAACCAGGAAGAAATTACCGCTACACCCATCTGTTTCGGTGGCAAAGTGTGGATGTCACCTGTTTGAAGGGTGTGGTAAGGGAAATATTTAAAAGTGGTAGAGCCAGTGGATCAATCAGGGACAAAACACCGCCATACCTATCTGAAGCGTGAAGTTGTTCTGTTTCCGCTTCGGTGAAAAGGCGTGGATGTCGCCTGAATTACTAATGAGCTTAGCTTACAGCTTAGCTGATGGAAGCTGCTCCACTTTCTGGGTAAGTACAGCGGAAACAATGTATCAGGCGGCATTTCCATAGGCCACGAACACAATACCTACATTTCGTTTTACAACTTGCATCGGCAGTCATATCGTGAGTGGATTTCCGACATTGTGCTGAAAAGTGCATCGCTATAAAGATAATGCTTGAAGCCATTTCAATGACTTCGCGATTTAGGACTCGGAAAGTTCGTGATCACTTAGTTTTGTCTTATAATAGTATTTCGCGCTGCTGTGTTTAAAAGGCTGTACTAAGGGAAATATTAAAGTTTGGTAAAGCCAGAGGCCAACCAGGAAGAAATTACCGCTACACCCATCTGTTTCGGTGGCAAAGTGTGGATGTCACCTGTTTGAAGGGTGTGGTAAGGGAAATATTTAAAAGTGGTAGAGCCAGTGGATCGATCAGGGACAAATCACCGCCATAATTATCTGAAGTGTGAAGCTGTTCTGTTTCCGCTTCGGTGAAAAGGTGTGGATGTCGCCTGATTTCCTCGTGAGCTTAGCTTACAGCTCAGCTGATGGAAGCTGCTCCACTTTCTGGGTAAGTACAGCGGAAACAATGTATCAGGCGGCATTTCCATAGGCCACGATCACAATACCTACATTTCGTTTTACAACTTGCATCGGCAGTCATATCGTGAGTGGATTTCCACTGACACTGCGTATGACAGTGACACTATATTGACAGCTACCTCACTTAATTTAGAGTCTATCATTTCCAACTTAGTCTCCTTGATAATATGCATGCTGTCTATATCTAGGAGACTCTTTTGTTCTTATTGTTGCAGTATGGGTTTTGATTTTGGGAGGGTGGGTAATTATATTTCAGATCACCATTCATAAAATTATAATCAGACTTCGCTTACAGGTAAGCTCGTCTAATTTTAAATTTTATTTCATGGTGATCTGAAATATAATTGAGAATTACAATGTAGATGTTTAGAGACAACTGCAACAATGGAACATGTAATTAAATTAAAGATTTATTACCATACATATATATTATTATATGGATTTAATTACATTGCTGAATATTTATTCGTTCTGCATCATATGGATGAGATGTTGTGAAATCCATAGTGCTTAGTGAGATTTATTCTCAATAATAAAATATATATAAAAATACAACATGAAAATATCATATTAATAAGAAATTTTTCTCTTAATTAGGTATAATTATAAAATATACTATACATAATTATTAGGATTGCTAACTGAATATTTACTCTTACTGTATAATATGGATGAAATGTTCTGAAACACATAGTACTAAGTGAGATTCCCTCTGAATTAGATGAAATAATATTCAGTGCAATAATAATGCAATATTTTTCTCTAAATATATTATTACTAAAATTGGCCAACAATAATAATAATAGTAATATTGCAATTTAGTCAGTATTAATGATTATTCAATTCAAGCTTTTGCATCTTGCAAAAAATAAATACATACAAGGTCGAAAATATGTTTTCTACCCTCCATAGTATGTCATAATTATGTGTAGAATTAATTACTTGGTCAATTTTATTGACACAAATAATACTATTTCCTTTGCTATGTAGCAATATATGTATAAACTAGGTATCGCTTGTGTGCGCTCGCTGCTAAAGCAGCTCGCGAAACGGTTGTCTTCTTTAGTTTTGCGTGCAAAATTTTTTTACATTTTTTACCCGATATTGAAGTTTTATTAATTCTGTTTGGGGCTGTTTGGAAAAGATATGAGTTAATATTTGCAAATTACCAAGAATTTGGGTCGTGATTTTTTTGTCTATAAGCCATACATTTTAAAGACATAATAAGGAGACTTGAAATATTATTTACAAAAATAACTATTTATAAAAATTGTTATTTCTTGTATGACAACACTAAAATATTTTTTTACCAAAATGTGTAGTCTATTAGTACATAAAAACGCGTCATACATTATTTCTATATATTATATTATCTATATTAATTCTATACTTATAATAAATCTGTAGAGAGGTCAATTCTGTACAAGAAATATATTTCCAAAATAACTATCAGGGGGTATTTAGGGATCGATACTGATGTCAAGAATGCAATCATTAAAATTTTTGTCTGTCTGTCTATATAACCGTTATAGAAAAAAAAGCTACTCGACGGATTTTAACGAAACTTGATACAATTATTTTTCATACTCCTGAGCTGGTTATAGTACCTATACTTTTCATCACGCTACAATCAATAGGAGCAGAGCAGTGCAGAAAATATACCTCTTATATTATATCCTTCTTTTGTAAATCGTATATCATATTTATCCTGTCCATCCTTTGAAAATATCCAAATATACCTAATAGATTATGGCCCTTCTTTAGTAAATCTTATATGTTACCTCTCTTTTAAAGTCACAAAAATGTTGAAGATTAATACATTTTGTATCCTTTATTTGACTACATACCATATCCACAAAATCTGTGTCTGTGTCTGTTAATAAATAATTATAAATGAATACGTAAGAATAGAATCTAACATCTTACGCCCCTTCCTGCTATGTGCATGGTAGAGCTACACTCCAAAAAGAATAATCACGGGTAAAATTCATATAGGTAACTTAAGCCACAAACAATTTAACACATACAACGAATTAAACTAAAATAAATAGAATACTCAAAAACTCAAGTCATAAAAAAATTTCAAACCAGTTATTGCCAAATATTCTCAACATACCAATAAGTTAGCTCATTAAGATTAAATCATATACATTTTTAAACGACTCATAAATTAATTCCGAAATATATACTTATAAACCCTGTAACCGATAACCATCAAATTCTCTCCAAATAATCTAAACAATTTGTCTTGCTTTTCTTCTTTCATATCTTATGACTCGTAATTCTTCTCCTTCGAAATGGTAACAGGTGCTTTTAATACTTTAGTATTGAATGCCCAGTCCGTTATTATTACATTCCAAAGACCACAGGTATTCTTCATTGTTTGATCCAATATTAACATGAAAACAAAAATAAAACTTGCAATTAATTCTATTTAAAAATGTAAGTAAGTAAGTACAAGCTGTAACCATACTTTTCCAATTGTCCGTAACGTAATGGACACTTAGGAATAGAACAAACTTTCTATAACCTAATCCCATTATTATTATACGGATAATATAATGTTAAACAATATAACATCGATAATTTTAAAATTCAATAATTACTTTCGGATATTATCCGCACAATGAACCCTAGTAAATATTTAACATATACTCCAAAACGTGAGGTGTTATTAATGTATCACGAAATATTAATAATTTGAAGCCTGCAAAAATTGTCTTAGAACATTAAAGTTCTTCTAAACAAATATAACATTTGCTCATAACAACGGTACTACCATTTTATATCTCGACTGTGTAAGTAAGAACTTTTAATATAGTGTTATTATGATTTATATCAAATTAAGGTAAAATGAAAACAAAAACATTTGACCCAAAATCAAATCAAATTCCTTAAAAACGCCCGGCTAGGCTACTATATATCTATTTAATAAACTCAGATAGCAAACTTAAAACAATCTGTGCCAACCAACATTTGTATCGATTCTTAATTTGTTGTATTTAAATATATCGAATAAATTAACTTACGCAGTTTTACACACCCGATCCCACTGGCTGAATTGTTGGGGGTATCTCCAATGGAAGACTTCAACCTAGTTATTTTTATTTATTTCCAAGACCTCCACAAACATCGTCCTTGACATCTGCCGTTTCCCGCCATAATACCCTTTTGTTTTTTTTTAAATCACGAATACAGCGTTACAGCCAATTAAATATGCCAGCATTATTTTTCGAGTGAAAGGTTTTAACCTAATTTTAATTTTATTTATTTTTATAATGTTAATAATGTCTCGCCTGTCTATCTCGCTCTAACACATACGTATACTATGCTCTGACTCTTTCGGATTGCCAATCTATTAGTATAATAAATTCAAACTGTTAGTAGCTAACAACGCCACGTATTAGGTAATAACTTCAAAAGGAGACAACAGTTTTAAATATTACATACAAAGATGCATGCGTATAAAAAATATTATTTTGTGTACGGCACCACTGAATTTTTTTTACCACAATGTGAAATCTATTAATACCTACAAACGCATCGTACATTTTAATGTTGTCAAAATATACAACAGCTTGAAATATTTAATAGAAAATACATATGTATGAAAATTATTATTTTTTGTATGGCCACACTAAAATATTATTTTATAAAAATGTGCAGAATATTAGTACCTACAAACGCCCCATACATTCTAAAGATATCAACAGAAGACAACAGCTTGAAATATTTCATACAAAAATACATATATATGAAAATTATTATTTGTTGTATGGCAACACTTAAATATTTTGTTACCAAAATGTGAAGTCTATTAGTACCTACAATCGTGTCATACATTATAAGGTTGTCAAGAATATACAAATGCTTGAAATATTACATACAAAAATGCATATGTATGAAAATTATTATTTTTTGTATGGGAACACTGAAATATTATTTTACCCCAATGTCTTAACTGTTAATATCAACAAACGCTTCATACATTGGAATGACCTCAGAAGGAAACAACAGCTTGAAATATGGCATACAAAAATGCACTTGTATGAAAATTATTATTTTTTATATGGCAACACTGAAATAATTTTCCACCAATTTATACAGTCTATAACTACCATTAAACGCCTCATACAGAAAACGGACGTTTAGTGATGCTGGGCTTGGTGGTGGTGGTATTTAAAGGGAGACAACAGCACGAAACACCACATACAAAAATACAAATGTATGAAAATTACTATTTTTTGTATGGCCACACTAAAATATTTTTTTATCAAAATGTGCAGAATATTAGTACCTACAAACGCCTCATACATTCTAATGATATCAACAGAAGACAACAGCTTGAAATATTGCATACAAAAATACATATATATGAAAATTATTATTTTTTATATGGCAACACTTAAATATTTTGTTACCAAAATGTGAAGTCTATTAGTACCTACAATCGCGTGATACATTATAACGTAGTCAAAAATTTACAACAGCTTGAAATGTGCCATACAAAAATGCACATGTATGAAAATTATTATTTTTTGTATGGCAACACTGAAATAATTTTCCACCAATATGTACAGTCTATAAGTACCATTAAACGCCTCATACAGAAAACTGACGTTAAGTGATGCTGGGCATGATGGTGGTGGTCTTTAAAGGGAGACAACAGCCCGAAACACCACATACAAAAATACAAATGTATGAAAATTATTATTTTTTGTATGGCAACACTAAGATATTTTTTAATCAAAATGTGCACAATATTAGTACCAACAAACGCCTCATACATTCTAATGTTACCAATACAAGACAACAGCTTGAAATATTACGTACAAAAATATATATGTATGAAAATTAATATTTTTTGTATGGCAACACAAAAATATTTTTTTACCAAAATGTGCAGTCTATTAGTACATAAAAACACGTCATACATTATAACGTTGTCAAAAATTTACAACAGCTTGAAATGTGACATACAAAAATGCACATGTATGAAAATTTTTATTTTTTGTATGGCAACACTGAAATATTTTTTTACACATTGGTACAGTCTATAAGTGTCATTAAGCGTCTCGTACAAAAAAATGACGTCAAATGGTGGCAACAGCCTGAAATCTTCGATAATCCTGTAGAAAATGCATTTGTATGAAAACATTTTTTTTGTATATGGCAACATTGGATTTTCGATTTTTTACATAGGGTCCATTTGAAATAAAAAATATCTCCCATACATAACTTATATGCTCTGTCTACGGTTTCCGCCCAAGTACTCAAAAAGTGAAAATCATGAAAAAAAATTCTGTATCCCAGTGTTGCCAGTTGATTAAGATGAAAATGATCAAATGTCATTACGGCACCCAAAAAAAATAGTCCTGTGAAAAAAATTCATTAAAAATATTTCTCCTTCTACTTTTTACATTTTTGAATGAAAAGTTCCAAAAAATGTATGAAAGATGAAAAAAAAATCTTCACCTGGCAACACTTCGAGCCGAGCTCCATGACTGCCCGATACAAAGCGACTCGCTCAAATGTTGCCAACCTCAAAATATTTCACTTCGAAAAATGCATTTTTTCATACATTTTACAAAATGGCTGACACAAGATGCGCCATCTGATTTTAAAAAAATAATATTGCCATATGATAATATTGAGGATACAATCCGGCCAATAAAACAAAAATATCGAAAAAATATTAATATAACCACCGCGCTACGACCCCACAAACACACCTCGAAAAATGAAAGATTTCAAACTCAAATATCTCGGCGGCCATCTTGTTTTTCTAATTTTTTCTAATTTTATCGTAACTGTCGTCCCACAATTAGCCGAAAATGACACCAATCTCAGGTAGGCGCGCAGAATAAAAAAAAATTGAAAATCGCAGGGGGGCCGCCATCTTGAATTTTGTATGTTTCCCATTTTTCCTATAACCACCATAATATACCGAAAAAATATCTTATACATTATTACTACCCCCCACCAATAGTTTAGGCTGGGCTACTCGAAATGTCAAAAAAGTGAAAAAAAATATCTAGCTCCCAGTGTTGCCAGTTAATTTGGATGAAAATGGTCAAATGTCATTACGACCCCCCTGACAAATACCCATGTAAAATATTTTCATTAAAAATGTTTCTCCTTCTACTTTTTACATTTTTGAATGGAAAGTTCCAAAAAAAGTATGAACAAAGAAAAAAAAACCTAAACCTGGCAACACTTCAAGTCACGCTCCACAACCGCCCCATACAAGGCGATTCGCTGAAATGTTGCCAACCTCAAAATATTTCACTTCAAAATATGCGTTTTTTCATACATTTTACAAATTGCCTGACGAACGATCCGCCATCTGGTTAAAAAAAAAAATAAATCCGATTTGGTAAAATTGAGCATATATCCGAGAAAAAAAACGAAAAAAATAAAAAAAAAATTAAAAAAAACACATCAGTGCCACCCTGCGAACACACCTCGAAAAATGAAAATTTTCAAACTCAAGTATCTCGGCGGCCATCTTGTTTTTTCAACTTTTTCTAATTTCATCGTATCAGTCGCCCTGAAATTAGCCGGAAACGATACCGATCTTGGATAGGTGCAAAATAAAAAAAAAAGTTGCCCAATCCAGCTCGGCCGCCATCTTGAATTTTGAAAGTTTCAGATTTTTCCCATAGACACGGAGGCAAACAAAAAATTCCACTCATACATCAAACCCACCCCCCACCACTCCTTCAGGTCGATGAACTCGATTTTTCGTAAAACTGAAAAAAAATTCCTGCGGCCAGTGTTGCCAGTCGACATCGACGAAAATGGTCAAATGTCATTACGACAGCCAAAAAAAATATTCCTGTGAAAAATGTTCATCAAAAATATTTCTCCTTCTACTTTTCATATTTTTGAATGAAAAGTTTGAAAAATTGTAAGAGTGGGGAGAAAAAAACTCAAACCTGGCAACACTTCGGACCGAGCCCCACGACCGCCCCGAACAAACCAAATAGCTCAAACGTTGCCAACCTCCGAATATTTCACTTCAAAAAATCCGTTTTTTCGTACATTTTACAAATCGCCTAACAGACGACCCGCCATCTTATTGAAAAAAAAAATAAATCCGATTTGGCAAAATTGAGGATATATCCGAGAAAATTTAAAAAAATGGCAACAAAATATTAAAAATCCCAAGAGATACGACCTCCCAAAAACACCTCGAAAATTGAAAAATTTCAAACTCAAATATCTCGGCGGCCATCTTGGTTTTTCATTTTTTTCCAATTTCATCGTAACGCTCACCCGAATATTATTCGAAAAAGGAACAAACATCTGCGTAAAGTCAATAAATAAAAAAGTTAAAAATTTTAAATCGGCCGCCATCTTGAATCTATGGCATCTCATATTTTTCCCTTTGCCTCGGGGGGGAGAGGAGAAAACCCGCCATAGACAACAAAGTCGCTCCTCGCTGGCATCATGGAGAACGGCATGTCAGTCAGTCAGTGGTAAGTTCAGGATTATATATATATAAAATATATAATATGTTTCATATGTGATGTGCATTATATAATAATGTACTTTTATATAATACTATACTTATATGAACCAGTAGGTACAATGTATGTATTCCAATATTATTAAAATAGGAAGCCATCCCATGTTGAATATTTAGGAATTAATACCATTATTTATTGACAAATTATTATTGGGTATTTGATTTGATCTTGGGATGATGTATGCCCCATGTGAGATAAATTTATATTTTATGTTGTCGGTATACCCGGTATAATATTGGGTGTTATACCTACTCTGTTTCTTTATATTAGTGTGCATGTTCAAGAGGGACATGATCATTCTTAGATCAATGAAACATTTTAGTTTTATATGACTTCCTGTTTTTGTAGGTATGTATCGGATTTGCAAAAGTTACTTATACTTTTTACTGTACCATGCTTATGCATGCCCTCTGTAAAGTTACATAATAATTAGGGGTGTGCGAATAATTCGAACTTACGAATTATTCGTTCCGAATCGAATATTAATATTCGATTCGAAACTCGAATCGAATAATTCGAAAATTCGAATTATTCGAAAGTTCCCGAATAATTCGAAAAATTTCGAATAATTCGAAAATTTTCGAATAATCCGAAAATTTTTGAATAATTCGAATTTTTTCAGGGTTTCTTATTTTCAATTTTCGAATAAAAATTTAACAGTCAATAATCAATATACATTTTATTTAAACCATATAGTTACACAAATAGAACAATTAATATAGTTTTTTTTTTAAATAATGAAATAATAAAAATTATATTATAGCAAATAAAGTATTATGAAAAATTGAAATTTGGGGATGATCCTATTCTTGTAATGTTAATAAATAACTTATAAAAAAATGGATGGTAAAAATATTGATTGCCTTTGTTTACGGCACTTCAAAAAATTACCTGAAATTCATGCTTCTAGACTAGAATACCCCCTTAATTCGCGAATTATTCGAAAACTTTCGAATTATTCGAGATTTTTACGAATTATTCGAAATTTATCGAATTATTCGAAGAATTCGAAAATTCGAATTATTCGATTCGAATTTCGAATCGAATATTGATATTCGATTCGATTCGATTCGAACGATATTCGCACACCCCTAATAATAATATCTATATGGTTGGTTGGAAAGCTTATGATGCGTTTCTTTTTGAAATCCAATCTGACTTTCGATCTAACATCTTTTCCTAAAAATGTGTGTAACTATCAGTTATGTGTATGTATAAGTTGATATCAGTTTTCATAACAGTATTTATGTATATGATTATTTTAAACCCCATTCATGACTAGACCAGAAAAGCTTATCTTTACTCAATAGTATTTGTGCTGAGCATTTCCAGGATTAATTCAGTTTTAATAAGTCAAATATTTTATAATTTCCATGGGGTTCTGGCTTACTTAGCCTGTAATGATTACTAACACAACTGGTTCTAGTTACAGCTCTGCCAGTGATAAATTATAAAGTTATTACCCACATTTTTCTCCATCTTAATTCTTTAAGAAAAGGAAATTAGATAAATCTTCCATATATAATAATTATTTATATATATAATATAGTTTTCTTTGTTCCACATGGCAGACATCTTAGTCTGCCATGTGTGTCCTATATAGTAATGTTAGAGCCCTATATAGTAACGTTCATCACACATACCCCTAAGGAATTCCTATTAATTCTAGGGATGCTAGATTTACATTTGAGAATTGATTGGACATGCAGCTTACTTTCTTTGTTTTATGTTTTATAAGAGCATCTAGGTATACACACTAGGCATAAAAGACCCAAAGAAGATATCATATTAATGGCTGGCCATTCACATGATATAATAATATTGTTATTACTTTTATATCATTAATGTGTCACATATTACCATGGTGGGCATTATTAAATTTCATTATGAAATGATAACAATTTCAGTTTTAGTGTAACTAACATAGACATTATAAAGACTTAAGTGCAATAGCAATTCTCATATTATGCTTGTCTTTATTCCAGGGTTAATGGGCTGCTGTGTTATTTGTTGACCTGATGACTGGTGTATAAATGTATGATGCATGTTTCTATATAAACCCGGTGTTGCTAAAGGAAATGTATAAGCAACAATATAAATAATATATTATTATTTGATTGCATTTTGTAATGTTGGGAGTACCAGGCTTCTGTTGTAAAACATTACATAGGTACTACCAATCTTTAGTCAATTTTTTCATGATGATCAACCTCATATTTTAAGCAGTTATGTACAGTAAAAGTGAAAAATATGTGCAGATATTTAATAATTAACCATATGTTTGTGGACTGAACTTCCAAACCTTTAATTATTACTGTATTTATTCCTATTGAGTCACTGAAAGATAAGTGTAACGAAATCCAAAATGTTAATTTTGTATAAATTCTCACATTTGTACATAAAGTTCACTCTTGACATTCACATATTTGCATTTTTGTCACATATGCCACATAAATAAGTAATACTAAACAAGGTTTTTGAATTATTTACAAGTATGGACATTTATTATTTAGCACATTGGTATTGTTATAGTATTGCAGGTATTGTTATAGTACCTGGCGTTAGAATAAATCATAAAGGTATTTGTGTTCAAAGACAACTCCAGACTTCTGGATTGATTTTATCACTGTAAACCAGTGTATTAAATAGATAATTTAAAAACTTCAATTCAAGTTACATCTATATATAATAGAGTTATATATATTATGTAAGCTCAATGACTTTAAGTAGGTACTCTGTACCAGTAGTTAAGTGGTGCATTATAGTTCTGATTGTACTCCTTGATACAAATCTCCTTAGAGTTATACCTTAATAATACGAGTATTTCCTGAAATCCGCAATATCTTGAAATACACCTAATCCGGATGTTAGGATATTCATATATACCTAGCCCAAAAGATATCAAATCAAACAGCTTTATATAGCTGGTAACTGATTAACTTTTATTATACATAATTTGTATATATGTGAGTAAGAGGTACTACAATATAACCCATGTAATATTGTTTACTTTGAGCCATGTATAGGTACCTGTTATTTGCTTATAAAACAGCTGAAATTGAGTAGGAACTATAGAGTATCCATAACAAATCAATGAACTCTGCTCGATTGTGTTGAGGTATTAACACAGAATGCTACTATCAAAGCTAGGACTTCAGACGCTGGATCCAATATATGGGATACTTATAGTATTCTTTCTTCATGTGACTAAAAATATTGGACAGATATGTGTCAGTATCAATAAGCCGGAGTCTTGTTTGCTTAATCATTGTCCTCCTGAGGTGGTTCTTTTGAGAGAACATGCCTTCTGTTCTATATCAGGTTAACATGAAACAGTTGTCATGTATATACACCAGTGTGTATGTGATAATGTGAAGAGCACATCTATTACCATTTGAGATCGAGCATTGGATTAACTAGTATACAAAAATAATTTTGTCATCAATGTTGTAAGATTTTTATCTTGACGCCATATATTAAATTTTAATATCATATAACACAATTGATTTGTGTGGAACAACCAATCTCAACCAATTTAAAATTGGCAACGGGGTGCTGCATAAAACATTTATGTCACGAATGTCTATTTTAGACATTGTTTTCTGATAAGATAGCTAGTCTTCTATCATTTGTAATGCAGCTAAGTGAGTTTCAATGTCTTCAGTATGATTCCGTTACATGAGCTCATGAGCATCATGCTGTGCAGTGAATCCTGATAAGATTCTTATATGCACGGGGTTATATTTGTTTTGGGTTAGCGCACCAGCAATGTGATGATTCCTATTTTCTGTTCTCCACCATGTATTACATATATTTTTATCGTGTGTATTGTGGTGGAGCATAAATGACCTATTATGACCTAGTTAAAGTGTTATTCTGAGAAGAGCATCAAAATGTACCAGGTTGATTTCCTCAGTTCTCATTGGAATATGTCATTCATCCAGTTGCTTCACACATACCTCCCAATTTTAGAGAACTCTGATGATATTATTGTATTCACTCGTTGTCCCAGTATGTTGACATAATATTTTCCATTTCTGTTAGGACACTGTTTTGTCATATAGTTACAAATATGTTTTGCTATTTGCAATAACTCCATGAATGATTCCTGAAATTATAGCTGGTTCTGAAAATTATTTGACAGAGTTGGTATAACAGGGTTGGCATAACCTTGTGTTGTAGCAGCTCTAGCTTGGTGCTTATAAATCATTCATGCTTTATACTGTGTATCGTTAGTGCAATAGCTAGTGATGGAAGCATTCAAGCCATTTGCCATATATAAATGTTAGCGCAGGTATCTCGTACTCAATGGCGAATGAGTGAAACGTTTAGTGTCAACAAAAAATCACTTGGAGTATCTCGTACTCGACGGTTCTGATGCTTTGTATATTCGACCACTTGCCACATAGGAATGTTAGCGCGAGTATCTCGTACTCAATGGCGAATGAGTGAAACGTTTAGTGTCAACAAAGTAACACTTGGAGTATCTCGTACTCGACGGTTCTGATGCTTTGTATATTCGACCACTTGCCACATAGAAATGTTAGCGCGAGTATCTCGTACTCAATGGCGAATGAGTGAACCGTTTAGTGTCAACAAAGTAAAACTAGGAGTATCTCGTACTCGACGGTTGTGACTCTTTGAATACTCGAACATTTGTCACATATAAATGTTAGGGCCAGCATCTCGTGCTTAATGGTGAACATGGGAACCATTTAGTGTCGACAAAGCGACGCCACGAGTATCTCGTACTCGGGTGGGTGGTACTCGTGGCTCGGGTGCATTTTATATTTGGACCATTAATTGCTAAATTATATGCATAAAAATGCAAGCATCTTACGGTTAATGGCGAATATGAGCACCGTTTGGTGTCTGTAACGTGCAAGAGCGAGATTGGCGTGCGTCAATAGTTTTGAAGTTGTAGATACGAGAAAGTTTTCCAAACAATATAGTTTCTTTCTAAGCATATGTTAGTTATTTAGGCATTTTTATAGTTGTGCACACATAACTGTAAAAAATGAATACATTATTTTCTTACATACCTGGTAAGTGATTTGTACATAACCTATGAACCGGTGATCCAATCCGAGGAATTGCTTCGTAAATTCTTGCTACTGCGATCCACAACTACGCGGACGTGATTCTTCATTCCTAGTTTCCATTTTTTCACTAGTTTTGCTTCACTATACATGTTTAACAAAACTTTGAAAAAATAATATCACGATGCCTTGGAAGCGCGAAAAAGAAGTGAGGTAGCTGTCAATATAGTGTCACTGTCATACGCAGTGTCAGTGGTCTTAAACTTTTTTGTTTTTAAAGGCTAAACAATCGCGATGCCGACGAGTGGGAAGAAGGATACTACATTGTAATTCTCAATTATATTTCAGATCACCATGAAATAAAATTTCCTTATGAGCTTAGCTTACAGCTTAGCTGATGGAAGCTGCTCCACTTTCTGGGTAAGTACAGCGGAAACAATGTATCAGGCGGCATTTCCATAGACCACGAACACAATACCTACATTTCGTTTTACAACTTGCATCGGCAGTCATATCGTGAGTGGATTTCCGACATTGTGCTGAAAAGTGCATCTCTATAAAGATAATGCTTGAAGCCGTTTCAACGACTTCGCGATTTAGGACTCGGAAAGTTCGTAATAACTTAGTTCTGTCTTATGATAGTAGTTACGCGCTGCTGTGTTCAGAAGGCTGTGCTAAGGGAAATATTAAACTTTGGCAAAGCTAGGGGCCAAGCAGGAAGAAATTACCGCTACACCCATCTGTTTCGGTGGCAAAGTGTGGATGTCACCTGTTTGAAGGGTGTGGTAATGGGAATATTTAAAACTGGTAGAGCCAGTGGATCAATCAGGGACAAATTACCGCCATGCCCATATTACGTGCAGCAGAAAGTTCTGCGTTTTGAAAAGGTGTGGATGGCGCCTGAATTACTTATGAGGCGACCATCCTAAAGCTCAGGAGTTACAACTATTTGATTCGTGAGTGGATTTCCAGAACATTGTGCTGAAAGTGCATTGCTATAAAGATAATGCTTGAAGCCATTTCAATGACTTCCCGATTTATAGGACTCGGAAACTTCCTGAGCGATTTTCGTAGTATCTACAACTCACTTCGTTTTATCGTATATAGCAGTTAAACATTGTTCTTTTCTGGTTTTCGGCCCCAGGCAGAGGTCCTAGAACCCTTTGAGATTCGACTCTGGAGGCACCACCGCCATACCTATTTCTGCCTTATAACAGCAATGGTAAGCTCATTTCCGTACAGTGTGTTGAAGTTTATAAGATGTACTAAGGAAGACATACAAAGGAGAATGCCCATTCTTGGTACTGATTTTTCTCATGCGTCAAAATGAAAGTAATATTAAAATTATTTTTTGATATTTTTACATAATTTGTCGATCAGAATAGTTTCTTTGAACAGGGGATTCCATTTAAGATAAAATAAGACGAAATGTTGATTGTTGTTCTTAAAAATTAAAATGGCGGAATTTTATACTCGGAATTCAATAAGATCTATTAGTGTTTTGACTAATGATTTTTCTCATGCATCAAAATGAAAGTAATATTAAAATTATTATTTGATTTTTTTATATAGTTTGCCGATCAGAATAATTTCTTTGAACAAGGGGGTTCCATTTAAGATAAAATAAGACGAAATGTTGATTGTTGTTCTTAAAAATTAAAATGGCGGTATTTTATACTCGGAATTCATTATTTTAGGTTTTTAGGATTATTTTATGTTTTTTTACCTATTACCTTTAAAAGTAAATGGAATATGTTAATCGAACTACATTATAGGTACCTACTATTAGTTAAAACCGACCATCAATCTATAGTCGGATATTTTCGATTTTGAGGTTATGTAACATTTCGGTAAATAACTTCAGAAGCCGGGTGCTGATCTAAAAAATAATTATTGGTGGTAGTATTTGGTTAATTATACATCGTCCACAACAAGTTTCAATTTGATGCAACTCTGGACGGCGGTCCATACTTTCATGGGCATTGTCCTTTAATGGCAGTATTCCTACTTCCAATTGTAGCTGGTTTTTTTTTTTGTTTACGAGGGGGAAACCTTCAAAAGGTACCCAGTGCCGTGGGAGCGACACAGGGTTATGTGGGATTTTACCGCACTAAAACCCCCCCGGTGGCCGTCCTCTTCGTTGCCAAGAGGAGTCCGGGATCTCCTACGGAACGCAACCGGCGTCCTGGCAGGGGATACCGTAGCCCTATTCTAGTCCCGGGACTACAGGGACAAATTGTAGCTGATCTAAGGTAGAATTATATAAAGAGTTGATTTATAGATGACCATAGGCCTAGAGGCCACACCATCAGATGGACCACATTTTATGCGCTACCTCTATATTCATCATCATCGACCCAATACTGTCTCACTGCTGGGCACGGCTCTCCTCTCAGAATGAGAAGGATAAGCCATAGTCCACCGCGCTGGCCAAGTGCGTATTGGTAAACTTCACATACCTTTGAGATTTTTTTTCATAAATCTCTCAGGTATGCAGGTTTCCTCACGATGTTTTTCCTTCACCGTTTAAGCAAGTGATAATTAATTAGAAATTAATATGCACATAAATTTGAAAATTAGCGGTGCCTGCGATTTGAACCTCGGACCCCTCGATCAAGAGGCCGCGTTTCTTAACCCCTAGGCTATCACGGCTTTTATTGTTAAATGTAATATACCTGAATCTGTGATTGTGATGGCTTACCAGGTAATCCGGAGCTAATCCATTTACTGTATTAGAGTTGATTGTCATTCCAACAACGGATATTGTCCTATTATTCATTAATGACATTCATAAACATATTATTATAATGACATTGTGTCTGTTTCTTGATTCGATGTAATGTGACTTGCCCTTTATTAACATTGAACGATTTTTTGACGAAGACAATGTCTAGTAGGTAGAAATACTGAAATGTTCAGCTTTCAGTCCCATGTGCGTTGCTAGTCCTAAGGACTAGCAACGCACTTTGGAACGCTTCGTATACAGAAGTCTCCTCCTATCACACCCTTTAAAGCAGAACACAGCAGCGTGTACCACTACTGTTATTAGGGAGAAATAGATGCGGCGGTGGTGCATTCAGAGTCGAATTACTTCTACCACAGTCTACTACCTTCAAAACTTCACCAATACCAAAAATGCTTACATTAAAAGTTTTTTAACTAATCTGCCTCTATCTAAGTCTACTTTGATTACTGACGTAGACGTAGTTCATTTAGTGTGCAATTCCACCGCGTATTCCCAACTTGTTACAACTTACTACTCCAGTTGGGATGAGCGAAAACTATTCAAGTACATTCTTATTCGTGCATATAGACGTAAACCTTGCTAAAGTTTCGCCAAGTTGCAAATGAAAGTTAACGAAGGTCTTTATTGTGTTTGCGCGGAATTCGTATACTCGGAACGGAGTGTTGAGTACAAAGATTTGTACTTAACTGTTTGCGACGAAATTAGCTTCAGTCATTCCGAATTAATCATATAACATTTTAAAGTACCTATGTTGAATACTTGTAATAGAACCTTTGTAATAGGTAAAAAGTTGTTTTTAATAACATATTATAAGTAATAATTAATCTATTCTTTTAAAATAAAAATGTACAGTGTCTTTTATCAAATAAATACTTTTATTATATAAAATGAGTTTTTAATTGATAATATTTAAGAAAAGTTGACATTTTGTAACATAATAAGATTTGATACGTTTATTTTTTAAACTAATCTGCCTGAGTAATCAAAGTCCGTTCATTTATTGTGCAATTCCGCCGCGTATTCCCAACTTGTTACGACTTAGTTCAGTTGGGATGAGCGAAAACTATTCAAGTACATTCTTATTCGTGCATATAGACGGAAACTTCGCTAAAGTTTCGCCAAGTTGCAAATGAAAGTTAACGAAGGTCTTTATTGTGTTTTCGCGGAATTCGTATACTCGGAATAGAGTTAAGTACAAAGATTTGTACTTTGCACAGTTATATACAAAGATTTGTACTTTGCACAGTTAAGTACAAAGATTTCTACTTTGCACAGTTAAATACAAAGATTTCTACTTTGCACAGTTGAGTACAAAGATTTGTACTTAACTGTGCGCGAGAAAATTAGCTTCAGTCATTCCGAAGTTATCCTATTACAATTTAAAGTACTTTTAATAGAATTATTGTAATAGGTATAAAGTTATTTTTAATAACATATAATAAGTAATAATAAACCTATTCTTTTTCAATTAAAATTTAAAGTGTCTTTTATAAAAAAAAATACGACAAGGAGCTTAGCCTTTGAGCCTAAAAAGAGTTTTTAATTAGAAATACTTATGTAAGAAATGTTGAAATGTTATGACATGAAAAGATTTGATACGTTTATTTTTTAAACTAATCTGCCTGAGTAATCAAAGTCCGTTCATTTATTGTGCAATTCCACCGCGTATTCCCAACTTGTTACAACTTAGTTCAGTTGGGATGAGCGAAAACTATTCAAGTACATTCTTATTCGTGCATATAGACGTAAACCTTGCTAAAGTTTCGCCAAGTTGCAAATTAAAGTTAACGAAGGTCTTTATTGTGTTTGCGCGGAATTCGTATACTCGGAATAGAGTGTTAAGTACAAAGATTTGTACTTTGCACAGTTAAATACAAAGATTTGTACTTAACTGTTCGCGAGGATATAAACTTTAGTAATTCGCGAACTTATCGGTTTACGGAATTTTATGTATATTAAATGCTTTCAAAATAAATATTGTAATAGATATATAAAGTAATTTTTTAATTAACCTATTCATTTAAAATTAAAATTTGCAGTGTCTTTTACAAAAAAATGCGCTAAGGAGCTTCCCGTTTGAGTATTAAATTATTTTAATAAAAGTTATTGAAGAAACATTGACATTTTGTAACATTAAAAGATTTGATACGTTTAGTTTTTAAACTAATCTGCCTGAGTAATCAAAGTCCGTTCATTTATTGTGCAATTCCGCTGCGTATTCCCAACTTGTTTCAACTTGTTCAGTTGGGATGAGCAAAAACTATTCAAGTACATTCTTATTCGTGCATATAGACGTAAGCCTTGCTAAAGTTTCGCCAATTTGCAAATGAAAGTTAACGAAGGTCTTTATTGTGTTTGCGCGGAATTCGTATACTCGGAATAGAGTGTTAAGTACAAAGATTTGTACTTTGCACAGTTGAGTACAAAGATTTGTACTTAACTGTTCGCGAGAAATTACCTTTACACATTACTAAATTATCCGATTATGTACTTTTTAATAACATTAAATACTTTGTTAAGTTAAAACTACTTCGCAACAATCCGTTAGAAATATGTATTATGGTATATATTTTAAACCATGCAGTATGTAGCACCCTCCCTATCATAAAGGATGCGTTCAGATACAAAAAAGTAGAAATACACCACCATACATACCACCATAATAGCATAGATCTTGTAGGTTGAATACAGAGTATACAGGTCTACTTAAACTATAAGTTTAAAGTGAGTTCTGTAGGAACAATCTGAATTATATTATAAAGAGTATCACATACACAAGGACACATAGAAAACCGCACTTACCTATTTCTAGTATTCCTATTCACTATAGCACACAATATAATAAAAATATTTACCCAAACTCCTAAATTACCTACCTAAAACGAGTAGGCACTCGTAACGCTGATGTATGAAGCTCAGTAAGGGTAAACGACATGGAAGTACACGGCGTAACGACACACCAGTATTCCACTGGATACTAAATATATTATCTAAATAATCAATTGTGGCCAACAGATATAGTTTTAATATCGGCTATTCGGTTTTGGTGATTGCGTCATTGCTGCATCACGTTTTCAGAATAAATTTAAAAATTCCTTTCAACTCTGACATCCCTACACTACGATTTTTATATCGTAGTTATCATGAACACACAAAGACGAATAGACAAACACCCAGACCCCTACAAATATCGTCATTCAGATATTTGTTTGGCCGGGGATCGAACCAGGAACCGGTTTGGTGACCGCTCCGCTACGCTGGTCACCGTTAATACTGCATCGCGTTTTTCACGTTTAATTGTTACAACAAGCATCCAAAAGGAACTGCGACAGACTAAAATTTCTAGGGGTGTAACGTTTTATCGCTGCAAAAACAACTGTTCAAAAACGAGGTAAATTGCTAAATCGTCGATCGCCCATGTTAAAAGTAGTATGTCTGCTCGGGCGTTTATAGCTAAAAACGGAAGGGGAAAACATGAGTGAAAAATTACACATATTACGAATCCACATCTTGAGGGAGGCTATATATTTAGTTTATCTTAATAGGAATACTTCTTACTAAATGCGGAACGTGATAACGTAGGCTATGCGTACCTTTTTTACGAACTAAATAAAATTACAGAAATTACGAAAATAGTATTTAATAGCGCAAACACAATAAGAAGACATACTTTAAGTGAGTTCACCGCGATGGCCAAATGAGAATTAGTAGACTTCATTCATGTTTGAAAACTTTTTTAGTATATAGGTGTTTCCACGAAGTCTTCCTTTAACGTTATAATTTCTCATATATACATCATTTTAAAAGATGTGGCGTTCAGTCAAGCCCAGGATTCGTATCTTAAAATTAGAATATATTAAGTGTTACGAGTATAGTCCGCGTAAAACTGCTAGTCCGCTCTGAATATAGAAACGAATCATAAACCATAAACGCTTTCTACACTCACAGCCCCCCACACTGGGATTCCCTGTGTCGTGCGTGCCATGGACACACATAGATAAATGCACAAACACCCAGACCCAGAAACAGAAATCTAAATTCATCATATAGATTTCTGTCTGGCCGGGAATCGAACCCTTTGCGCGTCAGACCGGTATGGTGACCGCTCCACCACGGGGGACGTCGCCATAGCAGATTGTATGACTACACCTGCTCGCAACAACTTCAAAGCGGACTAGCTGTTTCGCGAGAACTATACTAAACGTTACGTAAATTAAAATTTGTTATGTGTTACTGTTTTCTTTAACTGTGACGGGTATCGATGGAGCAAGAACCGATGCGTGAAGGTTTTGTCTTATCTGCAATTTCCAGTTCACTTCGTAAATCGAATTTGCTCACTGACTGTTGATTTATTAAATGCCCTATCCCATTCATTTTATTGCACAGTATCGAAAGCTCTGGCGTTTGTAAAGTGAGTAGATAAAATACGTTGCATTTGAAGTAAGATTGTAGCTACGTTTTATTGATTGAGACCAAGATGGAATTTAAATTATACTAGAACGAGCTTTTGCCCACGGCTTCGCTCGCGTTACGAAGTACTATTTTCTTCCCCTATTTTATCCCCTTGGGGGTAGAATTGATCAAAATCCTTTCTTAGCGGATGCCTACGTCATAACATCTACCTGCATGCCAAATTTCAGTCCGATCCATCCAGTGGTTTGGGCTGTTCGTTGATAGATCACTACGTCAGTCAGTCACCTTTGAGTTATATATATTTAGTATATATACACTAAATGTATGTGTTATCAGTAACACATATTTTATGACGACGATAACAATATTCTAAAATCTTATAAAAAAAACTATAACAATAAATAGTTATAATTATATTTATTGCATAAGTTTAATTGTAAAGCTATAGAAAAAAATCATCCTCAGTACAACAAACGTAGATTTTTATAAATTCTTGAAGGTTTACGTGGAATAACATTTTACTTTAAATAGAAAGCTTTTGTTTTTGCGTGAGCACAATCATTTTGAAATCGACAGTCACTGATAATATACTTGAGCCCAGAAATTTGCATGAATTTTGACTGAATAAAATTACGCTTACATCATGTACACTTACTGAACATAATATGTAGTGGACAGGTCTTTAAAAATATTCATTAAATATAAACGAACTAACCTAACCTAACCTAAATTACCTGATAATATAATAGACTACAAAAATATCTGCGAAAAATATGATAGAGTAGCCTCATATTCATATTCATTCGATTTTTATGCACCAAACGAACTTATCTTTTTTTTTTATAATATAAGAGTAGCAAACGAGCATGCAGTCCACCTGATGGTAAGTGGCTACTGCCGCCCATGGACATCTGTAATCAATCCCAGATAGGATTAGATATTCCTAACTGAGGTCGGCCACAGATGCGCCGCTACCCCTGAGGACTAAGCTGGAACGCCTCGGAAAAGTCTGTCTCCCTTACCACACCCTTCAAACCGGAACACAGCAGCGCCTAACACTGCTGTTATTAGGTAGAAATAGGTGTGGCGGTGGTGCCGCCGGAGTCGAACCATAAAGGGTTCTACCACCTTTAATAAAGGGTTCTACCACCTTTAATAAAGGGTTCTACCACCTTTATCTATCTTTTTATCCACTTCAGAGTGCAAATTTCAGCTAGTGTATTTTACCCGAGCGAAGAAACGATCAGGTTATGCAAATGTACGTAAACTCATTTATATGCGTATAACTGATATTCGAACTTCGACTTTGTCCTTCCAAGATCAATATTAACTTACTTATTTTTCCATTCAATATTTAAATTGTATTATATTGGCATCCTAAAGTTTCTTTATTGAAAGGTTTTGTTGATAAAATATACGAACGGACAGGTTGATGTTGTCTTGTCTAAATATCGACAACAGCGCCACCTATTGAGTCCAAAAGTATTATTGAATCTTTCAAGCTACAACTAACCATATACACTTACAAAATATTATTGATTTAAGTATATATCTTATTTTTTGTTTGAAGTCGGTTAAAATTTTTTAACAGAGAAACAGATGGCGCCACGCGTTTCTGAATCACGCTATAGACGTTTTCTCAATATGTTGTATATACACAAGTTTGAATCTGAGCTTGTTGGAGCACGGGCATGATCACCTAGTCTGGTGGAAGTGGAAGTGGAAGTGCGAAACTATTTTGCTTAACATTGAGTATATAGATAACGTAGCCCCAAACTTTCGATACACGGTTTTGTTTATATTAAACTAGATTTTAACGTTGAATCTCTCGAGAGTCAGTGTTTGACTGCTAAAATTTATCAAAGCAAGGACAGACTTAATGTAAATTATTAATTCTGTTTACATCCGCTCAAAGACCTTGTTTGAGTTTACGGTGTGTTTTGTAAACGCTAAACGCTTAGTAACAATTAACATACAGTGTATTCATGCCGTCGATCTCCAATTACAAAATTTACAAACGTAAGTAAAACATACGAACTTACGCACATAATTAAAAACAATCTATCTATTGAAGTTTGTTTTTATAGATAAAATAACTTGGGGGTGGGCGATGTATGCTGTAACAGGGTAACACCTAGCACGGCAGACAATGCCTTCTGAAATATTTTGTTAAACACTAAGCTAATTTATTATGTATCATATTAACTTTGTAACATTCTTGGTCAAATAAAGAATTATTATTATTATTATTGTTTTATCTACCAAAGGTCGACATTAGTTGACCATTATTCATACTAGAAATTACTTCATATTTACTAGAAATTGTCAAATTTCTATCATTAAAGTAACTAAAAATTGGATCGATTGGGTATTGATAACGAGCATTCGTTTGTTGTGAATTGTGAAATGTAAATGAAAGCATTTTTCAATATATATTTTTTTATATTTTTAAGTAATAAAATATATATGTAACTCGCTAGAAATAAGCTTAAATTATGATTGTTCATCCTTTACCGCGCATAGTGATTAGTGTTCTCAGCTGTGTACTGTTTATACCCAAGTTTGCCCGCTCTATACTATTTATATACTCTGAGGCTAAAATTTGAAGGATCCGTATACCTAATGCCACATCCGCATCATCTTGTATGTTACAAGTCTCCGAAAACATTGATCAAAGCTCATCAATGCGCCCTTTTGTAGAACTCCATTCCTTTTGAAATGTCACATCGTCTTCATTACATTTGCATTTTTATAGGCTTATGGGGTGTCGTTATTTCAAAGCGCGCAAAAGCCTCAAAATGATGCGTGGCCTTTTCATTTATTTTGAGTTGAAAATTATGCGTGTCGTTTGATAAAACAAAGCTGTCTAGAAAGCTGATTAAACATGGTAAGTAAATATCACCCGTTTGGAGGGAGCGTGAACAGCGCTTAATACATGCTTATTATAAGCTTGAATACGCCTAAAACCCTAGACTTATGTTTCACTGTTAATTTCAACAAAAGGAAGCGCATATTAAATCTTATCTATTAGCTCTTGTTGACATATGCTTGTAGGATTAATGTTTCTGCTTGAAAAATAATCTTTTGCTCAATATGCGCATTTTATAGTGATTTTCTTAAACCCAGATGGCAAGGAATCACTACCATCCATTCTCTGTAGCTAGCTCCATGTGCAATAGGGATTCCAGATACATTTCCATCGCAGATACATTTCCATTCCTGAGTGCTCATATAAGACATCGCCTCATTATGTACATTAACGAATGCAGGAAAGTGATAGGATATTTTAACGATAAATAAACAATAAATAAATGAACGCTTTTTACACCACAACCCCACACTAGGATTCCCTATGTCGCGGGTACCATGGACACACACAACATCATTTAGATCATTTAGATATCTGTTTAGCCGGGGAAAAAACCCGGGACCCTCTGTGTCAGACCGGTATGGTGACCGCTCCGCCACGCGGGTCTTCAATGTAGTATGATTATCAAAAATAGAAACTGATGACACCCCGAGAAGTTTAACTATTATTCTAACTAAATCCTATATTAGGTCGGTCTACATTGCATTGAGCTGTAAGTGCTGGTATTGCAATAATAAAATTTGTACATTCAGACATTTCCTTTTACTTAGTCCGTTCATCTTTTGGTTATTATTCTATCTATTATTCTAACTATATCCTATTTTAGGTCGGTCATTGCATTGAGCTTAACGTAAGTGCTGGTATTGCAATAATTAAATTTGTACATTCAGACATTTCCTTTTACTTAGTCCGTTCATCTTTGGGTCAAGGTTTTATAGATAGAATTCCAGATAAGTGGAGTACGGTCTGCCGTTCACTAAACTTATTAATATTCTAAGTGAGTATCTTCAGCTTACTCCAAAATATATAAATAAACAAAATTGAAGTAGTATCTATGATTCTAAAGGATTGGCGATTAATATAAATACTTGAGACTTTTGAATGACACTAAATATATTGTATCTGTAGGTAATATTGGAAGCTGCTTAAATTATAATAGTACCTCCCAGCAAAGACCTTATATAGTGTGGCTACTTTTTACACATAATATATCTAGAAATATACCCTCTAGAGGTTTTTGCGTGAAGAAATGTACCCAGGACAGACTACGGCTCCGAGTAATACAGCGTTAAAAATGAATTACGTATGAAAACAATATTATTAAAGGGATTATCTTTGTATTTTTCTTTTATAAATATCCGTTCTAAAAATTTTGCCAATCGTGTTAATTGAATTTTTGTTTGACGTCCTGTTATGAATGATGCTCAAGTCTCACCGCAAGCGAATAAAAGGCAAACAATAAGCTATTATTTTCATTAAATATAAAACAATATGATAAACGTAAAATAAGTACTTATAATAAGTTGTTTTACTTAAATATCGTCTTCTTCTTAATCTAACAATTTCCAAGATTTTCTTATGTATTTGATGTTTATCTTAAGTTAGTTGTAGTGTGTTAAGTGCTTTGTAATTACGAGTAACTTCAATCGAACAGACCTCTTAACTAAAACCGACGTACTAATTCAATGAACCAAATCGTATGCATAAGTTTTTTTTTTATAATATAGGAGTAACAGACGAGCATGCAGTCCACCTGATGGTAAGTGGCTACTGCCGCCCATGGACATCTGTGATCAACCCCAGATAAGATTAGATATTCCTACCTGAGGTCGGCCACAGATGCGCCGCTACCCCCGAGGACTAAGCTGGAACGCCTCGAAAAAGTCTGTCTCCCTTACCACACCCTTCAAAACGGAACACAGCAGCGTATAACACTGCTGTTACTAGGCAGAAATAGGTGTGGCGGTGGTGTCGCCGGAGTCGAACTACAAAGGGTTCTACCACCTTATATTCTTATATACGCGAAAATACTCCAGACTGTAATTATAAGGCACAAATAGAGTACCAGTAGCAAAGTGAAACCACACAGCTTTACCAACTTTAGATGCGGTTAGAGTGGTTTGCCTTTTTATTCGCCTGTTCTAGAAAGAATTATAGTTTGCGGATGTATATTTATCTGTATTTAATTCAGAGAGGATTTATTTGTAACCGCCAACAGCTTTGTAGCCTAATCAGCTTAACGATTTTGAAAGAGGAGGGAACATTAGATTTAGAATTTCATCAAAGTATGTCACAAATTTCATATTTTCAGATCTATTTTTTATTGCGCCATAACGTAATGTTTTTCAAGCTTATCTGTTTTTCCCCGCCTGCTGCACATTACATTTAATATTGCATCTATATAAAATCTTAATCCCATTTTCATATTATACATACTTGTTTTTCCTTTTCATGGAAATATGTTTATGCAGACGTTTTTATTTTGTCATATATTTTTATATTTTAGTAGATTTTTTAATTTATTCTACGATCTTCACGCTACTCGTTATCCGTAAGGACGGTGACAAGTCCTCAATAAATAACGCTCTCGTACCGAAATCGTTTTCGCGCTCTCATCTGCAGAACTGCTTAATATTCAGCCTTCGGATCCGGGTGTTGTAGTGCACATGCGAATTAAAAATTAATTTTAAATTGGAACTCGAATCCCGGGTCTCGTTTCCGGATTTCCCAAGTTTTTGATTCTTTTGGGAAATCCGAACATTTGAATTTGCGATTGACTTATTTTTCGTCTCGTTGGGAATATAAGATGTATGATCTGGTTTTTTGATTAGGTCCTAGGAAAATGTGTCTTTAAAGTAAAAATAAATTAGTAAAATCTGCATATTTCACTAACACATAAATGATATTTATTAAAAGTGTATTTCTATAAATATTGAAATAACTTTATCTATTTAGTATATTCAAGTGTCTTAGTTGCGTCATGATTCGTGACGTCATTATTAAAAAAGTGCAACAAAATATATTGTACATACATTAATTTTATTAAGTAATAAAAAAATAAGTAAAATAAATTTATATTTAAAAAAAATAAAAACAAGCTTTTATTTTTACTAAAACGAAAATACAAAATTCATTCAGTATCTTATTATGCAAAACCTAAACCTTTTAAATAATGGTTGTAACAAAGTGAAACGAAATAATTAAAGTGGTATCAGAGGCACGACCAATTAAATAACTAAATGCTTGCTCGCCACTTCATTACCATAAAGTCAGGCTAACCGACTCTTAAGATACCTTTCCACGAAGAATGTGCGAGGTGGAAGCTATGCTAGTAATGCCCGTTAATAATCAATCTATCCATATTTTGTCTACAAAATATCTGAATTTGCCAATGTCTAGTAGGCAAATATTGTCAAATTTAAATTTTGTGGCAACATAAAGGATAGATTGATTATAGATAATGGGTGTTTATGTGGAGCTCCTTAGCTCCAATCGTTAGTCGAGCTAGGAGTTTTGACACTTAAAGTATACAGAAACTGACAAATTTCAGTTTTTGGGAGGTAAAACGATGAATAGATCAATAATAAATAACGGGCAGTAAAGTGTAGTAGATGAGCATGCAGTCCACCTAATGTTAAGGGATTACTGCCGCCCGTGGCCATCTGTAATCACCCGATAGGATAGGTTTAGATATTCCTACCTGACGTCAACCACATATGCGCCGGTACCCCTGAGGGATAAGCTGGAAAACCTCGAAAAAGTATGACTCCCTTACCACACCCTTCAAATCAGAACACAGCAGCACTTAACACTACGGTTTATAGGCAGAAATATGTAGGTGTGGCGTTGGTGCCGCCGGAGTTGAATCACAAAGGTCGACCACCTTCATTCATAGCTTTATTAAACCATCTCCGTTAGTTTACCTCTAACTAAGAAATGAAAATCAAACAATCCTATTAGCGATTGACACATCCATAGCTTAGCTACCGCGCAAATCTCTGATGGAAAGGCACCCTTATCGGCATATCTCGAGGGAATCTATAAAGGTCCATTTGCCTCCGGCTAGCTACTAATGAAATCAATTTAAGTGGTTCATGTAGCCAGTACGACAACCCGATAAAAATAAAATTTCCCTCGGGGAGGGAGAATCTATGTTTTTTATTCATCAGTTACGAGATAATACTTTACGTTTTTTTTTTTTTCAAAATAATATAAAATTATTTCATAGCTTAGAGAGCTATTTTAGTTCAATAGGTTGATAATATGTATGTGTATACATACACTTCTTATATGAAGTATAAAACTATTTATATAATGCTAATTATAAATCATAAGTGGTTGTTTACAATCTTAGACATCTAAAATAATTAACCCCAAATACGATTAGACTCCTACCTGTCGACTCGAGGTCGACTCTGATGCTTTACCCTTCAGGACTAACTTGGGACGCCGTACTTAGTATATCTCTGTTACCACACTCTTTAAATCAGAACCCAGTAGGTTAAGTACTTCTGCAATGCTTATATTAGGCAGTAATCATTTGATACTTAGAAATTGGTAGTATTTCTAAAGTCGAACCACGGAGGGTTCTACCGCCTTCATTTATTTTATATACAAAGATACATAGTAGCTAATCTTACCTTTGAGAAACTATACAATCTAAGTTTCTTGAAGAAAGATTTTCTATGTCCATGGGGATTTCTCGTGTTTTCCGTTTATTGAAAAACTATAGTGAATTATGTTCCTGTGCTTTCCTTGTTCTTATAGTTTTCAAAGTAGAATACATAGTATATTGACTGTTGTAAGAGCAGATTTTATGATTTGACGAATTACAGAACTATTCAAAATTTAAGATATGAGGTAGGTTACACTCGAGTGACACTCTGCGATAACTGACAGTCGGCGACGCTTTTCAGCGACCTCTGGCGGCTGCCAGCGACCGAGTCCATACTTGTAAAAAATATAAAAACACAACGTAAATAATACTTAAAAATATTATTTACTTATAAACTTTCGACACTCCTGCGCCACCACCACACCTATTGGCTGCTCAACAACAGCGAAGCGCTGCTATCAGGTGGACTGTTATTTTGATACGTCTTGCTACGTTTATATTATAAAAAATACAATATTCGTTTTATTTTATTTAATTCTTCATTCATTTTCCTATTTCGTTTTGTAGGAACATTAAGGACCATCGTGTGGAGTGGCGACTGCGTGACGAGGTTAGTGCTCCGTGTGGAGTGATGTGCTGCGGCGTGGCTTTAACAGGTTGTGTAACCCTCGTGTGTGAATCAAAAGTGCTTTATAGTAACTTTAATAATATATTTTTTAATATTATGCTATTATCTGTACTTAGTCATGTTTCTATTTTAAGAACTTTGTTATTTTTTGTTTTTTGTCTTTTGTCTATACCTATACCTTTTCACTTTTTCCAGTGTATGCTTCGACTGGAGAGAAAAATCCGCTACACCTATTTTTAGCGTGAAGTAGTGCTGTTTTTAGGCAGAAAGGTGTGGAGGCTGATTTATTCGTACTTATGTATTAAGCGACCATCTTAATCCTGAGGAGCGGCAAAATATTTGTGATGAGCTTTAGATGGACCTTCTGGACGGCAGTGAATACTTATCATCGGATGGACTACATGTAAGTTTGCTACGTCAATGTTATAAAACCAACTCTTATCCGCGTTTCATTAAACAGAAATTGTAAGGACCATCGTGTGAAGTGGCGACTGCGTGACGAGGTTAGTGCTCTGCGTGGAGTGATGTGCTGCGGCGTGGCTTTAACAGGTTGTGTAACCCTCGTGTGTGAATCAGTACCCTTAGTATGAGTTTTTACGTGTGTCAAAAATTAATGTTTTTATATTGTTGTATTTGCCCAGACATTTCCAATCAGTGCCCCCAGTGGACTGTATTAGAACTGATACAGTAATGGGAAATACATAAATAAATACAAAAACAGACATTTTAAAACGTAAAAACCCATACTAGGGGTACTGAAGTGCTATGCTTATAGTGTGTATTTGAATCCGTGTCTATAATTTAAAAGTGAAATACATAAATTAGGACTGAGAGTAATTTACCACTACCCCTTTACTACTTCCTATTGAGTTTTACGTTAAATCTATATAATACATACTTTTAAGCAATAATGTCTACTAATGTACCAATACAATTTTAAAATATCATAATTATCGTAAATTTCACTATTATAATCCATAATACATATTCCACAACTATTCCATCTGTAGTTTTTATTTAGAACTGATAGGTAACTAAGTAGAGGCTTTGATTAATTTTTTTTTGGAGTGCGTGGTATTTGCACAAAGGGACATACGTATTTTTTATAGATTTAAATAACATAATTTTTAATTCAAGAAATATTTTGTTATTATTGAAGAAAGAAAGAAAGAAAGATATATTTATTTGTAAAAAAGACTACAATATTATGTAAAATAAATAGAAGTAATCATAACTTTAAAATCGGAACATTCCTGCAGTAAAATTTAACAAAAGGGTCCACACTCAGCTTCACCGCGGCGATCTCCGGCCACTGAATTTCAGTGTGTACGACGACGATGTATTAGTATATATAATAAAGTGGCATTTTTAACGATTATTTGTCTAGATTATTTTAGTCACCGACAAATTGTATTTGATGGCAATATAAATTAATAAAACTAAAAAAATTACAAATATTTTATTATAAGACGGAAATAATATTTTATAAGGCGTTGGAATAATGCTATTCATTTGTAAATGTTTGGGTCACTGACCTCGTGCTCGACGTAAACTAGAATAAAATTTTATAGAATTTTATTGAAGTAGTAAATATTTGCGCCGCATTTATTTTTTATCCAAAGGCAATTGAGTCAGCATAATTCTCGCCTATTTTTAAAGTTCCATTAATGTAAGAACAGATTTTATCAACTGAATATTAAAAGAAACGTGGTGTAAAGTGAAATATAATGATGTGCAAATTGTTTAATCTTATATATAAAATTCTCGTGTCAATGTTAGTTACCGTACTCCTCCGAAAGGGCTTTACCAATTTTCACCAAATTTTATATGCTTAGTAGGTCTGAGAATCGGCTACTATCTATTTTTCATACCCCTAAGTGATCAAGGTTGTTCACCCTTAACATTTTTTTATTTATATGGCAACACAACGTTCGCCGGGTCAGCTAGTACATTTTTATAAGATTTCAATAGCAAACGAGTAGTTCACCTGATGGTAAATGACCACTACCGCTCAAGGACATCTGTAACCGACTCCATAAAGAACAGGGGTCCTACTTAAAGCCGATCACACAATACACATGTAGTGCTATTTCTGAGGATTAAGAGGGTACCTTATAATTAATGTAACTTCGCTGGTATCCACACTTAGTCGTAAGTGGTCGCTGCGGAAACAAATTTAAAGAAATTGCAATTGTTTCTAACGTTGTAGGCCTTCAGCAGTTGTGAAAAGAGATCCGTGACCAGCAATGGGGTATATCAAAGATTAGCAGCCCGGTGGTTTATGAAGAGCAGATAGCAATTTGATTTTTAATGCAAACTTACTATTCAAATTTAAAGAAATTGCAATTATTATGCAGTGTTGTAGGCCTTCATCAGTTGTAAAAAGAGATCCGTTACCAGAAGTGGAATATGAAAGAATTGCCACCAGGTGGTTTATGAATAGCAGATAGCAATTTGATTTTCAATGCAAACTTACTATTCAAATTATTCTTCTATCTTTGAGTGCAGGTCCCATTAAAATGTAGATAGGTATTATTTTAAAACCATTCCATTTGATTTATTTTCAACGAGTTATTCAATGATTTATTTTTATACGAATGTCTGTATGATATGGCCACGATTTGCGTTACGTTACGCTGTTATGAAGATTTATTGTGGTAATAACAAAAAATGTACAATCTTTATTTTTATTATTTACAATTAATTATTTACAACATTAACCTAATAAAAAAGGACTAAAATATTATATGAAACAGGCTTTAAAAAATACTAAATAAATATAATAAGCTTCTTCCAAATTGCTGTCCCTTGGAAGAGTCCCCAAAACGCTGGCGACATTACCTCGCTGAATAGCAAAGTTAATTCTTTGCCCGAGGTAAGCGCCAGCCCTTTGGTCGTGGGTGCACTCGATCAGACGCCTTGAAAGGTGTTTAAAAAAGATCGAGCGTCAGAACCCCACGGCCCCATCGTCGCAACACCAAACGGCAGAAATATATAGTTTCGACTGAGACTAGCATATTTCTGCAGTTTGCGTATTTCCGCGTCGGTAGCCACAAGACCAGCTGCTCTAGAAGAAAGTTGAAGGTGGGATGATGCCATTGTGTCGACACACGTAGCATCCCACACAAGACACCTGCCATTCTTCCAAGGTATTAAAGTCAAACCGACAGGCCTCTTACCATCGTCACGCACAACACCGCTCGGCTCTAATTGTGCCGGTACGTTGATGGTAGCAAGAGCCCTACGGATCACATCATTGAGGGCAGCATGGCGTGATTGGCGACCGGCGCTACGACGACACGAGAGGTCGTGGTGTCCCAAACGGTCTACCTGAACTCCACAAGGGCAACAATGTGGATGAATTAATTACAAAAAATGTAAATAATTCTGCTAGATTTCCAATTGACCCCTACTAATAAAATAATAATGCGCATTTGTATGCTTGACAGACAGCAGGCACACAGACACACATACAGACAGAACAGAGTAAGCCATCGGTCCCGCTTTGTAGTACATCCAGCACAGATTGGCTGCTCCTTCAGGCATACTGTATCATTGCCGGAAAGAGTTTCCTCTCTTTTTAACAATTTAGGCCATAGTCCACCGCGCTATCCAACTGGCAGACTTCATACAACTTTGAGATATTTTTATAAAGAAATCGCAAGTATAAATTTAGTTTTTCTCACAACGTTTTTCTTTACCATAAAAGCAGGTGATAATCAATTTCTAATACGCACTTAGCTTCCAAAAATCGAAATACTTGTTGGCTGGGGATTGAACCTCGGTCCCCCTAATAGGCCGAGTTTTAACCACTAAGCTATCACAGCTTATCTTCCCTTTTTAATTCTCATAAAAGTAATAATCTCAAAGGATTGTTATGCTAATGAGTTCTGATGGGGCTTCCTTTTGAGGGTTTAATGGCATTACTTTTTAAACTAAGTAGCTAACTTGCATGCAGCCTTTTACTTTTAATTAACCACTGGGCTTCGCGAATATCCCTTAAAATTGTAATAGGCAAGTGCGAGTCGAACTCGCACACTGAGGGTTCCGTACCAGGGTTACCAAATTTTCAGTTTTGCTTTTATTATTATTTTTTTATAATATAGGAGTAGCAGACGAGCATGCAGTCCACCTGATGGTAAGTTGCTATTGCCGCCCATGGACATATGTAATCAACCCCAGATAGCATTAGATATTCTTACCTGAGATCGGCCACAGATGCGCCGCTACCCCTGAGGACTAAGCTGGAACGCCTCGGAAAAGTCTGTTTCCCTTACCACACCCTTCAATACGGAACACAGCAGCGCCTAATACTGCTGTTATTAGGTAGATATAGGTGTGGCGGTGGTGCCGCCGGAGTCGAACCACAAAGGGTTCTACCACCTTCAATAATTGTTAGTATATGTTACAATAGTAGCTATAGAAATGTATTGTGAAATTTTGAATTATGACTATTACGGTTCCATAGACAGCGTAAAATGTCGAAAAATAGTGGTTTCTTGTATGCGACTCCCAATTAGTTTAAGCTCTTTTTTTAATTTTTAGTATGTTTTGTTATAGCGCCAACAATACACATGTTCTGTGAAAATTTCAAGTGTCTATCTACTACATAAAAAAATCCTCACTGCCTAATATGATTTAAAATTTAATAAAAAAATACGTTTGTAAAAAAACATTTTAACGACATCAGTATATCAAAATGTTATATTAAAATGAACGTCCAATCTGTAAAAGTCGGGAACATAACGTGGATTTTTCGTTGAATGGGAAACCCGTAAAATCGGTTAGCCGTTGTGTGAAAAGCCGCTATGTGGAAAGTCCACGAATACTTTGCGAACGTGATGGAATTACGACCCCACTTTTGAATGAACAAAGAGGATAGCTATAGAGCTATCGGCTAGTATGAACAAAGAGGATAGCTATAGAGCTATCGTCTTTGTTCATACTAGCCTATGCTCGCTGTAAACTTCTGGTCGTTATTTACGTTTGCGGGAAACGTGTACATCTTCGGTAATTTATTAAAATAATATATTTATTAAGCAGTCTGCTGTAATAATGAAAAATACCGCACTGACCATCCCGTTGTGATGGGTGAGTCATACCTAGAAAATAAATATTACTTATATATTTGAAAATAAGTATTAACTGAGCCTAACATCAGATAACGAAAGAAAATACTAATAAATAATCAATTATGTATAACATCAGCGCACGCAACTCCGTTCCATAATAAAATGTGTACGTTACATCGGCGCGTGCAACAATGTTCCACGCTAAAGTACTTACACTTTGTTCTGTTTTCCCAAAACCGCCAAAAGTAGTACAGCTTCAAAAATAACTGTAACTTACTTATATACATTTTCTGTTTAATCACTTATAACCACTGCCTTGCTTTCTAGTATGGTTTAAAATTTTATTAAAAATACGTTTGTAAAAAAACATTTTAACGACATCAGTATATCAAAATGTTATATTAAAATGAACGTCCAATCTGTAAAAGTCGGGAACATAACGTGGATTTTTCGTTGAATAGCAAACCCGTAAAATCGGTTAGCCGTTGTGTGAAAAGTCGCTATGTGGAAAGTCCACGAATACTTTGCGAACGTGATGGAATTACGACCCCACATTTGAATGAACAAAGAGGATGACTATAGGGTTGTAAACTTATTTTCTTTATATATGTGAGAAATGTGTGTTCAGTTATTTTATTAAAATAGTCAAAAACACGTATGACGCTGGTTTGATTTATTGGGAACTCGTGACCAGTAATACTTATAGTAACGAGGTTATTCCTTCATAAAAGATATTCATTTATTACTTGACTATGGCGAAGCAAATAAGACCTTTCACCTTTCACCTGTTTCACCTATTTCTACCTAATAACAGCAGTGTTAGGCGCTGCTGTGTTCCGGTTTGAAGGGTGTGGTAAGGGAGACAGACTTTTCCGAGGCGTTCCAGCTTGGTCCTCAGGGGTAGCGGCGCATCTGTTGCCGACTTCAGGTAGGAATATCTAATCCTGTCTGGGGTTGATTACAGATGTCCATGGGCGGCAGTAGCTACTTACCATCAGGTGGACTGCATGCTCGTCTGCTACTCTTATATTATAAAAAAAAAACAGCAAATAAGAGGGTTACGATTTCGATTGGTATTTATATGTATATTTTTTCACTTTTCTCCTAAACACTTATGATAAACATACTCTGGAAAATTTTCAAGTGTCTATCTATTACGGTTCTGGAGATAGAGCCCTGTGACAGACGGGCAGACGACAGACAGTACGAAACTCCAAGAATATTATAGATCTGTTCTAGAATTCTAGTGCCCAGCTGTCATTTTATTCATTACACGCACATAAGCAGTTAATAGCTACTATAAGTTGTACTGGTGATTGCGTGATACTATCTTATCTATGTATTAGGTATAGGCAATAGAAACTAATTTAGCCAATCTATCGAGGGAGCATTGTTGGACACTAATTAGTTTGCTGTTATATAAAGACTAAAGTAGCCTATAGCCGTATAATGAATATTGGCACGACTTGTCAGAACAGTGCCAATTAAGGTCTAGATTAAGGGCTGGGTAGATAGAAACATTGGCTTATCAATCTAATACACATATTAAGTGTATTCCAAAGGCAGCAGAAATCGAAGAACATGAAAGTAGTTCTATTAAAGGTGGTCGAACTCTTCATGGTTCAAATTCGAGGGGCATCACCGCCACACCTATTTATACCTAATAACAACAGTGTTAAGCTTCTGTGTTCTGGTTTGAAGGGTTTAATAAGGGGGAGTCACTTTTTCCTCAGGAGAAGCAAAGCAAGTTCGGCTGACATCTGACTTAAGGTAAACCTCTAATCCTATCTGAGATTGATTAAAGTCTACGGCAATTGCCACTTACAATCAAATGGACTGATTGCTAGTTATTGGTAACGTGTAAAACTACGTAGGGCTCGAATCGTATCTGAGATTGATTACAAATGTCCAATTGCGACAGTTGGCACTTACTTCCATTAATAGTTTGGGAAACCATTTTCTAATAATGAAGTCTTACTTATATTATGTGAAGTCATACCTTACATTTCAGTTAGAGTTGACTAGTCAAATACAATTTACGAGAAATAATAAGGAAATTTATCAAAAGCGCTATTTCCTCCCTATAATATCGCTTTGTTTGCAGAAAAGGGCGCTTTGCTTTAAGATTTCCTTTGTAATATTAATAGTGGTGTGTTTTCAAATGGTTTTCGGAATCAAATTAGTTTCCTTTGAACATGAATAGTATTTGCATTATTACCTTAAATAAACCTCTGAGGTTCACAGAATGCAAACTTGGGTGTTATACAATGTACGTAAAGCTCTGTTCCATTTGCATAAAATAATATTATTTATTGTATATCCATTATTATTATTATTAAACTAATTTTCTTTAAGTGAACAAATGGAAACATTTTTTTTCTTAAAAAAATGTTAATGTTATGTATATAGATTAGTAAAGATACTTCGCTGCCTTGAAATTGAATGAAGCCACAAACGGCTTATTAGTAAGTTGTTTTTTTTAATTCTTGATAAATAAAAATATTTTTAGAGAAAATTTACGAATAAATAACTAATACTGCGTAATTTACATAATAAATAAATAATTATTTCAAATATTTTAGGGACAGTTTAGCACGGAGACGTGGCAAAACTTTTTTACGCAACTATTTCAATTCTCAAAACTGGTTACATTTTCTTGTTAGTAGTGAGTAATCTTTACTGATCTATGGTTATGTACATGTATATAAAAATAATATATAAAAATACCTTTTTAGGAGTTCGCTAATAAACAGTATATTTTGAAATTCTGCCATTCGGAGTAGGAGTCATCAGGTCGATGTCTTGTATAAAAAGGTTGATTATTATGTAATATCAAATACTAATATTAATAAAATGTTCATATTACGTAAGGAAATTCTTCCTTACGTTATATGAACATTTTATTTCATACTTATACATTATAACTATTTCTTTTAATATAGGACTGGCAGATGAGCACGCAATGCAGTGATGATAAGTAACTACTGCTGCCTATGGATATCTATAATTAATCAGACAAGATTAGATTCCTACCTGAGATTGGCCACACATGCGCCGCTAACCCGTCAAATCAGAACACAGCAGCGCTTAATACTGCTTTAACAAATTATGGAACGAACCATTTGCGGTTCGATTCCGAAGGCACCAGCGCCACGCCTATTTCTTCCTAAAACTAGCGATCTTAAACACTAGTCTGTAGGTAAGTAGAATATGCTTAGGGAAACGTACTTATCCAAGGCGTTTCAACTTAGTCTTCAGGGGTAGAAACACATCTATGGCCGAACTCATATAGGACCACAATCTTATAAGAAGTTGATTACAGATTTTTTTTATAATATAGGAATAGCAGACGAGCATGCAGTCCACCTGATGGTAAGTGGCTTCTGCCACCCTTGGACATCTGTAATAGGAATATCTAATCCTGTCTGTAAACCCCAGATATGATTAGATATTCCTAACTGAAGTCGGCCACAGATGCGCCGCTATCCCTGAAGACTAAGCTGGAACGCCTTGAAAAAGTATGCCTCCCTTACCACACGCTTCAAAACGGAACACAGCAGCGCCCAACACTGCTGTTATTAGGCAAAAATAGGTGTGGCGGTGGTGCCACTGGAGTCGAACCACAAAGGGTTCAGTCACCTTCAAAGATGTTACCACCTTCACAGATGTTTACGTGCAGTGGTATGTACTTACAATAAGGCGGACTGCATGTTCATTTCCTACTTCTATATTACAAACAATATATACTTTATACCTATTTAAACATATATTTAACCTAACTAAAACAAGAATATGAAAATTTTCATGTCACTAACAAAGTCACGATTCAAAAGCAATTTTAATTAAAATCGAAGATTAAACTGTATCCTGATTGACGGTAATTAACAAGGTTGACGTTGCCTTAATTAAAAGATATAAAAACCACGTGGAAGGATTTAGAAACGCGTCTGCGACGTGATAAGAATTTATGAGAAATATGCTGAAATTCTTTTGTAGCATTCCAAACATAATTTTTCGAGGTATTCCAGCTTTGTCCTCAGGGTTAGCGGTGCTTCTGTGGCTGATCTCAGGTAGGAATCCAAAGAAGGTTAGAACCTTATCTGGGTAGATGGATTGATTATAGATGTCTATGGGCGGCAGTGTCTACTTACAATCAGGCGAACTGCATCCTCGTTTCCTTCTTCTTTCTATTTTGCAAAAGAATACATTTTTCTACCTATTTAAACAAATCGTTAATCTAACTAAAATGAGAGTATGAAAATTTTACACGATTCAAAAGCAATTTAATTAAAATCGAAGATTAAAGTGTATCCTGATTGACGGTGATTAACAAGTAAGATAACGTTGACGTTGCCTTGATTAAAAGATAGAAAAACCACGTGTAAAGATTTAAAGGGACTGCGACGTGATAGGAATTTATGAGAAAATGCTGAAATTCTTTCTTAGACGTGAGAAGTTGGCGTGCGAAGGAAGTGATGTGACTTGCGGCTTTAAGATGTTAACATGTTATAAATTCATTTCAATAATAATAATAATAATAAGCCCCTTAGAAATCTAACTCCACGTCCAGTCCGACCACCAGTGACTACGTGAGGGGCGGACTTTGGCAGCTTTTAGCTAAATACTCACCAAAGACTAACGGAGCCATAGTAAGACAGTTGAATGCGATGCGATTAAGAAGCGGATATAAACTACCCCAGGCGGGTAGCGGAGCGAATCGCGATGGAGAATACCGCCCCGAGCAATCAAGCTCGGGCTGTCCCACGTATTCTGGGGGGGACACCGTATCGCAAACTTCTGCCCAGTCTAACACTGTTGCAGATCACCACCACGACTCAGAGTCAGTGGCAAGTTTTCCATCCGTACCATCCACAAACCCATATTCCTATTCATCAACTTGTTCAACCACTACAGTTAATAGCATGCGAACGGAGGATGTTGTGCAAGAGGCTGATCCAGTCGAAAACCTTGCACCCACCACCGCCAGCTTACATACTCGTACGCGTAGAAAATGGAGTAAAGCAATGAACGAATTTATCCTACGCACGTACCTTCAGCTTACCTTAATGGAAACTGATACGTCTGGTTACTTACCTCCACTCCACACAAAGTTTATAGAAAAATTTCCAGAAATGCATATGATTAGCAGGCAAAGAGTAGGAGATCAGAGAAGAGCTATAGTAAACAAAAAACTACTGACACAGAATGACATAGACAAAATATATAGAGAAACTCGTGAGGAAATAAACAATACGCAAAGAAATGCACAAATATATAACACAAAACCCACACATTCTCACACAGATAAACCATTATCCCCCAATAATAATACAAACCAACGTATGAGATGGACCACAGAATATAATGTAACAATAATGCGTGCTTATTACAAAGTAACACTGTTAGAAACAAACATAACTGCTTACAGAGGACAACTTCACAAAGAATTCATTACAACATACCCACATCTACAATATATAACAGAGCAGAGAGTTGCTGATCAAAGAAGACTAATAATACAAAATAAATATTTAAGCAACGAAAAGTTGCAAAGTCTTAAAGACGAAGTAGCTAGTGAATTAGACCTACAAAAAAATAATAACACACAAATTCCTAGCAGTATATGTCCAGCTGTAGACTTTATTGAACTACAGGACATTAACTCTGAAACATCTAATAATATAAATAACATAAACGACTCACCAAATATAAGGACTTCACACTTAAATCAACAAAAAATTGCAGAGATAGAACAAAACTTTGATGCAGCCTACAACTATTTTAAAAATACTCATCCTACTCAAAGAACCTACATACCCAAACAAAAGACTTCAGTAAAACTAGCCACTATAGTTAACTACATTAATAAAACCATACTACCTAAACACGTTGATAACGACACTGAATTTATGAAACTGCAAACGGTATTGTATTGCGGAGCATGGGCAGCAGCTAAAAGTAATGGAAGCAAATTAGCTATACCACCAAAAATAGAAGTTGGTAAAATATATAAAATAAAAAAACCAAAATGGCAAATTAGATTAGAAAAGCGAGTAGAAAATCTAAGAGCAGAAATAGGCCAGTTAACACAATACATTAAAGGAAACAATAGTATTAAAATGGAGAAAAAAGTAAAATTTATAAAATTAAGACATAAAATACATGCAACTCATGAAAACCCCAATACACATCTTTCTGAATTCTTGGACACACTAAAACAAAAACTTACTACTATCAGCAATCGATTAAAAAGATATAAGACCTGTACATTGCGTAAGACACAAAATAACACATTCTCAACTAACGAAAAACAGTTTTATCGCGGACTAAGTACAAATAATTCACACAGCCTCCAAAACAACACTCAAATTAACATCTCACCACCACCTTCTGATGAACTCCGTACTTTCTGGGCAACTATTTGGGAAAATTCGGTTCAACACAATAAAATGGCTAATTGGATATTACACGAACAGAATACATACTCAGAATCCGAACCTATGATATTCGATTGCATACCATTTGAAGTGTTTGACAGTGTTATTAAAAAACTACATAATTGGAAGGCCCCAGGTTCAGATAATATTCACAATTTTTGGTATAAGAAATTCACTTTCATTCACCCTTTCATTTACAACTACATAAATAAATTCATAAAAATCCCACACGCTTTACCAGAATACATAACTGAAGGAATCACTTATATGTTACCAAAAGACCTAAATGATATTTCAAATCCTGCCAAGTACAGACCTATAACTTGCCTCCAGACAATTTACAAAATAATGACATCTTGTTTGACACAAATAATTTATAACTACGTAGACAATAACAACATATTAACCGAGCAGCAGAAAGGTTGCCGAAAGTATAGCCAAGGTTGTAAAGAACAACTCACAATAGATTCAGTAGTGCTCAAGCAAACTCAGAAGCGGAAGTCAGATTTATATTCTATGTATATAGATTATAAAAAAGCCTTTGATTCCGTACCCCATACCTGGTTACTTCAAGTTTTAGAAATTTATCACATTCACTCCCAAATAATATCCTTTCTACAAAACACAATGAAAAAATGGATCACAAAACTAAAACTAACTAATGGTACAAACACAGTTATCACTGAACCTATCAAAATACGGAGAGGTATATTCCAAGGCGACGCTTTAAGCCCCCTCTGGTTTTGTTTAGCGTTAAACCCCCTATCTAACATGTTAAACTCTTCAAATACTGGATACGACTTAAAATTCATAGAAAATAACCCTAACCGACTTGCAGATTTTTCCATTTATAAATTAAATCATCTTTTGTATATGGATGATATAAAACTTTATGGTTCCACTGAGGAGGAATTGCAAAAATTAGCTCAAATAACTGAGAACTTTTCGACGGATATTTGTATGGAGTTCGGGATCGATAAATGCAAAATTAATTCTATAAAAGCAGGTCAAACTTATCAACACCAATATCAGATGCAAACAGGAGAACTCGTAAAAACATTACATGAAAATGAAGTATATAAGTATCTAGGTTATAATCAAGCTCAGCAAATACTACACAAAGATATTAAAGACTCATTAACAATACAGTTTAGACGCAGATTAAATGTTATACTCCGAAGCCACCTATACTCTAAAAATACATTCAAAGCCATCAACACATACGCTATCCCCATTCTTACATATTCTTTTGGAGTAATTAACTGGAACAAGACGCAGCTAAAAACACTTCAAAGAATTATTAACACGACTATGACCCAACATAGAAAACATCACCCGCGGTCATGCGTTCAAAGGATTACTTTACCCAGGCAGGACGGTGGCAGGGGACTAATAGATATATTAAATCTACACAACAAACAAATAACTAACCTAAGAACTTATTTTCATAATAGAGCCCAAACTTCCGATTTACATAACGCAATAGTTGAAAATGATACAAACCTGACACCATTAAATTTATATGATAAAACATTACAAAGGAACGAAATACAGACTGACAGACAGACAAAGCTAAACGAATGGACCCGAAAGGCACTGCATGGACGACATCTCCACGATCTGAACCAGCCTAACGTCGACAAACTAGCGTCGAACGAATGGCTCAGGCGTGGAGAATTATTCCCAGAAACAGAAGGATTCATGATCGCTATTCAAGACCAAATAATAGAAACGAAGAACTACAAAAAACACATTATGAAAGTACCGAATGCATCTGATGATTCCTGCAGAAAATGCAAGGGGTCCCCAGAAACCATCCAGCATATAACCGGTGCCTGTAGAGCAATAGCCCAAACTGATTACAAACATCGACATGACCAGATAGCAGCTATCGTACATCAGTGCCTTGCCTTCAAGTACAAACTTATACCCGAAAAAATAACATACTACAAATACACTCCACAGACCGTACTCGACACGACAGACTATAAACTTTACTGGGACAGAACAATACTTACCGACAAAACTGTACACTATAACCGACCAGACATAACATTGCATGATAAGAAAAATAAAATAGTTTACTTGATAGACATAGCGATCCCTAACACACATAATCTTTCATCTACACACAGTGAAAAAATTACCAAATATACAGACTTAGCTATAGAATTAAAATCTCAGTGGAAAGCAGAAAAAGTTAAAACCGTACCTATAGTTATTTCAACTACCGGAGTCATACCAGATACATTACATTCTAGTCTCAAGCTTCTGAACATTCATCCTCAAACATATATCACCTTACAAAAAGCTAGCATTCTTAACACATGCAGAATAGTCAGAAAATTTTTGTCAATGGACCCTACTTCACCAGCTCTTATGCTTGGCTAAGGCCCGCATAAAAGTGTAGTATTTACCCCATTTTGGGAGAAAAATCAATGTAAAACAAATAATAATAATAATATTCTTTATTGTACCCAATATAGTAAACAAAAATAAAAACATACAATTTAGGACGATACAAAAGGCGGCCTTATCGCTAACACAGCGATTTCTTCCAGGCAACCTTAGGGTGAGGAGTTAAAGAGGGGATTTCAAATGTTTTATTTTTCATAAACTCTTAAACGCCGAAGGAAAACATCGTGATACAGGTTATATCATGATCATACCTGAGAAATCTAAAAACAATTTTTCAAATGTATGTGAATTCTACCAATTCGCACTTAGCCAGCGCGGTGGTCTAATCCTTCTCATTTCGAGAGGAAACCCGTTCTCGGCAGGTTGATGATGATGATAATGACTATCTCACTGCTGGGCATGTGTCTCCCAGTCTCCCAGAGTGAAAGGGCTCTAGGCCATAGTCCACTGCGCTGGCCAAGTGCGAATTGTTACATGTCAAACACTTTTGGCATTTTCTTAAGGAACTTTCAGGCGAATAGGTTTCCCCATAATATTATCGACAAGATACAGATAAATTGTCATACAAGAAATCACGCAGAAGATAATGGTTAAAGGGAAACGCAGCATGAATAAGAACGGCGTAGAAAGGGGGTAGCCACCTCGATGAATTCGGCGACAGGTCCAGTCGATTGCGGCATGACAAAGAATAATTCAGCGGCCTTTTTTCCTCAACAATTGGTATGTATGTATTTTTTTTGAAATCTTGACTTTTTTTTATGGACCGAAATTTCTGTGGAGTTTAATAACCATGGAATTGGTACACCGCACAGATTCTAATTAGTTAATAGTAGATCTCGAGTACAACAAAGTTGGCCTCCCCTAGCGTAGATTCCTTTATTCAAAGTATATAGGAATAAGCCGAAGAGACGACAAATTGTGGGTTCGAGGAACAAATCTTTTTTAATAATTATATCAAAGAAGGTAAAAAAGAATAAAATATTCTCAAGTTATTAACTTTTTTATGTACGAATTTTAATAGCTAAATGAAATTTTTCATATTGTGTCAATTGCAAACATATTAAAATTTAACAACAGTTTATTGTTTAGTATCAGTAGTTAGAAAGCTCTTTTTTATTACCGAATACATGTACGAGTATTATGAAAAAAAAACTATTTTGAAAAAACACGATGTAGTCCTGTAACGATTTTACGATTGACATAACTGTGCTTATATTAGATTGTATAAAAATCCGAAAAAACTTTCAGATTTTCCACTACTAGTAAATTTATTGAAAGATACTTAAAGAACACGAAATACAATATTCAAATTCCGAGTACGTAGAATGTGACGACACATGCATTTTATTCAAAACGCCGGCAAGCCTTTGCCGCCCGCCCTCAATATGTAAAGCATCTTTCTGACCTTATACGTTCTTTCAATAAAATACATTTTGCCTATGGTTGCATTGAGAAACTGCAAAACAATCTAATAGTTCCTGATAATGGAGGATTATACGGGTATAATATATAAAGGCTATGGGGTAATTTCGATACGTCTTAATAGAGGTCCTACAGGTTTAAAATATAATTATTTTCTTTATTTGTTTCTTTACTTTCTGTTCAACAAATTTGATTTATTTTCATATATTGCGTACATTTTCTATGCATACAGAATATAAAAAATAAAAATAAAAAGTTTTATTCAAATACTGAAAAAAAGCTTCATCATAAGAGTCCGAAAAATGCATAATTATCTTAATAAGTTCAATCAAAAAGGGCATAGTAACTTCATAAACATACTCACAGCTGCAGATTATCCTGAACAGGACACCGAACGTCAAGTACAGGGATACAGTACAATGACGCACTACCACACACAACACACCTGTCCGGATTGCCTGAACGTAGCGGGAAATGAAAATTCACGAGCGTGGAAAAGTGTGGGAACCGAACACACGTCCACACTGAGTCGCGGTCGGCGCGCTACTGGCCCGGGCGAGCTAGCTCTCCGCAGAGCGTGGCAGAGCTAAGCCTACCTAGGGTTGGAACTTTTAGCCTTTTTTGCTCGCATTACAACTTTTACACACCCTATATTATATACACTATATTGTACACAAACTTTTTTTAATGATAGGAATTACCTACTGTGACATAATGATAAATTAAAATAAATAAAATTAGGTGCAACATAAACATTTAAAGTAACTATACAATAATTATAAATAGCGTGGTCATGTTTTATTTAACTTAATTATTTCGTAACAGTTATTGCGTAAAAATCATATTGATTGTCATGTATCACTTGCTTTAAATATTTTAATAACGTCCAAATTCAAAAGTGTCATGGAGTATTATCATACAAATATCTTAAAAAAATTAAACCGATATGAGATTTTCCTTTTAGAAATTTTAAAACTTTTACGGTATCCACTATAATTATCTTCATCGAATAAGGATACTTTGATACATTTTGCAATAACCGGGGAACGAAAGACGACTGAACAAAAAGAGAGAATTGTTGAAGCCGTTGAAACACACGCTACATGATAAGCTGGCTCTGAATGTCTTCCCATTATTGGTAGCCTGAAGCATAATAGATGACAAGGTAAAATAGACAGCGAAAGAAAAAATGAGACATATAGTTAATACAAATACTGCGACAGTAATAAGAGGTAAATTGATGAAAATAAATACTTTTTACACGACTGTGTCAAAGAGAGGGTAATGGTTTCGAGCGTATAACATTTTTTATCATTAGAGATTTTAACAATATTATGAGGTGTCGTTGGATTCGTTTTAATTGTGTGAGTGACATAAGCTATATTTTTTTAATATGGTGCTTGCAAAAAGACATCAGCGGGGATCTATAATATTACTACAAGTAATTAATTTAAAAAATCAAAAACCCGACTGCACCAAAAAGGCTGAAGTAGAATTTCCAAAAGCAGTGAAATAGGCATTTAATTATTTTTATCCAGAAAGCCAAATACAAAGTTTTATAGTAGGTGTCTGCTTCAAAAACAAAAGATGTTCAAACAATATTATCCTATTTTATCCTCTTAGTGCTAATTTACGCTATATAATGAACCTATGTGTAAAATTCCAGCACGCTTAAGTTCAGCGGTTTCCCTTTGCGTTGATCTCTGGCACAGCAACTCACTCATTTAGTCAGACAGTCATCTCGATGTGTATATACGATTGTATATGTACTAGCTGACCCGGCAAACGTTGTGTTGCCATATAAATAAAAAAATGTTAAGGGTGAACAACCCTTATCACTTAGGGGTAAAAAAAATACATAGTGGCCGATTCTCAGATCTACTGAATATGTATATAAAATTTGGTGAAAATTGGTGAAGCCGTTTCGGATGAGTGCTGTAACTAACACGAGAATTTTATATATAAGATATATTATATAATGTATGTGTAAACTCCTCTTAAATTCCTTTATTTTGACACCCTACTCGATAGGTTTGGTTAACGTTTTTTTAAAACGTGTTACCTACTATTTCGCGAAAAAATCCACCATTTACGGTCTATAAAATATATAACTTCAGTAAATCAAATTTTTGGTCATTATTTTACCTCGTTAGAGGTAGAATTTCATTATTTTTATCCAACAAGCCTGATACAAAATTTCATAGTGTTTGCTTCAAAATTACGATTGTTCAAATGAACTTTTAACCCTTATTTTACCCTTTACGGGGTTGATTTTTCGGAGGGGGATAAATAAGTGCGTCCTTGTTCCTATCCAGAAAGCCAAATATAAAATTTTATAGTAGTTGCTTCAAAATTAAAGGATTTCAAAAAAACTGTTTTCCCCTATTTTACCATCTTTAGGGTAGATTTTCCAAAAGGCCTTTCTTAGTACTTATTCACGCTATATAGAGAACCTATGTGCAAAATTTCAGAACTGTAAGGTCCTTGGTTTAGGCTTTACGTTGATTTCTGAAAAATGAAAAAGTCATTTAGTTAGTCAGTCAGTCAGTCACCTTGCTGTTTTATATATAAACAAATGTGTTTTTATAATCTCCGTTTAATTTCCTTTCATTTGATACCCTGCTCGATAGGTTCGGTTAACTTTATTTTTTAAATGTGTTACTATTTCGCGCCAAAAATCCACCATTTTGACTTTTTTTTACTAACACCTATCTAAGGACACTCGGGTCATAGAGACAAATATAATGACACCTTAACTGTTGAAATTCATCAAACCGTTTGTTAGATCGGATCAAATAAAGAAAGACAAACATACAAGATACGCGCGAAAAACATAACCCTTCCTTGGCAGTCGGGTAAAAAGACTACTAAAATTACGTTTATCATTGCCCCCACCTTATATTTAACTTCTTTTTAAATATTTTTATTTTATTTTGCAGAACTTACATCTTTTTCTCATTTTATCAATATTTTCAGATTACTTATATTAATTTGTTTAGTTTCTCTTTATTGTGTCAGTTAACTTAACTACTTAATATATTACCTACTAGCTGACCCGGCAAACTTTGTACCGCCTCAAAATCTATTTATCAAATATATTTCATATAAAATATAGCCTATGTTACTCGTGGATAATGTAGCTTTCGAATGGTGAAAGAATTTTTAAAATCGGTCCAGTAGTTTTTGAGCCTATTCATTACAACCAAACAAACAAACAAAGTTTTCCTCTTTATAATATTAGCGTAAATAATTAAAATGATCCCATAAGTTAGTATTTCATAATTCTTATGGTTTATTATTAAAATCTATCAAAAATTGTCACGCCTAACATTATTACGCTGTAACAAAGTTTCATGACGTAAAGCCTCTTGAAATTATTGCTGTCACTTGTTTTATTTTATGGATGTTAATAAAAACTTTTCGCATAGAACTCTGCATGACCTGAGCCTTTCAAACACATTGGTTTTACTTTGTTTAGTGTTGTTTAAATTATGTTTTTTACCGACCTTTTTGAATGCTTCAATATTAAATGTTTAAAAATTTTACATTACTGAAAATAAATACAACTTTTCATCAGTCTCCATTGATACCCAAATTACTGTTAGTGGGTGCCAGTCGGCCCCCACACTTTTTATGTCATAATTAGCAATGCTATGACTACCTTAATTTTTTTTTAATTTAATTATTAATTTCCAATAAAGAAACCATTTACATCAACATCATCAATATGGTTTAAGTAACCATAGTGTGGTTTGATAAGCTTAAAACACGCAGGTTTAGGTTTTTCCTTACGGCATTTTTCTTCGTAGCCCTATGTAGACAAGTAAGACTTCACATGTGCTACTAATACTTAATAATATTAAATTGAAATCTGATGTTCTAAAAACTAAAGTGAGTTCTGGTTTAAAGGATGTGGTAAGGGTGACATACATTTCCGAGGCATTACAGCTTAGTCCTCAGGGGTAGCGGCGAATATGTGGACGACCTTAGGTACGAATATCTAATCATATCTGGGGTTGATTACAGATGTCCTTGGGCGGCAGTAGCCACTTACCATCAGATGGACTGCATGCTCGTCTGCTACTCCTATATTATAAAAATATATAAAAATACTTAGTGTTTTTCTTTTCCAGCAAAATGAATGATGTAAATAAAATAGAACACCATAAAATATATGTCGAGAAGTTAGGACACGATTTGCAATATTTGCCCGAGGGAGAACGAATTCTCGCCACTCGACAATATCGCCTGTAACGTTACTATCAAATACATTTTTCATATATTCATTTCCTATATTTTGTTACAACAATTCTTAGGTATCGTTTTATAATGAAAACGAATCCATATTAAATAAACGAAAAGTGTAACACTAAGCACATGTACCTAATGTTAATAATTAAAAGTCTAATAAATGCCATTTACTTATTAATAATACAAAAGAGGCACTGCCGTCCATAGATATGTAATCAAGCCCATATAGAATTAGAGCTCTACCTGAGGTACCACTGAAGATTAATCTGAAATTACTAATGTAACTGTCTCCTTTAGTTAGGGACACATTGATAGTCTTTAAATTAGGGGACAAGGGTAGTATTTAAACCAAAAGGCAGCACTTAAAACTGTTGTTATAGGTCAAGAATAGGTGTTGGCATCTCTGGAATTGAAGGACGAAAAGTTCGACCAGGCTCAACAGCAAAACGCTTCTAGCTTTGGTAATCTCTTAAAACGCTGAGACATAATCTATATTCACCAAATTGGCGACTACTTTTCAAAAGAAATTTATAAAGACATTTCAATTATCATAAATAGTTATATTTTTACAATTATAAGCTGAACATTTACGGAAAAGGCAAAACATAGTAACACTTTTGTATCTCTCCGTAACATAAACAAGCAAAGTTATTCCTAAAACAATATATTTATTCCTAAATAAACAATGTACTCGTACCTCCCGGAAAATCCCGTATACTTCAGTTACTAGCGAACAAGGAGATTATGAAAAAGATAATAAGATTATACTTGAATATATTATGTGAGTTCCATAATATAAACCGAGGTTTCATAATAACTCATGTAATCTTATATATAAAATTCTCGTGTCACAATGTTAGTTACCGTACTCCTCCGAAACGGCTTCACGGATTTTCACCAAATTTTATATGCATATTCAGTAGGTCTGAGAATCGGCTACTATCTATTTTTTATACCCCTAAGTGATAAGGTTTGTTCACCCTTAACATTTTTTTATTTATATGACAACACAACGTTTGCCGAGTCAGCTAGTTTTATTATAAGTATAACTTATTTTTGATTAAGCTTATGACACCTTTTGAAATATTAATGAGAGTTTTTTTTTACATTTTTAAAACAGTTACAAACGAGTCGTCACTCTTGAAAACTAAGGTGATCGTCTCATAATTATATAACTTAGTATCAGCTAGGTATAATCTGTTATTTAGACTTCTAATAAAAAGTATAATATGCAACAAAATAGTTTACAAAAGCGATAGAGTCCTTCATGATACGACTCCGAGGGGACCATCGCCGCACTTATTTTCGACTTTTTTTTTTATAATATAAGAGTAGCAGACGAGCATGCAGTCCACCTGATGGTAAGTGGCTACTGCCACCCATGGACATCTGTAATCAACCCCAGATAGGATTAGATATTCCTACCTGAGGTCGGCCACAGATGCGCCGCTACCCCTGAGGACTAAGCTGGAATGCCTCGGAAAAGTCTTTCTCCCTTACCACACCCTTCAAACCGGAACACAGCAGCACCTAACACTGCAGTTATTAGGTAGAAATAGGTGTGGCGGTGGTGCCGCCGGAGTCGAACCACAAAGGGTTCTACCACCTTCACAACTTTTCACAACAGAGTCAAACACTCCTGGTTTGAAGAGTGTGAGAAGAAAGAGATACTTATTACTTACACAAAGCTTTCCAGCTTAGTCCTCAACCATAGCACCTCATCTTTGGCCCACTGCATGTAGCCCTTTAGTTATATTTACGAGTAGAGTCGATTATCTACTGGTACCAATTTGTTTCAGCGATTTCGTACCATCAGTTACCTCTGCGATTTGCTATTCTTATTTTACAAAGAGATAATAATGACTATAAAATAACATAAGAGGTCAGAGAATACCCTTTAAAACTTAATATCCTATGACCTGGTCTTGCGCTAATGGCCCATTAAATGTTACTTTGAACTCACAAACTATTAACGATCAGAACTTTTAATCTACTGTAACGGTGTAGTGGAAATTTATAATTTATCCACCCTCGACGCTTTAGTTTACCTATAACTTTTGATCGCCCCTGAAACATGTTTATAATTTACTAAAACAAGATTGTGTTAACCGTTCTAGAATATAGCGTGTACCGATTTTAACATATTGCTTATGATTACAGAAAATTGCGTACAAAATCTACATCTAACAAGTTTAAGGGATAAATAGATTAGTAAGAACTATTTAAGAAATTAATTTGTTATTTTTGGTTGCTAATAATTTTTAAAACAATTGATTATGAACTTTCAATCAAATGAGTAGGAGTAATCGGATAAGAAAGACTTACCTGAATCAGCCAACGTTATTTTTAACACGCTTTTATTAGCTTGGGTTGTATGTTTGTATGTGTATGTATGTACGTAACAGTAACGGAATCTTTGAACCCGATTTCTATCCACTTTGAACTTTCAGTTTAATTCATAATTTTGAAAAATTATCAAAAACCGATGACAATACACGATTTTAATAATTTTGTACCATTGTCCTTATCAACATCCTCAGGATTAACGATTTTCGAGGTGAGATAAAGCGCCTGAGGGAGAGTTCAGGCAAAGTTACTAGATTGATTTTTAGTTTGGAAAAATAATAATGTTATTTCCCTATAACTCAAATGTACTGAAACATATCTATAATGCCATCTCGTAGAATGATTTTTAGGATTTCGTACTCAAAGGATAAAACGAAACCCTCCGCTGTCTGTTCGTGAGTCACAGGGCTTTATAGATAGACAATTGATTTTTTTTACAGACGATGCATAATGATGGTCGCTATAACAACAAATACTAAAAATTAATAAAATAAATATAGTTCAAAAAACTAAAACAACACGCTTTTATGATAAAATGTAGTGCTCCACTTATCAATTTTTGAAAAGCACCCCACACTTTTTCACATTTATACAATTTACTGTTCCTTAATTGATTCCTAGATTCAATTTTTTTTTCTACTTTTTAGGTGATTTTATCATAAAAGCGTGTTTTTTAGTTTTTTGAACTATATTTATTCTATTTCTGAAGACTTGGTAAAAATGCCTCGTGTCTGTCCTTAAAATCAAAACACAGCAACGCTTACTTAACCCTAGTATTAAAAGGAAATAAGTGTGATCATGGTTCCTCCTCTGTTTAGTTCTGAGTGGTCTAACCTAACCCCCCTTTTTGAATAATAACCCAGGAATTGTTTTAAAGTTTCAATAGAGAAAACTACAAATGTCTTAACAATCTCGCATCCTCTTGACTTTGTTGCAGCAATATCTAAACTACAGTAACTTTATATTCTTACGCTTTGTTATATGTCTCTTCGTGTCTCATTTTAAACGAAGCATGAACTTACCGAACGAGCGTTGAGATGTCAACACGAGTATTTGTAGGCAAGGAAACGAAGATAGGGCAGAATATGGCCTCGTTTAAACAGCTGGGATTTATCTCATATTCTATAGTATAAAGAACTATATCTCATATTCTGCGGTGATTAATAATTAGTAATAGTAGAAGCATGCGAGCGGTCAACGGGTAGAGTGCTTTTTAATGCGATTTTTTTATAATATCGGAGTAGCAGACGAACATACAGTCTACCAGATGCTAAGTGGCTACTGCCCCCAAAAAAATCTGTAGTCAATCCCAAGTAAGATTAGATTCCTATTTTCGATCGACCACAGATGCGGCGCTACGCCTGAAGCCCAAGCTGGAATGCTTCCTAAAATTATGTCTCTCTTACCACACAAAATCTTTTAAAAGTCAGAACCTTAAATAATACACGTGTAGAAGAAACATTTCATTTGACCATAACAAACTACCGGAGCGAAGAGCTCTCACGCCTCCCGAGGGCTTCCCCATGCACCCAATTAACTTGGTCCTGTCGTTTTTTGTGACCGTAGGTCCACACAGTATTGTCCCTGTAGTTCCGGGACTAGAATAGGGCTACGGTGTCCCCTGCCTGTCGTAGGAGGCGACTAAAAGGGGGCTTCCGGGGTTGCGGGCGGCAAGAGTGGGAGCTCGAACCGTCCAGCTAGCGACCCCGGGAAGGACGGCGGTATGTGTGGTCGCATACCGTCGTAAACACTACATGGTGTGGGAGGAGCGAAAGCTGCTCCTCCAGGGTAGAGCCCGATCGGGGCATCGCGCTTGGAGGGCTCCGGTTGTGTTCCGTCGGAGATCCCGGAGTTCTCCAACAAGCGTTGAGGACGGCCACCGGGGGGGTTTTAGTGCGGTAAAAATCCCACATAACCCGGCGTCGCTCCCACGTCGTCGGGTACCTTTTGAAGGTTTCCCCCTCGAGAAAAAAAAAAAAAAAAAAAAAAAAAGATGGTAAGTGTCTACTGCCGATGAACTTCTGTTTACTAGAAGATGAAAGTCCTGCCGAGGTCGGCCACGGTTGAGTTGCTAGCACTGAGGACTAAATTAAAACGCCTTGAATAAGTATGTCCTTTGCCATACTCTCCAAAGCAGAACATAGTAGCTCATTATATTATTAGTCACCTTCAGAAACTTTAGAAATTTTAAAGTTATAAATACATATACATTATACATATAACGTACGTTCAAGTTTTACGTACTTTAATAAGGAATTGAGGAAGGATTATTTAGGTATGTATGCGTTTAATAAGGACATAAGCAAGTAATACCATATGCATTACTCTAATTTATGAATATAACTCAACAACACCACAGAAACGATATTTCGCCGCTCACACCAGTAAAAATATTACACTTTTACTTACGAATAAGTGTTGTATTTGTGTTGTCTCTCGCTTGGTTCGTTAGCTACCTCTCCGCTGTTTCCTTTCAACCTGATCACTCAATTTCCGAGAGAGTACCGAAGCAAGAAAATCGTAACATAACATGAAGTATACGTAATATGTATACTGAGAGTGATTGTAAAGGAAATACTATGCGCTTTTAAAAAATATATGCATACATTACATATAAAGAAACGAAAAATAAGACATTGTACAACTTTATTTCAAACATTGTTATCCTATATTTTTCGCAAATTTTTGCCTTTGAATAACTTTTTTTATTGTTTAACCTAACGATCAAGCAGACGTGCTACCTGATGGAAAGTAGTCAACGCTGCCTATGGACATTTGCAACACAAGAGGAGTCGCCAATGCATCACCGGTTTTGAAGGAGAGCTCTTTTTGCACCTTTTTTGAAGAGCCCCACGTCATAGCGCTCCGGGAATACCTTAGGAGAAAGCTCATAGCTATTTGCAAGACTTGTCTTTTTCCATATATTCTGTTTTTCATTAGATTTACTCGTACTTACACAGTTAATCAGAGTAGTATAGAGTTACTTTATTTGCAACTATTAAATATGTGTTACATTATGGACCTTCTTTGTTTGCAAAATTACTTTTTGTTTTATTGATAACACACAATTTAAAGTTTAATTTTAAAAATTAATATGTAAACCTACAATACCGTTTTATCACACTTGTATTCACCACCAAACTCAAAACGAATTCATATCCCTGATTAAGCAGCTATTAACTTAATTAACCAATGCTATTTACTTAATGTGATGTGCATAAATGATGCGTTGACATGCATATCAGTGCTTCAACTGTGTCAACCATAGAACAGATATTTAGTAGAAGTGTCTCATTCAAACTAATATAACAATGAGCATATTATACCTTAGTCTGAGAACTCACGGAGCGTTTTTCTTCCGTCTACGCGGCGAACGTGGAATAGCTGTATTATTTCAAAACTCACGGCCGCAGTTTTGTGCGGTTACGGAGGAGCCCGGTAATCCAGCAGTACATGAGCGCAAATCGGAAGGCAAGAGATCGATATAATTTAACCATCGCTAGAAAGGAAAAAGCAAAAACGGACGCAAGTCGGACGGAAAGTGAACATTATTAGTTGAGGTTCCATCATTATAACGGAAACGGTAGATAACCGCGGGTGCCGCAGAAATGTTTATATATATATATTTCTTATGTGTGTGTGTATGTCACTGAACTCCTCCTAAACGTCTGGACTGATTTTGATGAAATTTGTTGTCTCACGAGGGTTTGGGAGTTGGTAAGACCAATTTTCGACAGGTGGCACCACTGTCATTCCAATGCAGGTACAAGTTTTCTGTTTTATGTATGTCATATTCTTTCTTTAAAATGCGGGCGAAGCCGCGGGCACCACTAGTAAATAATATAAATATACCTACGTTTTCATATTACTATGCGTGTTCCATGCCCGCGCGTTGCTTCGAAAGAAACGCTTCATGTGTTCTAAGCCTTAAGATATACCGTGCGGAAACATATGACTTCCAAGGATGCTAAAACATAGCTAAAACCTTAGGAGAATTACTATATTCATTTTTCAATCAGTAAGAACAGAAAATAATGTATACCGTATGATAACATGATTACGTCATTGTATAAGTAAGAAGGTAATTAAACAACGAAACAAAATAAACACGAGCCAAATGATCTTTAAATGTGAACTTTTTATTTAACCTATTAACTTTTTATTTACCTTACCATTTCTACTTGCTGACATTGGCCTCAACACGATGTAATATCAAATTTAAATAAAATGTCCCATATCACTTAGTACGTGATTGACACGAAATGGGCTCAATTTGTGTAATGCGTTTAAATTATCTCTTGGTTTCAATGCGTATACATACATTGATATGCGCCAATTTTAATGATAAATAGAATATATACGTTTTATGATTATAGCTACACGCCATAGTTAGTATAATGATGACATTAAAAAAAAGAGACTAATTATTATTAAAAAAAAAGAGACAAACCCACTGAGTTTCTTACCGGATCTTCTCAGTAGAGTTCGCGTTACGATCCGGTAGTAGTTTAGGAAGAATATTGTACCTGACAATATGTAAGTGCCGTCGTTGGCCTATAGAAATAAATATATTTCATTCCGTTCCGTTCCGTTCCGTTCCGTTCCGTTCCGTTCCGTTCCGTTCCGTTCCGTTCCGTTCCGTTCCGTTCCGTTCCGTTCCGTTCCGTTCCGTTCCGTTCCGTTCCGTTCCGTTCCGTTCCGTTCCGTTCCGTTCCGTTCCGTTCCGTTCCGTTCCGTTCCGTTCCGTTCCGTTCCGTTCCGTTCCGTTCCGTTCCGTTCCGTTCCGTTCCGTTCCGTTCCGTTCCGTTCCGTCCCGTCCCGTCCCGTCCCGTCCCGTCCCGTTCCGTTCCGCTCCGCTCCGCTCCGTTCCGTTCCGTTCCGTTCCGTTCCGTTGTGTTCAAAGCCTTCAGGAATAGCAAAGCGCTCATGTATGCCACACTCACACGGATCTCAAAGAGACTGCGCCACGAATTCATATTCTGCACTCACGCACGCGGACATGAGACCGCATGACAAGAACGAGACGCTTATATTTTATAACAGTTTATTGAAACTTTTTTTAAATATAAGCGCTTATTTCTTTCTGTCTCATAAAAAGTTATCAGTGAATGTACTTAACGTTCAGAATTACAAAAAACATTTAAACGCGAGCTTTTTAACGGTAGAGCGAAGCGTGCAAGCTTTAAGTGCTCTAGATTTTTATTTCGAAATTGCAACGAAGACCAATGGGCACTCAATCGACTGTAGAGCGCTTACAAACACATTGCGGTGAAACTGTTGCTAACGTTTACTCGCTTTTTTATCACTACTTGATGATTTCTTTGAACTTGCTCTCGCTTGGTAGTCGGAATAAGATAAACCGTTGTAGAAAATTTAAGAATTATTTTTAATAACATTAAAGCTTAGCAAATAAGTTCATCAATAGCTACCAAGCTAAATAATACAGATGACTTTACGAATTATTATTAAATGTAAAAACTTGGCCTTGTTTGTATTGTGGTTTTACGGGACGATATGTTTGCCCACTGATAAAGTATTTTAATAAATAAAATAAATAAATAATAAAAACTGGTCTGCTTCAAAATATAGCCTATATCTCTTCCATATTTTAGAAGAATCCAACGACACCTCGTAAGTTAAGATCCGTCAAGCCACCTGGGGGGTTACTACCATCTCTTAAAACTATATTATTTTAATCATACTTTTACTTTTGCTGGAAATTTAACTATTTAAGAAAACTATGACTATTTCAGTCGGTTTGATACAATGGATAAGTTAAAAATTAATAAGGGTTTAAGTTTGTTCAACTGTGTATGACGGAATATTTTACTGTTTTAAGGAGGAAATGAAACTTTCCTGATCTATGATGGCTTTTAAAAGATGGTGGTAGGCCCCTGGAATGGAGGGCGTGCCAAAGAATGAAACATTCATGCTCAAAAAACATTAGCAATTCACAGTCGGGTAAACATTGGTGGAAAACATTGAAAAAATTACTGTATTAACGGTTTTGTATTATCCTATTAACATACTATTATTATTTGTATAATGATAATAATTATTAAGACCATCGTAATATGTAACCCACGCTAAAATTAGTTTCTTTTACCGGTCAATTTATATTCACGTAAAAAGACAGACCCAAACATTTATAATATAAATATTGTATCGATTAAATAAATTTATAGCTCATTCTCAGAAAACGAAGTATCAAAATGTTATAAAATGTTTCAATGAAAAACTTATAATTGTTTTCAAACTTACGCTTCAGGCGTAGGACAATATCTGTAATGAACTTAAAATGGATTCCTGGTTAATTAGACGTTAAATTCCTTCATTATAACGGAAAGTTAGAAATAATGGCATCAAATATTAATATAGTAAGTTAGCACGTTATTTCGTTAATGAAAAATTTAAAAAAATATCGCTTTTTTACAGAATCTGTTAATTAAGTAGCGACTGCCATCTTAACAATCTTAAGTTCTTATTGAAGAGTATTCTGGTTCAAAAGATACTCTGGAGAAATTACTGTCACAGAAGGCATTTTAATTAAATCCCACAGTATTGCTACGGCTATAATCTAGCGAGTGCCTACATTGAACAATATATTCGAGTACCTTGTTTTATTTAGTTGTCTTAATAAACTTTAGTCAAGCTTTGATTCAACGGAAAAAACATATTCTTTGTTAGTGACACCATTACTTCACTTATTCTTCGGATGACGATTTATTGCTAGTCTCTTACCTATTCTTACTTCACTTATTCTTTGGATGACATTTTATTGGCACTCTTTCTATATTCTGTGTTCCCTCTCTGTATGTATGCCAGGATTGTTAATTTGATACTGAAACATACTGTCTAAATCATGTTTATTTGTTTAAAATATAAACCAGTCTACCGCTTCTTTCATGGCATTGATCTTACTTTAAATTGGTCTCGAAATAGATCTTTTGCCTGCAAACTAAAACCTAACTTATCGCCACATAAGGCTTCGATCTGTCGAAATTTTACGTCAGAAATATTCGCGAAGTTAGAACTATTGAATATCCCAATCGATTTTCTTACGACTCAATGCCTACCCTTTCAACTTCAAACTTTATGCAAAATTTCAACAAGTTTCCCCAATTAAGACCGCGTCATTTGAATAACGGTATATTTTGCTGTAGGTATATTTGGTTTTGATTATCTGTACCGAGGCATATTCATTTAAAAATATTTTATCTAATATCCTTTCTTCTTAAGCTCAATATCTTTAATTATTTGTAAAATAAAATATTTATTGTATGTAAAACATCAAATATAATAGAATATAAAAAAAAATAATTCGAATATAAACTAAATAAGGAAACAATAAAGTTATAAATTTAAAATCTAAAAACTTTTCCCAAAAATCAAAAATATTAATATTCACATCAAAAAGTTAACTAATATAATATAACTATTACTAAAGATATATTAATAATGAAATTACATGAAGATATACGAATTATGTATGTATATCTATATATTGTCTATGGATATACGAGTACTAAGTTTAGTCTAACTAATGTTAGTACATTACCGTCTACTCTGGTCGTAGAGTACTAATTTAGTAGACCCGTAAAATTTTATGTAGGGCTCAAAAGGTTTGATTTACATGCAAGACCAGTATCACCGCCGTACTTCGGACTCTTCGGAGCAACTGATGGCTTTCGTCAAGGATAACGCCGGATCTTCCATTATTAAATCTTGAGTTACAGATACAGTAGAATTCCTAGTAAAATAATTGTATATCTACATGATTTCGTCCGAGTTTTTTTTTCATATATTTATAACTTAAAGAGTTTATGTAAATTTTGAGACTTATATAAATTGTTATTGTTTTCAAATTATTTATACCTTTTAGGATACAGGAAATAGAGAGCTTGTTAAGAAGCTATAACAACTTTTAAATAATTATAAGTACATTTATTTTATGCAGCCATTAAAACTGACATATTATCAACGTATACATTACCAATCAATGTAACCCAATCTATATATACCTGAATTAAAATGTGTATCACGCTATAATATTATTTGAAAACTAGCTGACCCGGCAAACGTTGTGTTCGCAACCCATATAAAAAAAATAATTCTAACATATGCGGTATGAAAAATGATGAAATTACTGAAATGGCTATTAAAAATAGGGGATGGTGATAAAAGGGTAACAATTTAGGGTTGTATGTATTTTTAATGCTACATTATAGAAAAATAGAATCAAAAATTTTTGTTCAAAAATTAAAAAAATAATATTAAGGGTGAACAACCCTTATTACTTGCAGGTATGAAAAATATATAATAGCCGATTCTCAGACCTACTGAATATGCATATAAATTTGGTGAAAATCGGTAAAGCCGTTTCGGAGGAGTACGGTTATTAAAATTGTGACACGAGAATTTTATATATAATAAGACATAGCACGTACCTTATATAAAAACAAAATGCAAAACTTCTCTGTCATCAATATGTAAAAGCAATATCGCTAGCCCAAATACAAATAAACAAAAATATTAAGGTTTTAAGGTTAACACGAAACTTACATACAATTTTCTACGTTAGTAGTTGCCCTACTTCGTTAAATTGCTAGTATTATCCCTCTGGCCGACATAGATACAAGTTTGAAAGATTCTAAGAAACAACCATTTTCTGTATTGTTGTGTAAAGAACGGAAATAAAATTAAAAGTGGGAATACGGATCCCGACTAACTAGGGCGGTAGTCTGCGAAAGACACTGTTATGATCCTACTTGTGTAAAATACTTTTCAAGAAGTATTTCTTCGTTGTTCAGTGCGGTTTAGTTGAACTAAGTTGGTTTAAAAAATGTAGCCTTGGATTATTAATATACATATAGGCATTCCAAACTAGTACTCCGAAACTCTTTTGTGATGAATCGGAATGTTTATTTCATTACATTTATTAATATTTACAACTGCTTCCTGTACAATATCACAAGATATAAAATCTTTTTATCCTCAATAATATCCTTAAAATGCTAAAAAAAACGAATTTGCTACACGGAAAGATCCTAAAAAATAAATGGACTCATGGCGATCCTTCCACTTGCAAATTGTTTTTTATTACAATCATGCTAGATGTGGAATTACTCCTCTACACCACATATGGATGACTTCTTTGTTATTGTAAATGTCATAAATATGGACTACTTGGAACTTCTCCATACATACATTAACAACTCTGATATTACTAAAATTACAGGGGACAGTGACTAGTTTCCACCAACACCACCAATGATAATTACATTTGCGGTACATATGCAGATTTAGTTAGCCATAATGGCGCCCCCGAGACTCGCATCCGTCATTAGCATGACGCACTAACGCACCAATGTCGGTGTTATCCGCGTTATTGTGCATTATCCACACGCCTCTGAATCTTGTTACAGCTACCAGCATTGTCGTTAGGCCTCATTAAGACCTCCATTTTACTGTGTTCGTAAAAAAACCAATGCATATTTCTTAAATTCGATGCATTATAGCGCATTTATAACTATCAGGCCGTGCCTGTCAAAATATTGTTTAGAAAATATAATTTTGTCTCACACGATACGCTGAATATCTGTAGATATTCCTACCTGTAAGTAGTAATTATAATGCGTACAGTACATAACCAGAATTACTTTGCCATAATGGCGCCCCCGAGACTCGCATCCGTCATTAACATGACGCAGTAACGCGCCAATGTCGGTGTTATCCGCGTTATTGTGTTATCCGCACGCCACTGGATCTTGTTACAGCTACCAGCATTGTCTTTGTTAGGAACCTCATTAAGACCTCTATTTGACTGTCTTCGTTAAAACAAGGATGTCTCTTTCTTTATTTTAAAGCATTATGATGCATTTAGATCTACAAACATCGTAAGTATCAGATACAGTCAATGGTGCCTTAATTGTATCGAAATTTAACAAGCGCAGTACATATGTAGATACAGTTTGCCATAATGGCGCCCCCGAGACTCGCATCCGTCATTAACATGACGCAGTAACGCGCCAATGTCGGTGTTATCCGCGTTATTGTGTATTATCCGCACGCCACTGGATCTTGTTACAGCTACCAGCATTGTCTTTGTTAGGAGCCTCATTAAGACTTCTATTTGACTGTCTTCGTTATAACTAGGATACATCTTTCTTTACTGCTACGCATTATGGCGCGTTTATCTACACACATAATACGTGGCAACACAAAATCATATCATTCTTAACATTGTATATAAACGTATTTATATCCTCCTTAACTGCTCAGTCATGGGCCGTGCCGGTCAAAAAATTGTTTACAAAAATATGATTTTGTCTGATACGACACGGTTTATGTCTGTAGATATAAATGGCGCCTTAATTGTATCGAAATTATAACAAGCGCAGTACATATGTAGATACAGTTTGCCATAATGGAGCCCCCGAGACTCGCATCCGTCATTAACATGACGCAGTTACGCGCCAATGTCGGTGTTATCCGCGTTATTGTGTATTATCCGCACGCCACTGGATCTTGTTACAGCAACCAGCATTGTCTTTGTTAGGAGCCTCATTAAGACTTATATTTGACTGTCTCCGTTAGAACAAGGATGCGTTTTCCTTTATTTCGTTTTTAGTGCATTTATATCAACAGTCATTATAAGCGTCAGTCACTGTCTGTGGCAAGACAAAATCATATCGTTCTATACAATGTGTAGAAACGTATTGATATCATGTATTACGTAACACGACCACACAGACACGAGACGTGCCTTTCAAAATATTGTGTACAAAAACATAATTTTGTCTGATACGACACGGTTAATGCCTATTGATATAAATCAATAACAGCGCCAATGTCGGTGTTATCCGCGTTATTGTGTAGTATCCACATGCTAATGAATCTTGTTACAGCTACCAGCATTGTCTTTGAGCCTCACTAAGACCTCTTTTTTACTGTGTTCGTAAAAAAACAATGCATATTTCTTAAATTCGATGCATTATAGCGCATTTATAACTATCAGGCCGTGCCTGTCAAAATATTGTTTAGAAAATATAATTTTGTCTCACACGATACGCTGAATATCTGTAGATATTCCTACCTGTAAGTAGTAATTATAATGCGTACAGTACATAACCAGAATTACTTTGCCATAATGGCGCCCCCGAGACTCGCATCCGTCATTAACATGACGCAGTAACGCGCCAATGTCGGTGTTATCCGCGTTATTGTGTATTATCCGCACGCCACTGGATCTTGTTACAGCTACCAGCATTGTCTTTGTTAGGAGCCTCATTAAGACTTCTATTTGACTGTCTTCGTTATAACAAGGATGCAGCTTTCTTTATTCCAAGGCATTGTGGGTAGACATGTTGTTACTATTTATACCTTCTTTAATCATCTATAATCCTTAAATTCTCGCTGCTTGGCACGAGCTCTCTTCAAAATGAGACGCAATTTCATCATCATATTCAATATATCAAAGAGAGCTGATGGACTTCACACACTTTGGAAAACATTATCAAACTCTCACCCTGATAATATTCCTTGAAATATTTTTATTACTGTTAAAGTATGTTAAATTTAAGGTCAAAATGTATCATTATTTCTCTTTTTGATAATTGTTGAAACACGTATAGTAATTTAGTTACTTATACATACTGTCTGCAAATATTCATTATATAAACCATAGAACTTATAACAAATTGAATCTAATTCTCTTGTAAGATTATATTCAGGCTTTATGTAAAGGTTTACTGCGTTTAATATAAGATTCAATAAGGAGCGTAATTTAGGTCCCAATAATTTCTTAAGGGACCCAATATTCCTTCTATGGCGAGGAATTAGTTACTAATCCAATATAGGCGAAATTTCGAGACACTGGCTCTTAGAATAGTTAGTTACATAAGATACATATATAAATTAGATATGTAGCTCAAGTAGTCGATAGTACATTAAGTTTGTAAAGCGAAACTTTATGCTTAGGTATTTATGTATGTATGTATGCATGTGTACAAATAACCAATTTGTTTTTTTATGATACCAGGTAATACGATGACTGTTATTTATTTATATAGACAAGAATGTAAATTTTTCAACATTAAAGAAAACAAATCACGTCAATCAATGTTATAATCGAAAGCTATTAAGAAGGGTACCAGTATTTTAATATACTATTTTGATGTATATAGACGCAATAGATTGAAGTTGGGAAGCAAAAGTATTATTACTAATTGGTAGTATGTCGATCTGTCTTATATGTTAATCGTAAATCAATCCAAGATATTGTTAGTCTGAAGCGGGATAAATGTTTTTGTATGAAAATCCTCACAACATACGCTCCATAGCCACTCCACATATTTGATGTCCATAAATGGACAATAAATCAGTTTTTATTAAAAAACAATAACTTTGCCAAGTATTTTCCTAATCCCAAGTCCACTATAAGATACCTATTCCGTGAACCCAACACAATAATTTAATCAGTCGGTCGTTCTAATATTAACAATCGAAGCTCGGAACCAATAACCGCGCCTATAAAGGGCTTAAATCAAATTGGATCCCGTGTGTCGGGAACATTGTCGCAATCTAGATCGAAGCCATAATCCTGTGCGTTCACACCGAAGGCCATAAATATGGAGATTGGACCGAGGAGGTAATGGCGGGCGAGACGAGATCGCCCGGTAATCTATGTGCGCATGTATGGCCCCATTTACATGGCGAACCGACTGCAATTAGCTGAGTAGTTTGGGTCCAAGACTATTTTAATAAGTTTCCTTTACTTTGATACGTCTCCACACCGTTATAGTAACTTTGTCTTTCTATGAGTAGTGGTCTAAAGGAGAACTTTATCTGAGCTATTCACGATAATATATATTTTTTTAAAAAGCCTTAGAGTTCTTTTGTTAAAAACTACCTAGCCACGTGGAACTTAGGTAATAGAGGACGACAATTTACATTTTGTCGATAAAATATATAACAGTCGTCCTATATATCAATGGTCTTGCTTTTTTTATAGACTAAATTTGGCATTACAAATGTAAGATCAATTTCATTTTAAGTAACTTAGCAGATTAATTTCGTTAGTAATAATCGTCGCTTGGAACCAATAAGCGCGTTTATAAAGGGCTTATATCAAATTGGATCCCGTGTGTCGGGGACATTGTCGCAATCTAAATCGAAGCCATAATCCTGTGCGTTCACACCGAAGGCCATAAATATGGAGATTGGACCGAGGAGGTAATGGCGGGCGAGACGAGATCGCCCGGTAATCTATGTGCGGATGTATGGCCCCATTTACATGGCGAACCGACTGCAATTAGCTGAGTAGTTTGGGTCCAAGACTGTTTTAATAAGTTTCCTTTACTTTGATACGTCTCCACGCCGATGTAGTAGTAACTTGCCTTTATAGTACGAGTCTAAAGGAAAACATTAGCTTAAGCTTGTCACGGCCAGAGACCCTTATGTGATACCTGCAGTCCGTCTAGTATAGCTATAGGTAAGGCAGTGATAGCCTAGTGGTTAAGAAACTCGGCCTCTCGATCGAGGGGTCCGAGGTTCAAATCCTAGGCACGCGCCTCTGATTTTTCAAAGTTATGTGCGTATTATCACTTGCTAAACGGTGAAAGAAAACATCGTGAGGAAACCTGCATACCTGAGAGACTTATATTAAAAAAAATCTCAAAGGAAATCTACCAATACGCACTTGGCCAGCGCGGTGGACTATGGCCTAATCCTTCTCATTCTGAGAGGAGACCCGTGCCCAGCAGTGGGGCAATAATGGGTTGATGATGATAAACTCGTTGTCGTTAAGTCATACCCCTAGTCAAGTCTCTTCTCAGAGTGACAATAGTATATAGTCTTAATCCGATGATGATCCCTTCACCGTTAAAGCTATTGATAATTTATTTGTAATACGTAGGTAGGTACATAATTTCGAAAGTGTAGTACCTGGGATTTGAACCCTTGTTCAATGCCGAATTTATTTAGTTCGACTATCACTGCTAGAATTATCAACAAGTGCCTGGGAGTAGTAAATAATAATCATTATACTAATGATTTATGTACTTCAAACAGTTTGATATAAGTGTTAGAGTACCTAGTACTTATTTACTAAGAATTAGGTACTTCTAGCCATGAATACTTAACGTAAAATTGAACTTACTACAGAAGTCAAGAGCGCGAACCATTATTCAAATAGCGCGGCCCTAATTGGACTAAGTTTTATGATATTTGCATAAAGTTTGAAGGTGAGGTTTGGGTGATGAAAATTTGGAACAGTACCCTTACCATGAGTTTTTACGTTTCGACAAATATGACTGTTTGACCCATACTATTTCCAATCAGCGCCCCTAGTGGATTATATCAGAACTAGGAAATGGTATGGGCCAATACGTAAACAAATACCAGAACAGTAATATTTGTCGAAACGTAAAAACTCATGGTAAGGGTACAGAAGTGAATTTGTCATATTTTCAAAAATTTTACCATTATTTTGGACTCGTTGAATTTTTCCATAAAAGTAACTCTAGTGCATGTGGCGTTATACATATACAGTTTTTTGATAAATATAGTTCTTGTTATTTGAGTTTGTGAATTCTTTCACAGTTTTGCGAAAAAAATCAAGATGTATTCTAGCATAGGACTAATTTGTACGCCAATGTAACACACAATCTTTACCGTGGGACAAAGTTTCGCGCATCGATGTAACACAGAATTGTTTGTAGTGTAAATACTACTTTCATCTGTTGATCGTAAGTTTAATTAAAACATATTTTGTCAATGCGCCAAATGTGTATTACTTTTTACGTGTGTACACAACACACATACGCATGTTTGTCATAGAACAGATCCCTTTTAAATAGCTTAACATGTCTTCAATATTTTGTGGATTATCGGGACAACAGCCGCCTGGGGAGCAACATCATCTTCACACCCCTTCATTTCCATCCATGCTCACACGAGCATGTCGAAAACAATCGTGAATTAATAAAACGGCGCTGTTGGGTTCCAGCCATTTCATTTACTGCTATTTCCTATCTGACTGAATGGAAATTGTTTGAAACTGTTACTAAATATAAAGTTACACTTTTAGTAATGGTGAAAAGCTTTTTTGTATTCGAAATATTAGTAATTTTGCAAATATTTCGATGGTGGAACCCTTTTTGGTTCGACTCCGGCGGCACCACCGCCACTCCTATTTCTGCCTGTTAACAGTAGTGTTAAACACAGCTGTGTACTGGTTTGAAGAGTTTGTTCAGGGTTACTTTTCCGAGGCGTATCAGCTTAGTCCTCCTGGGTAGCGGCGCAGTTGTTTCATTCCAACCTCAAATAGGAATATCTAATTCTATCTGAGGTTGATTACAAATGTCCATGGGCGGTTGTAACCATTAACCATCAGGTAGACTGCATGCTTGTCTGCTACACATTTATTATAAATAATAATAATGATTAAGAGATGACAGTAATTTCATCATTAAATCATAATTAAGTCTTATTGAAGAGTATTTCGCTTCACTATTTGTGTAAGTCATAATTGATCTACAAAGTTAAACAAGGACGGTCAAAAGTTGGAAGGTTCAGGGTAAATTTCATGCGCACTTCCGGGCTTCGGAGAGCCAATTAAGTCGTCGATTCCGGTTATTATCATTGGATAGCAGTCGTTAGCTTGTTAAAGGCCATAGGGGCAGTCTGAAAACATCCGATAGTTGAGTGTCATGCAGTCATGTTTCGCATGTAGGTATCCTTCATCAAGTTAAGATTAAAACTACTTCGCAACAATCCGCTACAAATATGTATGATGGTATATATTTTAAACCATGCAGTATGTACAGCACGGCACGGCTGTACAGGCTAGACTTTACATTAGAATTAACTATCCTTCTTCAATCCGTTTGATGAGTAAATGAGTATGATGTAGTTTAGTTGTGAGAAATAGTCAACGTGCTTATCAGTGGTATGTGAAGAAGAGCTGTAAACAAACTTTATTTTATAGTATTTACACATTTTCAACTGAGTTACTGGCTATAATGATTTAATAAATATGGAAATTTTCAAATTATTAATTGTGGAATTGACGTTAATATACAATAAACTATTTCCACTTTGAGACATTCAATTTTAAATACGTTATAATGAATAGTGAATTTAAAAATTATTTGTGCTTTTGTATTGCTATCACGGTTCACAAGGCATACCGCACATAGCACTAATTTGCTACGAAATATCCGTAGGTGCGACGCTCTGTAACAAAAACGGTCGAATGTTTTATTCACGTGGAACCAATCAGCAGCATGTACCTATTCCACTGAAAGCTTTACAGCGTATAAAAGAGTCGGCTCCCACAGCGTTCAGCGCCACCGCAGCCGCGTGGCGGCATTCACTCATGTTTTATTGATGGGTCTATTAAGTTTTTGTTAAACTTTCGTGTATAAAATAATTACACACGAATTTTTATTAATGTAATATTTTTCGGGTGTATATGTTTGTCTCATTTTTTGTCTCATTTTTAAACACGCACTACAACCCTAACAGTTTGCCGGATTTTGACACATGAGGTGTCTTTAGAAGTTTCATAATCTACATAATTTTATGTTCCTGTTTATTATTTTTAATATTCGTTTCTTTTTTGTTTTTATTATATTTTTACTATCAATGTGAAGCGCTGAAATATGCTGCTTTGTAATCCAGTAAGGCACAAAGTTCAGTTAATAATAATGATAAGTAGGTACTTAATAAGCGCGGTGACAATAAATTGTACATTTATAGTAAACTAGCTGACCCGAAAAATGTTAAGGGTGAACAACCCTTATCATTTAGGGGGATGAAAAATAGATGTTGGCCGATTCTCATAGATACCGGATAAGCACAAAAAATTTCATCAAAATCGGTCAAGCCGTTTCGGAGGAGTATGGCAACGAAAACTGTGACACGAGAATTTTATATATTAGATTATCCACAGTAACATTATCTACGTCGTGGATGCCATAGAAACACACAAATATCTTAAGTTAGACCAGAATTCATCATGCATTTAGACATTTGCCAACCAGGGATAAATCTCTTTGTCTCTGAATTAAAATCTGGTTGCCTCTGTTATTGACTGATGATTGATTAAAATAGGTAGATCGAGATACATAACACTAATGGGAATAAGCACTTTTTTAAGAGTTCATTGTCACCCATAGACATTTATAAAGAACAATTTATATAGAGGACCGGATGGTTCGAAACTTTATATCATGAAATTACAAAAGTTTTGTATTGCTTTTAATTGATCCAACAACAGTGCCTGCAAAATTACGGTACCAAAAACTGAACACCAAAACCATAGATAAGTAAAGATACTTCGCCGCCTTGAAATTGAATGAAGCCACAAACGGCTTATTTTAGTAAGTTCTTTTTTTGAATCCTTGACAAATAAAAACATTTTTAGAGAAAATTTACGAATAAATAACTAATTTACGTAATAATTACGTAATTTACGTAATAAATAAATAATTATTTCAAATATTTTAGGGACATTTTAGCACGGAGACGAGACAAAACTTTACTACGCAACTATTACAATTCTCAAAACTGGGTACATTTTCTTGTTAGGAGTGAGTAATCTTTACTAATCTATGACCAAAACAAGCAAATATTGGAAAACTCTGGCTGGCAAATTTTTACTTTTGCACTCACCACCAGATGGCAGCACATAATCACGGTTCTTTCTGTTTTCATTATTACTTTTGTTACCCCCATTTTAACTAAGTACCTCACCGTAAATACAGGTAAGATGAAAATAAACTTCAGATTTTTAACGTAAAAAATTAAAAAGTTTTTATAGTTTAAAATAACTGTTAACACAACTCGGCACCTGAGGGATTAATCAACTTTGAGTTGGGTCTTAAAAGTCTTAAAACTAAAGTACTGGGACTTAATTTGAATAATTTTAGTAGTACCTAAGAGCTTTGCTAAAATGCAATAGAAATAAGGTTGAAAATTATGATAAACATTGTATTTAATATATATAATGTGCCTTTCATATATAATGTAGGTAATTTCATAAAATCATAGCTTCATTTGAAAATGAAGGAAATGTCTAAATGTGTATAATAAGATATAAGGGTGAATTTCATTTTCATTTTAGTTTGCTTTGAATAGATTCAAGCTAGAGCATTCAGATTATGTTCTAGGAATCTAAAAAGGAAGAACAAGTAAGGACTATTCTCTCAATAAGCTTATTATTAGGATCATTGCTAAATTCCACAATGAAAATGGAAATTTATAAAACTATAACCAATATAGCGATCGTTGGGGATTTTTTGAGTTTTATTTGTTTTCTTTGTTTTTTTTTCATATGATATCTTTCATATGATTTTTTTGATATTTACATCAACCAAAATAGATAAAGAAAGCTTATAAACGGTGAGTTTAGATCGAAAATAATAACCAATACGTAATATTATTTAGTGGTAGCGTGCATTTATCCCTGTAGCCTCGGGAATAGAATAGGGCTACGGTATCCCCTGCCTGTCGTAAGAGGCGACTAAAAGGGGGCTTCCGGGGTTGCGGGCGGCAAGAGTGGGAGCTCGAACCGTCCAGCAAGCAACCCCGGGAAGGACGACGGTATGTGTGGTCGCATACCGTCGTAAACACCAGATGGTGTGGGAGGAGCTAAAAGTGTCTCCCAGGGCAGAGCCCGATCGGGGCATCGCGCTTGGAAGACTCCGGTTGTGTTCCCTCGGAGATCCCGGAGTTCTCCACCAAGCGTTGAGGACGGCCACCGGGGGGATTTTAGTGCGGTAAAAATCCCACATAACCCGGCGTCGCTACCACGTCGTCGGGTACCTTTTGAAGGTTTCCCCCTCGTAAACAAAAAAAAAAGCGTGCGTTTAACCTATGAACCAGTGTTACATAATTTAGAGGTTTGTAGCCAAACCTAAAAAATATTAATACTTTTACATTTTAGATTTATTACAATGTATTACAAGATTTGTTGGCATCACCTGCGCATTATAAGTGACAGTAGCTGTAAATATTGTATTCATAATTCATTCCTAAACATTGGATAAAGTTGTCAGAGATGTCCTGAATATTAAACATACAAGTTACAACGTTGTCTTGAAATGTCTCACTGAAATGTGCAATATTAAAATGTATATTGTGTTGTATAAAATATACGCTGCATTGTGTGAACTGTGGGTCAATGATTTCATACTTTCGTACTCTACAGGATAATATTGTTTAAGATCTTTTCTAATATTTTTCTTAAGATCAAACAATCAAGTAATGTTTAGTAATGAATTGTGTTTTTTTTTCAAACGCCTGTAGTGGCCTACATAAAATACATTTAAAATTATTATATTTAAAAGTAACATTTTTATAGGTACCTCAATGTTATCCGAGGTCATTCCGTTTTGCACCCCCTTTATTACTGACTACAAAAGGAAAGAAGTACTATGTGCCTCTAAATATTTTTCATTTTCCAGAGACGTAACAGACACTTCTTATCTGTAAAGTAAATTTCAAAAACTTCTATTGCGTTCGAGTAAAAGTTAATGTTCACATTTTTATTTCTCGTATTCAATTTGTAAAATCCTTGACCATTCCTCTGATAAATATTTGTATATAGTTGTATTTTATTCAATGCTTTTAAAACTTTAATTAGTTTCCGAGCTTGGCTTCTACAAACATTCTGGCTGTATAGAACATTTTCCTTGCGGATTTTTCACTGGATTTATTTGAAATACGGAAATTGGACTGAGATCTATACACAGTCCGATAAACACAAATAAGTTGCGAAGAGCAACAGACCACATGCAATTGAATTTATGCAAAGCACATTATTTTTTTAACTTTGGATTAAAAGAAAACTGAGAGATTTTTGAGTTCCATATTTTATTTATAGGCCTTAGACTAGTATGTTATATGCCAAAAATCACTTATTAAAAATAGCAATGATTAAAATTTTATCGAACTAAATTATGAAATAATATCAGAGTTATTCAAATGAAAATAATATCCTGATAAACTTACGCTCAAATCTATTGTTTATTAGTGCCATAGATTAGTAAAGATACTTCGCCGCCTTGAAATTGAATGAAGCCACAAATTGCTTAATAGTAAGTTCTTTTTTTGAATTCTTGACAAATAAAAACATTTTTTAGAGAAAAATTACGAATAAATAACTAATACTGCGTAATTTACATAATAAATAAATAATTATTTCAAGTATTTTAGGGACATTTTAGCAAGGAGACGTGGCAAAACTATTTATTTCAATTCTCAAAACTTGGTACATTTTCTTATTAGGTGTGAGTAATCTTTACTAATCTATGATTAGTGCTTATAAACATTGGCTAAGTTCGGCAAACTGTTCACATGTAATTTTACTTTGTTGAAATAGATAAATATTTTCTTGCATCTTTAAAAGCAAGGGTTCATTAACAAGACGCACATACCAGAATTCAGTATTGCCTGCTTGAAAGTCAAACCACGGACTCTCAAAGTGAAAGCAGCATTTATTCCACTGGACATCATATTCGACACTAAAGTTCACGATTATCACATTCCGCACAAAAGCTGAGGATAATTACTCCAAAAGTAACAAAATGGCCGCTACCCTCCTCTGCTAATAGCCACTTTACACATTTCCGACTATTTCACCGACAAATGTACGTCATTATATTTGAGATGACACGAAAATATTATTCGGTTAATTTTTCTTGTGAGTTTCGTACTGTGCTTAGGTTAAATGTTTTGCGTTAAAATCAGTAATTGATGGTTACGATTTACTTTAATTAGTGTTATCATCGTTAATAAGAAGCTTGGATATTAACGATATCACATTTTTATAACGTTACATTAAAGTAATAAGTGACTCATTTTTGATACTACATTTTAAAAACAGATGCGGGTAGGTTAAGTGGGGACGACACCTTGGCGGCGCTCGAATTAACAGAGAGCGACATTCTGGTCGGAGTCTTCAGCAAGAACAGTCGAATAACGGAGATACTTGTTTAGTTATAATACTTCTAATCACTAGTGGGAACTTACTTACGTATAGTTATTATATCGTTACTCTGTACCTTTTATATGACTATAAGATTACACGCCTTCAAGACCTTCAAGATGACTACCATTTATATTAGTTGAACTTAACTACAACGGCAAAATTATTTTAAGCTTAACAACTACCCACGGAATAAAAATTAAAAATCTTAAACCCGAATACAGAAGTAAACTAAACAAAATATTTTTTATCGATACATTTTATTCGAAAATCGTTTATGTATTTAACAACCCTTCCTTCAAATTCCTCTAAATCTTTTATTTGTACAGTCACGAACGAATATAAGACCGTTTTATTGACTTGAGAGATTGAAAGGCGATCTGGAGTACCTTGGACAAGGGGTAAATAGCAAATAAAAGCAACAATAGAAATCCGCTAAAGGTTCTTATTACACTACTTAAGGGTCCATTTTGTATTTGATACTTACTCTTTAAGCATTGAATTATATTTATATTTCAAATTGAGGAGGTATAGTCAGCGCCGAACTGCTAGTCTGCTCTGAATATAGAAACGAGTCGCGTCGAATAGCAAATTGTAGATATTAGGGACGAAGACAACGCGGGACCCCTCCAGGCACCCGTCCGCGGGCACTCGCTCGCGGGTACATAGCTGCATTACTAGCTATTCCCTTACTTTATTTACTACGGAATATATGCTAGTAGTTGTACGCAACAACTTCAGAGGGGACTAGCACACATATGCCACACTGGTTCTTGCGTTTCAATGTACATATGTGGATCCAGTCTGATTTATGAGACAACCATCTTAGTCCTCCGGAGTGGTAAGACATCTGTGATCGGATTCAGGCAGAAACCCTGTTCTATATATTTTGTTTTACATATATTTATTTTATTTCCATTTAAATCAGACATAATCCATATTCTGTTAGTATTTACATTGTACTTAAAAACCTATGTTAGTAAAACTTATCATAATTAAAAAGAAACAAAAAATAATAATAATAAATAACAAAGAGAACAATACAACTAAAATTATTTTCTACGCGACATTCCCATGGAGATCACGTGCACCGTATATACCTTACTAATATTATAAATCCGAAAATAACTCTGTCTGTCTGTCTCTTCATTACGCCTACACCACTGAACCGATTTTAATGAAATTTTGTACAAAGATAGTCTGAGACCCGAGAAAGGATATAAGATAGTTTTTATCCCAGAAATGCCACGGGAACTAGATCAAGTGATGATCTTTAGCAAAGTTGTTGTCCATGAGCCCACGAAGGTTTCAGAGTTGGTACTCGTACGACGAATTTTCGCCATATAGCGCCACTTTCATTCCAATGAAGGTACGGTAATCAGTTTTATGTATGTTAGTATGTCATATTTTTTTTAAACGCGGGCGAAACCGCGGGCAAGAACTAGTATATAATATAGGAGTAGCAGTCTACCTGATGGTAAGTGGCTACTGCCGCCCATGGACATCTGTAATCAACCGGCCACAGATGCGCGGCTACCCTTGAGGACTAACAATGCCCGTCAAAGCACAAAATATGTCTCCCTTACCACACCCTTCAAACTAGAACACAACAGCGTTTGATACTGCTGTTATTAGGCAGAAATAGGTGTAGCGGTGGTGCCGCCGGAGTCGTACCACTGAGGTTCTACCACCTTCAGGATATGGAGTTGGTTACAGATGGTACATGATATGTGTTAAGTACTTATTGGCAGGATGAGCTAGGACTATACTATAGGCTGGCAAGACTCTTTAAATACTAACGGTTGATAGGAAGGCTAGATTCCTTACAATCGCCATAACACAAGCTGTAGAGACTGATGTTATTTGATCTTAATTCGAGACAACAGCTAAAATACACATAGAAATGCTCTTAAGATTCTTTCAACCCGATAACGAATGAGAACGGAATGCTTTAAATACAAATATAAATCTGCTTTGTTAAAAAGACAACTCGCTGGTGAAAATTTGAAACCTGCCTGCATGCAATATCTACCAATAAAGGAGTTCTTTAATGCTAATTAAACACATTATTTAACCTCCAAATACGTACATACACACTCACACACACACACCCACACACACACACACACACACACACACACACACATACACGCTTGGATTTTAAAACCCAGGAGATGCCCCACTGACGGCTGACTATCTTCTTATCCCACCTAACACCACAGGGATTATAGGAGCGGCTGAAAAACAGCGCTACTCGAATCCCTGATTCTGAGACAGCAATGCTGAGCCAAATTCCTTTTGTCATATTAATATTACTGTAAAATGTACATTTATTCTTTCTGTAACTATGTTATTATGGCAATAAACGTTTATTATTATTATTATTATTATTATAACATAAGCTTAGAACAGCCATGAAAATGGTTTTCCGTTAAATTATCCCGGAAATAAGCTATCCCTTGTTTCTGCTTCAATTTCTTTGTATTGTATTAGTAAAGGTTAAATAAATAATCATCTATGAGTTTCTGTAAGAAAAAAGATGTGGTAAAGGCCTCTGATGGGTTCAGAATCTATTACTGACATAATAGAGTCTGGGTTCCGAATTTAATACGCTTTGAACGTATATATTTTAAGTGATTTCTTATGCAGCAGTTATTGCAGTTGATTTACTTATAAGGGAATAATTAATCAAAAGTGGAAACGCATTTCAAATTTATTTCAAATTCATGTCCATGGACAGGAATTCACGAACATTAATTTTTCAAAGCTTTCCATCTACACACAACTTCAGGGTTCCCATATCCCATGGTCGTAGACCAAAGTAGGTATAGTTTTATTGATAACGAGCTTTTTCCCGCGGCTTCGCTCGCGTTACGAAGTAATATTTTCACCCCCTATTTTATCCCCTTGGGGGTAGAATTGATCAAAATCCTTTCTTAGCGGATGCCTACGTCATAACATCTACCTGCATGCCAAATTTCAGCCCAATCCGTCCAGTGATTTGGGCTGTGCGTTGATAGATCACTATGTCATTCAGTCACCTTTGAGTTTTATATATTTAGATTTTGAAACCAATCTCGAACATAACTAACATTTCCTGCACCCTCTTATTAAGCTGCTCATCGTAGTGGCGAAATAAAAACAAGAGTATTTCACGAACTTTATAATTTTTTTGCTTACAAAGTTTTCCGTCGCTTCGAACAACAACACAACTCAGCACCTGGGATTACTCGCTCAACTTCGCTCTTCAAATTAAAGCGCCGCGGGATTTTATTTATCTGGAAATGTGATTACCTCTAAGATAAAATAAATATACGTGGGAAAAACAAACATTTTTATACTATTTTGCCGTGGTTACAGTGATCGTTTAATGCCCAAAGTGTGTATATTTCGCTTATACATTTTTGAATCGCTTTAAACAAATGTATTACTTATACCTAGACCTCTCTCTTCAAAACCCATGGCCAAGTGTGGTGATAGTATTGATGTAAGCAAGCAATATGTGGCGACCTCCCGCTACTCGACAAGAGATGGCGCCACGAGTATTCTGAATCACGCTATCGAAGTTTTCTAAATATCTGGCATACGAGTATATACAAGTTCCGAACTGAGACTGTTGGAGCGCGGCCGCTCCCCGGGCATGATCACCTAGCCCGGCGGGAGATCTCCCTTTGCCATAAATATAATATTTTTTAACCACCATTATAAAACTGTTCATCGTAGTAATTATAAACCACTGTATAACATAAAAGTATTTAATTATTTTAACACCTATTCTAAGGCCATCGCCCAACTGTGGTAATGTTAATACAATTCTGGAATATTTCTAAATAATATTTTTCCAACTTCTTATAAAATTGCTCATCGTAGTGGCGAAATAAAAACAAGAGTATTTCACGAACTTTTTAATTTTTTTGCTTACAAAGTTTTCCGTCGCTTCGAACAACAACACAACTCAGCACCTGGGATTACTCGCTCAACTTCGCTCTTCAAATTAAAGCGACGCGGCATTTTATTTATCTGGAACCTCTAAGATAAAATAAATATAAGAGGGAAAATAGAAGACCTTGTACCACTTTACAGTGATCGACACTATATTCTATTTTATGCAGAAGAAATACCACATATTATATATAAATATTTTCTTCCTAATAACAGCAGTGTTAGGCGCTGTTGTGTTCTGGTTTGAAGGGTGTGGTAAGGGAGACAAACCTTTCCGAGGCGTTCTAACTTAGTCCTCAGGGGTAGCGGCGCACCTGTGGCCGACCTCAGGTAGGAATATCTAATCCTATCTGGTGTTGATTACAGATGTCCATGGGCGGCAGTAGCCACTTACCATCAGGTGGACTGCATGCTCATCTGCTACTCTTATATTATAAAAAATGAAAGCAGTTTATCTCATGGTAAGTATTCATTACTAAAGTGGTAAAGTCGTTGTTCGAGTCCGAAGGCACAACCGCTGCACCTACAATCTGCATACATCTGCCTTATAACAATGCCAAGCTCTGTTGTGTTCTCGTTCAAAGATTATGGTAAAGGTGATTATAGGAGATGCTTCGACTTAACGGTGTAGTCTGAATTAGCTCCAGCTCCACATGTACCATTACGTTAAGTTAACATTGTCAAAAACATTTTTTTTTAAAAGATGTGTGTTATGGAGTTTCTTTCGCCGCTTCTTCTCCATAACGAAACACCTTTTGAAGTGGTGGTAGTTGTATTGACATTCAAAAAGTGCTCTGTAAAGAACCTATTTTGAATAAAAAAAATTGATTTGATTTGATTTGGAATCTACGTATATTTGGTCAACCTCAAGTAGGACTCGAATCCCATCTGGGATCGATTACAGATATCCATGGACGGCAGCGGCCTCTAACTGTCAGATAAAACGCATTTGCTTCTTTTGTATTATAAAAAAAATTAATACAGCACATTAGTCTAACAATTTATTCATATGATATTGATATCCTTTAAGAATTCAGTGAATTTAAGTTCCCGAAATAAATCTATGATGAAATGATTTTTCCTGAATTAAGCCAAAAATATATCTAATGTTTGTGACTGTACCTTACTTAATAGGAGAGCTACCTTCTTTGTCAAACCCCCGAGAGTTCTGCCACCTTTACAATACGAAACGTGTACACACAATACAAATTTCGCGTTAATATACAAGCCAGGGACAAATATAAAGGCCGGGCAGCTGTCAGAAACACGGCAGCTCTCGCCTGAAGAGAATTAGGAACTCCGGCATAGTTGCCCTGTTGCGATGGCTTCGCTAATTAGTCATCAAAGTTTTGTTGGTTAGTTTTACTAGTAAAAAATATAAACTATTATAATGTTTTGTGACCGTAATTTTTATTTTGACGAATAGCGAAGCAGAAATTTTTGAAATAGACGTAGCAGCAAGCATTCTGTTCATCTTATGCTAACTGGCCACTGCCGACCATAGACCCAAGGAGCCCAGTTAAGGGAATCCTACTTTCTAATACTGAGGATAAGATTGGATTACCTTGTATAATTGCAAAAAGAAAGACCATTAGGCAAAAATTGGTGTGTTTAAACGCATAATATATATTTTTGTAACAGTGAGACACATATTCTAGAGCGCTAGTTCCTTATGACCTAAAAGCATACAAGGCATATAAGTTGAAACTGTGTTGATACGCCTTAAGGAAGAGCAAAGAAACACCCCATTACTGAGACCTCGCTGGGTTTGGAGCGCGGCCCGATAAGCTATTGCCTTGGGCGAATAGGCCACATTCATTTAGTATGTGAGGTTTCTTTATACGAATATTTTTGGTGGCTGTTAATTTAAGGGTAGGACTTCTGTCTGTAACTATAACTACTGCTAGGGAAACATTATATTAATTCTTTAAAATAATTGTCATTGTATAATTAATTCTATCTTGACTATGTTACAATTGATATAATTATTACTATTAATTTAAAAATATTTGTTTAATAATGATAAAGATATTTCGGTGTTAAAAAATAAAATTGTAAATATTAAATTGCAATACTCTAGCAGGGTGCATGCTTGCACTATAATTAATTTGTAAGACCTATGATAATAAGCATGAGCGATAAAGAATTTGAATTTGAATTCAAATTGTTTCAGTTTGAAGAGCATGATAAAGCACATTTGATCTAGCGTCATTCTGATATTTAATGGAATCTTTTTTAATAAGGAATATTATTCCATTTCCCTGGGAAATGTTTATTGTAGTCACTATGTTTTAAAACACACAAATTTGATAACACTGAAAATTTTACCAGTAAATTAAAGTAGACCTTACTTCAACTTTCAGAAATATTATCAGTTTTACGAGCATTTATTGGTCATTCCTAAAAACAATATATTCTCCACGCAACTAGCCATTCTGCTTTCATGTGTGTCATAAAATAAATGCCCAGGGAATAAAATTTATCATGTCATATTACACGTTGTTTCGGGGTTAGATAAAAATAAAACTATAACAGATTAAAACCGTTACCATTACCTGTTATTAAGGGTTAATCCAAAATACAGAAGTTTAGCACACCAATTTGTCCCGAACAGCCATAAAGGTGTAACTATGTTTTTCTAGGAAGTGGTTCCCGGTAAGGGAGGTGAAAATGTTGCTCCAACTAAGTGCTCTATGTGACGTGAAAACAAAACAAATTATACGCAACGAGGCACCATTAGGGTGTCTTTCCACCAGTATGTGCGAGGTAACTAAGCTATTTATGTGTGTCAAATCCAGGGCCGGATTTGGGGTTCTGAAGCCCGTGGGCAACGAAGAAGCTGAGACCCCCAATTAATTCTAATAAACCCGCCAAATAAAAAGACTTTCTTTCCGTCAAGTCTTTCAAAACTTTATTGTCAAGTAATAAAATTATTTTCACAATGAATGTAGTATTGATTAGTAAAGTACTGTTGGTAAAAATGTGAAAAATGACTGTTTAAAAAAATGTAAAATTTGAAGGTCCGTCGAAACTCAGATAGTTTTTTCTCTCTATTGTGGGATCCCAGGCAGTAGTCCTGCCTGCCGTCCCCTAAATCCGGCCCTGGTCAAATCCACCATTAGAATTGCTTCATTTTCATTCGTTTAACTTAGCTTACCCCTCCTACGCGCTAGCAGTAGCTACCCTCACAAGCGGCTAAGCTCGCGGCTAGCCGCTTATTCTGTTTAATATGTACTTAATTTGCCACATAATGAAATAATTATAGTTCAAAAAACTAAAAAACACGCTTTTATGCTGTGCTCCATTTATCAGGTTCGAAAAGCAACCCACACTTTTTCCACAGTTATACTATTTACTGTTCCTTAATTGATTCTTAGATTGAAAATTATTTTCTACTTTTTAGTTGATTTTATCATAAAAGCGTGTTTTTTAGTTTTTTGAACTATAATTATTTATTAATTTTTAGTATTTCTCGTTATAGCGACCACCATTATTCATCGTTTGTAAAAAAATCAAGTGTCTATCTATTACGATTTAAGAGATAAAGCCCAACGACAGACGAACAGACCGCAGAGGGTTTCGTTTTAACCTTTGAGTACGGAATCCTAAAAATCATTCTACAAGAGCGCATTATAGATATGTTTCAGAACATTTGAGTTATAGGGAAATAACATTATTATTTTCTAAACTAAAAATCACGATATAAAAGTTACGCCTATTGAAACTAAATAGCAATAATTATTTGCAATCTAAAGTTGCGATGAACTTTGCTCAAGGTGTTTGAAAAATCTCGCCTCGAAAATCGTTAATCCAGAGGATGTTGATAAGGACAATGGTACAAAACTATTAATGTTTAAAATATTGAATTGTCATCGGTCCTTAATAAGTATGCCAAATTTCGAGTAAATCCGACGTTTTGAAGGGGGTTAAAATCATGTTCAAAGATTCCGTTACATACTAACATACCAACATACCAACATACATACGTCTGAAGCTAATAAAAGCGTGTTAAAAAGATGCTAGTCGCGAAGTTAACCACCTCGTGGTTTATCACGTACGAGTACAAGGGCTAACCCCTCCGATAGCTTAGAATAGTTATAACCGTTTTTTATATAGAAGAATGCGATTAATAAATGCGATTAAACTAAGGATTGCGACTGGTGTATCTAAATATTTTCATAGTATATTTTACTCGCTTAGCTTAGCTTCGTTCTCGCACACCGCTTAGCTACAACACAAATCCTTAGTGGAAAGATACTCTTATGTTTACATATTCATGTGGTCGCTGAATATGTAATTCGCTCAGCAGAATAGCGCTTCCGTACTATTTTAACGATATCCGTAAAAAATATTGAATAATTGCATATATTAAGGAATACTGCGGATGTTTAGGAGAAATGTGTTTTTTGGTAATAGCCAACAGGGATATTTACAACTGTACATATATTTTGGTATATTACTATTGTCAATCATGAATACAATTAACTCTAAATATAATAGAGTCCTTTCTATGTTAACGATATATTATTACCTCTAATAATTATACATAGTTTAAAAACTAAAAACCACGCTAAAATCGCACAAGGAAAATCGTTAATCCTGACGATCCTGATGAGGCGAGTGGGATAAAATTATTAACCATTGTAATGCTTTGTCATCGGTTCTTGATAATTGTTCCAAATTTTAAATTAATCGGACTCTTCAAAGTGGGTAAAAATGATGATGATGATGATGTGGGAGTTTAAAGATTCCGTTACGTACATACATACATACAACTCAAGCTAATAGAAGCGTAGTAAAAAGTAAGTTAACCTGTTGTTAAGTAAATTTGTAAAGTAATTGCAACGGATATGTGGGCGACTTCATATAGGATTCTAGTTCTATCTGGAGGCTATTACAAATGTCCATTAAAAAAAACGCTTTCTACACTCACAGCCCCACACTAGGATTCCATGTATTGTGGGTGCCATGGACACACACAGAGACAAATACACAAATACCTAGACCCAAAAACATAAACCTAAATTCATCTGCCTAAGTTATGAGGCAGAAATAGGTGTGGCAGTCGTGCCACCGGAGTCGAACCACAAAAAGGTTTCAAAATTGAAACCTTTAGCTGTAATTAAGCCATTGTAAATACAAAGGCTTAATTACAAAGGCTTAACGTTAACATGCCAAATTATTGATGATATAGAGCTAGTTAGCAAATTAGTCTTCATCAGTGATTTTGCATGTGTAGCCCCGAGTACGTCAATTCATCAATTAGCACACTTTCGTTGCTAACCAACGCAAATTGGAGTCAGCCGGCCAAACGCTGTACAAACTGCTTGTAATCTGGGTGTAGTTTGACCAATCAGTTACCAAAATAGAGTGCTAGTCCTTCCAATCGTTTCGGAATTTGGAATGTGCACTCGAAATATGTTAGACTGCAAAAAGGAATCAAACATTAAAAACTATTAAAAACTATTTCTCTGTTTCGTATAAAAATGTTTCATAAACGTTATATTGCTACGAATATATAATTATTACAAATATTTTTTTCACGAATTTAGTACTAAGTAGCTCCAACGTTGAATGACGCTGGTTAATGATAATTAGCCACAAAATATTGTAGGTAGTTGCTACCTAATATTGTCCCATTTCATATCACATATATACATATATAAGAATATTGCATATTCTATTTAAGGCTTTCACGATTGGTTGTGGCAAAATTTTAGCTACAAAATTTGTACAAGTTTACAATGATACAATTTATTCGTTATTGCGTAAATATTTAGAGCGTTATGTTTTACTTTTACAGTGATCACTTATCATCAAGCTCTACTTCCATGTTGTAAGAAAAACCCCTATTTTTACTCACTATTTTCCCTCGTATGAACCGACCGGGGCCGTAGTCCAGCTTATCCGTGATTTTCGTCTGTCACTATGCTGATCACAGCCAATATATCATTTCCGGTAATCCTCCTTATTCACGCGAGTAGCCAGATGTCGAAATACCAACATTTTCATAGCTATTGGAAATATCTTCTGAAAAGCAAAATTGTTCACGAGTTTTATGCTCGTATTGTCTCTTCATTATTTTGACTTTAAATACACTTGGTATAATACGATTGGTATTTTTATTTAAAAAAAAATTTAAAAACAAGTTTTCAAACTTAAAAATTCACTGTCATGATTATTCCGAAAACACGCCAAAATAAGTATTACCTACTCAGTTATTCCTAATGTATTATATACTAAAACCTGCCTTGTAAAACATACTTTCAAATATCCAAAACCCCATTCAAATTGGATCAGTTGTTTTTGAGTAAATCACTTACAAACTTACATACATACATACATAAATAGCGGTCAAATACAGAACCAAATTTTTTAAGTCGGTTAAAATCGTAGATGAACCTTTCTTTCGGTAAGGAAAAGCTCTTGGCTAGTAAGAACGGATCCGTTCTCTGTCGTTATAAGTTACGAGAGATTCATGGCTTTTACAAGGAATGATTCGTATGTCGTAATGGAATGTTCGTGCTGAATTAAACGCAGGGACCGCATTCCCACGGAATAACCGACGGGCAGCCAGTTAACTTTGGATTTAAATCCTTTTTTATCCCAACAACGCACTGGAGTGTCCTTGTTTAAATGGATTTGTTATATCTAAATATATTGAGCTACCGAAAACGGCTTATGTGGTATGGGTACTTTTCCGAGGCGTTCCAGTTTAGTCCTCAGGGTTAGCGGTGCATCTGTGACCGACCTTTATTAGGAATGTCTAATCCTATCTGGGGTTGATTTCAGATGTCCATGTGCGGCAGTAGCCACTTACCATCAGGTGGACTGCATGCTCCTCTGCTACTCCTATATTATATATAGAAAAACAGCTTTTGGATACTATAATATTAGAACCATCGGGCAGAGAGGTAGTGCAGGCTTAGTTATTACTAAACTTTCCTTTCCTTTCTAAATGGAACCTCAAAGTAATAAATAAATGGAGGTTGCTAATGTTACTATCGACCTGAAATAGTGTTCAACTTTACCTATAAATGCTGTGGAATGAGAATACCTAATTCCTTTTGTGTATCGCATACAAAACGCAGAAGTCCTTATAATTAGGGAAAGTCTAATCCACTCAATTGATAATCCATTTGGTTCAGTATTTCAGATATCTTTCGATTTTATTAGAATAGGTTACGATTTAAAGTACTAATAGTTACTAGCACTATCGGTTGACTAGTACTTAGTCAACCGATAATATATTGCGCATTTTTTTTTTTAATTTTTAAAATAAAAAGTCCAATCTGCTCGTTCTAATACAGCGCCGATATTATTTTTTAATGTTTAAAATAACCAAAGTCCAAACCCATCGTTCTAATACAATGTATTTTGTATTTTAAAATGTTCGCTAATTGTTAGCAAAGGAGGAGCTTGGCAGTAGCGAGTAGCATAATGACAAATTTAAACAGATTTCCTTGTTTCCGTGAAATATCTCTCAAGCGGATCGCGCGCGTACAATTTTCGCGCCAAAAATGCGAGAAATCCATGATATTTTCCTTGGAAATGAAAACTCTTTTCTTCTCTTTTTGGATCGTTTTAAAAAAGAAATGGTAAGAACTGTAATCTTCTTACATTAAAATAATATGGTCAAGTATATTATGTTAAAGTATTCTCCATAAATAGATTTGTTGAATAAAAATATATTTCTTTGTTATAGTAGGAGTGTTAGCGCCGTTGTGTCATAATTCAAAGGGCCTGTAAAGAAGAGACACCTCTACAAACTATCCTGAGGACCTGTATCTTCGGAAATACTAACGTATCTGTGGCTAATCTCGGATTTGACTGCTATCCCACCAGGGCTGATTAAGGTTGTCCATGTGGTAATTAAAAATATTTTAACTAACTAATTAAAAATATTTTGACTAAGCTGGAACGCCTCGGATAATTCTGTCTCCCTTACCACACCCTTCAAAACGGAACACAGCAGCGCCTAACACTGCTGTTATTAGGTAGAAATAGGCGTAGCGGTGGTGCCGCCGGAGTCGAACCACAAAGGGTTCTACCACCTTTATATTTATAAATGTAACATTACCCTATAGTAACGTTTAATGTGTTGTTACCCTACCCCTAAAAGCGTATATTGCTCAGGGTAGTTACGTCAAAGGCCATAATAATTTCATTAGCCGCCATTAGAACGTGGAGAAGCTAAGAATTACGAGATCGTAAGGTTTTCCTCTATTTACACCTGTTTTATAATTCAGACTCCCTGGGGTTGGGCTACTTAGAAGAGTATTGAGTAATACCTATATATTAGCTTCGAAGATTTATTAAAGGGATTCTCTTTATGATTATATTTTTTCTTATAAGATTTTCAGATTAAATATTATACAAATAATATAGAAATTGCAAGTATATTACATAAATAAGTATATTATAATTATGTATATTTTATAAGGTACACGCCACTGTAAAGTATCGATAATTTATATTAAATATTAAAATTTTAAGTTTAATCGGATTTCTTTAATTACTGTTATGTTAATCTTATGTTTAATTCTTTTTTTTTTGTATATAAATGTCTTCAGAAAAATAAACTATGAAATATTCATTGCTTTGACTCTATAGAACTCTTAATAGTAATATTATTTTAAGCGCATTTCTTTCGTCAAAACAATGAATTTAAAACATATTTTACTCTCAATAATACAATAAAAATTAAATATGCAGACGTACTTTAATGTATTGATCTACTGACAGAAGCAGTATTTTTTTACACTGAATAGTTATAGACATCAATATTCCGTTTTCAAATATTATTTCATTCGTTCGAACGTAGTTCAATTGTCGCTCGAAGTTATAATTTTGCCGCGACCTCCATCGCGAGTTGCCGCCAGTTCACTCAGTTACGTAACTTAGTGAGTTTCCGTTCGATTAAAATTATAAAGTCCTTACGTGATTGGTCTGTGCATAATAGCATAGAAGTTGGTTAAGTGTTGGAGTTTCTAAGCCTGAAGAATGAAATTAAGGCCGTCCCACGGGAATATAAATTGCATGTTAAGGCATAGATATAATGTTCAATGACTAATGACTTGTGTCTAGTACGTATATTCTACTGATCTCTAAGATCCCTTATTTACCGATTACTAATTACTCTTTATGAGAATCATAAACAATATGTAATTAAAATTTGTTTTATTGTAATTCGTATAACATTGTTTCTTAACAATTTACTTTTGGTACTTTTTTGTTACTGTTAAGTAACAATACTTCCTTCACATAAAATAGTCAAACAAACATTAATATTCCATTTTTAAATATAATTTCATTCGTTTGAATGTAGTTTGCAATTGTCGCTCGAAGTTATAATTTTGCCGCGATCTCCATCGCGAGTTGCCGCCAGTTCACTCAGTTACGTTACTTCATAGCGAGTTTCCGTTCGATTAAAATTATAAAGTCCTTACGTGATTGGTCTGTGCATAATAGCATAGAGGTTGGTTAAGTGTTGGAGTTTCTAAGCCTGAAAGATGAAATTAAGGCCGTCCCACGGGAATATAAATTGCAAATTAAGATTTAGTAAGAATTTGTAACAATTTTTTTTGTATTTTGACATAATTTTCAGTAACATTTAAATCATTAATATTACAATAATACATTTAAACGACAAGTAACAAGTATTAAGCACATTTACCAACATCGTATAAAAATACAGAGTTTATTTTTTATAACTTATTGTCGTAACTACCTCGGGCAGCAAGGAGACTTAGCACAAAACTTTCAGTTTTCATTATAACTTTTTTAATAAAATTGCTAGGTCCCAGTTGTCAAAATAAAAAATATGAATAAAATATACACTTTGACAATAATATCTTGGCAGTTATAAATGTACTCGTACACGAACACCTGTAGTAATAATACTTTACAGGTTCCCAGCCAGTAAGATCTTTGTATTCAGTTGGAAGGTTGAAGTTTGAGGTTCGACTCTAGTAACACCACCGCCACACCTATTTCTGCCTAATAACAGCAGTGCTGAGCGTTGTTGTTCTGGTTTGAAGGGTGTGGGAAGAGAGACGTACTTATCCGAGGCGTTCCAGCTTTCCAGTCCTCTGGTAGGAATATCTAATCCTATCTATGGTTGATTACAGATGTCCATGGGCAGCAGTAGCCACTTTCTATCAAGTCGACTGCATGAGTAAAAGAATTACCTTATCCTTATAAAAGTAGCAACTAAGGCCCTCAGGGAAGTGTCACTCTACCAACGTTTTAACAATGAAATTTAAATTCAGGCGTCATGGGATTTCATGGAAGGGCGGAATGTGATTACTCTAAAGATGAAACAACTAATAACTTCTCCACGGAGAACAAACGATAATTTTAACAAGGTAACGAAAAACTTCCACCCGCTTCGTAATTTGATTGCAATAATCACTTTCTTTGTGCGAATTTCGCGTAAAATACGAAGACATTTTAAGGTGGGAGAGAAATATTACATTCATATTTGGATGAGAAGGTAAATTGTATGATGTTTTCAGTGGTTTATTTTTATCAAAATGTGTTAGTATTGATTAGTTATATTTGGATGATTATGGTTAATATACCCTCTTATTGGTCTCTTATTATTCTTCTTGGTTGAATCCGGTCGATTTACTTATATACATACTTCTAATTCGAACCTTTCAGAGATTAAGACCTTAGATGACGACCCGCGTGGCGGAGCGGTCACCATACCGGTCTGACGCGCAAAGGGTCCCGGGTTCGATCCCCGGCCGGACATAAATCTAAATGATGAATTTAGGTTTATATTTCTGGGTCTGGGTGTTTGTGTATTTGTCTATGTATGTGACCATGGCACCCGAGTTACAGGAAATCCTAGTGTGGGGCTGTGAGTGTAGAAAGCGTTTATTTGGAGGAAACACGGATTTTATGGATATTAATTTTCTCAAATATGTAAAATTCGTTATAAGCAATCTAAAGATATGATTTAATGAATCTAAATTCTGACCTTACACAAAATGAATATTTCTTACCACCCAAAGTTAGTATTGGTTACATATATACCAACTAACTAACCAGTACTCGAAATTTAGTTCTAGTTAGACAACTAGTACTAAATTTCTAGACTGGGTCTCAGCCGCAAACTGGATTGGGGCGTATTTACCGAATATAACTCAGTAATCCAGTGAGCTGTCGGCTAACTTGGTTATAAACTACGCTTCAGCTCAACTGACCCTAGATCATGTCCTCTAGGGTGTAAGCTGTGCTTTAAGATTGTTAGAATTACTGAAAGGTATACCTTGTTTTATAATATAGAAATAGCAAACTAAAATAAACTCCACTTCTTATTTTATTTGCCGCGTACGTGCGAAATGTGGAATGAACTTCGTCCTGAAGTACATGGGGCTCTTCAAGAGGGAAGCAAAAAGAGTTCTCCGTCGAAGCCGGCGATACATTCGCGATTCCTCTGGCGTCGCGAATGTCCACAAGCGACCGTGACTGCTTTCCACCAGGTAGCCCGTCTGCCTTATCGTTAGGTATAAATATATATAAAAACAAGTCATATAATAAAAAAATCAGAAACCCGACTGCACTAAAGAGGCTGAAGTAGAATTTCCAAAAACAGTGAAATAGGCGTTTCATTATTTTTATCCAGAAAGCCAAATACAAAGTTTCATAATAGGTATCTGCTTCAAAAACAAAATGTAAAGTGTAAAATTCCAGCACGCTAAAGTTCAGCGGTTTCCCTTTACGTTGATGTCTGGCATAACAACCTTAATTGTTGAAATTCATCCAGCCGTTTGTTAGATCCGATCAAATAAAGAAAGACAAACAATCATGGCAATCGGGTAAAAAACACCTTGCAACACTTTTGGAACACAGCAACGTATAACACTGGTATTAATTGGCATAAATAGGGTTTTAAGCATAAATAGGTGTGACAGTAGGACCTCCGGAATCGAACCACAAGGAATACTACCGCCTTCAAAATACCGCTTTTACTGGCTGTACCTACTTAACTGGAAAGACTTTCCATCGAGACGTAATTTATACGACAAGTAGCAAGCGAGCACTCAGTTTGATGGCAAGTGGTGACTATCGCTGAAGTTAAAGTTAAAGTTCTCAATGTTTGCCCAATACAGAGTTGACAGAAAAGCCTTTGAGAACATGAGTAGTTTGCCCAGTGGTAGAAATTCTAGTCTAAACATAGTTTTTCTAAAATTTTAAGCTAAAGTTCGTCAATACCTACCGCTACAATCGATTAAAAAACACCACATAACTTTAAAAATTAAGACACAATGCCTTAATACAATTACCGTATTTTACTACAATTAATTGAACATGTGTTTTACCTCACATTTTCACATTTTCATCGAACAAAAACTCATGTACGCTCTTCATTGAACAACTTTGTACTCGAGTACGCGTGATTGAAACGAGGAAATTACAATTTCATGCGGCATTATTAAACTGTTCCCTTGCTTTATATAATTATTTTGTTCCTTAACATTTGTTGTGAATTAAGTGGGATTAAACGGAGACTAACTTTAAAACCTTAGACAATGTGCTTATAGATCAAGTTGGATTATGATATATTTTGAGACTAGATTGATAGATTGTATGTCTATTTTGATACTCTTCTTCAACTAGAGCAGTGATTTTTGGCAATGAAAATACGAGTATAAGTAAATTTTATAATTTGTAATGAGTGCAATACATATAATAATGTTCGATGTTCCCTACAAAAGTGCATGTTGTGAAATTAACTTCTTTCCCAAATATTCCCGAATGGCTATGACATCCATCTAAAAAGGTGCAAAAAGTGCTCTTTGAAGTGCCTGGCAACTCCTTTGATATTATAAATATTTAATATCTGTCCATCTGCCTTATCACAAGGCTTAAATATATAAAAATACGTATCAGTTAGACTTCTTTGATATTTCCATATTTCACGATATTTTTGCATATCATATGCACTTCTTTGACTTAATTTCAACACAAATCCTTCAAATATGAATGCAGGCCATCAAAACCCAAATTTATGCAGGCTTAGGTCATGTTATCCAACAGTGTACATATAACTAAAGCAATGTCCATAAACTTAAATATTTATGGAAAGGCCTCCTTTTATGGGCTCAATGGGGTAACATTTTTGCGCACACAACAATGCTTTACATTTTAATGCAAAGTAATGCGACCAATAAATCTAAACGGTAAGCACGAACTTTACATAAGCGTCTTGCATAAATAAAACGAGCTTTCTACACCGAGCATTGCACTTTTCTATTTTAATCCTAGACTTTTAAAGACAGTGTAAGAAATGAGCTTGCTTGGTATCACTAAACCAGGGATTAAATTTTACGGATGAAATTTTTATCAAAATCACGTTTATATTTGAGAATCTTTTTCACAATAAGGATGAAACTTTACCAAAATCAAGTTCACATTTAAGAATCTTATTCACAAAATGTCTTAAGAAAGACAACTCTTTTAATACAATGTTTTCTGTTTTAGTCGCAGCCTTTTAATGAATTAGTAATTAAACGTAACCCCTGGTTTAATATGTGTTCATTTCTTCAATAATTGTAAACACAATAAAGTATGTTTTGAGATTTTTACACTTGGTATTATAAAATCGACAGCTTAAAATTGGTCACACTTTTTGCTTTTATTAAAATAGATATCACAAAAGTGTCATCTGTTAATTGATGATGCAATTTAGTAATTTAGATAACTATATTAATCACTGATTAATTTTACACAGCCTGATGTTAATTTAAAAAAAATGGTTATTTAAAACATAACTTATCCTGTTTGGCTTAACCATAAGTGTACTCTAACTTTACGTGGTAAAATGTTGAATCTTTTAATATATAATGTTTCATCCGTGCATAGTAAATGTTCTTGAGACTATCCTGTACTATTCTGAGCCACTCTGCTCACAAGAGTGCTACACACGGCTGCTCTATTGTCTACCTATTCTGCACGAGCTTACTTGCGCTTTCAGGTTTAAGAGAACACAGTTATTATGCTTTACATAAAATCTATACTACAAAAGGAGAACGTTGATAGATGTTATTAAAAAACTGAATCTTGTAGGAAAGTATATCAATCTCAACAATTACTGGTACACTTTTAAAATTAAAAATGAAAAAAAATCCCAAAAAATCCACATTACGAAATTATTTAAAGGTCTATAAACTGAATCTTGTATGAAAGTGTATCCTATAACAATTACACTGTTAAAGGTCAAAATAAAAAAGATTTCCTATATTTTAATTGCAGGAATATAGTAAAGCGAAATTAATTCTCGGGAAAGCGGGCTCAAGAAAATCGCACATTCAACAACAATTAAACGTTCTAGGGTACAAAATGATTCATTAAAGGGTGGAAAAAGCCCCAACGGCCTTAAATACTCCTCTTATTTGCTCTTTGCTGTATTCGAGATCCTTTATTACTCCCACCTATACAATTCTACGGAATGGTCCATTTTCGAAAAGCTCCGATGGAAATAATTTCAACTGGAAAGATGGTTGTACTATATTTTTTGTTACTGACACCTTTAAAGCCTTTGATGTAACAATAATAGGATTTGAAAAAAAAAAAATAAAGTAAACAAGTTTTTTTAAATTAACCGTTGTTTTATAAAAGTATTTTTTTTTTTATAAAATAAGAGTAGCAGGCGAACATGCAGTCCACTTGATAGTAAGTGGCTACTGCCGCTATATACACCTGTAAGGAATCTCAAATAAGATTAGATATTCCTACTTGAGGTCGGCCACAGATGCGCCGCTAACCCTGAGGATTAAGCTGAAACTCCTCGGATAAGCATGCAGCAGCGCTTAACACTGCTGTTGTTAGGCAGAAATAAGGTGTGACGGTGGTGCCGCCGGAGTCGAACCACAAAGGGTTCTACCACCTTTAAATGCATGAGGATTGAATATACGTACCACTTTTTTCGCTTGAAAGACATGCCTGTTACAGTTGACGTTCTATAATGCCTTTGCCGGAAGCAACTGTAAACAAAAGCGTAAAGCGCCTTGATTCAAGCTGAAAACAGCGCCGCAATTTAATAGTCAACTAACGAACTCCATACAAGTTAAATTGCTGAAACGTATGTAGATAAATGTTTCTTTTTCATTTTATAAAAAGGTAGGAATTAGTTCGCATTTTATAATATTATAAGATTTTAATACATGATTTGTATGTACTTATTATTTTCTTTAGACTTTATATCATTTGTCATTAATCAATGTACGAGTAGTATGCAAATGTGATGCAAACACTTGTATAATTGCATTTCACAATTTAATAGTGCAGTGGCGATACTTTGATTGATTGATGATATAATGAGCAGTATCCGGCCTCGATTCTCATATTCCTCAGATAGCATCACAGTCCTACCTAAGGTCAGCTGTAGGTGTGTCGCTACCCCAAGGACTAAATTGGAATGCCTCGGATGAGAATGTTTCCCGTACCACATCCTTCAATCCTGAATACAGTAGCGCTTGCAATACAGCACATAATAGGCAGAAATCGGTGGGGCGGTGATGCAATCGGAGTCAAACTACACCTTTAGAATTTTAGAATTCTACCACCCACTTATATATGGCCGAAGGTGAATTGGCAATTATAATATTACAAATTCCTCACGGCATCCGTAATTATCTTCCTTCAAATAACCCAAATGCCTTAATCCGCAACAAGTGGTCTCCGTAGCACATTTATTTATCCACACCACACACTAGTAACATGTGTTGAAATATGTTTTAATCCAAACTCAACAAGCTAGCGTTCCTCTGGGTATGCGGTCCCAGTTTAATTTCACACGTTCATACCATTACTACGGAATCCTTTTACAGTTAAGGCCAAGTAAAGCCTTTTAGCGCTGATTTATTGTTACCCGTGATAGCCCTTAGGGCTTTGTACCTACCAGATTTGTTAGCTTAGTTAGAAGTAGATTTTAGACGATTTAAGTCAATTATAAGAACTATCCTTCGATCATTATTGGACACGACACAATGGCGTCAACCCATGTCCCTCTATTGGACACGAGTCTCATCCCAGATTGTGAAGTATTAGGCCATAGTCCACCGCGCTGGTCAAGTGCGTATTGGTAAACGTCATATACCCTTGAGATTTTTTTTAAGATCTCCAAGGTAGGCTTGCTCATGATGTTTTCCTTTACCGCAAGCAACATATTAGAAGTAAATTATCACTTCAAGCAAGTGATAATTTATCACTGAAATAAATGAATAAGTTGTCACTTTAATAAATGATCACTTGCTTAAACTGATATATTTCTAACATGCACATAATTTTTGAAAATCTGAGGTGCGTGCCTGGGGACCTCGGACCCCTCGATCGTGAGGTCGAGTCAACCAACTTGGCTACCGAAGATACATTACATACAGGAAATTGGAAAATTAAAAACAAAAAAGTTAATAATTGACACTCTGGCTAGCTGGCCACCGTATATATCAAACCAGCAGAGAATTCCAGTTTCAATATGTGGTCAGAGAGACTAGATGATGAATTTAGATTGCTACTTTGGATCAAGTTAGTTTACTCGAATGTGTGTCTGCCCATAGTATCTATGACAAAGAGAATCTTAAGAGGCCATAAAAGTATCATTATCGTACTTTCCTTCAATATTTATGGTTATTCAATAGTTAATTATAATGAACTGTCGAATAACTATGACTAAATTAACTTTCAGATTATTTGTCAGAGTTCATAAATATATTAAGATGAATTATCAAATTTCATAAATTTATTAATGCTATTTTACGTGTCTTCTCGTGATCCATCATCCCTATATTAAGACATTGTTTCTATTACAGTTTCTATTTGTAAAATTGTAAAACCAATGTGATCCGACATCCGTCGGGGAGGTACTAAAGCTTTTTTGAAGAGTTTAAACGCCAGCTGGCTCACATATGAGGTGACAATATTAGTTCTCAGGAGTAGCAACACATTAGTGATCTGCTTTAGGTTTGAAGGTGGTAGAACCCTTTGTGCTTTGACTTCGGCGGCACCACCGCCATACCTATTTCTGCCCATAACAGCAGTGTTAAGCGCTGCTGTGTTCTGGTTTGAAGGGTGTGATAAGAGAGACAGACTTTTTCGAGGCGTTCCAGCTTAGTCCTCAAAGGTAGCGACGCATCTGATGCCGACCTCAGGTAGGAATATCGAATCCTATCTGGGGTTGATTACAGATTTCTATGAGCAGCAATAGTCACTTACCATCAGGTGGACTGCATGCTCGTCTGCTACTCCCATATTATATAAAAAAGGTGAAACTACTGGTCTTTATGGTACTGGTTACAGATGACCATGGGCGGGACTACTTATAATCAGATGCATGCTTGCTACTTCAATAAAATAAAAAAAGATTACCGCTTAATGTTAAATTGACCTTTCAGAGATTGTAGCTGCATTTAATCCTCTAGGTACTAACGTTTCATTTCTGTAGTGGAATTGTTACGAGTCGTCTGCAGTACGGACCACAATGAGCCCTTTTAGCGGTGATTTATCGTAACCCGGGTAACCCTCGGAGAAGTGTTATAGCTACGTGTAAAAGATTAGTTACACTAACAAATGAACATATCTAGGGAACATTCGCAGTAGGTAAGATTCTCTTAAATTTCCATTTTATAAAGGGTTAGTTTCTTCACTTATATTCGCATTTTATTTTCGCATATTGTTATATCGCTAAGAGATTTGCAGTCACAAAAAGAGATTTTTTTGCAGTTTCTGTAGAACAAGTTCTAAGTACCTGAAGCTGATCAGAATTAATAACACAAACTATTTTCTTGATCCAATTTACAACTTTTATTATTCCCGCGTAAAATACAAGTCTCGCGCCAAGCGCGTTCTTTTTCTTTTTTTATGCTAATGCACACATTCGTATAACCAGACCATAGAGCCAGTGAGTATATAAATGGGACTTATTATTATAAAAATAACACATCAGGAATTAATTCAAATAATATGCACTATAATTAAGTAATTTGAATATATTACTAACACAAGTTTGATGTACAAAAAATTCTGCCGGTCACCTAACACCTCTGAAATGCACAACTGCTTCACATTAGAAATAGAAACATTTCATAATTAAGGATAACCAAAAAATACAATGCTAGGCTTTATACCTATTGTTACCGTTTTCACATGGCTTGTTTTTTCCATATGGAATATCTAAAACACCTATGGGCACTGTGCCGTATTTTCCTGCTAAATCAACACATATGCAAATACGGAAAAACGTACCATTTCTCTTATTGTGATATTTATGGAAACATTTTTATCAAAGTATGTATTATTTTTTTTACGACATAATGTGAATAATAGGCGCAATCAGCTCCAAAAGTAGATGAACAGATTAAGGTTTCAAAAATCACTATACTCCCAATCTTTCGTAAGTTGCTAGACACAACTAGAGCCATAATTATATGAACGTCGTAAAGTTTCGAAAGTAGATGAACACTTCAGTGTCAAAAGTAGCTGAACACACACATATCATATACGTGACGTTAGCCATTACATCACATTAGTATTTGTAAAAAATCCACCAAAAATAGTTCACCGGAGCGTGTACAAAAAAATCTATTTCTGTGACATTAAGTGAAATATATATTTTCATGTCATTTCAAATGGAATAACGGCATTAGTCACAGGCGGAGAAATGTATAAAGTGGGCTATTAGCAGAAAGAAACGAGTGGCCTCGTCCATTTTGAGTGTGTTCGGTGTAATTACGAGTTACCTTTTGTGAAGGGACGAGTAATCGTGCGAAGCGTTTTACATCATTACTGTTATGTGTAACTCTAACCTTCTGTAACATGAAATAGCTGACGTGTTACAGTCTACTTGATAGTAAGTGGCTAGTGCCGCCCATGGATGTCTATGGTCAACTCGAGCTAAGATTAGACTTGTATGTATCTTGGATCGTCTCATGTAGGTTTCTGACTCTGAAGCCTGTTATAAAGTAGAAAGAGTGGCGCTGATGCCTTCAAATCAGAACACGGCATTGCATAACATGGCTATTATAACGCAATTACATTCTTATGAAACTATGGCATAAATAATAATATAATGCAACTATCTTAGTCCTCGTGATTCGTTATGCTATGTAACGTTGGTTACAGACGACCGTGCGAGGTAGTTACTATGATCTCATTCACTTTATCAATCTAATGAAAAATATTTTAGTTATGTTGAAAATCATATGTACAAAGCGTACTAGTCGGGTTCCTTTTCGCCACACAAAATCCGCTACAACGCTATGTGAGCACTTTTCGATATCCCTGTGAGGAATTTCCTTCAATGCATCGTTCGAACTGCTATCGTGCACGTAAAATGTGAATACCACACAAATCCTTAGTCACATCGTCTGTAACCGACCTTACGTAGCATTCTAATCCTATCTGGTCCATAATTGAAATCGTCCATAGATGACAGTGGCCACTTTGTATGTGATAGAACCCTTCGACTCCAGCGGCACCAACGCCACACCTATTTCTGCTTAATAACAGCAGTGTTAAACGCTACTGTCTTCTGGTTTGAAGGGTGTAGTATAAGAGACACACTTTTCCGAGCTCAGGGGTATGGGCGCATCTGTGGCCTACTTCAGGTAGGAATATCTAATATCCATGCTATCTGGGATTGATTACTGATGTCCATATATACTAAAAATACTAATCCTAGATATATATGTATGTATAATTATTATAATAACAATTTTAATAACTAAATACCATTTCCTCTTAATGTGCTGATAACATTTCAATTCAGCTCTAAACAGCATTCATCCGTGAATATCAAACCGCGATTAAGTATGATAATCGCAATCAGGGCACTAGCGTCACACAATATGACCATTAAATACCAAATGTTTATTTTATGGCATGCGGCATCAAATGTTAGCATCGCTTAACGTAATATACCGCAACGGAAATAAGAATTTATTATTTATCGCGCTGTTCGGATGTGATATGGATGAAATGTTACTATTTTTCCGTTTTTAGTACTGTGAGTAAAATTTGAAAGCTATCAGGACCGGTACAGTCAGTAAGGTACCACCACCATCCTATTTTAACGTGAAGCAGTTAATGTGTTTCAGTGGAAGTGGAAGTTTCTGTAGATGCCGGCTCATTTACATATACGGAGAACTCCTGGTCTAACTTTTAACAGCGAAACAATGGAACTCTGTTGCATTCTGGGTTTATGGATTTGGAAAAGCAGAAGTGGATACGAAGTGTTCCAACTTAATCCACATAATATGTGATCGACTTTAGATAGGATTCCGCTCCTATTTTAAGTCACTTGACCAGCATTGTTGAAAGTGGCCTTAAACTGGTTCATGTATGAAATACACAATCAACAACTTTATTGTCCCACGGTTGGACTTCTGTCAGATTGAGAACGGTTAGGTTAGGTTAGGTTACATTATTATTGTTATTTCACCAATTTAGCTAAATTTACGCTTTAGTCAACATTAGAAAAATTATATAAGTACTTAATATTTTATTTATTGTAACTTGTGAACTACTTATAAATAAACTGAACGATGGATGTACAAGTAGGATTTATTCAAAGTTTATGCATATCATAGTGCATCCTTGTAATCCATGCAATAATTATAAGATATTCTCCAAGTTTGGCTAGGCAAATGAAGTGGGGGATGGATTGAGGTAATATTGCTTCTGGCGGCGGGTATTAGCTATAATCCGACCAATATTGAAGGGGTAGAATCCGGCCAGACCAGCCGCTACGCCATAGTTACAGCTAATACTTTAAGCTGAAAACTTTCAGTACAAAACCGATGTGTAATCGCCTGATATATAAAGGAAAACATTGTACGAGAGTTTGAAAAGTATAAACCGGGTCATTAGTTTACAGATATAAATTATGCAAAACCGAATATTTATTTATACTAACATAATATGAAAAGCGCTTTCTTGTACGGCGACTCCCATTTATCTTCAACTTTTTTTATTTTTAGTGTTTGTTGTTATAGCGGCCATCCTTATAAAAAATATATCTATTGCGGTTCAGGAGATAGCCTTGTGACAGACGAACAGACGGACAGACAGTGGAGGCTTAGTAATAGGGTTCCGCACTTACCTAAACCTTACTTTACTACCTTACCTTAATTGTTACTAATTATCGAATATGAGTTAACCTATGTACAGGAAAAGCTACAAAAAGCGAATGGTTCAATTACGCTCACACTATAGTTTTTATCTACGTTAAGTATAAAGGGATCGGAAATGTGTTAGAATAACAGCAATTTTACCATAACCAAAACGTAAAACTCTTTTAATTACTTACAACATTTACCTACTTATGTTTTTTGTAGACTAATCATGAAAGAAAAAATAACTCCACAAAATATCGCATTACTTTGTTCACCTCAAAACGTAGAAATTGAAAAATCGTGAGAGAAGATTGGATTATGAAAAATGTAAGATGTATGTATCGATTGGGAATATGTATGCAATACATATTGCTCAGTACGAACACTAGATGCACAGATGCTGCCAGCAAGTTTCGTTCAATATTTTCCATCGCGTGCCAATATTACACTTTTTCTTTTTGTTCACTTATAAATTGAATTTTACATATTACTTAGAAATAACACAGTATCACTAAGAATACCATATATAACAACTTGTTATTTGTGTATCGTCTGATACCTTTTTTGGGGACGTGGAACCTTCTAAAGGTGCCAGTACATTAAGTGACATTGGAGTATGTGGGTTTTTTGTCCACTAAAACTTAATCCTCAGGGGTAATATATTGTTACTTTATTTTCTGTAAGTTATTCTCCATTTTACACTTAGGCGCACAGCACAGTGACAAATTATCCAGAGATTAAAAATCTTAAACTTCTGGCCTATTAGCCGGCGGCAAGCACAATATTGGGTCGCGCGTAGACCCAGAAAAGAGGTCTTATCCCACTTTCAAGCAAGTAATGGGGTGCTTCTTTGCATTACCTCCCGGCTGTGTGGGTAACATCGTTTTAAATCCTTTGGTTTTGTGGTCCATGCCCTTCAAATTAGCACATAGAAACCAGGACAACATTAAAGATATACAGACTATTATTCTACTTTAACATGGAATATTCTGATATGTGCTTTATAGGAATTTTGGATGCAACTTCTTATCATATGGATCATGTTATTTCAATGGCGTACCGTTGGTTCGCGTCACTTGGGACAAAAGTTCCATTCGACGAATTAGTCCACGAAAAGAAAATGGTTGTGAAGATTACGTAATCTCTGAAATATGTATCTCAACGTTTTAAAAACGCAGGAAAGTCTTCCTATTTACAATTTTGTTGACTAACAGTAACAATTTTAATTTTCCTTAAATTGGACATCTTCGCTTCGGGACGAAGTAGCAGAACATGGGACAGTTCCGTTCAAAACGGGACAAATAGTCATGTTAACTATAGAGCTGTATTTGCGTATCTAGACTTTATCGGGTAGGCTATCCCAACTTCAAACTATTATAGTCTTCATCAGAATTTTGGGCAACTAAAACAAGTTTTACTTAGCAATAGTAATGGTACCTAGAACGGTCTTGAAAGTTTACAGCCTTGCTGTGATTATCACAGCAAGGCTGTAAACGTGTGCGGCGATCCTTACTAATATTATAAATCCGAAAGTAACTCTGTCTATTTGTCTTTTCTTCACGCCTAAACCACTGAACCGATTTTAATGAAATTTTAATGAAATATTGTACAAAGATAGTCTGAGACCCGAGAAAGGACATAGGATAGTTTTTATCCCGGAAATCCCACGGGAACTAGGGATGACGATCTAAGATCAATTAATCGGAGAATCGATCTTTTGGACCAAAAAAATCGATTATTTTAATCGATATTACTCAGGATTGAATCGTAAACTATGCATTTGATCAAGTGATGATCTTTAGCAAAGTTGTTGTCCATGAGCCCACGAAGGTTTCAAAATTGGTACGACCAATTTTCGCCAGATAGCGCCACTGTCATTCCAATGAAGGTACGAATTTTCAGTTTTATGTATGTTAGTACGTCATATTGTTTTCTTTTAAACGCGGGCGAAGCCACGGGCAAAAACTAGTAGTAGATATAGCTAGGAGTTTCCTGAAATGGAATATTGGAAATGGCAGATCCTACGAAATCCTAAACCAACATTTCTACGTCAATATACAATAGAACTCAGCGTGGTTCTCCGCTGCCACTCAGGGATCATAGAATGAGCTATTTCCTTACATTATAATAGGATATAATAGAATTAAATTATAATTTCGTGCAGGTATCATAAGAACTTTACTAAAAGTTTTTTATCTGTACTTTAAAAAATAAAGTATAATTTGAAATTGTTTAATAAGTTCAGTTATATTTTTATACACAATAATAAACTTTTTATGTGTATATTTTTAACCGCATGTAAGTTTCTATATTTGCGATTTTCTCAAAAACTATTGAACCAATTTGTATGGGCCTCTTGGTTATTTGAAAACATATCTTACAATATAGGTTTGTATATAATACTAGCTGACCCGGCGAACGTTGTGTTGCCATATAAATAAAAAAATGTTAAAGGTGAACTACCTTTATCACCTAGGAGTATAAAAAATAGATAGTAGCCGATTCACTCACTGACTATGCATATAAAATTTGGAGAAAATCGGTAAAGCCGTTTCGGAGGAGTACGGTAATTAACATTGTGACACGAGAATTTTATATATAAGATGGTAGGTAGACATTAGTTAATAAAGTATACCAGGTTCTTTAACTTTCAACTTACCCTCTATTAGTTAAAAGTAACTATAAACTACATTTAAAAGCCAACGAGACCGTAGTCTTCTAAAAACTTACTCTGAAAACGGGTCACACTTCATTACGTTGTTTTATTTCAGTGCACGCTCTGTACCCTTACCATGAGTTTTCAAAAATCCCACAATTTTACGTTTCGTTTATCAATTAATTATTCTGTTCTGTTTGCTTAGTAGACTGAGTAAACGTAACAATAAGCAAGTGCTAAAGTATTTTTGTTTGCCTCACACGTTCGCAAAATAGAGAGACAAAACATAAAGCGCCATTTTGTCAATTTAGACATTTCATGTTACGTTACTAACACTATAGTTCTGATACAATCCGTTAGGGGCGCTGATTGGAATTTGTATGGACAAATACGTAAACAAATACCAAGACAGTCATATTTGTCAAAACGTAAAAACTCATGGTAAGGGTACTGTCAGACGGTAAACAGGAATACTACATAACTTTGCACTTTTCGTCTCCATTACCATTTTGAAAATTTGACCCAATTCTGACAAAAGGGGATGAATAGTCGTAATACTAAACTGCCAAAAGCCATCGTTTTTTGGACTACTGGCAGTAGCGCTATACAAAACAAAAGTTAGAAAACATGAATTCCCTATAATTCCCCTTATTAATATAGTATAATTAATAGTATATTAATATATGTTCCCTATATACAATAACCCTTCCTTGGCAGTCGGGTAAAAAGCTGTAGAAATACAAAATACTAGTATAGTAAAATGAGAGAACGATTATCAATATTTATTTTTCCGAAATTATTTCGGTCCTTCTATAAAGTCGTCCTTCTATGAAGTCGGCCACTTCTATGAAGATGCGTTACTTGCTCATGAAGACCGACTAAGTTACAATACTTCGTGGAAATATCCCTCCCTTACCATACCTTTCGAACTAGAACTCATCAATTACATTCAAAATAGACACTGCTGTTATTAGGCACATGTAGGTGTAGCCTTCGGATGCCCCTGTAGTTCCGGGACTAGAATAGGGCTACGGTATCACCTGCCTGTCGTAAAAGGCGACTAAAAGGGGGCTTCCGGGGTTGCGGGCGGCAAGAGTGGGAGCTCGAACCGTCCATTATGCTACCCCGGGAAGGACGGCGGTATGTGTGGTCGCATACCGTCGTAATCACCAGATGTTGTGGGAGGAGCAAACGCTCCCCCAGGGCAGAGCCCGATCCGGGCATCGCGCTTGGAGGACTCCGGTTGTGTTCCGTTGGAGATCCCGGAGTTCTAGCCTTCAGAGGTGTAACCTTCGGAATTTACCCACAAAGCTTCCTATTGCATTTTACTATGCTTTTATTAGCTTGACCTGTATGTACATATGTAATAATATGTAGTTATATAACGGAATCGATGAGCTCGATTTTTACCTACTTAACAGTCACGGAACAGTCCGATTAATTTAAAATTTTAAACATTTATCAGGTACCGAAGACAAAATACGATTTTAATAACTTTGTCTCATTCTCCTCATCAGGATCATCAGAATCCTGATCGTCAAGATCTTTTTTATTATATCCTTATTGTTACATAAAAGATAATGTTCCAAAACCAAATTGTTCAGACCATTAAGATTTTTCTAAAACGTCTGAACAGACCGAATATAAAAGCGACGCTTTTACTTTCACGTTTCCATTAGTATTTGGAGAATTAATCCCTGTAGCACAAACAATAGAGGACGGATGGAAACGTCAGGCCGCTCCGTTCCAGAGATATTGAAGTATGCGGCAGGAATATTGAACAAAAAGTTGCTAGTGGAACGCTGTCAAACGTTGTGTAACTTTGTAACGTTTTATATAGCGATGAAGTACTTTGACCCGTATGGCCATTACTATATATCAAATCCGACTAATATCTTTTTAGTTTCTGTAATTTTGTCGTCTTAAGGTGAGGTAGGACCTCTGAGGGCTATGTTAGAACGCATCGTGGAAGATTCCCTTCCTTACCGAATCTCTCAAACTAGAGTACATACAGAGTGACTGATGTTGTAAGGTAGAATATAAAGAGATGTAACGGTATAGTATAGAGCCTAGTCTAGAAGAAACTAAATATAAAGGGCAATAGAATTGAATCAGATTTCAGAACATTTTCTTACCAATTGGTAATTACTCGTAAATGACAGTTTTCCTGTCCATGTTTAATGTTTTAATACGTTTATAATTACGTTAATTGACCCCGTATGTTCAGACCATTAAGATTTTTCTAAAACGCCTGAACGGAAATATAAAAGCGACGCTTTTACTTTCACGTTCCCATTAGTATTTGGAAAATTAATCCCTGTAGCACAAACAATAGAGGACGGATGGAAACGTCAGGCCGCTCCGTTCCGGAGATATTGAAGTATGCGGCAGGAATATTGAACAAAAATTTTCTAGCGGAACGCTGTCAAACGTTGTGTAACTTTGTAACGTTTTATATAGCGATGAAGCTAAGCTTTGACCTGGGTGGCGATCATCGTACCCTTGCCATGAGTTTTGACGTTTTGACAAATATGACCGTTTTGGTATTTGTTTACGTATTTGCCCATACAAATTCCAATCAGCGCCCCTAGCGGATTGAATCAGAACTATAGTGTCAGTAACGTAACATTAAATGTCTAAATTGACAAAATGGCGCTTTATGTTTTGTCTCTCTTTTTTGCGAATATGTGAGGTAGACAAAAAGACTTGAGCACTTACTTTTTGTTACGTTTACTCAGTCTACTAAGCAAACGGAACAGAATAATGGATTGAGTAAACGTAACGTAAAATTGTGGGATGTTTTGAAAACTCATGGTAAGAGTACTGAATACGCAGCGGACTACAAATACGATTTCCGACAAAGCAGAAATCTGAATTATAATGTGATTTTTAAGGTTAGTGTATCCGTGTTTCGTCTTTGTGTAAGTCTATAACCACTGCCACATAACTAAGAACTAATCAGCTAGTTATAAGTATAGATAACGTTATTTATTTATTCCAAAAAGTAAAAGTATATTTTTATCCATCTTTCAGTCATCACTTCTGTACGTGCTAATCTTGAAAACTATTAATCTTAATTTTTTTAATAGTAGGTACCTTCAATGAAAGATAGAGAATTTCAAAGACAGGACAGGTATTTTTGATTCTCAAATGTTTGGAGTCCCTGAGAGAAATAAAAAAATCGTAACTTATAAATAATTTAAGATAACGTTCGGCATTAATTATTTTTATTGCTGAACATTTTAAATGTAAAGAGCTTCGAAATGTAAAAGAGCCGACACTTACCGGCACTTGTTAATGACACGTCAACAGGCGTTTTAAAGATAGAAAAGAATTTAAAGCCACCCAAATGGCAATTTCTTTTCTTTTTAATAGTTATAAATAATTATATGTGACATAGAGCCCATTACGACGAGACTATGTCTATACTGGACTCAAACAGTGGTAAGGTGGTACGGTGGTAGAACCCTTTGTGATTCGACTCCGGCGGCACCACCGCCACACCTATTTCTACCTGATAACAGCAGTGTAAGGCGCTGCTGTGTTCCGTTTTGAATGGTGTGGTAAGGGAGACATACTGTTCCAAGGCGTTCCAGCTTAGTCCTCAAGAATAGCAGCGCAGCTGTGGCCGACCTCAGGTAGGAATATCTAATCCTATTTGGGGTTCATTACAGATGTCCATGGGCGGCAATAGCCATTTACCATCAGGTGGACTATATCCTCGTCTGCTACTCTCCTATATTAAAAAAAAACAGATATTGTACTACTAATAAATTACCTTTAAAAACTGCGCTACTTATCACGCCTAATCTAAACTAAAACCTAACCATAAATACTCAAATATCATTGAAATATAGGTATTAAGCGGTTTTGGAAATTAGCTTGTACTTACTACATGATAACATGTGATTTATATACAGTAAGATAATATTTATTACAATTTTTACAAGCTTTATTAGTTTTATAGAGAAAGCCATGTAACTATAAAGACATGTTTTATTTCATTATGTGAACACAGGTAAATGGTGTTTAATTTTTATTATTATATTATTTAGTACCACGCTTTTATTAGCTTGACCTGTATTTATGTATGAGTCTTGGGACTCAATTTTGTACCCACTTTGAACGGTCCGATGAATTTAACATTTCGAACAATTATCAAGAACCGATGACAATACACTATTTTAATCATTTTATCCCATTCTCCTCATCAGGATCGTCAAGAATCAGCATTAACGATTTTCCTTGTTCGATTTATCGTGGTTTCTAGTTTTTAAACTATAATTATGTAAATAGATGTTTACACTGTACGTTTTCCAATAAAAAAAGACATACTTTTCACTCTTATTTATTTTAAATACATTTTGTTTGTTCTCAAGTGATCATGATAAAACAACGATAGCCAGAACGAAATCAAAAACAAACACACCAAGGAAAACCTATCAAAGAAAATAAACCAACAACGGGTTTTTCAATCGCGTAATAAAAACACTAGATGGCGTGTCGAATTTTGAAAGAGCCTCGTTAGCCGGCTGACAATTTGTTCTCTCTAGGGATGGCGATTGTTTCCGAAAAAGATCGATTCTTGAATCGATTCGAATCGAAGTGCAATAAATCGATTCACAAAAAAATTGAGGCTCAAAGTATCGATTCTCCAAAAATCGATCTTCGATCTTTTCAGCTGAAAAAGGGCGATGATAGATTCGTTTCCGTCAGCAAAAAAATATCTACAACACATTCAACCAACTTCGAAAAGATCGACTTTCGATTTTCTAGGATAAAAGATCGATTCACTGAGTCGATACATTACTGAAGATCGTTTAAAATAATCGATTATTTTGGTTAAAAAGATCGATGCTTCGATTAATCGATCTCAGATCGCCATCCCTACCTGACAATTTGTACGCTCCACGAGAACGCATGTCCAATTACGAGGAGTGACGCAACGCCTTTGTTACAATAATTTGCCTGCCCATTTTAACGTCCTTTCTGATTTAGAAATTATGTCAGCAATATATGGAATGAAGAATTTTATTAAGGTATTATTTCACGATGAGTTTTTTTAGGGTTCCGTACCCAAGGGTAAAAATGGAACCCTATTACTAAGACTTCGCTGTCTGTCCATCCGTCACAGGGCTATATCTCCGGAACCATAATAGATAGACACATGAATATTTTACAGAGAATGCATAACGATGACCGCTATAACAACAAATACTTAAATTATCATGAAGTTGAATATTAAAGGGGGTCTCCATACAACAAACCGATTTTTTTCGGCATTTTTTGATCTAACTGTTAAACCGTACTAGGAAGACGGTTGAAATTTTTACAATCCGTTTACTAATAACTGGTTATAATACATACAAATAAGAACCATAAAACATATTTGAATATAGTTATTTTAATTTTATTATACATTGCTTACGTATCATTCTACATCACCCCAACTCGATCTGTTGTTGTGTCATATAAGTAAGTATTGTTAAAAATAAGTAAAAAATAATGAACATTTGGTGGTACGGAAGCCTCCATGTGCGAGTTCGACTCGTACTTGGCGAATTATTAGACAATATAATCCGAAAATTGTCGCGATATATGTATTGATATTGTCGATAGTCGTGAAACTTAACGGTGGCTTTATGATGGTAGAAACCTTCATGGTTGGAGTCCGAAGAACTCTGCTTAATAACGTGTTAAATGTCAGTTTGAAGGGCGTCGTAGGGAAGACACTTAGTCCCTGTAGGTCCAGGACCAGAATAGGGCTACGGTATCCCCTGCCTGTCGTAAGAGGCGACTAAAAGGGGCTTGCGTTTTAGTGCGGTAAGAATCCGGTTTGTACCGAAATAGGAAAAAATATGCAATTAATACTAACGAAATGTTTTGTAATGACAGTATTTTCTTGCAATGATTTTAAAAGCTTGTACGTACATATGACGATCAGACAAATTTTGATTTACTAACTTTATATTTGTGTATCAACTTCTTAAATTTTACAACTATAAGTACATAAATATGACAAAGGAGAGACCCGTGCCCAGCTATATACTTTAAACTATAGAAAGTATATGTGAAAACAAAATTAAATTTTGAGAAGAAAAAGTCGACATGACGTCTTTTTGATACAAAAAGTAAATTTTCATTACCTTAAGTGTTGGAAACAATACAGGAAAAACGTTCGATAGTATTATCCCTCATCATCTGAAATGAATTTCAGCGGCGTTTGATCAGAAAGTTCAAAGGGAGTGAAGAACAAAGTTAAAACGAAAATACATAGAAACAAGAATGTATTGATTTCATCGACTGAGACTAAAATAATGAAATAGTTAAACTGATAACAAATAAGGCATTTGATAAAATAATCAGCAATTTATGTCGCAGCCATGTAACTTTTCTAGCCGTTCAATGAACAGCCTATCATCGTTAATAAACGGCGCCTTTATAGTATATATATATATAGCTTTCTGAATGTTATCCTGAAAAATGGGCCTAATGACTACTATCGATGCCATTAAACAAATTTCCCAGTCTAGTCATTTAAATTTAATTCTACTTGCAATTAATTGGACTTTTATAAGAAACGCAAATATTCTGTCATTAATTCAACAGAACAAAAAATAAAGAAAAGGGGAGAAAGAAAATATAAGATAGAAAACCAGAACATGAATATACATACATAGACATACATGTTATCAAATGTGTTTTGTTTTCAAAACGTTGTTAACATGTTAGTAATTTATAGGCTGAAGTTAGATGTAAATATATACTTGTATACGTAAATACGATACATGTTAAAGCATATCCTGGACTTCAAGAAATTTGAAAAAAAAAACATACTTAATTTTGGCATAAACAAAATACTTGAGCAGATCTCGAAAGTTAATATAAGTACATACCGTTAACATAAGTACAATGGAAGTTTATAGAACGTGCAGTTTTAAACAATAAAAACCACTTTTGTAGAACACCCATTGTTTTTCTTTTTAATAATTTCTGCTCTGAGAATTCACAATAGGCCGATATTGGTTTACTACCCTTGCAGATAAAGAACTTCGACTATTTTCATATTTATTCTGCTCGTAAAAGCAGGGTCGACTGGACCACTTATATAATAATTTAGATAATCGTATTTTTCTATTAAAATCGAAATTACAAAAAAATGGTGAAGGTGGTCATATTTTTAGCATTACTTATTTCATTTGGTAAGTCAAGAATCCTAGTAGTGAAATAATTATTTATTTACTTTGATTTATTTTGTCCAATAACACTATACATCATTTTTCTTTAGTTTATTCAAAGAATGAAGACGAATTTAGCGGATCTAATTTAGCTTCGGGCGAAATACAAACAAAATCGGATGAAAATATTGTTCATCCTAATAAAGATCTTTCTATTGAAGAAAAACGTGTTACAAAACCATGCACAGTAGATGTTTATCTCTCGAGCAATAATGACGAATCAGAAGCTTCATCCCAAAAAGACGCTGGACTTAAAACAACTTCCATTAATAATTTAAATGCAATTAATAAAATTCCGTCAAATTTAATTAATTTTGAAAGTGTTACCAGTAATAATGACTCAAATATAAATAGAGAAAGCAAAAAGCGTGCAAGTATTGATGATATATATGAAGACACACTTCCTAAAAGGCGTCTATTACTTGGAATAAAAGAAAATCTTACAAAGCATCACTCAGAAGATAACAAATTGTCTCGAGATAAACCGCTACATGATGAAGATAACATATGGAACATAGATGAAATATCCAATAGCTTTGATTCGGAAAAAATTAAAAAAAGAGATATAAATGAATTGTCAGCTCAGGAAGCTATAAGCGAAGATTCAGTTGAAAACAAATTCATTGATCCAGCAATTGGCAAAGGTATATACAACATGAAAAATACAAAAGTTATGTTACTGGAAAATACCAGAGTGTGTTATGCTTGTAGCACTATGAGTAATCCAACATGCTGGTCTCCGGACAAGCAAACTACTGTAAAATATTGCCAGAAAGGACATCAGTCTTGTTTGACGACAACTTTTCAACACAAAGGTATGTATATCCAACATGCACCAATATTAAGTTTTCTGCTACAGCAAAATAAATAAATATAATAACAGGAATAATGAGTAGAACTAGTCAAGAAGTAAGCTGAAAGCCTCGTATATTTCCCTTCAAACTGTAAATTTTAAACAAATTTTAAACCAAACCACAACAATAATTAATAATAATGTTATTCGGCAAAACATCAGATTTTTTGTTAATTATAAAAAGAAAGATTTTCTATCATCAACCAAGGAGTTATCCAAATCCATAAAAAAATCCAACATCAAGCATAAATAAAATCAGGAACCAACAAGACTACATAACTGCTATGAGACAGATATATCTAACGATACTTTTTTTATAATATAAGAGTAGCAGATGAGCATGGTACGTGGCTACTGCGACCCAAAAAAATCTGTAAGCAACCCCAGATAAGATTAGATATTCCTACCTGAGGTCGGCCACAGATGCGCCGCTACCCCTGAGGACTAAGCTGGAACGCCTCAGAAAAGTCTGTCAACCTTACCACACCCTTCAAACCGGAACACAGCAGCGCCTAACACTGCTGTTATTAGGTAGAAATAGGTGTGGCGGTGGTGCCGCCAGAGTCGAACCACAAAGGGTTCTACCACCTTCAATGCATATTTCTACCTAAGGTCAGCCACATATGCGCTTGTACCCCTGAGGACTAAACTGGAACGCCTCGGAAAACTACGTCTTCGTTACATACCCTCCAAACCAAAACATATCAGCGCTTAAAACTGCTGTTCATTATTAGTTAAAAATAGATATGGCGGAGGTGCCACCGGAGTCGAACCACAAAGGGTTCTACCACCTTCAAAACTGCCCACAAATCATAATTTTCTTTATTTATTTAGACGCACAGCCGTGCGACCACCAAATTTGGGGAATGCATACAATTCCAGGCAATGTCTATAAATCAAACGTTTAATTATGTCTTTATTTTTATTACAGGAACTTCACTCATAATCCGAGACTGTGGCAGCAGTTGTGAAAGCCAAAACGCCAAGGAGAAATACAGCGCTTGCACAACGTGTCATACTGACCTCTGCAACGGTGCTGCAACTGTCATTAACACCAGTGTTGCTATGATTGTCCTTCTTGGAATATTATTCAGCAGGCAGTAGATATATTATTTGATGTGTATATTTTAACAAATTCAACTGTATTTATTAAAGGACCTTCCTTAACTCTTATTTTTAAAATAAACTTTCCAATGTCATTAAATAGGTACTTGTACTTATTTCTTGCTATTTCAATTAAGTTAAATATAATTAAGTTACATAAATCGAAGTAAAACGAAACCTAAGCAAGTTTTGGGGTAAATCCCTCAAGAAAGTCCTCCACAATAAAGGAAAAATATGCAAATTTCAACGGGTTAACTACTTTTACGTTTTGTTTTAAACAGTATTTTTCACACTTACCGACAATCCTTGCACTTAACTAATTACTAAATTCTGTATTGAAATCATTTCATTTGACAGAAAAAGGCTCTTTTTATTCGGAATGTAATTAGGGGCCCCTCCGCTTCTTCTTTTCTCCATGCCTTCAAATCCGGCCCGCATTCACTCACAAATTCACATTATACCTATGGACATTAAATTATTAAAAAGGTTATTTAAATCCTACTTGAATTAATATTTCTTTAAAGTATGTAAGTTTATATACATTTTATGATATAAACTTGAATACAGTTACAACACATAATGTATGTACTAAACTGTAAGGGACATTACACATGCGCGATTCTAATCGACAACTTTCGCTCGTTTAGTACCTCCCTAAGGAATCGACGATCGACAACCAACACTCCATTCTCCATTTCCGCTACCCAGTCATATAAATTGAGGGGAACTGTAAGGCGTAGTTTGATTTCCACTCATTCGCCCAATTTTCGATAGGAAATAGCTCTCTGATAAAACATTAAACCCATTATTTTTGGAATTAATAGAGAAGGGAAATGTTTTAGAACAATTTTATGAATAACCTATTAGGAACGGGTTAAGAGATAATTATAGCATATTTTATTCAAGTCGATTATAATTAGATAGACATATCCCCCGAGCAGTTTCTTCCTTTGAGCTATACTCTACCATCTTTCAAAGGAGATGTTTCAAAATGTATGGGCTCCCGGCCACCTTTAGTACACTATACTAAAAACTAAGAAAACATACAAAGAACAATTCGTAGGCGTTCATTTTCTTCAAATCATGTCCGTTTTATTGTTTAAAAACAATAATTTACATTTAAACTTGCAACACAACAGTGGAAAATCATCATGGCGGTAGTGATTACCGTAATAATGTCATCTGTCATTCTATTTTAACTTACTATATAGGTACATTATATACTTTTAAATATATTTTTACGCAAATGGGCGTAGGTCTATAAATATTGTATTGTATGTATTGAGAAACAATACCTATATTTGATAAACATTAATTATATTTACTTTCATAACTCTTGAATTAAAACAAACATACCAAAATATGTACTTCAATAACAATTTATTTTAGTTAAAACATTTAAGTGTGTAAATAAAACAACTTTCAGTACACATCTAGATAATATTTTATTTATTCTTCACTTAGATACGTTATTTATTCATTTTCAATATCTTCTCTTATAAATATTTTTATCCGATCATGTAGCAGGTTCTGTAATATCCTATGACGAGCTCAGCCCAAACATCAAACAATGGTCATCATGTGAGCGCAGCTACCTACTAGTACGGTTTGTTGCCCCAGCGATGCAGTTGCAATAATAACTGATTATTTTGTCATCCCAAGAATGTCCTTGTCTTGCTATTGTAATTATCTAAAAAAAAGAGAAATGTAAAAAGATTTAAAGATTTCTCTAGTTTAAAATTATTAACGATTATTTAACGATTAATACAACTAACTGATGTATATTTTACCTGATGATATTGAATCCTTGTCAACACAATCCACAGCGATCGCACGAAACTCACAAGAGTCCATAAAACATAAGCTGGGTAAACAAGTAAGTTAGAATCAATCCAAAATCGTAAGCAGCACAGAGCAGAAACATATTCAGGATTGAAATGGAATCTTCTCATCAGCATATATTTATTCAACGTTTACATTGGATTCCACTATTATATAATATGTATATATCCACTTTTACACATATCAAATTGACAACTTCTTCTTTTTTAATTTGACATGTCACTTACATCTATAAAACCTGATACTATTTAAAAGGAGGTTTTGTTATAATTATTATAAATAATTAATTAAATTCAGAAACAATGACGGGATAACCAAAATAAAAGCCAGGTTGTAAAGTACTAAGGTAACAATAACTTTACGACAAAAACAGCTAAATACAGAATTACCGACACCCAAAGAGTATAGTAACCTATGTGTGGGGTACACATAGGTTCCCTGACCGACATCGACAGTTTTGAAAACTTGACATTGACAGTATTCCGCCATATTTAATATTTCAATGAGGAATGCTTATTTTAAATATTTTTTAACAGGAATACTTTACGTTATCAAAATATATGTGTATTTTTGTTCAATTATACAAATTATTCGTTTTTTTTTAGATATAGTGTACATGAGATGGCCGAAAATGAAACATCTCCTTTTCTATTATAATTTGAAAAAATCTTTTAAAACACTGGCAACATTGAGTTATGTGTAAAATCACGCGCGAGTAACATGCTGATAACACATGATATGGATATGACTTCCGCATTCGCTAAGTGACGTCGCTTGAGTTCGTTATCTATGTTATTATTAGATATTGATATGTACATAATGGGTATTTTATCTCATCGACGTAAAAAAATGACGTGGGATTTCCTTTGGGAAGTTGTCATTGACGCTCATTATTTTGCAGTCAATTTAAATTCATTATTTTTACTCGTTATGACTAAGTTGGAACTCCTTACTATAATTTATTATTTATAGCAGTAGCAAACAAGTTTGCAGTCTACCTGATGGAAGTGTTAACTGTCGTCCTAGAATAACAATAATAAATCCCAGATAGGATTGGAACCCTTAATTTTTTTACAATATAGGAGTAGCAGACGGGCATGCACTCCACCTGATGATAAGTGGCTACTGCCGCCCATGGACATCTGTAATCAACCCCAGATAGGATTAGATATTCCTACCTGAGGTCGGCCACAGATGCGCCGCTACCCCTGAGGACTAAGCTGGAACGCCTCGGAAAAGTCTCTTCCTCACCACACCTTTCAAACCTGAACACATCAGCACTTAACATTGCTGTTATGAAACATAGATGGTGATGTTGCCTTCCGGAATAATTCTGCCGCCTTTATACATCACACACTGCAAATGAACACACACAATCTAAAAAATGCAGATAATACCTACATAAAGTCAGAATTTAAAGAACTACATTTTGGTAAATAAAAAAAGGTATGGCAATTTGCTACGACGTATAAAAGTTTTAAGCATATGAATGACAATTAAAAAGAATACGACTTCAATATATTATATTGGTACCTCGTAGCGTGATGCGAGCGAAATATAATTAACCACATTATTAAATATATCACATATTTATGCAATATATTATTATTTGTGATTCCGTTAACATAAGAAATTAAGACTGTTTATTGCTTCATGCCACATTGTTAAGTTTCTTGTGTACTTAACATGTAATGATATACAAACAATAATATTTCCGTGTACACTGAGATTACGTTATAGTTGGTTCAAATAATATTTAACTTGTGTTTCTAGTCCTATGTTTAGTTAATACCTGTTTCACAAGTTCTCAGAAATGGCAATACTACAATTCATTTCAGTCAAGTGGCATAAGGTGATATCTTTTTTCAAAATATTTGCCGCCCCTGAATGTGCCGCCCGCGAGCACACATTTACTTTGCAAGGTCTTTCAAAAGAAAATACACATTAAATAATATGAAAAGGCTGTAATTTATGGTTTTGCCGTTCCCAAAAAAGTGCCGCCCGGGCAAGCTTCCCCCTCCGCCCCTAGACCGCTATGCCTTTACTTGAAGTTGGGTAGAACTGGGAAGGCTTACAGAAATTCATGAGCCGCAGTGATATGACTTGAGTCTAATGATGATGATCACTTAAAATTTTTGGAAACATTTATTACCTAAAATAAAGAAACTAAAATCAAGTAAAAGCGTTGTTTTATTAACTTTTTCGTAGATGTAACAAAATGCGATCTTTTGGTTCATTGAACTTAATTCAGTCAGCGTAACGTGACAAACATTAAAACTCGATCTTCCGACATTTCTTGACATTTTGTTCATAATTATATTTTGTCGGTCTTCAGAAGTGCAAACAACAGCTTATGCAAAAGTCAAAGATATATATCAAAAACCAACTTTCTTCCGAAGTAAGAAGGATAATACATATCGATACCTTAATTCGCAAATCAGCCAACTCCACTTTTTGTTGTTTTTTTTTTTTTTTTATTTTGATAATACATGGCGTTGAACGAAATCAAAATAAATATTTTTTTTTTTTTTTGAAAAAAGTGGAAGGTATCGATATGTTTATAATATTGTGATTTTTTTGTCCAGAGATTTAAATTCGGCCTACCGATGTGGGGGTCCGAACTTCGAATCTAAGATACCCATCTGTTTTTTCTAATTTATATGCTGATTAGAAATTAATTATTATTACTTTTAACGGATAACGAAAACATCGTAAATAAACATATACAGGGTGAATTTTTAAAACGGGCCTTCAGGGCCAAATCCGAAACTATAAGAATGAGCGAAAAATGCTGAAAGGAGTTACGAGACCGATTTTGATAAAAACTAAAACTGCATCATTACTTTTTTAAAATAACTTTTTCTCTAGCCGGGAATCGAACGAGTTCATTTTGAAAAAAAATGCACCTTCTATATTATTCCACTATCTGATAGTGTTGCTTATAAGGATCAAAATCTGGAAAGTAATGATAAATGACAAACTAAAGGAAAAGCCTCAATTTTAATTAAATACATATTTTTTCATATTAATTTGGCAGTTAAGTTCCCGCCATTCATTACTTTAAACATTTTTTTTGGCTCAATGTTTCTTCTCATTCGAAATGGACGTTCTGTTTCCCAATAATTTTTATTTTTTATGTCCGACTTAGCTAAGGTTATTTTTAGGACCATTAAAATAGATTTACTTGCTATGGGCGGAGTTTCGTTTAATACAGATGTAAAGTTGACAATTTGCGAGAATTAGTTTTTAGAGTCAAATCCGAGTGATTACTTAAAAAAAGAGATATAGAAAATCATATTTAACGTTGAAACGAAGTTGTAAACAACAAACAATAGGAATTTACTATTTAATCAGTTATCTATTTTCATTAAAAAATAAATCCTAAAAACGGCGGTAACTTATTTGCCAAACTATTACTTTCTCATACTAAGCCGTATGTCATTGTCATAACATCGAATAATTAGTTGATTAACCAACAAATTCTTCAATGGTATGACTTATGTCTGTTTCTAAAGAATTATACATAAATCATTTGTTATGTATAATCCTTAAGGATTAGTATGCCAATGTATGGAAAAATACGTATTTTCTTCAAAATTTTCCTTTTCCTTTAATTTGTCACATAACATTACTTCCCAGAATTTGATCCTTATAAGCGACACTATCAGATAGTGGAATAATATAGAGGTGTATTTTTTTTCAAAATGAACTCGTTCGATTCCCAGCTAAGGAAAAAAATATTTTAAAAAACTAATGATGCAGTTTTAGTTTTTATCAAAATCGGCCTCGTAACTCCTTTCAGCATTTTTCGCTAATCCTTATAGTTTCGAATTTGGCCCTGAAGGCCCGTTTTAAAAATTCACCCTGTATACATGCTTGAGATTTTTTTAAGTTACATATCGTTTGATAATGAAATAATAATAAAAATGTAGTCAAACAGTAATTCCTAGATTTACTCGACTACAGAATTCTTATACAAAGGTACTTAATACACGACCGAAACAATAACGAAGCCATTTAAAATAATTGTATTGTAAGCAGAGCTGTAGCGGTGTAAGCAGTTTTAGTAGAAGAAAATGTAGCAAAATTATAAGCATTGAGTGTTTTTGCTCAGTTATGAAAGTCAGCGTTTGGTTCGCTGGATCTTTGATCTCATTCAGCTCACAGAAGCCAGCGGGTTCCGCTTGCTTTTTCACGCGTGAAAATAACTTTTTTTATAATAATTGCTTCATTATTTAAAACAACATTTTTAGTACAATTTTAAGCCAGAATATGGTGCTTAAATATTAGTTGCACGTAGATCAATGAAGATTAGGTATTATATATGGAAATGGTTAACAATTAGGTGTTAAACGTAGGTGTTAACAATTTGTCAAACCTATTCCTGATTTAGTTCTCATCATCAAAGTATTTCATGTTATCATTTAATGACTATTTTATTTCATGGTGATCTGAAATATAATTGAGAATTACAATGTAGTATCCTTCTTCCCACTCGTCGGCATCGCGATTGTTTAGCCTTTTAAAAATAAAAAAGTTTAAAGACCACTGACACTGCGTATGACAGTGACACTATATTGACAGCTACCTCACTTCTTTTTCGCGCTTCCAAGGCATCGTGATACTATTTTTTCAAAGTTTTGTTAAACGTGTATAGTGAAGCAAAGCTAGTGAAAAAATGAAGAAAATGGAAACTAGGAATGAAGAATCACGTCTGCGTAGTTGTAGTCGCAGTAGCAGGAATTTACGAAGCAATTCTTCGGATTGGATCACCGGTTCAGAGGTTATGTACGAATTACTTACCAGGTATGTAAGAAAATAATGCATTATTCACATTTTACAGTATGTGTGCACGACTATAAAAATGCCTAAATAACTAACATATGCTCAGAAAGAAACTATATTGTTCGAAAAACTTTCTCGTAACTCGTAACTTCATAACTATTCATGCACGCCAATCTCGCTGTTGCACATTACAGACACCAAACGGTGCTCATATTCGCCATTAACCATAAGATGCTTGCATTTTTATGCATATAATTTAGCAATTAATGGTCCAAATATAAAATGCACCCGAGCCATTGAGTACGAGATACTCGTTGCGTCGCTTTGTCGACACTAAATGTTTCCCATGTTCACCATTAAGCACGAGATGCTGGCCCTAACATTTATATGTGGCAAATGTTCAAATATTCAAAGAGTCACAACCGTCGAGTACGAGATACTCCTAGTATTACTTTGTTGACACTAAACGGTTCACTCATTCGCCATTGAGTACGAGATACTCGCGCTAACATTTCTATGTGGCAAGTGGTCGAATATACAAAGCATCAGAACTGTCGAGTACGAGATACTCCAAGTGTTACTTTGTTGACACTAAACATTTCACTCATTCGCCATTGAGTACGAGATACCTGCACTAATACTTATATGTGGCAAATGGCTTGAATGCTTCCATCACTAGCTATTGCACTAACAATACACAGTATAAAGCATGAATGATTTATAAGCACCAAGCTAGAGCTGCTACAACACAAGGTTATGCCAACCCTGTTATACCAACTCTGACAAAATAATTTTCAGAACCAGCTATAATTTCAGGAATCATTCATGGAGTTATTGCAAATAGCAAAACATATTTGTAACTTTATGACAAAACAGTGTCCTAACAGAAATGGAAAATATTATGTCAACATACTGGGACAACGAGTGAATACAATAATATCATCAGAGTTCTCTAAAATTGGGAGGTATGTGTGATGCAACTGGATGAATGACATATTCCAATGAGAACTGAGGAAATCAACCTGGTACATTTTGATGCTCTTCTCAGAATAACACTTTAACTAATGTGCTACCTATAAAGGTCATAATAGGTAATTTATGCTCCACCACAATACACACGATAAAAATATGTGCAATACATGGTGGAGAACAGAAAATAGGAATCATCACATTGCTGGTGTGCTAACCCAAAACAAATATAACCCCGTGCATATAAGAATCTTATCAGGATTCACCGCACAGCATAATGCTCATGAGCTCATGTAACGGAATCATACTAAAGACATTGAAACTCACTTAGCTGCATTACAAATGATAGAAGACTACCTATCTTATCAGAAAACAATGTCTAAAATAGACATTTGTGACATAAATGTTTTATGCAGCACCCCGTTCCCAATTTGAAATTGGTTGAGATTGGTCGTTCCACACAAATCAATTGTGTTATATGATATTAAAATTTAATATATGGCGTCAAGATAAAAATCTTACAACATTGATGACAAAATTATTGTTGTATACTAGTTAATCCAATGCTCGATCTCAAATGGTAATAGATGTGCTCTTCACATTATCACATACACACATCTCAAATGGTAATAGATGTGCTCTTCACATTATCACATACACACTGGTGTATATACATGACAACTGTTTCATGTTAACCTGAAATAGAACATAAGGCATGCTCTCTCAAAAGAACCACCTCAGGAGGACAATGATTAAGCAAACAAGACTCCGGCTTATTGATACTGACACATATCTGTCCAATATATTTTTAGTCACATGAAGAAAGAATACTATAAGTATCTCATATATTGGATCCAGCGTCTGAAGTCCTAGCTTTGAGAGTAGCATTCTGTGTTAATACCTCAACACAATTGAGCAGAGTTCATTGATTTGTTATGGATACTCTATAGTTCCTACTCAATTTCAGCTGTTTTATAAGCAAATAACAGGTACCTATACATGGCTCAAAGTGAACAATATTACATGGGTTATATTACAATATAACCCATGTAATATTGTTTGCTTTGAGGTACTACAGTACCTCTTACTCACACATATACAAATTATGTATAATAAAATTTAATCAGTTACCAGCTATATAAAGCTGTTTGATTTGATATCTTGTGGGCTAGGTATATGAATATCCTAACATCCAGATTAGGTGTATTTCAAGATATTGCGGATTTCAGGAAATACTCGTATTATTAAGGTATAACTCTAAGGAGATTGGTATCAAGGGGTACAATCAGAATTATAATGCACCACTTAACTACCGGTACAGAGTACCTACTTAAAGTCATTGAGCTTACATAATATATATAACTCTATTATATATAGATGTAACTTGAATTGAAGTTTTTAAATTATCTATTTAATACACTGGTTTACAGTGATAATCAATCCAGAAGTCTGGAGTTGTCTTTGGACACAAATACCTTTATGATTTATTCTAAGGCCAGGTACTATAACAATACCTGCAATACTATAACATTACAAATGTGCTAAATAATAAATGTCCATACTTGTAAATAATTCAAAAACCTTGTTTAGTATTACTTATTTATGTGGCATATGTGACATAAATGCAAATATGTGAATGTCAAGAGTGAACTTTATGTACAAATGTGAGAATTTATACAAAATTAACATTTTGTTTTTCGTTACACTTATCTTTCAGTGACTCAATAGGAATAAATACAGTAATAATTAAAGGTTTGGAAGTTCAGTCCACAAACATACGGTTAATTATTAAATATCTGCACATATTTTTCACTTTTACTGTACATAACTGCTTAAAATATGAGGTTGATCATCATGAAAAAATTTACTAAAGATTGGTAGTACCTGTGTAATGTTAGTTATCATGTAACAGAAGCCTGGTACTCCCAACATTACAAAAAGCAATCAAATAATAATATATTATTTATATTGTTGCTTAAACATTTCCTTCAGCAACACCGGGTTTATATAGAAAAATGCATCATACATTTATACACCAGTCATCAGGTCAACAAATAACACAGCAGTCCATTAATCCTGGAATAAAGACAAGCATAATATGAGAATTGCTATTGCACTTAAGCCTTCATAATGTCTATGTTAGTTACACTAAAGCTGAAATTGTTATCATTTCATAATGAAGCTTAGGCTAAGGGTAAATAATGTCCACCATGGTAATATGTGACACATTAATGATATAAAATTAATAACAATATTATTATATCATGTGAATGGCCAGCCATTAATATGATATCTGCTTTGGGTCTTTTATGCCTAGTGTGTATACCTAGATGCTCTTATAAAACATAAAACAACAAAGAAAGTAAGCTGCATGTCCAATCAATTTTCAAATGTAAATCTAGCATCCCTAGAATTAATAGGAATTCCTTAGGAGTATGTGTGATGAACGTTACTATATAGGACTCTAACATTACTATATAGGACACACATGACAGACATTTTGCCTGGAACAAAGAAAACTATATTATATATATAAATTATTATTATAATTATTATATATAGAAGATTTATCTACTTTCCTGTTCTTAAAGAATTAAGATGGAGAAAAATGTGGGTAACTTAACTTAACTTGTGGGTAAAATAACTTTATAATTTATCACTGTCAGAGCTGTAACTAGAACCAGTTGTGTTAGTAATCATTACAGGCTAAGTAAGCCAGAACCCCATGGAAGTTATAAAATATTTGACTTATTAAAACTGAATTAATCCTGGGAATGCTCAGCATAAATACTTTTGAGTAAAGATAAGCTTTTCTGGTCTAGTCATGAATGGGGTTTGAAATAATCATATACATAAATACTGTTATGAAAACTGATATCAACTTATACATACACATAACTGATAGTTACACACATTTTTAGGAAAAGATGTTAGATCGAAAGTCAGATTGGATTTCAAAAGGAAACGCATCATAAGCTTTCCAACCAACCATATAGATATGTAACTTTACAGAGGGCATGCATAAGCATGGTACAGCAAAAAGTATAAGTAACTTTTGCAAATCCGATACATACCTACAAAAACAGGAAGTCATATAAAACTAAAATGTTTCATTGATCTAAGAATGATCATGTCCCTCTTGAACATGCACACTAATATAATGAAACAAAGTAGGTATAACACCCAATATTATACCGAGTATACCTACAACATAAAATATAAATTTATCTCACATGGGGCATACATCATCCCAAGATCAAATCAAATACCCAATCATAATTTGTCAATAAATAATGGTATTAATTCCTTAATATTCAACATGGGATGGCCTCCTATCTTAATAATATTGGAATACATACAATGTACCTACTGGTACATATAAGTATAGTATTATATAAAAGTACATTATTATATAATGCTCATCACATATGAAACATATTTATACATATATTGCTATATAGCAAAGGAAATAGTATTATTTGTGTCAATAAAATTGACCAAGCAATTCATTCTACACATCATTATGACATACTATGGAGGGTAGAAAACTTATTTTCGACCTTTTATGTATTTATTTTTTGCAAGGTGCAAAAGCTTGAATTGAATAATCATTAATACTGACTAAATTACAATATTACTATTATTATTATTGTTGGCCAATTTTAGTAATAATATATTTAGAGAAAAATATTGCATTATTATTGCACTGAATATTATTTCATCTAATTCAGAGGGAATCTCACTTAGTACTATGTGTTTCAGAACATTTCATCCATATTATACAGTAAGAGTAAATATTCAGTTAGCAATCCTAATAATTACATATATTTTATAATTATACCTAATTAAGAGAAAATTTTCTTATTAATATGATATTTTCATATTGTATTTTTATATATATATTTTTCTTATTATTGAGAATAAATCTCACTAAGCACTATGGATTTCACAACATCTCATCCATATGATGCAGAACGAATAAATATTCAGCAATGTAATTAAATCCATATAATAATATATATGTATGGTAATAAATCTTTAATTTAATTACATGTCCCATTGTTGCAGTTGTCTCTAAACATCTACATTGTAATTCTCAATTATATTTCAGATCACCATGAAATAAAATTGAAAATTAGACGAGCTTACCTGTAAGCGAAGTCTGATTATAATTTTATGAATGGTGATCTGAAATATAATTACCCACCCTCCCAAAATCAAAACCCATACTGCAACAATAAGAACAAAAGAGTCTCCTAGATATAGACAGCATGCATTTTATCAAGGAGACTAAGTTGGAAATGATAGACTCTAAATTAAGTGAGGTAGCTGTCAATATAGTGTCACTGTCATACGCAGTGTCAGTGGTCTTTAAACTTTCTTATTTTTAAAAGGCTAAACAATCGCGATGCCGACGAGTGGGAAGAAGGATACTACATTGTAATTCTCAATTATATTTCAGATCACCATTCATAAAATTATAATCAGACTTCGCTTACAGGTAAGCTCGTCTAATTTTCAAATATACCTACCTATTTCAACTGTGAAACTGCCCATAAACTACATCCATAAATTTCATAATTCAAGTTTTTTTCTTTTTTTTTTATTATAAGAGTTGCAGACGAGCATGCAGTCCACCTGATGGTAAGTGGCTACTGCCGCCCCTGGACATCTGTAATCAACCCCAGATAGGATTAGATATTCCTACCTGAGGTCGGCCACAGATGCGCCGCTACCCCTGAGGACTAAGCTGGAACGCCTCGGAAAAGTCTGTCTCCCTTACCACACCCTTCAAACCGGAACACAGCAGCGCTTAACACTGCTGTTATTAGGTAGAAATAGGTGTGGCGGTGGTGCCGCCGGAGTCGAACCACAAAGGGTTTTACCACCTTTAAAAAAGTTATTGTTAAACAATCACTAAAATCCGAAAGTTTATTATCTGATACTATATTGAGTTAATCAATTTTAGTATTATGATACCCAACTGGAATTTTGTTTATCTTTTCAATCTCCTTCCAATAGCCACCGTCTACTTTCGCAAATAACGCCTAAAACAGTAAAGCTTCGCCGAATGGAAAGGAATGTAAGCCAAATCCTTAATTAGTAATGTTGTTCGAGGGTTTCGAAACAATTAAAGGGCGCAAAGGAATACCTTGGATTACACAAATAGCTAAAGGAAATTTACTACCTACGGACCATTATCAGAACCCAATTCTAATTCTATTCTCTTTGGCTAAAATGGCCTTTCTTATTCTGAACACATTCTGATAATCGTTTTAAGATATCCACAAGTTTTTCTCGCACATAAGTATAAAATATAATAGACCTTACACGAACGAGATATTTTTATTACATTTTAACTACCATTTTTGTGTTATCGACGGGAAACCTTCAAAAAGGTACCCGGTGCCGTGGGAGCGACACAGAGCTATGTGGGATTCTTACCGCACTAAAACCCCCCCGGTGGCCGTCCTCGGCGCTGCGTAGAGGGCTCCTGGATCTCCAAAGGAACGCAACCGGAGTCCTCTTAGCGCGTTGCCCCGTCGGGCTCCGCCCAGGTGAGCTTGACGCTCGTCACACTGTCTGGTGCGTACGACGGTATGCGATTACACATATAACACATATAAAACTTATAATTTATTGTGTGTCCTGAGTCCTTATGTCAAAATAATTACCTATGTGTAGGTGAAAGGAAAGGGGGCTTTTTGGATAAACTTATATAATGGTTGATAAATAATAAGAACAGGAATAGCAATCAATATTTAATACCTATAAGCAAAAAGAATTTAGAGTATAGGTACTCGTACTTCTATTTAGATTAATTATCTATTCTTTATATTATTTATCTCATTAAAAAGTTATGTTCAATGGATATTTGATCAGATCTTCATAAAAAAAGAAAATGTTTAAAAATTACATAACTATTTGACTAAGGCACAGCCCTTTTACTCTTTACATACAAAATATTACAATACATCTGGGAAATCTTACGCAGATAAGTGTAAAAACTGTAATTCCACAGAATTCAGCCAACGTTATCGGCCACTGGGCGTAGTTAAGAAACTCTTTCTTAATTTCTTTTTGTTTGAGGTTACTTTAGTCGAAACAAATAAAACTTTGGGCAATCATAATACTCATGCATATTTAATGGATTATTTTTATTAACTTTATCAACTTTAAATTAATTCTGCGAAGAGTATAATGATTTATTGACAAACCGACCCATTTCTTATAGATTTCTCTTTAAATTAAGAATAAAGATAATTGTATAACTTTTTTTTAAACATAAATGAAAGTTTAGAAGTTAAAATTCCATTATCTAGAAAATTAGTAGAGGCAATATGGTTCTAACAGAGTGATGCAGTTTTTGTGTTTCGTTTGAAGGTCGTGAACGACGCATCTTTGACTGCCTTATTTAGATATAAAGTAAATTTCCACATATTTTGTTCACTAAAGCAAATTTTTCTTCTTATACCTATAATAAGACTGAAAAATGACGAGGTCCACAGTTGTATCACTGCCTTTATACTCGTAAGTAGGCGTAATATTTTCTGTCGTCCTTATTTTGCGAGTTTCGACAAGGATTTCTAAAAATAAGTCTAGTGTCATTCCCTAGGGAAATCAAGCAAAAGTCCGACCTCTCGTCTTTGGCGTCTAGTGAGTTCCTATAGATACCTACTACATTTGTTTGATAAGATTGATAACTCACATAATAATATGTTCAGACTGCCTTGAAGGAAATATTAGATCAATCGTAAAATAATCTATTGCAAAAATTCTAACAGATACAACCTAGTTATCTAATTTATCTATCTATTTATCCTATCACTCCCCGACCAGGTGGACCGACGACCTGAAGAAGACGGCGGGAAACCGCTGGCTTCAAAGGGCACCGGGTGGAGTTGTGCCAATTGGGGGGGCCTATGTCCAGCAGTGGACAAAAGGCTGATGGATGGATGGATGGGATTTATCCTATCAATAAATCGTATTCAATAAATTGTGTTTTTTTAGGCACTTCTATTGACGACAATTTAATATTGGCTATCTATCTAAATGGCTACTTATTGAAATTAATGAATGTACATACCTAATTACCTAATTATTAAAAATCATAATAACGATCTCTTTGTAATTGTTTTCCTTAGGTATTGTAAGGATTATTAATTAGCGCTCTGTGATTTGTTTTTGTCGAGCACGTCAATGGAAAACTCATTTTCTCCGTAAACGAATGAATGTAAGACAAAATGGCGTATTTGTTATCTGTTATGAGACAGTGGTCCTCTAGGATTTATTTCTCTGAGCGACTTTAATCTCAAAGCGCCGGGCACTGAAGAAAACTTAATGACAAGACAAAGGCCTAATTACGATATTAGAACTTAGAAACTGTCTTACGAAGTTTAATCTTTATCTTTATGTGCCTATTATCTCTTATGGTCGTAATCTTATCTTTATATTAATAATAATTAGACACAATACAAAGTAGACAGGATAATCTATTCAATGTTAAAATACGTACTTATTAAATAAACTATTTTTTTTACTATATTATGTAGTATGTACCTACTAAGTTGAGTAGGTTGAGCTGTCCTGTGAGATGGATAAGAGTGTCCATTCACCAATTGATCAAACGACGATCGAATATTGATCGATTGATGTAATCCGTACAGAGAATCCAAAGTACCGGGGCACCCATGTTTTCGGCAAGTACCTAAGTAGGAAAGTAAATAAAAATAGGCATATAGGCAGGGATTTACTTCTAAGTTGTGACTTGTGACCGACTTGTAGGCTACTAAACGGTTTGTCGGATTTTTTCATGAACAGATATTATTATGTCGATAGATCATCGTACATTATGTAGTAGCACACACACACTGGGACACACTGAAAATCGGTGGCCGCGGTTTGCCGCGGTGAGGCTGAGTGTGGACCCTTTTGTTAAATTTTACTGCAGCAATGTTCTGATTTGAGAATCATGTTTACTATTAATTATGCCATATAATGTTGTAGTATTATTTACAAATAAATATTTCTTTCTTTTTTTCTTTCTAGCATGGTATAGGTCAATGTCAAGAAATAATCATTGTAAATTTTGTAAACAAAAAACAAAGATTTTTAGAAGAGTTAAAGTTGTTCGAATGACATTGCAATACGTACCTACCTAGTAAATAGGATCTGACCTCAGCCGTTCGGCAGATACAAGATAATAAAGAAATGAACAAACGTACAAGATACACACGAAAACATACCTAACCCTTCCTTGGCAGTAGGGAAAAAAGCAATAGAAGTGTTTTAAAAAATTCTATTCAAAAAAGTTTGCTTTTATCCTAATAAACAATCCAGATTGAATTGCGTAAATTTACATGTCATAAAATAAGCTTATTAAATAAGAAATACACATATATAAACAACATTAGGTACTGGGAGCTCGAACCGTCCAGCAAGCAACCCCGGGAAGGACGACGGTATGTGTGGTCGCATACCGTCGTAAGCACCAGATGGTGTGGGAGGAGCCAAAAGTGCTCCCCCAGGGCAGAACCCGATCGGGGTATTGCGCTTGGAGGACTCCGGTTGTGTTCCCTCGGAGATCCCGGAGTTTTCCAACAAGCGTTGAGGACGGCCACCGGGGGGGTTTTAGTGCGGTAAAAATCCCACATAACCCGGCGTCGCTCCCACGTCGTCGGGTACCTTTTAAAGGTTTCCCCCTTCTTAAACAAAAAAAAAAGGTACGTACTTCAAAAAAATCACTACTTCTTGTAAAGCGATATCTAAAGTTACGTAGATTTCGTGAAATATATCTATTGTGCTGTTGAGTATAACTTTCTTACCGTTACATTTCCATTGTTCATAAAATCCGAATCCTAAGATATCTATTCAAGAAATCTTCCTCAAAGGCAAATGTCTCCTTTCATTAATTTGCCGTTCGCTAACTAATGACGTCTTTGCTAAAGGCCAAGGATAGTTAAGATAAATGATAGCATTGTGGTTGTTATTTGTTTGCTATTGTTTTATATATGCAATGCGTAATTTACGTAGGTGCCATATTTTTATTCTATGGGGAAATGTAGGTACTCTACATTTGCACCTCATTTTCTATCTAAGATTTAAAATTTCAAAAGTATGTTGGCAATTTTAGGTTTATTTTTATATACCCGGTGGATAGGTAGAAACTATTACTACCTTATTTCCATCAGATCTATAAATCTTCTTTATAAAATAAACTCACGAATTACATACATAGCACATTGTGCTGCCATCTAAAAGATTAATTAGAACACCAGTTGACATTTGGATGTAGTTAAAGTAGAAAAACTGCGAGAAAAATGTTGTAGATGGCACTTACTTCGCATACTATGACAAAAGGGGAAAGCGATAATTAATGTTGCCATCTCCGAGAATTTTAGCATTAACACTTAACAGGACTTGCAAAATCGATAAAAAGTTCGTCCCTCAGACTAAAGAACTCATAAAATATTAGAGAAAATATGTACAGGTAAACGATATTTAGCTGTAAAATATTTAAAGGTAAATAATTCATTCTAACAGAGTTCATCCAAGTGGCATGACAAAGCTTAAATTGAATTAAAATGGTAGTAGCACTAGAGTCGTTCCCCGGGAACGTGAGTTAATTTGAAAATAATAACGTACTTTCATAAAATGTTCCCTTTTAACTCAGTTTGTAATCGCCCTATCCAGATTGTTTGTTAAAAAAAATCATTATCATTCCAGAAACATCCCCTAAATTAAAAAAAAATATTCGGAAATATCATTCATGGTTGCATAACCAGGGTGCCGTGCCCTCTATAAATTTCGGGATAGTACGCATTTCACAAAAGGGTAATTCTATTTACGACTTTATTGCGGCGATGATTACTGAATATCCAACGTTTAAGATTATTACTATCAAATCCTGATCCTACAAAAATTCGGACAGGACTCCTTATGAAATGTTACGCCAATGAATGGTTTCGTAACCTATTTACCATAGTGATCAAAGGGTATTTTCCATGACGTAAGCCCAAAAGTTCCACGAGAACTCATCACTAAGCTGACGCAATTTTGTACAACATTTGGGATTTCATTCATTTATCCTCATCTTCTCATAGGTAAATATATAATGTTAAATACTTATAAGGAAATTTCCACACATTGGGATTTGGTGTTATGGTTCATAAGCAAAATAAAAGGAACATAAAATCCTTTATTAAAAATTGTCATAACATTAACAATGGTAACATTTCATAAATTAGGTATACTTTATATCGAATAAAAAGCTAGTCAGGTCATCTATTAATAATTTAATAACATTAAAAATCACTCACATCATTGTTATGCCAGGCAAAGATTTTGTCTCAATACAAGTGACCCTTGTACTCACAATACTCGCAATAATTATCAACTATTAATTAATGAATAATGAGGTGTAAATCCTAATGTCTTGTGGCATACACATAAATATGTTAAATAATGATGATACTGATTGGGCTAAGAAATAAGAAGCACACTCCAATAATATAATGGAACATTCTCCTTATTTTTTCGTTAATTTTCCTAAGATGATTGTAATTACTTAGTGGCCTCTTTTAAGTATGCAATGAGATCCGCGCGCTCATTGGCCTTCTTCAAGCCAGCGAACACCATCTTGGTTCCAGGGATATACTTCTTTGGGTTCTCCAAGTATTCGAACAGGGTGTCTTCATTCCATGTGATACCTGTAAATCATAGTGAAAAAATTATATAAAAAGCTAAAAATGGTTACACTTTACTTATCTTATCTAGATTACCAGCTTGAATCATTTTTATAATCTGTGGTTCTAAGTACATGTTATCGTTACATTCCTCTACTTGTATAATCTCAACAGGAATGTATTATATAATAATAGTAATCTGTTTTAAGACAAGAGTATACTATGTGCATTATACATCATTAATATTTTCTCATAACATCACACCTTTACAATTACAATTATATAACTGTTAAAAATCATCAAAGGTGTAATTGTGAAGGCGTGTATTACCCATAAACTGATAAGAAAAAATACTTTTAAGTGACATAGTTTATGGACTTTGTAGAGATACATATGGTTAATAAAATTGTGGAAACTTTCAAATCTAAATAAAACAATTACTTTAATTTGCTTAATCTAATGTTAATATCATGCTGTGTGCATTAACTTATGTACATACTTATGTAAGATGTCTACAACTTAATATAATATAGGATATGTGTTTGTGTGTGATGCATTGTTTCTTTTCAGTCAGTTGCAAGTTATCTCAACAAAGTTATACATTATTATACAATACATACATAAGTAGTACATCACGAAGTATGTCACGAAGAAAATACAAGCTATAAAAAGGTTTTATAAAATGACCTTTGAAACAATTATCGTTCAAACTGCAAATATTATCTTTTAATTCGCCATACTATAATCAATGACCTATTAACATACATGTAGTATGGAGTTTATCTATATTTTTATATTATGCAATGTGCATACCTTTGGCTTTGTTGGCATCCGAGTATGAGAAGCCGGAAGCCTGGCCGGTTTTGCGGCCAAAGAATCCATGAAGGTTGGGGCCTACTTTGTGCTTGCCACCAGCCTCAACCTGTAAAAGATAACACAATCATCGTTTATAGTAAAACAAGCTGTTGTTCCAGTCTTGCGCACAATATTTTTGAATAATGTTCTCTTTCTGGTGAATCAGTTTAATTGATAAACTGATGGCAACCTTCAACAATGATGAAAAAAGTATAATATAATTTTAAATTATAATTATATTACATATCAGTATATAGTTATAATACAAAAATTTAATTAATGATATTATTTAGTATTATAGTATTAGTAAGTATACTATAGTAGGTATAGTATTAATCATAGTAATTATAATTAATATTAATGACATTTAAAACGTAAGTATGCAGTTACTCAATAAAATTAAGTCCCTGGAATTTCCCAACATACATAATTCAATTAAATTGATAAGTAGTGTTACTAAGCACAAATTTAATAGCGATATAAATGTGTATTGAAAAAAACTGAAAGTTTAAATTAGTTGTTAAGTGATTATTTTTTCGCGCGCTTTTTTTTTTCAAACTACTGCTAATGTGGGTATGTATTTCTTATAAATAAAACTGTATATAACAAGGAAAATACTTACAGTATGGCATTGAGCACACCTCTGCACGAAGATTTTCTTGCCATTCTCAGAATTGCCAGCAGGTACGCCCATCTTGAACTGGAGGAAAGAATACGAAAATCATTTTATAGAAACGAACTTCACAGGAGAGTTGCATGATATGCAAAATTAATCACATTGATGCAAATTTTCATTGATAAAACCAATTATATAACAGTGCAGTCTGTTCACATGAACTATTTCACAAGGTGATCGATATTTTTACACGAGGCGCACGTAATCTTTGATATATCACCTGGCTTACGAGGAAATCTTCAGATAAAGGTTGAATTAAAACAATTATCTATTTAGGATTAGAATTAGGCCAAGGAGACTATGACTTCTATGCAGGTCAGGATCAATGTCAATGGGAAATTCAAGGCATAGGTGTCGTAAGTATTACGTAAGCGTATGCAATTGTATGTAATACAATGAATTCCATTGAAAAGATTTTCCACGAAACAATTACCTAACACTCAAAGCTGCACAAAATTTATGAACACTATAAGGAACACCAGGATATACCCTTTTTAAGGTTATTACATCTCAATGAAAGGTATGATTCATGTAAAATGACGTTAATTTTACTTACGAATAATAATTACACGTAAGACTTGAAAAAATCCTACTTACAATTTACGCTTCAATAAATTTAAAAATAGGAATTTTGTATGTCTGCCAAAGCTCGAAAGACACAAAAATGATCAATACGCACGTTGCCAATTCAATTCACCCTCCCTTTCTTTGGCGCTGAAATCACAAGACTGAGTTGCGACGAACAGTGTTGGCAACCTGGGAGATGGCGTTGATCGTACCAGGGGCGTAAAATTATCGTATCTGCCGAAAAATTATCGTACATTTCATAAGAACGCGGGCGCGAGTACAGATGTGCCGAGTCAGGTCGAGTCGAGGTGGCGTTTTTTTTTTTTTTTTTGCTCTTCCGTGCTATTGTTGTTTGTTTATTGTTGTACTCGAGTACTTTGGACTCCAATACCAAAAATGGCCGACTCACATCATTAGGCGCGATGCACGCGTTCTTATGAAATGTACGATAATTTTTCGCCAGATACGCTAATAAAAATAGATTTTTTATTAATAAATCGCCCTTTTTTCGAAAAAAAATTCAATTAAAGGCATATATATAATACGTTTATGAATTCATTCAAACAGTTTCCCAAAAAGTTTCAAGTAGCCAATTATCGTACATTTGTGTACGATAATGACTCGCTATCGTACATCGTACGGTGGTATCGAATTATCGTACATGTACGATAATTATCGTACGGTTGCCAACACTGGCGACGAATGAATGAACTAACTACTGCTACGAATTGAAATGATTGAATGAAACTCGATGATACCCTATCACTAAATTATTTTTTCCCCATTAATATATCTGATAATTTTATTATAGTACTGTGATAATATAGAATTGTAATATGAGATAACAGTGTAGTGTGTTTAATATATGTAGTTAAGTATTTGTGACCGAAACTATCAATTGGAGATCAAATAAAGGTATTGTATACTGGAGGACTGAGTTTTATTAAAGAATCTACGCCAGAACTGTAATTTGATCATCGTAAAGAGAAATAGAATTGTTTGAATGTGCTACTTTGTGAAAGTGAAAGTTGCGTTTGTTTATATTTTGTATGGAGCCCTATCATACTTAATTTGCAAGAGAAACAGCCGTCTGCTTTACTTGACATTTATTAAATGACTCGATGACTGACTTGTTTGACATCACATATTACTAAATGAAAACTTCTTGGTAAAATACAAAAAGGTTGATTTTAGCTCTACCACTTTCAACATTTGTCAAATTATCCAGCATGTAAAACAAATAAACTATTCCTGGATGCACTGTACGCATACTACGAAATAATTGGTATATTTCTATAAAGTGCCAACATTAGAATGAACGATGCTGGAACTGTAGAAATTATAATCGATTAGCACTTACAAGAAAGTATTTCAATATAATGATTCTTAATTAAATCAATAAAACTCCAAAAAGCCAATAATAAAAATAGATCGATTTTACATGATTTTTTTTATCTGTATTAAAACCACCAATATGATCATAGGTTTTATACTCTTGAATATGATGTCAAGTGAACGTTGGAATGTAAAGTCAATTTTGCACTTCTGACAGTTTAGACAGTGACAATTGACAGCTAATGTCAAAATTTCGTTTTTGCCAATCTGATGAATCTAATCTGACCAGTTCTATTTAAACTTGATCAAATTAGGTGTTGTATATTAAAATTACTGTGCTTGTGATTATAAAAACTCAACCGATGCAAGTTTCATCGAAGTAATTGAAATTTTTGGACATAACCTATATACGATTTAGTTGTTTTAGTGGAAGTGAAATCTGATATTATCAATTAAGACTGTGCTGATGGTCATTGCATGATCTTAAAAACAGAAAGAATCGGTAAGTTTTCGTGGAATATAAACTTCTTATGGATGCCTTGCTTGATTTTGTCTATATTTTTGGTTATTGTTTCGTTGTGTTAGTCCTTATTGTTTCCCTTATTAGCAGATGTAACGGACTGGTGTTAGACCTCAACTAGAAGATATTTAAGGATATGCGTTAAATATGGCTAGAGCATCAGTGGTACTAAGTTTCCATGAGATACTGCTTCATCATTCGGACGTAGAGCTGTTAAAGGGGCCATACTGGCTCAATGATACTATAATCTCATTTTACTTTGAGTACTTAGAAAAAGTGGTTTTTAGTCAGAGAAATGATTTACTCTTTGTATCGCCGGAAGTGACCCAGTGCATTAAAATGGTGCAAGCTGAAGAAATAAAGATCTTTCTAGAGCCCTTATCAATTGATACAAAGAAATATGTGTTTTTTGCTCTGAACGACAATAACTCGCCAGATATGGCAGGCGGTTCACATTGGAGTCTTCTAGTTTATTCTAAAATGGAAAACACCTTTTTTCACCTTGATTCATCATCTGGGAGCAATCATAGCGTCGCTTGGGATTTTGCCAGTCATTTAATGTCATACTTTTCAAAAGGAGGTAAGGCTTTTTATTATTGTGTGTCTAATACATTACTACATTCATCACACTCATATAAAAAATATAGAGTATTCATTTAAAAAAATCTTTAAAAGACACTGTAATGGTATATTCATTTAATTTCACAAAACACAGACTAAGGCATTATTTTTTTAGGGCATATAAATTTCGTGGACAAGGAATGTTTACAACAAAGCAATGGGTATGACTGTGGAATCCATGTCATATGCAACACCCAGAGGTTGGCAGAACATGCTCAAAGTGGACGACAGATTGGTTCCTGCGACATGTTGATCAAAATCAATCCTAGTGCTAAAAGGAAAGAGATACTTGCGACTATCCAGAACCTAGCAAATCGTAAATAAAGTATTTAAATGTTTATTCATAATAATTGTTGTTACTCCATAATAATTGTTGAATTTTGTTTTGAGTTGTAAATTATTTCACATTAAATGTATTTAATGAAGATTGAATTTTATTAAGTATGATTTATTTCATAAATATAATTCAAAAAATATTGTGGATACTTTTAGTAATTGTTGTGTATCCATAATTTTAATTATTCAATTATAATTGATGAATATATTCATTCAATACAATAGTAATACTTGCTGTTCTATTAAATTTTTTCAAACTAAAAATAAAACTTAAAAATAGATTAGTATTGATTAACTGTCTATATAATTAATATTTTGTATTTTACCAGAGTTTTAAAATAGCAGATCAAATTCTCAATTTTATTGCCTCATATCTAAGATTGTCGTATTACTGTGATGTTAACCTTGGTTTCAATTTATGTGGATTGATTCTAGCCAATAGCGTTTCATTTGACAATATTCTCTAATGATGTCATGTGCCATATGTTATCCATAAATAATTCCACATATCCGTACCACGCGTGAATATGTTGATATGTCGATCTACTGTACATATATTTATGTACGTTATTTTGTTTTAGTCATAATAAACATTAGGATTGTTTAATAATTTTAATTTATAGGGGAATAAGTTAGTTAACGGGTCTTAATTACCGTACACATACAACTTGTCAAATTTTAAAATAACCCTCTCACCAAAGAGTACAAATAGCTGCAATGAACATTGTGCATTTTCAATTTATTAACTTATTCACGCGTGGTACGGATATAATGTCTGTGTGTACATTTATCTTATATTATGTATATATATGCATGTTTTATTGTTAGTGTTCATTTGTTACCCTATTAACACATGTTAATGAAGACATTGTAAATATGTAAACATATTTATTTGTAGGTTTAAAGTATATATGTATATGTAAATGTGTATGTGGCATGGTTGGTTTGTATTCTCAAGGATTACTAAAGCAATTGTTGTAGTGCAGTGTTTTTCAAACCTTACCATAAAATTACCCTCTTATTATGTAAAAAATTGTTTACCCTTACTTTTATTGTGCTAACATGTATTTTAATATATAACAATTGAAAAATCTGTAATAACAAATTTATTTGTACTCTCATAATTAGGTGTTTTTGTCTATGGTGAAATATCTGAATCAGACATATTTTACATAGCCAAATGACTTTAATTAGCATTATGTTTACTCAAATGTGTTTTTTAACTTTTTAAGGGGCATCTAGACCGCTCACTATACCTACTTTGAGAAACACTGTTCTAATGCAACTCACATTGTTTTGTTGTGTTTGGTATTTCTTAATTATTGTTATATTGTTGTCTATGAATTAAAGATACATTATAGAAAATGTTCAATTTTTTTTTCATATCATGATAATTATAAGGTGCATGCTATATAAATAAAATAACACAACACATTTAATTTCTGAAATACCAACATATATTTGTGGAAATGTTTCATTTATTCATATTATTGTGAAATGTAAATACTGAAATTCACAGCTATGTCTATAAAAATATTCATATCACATAGATTTTTTGCATGGTATATAAATAAAAGTACTCATTATTAAATTCAGTTAGGTACAATCATATTATGTTTATCTTATAAATATAAATCTTAAAGCAAATGCTAAGTGATGTAAGTAGTTCAAATATTCTATCACACCATCATTAACACAACTTATATACCATTTCACAAAGATAAGTAAATATTTTTATAGTAGACATTTATCTGCATTACATACAAAAACTCTTATCTTAAATAAGGTATGTTATCAAAGATAAAAACTGTTAACAATAAAACAATTAAAGATCATAGACAAAATACGAGTTCTCCTTACATAAATAGAAATGTATACAGTCTAGTTACATAAAATGCATTCACCCTGTTGTAAAAACAAATTGAAAGAATGCTGCAACATATTTGATCAAGTACACTTAAAGGCGCTTCTCCTGTCGCGCGTGTCAATGCCCGCACGCGTGTCATACCAACATCCACTCACAGCTGTCTCTTTCACGCAGTTTCTTTCTGAAGCTCTTTTTCACGCACATAGGCTATGTGCGTGTGCGTATAAAACGATGGGATGCACGTGGCATGCGTGGCAGGAGTTAACATGGGCCATAGGACGCTCTTGTCATGCGTGTTTACGAGCGTCCGCATACATGGATACTTCACTACAATTTCTTCGCGACCGGTGCGAATGATAGGAATACATCCTGCTAGGGCAGTACCTACGTCAGTGGGGCATGCGTGCGGGCGTAAACACGCGTGATACAAAAAGTCCTAGTATACAATAAATGTAGGGGAGATATTTATGATTTTTGAGGTTCTACCCACCCACCAAAATATCTGTTAACTTCTTCCGCCACAGCGAGGCACAGCCTGTCATTATTATGATTTGCTATAACTTGGAACCCTAACGGGAGACCTTCCTTGCCCAGCCCTATTGGAATATTAGTTGCCGGCATCCCCAAACAATTTATTATCGAGGTGTAAGAGAAGTTCATGGCTTTGAACAAAGGTTCATTGTGATACGGGGCAGCTGTCGGGTGCGTAGGATATAGGAAGACTCCGTCATCTCCTAACATTTCCTTGAAGTGTGCTTCCAAATCGTCGCGGACCTTAAGAAAGTGTTTATGGCGTTCCCCACCAACTTCCACTCCGCCGTAATCAAATAGAGCCGTAAAGAGTCCTATCAATGTGTTACCAGATAAGCCAAATATGTTCTTAACAATCTCCCAACAAATTTGGCCCGGCGTGTCTTTCTTCATTATAAATGTTCCAAAGGTAGTCTTAGTTTTCATTGTGGCGAACCAAATCGCAAGTGATTTCTTCAGTATCCCGATATTTATCTCTTTGGCCGTTACATTATGTTTTGCGCTAAAGAATCCTATAATTGCCTTCATTGTTTCTACAATTTCTGTGTCAACGTCATCAGCTAGAGGAGCATTGTTGCTAAACTGATAGAAGATTTTTATTTTACTTATGTCTACAGGAGTGTCCAAGTTAAGTTTGCTGCTATTTTCTCCCGACATGATCTTGAGAAGTGGATTCAGGTCTACGGCATGTCTCGTCATGGGTCCAACACCTAGAAATATGAAAAATTAGTTTCAGATACAACCACGTGATGAATACACGCATTTACTTTTGAATACATTGTAAAGTTATTTTTGAGAGCGTTATACCGTCTACCGTTGTATTAAAATTTATTTTTTTTACTTTTAAATTAGAGGAAACTTTTACTTTTACTTCTAAGACATATTTTCAAAGACATACAATTAGTTATTATTGAAATCTATGTATTTTCGATACATTTTCACTCAAATGCAAATGGTAATCGTAATCAAGCAATCGGATCGTATGTACATTGTACATACGTGGAAGTCGTATGTAGTAGGTGTTTAGCCGAGATAAATAATTACGTAATGATGTTCTACTCGTGACTTGTGGCTGCACTCATTGACTCTAAAGATGATATTTTTCCTTTGTGGTTTATAAATATTGTAGGATAAACGAAACAATATTGAAATATCGCTACTGGTCCAGATGTAAATAAACGCTAATTTTATATGAATCCGCCCACTACATCGTACCGTACCATGACCGGACCGTGCTGTAAACGTGTCAGGCAAATATTCTTTACATTTAACAGTATGAGAATATGTCTACTAGACCAAACCGTCTCCGAACAACATCTTTAATACCTACTTTAATACGAAGAGTTATTTAATATTGACTGTCACGTTCCTAACACGGTCATGGTATAATATGGTATAGCTTACAAATCGATCTATACAATCATGATAAGTAATGATCAGCTCCGAATTTTGTGTATGTATGAGTTTCTGGCATATAGAACAGAGAGTTCTTCATATTTACCTAAAAATGAATTTTGAAGTTCTGATTCTGGCATTGGATACTGTCCTCCGTTAGACACAACACCTCTTGAAGGCTTGTGCCCATAAATGCCGTTGAAAAATGCTGGCATCCTGATTGAACCTCCTATGTCTGAACCTGTAACAAGTAAATAAATATTAATATTGACCAAATTATATGCGCGATTAATAATAGTTGATTTTTAAGGAGGCCGGAGATGTATTATTTTATACGTAAGCAGAAATACGTGTGTCATAGTTAACACTTTTATTTAAGTACGTACAGTGGTTGTGGTTCATAATCATTAATTTTCAATTTTCATTTTTTTATTGTCAATGATAAAGCTAGTTAATTGCTACCAAGAAAAAGAAAATCGATTGACAATGAAAGAAAGGATCTTTACTGTTTTATCTTAGCCTTTTTACATAAAGATGGTCTTACCATTGCTAGCTATAGATTAGACTTGTTTAACAACTTAAGCTGTTTCCTACGACATCCAAGGAAAGAGGAAGTGCTAATTTTTTATAATAATATGGGTGTAGCAGACAAGCATGCAGTCCACCTGATGGTAAGTGGCTACTGCCGCCCATGGACATCTGTAATCAACCCCAGATACGATTAAATATTCCTACTTGAGGTCGGCAACAGATGCGCCGCTATCCCTGAGGACTAAGCTGGAACGCCTCGGAAAAGTATGCCTCCCTTACCACACTCTTAAACAAGAATACGGCAGCGCTTAACACTGGTGTTATGAGGCAGACATAGGTGTGGCGGTGGTGCCGGAGTCGAACCACTAAGGGTTCTACCTTGATTTACGGAACACCAATACACTGTGTATTACGAATGTTTAGCCAAGTAAAAGAGAACTAACCCACTCCGAAGATGCTCCCGGCGGCTGCTTGTATACAACCCTCGCCTCCTGACGATCCACCGACTATCCTTGTCGTGTTGTAAGGATTGTTAGTCCTTCCATGTATGTGGTTGTGCGTCTCCCACCTAAAATATATATTTTATTTTAAATGAAAAATATATGGTTATATCTTCAAACACATACTCAGGGTCAAAAAAAATATAATTTATTAGAATTATGTAGATATGCACCTTTAACCTACAATGGCATAGTAAATGCAAACGAAAACATTGCAAATGCAAAAAATTGTCAAACTGGCTTATGTACAAAAACCTTTTGAAAATGGAAATTATACAACCTTGACTTTCGTATACCTAACTTTCGTATACTGTATACGCAAATTAAAGTAGTTTTAAAATATAATTATAGTTTAAAACCTAAAAACCACGCTGAAATCGCACAAGGAACTCGATAATCCTGATTCCTGACGATCCTGATGAGGAGAATGGGATAAAATGATTAAAATCGTGTATTGTCATCGGTTCTTGATAATTGTTCAAAATTTTAAATTAATCGGACCTTTCAACGTTGGTAAATTTCGAGTTCAAAGATTCCGTTACATACATACATACATACAGGTCAAGCTAATAAAAGCGTGGTAAAAAAAAAAGTGTATTAATGAATGCAATAGGTAGATCTGATTCAGATGTATTTTCGCGTGTAGATGATATTGATAATGATATAAAGGTTTGGTATTTATCTCACCGGGTTAGAACGCATTAGCCATCGAATGTCACACCGCCATGATAAAACCACCTTACATATAGTTATAAGTTTACTGTTTCTTTTATAAAAGATAAGAGTTAAAGATAAAAGATATATCTTTATATCACTGCTCGTAATTATATCATAATCCTTTCGCATAAAAAGCTTAAGTACGTATTTATAACTAAGAATGAAGTAGTTAAATACGTGGTAAACGTATTAATATTCTATCTACACAAAAAACATTAAAATGATTTTTTTTACAATGTGCTATTCATGTCATATTTAAATTTCGTTAACTGCAGTAACGAAAAACAGTTTGTTTTCGGCGTTATAACAAAATATATTATGTACTTATTTTGACCCGGCTCGAATATTTTAGAATATTAGTTATAGATTGAAATAGAATTTGATAATAATATGTAAACATGGTTGTAGTTTCATAACTTTTACCTTAATAGTGTTTGTCGAAACAATAGCTTATTTGTACTAAAATAAATAACTACATAATTGTATGCAACAACAAGTTAAATAAATAGTGTTTATGTCGCTATTTTATGTTTTGAAAAGATAGACTATATAACTTAACATTACTTAGTTATCAGGAATAGCAATGCCTTTATAATCAACATTTGGTAATTTTAAATTACATCTGGTGGCTCATCTTTTTGGAGTTGGTTACAGAAATATCAGAAGGGACAAAATTAATAAAGGGACAGTTATCATTTGAACCTAGGCTGACAGTATGCCCATTTGCTACTTCTCATCAACAACCCATTACTGTCCCACTGCTGCGCACGGGTCTCCTCTCATAATGAGAAGGATTAGGCCATAGTCCGCCGCGCTGGCCAAGTGCGTATTGGTAGACTTCACATACCTTTGGGATTTTTTTTATAAATCTCTCAGGTATGCAGGTTTCCTCACGATGTTTTCCTTCACCGTTTAGCAAGTGATAATTAATTTTTAATACGCACGTAACTTTGAAAACTCAGAGGTGCGTGCCTAGGATTTGAACCTCGGACCCCCCGATCGAGAAGCCGAGTTTCTTAACTACTAGGCTATCACTGCTTTGCAACTTCTATTTAATTAAAATCCTTACCACATACACAGCTCTGGTACATTTGTGAGACCAATGATGATAGCACCCTTGTCACGTAAGTGCCTGATTGAGTCTGCATCTTCGTCGGCGATCACGTCTTTGCGAAGCACTACGCCAGCAGTGTGGTGCAGACCTAGAGAAAAGAGCAGGGAATTGGTTTATTATTTTATATCCGGCTCGAAGGACCAAAATTTGCAGTACTCGCACTCGTAGGACCGCAATGTGTAAGTCGATTCTAAAGGACCTACTTGTGCAGTATGGCCCCAAACGACTGCGACACATATCCACAAGAAAACATAAATTAATCTCCGACTTCACGTAGATTATTATCCTTAAACAGCTGAACAGATTACCTTTAATCATAGCTAAGAACAATCTTGACCAAGTTACATTTCAAACAAAAGTATATAAATTAAAATCGATTCATTCCTTTAGAAGCTAGAATGCAACACAGAGATAAACTTATAATATACCTATTATTACGATGAGGCTTAAAATAAGTATTGATAGAGAGGATATAACAGGAAAACGACGTAATTTTATTCCACGGTGGCTACCCACTGCTGATATATTTTATTTGCGATTACGCAAGTTACAGAAAAAACCTGATTTTGTCCTATATTTATCATCCTATGTAAAATATCGGTTGATAAACAAAACGAAAAGTACTGAACTGCTTTATCTTGTGCTATAATGTTAATTAGTCTACTAAAAAGTTGCATGGCTTGAAATGGTCCGAGGACGCAAAAGCCGACATTCGTCCACAAACAATAATATTAACACTATCAAGCTAAAATAGCTTAACAAATATAAAACAAAGTATGTAAATTGGTTTTCAAGAGAAAAATGTTCTTAACCATTGCATCCTAACTCTATTCATATAGGGCTATGATACTTATTATTATAGTTACCTTTAACAGCGATACAGTCCTTCGTAGTAAAAGGGACGCCAAGAAAAGGCTTCTCCCGTTCTATCTGTTGTACTGTCTTCGTTCCGCTGCGTACGAGTTCATCGGCCTCACGGGCTTCCTTCATGGCCAGTTCGAAACGATCCTCAACGAAGCAATTGAGAACTGAGTTCACGTCTTTTATTCGACGAATACATGCTTCCAGCACCTCCACACTCGACGTCTGAAATTTAAATTGGTTTAATTAAATTGTGCTTCAGTGTTATCTAGTTGGTACCTTTGAAGAATAATCGTATTTCTTACAAAATATCCAGTGGGAAGTACTGTTCAGGAAGTGTATAGGTTAAGGCGACAATTTTTCTTATTTATTAACTACTAGTGGTGCCCGCGGCTTCGCCCGCATTTTAAAGAAATAATATGACAAACATAAAACGGAAAATTTGTACCTGCATTGGAATGACGGTGGTGCCATGTGTCGAAAATTGGTCTTACCAACTCCCAAACCCTCGTGGGCTCTTGGACAACAACTTTACTAAAGATTATCACTTGATCAAATGCATAATTTCCGATTCTATACGAATTAAAAATTAATTAAAAAAAACCTTTTCCCACGGACTAAATTGTGAATCTAAACCATTCTCAACTCCCCTTGAACACACACAACAAATTTCATCAAAATCAGTCCAGTCGTTTAGGAGGAGTTCAGTGACATTCACACGCATATAAGAAATATATATATATATATAAAGATTACAATTGCAATAAATATATCACCATGATATAGAATATAATTTGGGTGGCAACTGGCAAGTCTAGTCTTACCTCTAATTTACATAAAACATACCAACGCAGTACAAGCATACAAAATTAACATTTGGTTTATAAGGAGTTAATTATTCGCATAAAAACAACACTAATAACAAGTTTTATTACTTAAATTTAGTTTAGTATTTCCTGCTTAAATTATTTTTGTGTGAATATTTGTTTTTATCGACAGATGTTACCATAAGTACAAAAGTTTGATTCAAAACCTTTGTAATAGCTAATAACCTGATACCTTTGTACTTGTAGGTATTCATTTTTTATGTTTTTAGTTACTTACATGTTATTTCGTGTTTGTACGCACGACGTACATCCTCGAAAATGTATATAAACTTCCATCAACAGAATTTAGAGCAACTTTTTAAATTTTGAATTCAGCTCTTGTTTCTTATTGTGATTGTAACAAATGTACCTCAATAGGTTATCACAATAACTACAATATTTGAAAATATAAACGAAAACTCAGAATAAATTAATTACTCCGAGAATGAAAACAATTAAATACCTAATATTATAAATTACTCACTCACTTTATCATGGACCTATACAATTCAAACTGCAACTGAGTGCTTATCGCAGTTTCGTGCGGCATAAAAGTACTCGTTAGTCAATTCATTTATTGAAAACATTAATGCAGCAATAACGCTCGGAATTTTTATGTATATTTTTTACTTTTAATACCAAAAATAGGTTCGCATTATTACGTAGTCTAGAAAAATACAATGAATGGAAAACTTTATTTTTATTCACCTACCTCTAATAGAGCAATAATGATCTTAACTCTTTACTCTTACGATTAGAATCTAGATGACTGCTATGAATGGAAAACTTTATATTTATTTACCTATCCTATTGTTAAATAACAAAGTCTCTGCTTAGGTGAGTAGCGCAAGAAAAACTACTAAATAATATTGTTTTTATCTATCAGAGCTATTTGCTATTTTTGCAAAAGATAATCGGTTGACAAACAATTGAAAAAACCTACTATTATATATTTTGTCTACATATTTTTATTTTATTATATTTGTCTACGAAGAGATTAATTGTAATTCTTGTATTAGGTATACTTAATATATCTTTGCTATTTAGGTATAGACTATAGAATCATAGATTACTTTCCTATTTTAAATTCTGAAGTAGCAAACAACTAGGCCTCCTCATGTTTTGTGGCAATTACCGCCCATGGACGTCTGTAACGAACTCCATAATATTCCATCAATATCAGTTGGTAACAGACTCCATAATATTATGCTTAGAAGTCTTAGAACAAGGATTCTTATTTAAACCGATCATACCTTTATATATTGCCACTCGCGAGGACTAAGATAATCGCCTCGTATATACCCATAGACTTGATTTTTTTCGCTACGCTATACCTAAGACAGCCGACATATATCACGTATTTATCTATACTAACATTATAAAGAGGAAAACTTTGTTTGTTTGTTTAATTGTAATGAATAGGCTCAAAAACTACTGGACCGATTTTAAAAATTCTTTCACCATTCGAAAGCTACATTATCCACGAGTAACATAGGCTATATTTTATATGAAATATATTTGATAAATAGATTTTGAGGCGGTACAAAGTTTGCTGAGTCAGCTAGTATATTATATATGTCATAAATAATTTATCGTACAATGCCTACAACGAAATGACTTCAGGGGGCCTGCCACCATCTTTTAAAAACCATCATAGTGCAGGAAAGTTTTATTTCCTCCTTAAAACAGTAAAATATTCCGTAATAAACAGTTGAACAAACTTAAGCCCTTATTAATTTTTCGCTTATCCATTGCTTAAAACCAACTGAAATTGTCATATTTTGCTTGAAAAGTAAAATTTCCTGCAAAAAAGTAAAAGTATGATTAAAATAATATTGTTTTAAGCGATGGTAGTAACCCCCCAGTTTGGTTACTCTTTATTAATTAACGGGGGAAACAATTTCCAGTTATGTATTGTAAGTCTTGGCGTGAGCTAAGCTAATTACCTACTGCACTTGACCCGCTTTCATCGAACTAACGTACCTTAGGTACCTTGTATACCATTCATTTTCATTTTACTCATTTGTGCAAGAGAAAGCGATTTTGTCTATGTAATACTCGTATATACGTCCATGGATTTTTTTATAATTTAATACGTCAAATGACGAATACGAAACCAACACCGATGAAGAAAAAAACGCTCTTGTGCCGAATTTGAAAACAATAAGCAAGGACTACGTTACCAAATTCCGGTAACGCACGCAGTACTGTAAGGTTTCAACACTTTTTCCCCTAATATAACTTCATCATTTATTAGTCATTTTAAATAGATAAAAGATTAACCTACATTGGTAAGGGGGGCATACTTTTCCGAGGCGTTCCAGCTTAGTCCTCAGGGATAGCAGCGCATCTGTGGAATAGCTAATCCTATCTAGGGTTGATTACACATGTCAATGGGCGGCAGCAGCCACTTACCGTCAGGTGGACAGCATGCTCGTCTGCTACTCCCATATTATAAAAAATAGCGACTTAAGGAGGTGACATACACGTACTTGTGAGTTGACGTAACAAAAATGGACACAAATTCGACATTAAAACGCTTCACTTAAATGCGACCATGTTACAATCTGACCGCGCCAAAACTACTTTCACTTTAATAAAACAAATATAGACACAAAAGGCCTTAAATAAACAGCGGCGAAAAGATCGAACACACTTAAGAAAGAGCAATACTTTAGTAAAAGTAAGGTCGATTACGATGGATGTTAATTTTAACATTTTTCGAAAACTCGTAAAATGTCTCGCATCAAATATTTATTTATAATGTTAAATTTTATATTTAACGACCACGTTTTATGGTTATCTACATATAATTGTGCACATAAATCTAACTTTAAATGCACAATCATTTAAGTATCCACAGTTTAATAAAAATAATAAAATGTATAATATAATAACCATAATATAAATTTAAACCATTTAGAAATAGGAACATTATGTAGACTGAACGTGTGTTTTAATATATTAGAATGGTTTTGGTTCCACCCATTACATAATATTTTTTAATAAATAATCAATATTTTGCCTACCACAGAACGAAATTTAACAATTCTGTCTTCTAAAAATTGACAATGTTTGGTTTTGATGTTTGGTTGGCAAACATTCGATAGTTTTATTATGAATAAAAAGCGATAGCAGTAGCAATCAGTAGGTAATCAGCGGTTTAATTAAATAGTACAAATTTGATAAATGTCGTCATGCACGATGGCACGCCCTTAACAAGGTTTAAATTTTGAGTCCTTGAAAGAAGATCATGGTACCCTTTTTTTTAGAGAAAATTATAATTTATACATATGCAACGTAATCCTTATATGACGATCTTTTTTTCGCCGGCTCATAATATTATGGATTACATATTTTATTTCTCTAATGTGATCGGTCGGCAAGATGCCTTCCTCCTTATTGGCAAAAAGCAACTAAAAATAAAAGCAAACTGAAATACCAAATCGATGTAGCCGATTACAATTTTTTTGTACTTATACTATCTAAGGAAATCCAATATTTGTTCGTTTTATAGTCTACAATGACTTGCAAACAACTCCTGAGTCATGTTTTACAGGAAAATGGTCCACGTGGTCAAATCCTTGTCAGCTAGCAGATAATATTTTGTATGTAGGTACACGTATATACGATGTATGAAATGAGAACAAGTTTGATATGCACTTGAAAGCTAGAACGTACGGAGTGGGTTAATGCAACACTGGAATCTCACATCTAATTTAATAGAAATTTACACAAGTGTCAATAGAGGGCAATTGATCTCACAATCTAATAATCAACGTCTGAGTCGTCCGAGCTGAATCTGAACGACTCCATTCCACACAGAATGAATCATTTAATAATTTAACTTTTTAATAATTTAACTTAAAATATCATCTTTTAATATCAGCTTTTCTTTCGATTATAATAACGAAAGTATAAATCAACAAAGAATTAATAAACTTTATTTTTTTCAGGGTAAAGTGAACATATTGTTTTCTCAGAAGTTTCAAACTGTTCTGTACCTATATGTATCGATGTAATTCGAATGCCTTTAGTCACGACATGCACGGAAAGGTTTCCTATGAATAAATGAAAAAATAAACATACGCTTATGACTTCACACTACGATTTTTAAACAGGCATAAAAGTACCCAAACCCACAACACTACCCACAGCTTAGTCCTCAGGGGTAGCAGCGCATCTGGCGGACCTCAGGGAGGAATATCTAATCCTATATGTCCATGGGCGGCAGTAGCCACTTACCATCAGGTGTACTATATGCTCGTCTGCTACTCCTGTATTATAAACAAAAGAATTAAAATTCTTTGTTTATATGCTGATCGCATGAATTCGCCTAAACTTGTTTGAATGAATCCGTCAGTCTGATTACAAACTTGGAATCCGCCGCGCAGCAGACCGTTGTAATGACCATAACGTGGTTTTGTTGTTCACGTGCATGATAAATAGCAATTTTTAGTTGGATAACAGGTTAGGCAGTTCTCTGTAGCTGTAGTTGCGATCATCAAGTAACTGCCATTATAGTCGTGTCGGAGTCATTGTGCCTATTTGGTGACTGGTAAGATCTATTAACTATTGTGGAGGCGTTTGCCCGGATTAGATCTAACAAAAGCCGTAAAGTTATTGTTGTAGTCGTTCGGACGGATTAGTGGCACTGTTTACAAGCGGAAAGGATAGAAGGCTGACTAGGTAACACTAGCGAAAGCCATAAAATATTCATATCGGAGGGACCCGACGGACTAGATTTTCCTTTTTTATTGTCAGTTCGAGTTACTGTTCCTAGCTAGGCTTCCTAATCTCCAGAATGGTAATTGGAGACACGTGTAATTTAGATAACACGCATAATATTTTCATATCTTTATCAATAGCGTGGTGGAATTGTTAAATATTGGAGAGATAGATATAATGTAGAAACAGTCACATTAAAAATATTTGTTTTTTAACAGTCCACTTGGTTACTTACGAAAGTAAACTATATTGTCGAGACATTTAGGTAAAATATTACTCACAGGATATTATAGATGTTTTTAACGGATGGAAAACCTCCCACAAATTTAACGATTGTTGCCATTATACCTTCCAATCGAGACTGACTATTTAACGCTTCGGAAGGTTTGAAGCACGGAATCTCAATTTGCCTTAAATGGCATCCGCGCCAAAGCACTTTGTTGCTTGACTTCTCGGATCACTTGGAAGTCTTGCAACCCGTCAGTGCTACGTAGAATTATTATTTTGGTTTCTAAGTCTAGTGTACTTTATAAAAAGACATAATGTTCTAATTTAGCTAAGTGAGAAAAAGTAGTAGTTTTTTTACAGCGTCTAAAATGTACACGTTCCTTAACATAATGCCGTCTATGTAAATAAAATTAATGTTATGCAAAACATAAATTAATGTAAATACAATTAATGTTATGCAAAACAAAAATTAAATTATTTCCACTCTATTTCAGGGAAAAGTATATAATTTTGTTACTACAAAAATGTATAGTTTCGTCGTGATTTTACATTTTTACTAAAATTGACAACCCTTATCCTAAACATTCAACTGTTGCCTGTTCCTGACGCACAAAAATGACGACACACTGTGACTCATATTGCAATAAAATTTTCAAGTAGTTTCATAATGGGACAACGAAAAGTATTCTTTCAGTATACAAACCTCCTTGTTTCTTATTCTCCTAGCAACTTCAATAGCCGGTTGTTTCAGGATATCGTCAGTTATGGGCGGAATCTTCTCACCTCCGCTTCCATAGTAAAAACTGAAGAAAAACCTTGCAATCTTCCCGAGAATTAATCTCAGCACATGAAGCACTCTCAATTTTAGCGGGATCGAACTACTCATTATCTCAGTAGTCATGTTTACCTTATTATTTTAAAACACGTCTATTAATACGTTTAGTGTTCACATGGGCGCGGTGTTAACGAGTTACGAAACTTTAATACGAATCGTGTGTCAATTTACGATTAACGTTTGAATCGCGAGCACAACGTACACTTCACATCAACTCATTGAGTTGAGTGGAGGTCTGTGGAACAATGCGCGATGCACGCTCCGTTCAGCCGGCCGGTATGCGTCACAACATCGCTGTCTCACTCGCGTACGTGCTAGTCACGAAACGCGCCCGTAGCGACGGCGGCGTCCGCGTCCTACGGTGATAGGCAGAACTATCACCGCTACAGATACACAGCGATGCGAATTACTAACTAAATGAGTTGATTTGTAAACAATCCGAACTCCTCAATCGCTGTACTATCAACTCTGAATGTAGATTATACGAAAATCGACAAGATAACGAGCCGCCGTCACCTAACTCGTTTATCAACTGTTTATCATTCAAACTGTATCATCGTGACTTCATAAAGACCTTCAGTTCGGTTATCGAATCCAATACAATGAAGCTTTGATAAAATACACCAAGCTTTATACTACATATATGAATGTTGACCCAATTTTAGAAAAACATGATGCGAAGAGCATCGATCATGTTTGTAGGGCAATCGACAAAGTAGTTTGCTGACTATAAAAGTTTGTTCTAGGTTCTGGCAAAGTGAATATCAAATTGTTCATGAAAAATAGTCACAGTAGAATATTGATGTTAGAAGCATAGCTGTAGGTACTAAATGTAACTATGAGAGGGATTTTTTCTTCAAGAACTTATACGGTCTTTAAATGTACATTTAAAGATTTTTATTAGTGGGTTCTTTTTATTTACTCTGACCTTTCAATCGCGACTCTGTCAACCCGTAATCCGTTGACTGAATTTTAACTTATTAGCCTCGCAAGTTACTAAGTAGAACAGTAGTCAGAAAATTAATTAGATAATGTAGTTATGCCATTGACTTAGATTTTTTCGACGAGTTAAGCAGTATATAAGGTAAACGTGAAATTTAATTCAAAAGTATAGTCTAGCATAGCTACAACCGGCGAAGTATCGATTTTGACTACTAAAATATTTCTACTGGTCTAGGTGGTTTCACTTTAGACGTCCAGTTAAGTTTAACTAGGGCTGTCTCACCTCTTGACCTATTAAGTTTGTTAAGTACCTACTGTTAAAATAGTTCGATGTAACTGATCCTTGATGTGATTGAATCCTGATAACTGATCCAGTGATAGTGTAGTGGTTAAGAAACTCGGCCTCTTGATCGAGGCTCAAATCCCATGCACGCACTTCAGATTTTTCACAGTTATGTTCGTATTAGAAGTTAATTATCACTTGTTTAAACTGTGACGGAAAATATCGTGAGGAAACCTGCATACCCGAGAGATGTTAAAAAATGTTTTCGAAGGTATGTGAAGTCTACCAATACGCACTTGGCCAGCGCGATTGACTACGTCCTAATCCTTCTCATTCTGAGAGTAGACCCGTGTCCAGCAGTGGGATAGTGATTGATGATGATGATCCTTTAATGTAACTCTTTTGATATTTGTATTTAAAGCAGTCATAAGAAATAGATATACGTTATATAACATAAGAAAAAAAATATTACAGTCTTAAGAGATATACGTCATATAACAAGAAAAATAAGTAAATTCCTAGTATTTGAGATTTAAAACAAAACCAGTTTTTATAACCAGATTTTTGTCTGCGGCACCCAGCCTGGGTGACCTTTGTTGTAAAACTGTATACTATTATTGACTGCTATTTTATCAGTGATAACAACCGGAACATATTTCATGTCATGCTCTTGAAATATGGAGTAGGGGTGGCGATTCTTTCCGAAAAAGATTCTTGAATCGATTCGAATCGAAGTATAATAATTTGATTCAAAAAAATCGAGGCCCAAAGAATCGATTCTCCAAAAATCAATCTCCGATCCTTTCAGATGAAAAAGGCGAAGAAAGCTCAAAAAAGGATCAAACAAGTATATTCAATATCCTGAAATACGTATCCGACGGCAAAAAAATGTCTATAACAAATTCCACTAACTTCGAAAAAATCGACTTTCGATTTTCTAGGATGAAAGATCGATTCACTGAATCGATCCATTACAGGAGATATGTTAAAATAATAGATTTTTTTAGCCCAAAAGATTTTTCTTTAATTAATCGATCTCAAATCGCCATCCTTAATACGGAAACCACTTTACAAATTATATTACGTTACGGATTTACAGTTTTTAGAGTTTATAGAAAAGTTAAGCGTACTTTCTTTTTAACTCCTTCAACTCTTTCAAATTCTATATTTTTCATACCAAGTGCCACCAAATATATGTGATATGATAATTATGGATTAAAAAGATCTGAAATTCGAAGTTGGACCATGTTATTTGTGATACCGAAATTCATACCCGGCTCCAAGACTCATATTAGCTACTTTTTGACCACTTTTAGCCACTTTGGAGCATAAAGTTAAAATATATAAAGCTGATACATGCCTAAATAAAGGATCTATTATTCTTTTATTATGCAGAATAAACATGTATAAACATACAGATTCAAAAAACTCGTAAGATAAATTAAAACAACGAACAAACGACAGGAAAATATGCGTCATAAAAAAAGTCATTTGCAAGCCATTAACCTGTTCTAAAGTGCTCATTTCATGCATACTCTACCCCTTTGCTTTGACAAAGACTATAACACAGGTATTAAAAAGGCGGATACATACAGCTGAATAGGGTACTACCGCAGTTATTTCTATGATCATTATGTTGTGTAATATAGACAGTCGTACATACAACCTCCTTTTTTGAAGTAGGTTAAAAAAGTAGACGAACGCAAATTATCTGATATGCCATGATAATGTTAGGATAATTTTTTGTCTGTATAAGTGCTATAATATATAAATTATGACGTCATATGTTAGGCAGAAATACGTGTAACGGTGATTCCTCTGAAGTCAAAGTGATTTTTCACGATGCGCTTTGGACGACACGACATGATATCCCACCATGACGTTGCGATGTATCACAAAATCATGAAGATAAGTCGTGTCAAAACAGATTAAAAAAACATTTAGTATAATTTCCGCTAGTAAAATACGTTACATATTATTTATTTAATGTTTCAGAAGATTACAAAGCAATAGTTTTAAATATGAGCATAGAAATCTTTAAAGGTAGGAGTTTAGATCTTATCTTTGTCCTCAATTACAAGTATCTGCATGTACACGTATGTTATACTTATACAAGAACATAAAATCAGCGTATATAATATGTAGACAATTATAAACTTCTAACAAATATGTGGTAAATTCGAGCTTATTCATCACGTGGTATTTACTCAAGTTTAATTATCTCACGTGTATGACATGGTATAATACCTATTTACCTATATAAGTTAACAATTAGGATTAGGATAGATACTGTTTATTTTGGAAAATATATATGTCTCGCGGGAATATAGATAGTTTATATTATAACTGTATGAAGCCAATAAACTTCAATTGATTAAAATGATTCTTGAATAGATATTAGAGAAAGTATTGCTGATTTAACACATTATGATACTTTTTGAATGGTTCTTTGAAGCAATTATCAAAATAGTGAGAATTTCTAGTTTAAGTTTAGATGAATAAATTGAATGAATGAATAACTCTTATTTGAACTCTCAAACTTCCTTGGATAACAATCTGCTTACACAATTTGAAAAGTATGAGGTCGTCTTCATATATGGACGACAAGATAATTTAATTACTAAAATGGATCCTCTACCTTGTCATCTATCCAAGATAAGAAATCTAATGTTGTTGATCATAAGTTATTGACTAATCTTGACAAAGTTAAACATTAATATGGAAATACTGCATGAAGTAAAAGTTACAGCGTTTCTGGAATTTAGAGGACGCGTAACCATAAGTCTAGATTTAGAAAAATTACATACTCGACAGACAATTAAAAAATGTTCTTGAAGATGTGTGAAATCCACCATTATGCACTTCGAGAGCGTGGACTAACCTATCCTAACCTAAACCTTTCTTACTCTTAGAGACCTGTGCCCAGTTGTGGGGTCAAAATGTATTGGTGACGATGAAGAAGAAAATACAAGTATAGCGCCAAGTTCACTTGAGATATATTTTTATGTTTTAATTTGTAATATAAATAAATATTACGTGCAAGCCCTGGATAGTTAACTTGATAACAATTTCATTTCTTTAAGTGTTTATGTTCGAAGGCTAAAATTATCAGTATGAGGCGATTCATACAAAACTTTTACACAAAATTATTTGAAAGCTAAGCATACGAAGCAATAGGTACAATAACTCTCTATCTCTCTAATGAAGATATCAAAAGGTATAGAAAGTAGCGACATCTACTCACTTACGAGTACATTTAAAATATCAATTTACGAGTACGTAAATCATGGTCGACTATAGTATTAATCTAGTTAATTGTACACACCTATTTCTGCCTCATAACAGCAGCTGCTGTGTTCTGGTTTGAAGGGTGTGGTAAGAGGGACATACTTTTCCGAGGCATTCCAGTTTAGTCCTCAGGAGTAGCAGTGCATCTGTGGCCGATCTCAGTTAGGAATATCTAATGCTATCTGGGGTTGATTACAGATGTCCATGGGCGACAGTACCAACTTACCATCAGGTGGACTGCATGCTCGTCTGCTACTCCAATATTTGAATAGAGTTTGTAAGTTAGTACTCTAACGTAGACCATAAAATTGGACTAATAAGTACCTAGGTACTCTACTACTTCATTAGACATAGCCCAATTTTATTACACATTTATAGTAACTCTAATGTGTATATATAATATGCCAATGTATTTTACACATAAATTGTTGGTAATGTTACATAAATGGAGTAATACTCGTTTATTTTCTTTAATTAATAAAAACAAATATATGAACTAGGAACTACAAAATACATTTAGTTAGGTACCTAGATATATACAACAACTATGTTAAAATGGGTGTACGGAAATATACCGTAGAAGCGTTTGTAACAAATAGGCCCAAGTATGAAGGGTGTGGGGAGAGTAGATAATGGAAAATTACCCTATTATCCCAGGAGGGATATTGCTTTGACTTTTTATACCCACTCTCGTCAATGAGGACCGGTGGCTATTAAAGAAAACGAAGTAGAATTGGAGAGGCCGACCGGGAAAAATAAACGATCAGACGGTTTTGAAGGCTGTATTTTTAAAAGCTTTTATTTAACTTGCTTTGTTAGTTCCTTTGTATGTGAGGGTCAAAACTGGCAAGTGAATTTTCAACCAGTTAACCCCTTTTTTGTTGACGAGGGGGAAACCTTCAAAAGGTACCCGATGCCATGGGAGTGACGCCGGGTTATGTGGGAATTTTACTGCACTAAAACCCCCCGGTGGCCGTCGTCGGAGTTTGGTGGAGAACTCCAGGATATCCAACAGAACACATCCGGAGTCCTCCTAACGCGATGCCCTTCTATCGGGCTCTGCCCTGGTGGGAGCGATTTACGTTCCTCACACATCCCCTGGTGATTACAGCGATATGCGACTACACAAATCGCTGTCCTTCCCGGACTCGCTTCCTGGAAGGTTTGAGCTCCCACTCTTGCCGCCCGCAACCCCGGAAGCCCCCTTTTAGTCGCCTCTTACGACAGGCAGGGTATACCGTAGCCCTATTCAAGTCCTGGTACTACAGGGCAAAACCAGTTAACCCCTACCAATTAAACTGCAAAATTTGCTTTGGATATCACTATGCATTATTAACTTAGTGACGTCAGACTAAATGCAATATGGCAGGCGCCCCAAGATGGCGGATCAATTATTATTATTTACGTATTACATATAAAATGTCGTTTGAGTGTTTTTCTTCCAGGGAAATAATATTTTCTATAAAATTTCAGCCTTTTTGCCATATTTTCTATATTACACAAGCAAAAAATATTAATATATAACCGTAAGTGTTTTATTTATGATTTAATTTTTCTAAACAAACGATGATGAATGTATGAATGTCTAAAGAAGACAAGAAACCAACAAAGTAAGAGAAATGCATACCAAGCTATTGCTCGGTATTCCTAGGAATACAAAGAAAATATAAGTTACTGCTTCTATTTTCTAAGTTTGCATTGTTACACATAGTAACCACGACTCAACGTTGCGGAGTCACTAGTATCGCACTTCATGCTTTATGCTTCACCACAAAGAAATAACCGAATACTTTTGAAGTTATACTTCTTTTGGAGCGTTCGGGAAAGTGATGAGAGTGAATTTTTCAAACATGATGAAATTGATGCCACAAAGTTAGCTAGTACTCGTATATATTGTAAGTTGTGCAGAAAATATCATTTTTAGATCACGATAGATCACGATACCTGTCGTGTCGTGTCGTATCATTTTAAAATATTTTTGTTATTTTATAATACTCGTAGTTTCACTTTTTCCGCGCCTATACTTGATACTCATTTCATCTGTAATAAAATATGTTTAGAATTTGAGTTTTACCTAAACTCGGCCGCAGACGTTACAACTCCAGAGGACTGTTGGAATTTCTAATGTCTGTCTTTGCTATACCACATCTATCAAAGCAGAACACAACAACGCTTACCTAATACTACTGTTGTGCTGTTATCGCTGTCGCACTGCTTAGGGTTTCACCACCTTAAATAATCCAATACAAATAGACAGTTGCATTGTGCACGTCAGTTCTGTGAATATGTGGAGGAATATATGCTCGTGTGATACATACGCGTGTGATATGCGGGGGTGGCCTGCTCGTTGATTGGTACGGGATGCACGTCAATTGGTTTGCCCAACATGTTGATTGCTTCGGGCAAACACACTACGATACGACTAGTTTTTTTTAGGATTCCGTACGCAAAGGGTAAAAAGCAAACTCTATTACTATTACTAAGCCACCGCTATCTGTCACAGGGCTCTATTTCTTAAATCGTAAGGTGTTTAAATTTTTATAGAAGTTTTTGTACATATTCTGTAAAAAAATTGGTGGCCGCCGTAACAACAGATACTATAAATAAAAAAAAATTGAAAAAAAATGGGGGTTGACGTACAAGAAACTGCTATTTCTCGACGTTTTTTGCTTTATCTTTCTAACCGAGGAAAATATGGTGGTACGGAACTCTCCGTCATAGATACGACCACTGCGATCTTCCAGATAATTATAGTAATTTCGCATGTGATCTTGCTAATCACGGGACATACAAGAGTGAAAGCAAAATTCTCATATTCCTACTTGATCTATTTATAGACAAAGACATATTTGTAGAAAAGTTTTGGTTTTCCAATCAACCCGTATAATACCAAAAGCTATTCCACATTTGATAGAAATACAAAGATACTAGATATTGAACAAATTCTTCAACCTTTCTCGCAAATTTTTCTAAATTTTCTGTTAGCTTTTCTTATGTGGAACTTGTTCCTTATATCGGAAGAATTGCTGTATCATTTTCCACGTCTATTGCAAGTAAAAGCGACCCTTGGCCATTACGGAAAACGACTTAAAGAGGATTGGGACAATCACGCTACGAAATATCGTAGAAAATCGAAAAAAAATATACATGGATATTATTTTAAATGTATATATTCTAGGTACATACTCGTATTTTCACTGTGTAGTAATTGATTCTAAATACCGACAGTATTAAGTATCTTATTTATTTTACTATGTATCTTATGACCATTTATGATGCCAGAGGATTAAAATAAATAATTGTCATTAAAGTTTAGGTAAAAATTAATTCTACCCATCTCTTTTCAGATCATGTCCGACGCACCAAAAGCAGAGGGATTGCCTCCAGCAAGTAATAGTCCATTAAAGATATCCCTCCCCACCGTCCTTTGCACTGAAGATACGCCAGATAAATCAAGTATTCCTAAACCCGCACCATTCACGTCTTCAGATTCTAAACTATCGTTACCTTCAAACCTTGGGACCCCGACCTCACCATTACGTTTATCGTCACCGTTGTCGCTACCGACATCGCCGACTCCATTCATAAAGACTCCGCTCCAGACTCGCTCGAATAAATCCTTAGACGAGTCTCCGCAATTAGGTTCCCCGCCCAAGAAAGTAAATCAACAAAGTGTCTCCGTGAATAAGCCACTTGTCAACACCGGTTCAGCTACAGGTAAGTTCTGTACCTAATTGTAACGTTTCGGATTTCACAGAACCGCTTATGTCGTATTTACTTGAGCTTTAGTATGAATTTTATTAAAACGATTGTCTTAAACCGCCTTTAATGTACGAAAATTATTTTCGCCGAGTATATTTGCTTGTATACATAATATATGTGTGCGCACTCGGAGATGCCGTAAGCTATTTAAATTATTTTGACGGTGTTTTGTCTGGCTTTTCTCCAAGTTAGACCCAGTTTCATTTTTATTAAACCTATTCAGTGGTGGCTAAAATCAAAAGAAACGTCTAACACAAGTATAATGATTCTTAAGAAGATATTTCTGAAGTAGACGCTAAAAAGCCTTTGTGGTCATTTACGAGATCCATGAAATAGAAAATATAGCAAAGCTAGCGTCAACTTCAAAAGTATCCATTAAACAGAGACCATTTGAGATCTTTTTACAATAGGGAACAAATAAACGAATTTCTTGTAACTTGGCCCTTGACGATAACGTTTATGGGCTATCAATATCGCTTCCAATAAAAACAAACATCAAACGGAATTCAACCCAAACTCAATTAAAAGTTTTAACATCAAGTATCAACGCAGCCGCTTAATCAGACCCAAAGGGGAGTTTGTGTACCATACATACACAAAGGCATCGCATGACGGGAACCTACGAACATATGAAGCTCTTAGACCTCTACATCGCACATGCAGTTGAATTGTATGTAATTTTCATTTGAATACCATTACTTTCATGTGGAGGTTTGTGAATTTGCTTCATAAATAATGAAACAACTGAAAAATGAAAATGGAAACCCTCTCGACCGCAGTTAAGCGCAGAGCGCGGCCGGAGGCGGGCGTGTCCTCGCGGTGGCCTCACACAATGCCAGCGTTCCCTATTTTGCTACGTAAAGTGATAGTATCGTAACATCACCTAATCTCCATCAAATGTTTTATTGATGTATTATTATGTTGAACGCAAGCCTGTCATTACAAGTTCGGCAACTTTGCGATTACACTGATGACGTAAAAGTTTTAAGGATCTGTTTTTCAAACAAACTTATCTGTTTTTAAGATTTTTGACTGTACGAGTAAGTCGAAATGGAAGTGTGTGATAAGCATATGAATTCCAAACGAAAAATGAGTAGTGCGATGTGAGAAGTCATAATGCCTTGTTGTGGTTGCTGGTGGAATGGCAGGCAGAGACATCGGCCTCCCGACCCGGATACTACAGGTTATTTTCCATTAAATTTTCATCAACTTTGACTCGCAACCCGTTCTCACAACTCAGCTTACGGCTAAATATTTTATATGAAACGACCGTGAAAATGTGCAGAACTGAAACTGTTTTATCTAAAATCTTACGTGTTTATTCAATAGTGGTTTCCTCTATTCTTATCACACCTAGCTCTGATAAATTTACCGAAATATCCACGCTATGTATTTACTAGCTCAAACTGATATCATTATGAATACGCGTGATGTGTTTACCAACACTGTTGTTGAAATAATAAATATTATAGGTACCTATATGTAAACAGTCGTACAATATGAGATTCTATTAGTATTAATCGTACATATTAAGTGATTATAAAGTAAGTTTGTGTCAAATATATGCTTACTTCTAACTAATTATATGATAATGGTAAACACTGCAAAATTCACTCTTAACCACACATAAGTATTACAATTGGCAGTTATGTATATACGCATTTTTTCTTGTTATAAAACTTTAAGTCCTAATACTGTAGATAAAAACATTTCTTTTTCAATAAAAATGTTAGTTAAGTATAAGCTGCCTATTTCGGTAAATGTAATGCTAATCATACTAATTGAATTTGAACATATTAATGAAGTAGCGATGACGCTGGCACTTGATTCTGAAAGAGCTTTTACCCGATCCACACGAAAAAAAGAATTTCCCTACAGAGGTTAAGATAGTATGGATAATTATTATTTGATAGTAAGACCTTAACGACATGACATGACCTTAGTGGCAAAGCGCCAAAAATATTGCTACCTATATTTAAGGTTCCTAAATAGCCCAAATTTTTTTCCATGAGAGGAGGCTATGTGTAATGACTACTTCTCATATCATTAACATCCCTACAAAAATATTTTGCAGGGAGTATCTACGAGTATACAGCAGTAGAGAACTACTACCTACTGTCCTTTGAAATTGTTTTGTCAATTGATAATAATCTAATAATTTTGAAGCTTTTAACCTAAGTATATTGCAAATAAACGGAGTCACGCAAAATATAATTGTTTCGAGATCACAAAAAGAATTTTCGATTTATTTGTATGTGTAGAAGAGTATCGCCCTATTTTGGACCGCGTCATACGTCACGATATGTCAACACATTATAATACGTATTTTATAAACATTTCACATAAACATCTCGCAATACGATTCTCTGAATTGGTGCCATGGATACGCAGACAAAAACATAAACACCTAGACTGAGAACAGATAGACCAATTCATCTTGTAATTGCCTAAAAACGTACGCAAGTAGAAACTTTTATACAAGTTGCAAATGTTTAAATATTTGCAAGTTATATCAAATTTGATAATAATAAAAAGTGTAGTTCAACAGGGGTGGTATCACCGCTACACCTATTTTTACTTAATAACAGCAGTGTTAAGGGGTAGGAATCTAATCCTATCTGGACTTGATGGGATGGGAGTAGCCACTTACCATCAGGACTGCATACTCGTCTACTACTCCTATATTATAATAAAAAACACTTATTTCTACCGTGAAGTGTTTGCATTATGGCGGAGGATTGTGGATCCTGGCTGACTTACATATGAGGCAATCATCTTAGTCCTCGTGAGCGGCACTTCAGGCTTCCAGGTAGAACCATATTCTATATGAAGTTAGTTACAAATGTATATGTGCGACAGTTACTACTTATCATCAGGTAGACTATGCTCTATTGCTACTTCTACTCGTATCATAAATATAAAAATCGTTGTTGACCAATGATTAGTGTGTCTCACATAGTTAATAGAATACACATATTTATCGATGCCAATTAATTTAAAAAATGCTGCATATATTTCAATTAGCACGAAAAAACACGGAAAAGGCTACAGCTGACATAGCAGGTGACATCAATTTTTATTATTTTTGTGCCGTGTTCGGTAGTGCATTGCGCCTGATGTTTGTAGTAATTTAAACAAGCTTCTTCAAAAGGCTGGTTACAGAAGGACTGCTCCTATATTCTGAAGAAGAATATAATAATTTTCCTTGGCAATTGTACACTATGTGCACTGGTTTGTCTTATAAATTACTTATAAAACAATAAATGTGTTTTGTTGTAACTTAAACCAGTCGGTTTTATGTGATATTTTGCATGCGTATGATCATCTTTGTACCGAATGCCTTAAAAAAGCAAAAAATCCTTGATAAATAACTTATTTATGAATCTATCAAACTATACCAGATCGGTTACAAAGTTTTTTAGTTTTAATTATCAATATTCGTATTGGTAATTTGAATATAACTATGGAGGTATTATGGAACTCAATAAGGTAGCGATGGGTATGTGATTAATTAATTAAATTTAATTAGTCCAACATAATGGGGATCCTATATTCGAGGGATGGGCGATCCATTCAAATTATAGGACCATGAAACTAAATCTGAGAAATTGATTTGCCGTACATACATCGTATTCTCATGGAAACCTCTTTGAAGTCTGTTAATTATTTATTACGAGAAAGTGGCGGTTTTCGACAAAATTACTCCCGATCTTTGAAAGAAAGGTTTTCAACGTTAAAAGTACTCGTACTTTTGATAAAACTGCCTTACAAAGCAATCGCTTATAGAATGCTATTTTTTATTGCTTATTACTTTACTTCATTTAAATCACCGATATTTAGATTATATAGTACAGAATTATTTATTTTGCCGCAACGAACAATAGTATTATTTTATCAATTTATATCGATAGATGATTCAAGTATCACACGAAACATAATGAATGGCTAACTAGCCTTATTGTGCCCTACCAAAACGGGCACGAACGGTGTTACTAATAGCATATTGATTGGACCTTGATTCACATCCATTAGGCAGTAGACCGATATGTTTACGAAGGCAAGACGTCCGCGATGTCGATGTTCTGTTGTGTGTCGCCCAGGAAAAGTGTCGCGCGCAGCGATATATCTTCATCCAACTCCAGTATCTCGAGTAAGATGCAATTTTGCAACCTTTTATTTGACTTGCTTTGTTTTATGTATGTGAGGGTACAATCTTGTAACTGAATTTATACTAGTTAACCGCAACAGACTGAGGTGCAATTCTGCGTATTCATTTGGTTTAGATGCCAATGCATCATTACTTCATTATTTTAGTGACGTTTTTTCTAAATTCAACATGGCGGATGCTATTATTTATGCCCCTCCATGATTGATAAAAGCTTGTTTTATCAATCATGGAGGGGCATAAATAATAGCATCCGCCATGTTATTATTTATGCCCACTTATACAAATGAAAATCAATGAAAGGGAAAAGTATTCGTGTAAAGATTTTTATAACGGAAACATTTACATTGGTACTGTTACCTTATAAAATATAAAAAAAAATCTAATATATATCCATAGATAAGTATCGAAGGAAGCCATTAAATGGCTTAAACGTCTGACAAGTCTGTCAGCCTTTTAATGGCTGTCATGGTGTAATTTACGCGGAACAATGCCGACATGCGCAATTAAGACACGAAATCGAAGAAAAGTGCAGAGAAATATCGTTTCATTCGTAAATGATCTAAAAACTACATTTTTTAAATATTTTTCAAACACGAAAATAGATGTCAGTGACAATTTCAATTGTCAAAACTGGTTACATTTTCTTGTTACGAGTGAGTAATCTTTACTAATCTATGTATATATCTAATATTTTGGTCTGTACTTTTCTTTTACCTACCTTATTGAAGTAGCAAGTGAAAGTGCCATCCGCCTTATTTTAAATGTTTTATATCAACAGACACTCTCCCTAGACCACCAAAGATATTAAATATAAATATTTAATTGAATGTCTTTAGTATATATTCTCACTGTGAAACTCATTCCAAATACGAAGTTCTATCTCTACTTAACAGATGCGTTCCTTCCTCTGAGGATTAAGTAATTTCATTGTGAAGACAGTTTACTTAATATTCTGATTGTTAAATGCTATTGTTAGCTGTTATTATGCTTTACTATCCTCGACTTACGCTACCCAGACTTACGCGAATTCGGAGTTACGCGATTCTCAAATCTCGTGGATTCTCCTTAGATTTGAGTGTCCTGCAACTCCCGATTATAAATAATAAGCTTACTATCCCTACAATTATTCGTGTAAGCATTCGGAAGTCGCGCGGAGTCAACACATTCGGAATCATACCATACGATATTATTTACATGCATATCCCGGCTTACGCGAATTCGACTTACGCGGGTATCACTCGGTCCCACCAATCACGTAAATCCGGGGTATTACATTACCCTTAAAACAGAACACAGAAGCGCTATACAGCTGATTTAAGGCTAAAAGTTGTGACGAAATCTGTCCATAACTCAAGTATGATGATTAAGCATTCAGTGATCCATGCAAATTTGCTTATCAAAGAAGAAATTGTCAAACGTCGGAACAATCTTTGGAAATCTAGGGAATTAGTCAACCTGTTTAAAATACGTGACGTAACCATTTCGTTTCTACGGTAGCGCAGTGGATTCCATGACAACAAGACTATTTCAAGTAACTTTATACTGCCAAACTCGCAAAACTAGTCGCATTGCGTACTTTGACAATTTGGAATATCGGCCAAACTATAAATGTGTGGTGGAGCCATAAAGAGCCAAATAATGTGAATTCCTCGTGATCGTATGAACAGCTAAGTACCACGATTATTACTACCCGATGTTTATTTCTTTTGTTTTTCTGATAGACAGACTGATTTTTAGGATGCCATACCCAAAGGGTAAAAACCGAACCCTATTACTAAGCCTCCGTTGTCTGTCCGCCTGCCACGGTGTTCTATCTCTGGAACTGTAATGACAGAAAATTAAATTTTACAGAGTATGTATAACGATGGCCGATATAACAACAAATACTATAAAAAAAAAACAAATTTTACATTTATGGTATGAAAAAAATTTCAATAATCGATCTTTGGCAGGCAAAACAATGGAAATCTAGGGGGTTAGTGAACTTAACTTAAAATACTCGTAAGTGACGTAACCATTTCGTTTCTTCAGTAGCGCAGATTCTATGACAACAAGACTATTTCAAGGAACTCCATACATTAGTAAACTCGCAAATCTAGTCGCATTGCGTACTGTGACAATTTGGAATATCGGCCAAACTATAAATGTGTGGTGGAGCCATAAAGAGCCCAATAATGTGATTTCGTCGTGATCGTCTGAACAGCTAACTATAACGATTATTACGACCACACATATATTTGTTTTCTTTTTCTTATAGAAGACTGATTTGTAAACGTTCTTATAAACATGTTTATTTATATTTTTAGACTTATATGGAGCCTACTAGCCTATAACCCAACGGAACGCAATAATATTTAATTTAAAAGAAGTTAGGTAAATTTAAACGGAAGTATATGAAGTTTTAGAGTTCTTTAAAAAAATGTAAATTCGTAATTGGGTGTAAGAAATACTGTATAAAAAATGTATTTGTATGGTTTTAAGAGCTGTGGATTGTGTAATAATGAAAAAAAGTAAATGACATATTTAATCTTTAATAGGGAGAAAACAAAATTTTCATGTGACACCTAAATAAAATTATTCCTTAAAAAATAAAACTTCATATGAGAAATGAGAATTTAGCCCTTTTGCCGTATGAAAGCTACATTAATATTAAACACCTCGGTTTTCGTCACGGGTCGTGGGTCACGTGACAAATTATTAAAATGGAAGGTCAGTTTTAAAAACAGTTTTACAAAAAAAGATTTTTCAAAGGATTCAAGTGGCAAACGAGCATGCAGTCCGCCTAATGGTAAGTGGGCACTGCTGCCCATGGACATCTACAAACAATTCCATATAGAGTCAGGGTGCTATCTGAAGCTGAGCACAGAACCGTTGGCACTCCTGAGGACTAAATTGGTGGCCTCATATGCATATCTGCTGGTTTGCAAACCCTTCTATGTAATCCCTCTTCTTCTGACGCTAGAAATACGTGTGGTAATACGTCCCGTTCGAATCTTACTGACTCTACCACCTAAACACCTAATACCATTCCTTCTGAAAAAAAGTCGTTTCAATTGTCCAAACGAAGCCGAATCTTGCTATAGGTGTAGCAAAAATATTAGCAATATTCCATACCGTATATATCCCATATATATGGGTGATGTATAACACAAAACGGAATATATTATCAGTGCAGATTATGTTCCGCAGGTTGAGTGAAACAGCTTATCTAACGTTGTTTCATACGGCACGTGCTAACCATCGGATGATTAAACTTCACTAGTTTGTAACACTAGTGTACCTGCTTACTAATCTGGGGATTCTCAAACTTCTAGCGCTACTCATATTAGATTTTGGAAACAACGCACAACGGCGAGCTCCTATATAATACCTAATAGTGTTGGTATGGAACAAAATAATGTGTTTTTCTAATTATAAAGTCAAAATGCAATATATAACCAGTTTTATTTTAATTATTGTGATATATGGGTTTGTTTCTTGTTGCATTTTTTTATTCTGTTAGCAATTTCGTTTCAATAATCGGGCGTGCACTCACGAGTTACCACGAGATGTGGAAAGAAACAGTGAGCTGCGTGAGCTTAATACATGAGCGACAGAATGTGTCATGTATTAGCTCCCTAAACAACGACCATCATGTATCCTCTACAATTCATAGGCTTCTGCGTACCCCTAAAATACGCGAACTTTGAGAACCTCCGCCTAATCTAACACACGAAGCCAACAGAATAAACTTCAGCTCTGAACCCCGGTTATTTGTTAGTTGTTTATTTCCAGCGCATTCTAGTTTATACAAACTACTAACTTTTTGTCGCTTGTTATTTTAATTGAAAGAAAGTTGTTCTACTGGCACAAACTAGTAAATACCGTTATTATATTCATGGAAATAAAACTGAATATTCGCTTTTCTATTCGAATTATAATTTTAATGAAAATTCAGACGGTTTGGGTTTTAATAATAAACACTTAAACGCTTAATAAACGCTATGGACACACAGAGACAAATACACAAACACGCAGACCCAGAAACCTAAATTCATCATTTAGAAATCCGTCTGGCCGGGGATCGTACCCGGGACCCTCTGCCCGTCAGACTGGTATGGTGACTCCGTCACGCGGGTCATCAAATAATAAAAATTATAATACAGAACTAGCAAAGGCGCTTGGAGTCCAATGGTAAATACAAATGCTTATGTCTCCCTTACCACATCCTTCGAATCAGAACATAACAGTGATTAAAACTGATGTTATTAAGCAAATAGAAGCTTGTAAAAATTGGTGTTACGGTGGTGGCTCCGGACTCAGGAATCACAAAGGGTTCTAACACCTTCAAAATACGTATATTTCATTTTTCTTTTTCATTATTCGCTTTTGTTTAATTGCTCCTAAATTGACATACCCTTTGAGAAGAACAAATGGAAATTAAAAGAGCTTTGTCTCTAATTGGATGACGTTATCAGAAAATCTTTATCTTCCGTTTTCAATTGTCGTGATCGAGCGAATGAACGTGCTTGAATCCAAGCCTCTTTCTGCTTTGGAATAAACAAAACAAAAAATACAGATTAGTAGCTAAATATAGATGAAGGAAATTTTTTGTTAGGTAATAAAATGTTGAAAAAAAACTATATAAATTCTTCCAATCTGCAATGACCCAGCACTGTGGACTATAATCTTATTGCACTCACTCTGAGAAGAGATCTGTGTTCAATAGTAAGACAGTAATAACCTGAAGTATAAATTTCAAGATTACTAATTTTATTTCTAATCAATTAACATTAATGAAGAAACGAATACCTAATGATTCTTTACTCTGTTATATTCAACGATGTTCTAGCAAGATCATGAATTTTGTAGTTATGCTAGCAAAGTGCTTTCAAACAAACTTTTCGTTGGATTCGCTTGAATTATACATAAGAAAGATAAATCATGTCACGTAGCAGGTGCGCTGGAAGTGAACGTTAAAGGTATGCAGACTTAAATTAATTCATTTACATTTCACCAGCAGCTCGGGTTGTAACCGCAAACGTTTTATATAGCCGGCAATCGTAGACGGAATTTCTAAAACTAGTGTAAATAGGGTTGTCACTCTTATTTAAAAATGTAGTAGTTTTGGGAAATTTAGGAAATAACTTGCAAAAAATTTTAGTTAAGTGCCAAATGTTAAATTGTTGTTCTGACATTTTGTTTTCGACAAGGGACTATACTTTTTTGGAATCGTTAAGTATAATACACGATAAACTATGAAAAATGGTAGCGCCAGTATGGTGTGACTGCGCATGTAATACCGCTACACCCATTTATACCCGTGAAGCAGTTCTACGTTCCAGTGAAAGGGTATTAACGCCAGCTGACTTACATTTAATCCTCAGGAGTGACAAGGCATCTAATCAACTTTAACTAGAACATGTTTTGTATGGAGTTGGTTACAGAGGTCCATGGGCGGCAGTGACCTATTACCATCAGGTGGACTGCAAGCTCGATTGTCATTCAAATAACATAAGAGGCCTAAATATTGTACGTCACATTATTGACTCAGAAGTCACGAAATATGAATTAGCGATAAAAAATGAGTATCCTGCTTACCTTTAACATGGATTTTCAATAAACAAACCAAAAATAAAATATTAACAACTTAACGAGCTATGGAACGGATATTCTGCATATAAAAAGGCGACACAAGAAGAGAAACACAGACATAAGAAAAACAACAAAGTTAATAGACCCGCTAGAATATTGCAAAAGAATTAAATGGAAGTGGGCCGGCCATATTGCACGTATGAGCGAGGACAGGTGGGCTAAAAAGATAACTCTATGGAAGGGACCTATCGGAAAGAGAACCAGAGGAAGACCGGCGGAGAGATGGCTCGATGAAATTTTAAAAGCAGCGGGAAAAAATTGGATTAAAAAGCGAGTGACAGAACTGAGTGGAGCAAAATGGAGGAGGCCTTTACTCTACAGAGAGGTCCTTAATAAATAAAGAAATAAATAAATAGGAAGAAATATAAACATTAATTTAAATATTATAAAGATAAACATATATATTTTTAAATCATTTTTTTATCAACAATGTAGTCAATTTTTTAAATTTAAATATGTACAATATTATTTTTAAAAAATCTTTATTAATTTATTATATTAATTCATAAATTGCATGACATATTAAATTATCAATTGTAAAATTTAATGTTATTAAGGAAATAAAAAGGCTTTATTATTTATTTATTATTTATCCTGCTTACCTACTATACTATTGACTAAAACCACTAATACCATCTGTACTATAAACTATTTATTTATAGTACAGATGGTAACCCTAAGTCTAGATGCTACATCATTATCTCAGTCTGTGCTTAGTTATTTAATAGCTTTCTGTTTCAGTCTTCGTTTGTTCAGAATTTAAATTGTAGTGATTAACACTATGATACAAAGTAATAATTAACTAACTCAAATGAGTCTTTAGTAAAAAGTACTACTATTAGTTTACGTAGATATTTAGTTTAGGTACTACCTACTAAAGGGTCATATACTAAAAGAGAGTAGAGATATTTTTTAATTATTATTATTATATAAACGACTTTAACGATAACGATATTTAACCGACTTCGAAAATGAGGTTATTTATGTATTCGGCTGTATGTACTTATATTTTTCTTTCGTTTATGACAGTGACAGTGGTAAGGGAGACAGACTTTTCCGAGGCGTTCCAGCTTAGTCCTCAGGGGTAGCGGCGCATCTGTGGCCGACCTCAGGTAGGAATATCTAATTCTATCTGAGGTTGATTACAGATGTCCATGGCCGGCAGTAGCCACTTACCATCAGGTGGACTGTTTGCTCGTCTGCTACTCCTATATTATAAAAAAGTGACCTTTGAACAAGTCAAGGTTAATGATGAATGTCAATGGGTTGCAGTAACCATTTATCACATAAAGTGTATTCACTTTTATCGTTTTACTGTATATCATTTTATCCATACAAACAGGGTAAGGGGATCTTATAACTAAGCCTCCGCTGTCCGTCCGTCTTTTACAAGGTCTCTTGAATCGTAATAGATAGACACTTGAAATGTTTGCAGACTATGCATAACTATAGTCACTTTCATAACAAATAAAAAAGTTAAAAATAGAGAGAGAGTCCCCGTAACAATAGTCGGTATTTTCAGCTTTCGGATTATCTATAAAAAATGCTTCAATAGTTTTCATAGTGATAAAAACCCTTCGTATTCGACTCGTAATTACACTTATTAAAAGCTAAACTAAAGTTACGTATACTTCATTATTTTTAGAAACAGGTCAACGATATTTCAAGCTGAAATGTAACAAACCCACACAGTAACTTGTAGTGCCTTTAAGTGGATTGTCTTTCACGCCATTTCCTCCTACACGCGTCTGAAAGAACACTTATCTTCTTAAATAGGTCGGCAAATGGCTTTAGCAAACCTTCTAGGACATACCACAGTTTTATTGTAAATGTACTAAAATAGAAATATCGCCATCAACCCCGAGGATATTTAAGTACGTAGTAATAGACGGACATAGGGAGTAAAAGTATAAACCACGACTTATTACCAATAGGTATAAAGTTGATCTGAAACGTATGTCACTGTCGGTATGTGAAGTCTACCAATTCGCACTTGGCCAGTGCGGTGGACTATGGCCTTAGCCTTCTCATTCTGAGAAGAGACCCGTACCCAGCAGTGGGACAGTAATGGATTGATAATATATAATTAATTCGAGGCAGTAGAATGTAAGTAAAGTTTATGTGTGAAAATCTTAAAAAATCTTTTCTCTATCCCTATGTATTAAATCTCTTTAATCAACCCACACATTAGTCCTTCGTTCACTAATGTATTGAAAAAATACATTTAAAGGATTCTAAACTCGTTCTTGAGAGTACTAGTTTCAACTATCTATCTAAGGTGGTAGAACCCTTTGTGGTTCGACTCCGGCGGCACCACCGCCACACCTATTTCTACCTTATGTTAAGCGCTGCTGTGTTCTGGTTTGAAAGGTGTGGTAAGGGAGACATACTTTTCCGAGGCGTGGCTGACCTCAGGTAGGAATATCTAATCCTATCTGTGGTTCATTACAGATGTCCATGGGCGGCAGTAGCCACTTATCATCAGGTGGACTGCATGCTCGTCTGCTACTCCTATATTATAAAAAAATATATATCACTGCATTAGAAAAAAATAAACAATAGCAAATCATCACGTGAAAGCGAACTTTTCACGCCAATAAATAAATTATCTTTGTTTGGCTGTTTGAACGAAACTTTGTGAACTTCAAAGGGAATTCTGACCTCTGATTAACATTTTGATGAAAGTAGAGAGAACTTAATTATGAAAATTAAAGGGATTTTTGGTTCAGTACCTATCTGACATTGCCGTACCCGAAAGTTCTATAATGTTTTAAATGTTTGGTATTCCAAACTTTTTTGGTGGTTGAGGACTGTTTTGCGGAAGTAACATCTTTTCAATTTCAATGGGTTAATAATGAATGGGGTAGATTAGATATACAATGATTTCCATGACTTTTAAATATTTGTCTCAATAATTGTTATGATTTAAAATAAAATAACATTTTGTACACTCACTGCCTCAAACCAGGTTTTTTTGTGTATATGTGTTAGCCTTTTTAGCACACAAGGTTAATTCACGTATGTCACGGAGTTGAACCACACAGGATTCTATTCCCTTTACATACTTCGAAAAATTAAAAATGCGTGGATTTGAACCTGGGACCCCAGATTGATAGATGGTGACCGTTCAGTAAGATCGTCGCTAATTCGTTTCAATAAAATAATATACTGAATAAAAATTTTATACATTTTCACACAGTATTTTATCTCACCTTTATTTCTGATGATACATCTGTAGTTTACGACTTGCCGGTGTAATAAAAATTCAGGGCATGTAGAAAGCCAAACTCGCTGAATACATAAACACAATAGCCTAAGGATATACGTATGTTCACATTATGTAGACGTTCATTCGTTACCTTCTGTTTGAGTTCGATAAATTAATTAAAGTAATCCGAACAGAATTATTTATTTCTCTAACGTAGGGTATTTATTACCTTAGAGATTTGTAGCGAATCAAATTAAAATTCGATACCTGTCTTCAAAGCCTTACTCGAAGATAAAAGGAATTAAAATTGTCTTTATTCTGCAAACACTGTTTAACTTAGTTTTCTCATCAGCTCCTTAATACACCGATCATCAGCATCAATGTAGGTGGTAGAACTCTTTGTGGTTCGACTCTGGCGGCACCATCGCCATACCTATTTCTGCCTAATAACAGCAGTGTTAAGCGCTGCTGTGTTCTAGTTGGAAGGGTTTGGTAAGGGAGACGTACTTTACCGAGACGTTCCAGCGTTGTCCTCAGGGGTAACGGCGCATCAGTGACTGACCTCAGATATGAATATCTAATCCTATCTGGGGTTGATTACAGATGTCCATGGGCGGCAGTAGCCTCTTATTGAGAGACTGAGTTATCCCTGCTTCCAATTTAGTAATAATATTAAGTATCATACTTATTCAATATAAAACAGGGATTCTACCTAAATCTGACTAAAGATGGTCACTACTGAGGACTGAGATGGTCACCTCGTATGTAGGTAAGTCAGCCAGCCAGTTGGTGGATAGGTGTGGATCGCTCTGTCCCTGATGTTCCAGGACTAGAATAGGGCTACGGTAGTCGTGACTGTCGTAAGGCTTCCAGGGTTGCGGGCGACAACATTTGGGAGGTCGAGCCGTCTGGCAAGCAACTCCGGTAAGGACGGCGTTGTGTGTGGTTGCATACTGTCGTAAATACCAGACGGTGTAGCGAGCCCTGAACCTCACCTAAGCGGAGCCCGAAGGGGCATCGCGTTCAAAGCTCCGGTTGCATTCCGTTGGAGATCCCGGAGTTCGCTTAGCAACGCCGAAGACGGCCACCGTTTTAGTGCGGTAAAAATCATCCCCCTTGTTAACAAAAAAAAAAAGGTATGGATCGCCCTTCCACCGAAACGCAAGACCTGCTTCATGCTAGAAATAGGTGTGGCGATTATTGATGAAAAAATGCCTTGAATTTCAGTTAAATTATTACCCTAGTCCCGATAGTACCCCCAACTAACCACCTCTCAATCAAAACTAAATTAGTTGGCGGAAGATATTTCGTATGCATGGTCCACCGCAATCTGGATTATCTTATCTTAAACTATTATAATGGAAAGGGAGGCTTTCGCTTCAAAACCCCGGGTCCCTTTGATCCAAAGGGATCTATTGTGACACTATGTGAGGGTGGAGAACTGTATAGACTACGAAAGTAGGCAGTTGAAGGGTAGTTTCTGAACTATTAAGTGTTGCGTGATGGTCTAATAATTAAGAATTTAATGATAATTAAATAATAATAATGAAGCAGTGATAGTGATAAAGAAACTCGGTCTCTTAATAGGCGGATCCGATGTGGAAACCCAGGCATAGACAACTGAATTTTCAATGTACGTCAGTAAATTAATTATCACTTGTTTAAAAGGTGAAGAAAAACATCGTGAGGAAACCTACACGCTTTAGAGTTCGAAAAAGTATGTCCCAAAGATGTGTGAAGTCTACCAATTCGCACTTGGACAGTGCGGTGGAATAGCCTAATCAAGGTCTAATCCTTCTCATTCCGAGGTGAGTCCCTGCCCAACAGTGGGACAGGAATGCGTTAAGGACGTATTATTATGATACTGTACTGTCATTATTTGTAGGCTTCGTCTAAATGTGTACGTCATTAAAGCATTGCTTTATGTGTTTGAGGAAAATTAAACGAAGTCGTGATACTTTGAAATTACACTTGATTTTATCTTGGCCTTGGCTCTTGTTTGTTGTTTAAATTTAAACGTATACATTTTGAAGAAAATACAGATAGCGGAATATTTGCTTATATTTTTAATTTGGTACTTTTATCATATTCATTTTTGAAATGCTTAAGTCCCAAAAAACAAGCATTAGTTTAACACAACCTTTTAGACGATACATTTATATTAATGAAATAAAAGTCTTATTAAACCTAAAGATATATTTTTGTTTTTTCGTAAGCATGTTATTTTTTCAGGATTGAAGCTGGATTAAGAATAAACCGGTCTTAATGCGTGTAATATACGAGTATGTCTATCCTGTCTATTCGATCTTTTCATCTTTTATATTTAAAGAAAGCGAAGAACAAATTCATACAAAAGTTTCGAATTTAAATATTAATATCTATTCCCGTAACTCAAACACGTTGAACGAAATTCATGAATATAAAGTACATTAAATGAAATCTATCTATAAAGAAGCGAACTTTAGATGATAAGAGGATTTGGCTCGCATCTGTAGGTACTAAACCTACAAAGCGCTATAAAAGTAAATGACTTATAAATATGGTAGAACCTTGCGTGGTTCGATGATGGAGGTACCACCGCCACACCTATCTTTGCCTTGTCAGAGCAATGTTAAACGCTGCTGTGTTCTGGTTTCAAGTTTGTGGTAAGGTTAGGTTAGGTTAGATACGATAGAGACTCAAATACGAGGGAGTCCTATTAGTTCTCAATAGTAGCAACTCATGTACAATTGACTGCACTTCTTAATTAGAACGCTAGTTCTATCCGGGATTGATTAAAGGTATCCATGGGTGACAGTTGCGACTATTAAGTGGACTGTTCACTCATTTACTATTTGTATAAGCAGCCTATAAAGCGTGTGTAAATAAACGTGTCTGTACCTAGCTTAACAAGGCATTGACATTAAGCCGGAGGAATAAGCTTTATTTTACTCATAATGATAATTTTAAGACACCCTAACAATGTGACTTGATCGTGATTTAATGTTCGTGATCCTAATTTAGAAGCAAATTTCGCGAAACGTTCATGCGAGACCCTGGCTTCGGGATTTACATTTTGTTATGTAAATAGGTATTTAAGGCTATACATTTTATGTTTTAATTTGTTTGCGTAAAATACCAAACTGATTATAATAATACCGAAGAAGTTTTAGAGCAATTTCTGTACTACTACAAAAAATATCGATGCAACAATAAGATCGAAGGAGACTTTGTGCAATATATTGTAAGAATAGGATTATCAATTTCCTACATATGTATATCTATTGATCCAGATATTGTATTGAATACGTTAGCATTCAATATAGTATCTATCTTCATGTTAGATTGGTGGGATTGGTCTTGAAGGTGGTAGAACCCTTTGTGGTTCGACTCCGGCGGCACCGCCGCCACACCTATTTGTACCAAATAACAGCAGTGTTAGGCGCTGCTGTGTTCCGGTTTGAAGGGTGTGGTAAGGGAGACAGACTTTTCCGAGGCGTTCCAGCTTAGTCCTCAGGGGTAGCGGCGCATCTGTGGCCGACCTCAGGTAGGAATACCTAATCCTATCTGGGGTTGATTACAGATATCCATGGGCGGCAGTAGCCACTTACTATCAGGTGGACTGCATGCTCGTCTGCTACTCTTATATTATAAAAAAAAGATTCAACTTGGCGTCTAGAGATGGTACCACAAGTATTCTGGATCACGCTATTGAGGTTTTCAAAACATCTTGCATGTATAGAAACTCTGAACTGAAACTATTGAAGAACGACAGCTTCACAGCCGATGACCTCACCTGGCGAGAGATCTCTCTCTGCCAAAAATACATAGAATTTTAAATAATATCCGTTATTTTTAGGGTAGTGACCCAAAAAGCTTTAATTGGATCGAATAGCGGCTCGCGACACCTGTCGCGTAATCTCGAATACAAGTTTTTAATTATTTTTCGATATAAAAGTTGTCCATTCGACCTAAAGGTCTCTTTTGCATGAATATTCTATTAAAATCATTTAGCCGTTTCCAGGATGAAACATTAAGATACCTATCTACACAAATATTATAAAGAGGAAATCTTTGTTTGTTTGTTTGGTTGTAATGAATAGGCTAAAAAACTACTGGACCGATATTAAAAAATCTTTGACCATTCGAAAGCTACATTATCCACGAGTAACATAGGCTATAATTTATAAGAAATATATTTGAATTTGAGTAATTTTGCCGGGTCAGCTAGTATTCAATAAACTAACAAAATAATCTGTATTATGCTATTAAATGAATATACATAACAGCAGTGTTAAGTGGTGAATAGTTTGGTAAGGAAGACATACTTTTCCGAGGGATTTTGTGACCGACCTCAGATAGGAATATCTCTATCTAATCCTATCTGGGGTTGATTACAGATATGCTAGCAGTAGCCACTTACCATAAGGCGGACTTCGTGCTCTTCTACTCCTATTTTATATAAAAAAACATATTATAATAAAATGACAAACAGTTTTATTCAACTGTATTGATTAATTCTCAATAGGAAAAAATAGGGACTCGTATCTGACCGGATTTTCCTAAATTTGTCGTTTTTGCGGCCATTAGCCAGCGTCCGGTCAGTTTTTTGCGACCCTGATCTTATCAGGCTGATATACAAGTGTATAGATATCATATCATACTAGAATCATATTTATCTATAACGTAACACATATTCAAAGTTATGTCAGTGTTTTGTCACAGAATTATGTCTTTCTCACTTATCTTATCTCGTACAAATCTGCTTAATTTATATCTAATACATATATAGAGGTTAATTTGCCGTAACTAATGCAGTCACTTTCCCCGATTGCAAATGTCCGGCTCCTGCTAGAACTAAGTTGAAATGCCTTATTTAAGTTCTTACTACACCAGTAGAGCGTCTTGTATTATATTAAGCGTATAATCCTCAATATCTAAAAGTGTATCGCCTTCAATATAATTGTGGTTACTACGAAAAAGGTTATCTTGAGAAATTATTTTCGTAAAGGTTATTCAGTCATTTCACTTTTGGTGGAATTTTATTTATAAAAAAGACGACTGGCTGTTATCTAAATGATTCATGTCACGTTACGCAGCGATGAAGTTGCCGCCCACGACGGTTTCCGTGAAGGCTGGGAAACTTCGATCTTGATTGCTTTGTTTCGTGCGATGACGCAACGTTCACTGTGCGTTTAAATACATCAAGCAATAAGAAACTAAGAGATACTTTTCTTGCAATAAAATTAGCGAATGAGAATACAATTCATGCTGTGGGACCAAGGCAATTAGTTTATAAACGACAGCGACCTCGGTGTCGTTTATAAACTAATTGATCCAACTGACCATAACTCCTTATTGGATATCAGGAGATCTATCAAAAATTGATCATAGATTACTGTTGCTGATGATTGAATAATTATACCAAGTTGTCTTAACACACTCTTAATTTTACTTCCTTCTTTTTATTATGTAGAAATATGACTATATGTTGAATATGGAAAAAAGACGACTGGCTGTTATCTAAATGATTCATGTCACGTTACGCAGCGATGAAGTTGCCGCCCACGACGGTTTCCGTGAAGGCTGGGAAACTTCGATCTTGATTGCTTTGTTTCGTGCCGTGACGCAACGCTCACTATGCGTTTAAATACATCAAGGAATAAGAAACTAAGAGATACTTTTCTTGCAATAAAATTAGCGAATGAGAATACAATTCATGCTGTGGGATCAAGGCAATTAGTTTATAAACGACAGCGACCTCGGTGTCGTTTATAAACTAATTGATCCAACTGACCATAACTCCTTATTGGATATCAGGAGATCTATCCAAAATTGATCATAGATTACTGTTGCTGATGATTGAATAATTATACCAAGTTGTCTTAACACACTCTTAATTTCACTTCCTTCTTTTTATTATGTAGAAATATGACTATATGTTGAATATGGAAAAAAGACGACTGGCTGTTATCTAAATGATGAAGTTGGCGCCCACGACGGTTTCCGTGAAGGCTGGGAAACTTCGATCTTGATTGCTTTGTGTCGTGCCGTGACGCAACGCTCACTATGCGTTTAAATACATCAAGCAATAAGAAACTAAGAGATACTTTTCTTGCAATAAAATAGCGAATGAGAATACAATTCATGCTGTGATCACTATCGTTTATACACTAATTGATTCAATTGACCATAACTCCTTATGGATAACAAGAGATCTATACAAAATTGATCATATATTACTATTGCTGATGATTGACTAATTTTAGCAAGTTGCCTTGTCGTGTTGAGTGTTGTCTCACTCTTAATTTCACTTCTCTTTTTAGTATGTGGAAATATGTAAGTATGGTAGTTCTACCGTCAAGGACAAACATCAAAGAGTTTTACCACTCAAGCCCGCAAGCAACTCTATTAACTATGCAATTTCACTATCAATGAAATTCCTTGCTGTGTTTCTGAAGAGAGTTTGAGTTCTCCAAATTGCTTTTGTACGCTTGAAGCTTGAGTAGCGTCACGAACTGTATAATCCAATACAATCAATTTGCGATGTGGAGTAGTGCTCGTATATTGATTTAAGGGAAGTTCTGTTCCAGCGATAAATATACACGCTAATGGTATTGTCTCTGGCTCAAGGGGTTTATACTGGGAAACAATTACTTTCGTGCGGTTGGGGCTGAGTAGAAATATACACGAACCATTTTTTATCGAACAACATGAATAGAGTACTATCATAGTAATTTAGAGTAAAAGTTGTTTTGGCAATTGATCGCTAATGTTGTCCCTTGACTCGGGGAGTTTAAATTACTGAAATCATTAATTTCCTGTGCTTATGACTTCGATTAGCAAGGAATACTCGTAGCTTGTACTAGTAGCGAAAACCTTATACATTCAAGAGTTTAAGTTTTAATGTAGCAATTAAATTGATCACTAATGTTATTTTTTCAACACAACACAAACAAAATTCAATAACTACTATCTATTAGAGTTCCATATTAAATCAAAGGCAGTTCCAGCAATGACATTACTAGTTAATAATGTTATCTACGATTGCTCAGGGTCGTAGTATTATTGAAAAGATTGCTTACGCTTACAATTTCTAAAGAAAACTACAAAACATAGAATTGTAGACGGGAACACTGAAAATAATCGCTAATAGTGTTGTTTTTGCAGACTCAAAAGTTTGCGCTTAAGACAATTGAATTAGTTTGGCAGTAGCTCAGTGTAAATGAGCAATCTGATTCTAATTATACTTTTTGCTTGAAGTAAGCAAAAAGTATATATATAATCTAATAATAATAATAATAATTTATATAACCATTCTTATTATATTATCCTTTTGTATGTGACTGGTTTCTCGCGATATGCAACACAATGATAATATCTTTGTCCATGTCTTTTATTTATATACTATAACTGTAAAGTTAGGTATATTATAATTTAATTTTGTAAACATAAATGTTTTATATTTATTAATAAATGGGTTAAGAATATTTGGGAACCTCTTCACTTTTGTTCTACCGAGAACATATTTCTTTACACTGAGGAGACTCGTATAAAGTTTGAAATAAAATTTTGTGAATTCTGCTATAAATTCAAGAATTACAAATTTAATATCATAGAGAATATAGGATGTTGTATCATGCTCCGAGATGCGAGTAGATAAGTATTCCACTTTACTTGTGATATCGCTCGCTAATATAATACCTACGGGAGCTGCAGGAATTTATGGTCTCGCATAACTCGATAGCTTATGTCCCGGTGCTGCACAGTCAAGCACTGAACATAGTTCTACAATAAAACTTTTGAGATACATTACATTTCAAATAGAACGTGGAATTTTTCGCAAACAATAATCTCACGAGAACTCGTGGATGGTATGCCTTTAAAGGGTGGACTTGGTTGGATAATAACGAACAAAAAAGTTTAAAGATAGAAGATAGATAGATCTTTATGTTTTTTTTTAACCGATTATCTTTATTATTTTATTTAGTACCTTTAAAGCGATCAATAAAAATATTGCAAAAATTTTATGATTATGTTCGAATATTGGCCACTAAAAACACTTATAAAGTTCACAATAAAATGAGAATACCTGCTATAAATTCAAGAATTTAAAATTTAATACCACACAGAATATTGGATGTTATATCATGTTCCGAGATGCGCGTAGACAAGTATTTCACTTTACTTGTGATATCGCTCGCTAATATAATTTCTACGGGAGCTCGAGGAATTTATGCTCTCGCATAACTCGATGGCTTATGTCCCGCTGCAGCACAGTCAAGTACCGAACATAGTTGTACAATAAAACTTTTGTGGTACATACCATCTGAAATACGACCTGGAATTTTTCGCAAAAATGAATTCTACGAGAGCTTAGGAAAGGTGTACGTACCTTTATAAAGTGAAAGTCAACGTTTTATAACTATCTTTTGCGTTAGTTGGGTTATAACGTTTTATAAATGTTTAATGGTGGTAGAACTGCGTGGCTCGGCTCAGTAAACCCCACTGCGCTCATAACAGCGGCACTGCTGTGTTTTAGTTTGGTTTTAGTTCTTGGTGTGGTCTGGTAAAAGAGAGTCAGTTATAAAATGATATGATATGCTACGATTCACTTGGTCTTCAGGATTACCAACGCATCTGTCGCCAGTTTCAGGTAGTATTTTAATCAGGTAGACTAAATGTTCGTTTGGTGAATGTATAATATAAAAAATACCAGTAAAAATCCGAATATTACAGCCCGAATAAGAGTAGGTATTTCACTGCACTAGACATATTACTTGCTTATATTATTCCAACGAAAACTTGAGGAATTTGCTTTCTCATATATAGCGATAGCTTTTGTGTCGAAACTGCTTCGTGAAGCACTTTTCTATACATTTTTTTGGCTTTTTTGATCCAAGATATAATGAGGTTCTGCGTAAAATTAATAAAATTTCTCCACGTAGAGATGGATGGATAGAACATAACTTACTAACTTAAATAACTCTGCTTTATTATCACGTATTTCTTGTCTTGAAATAAAATATTGATAGATAAAATAAATCTATTATGGAGCTATTTCACGTTAAAATACTATTGAATTATTGGAAATGGACTACAAAGCAATTAAACTATCAAAACCATTCGAACTTTTTTGAACGAAAAGATTTCAATATAATTTGGAAGTCTGTTAGAATTTTCATCTATTAATACGCTTTTATTAGCTTCAGACGTATGTATGTTAGTATGTAACGGAATCTTTGAACATGATTTTAACCCCCTTCAAAACGTCGGATTAACTTGAAATTTGGCATACTTATTAAGGACCGATGACAATTCAATATTTTAAACATTCTGACCCGTTATCCTTACTAGGATAATCAGGATCAGCGATTTTTGTTTTCCTGAGACCCGGAAGGTCTGCGTTAAGACCAATAAAGGAATCTACCAGGCGCGCCGATCACCTAACCTAACCTAACCTGACCTGACCTGACCTGACCTGACCTGACCTGACCTGACCTGACCTGACCTGACCTGACCTGACCTGACCTGACCTGACCTCAACTTCGACGCGTCCGTTGTTAATAGCATCATGAAGCGGTGTCTCATCATCCTTATTCATTCAGCACTTCAACATCTGCACTTTCCTTTAACAAGATTTCCACTATTTCATTGTTCCCATTTTTTGCTGCCAAATGTAAAGGCATATATGATTTCAGCTCATCGTCATAGTCACAACTTATATTATTAACTCGAGCTGTAAAATTAATTAAACTACTAACAGTTTTAAAATCTCTGCAGGCAGCAGCAACACAAAGAGAAGAAATTCTAGAATTATTTTTTATATTAACATCATCATGCTGTAAAATTAAATCGATGATTGGACGACGTCCTTTTGAAATGGCTAGATGTAAAGCAGTTGACCGTTTTTCTCTTGAGTATTGCCATCAGCGCCTGTTTTTAAAAGAAGCTCTATCATCCTTTTTCCGTGATTACTTTTATCCAAGATAGAGGACCTGGGATATGGTATAAATTATGAAAGAAAGCAGTTAGCATTGGCAATTCGGATGTCATTCAACAACTCCTCTGGGATTTTCACGTTAACAATAAAAATAAACACCAATGTAAAACACCACTTCATACAGCTGTGTTAAACAATGACCCAATATTCATTTTTGCACTGCTAAGCAAAGGTGCTGATGCTGATTCGAAAGATAAACTTGATAATACGCTACGTAATAATCGCTAAAATAATCACTAAAAAATGAAAAATAAATAATAGTTAAAAAAAACTAAAAAATACGCTTTTATAAAAAATTCGACCAAAAAATGAAAAATAAATAATAGTTTAAAAAAACTAAGAAAATACACTTTTTATAGAAAATCCAACTAAAAAATAGAAAATATTTTTTTTTAAATTTGAATTAAGAATAGTGTAAATAAGATAAAAATATTTTTTATTGTAAAAAAAGCGTGGGGTGCTTTTTAAGATATTATCAAAATGATAATCCTTCTACTCAATATCTATCAATAAAATATTTATAACTATTGACACCATGCACCCCACGCTTTTTTTACAATAAAAAATATTTTTATCTTATGTACACTATTCTTAATTCAAATTTAAAAAAAAATATTTTCTATTTTTTAGTTGGATTTTCTATAAAAAGTGTATTTTCTTAGTTTTTTTAAACTATTATTTTTTGTATTCTGTTCGATACCTATTACTGAATCGATTAAACTTTTATCATGCGAATAGATTAATTATTTAACGTATTACGCTTACGATACACTAAGCGGAATGTATATAATTAAAATAAATTTATTTACCTACACTGTATGTAATTATGATTAATTTATTTGAGCTTGTCCTTCAAATTATAATTCAAGTCAGTTCAGACTAGATTTTACTTGAAACAATGACTTTTAAGTATAAACTAGGTGTAGCAGAGCAGCCGAGCAGACAGTCCACCTCATAATAAGTAGTTTGCCGCCCTTGGACATCTGTAATCAATCTTAGATAAGGTTAGATTTTTACATGAAGTCGGCTACAGATGCGCCCGCTACTCTTGAAGACAATGCTGGAATGTCTTAGAGAAGTATGTCACTATTACCACAATCTTGCAAACAAAAAACAGAAGCGAAGAACACAGAATACAGCACACTGCTGTTATTAAGCAGAAATAGGTGTGGCGGTGGTGCCATTGGAGTCGAATCACAGAGGGTTCCACTTCAAAACTTACTATTCTTAAAAGTAAGTATATCTGGTCTTAATATAAATAAGTCTTATATTAAGACCATCGTTTTTAAACAAAGCTGCCGCAGAAATCGAAAAGCCGATTTATCAATACGCTCTTTTCGTTGGAGTGGCAACCTTAACCGTATCAATTCACAAATATCTAAACATCTCAGGTTTATTTGAAAATATATTTCCCTATTTCCCTAACAAGCTTACGGGTCTTTCTCCTTCAAAATAAAATACCGAACCGACAAACCTAACCGATCTTATTTACGATTTTCTTTTTGAAGTCATTATAAAGGCAGAAATGTGGGTGCTATTGGGACACGAATGAAGTCATATTTTTTCTCAAGCATTTGACTTGGTAAGTTATCCTTTGTTCAAAACGCTCGTAAACCTTTCTTTTGTCCTTTTAACCGACTTTAAGAAAGTTGGAAACTCTAATTCGGTGTAAAAATATGGTAGAGGGAGGTATCTTTTTTCAAATATAAAACCCGTCGTGTTTTGGCTACTATACTCGTAGCTCCACTTCTTTATCTCTCTCTTATACCATAGCATAATGCTTTATAAAAGAAATTCTCATCTTTGTCTCCTCTTATAATAAAAAGGATTAATACCTTGAGTTACGACTGTTAAGAGACTCTCCATACATTTGAATATTATCAAACAGATGTGCTACATCATTATAATATTTATAATTTCTAAAAGCTAGCGACTAACAGCTAAAGACTAACATTCAATCCCGGACGTAACTTACGTAATCCCATGCCAATTGAACAATGAGTATTTTTATTCAAAACTTGTTATAATTTCCTGTAAAACTGCTTTTGTAGAACTCCTTCATCTTTTCCTGGGTTATTTTTGAATACGACGCCTTATGTAAACATTGCAAAATGTTACCAAAACTTGTTACATATTTAAAGGTTACGCGTTGTGTTCTTACGAGCGCTGGTAAAACAAGAAGCGTTTTGTATGAAATAAAAATAATGGAGGTTCTGACAAAAGGTCGGCGTAACTTCGCGCTGTACTTGAAGTAAACAAGTTCTTTAATGTACGGTACGGGCGCCGTGTTTCCTGGAGCCCAGAAAAACATACGATCTTTTGATGTCACTATTTTGCCAACTGTAAGATTTACGTCTGGAAGATTAAATCAGATGTAAGAACAGGTAATTATTATAAAAAACAAGAAATCCGACTGATTAAAAATAATTACCTGAAAAGGCATTCATCATCAACCCATTACTGTCCCACTGCTGGGCACGGGTCTCCTCTCAGAATGAGGGATTAGGCCATAGTCTACCGCGTTGGCCAAGTGCGTATTGGTAGACTTCACATAACTTTGAGATTTTTTTTATAAGCCTCAGATTCTGCACTATGCAGGTTTCCTTACGATGTTTTCCTTCACCGTTTAAGCAAGTGATATATTCTTTTTTTAATACGCACATATATATATATATATATTTTAATCAGAGGTGCGCGCCTGGGATTTGAATCTCGGACCCCTTGATCGAGAGGCCGTGTTTCTTAACCACTAGGCTATCACTGCTTGAAAAGGGATTATGTACTTTATATTACTCGCATAACTTAGCGAATCCAAAGACAACTCATATGTTAAAATCCGTTAAGCCATTTGGACTATAGGGTGTACCAAAACAAGACGTACTTTTAAAACATTACCCTCCGCGGTGGGATTAAAAACAATTAACTTCAAAAAAACAAGTCTCAGGCGAATAAGTAACTTAAATTTTGGAAAACGTATTAGATAGTGAATGAAATTGTTTTACAAATATCGCTGTGAAAGTCTTTTAAAACTAGTTTCTTTTTATATACGCATCGGTACTCTAAAAAGAAGCGATCCCCGTTCAAGATTAAATTTTCTTCTCCATTCTTAATTTCGTATAATTTCTATCTTATCATATAAAACAATTATCTCATGAAGCAACATAAACACACATGACATAAATATTCCCCGATAAAATTGTGCATGCTTGAGACATCTTGATTAAATCAGAAAATATGGCAACACTATTTGCGAACTACTCTTCTTCCGTCTGTTGTTTGCGTAACGTAATCAAATATTACAATGTATTTTCCTTTAAGTTAAGTATCTGTTCACATGTACGACCACAACACACGGCAGCGACATGTCAGCAAGCAGCATGTGTTTGCGTTGTGGCTACTACAAAAATATGTTTTTGCGATTAAGTTACCGAATTATCGTGCGTTATATCGCTTGTATTTGTGCTGTGATTACGATGTAATCAGTACCTGTCTACACACTGTCGGTTTAAACAGCAAAATGTGATCCATGTAAATAAAACTTTGCATTTTCGTACAAAGCGTTCTACCACACAGTCGCGTTGTGATACATGTGAATAGGCAGGAACTCTTTGTTTGTTGTATCAGCACGCGAACCTTTGAGCGTCGACTGCCTTCTATATTGTTTTCTTTTAGACTGGGAACTTGCTTGGAGTTTATATTGAAAATCCATTAGTTTAATGGACCATAGAATTCTTAATAGCTTTTCCCGAGTTTAAGTTTGTTAAAACTTTTATTCGATGCAACGGTAAGATTGCTAAGCGGTTTCTCGACTGTAGGAACATTGAGCTAATAAATTTCGTAAAGGACAAAACACGACAGTGTTGGCAAATCCCCAAAGCCCATTATAGTTATAAGACCTGTTTCTTGGATAGAAATCTTTTCTGAATATGTACAAATAAATAAAGTTAAAAGGATTGTCGGGGTCATTGAAATTAAAAATTCATTTTTAACTCACTATGCTTAATGATACAAACTGAATCATAGGATCAAGTCTCAAAGTATATAAATAGTTGTTTAACTAATTCTAATTTTACTTAATTTGACAGCAGTCAAACTATTTTTAATAAGTTTTTCAGTGAAATAAAAAGGACTTACTTAAGGGTTTAAGGGTTTACTTGTACCGACATAGGAAGTCATACGCTTATCTATCTAAATCATGCCGGAAATCGAACCCAAACCCTCATCGGCGTAATGATAGCAATTTCAGTCAGTACTTGCGTTTGTCGCTCGCTCGTTAATCTTTAAGACTTGACCATTACTTCTATAGATCCTAAAGGCGTTTTGTAAGTACCAATCTTGTCTTCAGTCGAGCGATCAATGCCCACCCCTGTGATTACTTCCTTTAATTAAAAGGGAGCGGTTTCAAACAAAGACGAGGAAGGTACGCCATTTTACCTGAATAATCTCGCTTAAGCAGTAATGGGCTGAATCAAGAAATAATAATAATGAATATAATACCTGTCATAGGTAAGTATCTCATCAGTCATCACCATTATCATCGTCATCAACCCATTATTGTCCCATGGATGTACTGGGCACTGGGCACTGGGTAGTGTACTGGGCACGGATGCTCAGAATGCGAAGGATTAGACCATAATCCACCGCGCTGGCCAAGTTCGAACTGGTAGAATTCACATACCTCTTGAAAACGTTTTTTGTAGATTTCTCTGGCATGCAGATTTCCTCAAGATGTTTTGCTTTCACTATTTAAGCAAGTGTTAATTAATTTCTAATACGTATATACATAAATTTGAAAAATCATAGCTCATAGTCACAGGAACCTCAGGCCTCTCGATTAATAGGCCGTTTTCTTAACCCCTAGGCTATCACTGCTTGAATCAAGAAATAATAATGAGTATCTTTCTACCTGTCATAGGTCTACCTGTCATCTACTGGTATTTAATGCAAAGGTTTGAAGAAAACCTTACAGCACTTAAGTTCAAGGGGAAACTCGGAAACCTCAATGAACTTCCTGTAATTTACTTACAAAGGGCAGTAGGAAACTTAATTAAGGTTACATCATTGTTCACCTCAGAAAAAGACGAGTTTGGCCATGCTGGTCAAGTGCGAATTGGTAGATTGCATACGGCTTTGGAAACTTTAAGATATCTTATACGTGTAGGTTCTTTACCGATGAAATTTTAATACGCACATAGCTTCATCAGAGATGCGTGCCTGGAACTCGAACCTTGGAATCTCAGAGGGAGAGTTCGAATTACAAACCACTACGCCATCACAGCTTTTTACCTAGCTTATCATATAACACAAATGGTTTAATTAAATATTCATTACTGTTATATAATAAAAGCAAACTAGCATTAAATTATGTTTACGCGTTAGGTATAGTACAACCTACGCAGTATCGAATTAGGTCATAATTGTTGGCCCGTTTAGTACAAATTGGCAAGCAGAGTTATATAATATACTATTCGCAGCGCCAATTTGCCTATAATTATATACTATTGTAGGTATATGTTCATGTCGTTAATAATATTATGATAGATATAAGCCAGCGCTGAACAAATAGTACTAACATAACGATAAAATTATGCGATGACCCTATTTATTTTATAGGCAAAATGGAACGCAAAAATATACTTTCGGCCTGCCTTGGTGCTTTCTAGGGAAGTAGGTATGAATAAATTTACCCGGTATTCATATGTGACACTATTTTGACGGGGAAAATTTCTATAAGGTATCCGGTGACGTAGGAGCGTCATACGGTTATATGGGAATGTTACCCACTTAAACACTTTAGTGAAGGTCACAGTGCTACTTAGAGGATTTTTGGATCAGGCGCTGCTCCAGAAAGCTTTACGTTCTATAATGGGCCTTCGGATCACAGACCTTAGATAAAGGTCTGTACTTCGAATGTTTATGACGGTATGGGGTTACATCGTCGTCCTTCTGCGGGTCGCTAGCTTGACGGTTTGAGCACTCTGGTCCTCAATTCTGGTTTTATCCTTATCCAGCCTGACCTGCCGTCTGTCTGTCTAGGAAACAAACAGTAACAGAAAATGAGTAAAATAATAAACGAATGATATTTAATATAATGATTATTTCATTATTTAATTTAATAGAGGGTGTATTTTGTTTTTAAAATGTACTCGTTCGATTCCCGGCTAGGGATAAAGATATTTTAAAAAAAATAATCTTGCAGTTTTAGTTTTTATCAAAATCGGCCTCGTAAAAACCTAGGCCTAGCAAAAAACTCCTTTCAGCATTTTTTGCTAGTCTTATAGTTTCGGATTTGGCCCTGAAGGCCTATTTGAAAAATTCACCCTATATAGCTGTATAAAATGTTTAACAAATAAATTGTCCATTGTTCGTAGGTTGCATAAATATTGCAGTTATTTTGAAATAAATGTATTTGGTGACAAAGTTATTACACTGATTTACTTTAACTAAACTGGCATCCATTGTTTTAGCGAGACAAAGGGAAACTGCAAGTTTTACGTCTCGCTATGTAGTCGGTTATAACGTTTGAACTATTTACTTGGTGCGAACAGGTATATACAGTAATATGTTACAGTCACATCACACCGTCATGTTGTACATGTGATGTGATGTGTAGATCACATAATTGTCGGTTTTTGATAATTTTCATCAGTTTTAAACACTTTGAGTGCTTTGAATGCTTTGAGTTATGCAATGTCATCTAAATTTTGCAATGTCTTTAAAGACCGCTATAAGTGTAATAAATAAATATAAAGATGTAAATTTAACATTAGGAAATAATATATTGTATTTTCGAAATCCCTTCTAAGCGTTTTGAAAATACTATTATTAATGCATTTTACTTATGTAAGGTGCATACGTATGTATTTGCTGGTATCAAATTAGTACTCCATGACCGCAAATTACATGGTATGTGTCAAGTCACAGATTACGTCGCCCCATAAGGGTATCACCTGGCAACCACCCATCTTATTGTTTTATGCTTTAATAGTTTAAGAGTCCAATTTTAAACCATAACCTTTTATTTAAAAGCTACCAGACTTTACTCTTATTATAAATTCTTAACAATCTTAACTAAGCAAAGAATCTACTGATGAAAATAATTACGACAAATAAATTATGTGTTACACTGGCGCGCAACTTCGTCCTATTCTAAAAATACACTATAATCTGTCACTATATGCCAAACGCGCAACAAGAAGTATAATTTCAAAAATATTAATATGGTTTGCTATCCAAAATATAGGTTTAGGACGATACTAGTATTTGATACAGTTAAACACGCATATGTCGCATATACAGAGAAACACATCGGTTTTATTGACTTCCATAACTCGGAAACTGACGTAGTTATAAAGTTGATGTTCCCTCGTATATCGATTCGACGATACTACACACAATAGGTGTATATTGTCTTTAGTGTATCTTCCGTGTTACAGGCAAGAGCTTTTAGAGAAATAATATTGTTACAGTGACAATAAGATTCCACAAGAAATTTATTTCACCGTCTCGAGTGTTCTACTCAAGGCTTTGTTAGTTCATCGTTATAATAATACCTTCTTTACCTAGTTTGTCATATATCGGAACATGTCTGACTCGTCCTGTCACGTTGATATGAGAACTACATTGTTATTTTACACGCAATTTCTACGTTTTATCTATTTCATGTATTTTACGGTGAGACCGTAAAAGTACAAAGTAAGCTTTCTTGATATACTTTATTTTTGGAATGAAGTTTCTTGACGCAGCTTGTGGAAAGAGTTACCTGACAGTAATTGTCAGAAGGAGGACGAGGAGGAAAGAACAAGCGTTATGTCCTTCCATGCGACTCTCGATTCTTTACGAGTGAGTGTGCGTGCGAATATTCAGTTTCGATCAAATAAGTATCGTGCGCGTCCGGATCTATAACCTCAATAGTATCGATACGCTCGGTAACTTTATTATACTTATTTATTTTTTGTTTTTATTCTAAATTATTGAGTTATTATATTATCTCATTATGGCAATTTTACATTAAAGATGAAAAAATTTCATCAAGCTACGTCCATTACCTCGTTCGTTACATTATGAAACATGTCATCTCTAATCTCGTTTTAGTATATGTATTTAATTACGTTGTGTAACTAAAACATTTTTCTTGTTTTGTTTATTGGAAAATTATTTTGAGTTTCCTTCAGCCTTCTCTTCTCAGGGTTTCCGATGTTTTCCGTCATCGTTAAATTTAATTGACAATTGTAATGCACACCTACATGTTTCCGAACACAGTCACAGACATAAATTATTGCTTAACAGTACGGATTCTTATAGAAAACAATGATTTACACTGTCTTAGAAGGATGTCTTAGAAGGACACTTCGTAATTTAAGTTCTCAAGCACCACTGCTATTTCTGTCTTAAACAGTGTTAAAAATATCATTATAATTATCTAGTTTGAAGGGTGTGCTAAGAGCTACACATATACCTACGAGGTGTTGCAACACTGTCCTGAAGGGTCTGTGACCTTTTTCAGGTAGGACTCAAACTCTATCTAGGCTTGAATATAAACATTGATGGACGTCAGTTGCCACTTACCACCTGTTACACTGTACGTTTGCTCCTCTCAAGAAATTCGATATTGGAATTTTAAGACAGCTCAAATACATTAATATAAGAAGTCAATATACACATTTATTTTCGGTACTTCTAATAATATACTTCTATAATATACCTATTTACCTGTATCACCTCGCAATGTGTTCGAAATAAATCTTGATTGATCGGTAAATCCGTCAACAGTTCTAAATATAACTATTAAAATAATATAACGCCTTCACGCTTCTTTAGACGTGAACAAATCACTTAATTATATTACGTAGATATGTTTATTTTAAAATATTTCCTACCATATGAATATACTAGTTTTTGCCCGTGGCTTCGCCCGCGTTAAAAAAATAATATGACATACTAACTTACATAAAACTGAAAATTCGTACCTTCATTGGAACGACAGTGGCACCATCTGGCGAAAATTGGTCGTACCGACTCTGGAACTTTCGTGGGCTCATGGACAACAACTTTGCTAAAGATCATCACTTGATCAAATGCATACTTTACGATTCAATCCTTATTAATATCGATTAAAATAGTCGATTTTTTCGATCCAAAAGATCGATTCTCCGATTAATAGATCTTAGTTCGCCATCCCTAGTTCCCGTGGGATTTCCGGGATAAAAATTATCCTATGTCCGTTCTCGGGTCTCAGACTATCTTTGTACAAAATTTCATTAAAATCGGTTCAGTGGTTTAGGCGTGAAGAAGAGACAACCAGACAGACAGACAGACAGAGTTACTTTCGGATTTATAATATTAGTAAGGATAAGGATAGTAAGGATTTTAATATTAAACTAGATACAATAAGATAATCTCTGCGTTTTACACATAACAAATACGTTTTTCTTGTAAAACTATTTTGGTCGATAGTTCTAATTGGTAAGTAGTAAAAATAACATGTATTATTTTTTTGTTATCATTTGAAAAGGCCTGTTTATTTTTTGTTCTAGAGTTCTATTTATACACACACATTCAGGATTAGTTTTGGATTAAGTATTTTTAGTTAATCTACCGGTAAGTAATAATAATTAAGATGTATATTTTTTGTTATGTTTTCAAAAGGCCTCTTTTTGCCATAGATATACTTATACCGAATTCAAGTTTTGGCGTTAGAGGAAGACTCACAGCCATACACGTGTAAGATGACTTGACTTTTTTATTACTGTATCGTAGTTATTCTTAAATGATACCTAAAGATTATGTTCTGAGAATCAATAATGTGTGTTACATTTGTAATTACACTTGGGAGTAAAACTTCAACGTTATTGCCAGCGTGGTATGGTGACAATATAATCGTTATCGTCGTGTTTAGTACAAAACGATTTAAGTTGTAAAAATAACAATGAAATAAAATGAAGGACAGAAACATTAAAACCATTAAGGCAGTGCCGAGCGCCGGCAAATTTCCAAATTAAGTGCCGCCACAAAATACGCTTTTAGGGCTTAGAGCGGTGTCCTCTAAGTTTTATGTTTTAACTCATGACATTAACCTGAAAAATACAGAACGCACGTTGAAACTTTTAACTTATATTCCTACTGAATGATAGCATAGACTTGGAATTTTTATACGCTTATGTAAGGACTATGGTAGATAAAATTATGTTTATCCATAGATATGCTACTAATAAAGACGTTGTGGTATATCTATCCGTTTATCCTTAACACGACCGCGAAAAGATCCTGCCTGCCTGTCACACTACTGTAGCTAAAGAAAATGGTTTTGTCTTTTTTTATAATATAGGAGTAGCAGACGAGCTTGCAGTCCACCTGATGGTAAGTGGCTACTGCCGCCCATGGACATCTGTAATCAAACCCAGGTAGGATTAGATATTCCTACCTGAGGTCGGCCACAAATGCGCCGCTACCCCTGAGGACTAAGCTGAAACGCCTCGGAAGTCTGTCTCCCTTACCACACCCTTCAAAATGGAACACAGCAGCGTGTAACACTGCTGTTATTAGGTAGAAATAGGTGTGGCGGTGGTGCCACCGGAGTCGAACCGCAAACGGTTCTACCACCTTCAATGTTCACCACCACACAACACGTTCAATGTCTGTAGATATAAATGGGCCCTGGGTGGTATCAGTTAAAAAAATTTACAAATATGTATATATTTACCTTTGAGCGAACACTTGTTCTATTACAAAAACGTGTCCCTTGAACAGAAAAGTCACACAGTCATAATCTCAAACTCAGGTTTCCCTGTACCGTTCTTTTTAACTTCAAAGAGTTCGTATTCTGTATTTTACAGAAAAGTCAGTATATTTTCTCATCTAGTGTACTATTTTGCTTTAGAAGAACGATCTATTTTCTTTTATTTTTAACTCTAATTGGCCTTTATAACGTATGCTTGTAACTTCTGTTGGAGAGTTTTCAGCATAATAAACATACTTTCTTTCTTCTTCAACTTTCTTGTGTGATTATCAAAATGTACAATATTTCTACTGAATGATTGTTAACATTGATCTTCCAGTAGTTTCTATTTCTTGTTTATACTTTTCTTTTTTCCTTTAAGAATTCCTAAGTAAAGTTTATTCGAACAGCGCATCTGTGGTCAATTTAATAAAGAATTCTTTCTTATATAGTTAATTATATCAGCCCTTACTCAAATAAAATTGACAAAGAGTTTCCTTATCACAGTCAGCGAGCGCATGAAGATCTAAATACCGGTATATCTATTTTGAATAATTCGTATTCTATTCCGAGATTTTTGGGTAAGTTTTTATATCGAATCTTTGTTACGTTTAGGTACAATATAAATAAGGATTTTCTTTTTCCGACGAAATAAAGTTTCGGCCGTTCAAGTTGTACTCCTGGTATTCTGAAATAAAAACAACGTATTCAAAAACATCCTTGAAACTTTTCGAAATAAATCAATATGGATCAGTAGGTTTACGTACGCGTTGGGAATCTTCGGCCCTTTTTATCTTTATACCTAGAGAAATATCGGAATGGAATGGGATTTACGAAGGGATTTTCATCATGACGGCCCGACGGTGGCGCGTGTCGGTCACAGTACGTGACACTGCAGAAATGATGTTACAGCGGATTGAATACCTACTCAGCTATATTTTTAAGGGAATTATTTTACCAGAAAAGGCGTGAATTTAGTGGATATACCTACGCCTTACTTTACCAAGGGATATAACTCTTCGGAGTTCGATCGTGGAAACATTAGCGTCACTATTTCTGACACTGTTAAGCGCTTCTGTATTTTTGTTTGAAATTTGTGATGAATATACTTGTACGAAGCGATCTAATGCCCTCATATTAGGGGTAGAATAGAATAGCTAATAACTAGTAACGCTGAAGCTGGCCTCAGGTACGACTGTGATACTCCTTCGGACTAATTGTAGATGTCCATGTGTAGTTTCCACTTACCATCAGGTGGACTCTATATTTGCTACTACTGCAAAAAATATTCTCATTGAGTAAAGATTTTCATTATTTTAAGCAAATTTTCTAGGAACCTCGTATAAAAGAAATATAGGACTTATAATACTCACATTTGTTTTTAAATGTTGTGAGAGATTAAACTTTTGTTGATACAATAAATCTGCAGCTAAAACGAATTCGATAAACTGAGCGGCATCGCGTTTTCTCTGAGTTATTTTTCCATTTCGCAAAAGAGCGAACTGGATTCTGTGTTTATTATTTTTTAACTCTTCACGAATGTGGAATTATCTGAGAATCAAAGACTTGTACTGTTAAAACTATTGCTTTGAAGATAACTAGAAAAAGACTATAAAAATAAATAACTGCTTAGAAATATAGTCTACGTTACTTCTACAATTTAGAGGAATCCAGCGATACCTCATACTATAAATCCGTTAAGCAGTTTTCACATAGAGACATATATTTACATGAAAAGTCGGGTATAAGAGATACAGATTTAGTAACTAGGCATCAAGAAAAAAATACACAAATATAAATAGTCATTTGTTACCTAATTCTACTTTATAAAACCAAAGCTCAATCCATTTTTAACCGACTTCTAAAAAGAAGGAGGTTACTCATTTTTTTTTATGTTTGTTCAACCATTTTTTCGCGATGAGGAGACCGATCGACATGATTCAAACCCCATTGTATGCGGCTAGTTTCACAGAGGGTCCCATTTTGAGGAAATTTGAAAATTTACGCGAAAATTTGAAAATTCCCTGGAAATTTGGAAAAACCCGATTTCATATAGACTTCAATAACTCGAGTATTTCTTAACCAATTTCAATTTTTTTTATCTTTAACTAAATCACAATAGATATAATATCTTTATACTAAACTGCAACGAATACAGGTTCTTACGATTCTTCGTTACCTATTTATGTAAGTTTATTTATTTATTTATGCAAAAATGTTGACATTGATTTCAAATAAAAATATATGGAACGAATTGTATATATTATGATTTGCATTTGACCGAATTGTTAAAAAAGTTTCAGCTTTTAACATGCAAATGGAAAATTGGATTCCGTACCAAATAAAGCTTTTAACAAAAAGTAAATCTTTACGCTTTCCAAATTGACATTTATCGAATCACGGAATTCGTCAGCGGAAACGAACTTATTGAATAATGTAACATTGAACTGATTGATAAAGACCTTTTTCGACTACGGAGGGTAATGTTTTTCGAGCATTTTTTTTACAATATAGGAGTAGCAGACGAGCATGCAGTACACCTGATGCTATGGCTACTGCCGTCCAAGGACATCTGTAATCAACCCTAGATTCGATTAGATATTCCTACCTGAGGTCGCCACAGATGCGCCGCTAAGACCAAGCTGGAACGTCTCGGAAAAGTATGTCTCCCTTACTACACCCTTCAAAACGGAACACAGCAGCGCCTAACACTGCTGTTATTAGGCAGAAATGGGATTATAGGAAATAGGATATGTATCGTTCTTAGGCACGCCTTACAGCCTAAATGGCTTGACGCATGTTAACACATGAAGTGTCATTGGATTCGTCTTATTCTCAAGAGTAATTATAGGTTATATTTTTAAGCAGAGTATTTATTTTCATTTATTTATTTATTGTTAATTAGAACGATACATTAATCACTTACACTAATTAACATGTCAAATTCAATGTCATAATACAGGAGACTTCATTATTAAATAGAATAAAAATTTATATAATAGCTGAAAGCTGAAAGCTTCATGATAATTCATAGTTTAAATGTTATTAAAAATTGGTTTAAATTTATGAATAACCTTCACATAACAGTAATTGTAGTGTAAAGATCAAAGAGAGTTAATAAAAACGTTGAAATCTTAATAACAGGTAAATTGCAATTTCATGTAAAATCTATTGATATCTGCAACTAAAATAAGTATATTTCATATTGTGATATTTAAGTACATTATAAAATCCTTTCGAAATGTTAATTAAGATAAATTGAATAAGTCGCTGCAATCTCCTTTCAGTTCTTGTTTTTTTAAGCCAAGTTCGTTATACTGAAGTGAAAAGGACTTCTGTATTTTCCTTGAATAGTAAGGTGAATTTATACAAAAACGCAGTTTTAATAAATCTTCCCTGCAGACTATAATATTTTAAAAATGTCTTTCTAAATAACTCAAAATTATATTTACGGATTTACGTATAAATTATCGTATACTTAAAATTTATTTTGGCTATTAAATTATTATAAAAGTAATTTTCTTTTTTTCTTGTACTATACAAAAGTACATACAAACATTAATTAGAAATCGAAAAAAAATCGTTTGCCAAATACTAGGGGATGAATTATGGTACACCGGATCCGAGTGAAATTTACGACGTTCGGACGACACAAAATTGAACATTTTATGTGAAGTAGCCACGTTCGGCTTTAAAACTGCCCCTGCTCGGTGCACTTGCACATTAAATCACAGGTTCTCTCTTCCTCCTCTCCCATGTACCTTGTAGTTTATTTGTGAAAGTGATGAAGGTGATTCGACTCATAACAGCAGTCTTAAGCGCTGCTGTATTTTGGTTTGAAGGGTGTGGTAAGGGAGACATACTTTTCTGAAGCGTTCCAGCTTAGTCCTCAGGCTGCGCTTCTGTGGCCGACCTCAGCTGGAAATATCTAATCATATTTGGGGTTGATTAAAAATGTATATGAGCATGGCATCGTTTCTTTAAGCTATTGTTATTCAGTTATACATTAAATAAGTAACCGCTGTGATGTGCTTCAGAATATTATAAAAATCGAGAATACTTTTATCAGTTTTAAAATATTTCACAAATGTATACCCTCATACAAACATTCGCAAAGCTATTTGTGTCGCACAAAGTATAAAAATGTGCCGCTAACCCTCACATTTTTGTTTAATTCATGTTTTATTCAACGCCCGGGACACGTGAGGTTAGGGAAGGATTAAATTAAGATCATTCATTAAATTCCCTTCATTCATTTATCGTCCTATTTCGGTTCTTGTCAAAGTTTAAAATTTTTGACATTTTTCCTCTTCAAATTTTCGCATAATTAAACTCAAATTTCTGCCAATGGTGTTAAAAAATTCGACGCCCGGGTTTCGATAAACTTAAAACGGATTAAATTAAAATTACTCATTAAATTACATTCCTTCATTTATTGACACATTTTCCTAGTTTTTCCAAAACTTTAAAAATATTTTGTTATATTTCTACTCATTTCACATTATCAAAATAATAAAGTATGATGATGTACCTACACAAACTGGGGAAAATAAAATTATAACGTGGCAACTTTTTTCTTCATCCGTAATTGTTTCGTCAGCGGTCTGTCGGGCGTAAGGAAAGCCGTCTAAGTACTTTTTCCGAGCTTAAGACTCTAATTAAGGCTTCTCCGCCCACCCTTGTAAACATTATCTGCAGGGAAAGTTTTATTATTAATTCAATATACAATGTTATATCTTCTATAAAGAGATATTTTTATTATTCAATAAATTTATGATGTAAAGATTACCTATTTGTGTGAAATATTCGGTCAGATGATGAAAACGCGCTTAGGATCCTTATAATAAAAAAATTGGCGAAGTTCGAGTTAAACTCACAAATGGAGGGTTCCGTTCCACCATTTTTTTTATTTTAGTACTTGTTATTATATTATAGCAGCTATTGAAGTAGATGCGTCGTGAAAATGTAAACTGTCTATTCTGAAAAATATCAGCTTCTTGTATGGCGACCCCCATTTATTTTCAGCTTTATTTTTTATTTTCAATATGTGTTGTTATAGCGGTTACCGTTATGCATAGTCTGTAAAAAGTTTAATTGTCTCTATTACAGTTCAGAAGATAGAGCCATGCGACAGACGGACATATAGCAAAACCCTGTAAATACGGAACGCTAAAAACAGACCAAGTGGTCTCGGACCAAGCTGAGTGTATGACTCTCTAATGTAATGTAAAGGAATATAAATTCTATGGTCTGCAGAAACATGTTTGCGTTCATAGTATTTCTCTAGGGCATCTACCAAATTAGAGTACCGTAATTTTTTGGGGACTTACTATTTGAAGGGAGACCCCATTCGTACTACTTTAGTAGCGTGTTACAATACGTGTGCTTTAGAAGTATGTTTCACAAACGATGGACTTAAATAAAAAAGTTATTAATGAGAACTATAAAAACAAAAAGCCTTACCGCTTAAGAATAGTCATAGACTCCCAGAATTTGAACAATACCAACGACAGCTCATGTTTCGTGAAATCCCTCTATTCGTTTGGACATATGCTCTAGAACATTACACTCTACAGTCGGGTAAATATATACGAGTACTATTCGCTAATGTGCACTCTTTTTTGCAATTTGTGTTTAAGTTGCCCTTCATTGTATATGATATGATTTTTTTCTAGTTTTCAGTTGCTACGTTTCTCGCTCGCCTTGAATGTTCAGATATCTGTATTTAAACACTGTATTTGCTCACAAAGAGCAATTTAGTTCTCTTCCATAGCTCTTTGAATAATTTGCAGACTGTTGAACGTTTGTTGTGAATATAAATATCGAAGTTTCACCAAAACAGACGCTCGATTTTTAGGGTTCCGTACCCAAAGGGTAAAAACGGAACTCTATTACTAAGACTGTCTGTATTTTTCGAAGTAACTATTGAACCGTTACAGGTAGATAGTTCAAATTTACACAATGTATGTCCTTGAAAGGCTGCTATAAAAACAAATACTAGAAATTTAAAAATATTAACATTTTGGTGGTACGGAACCCTCCGGGTGCGGGTTCGGCTTGCACTTGGCCAATTATTATGATAAAACTTACAAATGTTAATATTCTACAGAGACCCGTAAATAAACATTAAATTGAGCTATTAGCAAACTTTCTAAGTTAACATTACGAAATTGAGATTTGAAATGACTTGTAAAACTTGTTCGCCCTATTAAGTCTGAGTTTAGTTAACTGGCACGTTTCCCAGATTTAGATCCAATCCCTAACTTTTCAACTAGCAATAAAATACATAAATTGGAAGAAATTATAAATTTAAACGTTCTTACAATTATTAATGTTTTGTAATATCATTATAATCTTATTTATTAATTCTACACTTATAAGAACATTTAATGTATTGAGCACGTCACATTTTGGGATATGGATTAATGAGATAACCTATATCACATATCTTCATATCATTCATATCGTATTTTTGTCTTCATAATTAAATACTTTATACATTATGCATATTTATAATAAGTGATTAAATAAACTAACGTAACAGTGACTCGGACAACCAGAGGATTTCATTTCCGTGTAGCGGAAATTAAACGATGCTATGAAGTGAATAAATACGGCTAGGTGGATTCTTAATAAACTAATTTTCATTTCAGTCTTATTTAAAGTGTACAGGGCTTTTTAATTGATTTTGATTAATAATTAGTGTACATATTTATAAACAAATATTTATTCGAGTCGACATTTAAATAATATTAGGTAAGGCCGTACAAAGGCCGTAAGGCCCTTTCTGGTTCGAAACAGAGTTCATGAGTCGACTCTGGAGGCGTCACCGAAGCATGCAGTCCATCTGATAGTCATTTGTTTACTGCGGCTCGTGACATATGTAATCAATCAACCCCATAGATGTTTTTTTATATGTAACCTTTTTTTTTGTTTACGAGGGGGAAACCTTCAAAAGGTACCCAGTGTCGTAGGAGCGACACGGGGTTATGTGGGATTCTTACCGCACTAAAACTCCCTCGGTGGCCGTCCTCAGCGTTGCCAAGAGGACTCCGGGATCTCCTACGGAACGCAACCGGAGTCCTCTGAACGCGTTGCCCCTTCGGGCTCCTCCTAGGTGAGCTTCAGAACTCACCACACCGTCTGGTGTTTACGAGGGTATGCGACCACACATACCGCTGTCCTTCCCGGAGTTGCTTGCTGGACGGCGCGACCTCGCAATCTTGCCGCCCGCAGCCCCGGAAGCCCCCTTTTAGTCGCCTCTTACGACAGGCAGGGGATACCGTAGCCCTATTCTAGTCCCGGAAATACAGGGACATTTTAATATGTAACCTAACGATACGACACACGGGCTGCCTGATGGAAAGCAGTCACTGTCGCCTATGGAAATTTGCAACACCAGAGGAGTCGCCAATGTATCACCGGCTTTGAAGGAGAGCTCTTTTTACACCCCTCTTAAATAACCCCATGTCATAGTTCTGAGGGGCTACCTCAGGAAGAAGTTCATTCCACATTTTGCACTCTTATCGGAGTCATACAGTTATGGTTGGGCGTAAAAATACTGAATGATTCTACTAAAAAAGTTATCTTTTGTAAATGTATTTTTGATAGACAAAAATAGAATTAGGGTGCTGTTTGAGATCGGCCGCACATACCTTGCTACCCGCGAGAACTAAATTGTAACGCTTTATTTAAATTTATCACACTTATCCACTCTTTAAACTAAAAAGCACCAGCGCTTTATAGGTCCTACTGTTGAGCCAGAAATAAAAGTAACAGTTTTGCTTCTGGAGTCGAACCGCACGAGGCTCTATAACCCTTAAGATCTTGGTAATTTAGAAAAGATGCTACACAAACATAATGATCAATCCCACGGCAATGGTGAACTAAGGCCTAAACCCTTATCGTTTTGAAAGGAAATCCCTACCCAACTGTCAGATAGTAACGGCTTGACGATAATTAAGCTCGTTAAGGACTATGAAACAGAAATTAATTAGTAAAATTCTTTAACGAAGATGTAACTTAAGTGCGAAGTGTAACCGTGTCATTCAAATTTTAATCAAATTAAGAATTCCTTCGTTAAATTTCCATTAAAACATTTACGTTTCAGTATTTCATTTAAATTAACTAAGTAGTTCAATGGCTTCTTGAACGTTAATAATATAATTGAAAATCGATAAATTGGACTCTCGACTCGGAATATCTGAACGTAAAATTTTCATATCGCTTCTTGATCGGAAATACTGTTAGCAATTTAATGTTCAACTTATTTTTTTACTTTCTGTTAAATGCGCGTATTATCGTTATATTAGTTATCTCATACTAATGTGCTGTCACAATGATTCAGTTATTTATATATTAGAAAAGAAGCAAAAGAGGACGGTGTTATAATCAACTCAGGATATGGTTAGAGTGTTATCTAAGGTCAACCACATGTGCGTTTCTACCACTGAGAACTAAGTTGAAACGCCTCGGATAAATGTCTCCCTCACCACACCCTTCAAGGCTTTTGGGTAAAGCCTTGAAGGGTGTGGTGAAGGAGCGTTTAACAGTGTTGTTATTATGCAGAAATAGGTGTGGTGGCCTCTCCCTAACCACGCAAATATATTTGTAGTGCACGGAACTTCGAGGCACGGTAGATCTCGGATTTACTTAATCTAATGAAACGTAGATGCTACACGCTGTGCTATATTGAACTTTTTATTTGCAAGTGCACGTAGGCTTAGGGATTTTCAACCTGATTCAACAACCTGATACACTCAATATGGAAACAGCTGTGGTCTGTACAGACATACATAAAGGAGTTTAAAAAAAAATTAAACATCGAAGCATACAAATAAATAAACAATTTTGAAAAATTGATGATCAAAACAAACATTTCTTTATACATTACAAAATTCTTCGACTTTGGGAACAAAGTTTCTTATCGCGCGGTACGCTGGGTAAGGGGGATAGGTGAGCGTCACGAAAAATCCTCACGACACTTTTGCTATAGTGCGTAGCGCTCGGAGAGGGGGCAGGCCGAGTATAGGATTAGACTTATTCGTTTTCTCTCTCTCTCTCTCTTGACAGTGACAAGCCACGCGACGCGCAAAATAAAACAAAATGTTTATATTCATAACCTTAAAAAAATATTGATTTCAACTTTATTAGCATTCCTTCACTTATTTCATTTATCATTTAACTCCTAAATATTGTTAGCTCAGTTGTTAGACTTTTTTTTAATTAAATATTCGCTCATTCGGCTTTTTAAACTTAATCTTAATAGACGGTTTATAAGTTTATAAGTTTGAGTGACGTTAAATTTTATTCCAAACAAGCCAGTTTTATGATCTGTCTAAACCAAATTTGAGTTGAAGCGCTATCTCATCACTGTGAGTTATTTTTCCATTTCGCGAATAAATAAGCTGTGCGAAAATCGCATTATGATGTTATTATGACTCTTATCGGAGTCATACAGTTATGGTTGGGCGTAAAGATACTGAATGACTCTACTAAAAAGTAATCCTTTTTAAATGTATTTTTGATAGACAAAAATATTTTTAACTTAACCTCGATGGTAACCAAAGAGGGTTCTAATTTTACATATATGTTTTTGGTAACACGTCAGTGCTTTAGAACTTAAGTAAATCTATACCGGTGAATATCATTGGTCTCTTTAAAATGCGTAAGTTAGTCCACTCAGTGAATATTCCAAGCTATTCGGCATCTCTCATTTCGAAAGTCATGCTTTGTCTTTGATGAATGTTGTTCCCAAAAATCTTACGTACCTATTTTCTACTTAGATGCATTTTTAGTTACGATTATCATGAAGCTTGTGATGTTTAGTACTAGTCAGAAGTCTTCAGTTCCTTTCCTATACCTCGGATGAACAACGTAAGACGTTCTAAGTGTAAAAATCACTTACAATTTTATTTCCATGCATTCAGCGTCTATATTCGACTACAAAAACAATGATAATGAAATCAATTACTTAATATATTATGTTGTTCTGTTAGTGGTCCTCAATAACAACCTAAAGTAAAGAGAAAGTAGCAATAAAAGTATATTAGGTACTAGTTAGTTCTTCTTTTATAACTTCACTCTGTCCGCGTACGAAAACACCGACCCTCACATTTGCATTTCATTCATCTTTTATTCAAGGCCCTCCAAGTCGATCAGACGGGAAGGATTAACTTGAGATCAATCTTTAAATAGATTGACCTACTTTATTGTTACCGGTAGTTCGAATAAGTAGCTAGTATTGGTAGTATAAAAAAGTAGTGAAACCACTTTTAGTATTTTTATACGTCTTTAAGCAAGAGTATGCAAATAAATAGAATCATAATCGGCCAGTAATTTTCAATTTGTTACTTTTTGTAGTTAACTTTGTAATCATAGAAAAATATATTGGTATCAGTAAACGGTAATCATCAAAAGAGACGAACCGATTTTAAACGATCTTTAACGTATAGATTTAATGGTAGAACTTAGAAGCAAAATATTCAAGTATGTGCGTAAAAATTTAAAAAAGCAACTAGAAAATATACTGCTTTAATACTCGATGTAGAGTAGAAATAGGTGTGACAATAGGGCCGCCGCAATCGATCCACAAAGACTTCTACCTTCTTCAACCTTGACAGTCATAAACAAAATAAACATGTTTGTTTTCTTCTTTTTTCGTAGCTTTCTGGTAAGTGTGGTAAAATATCCAAATCCAATCCATATTCTTAAGGTATTTTCGTAATAAAAACGTTTTTTTTATAAATAGTTATGTTGTCATCACGTTCCTAACCCAAAGAGGTTTGTTTTTATCACTTATCCGACCTGAAGATCATTCATCTTTCACACACTAACATTATTCTAAGAACATAAAATATATCCAATAATAAAAAGGAGATAAAATCCATATAAAACCAATTTATATCCCTCGTTACCGTTGCCATCCAAAATATATTTGGTAAGAATAAGATAATATGAAAGCCCTTAAGACCCTTATCAGAAAAACGTTATATTAAACGTTTATATCCGTCGCGATAAAACCTTTTCTTTTACTGTGAAAATACGTGTAACTGTTCACACGTGGCGCCGGAAACATTTACGTACATGGACTTAAAATAAAGCCGAATGTTATAAAAATTGACCAAGTGTGAGTTGAAGTCGTACATGGAGGGTTCCTTTGATTGTTTATGGAAGTATATGTATTGTGAAAATTTTACTGTACTATTACGGTTCAATAGATAAACCAAAAACTCTGAACAAAGCTAGTTATTTTATGAGAACCTTCATTTCTATTATTTTAGTATGTATTATTTAAGGAATTTTAGCAAGCAATTTCAAAAGTGCTAACCTATTAAGATTCAGTTAGAGCCCTGCGACAGACGGATAGGCAGCAGAAGCTTAGCAATATGATCCTTTGGGTACGGAATCCTAAAAATAAGGCATGTAGGCTATATATACATCAATGCCAGTAATAAAACACACACGTTATGAAAAGCCCTATCGTAATAAGCGTTTAACGAAGCTTCCTTATACCAGAAAATTCAAATATTAATAAATATGAAATTTTGTGCCCGTTACGTACGCGAAGAGGATTATATCTAGGAGTTTAATAATCATTACGCTCTGTTTAATATTAGTCTTGGGAATTGCTTATTTTGTTCAATAGCTTAAGGACTTTGTGAAGGAGCGAAATAAACTTAGTGAGCGAAAATTTAAACGATTACGATTTTAAAACATCACAAATTAGATAGATACGTAGATAGAATTGTTAATTACTTAGATTTTTTGTACTAAAAAGCATTTTTTTAAATGTTTCTACGCTCTACAACACAACATGAAAACCTTATATCTGTAACAGTTTAATTAATTTGAAAATAATTGTGTTTATCTGTGTATCTGTATGCATGTGTATTGTGTATCCGTCTGTGGTATTGTATGATTCAAAGGGTGGAGAGATTTGATGTGGTTTATAATGATTCTTGTTAAAAAAAAATGGATACAAATGTAAGAAGAAGACATGGTCGGATCTCGTACTATATAAATTGAAACATTTTGCGTTTCCCGTTCCCAGACGTACAACCTTTGGCTAGACATTTTAGCGAGCGCTAATGAACGAGACTCATTAGCAAAGCAGACCAACTTCTAAATGTTAAATCTGTCTAATTTCCAGTCTTTATAAAACTTTTATTTCTATATAAGTAAAGTATAACATTACCCATTGTTCTATTTACTAAGGATAAAATAATTCTTATAAAACCATAAAAGAAAAGCCGCCAAAGAAATGTTATCCTAATTTATAGTAATTACCTCTTAGAAGAAACTCTATTGTTATTTCATTAAGAATTGTTAATTAACAAGAAATTTAATCAAATAATGTCAAATGTAACATAGCGTAACGTTAATCAAACGTGTTTCGTCAAAGCATCAATTTGTAATACCACCAACTTCCATTAAATTTACTTTATTACTTGTATTCTCAAAGGTAACAAAGACCAGCTTTTAAATTAAGAATTTGACTTGTTTATGTGTGCGTATATGTACGTACATACGTACAGGCGCCTACGGGTCTATGTGTAGGCGTTTATGGTGCCATATGTTATGGCGGCAAAAGCAATTTATTCCAATTTGGCACTACATTTACTTGGCTTAATACTCTAATCCAACTGTAAGTTCTATGATAAATATTTAGGTTAGTATTTAGTTGTAAGAAGCTGAAAATAACTATTATTCATAAAAGGACATGTTAAAATATAAATCTAATGTATTTTGCGTTCAAAAAAATCTTTGGTTGCTGTGTAATTTAAACATTAATATCATATTATTATACTTACCTACTGTTCTTGTGAAGGTCCATTTAATTATGCATTTCGCTAAAAGTTAACAATCAGTTATACAGTACACAACATTTATTCAGCGTACCTACAGTTAATTTTATTGTTAGAAAATAATTAAATTCTCACACGACATTGACATTAGTATTCGCGCCTTTTACCTTGACGCGCTTATTCTATTATCTTTGATTTTATTACCTAAAATATCGCAGCCAAAAGTCACATCACACCCGACGTGCCACCCAAACCCATTGATTCAACCTCCCACGCTAACGCCGGCTCACGTCAACCGCACAGATTATCCTTTGCCGCCAAAAATACGTTTTATTTTTTACTTTTTAAAATCCGTTCAGCCTATGTAGATTAATAAAAACAGCCAGTGTACTCGTTAATTTTAATTCACAGAAGGCGTAAGAATAAAATAATTTGAGTGATTGTTGTTCTAAGTTATTCACTATGACATTTTTAAAAAAGTTTTACAGATACATTCAATTATTCTCATATGATTTGCCTAGTTGTTTTATTCTAAGTTAGGTCTTTATGTACTTTTCTATCTAGAAAAATTACAAAAAAATGCTGGCCTGCAATAATAAGAGGAAAAAAATATCCATTGTGATCTGTGTTCAAGTGCACAGAGTAAAGATTTTTCTTTAATCTGTGCACTTGAACACAGATCACAATAGATATTTTTTTGCAATTGGCAATACCTCATTTTTCTTGTGATTTTTTGCAAACATAAATTCAACATAAGTAAATAATTTTGAATTTTTATAAGAAACTACGATACGTTCAGTTGTATTATATTGTTTTACAACAATTCATCTTTTACAGTAACTAATCGCTACCTTGTAGGTAGTTGAGAAGCTAATTAAGAGATTAAAGCTAGATTTTCGGTGTTTATCCCCAAATTAATTATTCTCCTGGCATTTACACTAGGTATAATTGATGCTAACCAAAATTCCAATTATTCGTGTGTAATACGTGAAATGTGGCTTTTGTTGCGACCACAACTCTAATGCTAACGTAGAATTTGAATTGATATATTTCTGTTGACTAAAATAATGCTTAAATTTTAAGGAATAGATTAGTAAAGATACTTCGCCGCCTTGAAATTTAATGAACCCACAAACGGCTTCTTAGTAAGTTCTTTTTTTGAATTGTTCACAAATAAAAACATTTTTAGAGAAAATTTACGAATAAATAACTAATACTGCGTAATGTACATAATAAATAAATAATTATTTCAAATATTTTAGGGACATTTTAGCACGGAGACGTAGCAAAACTTTTTTTACGCAACTATTTCAATCTCAACACTGGGTACATTTTTTGTTAGGAGTAAGTAATCTTTACTAATCTATGTTTTAAGGTAAAAACTTTGGATTCTTCGTGGTTCGACTCCAGAAGCACCTCCGTACTCGACTCGTATTTAAAATTAAATTACATTTACTATAAGCAGCAATGTCCATTATAAATCTGATAGAAAGCAAAACAAAATTATATTGTTATGAAGCAAAAAATAATTCGTCCATTTTATAATTATACTGAAACACAATATCGTAAAATTTATTAGGAAATTATTTTCCTTTATTAGACTTTGAACAAATATTTCAGAACTTTGTGCCTACCTGGTTTACCTGTTATAATGAAATCTTGCGAAAAACTATATTTCAGCTTATATCCAATGGAATGGAAAAGGTCAGATAATACCAGCTTAATGGATGCCGATGTGTCCGGGAAATGTCCAGCAAACACGCCATATTTGTTTTACCGCGTTGAATTAAGTAAAATGTTTGGTAAATGTTTATTCCTGACGCCAAAATGGTACACGAAAGTGGGAATAGAAAAACAACCTCTGATATTTATTTTATAGTTTGGTAATTTTAATTCATTTGCTTAACGATATTTTGCAAACATATTTACGTACATGTTATACATATCTATCAAGCAGCACATATCAGCACATATTAGTACAGTTATGATAAACTTAAGTACTAGAAAAAAAACTTGTTTAAAAATCAGTGCATATCCATTAGGGCATTTTACCACCCTTTTATTAGCTTGACATGTATGTATGTAACGGAATCTTTGAACTCGATTTTGACCCACTTTGGACTGTCCGATTAATTTAAAATTTTGAACAGTTATCCAGAACCGATGACAATACACGATTTTGATACAATTTTATCCCATTCTCAGGATTAAAGATTTACTTTGTGCAATTTTAGCATATACTCTACTCAGCTACTTGCACGAGCTACTCTGAGTATAGTCTGCGTAAAACTGCTAGTCCGCTCTGAATATAGAAATGAATCGCGTCGCCATAGCAAATTGTATGACTACACCTGCTCGCAACAACTTCAGAGCGGACTAGCAGTTTGGCGCGGACTACACCTCAAGAAAATCTAAGGTTTCTGCGAAAAACAAACTAAACGCAGCTTGTTAATATAATTTACAGACGTATTATTATTATTTGCTTATGTTTCTCTGGCGTTGCTTTTATCTTAAGAGCTTATGCAAATAACGGAATTTTGTGAAAATAACAATGATTAAAAGCTTTAAACGAGCAACGGAAATGTTTCCTGTTTATTTTACTCAGAAGTATCTTTTAAGTAATTAATTCAGATGTAAAATTCTTTGAGGTTCAAGTGCGAGAGTAACACAGTGAGATCTTTCTTTACCTCATACTCAGAGTGCCGCTACTGATTACGGTTTGATAGATGGTCAAACCGGAAAACAGTAGCGGCATTGATTTGAAGGTAGTAGATACCTTTTGTGGTTTGACTCCGGCACCACCGCCATACCTATACCAGCCTCATAACATCAGTAGTGATAATCGCTGCTGTGTTCTGGTTTGAAGGATTTGGTAAAAGAGACATGCTTTTCCGCGGCGTTCCAGCTTAGTCCTCAGGGGTAGCGGCGCATCTGTGGCCGACCTCAAGTAGGAATATCTAATCCTATCTGGGGTTGATTACAGATATCCATGGACGGCAGTAGCCACTTACCATCAGTCTGACTGCATGCTCTTCTGCTTTTAATAATTTATTGTTAGTTAATAAGTGACCAGATCATCTGTGTTGATATGGGATCTTAAACTGAATATACCATGCACGATACGCGAGCCCTATAGAAATAAGAACATAACGGTTTTACAGTTTTCTAATTATATCTGATTTTTATAATATTGAAGAAGCATCGAGCATGCAATCCACCTGACGGTAAGTGGCAACTGCTGCCTGTAGACATCCGTAACCAACCCCACATTAGATTAGAGTCCTACCTGAGGTTGGCCACAGATGCGTTGCCACCCCTGAGTATTTATTTGGAACGTCTCGCATAAGTATGGCACTCTCACCTCACTCTTCAAACTGAACCACAGTAGCGCTTTTCGCTGTTATTAGACAGAAATAGGTGAGGCGGTGGTGCCTCCGGAGTCGAACCACAAAGATTACCTTCAAAGAATGACTTAAGGTAAGTCCACACTTCAAAATGTGTTATTGCTCTTGTTTAAAACAGCAATTATTACTAAACTTTGCTCTGACGTGGACGGTAATTTATGTGTCCAAGTTTTCGCACATACACGTACTCGAAAGCTATGTATGTAAAGTATATTAGGTCATTGTGGAAAATGCAAGCGGTTGAAATTGTTATAAACATTAATGTTATCGTAGATTAGTAAATGTTATGTATTTATAGGAATACCTTTTTAGAATTATACAGTTTTAGGCGCGCCATGAGACTTAAAAGTATTAGCATGATAAGATACGATATGGTTGAATACGAATAGTCAAGGGTAAATAGGCTACTTCTAGACAAGCCTGTTTTATCCAAGGCTGTATCTCACTTAACATCAGTAGCCTTACCATGAGTTTTCAAAACAATCCACAAGTTTATGTTACGTTTAATCAATCCATTATTCTGTTCTGTTTGCTTCAGTAGACTGAGTAAACGTAATAATACGAGTAAGTAAGTGCTGAAGTCTTTTTGTCTGCCTCACATGTTCGCAAAAAGAGAGACACAACATAAAGCGCCATTTTTTCAATTAAGACATTTAATGTTACCTTACTGAAATTATAGTTCTGATACAATAGGGGCGCTGGTTGGAATTTGTATGGACAAATATGTAAACAAATACACAAACAGTCATATTTGTCAAAACGTAAAAACTCATGGTAAGGGTACAGGCATAGATATATTATCCTACTGAAATATATCTATGGGTACAGGTAACGTTGTAGTCAAACGCAAGCCTATATTAAGATAAAAAAGAATAGAACACGGCTCCGAAACGAATACAATACGAAGCCATCATTTTTTAAGAATTGTTAAAGATTTTTTTTTTTTGTATTTTTCTATTAATTACGTCAAGAATGTATAACTCTTCACATAACTACTTTTCATTAAGGTACAAATGTCGACTTTTTGAATTTAAATGCTTTGACGTCATAAATTCTCTCTGAGAAATTCTCTAGATTTAACTTTTTAATTCCTTAGAATGCCTTAGATAATTTAAATTTAGATAGAATCATAAGACAGATATTAAAAAAATATTATCGTCCTTCGAGTGTATCGACACTACCCACTATTGTAAAGCCGCCGTGTTGTGGTTTGGAGGATGGGATAAAGGCTAAAGCACATAATTGTAATAATATGTGACTATAACAATCTATGTAACATCTGCTATTAATTTATCACTGCAAATTACATACATATAGTAATGAGACAGTCGCTCACTGTAAATTACATGTTATACCAACGGATATAATGAGACCTTCGCAACGTACTCTGATATTGTCAGGCAACTATAGTTAAGTTTGTTAAATAAACACCGTATGTCTACCGACGTAGTACAGGTTGAGGTTTGCGAGGTAAATACGAGTAGATTATACCACAGAGTAATAATTAGCGTAGAGCGCGCCATACCGCCAACATTTTGATAGGGCTCGGTATGCGCTGTACTGTTTAAAACGTTGTAAAATATAATAAATTACTAATGTACACATCACAACCAGAGTTACGATACTACTAAAATAACGCAATTTAGCTCATCTCGCTCCACTTGAAATTGAGCTATGAGTTATGACTATTCGCAGTATTCGTGTATCTACCGCGTATAGTTCTGTTCTCATCAGTGCCTACTGTTCATAGCCGAGTTATCGCTCTATACTTTATTATCACTCAGAGCATTATTTGCATCCGGTTGTTTATTACTGTTTACTTAAGTTTCTCAGACATATCGCGAGTATCTATATAGTACAAAATTAAATATACCCGCCCGCAACTTTAAATGTAAATCATTGGATAGATTGAATATTAACAACGGGCATAAATTAGTTAAAATTGCGGAACACGGTCTTACACGAGTATTTTAGTTTATAAGTCGACCTCTTGTAGGTATCATAAGAAATAATTGCTTTAAAGAACTACCTTGGAACGCCTAATTTTAACTTTTATTGCTTGTACCTTATATAAAAACTTGTATTGTACCTAGATTTTCCCTGTCTATAATTAGACAAAACAGAGTTATTGCTTTCAACATGATACAGCTACATCCTGAACAGGAGTGAGAAAGGTTCGATTAATGAGCGTGGAAGAGGGGGATGCTGATTTATTGATAACCCGCCACGCGTAGCTTACGCATGGGGCGCTGGCCACTATTTTTATATAACGCCTCTGTGTTCCCTGTAAATCTATACAGATGTATGCTATATTAATATTATAAAGAGGAAAACTTTGTTTGTTTGTTTGATTGTAATGAATAGGCTCAAAAACTACTGAACCGATTTAAAAAATTCTTTCACCATTCGAAAGCTACATTATCCACGAGTAACATAGGCTATATTTTATATGAAATATATTTGATTTTGAGGCGGTACAAAGTTTGCCGGGTAAGCTATACTCTGATTCATAATTAGGTGTCCTAAATGTAAACAAAGGTGTTGACCTATCAAGAAAATACGTTAGAAAGAGTACTTTTTATTTTTGTCGATATTAAAGTAATACAACATACAGTAATAATAATAAAAAACAAAGTTTATGGTAGAAAATTAAAATGTGATAATTGATAATGGTAACACAATCGGAATCCAAAACATTTTTTGTGCTGTCATTTTTAAGTTTCGTAACTGATATTATTCATTTTCGTGATTGTGATCGAACTCTAATGTTTTCTCGTTTACATAACGCGTTTGTTAAATTGTGTATATTTGTTAAATTTTCGTTTTTTGTTGAGTTTGTTAAAGTTTTTGTAGTATATAATATAGCTAACTAATATGCCACTTTTAGGTATTTTATTTGTTTGCCTTTCACGCCTTTACTACATAACCTATTGTCATGATGTACACACGTCGTCAAGGGTTCAGAAAAAGATATATTTATCCGTGAAGTTGGATACGGCAACTTATTCTTCAATGCATACTTAAATCTTTACCGATGTATGCATTTGTGTATGTAACAATGGGTATTATAATATGTATAATGGTGGACTGATCATTATGAAATTATATATCTTAAACGTTTGTTCGAAGAAAAGATTTGCATGCAATCCACTTTAACACTTTATTCACTCATAGACGAGAATAACAAATTCGCGAGCAGAAGTAAAATACAGGTGAATTCAAAATTCTGCTATTTTCGAAACTTACAACAAAGGAAGACACCTTAATGGAAAGTAGTATTTGCCTTAATATCAAGGTATAAATCCAGGACCCTATTTTTTTTAGTATCTTCCTATGTGGGTACCTATATATACCTATAGTTTATGATGTCTAAAATGTAGGCAACAACTCATAAACTGAAGTGATAGATAAGGCACGTTTGCTTATTGAATTTTATTCACGCTGAATACGAACCAAGCTCAGCAGATATATTAAAAAGAGCAATCAATAAAAAATGCTTGACCTGTGTAATTTTTGTACGAAAAATGTTTTTTATAATATAGGAGTAGCAGACGAGCATGCAGTCCACCTAATGGTAAGTGGCTACTGCCGCCCATGGACATCTGTAATCAACCCCAGATAGGATTAGATATTCCTACCCGAGGTCGGCAACAGATGCGCCGCTACCCCTGAGGGCTAAGCTGGAACGCCACGGAAAAGTCTGTGTCCCTTACACACACACCCTTCAAAACGGAACACAGCAGCGCCTAACACTGCTGTTATTAGGTAGAAATAGGTGTGGCGGTGGCGCCGCCGGAGTCGAACCACAAAGGGTTCTACCACCTTCAAGTATTTGATTTTAGACCTTTATGTGTTGTAACGCAGCAGTGGTGAGATGGTTTAATGTGGTGAGTTGTGATAACAGATGGGGAGAGGTGAGTAGAAACGAGGGAAAGAGATGATTGACTTTTGTCGGGCTGTCATTATTGTTGGAACATTGGAGAAAAAAAAATCAGTTAGGAAAAGTTTATTAAATACTAGCTGACCCGGCAAACTTTGTTCTGCCTTAAAATCTATTTATCAAATATATTTCATATAAAATATAGCCTATGTTACTCCTGGATAATGTAGCTTTCGAATGGTGAAAGAATTTTTAAAATCGGTCTAGTAGTTTTTGAGCCCATTCATTACAACCAAACAAACAAACAAGTTTTCCTCTTTATAATATTAGTGTAGATATCTCTTCCTCTCTCTTTCTTTTATTGTGATACTCGAGAAATGTAACGCAATGTAATAAGCCACACTTCTTTTATCATGCAAATATTTAGTCTTAGTCACTATTTAAAAACAAGATACAAATTCCTAATTTACTTGCCTACTTTAACATCAAGTCGACATAAGGTTCAATTTTCTCCATCGTAAAACATTATTGCGTTCAAATTATATTGTTACACAATAACTTACCTTTGATAAAAGCCAATATCATACATTGAACGGTTGGTTAGAAGCGAGAGGGTACAAAATTGAATTTCCTGTTAATTTTAGTTCAAATTTCCTGTTCCTGCTAAATTTTGATGACAATAATTTGCGTTGAACATGCGAAAATCATAGTACGTAACAATAATTTACGTCAAACGAAAATCATAGAATGTAATAACAGTAACAATAAAATTTCTTTCAACTCAATTAACACCTTATAATATGTAATGATACCCGATTTTAGTGCGATTCGTATACAAATTTAATATATGCCTTCCAATAGTTTAAAACATATAACCTTTACTAGTTTTTGCCAGCGGCTTCGCCCGCGTTTAAAAGAAAATAATATAACGTACCTACTAACAAACATAAAACTTAAAATTCGTACATTCGCTAACAAACATAAAACTGAAAATTCGAACATTCGCTAAAGATCATCACTTGATCAATGAAGTTTACGATTCAATCCTTACTAATATCAATTAAAATAATCGATGTTTTGGGTCCAAAAGATCGATTCCGCGATTAATCGATCTTAGATCGTCATCCCTAGTTCCCGTGGGATTTCCGGGATAAAAACTATCCTATGTCCTTTCTCGGGTCTCAGACTATCTTTGTACAAAATTTCATTAAAATCGGTTCAGTGGTTTGGGCGTGAAGAAGAGACAACCAGACAGACAGACACAGAGTTACTTTCGGATTTATAATATCAGTAAGGATAAGGATTTCAAACTTTTATTTTGAGATATTTAACATATATATTTGTACCGACCAAGTGTCGCTCTACACTCAATGATTCAAAAGATAGAACGCTGTGACTAAAAGATTTATGGTGTACTCTTGAGGTACGGTACCCTAAAACCTGAAAAACAGACGGAACCGCGGACAAAACAGACGTGGACGGTCGAACGGAAACTCGAACAAAATTGAATTTCGTTCACGTTAATTACAGATATCCCGCGTAATATCGACGTTACCAATAACACCACCGATATCCTGGCTAACCCAAACCTACCATTATTCAAAGTAACCAAAGTTCAATATTGCTTGTTTGATTCCATCCCTATCAGACCAGATTGCCAAACTATTATAACTCTTAAGTCAACAGCAAAAGCGATATAATTGCGTGTAATAAACGCTTGATTACTTTAGTTTTGATCAAACCTTTGGGTAGGGATCGGAGTACAAATTAGAGATTAAGGAAGAATTCCTTTTATTAGTATCGATCAATCATAATTACTTTCTTTGTGTGTTACATCTTATAATGTCTATATAGAAATAGGTCGACTCGAAAATAATTGACGACTTGAAATTAATGAGGAGCCGCGTGGCGGACCGGTTACCATCCTGTCTGGGGCAGAAGGTTCCGAGTTCGATCCCCGGCCAGACACATATCTGAACGATGAATTTAGATTTATGTTCTGGGTGTTTGTGTATTCGTTTTTGTGTGTGTTCATGGTACCCACAGGGAATCCTAGTGGGAGGCTGTGAGGGTAGAAAGCGTCTTTTTAAAGCGTTTAATTACATTTTTTCCATCACCTGTTGTCTACACATCACTGTCCCATTGCTAGGTCCGGGTCTCCCCGATTTAGAGTAATTTAGGCCATATTCTACCAGGTTGACCCATTGGTCACTAACCAATTTACGCCTCGGAGGTAGCAATGCATCTGTGTTCAACCTTAATTACGTCTCGAATCTAGGCCCCCCCGGGGCTGCCGCCCCGGTTGCCCTCCCTTAAATCCGGCCCTGGATATCCATAGGCGGCAGTTACCACTTACCAACGGGGGTTTGCCTAATCTTTAATTATTTGCTACTTCTGTATAAATGTAGAAAAAAAACATAAATACTGGCATTATATTCAGTTAAATTTTGTAACAACATCCTACACATTCTTGATTAACTGGTTTCTTTTTATGAGATTTTGACTCATTAAAGTCTACAAAATTTAATACGAAAAATATAACACAAGTTATTGATCGCTTAACATATCCTGATCATAAATGCGGAAACTATTACGGTTGTCATAAGCAGGCAGAATTTTAAATGTCATAAAGTGTCCAACGGCGTGGTATGGCATAAAGTGCTCTATAATTTGAGATGCGCTGACATCAAACTATCAGACCTTAGTTCTGCTACCGTGATACCTTACAATAAAACACATAATACATTGTTTTTTATGTCCACCTGATGGTAAGTGGCTACTGCCGCCCGTGGACATCTGTAATCAATCCCAGATAGGATAAGATATTCCTACCTGAGGTCGGCCACAGATGCGCTGCTACCCCTGAGGACTAAGCTGGAATGCTTTGGAAAAGTATGTCTCCCTTACACACCCTTTAAACCAAAACACAGCAGCTTATAACACTGCTGTTATTAGGCAGAAATATGTGTGGCGGTGGTGCCGCCGGACTCGAGCTACTGGGTTCTCCGAAACCATCCAAAAATCCTCAAATGTAGAAGAAGAGAGTTGTTTAATACTAAAGTAGCATTTATATGGTCCATTTGATGGATAGTAAAAGAACGTCATGGTAGTCAACTCCATATAGGAGAACGGTTGTACTTAAAGCCACATCACAGATGCGTTGCCAGTTTTGAGGGCTAAGAGGATCGCCTGATAATTAGGTAAAAGTTTTGAGGTACCAGCAAATAACTATATCTATGAAACCACTCGGCCCCAAAGTTGCTATGAATGTTTAATATCAAATTAAACCCACTTCCGCGTCATAACAGTTCTGAATAGAATATCTGTCCTCTAAACGGCCGAACAAAATTCCCATCATAAATCCTATTAACAAATTTATGATGTAATGTTATGATTGATCACCCTTCACGTAAATAAATGATACATCGCCTCTGACATGAGCCTAACAGTCTATAGGTTCATATGTGCTATTAGAAAATTCCTGTATACAGGGGGGAAATCTTCCAAAGATATCCAACTCTCAAAGGGATTGGGTTCTATGTATTACGTTGTAATGTTATATTATAATAAGGTCGTATTTATACGAGTATATAAAACTTTAATCAAGAAAGTAAATCGTAGATCAAATTAATTAAAGTAAACCAAGCGATGTTCTTTATTATGATTAACATATAACATGGTTCGACTCCCGATATCTGTCTTAAAAGATTAAATCACACTTACATAATGAATTATGAGCAATCTCCAGAAAAAACACCAATTTTAAGTTAATCCTCTGGTAAGACCAGAATCTACTTTCCTGATCTACCTAAAGTCAATCACAGATGTGTTCCATGCGACCCATGAGGATTGTTGGATAAATTTTTATTTTACCTTTCCACCTCATTACCACTTAACAATAGTAAAGTTTATTTAGATTTCTGTTCCTGTGTCTGGGTGTTTGTATATTTGTCTATGTGTGTGTCCATGGCACCCACGACACAGGGAATCCTAGTGTGGGGCTGTGAGTGTAGAAAGCGTCTATAGTCGTTTATGGTTTATGCAGAAAGGTATTCCGGGTTAATTGTTACTTTTACTTCAAGAATATAAAACTAAAAATTCAAACAAAACAAAACTTACTAACAAAATCAAGCTATACCATTTAGATAACATTATATGTATAAGACTAAGTGACTTAAACAAATCCAATAAATTGAAGAACAAAACACCAAAAGCCGAGTACGTGCTTATTTTCGAAAACGCGAAGAACTCGTATTTCCTTAAGCGATCTTTTATTACGAGTTCACGGCGCACGTTTGTTATATTATCTCTGAAGGAAAGGGGATCAAATAGGGGCAGGCACCTGTGTAACGTTTCATGTTTTCCAATTCATACACGTACTCACACAGGGCTCTTTATTATGACGACACGACACGACGACAGCGGCAATTTTTTTTCGACATTTTTAAATCATTCTAGATCGATAATAATACGACATGATACGTCAACGTTTGTATCTCGATTATTAAACTTATATATAACCGCCCGATATTAATATTCAATCTGTCTTCTGAAACCTACCTATCAAAGATCTAAATTTGATATAAGTAGCATTAATACATCGTGAAATGTCGATCTTTGGTAGGCAAAAAGTTGGATAGATTGCTTAATGATAACGAGGATTTGCGAAGGATATGTTGACTAATATTATGTCATATGTAAGCACCATGGAAGATTATGTGTGACATGCCCTTGCCGATGTCGACTGTCGTAAGCGGCATCGCGGCGGACCATTGAGACATCGTGTAGTACAATTTAATAGAATCATGAGTCCACTAATGTAGCCGTGGCCGTGCCGACGTCGTGTCGTTCCAATGAAGGAGTCACGGGCTTGGCGGTAATCTTTTCTCGGATCATCCCAGTAGACTGCCCTCAGGGAATATTTTCCGGATTATGTCAGTAAATTTGCCAACCGTTAATGTTTTCGCACATTGTCTTCAATTCAAGGGTCCGGAAACGTTTAAGACGGTTGTGTGAACATTTTTTTCCATTAATCCGTTTTCTTGTAATGCTACCTGCCTAATGGTAATGTTTATGTCCATAAAAACGCAAATGGCACCACACCAAACATAAAATTAATGATTAATCATTATTAAATATTTCTAATATTTGTGGTTAATGGTTAATGATAATGTTCATTAAAAGTGTTATTATGGAACAGATAAATGGCATTAATGCATATTATGTAGAATTAAGAAAAAATGGAATATGATTTTTTTGTTGTCTCAATTTCCTATACCAAAAAAGAAAACTCATAAAAATGTCTAAGAATTATATTAAATTTGAAACGTTTCAACCCTGACCTGAGTTATGAAAGTAGCTTTTATCGTAGAATTCGAGAAATTAAGAAAATGTATCATACATGCGTAACTGTACTCGTAGGTATCTTGGCACTTCGTTTCACGTACAAATGGAGATATATAAAATGCGTATTATTATTTAACGTAATAGAGGTGCCATTTTATAAATTAAAGCTTTTAGCCTGGATAATACACTGTTCTTTATTCTGCTTATATCTAAATACCTACTTCAGATAAGGATAAGTCCGATATAGTTAAATAACGAACTTCGCAAACTCTATATTCGATTTTTTAGATATGTCTTAAATCTTCATCATTGTCATTTGTTCAAAATTTCTAAAATGTAATTTTATTTTTCCGTCGCAAGTGAAAGTGTTTTGATAATTAAATTTCCTGTGAATGTAATAAAGGAATTCTGGAAATTGTTTTTATTAAGATCGCGATTGTTTATAACAAAACTTTTTCCTTAATATTAATGAAAAAGAAGTCTAACAAATTCCATCTCTCGTAAACTTTGTTGGATCATTAACGTTATAACTTTTATATTGCGTTATTTTACACGCTTTTTAAAGCTTTTACCAGTAACTTGTTATTATTCAGTTTTTCATCAAGTATTTAATACTTAATTAATATTATTATATAATATATTGCGTTATTTTTTACACGCTTTTTAAAGCTTTTACCAGTAACTTGCTATTATTCAGTTTTTCATCAAGTATTTAATACTTAATTAATATTAATATTATTATATAATATAAGTTATATCGTATTTCGTTTTAAGTTTATCGAGAGGTTGCAATTTTTAATGTCATTAGTAAGTGGGTAAGCAAGTTTTTAATGTCAATATTAAAATGTGGCACATTTTGCATCCTATTATATAATATTTGTAATCGTCGGATCCCGGTAAATTTATAAAACAAAATCTAAGTATAGGTATCTACTATTATTATTATTAGCCGTACAAACATTGAATATATTTTTAAGGCAATTTTTTGCAGTGTCTAATTAAGAATTAATTAGTCAATTCAATAAAACAAACAGTGTTTTAATACATCAGTGTTATTATTGAAATAATGTAGCAAATAAATCGTCTGAACACCCCAAAGGGTTGCTCTAAGTAGGTGCTTGTTTAATAAAGGATATAATTAAGCAGCTTTAAGCCTCATAACACGATACATATTTATAGATCATTTATAGTCATAGTTTCACATATAAGTATTATAAGTTCTTCTACTACCTAAGTATGTGTACACGTTTTCTGCGCCGATCACAGATCAAAGCTTCTAAGTACAAAAATATATGACTCAGTTACCTCACGACATAATATAAGCATACACTTTCAAAAGGTAAGCTTTAGATCTTAAAATTATTATCGGTAACGAAACCTTTAAGGTAGAATTTGCAACTACTGAAATGTCAAATCAACTAATGCATCTATGAAAAATCAATAAGTAACATTTATCTTAAGCGCAATAAAATACACATTAAAAGTAAGCTGACATTTTTAACAAAATTAACTACTTGTCAGCGTGGAATGTAAAAAGAAAAAATAATTTAATAATGAAATTGAAGCCAGCGGATCTCGTCACCGAAAATGTCCAAAACTCGCTCCAACCTCGCTCGCTTTGGAAGGAATTAATTAGATTCCATTGATGACTTTTTCATTTTCTTTTAGATCCTAATTCTTTTAAAGGTTTTGGCACAATTTAAGGGACCGACGGTTATTTCGGTAGTTTCTCTCTACTTATGTCTTTTCAGTCAAGTAATTAAAACGAGTCAGTCCGAATCATTCCGTTTTCCAGTCAACCTTGTACCTAAAATAAATAACACTTCAATTTTATAGTCCAAAGTTTAAGGATCCTTTTTGTGCCGAGTTTTATGAACTTAATTTTTGATACTAAAACAAAAAATTTCAATCTCCATAAAACATTTAATTCACTTTCTAGATGTGTGTCGCAAGTATCAATCCTTACTAATATTATAAATCCGAAAGTAACTCTGTCTCTCTGTTTGTATGTCTCTTCTTCACGCCTAAACCACTGAACCGGTTTTTATGAAATTTTGTACAAAGGTAGTCTGAGACCCGAGAAAGGACATAGGATAGTTTTTATCCCGGAAATCTCACGGGAACTAGGGATGGCGATCTAAGATCGATTAATCGGAGAATCGATCTTAAGGACCAAAAAGTCGATTATTTTAATCGATATTACTAAGGATTGAATCGTAAACTATGCTTTTGATCAAGTGATGATCTTTAGCAAAGTTGTTGTCCATGAACCACGAAGGTTTCACAGTTGGTACTACCAATTTTCGCCAGATGGCGCCACTTTCATTTCAATGAAGGTACGAATTTTCAGTTTTATGTATGTTAGTATGTCATATTATTTTCTTTTAAACGCGGGCGAAACCACGGGCAAAAACTAGTTGAAAATATAGAAAACATGTCACTTCACAATAAAAAAACTCGTATTGTCGTAATTTTGTACATATCTATAGAGACTAAAAATAAATATAACAATAAGAAATTTGCGTAATTTGCTTTGCGTAAACGTGATGTCTCCAACAACAAATTACCCTGTTCATGGTTTATTTTCTTGTTACAGGCAACCCCCGTAACAAATGTGCTCTTCAACCTGGCCACAGTCTGATGGACTGGATCCGCCTGGGCAACTCGGGCAAGGACCTCACTGGCGTCGGTGGACGTATCAGACCAATCTCCCCAGCTGAACTCGCTACTCATAATACACAAAGTAAGTATCATCGTGGTTTGATTGAACTTCAACTTGCTTGTGTCCCGCTGCTGGACACCTCTCGTCTAGAAGAGTGAAAGGTTTTTGCCATAACTTACGCGGCCCAGTACAGATTGGTAGACTTCCTGCATCTTTGAAGATCCATTTTTATTTATTTATTTATTTATCCATCGGGATATACATCGGGATAAAACTTTTATTTGCAAAATGCTGACGTAATATTATGAGTATTTCATCCATCCATATAACAAAAGAACTAATAATAAATCCTCGCTGATCTCTGCTTGACCTAAAGGTTGATTGATAGAGAATGCTCATAGCATTAACACCGCCTTTGTACCATATTCTAGGTATAAGAAAAATAAATAAATAATTAAAATTAAAATTAAATTAATTAAGAGGGCAAGTATCTACTCTGCCCTTTACGCTATTGGCTGGAAAATGCGCCAAGTGTAAATTATTACAATGTATTTTAGGAACCTTAATAAGTAAAAAATCCTATTGTTGAAGAGATGCGTCAATTAACACAAGTATATTATTGTTGCAGAGGACGCCTGGCTAGCAATACGTGGACGAGTATACAATATCACTCACTACCTGCCTTATCATCCCGGAGGTAAGTCAAGAATAAATATACTTATTTACTAAACTTTTAAATATATATGAGTATAAAGGTTACGAAATCTAAGTGACTCTTATTTATCACTCCCTTAATGTAAAATTTATATTTCTTTCATAGTTGTCACACGAAAACTAAAAACTACATTTAACTTTCTGATTCTACAGGACCCGAAGAATTAATGCGCGGAGCTGGTATAGACGCAACGGAATTATTTGACAAAATACATCCCTGGGTTAATTACGACTCTCTCTTAGCTAAATGTCTCGTCGGACCTCTCAGGTTCGATGCGCCTGACGCCGACGAACTCTTTGGTCCAGCCAATCCGTCTCCCAAATCAGATCGCCTCAGAGAACCATCTAAAGCCCAAGAGCTAGTCAGAAAATCGATGGAGAACTTAGCAAATTGTATCACGCCAGTTAGAAAAAAAATTACCGCCAAAAGCGAAGAGAACGTCAAAGGCAGTCCCCCAAGTAAAATCATGCAAAGCTTAATCCACTCCAGCGATCTTCCCGTTTCAATAAGCCGGAGAGCTGGATCGAGTCCCGTAAAAAATGTACAGAAAACTTCCGAGGACACGCCACTTCCATTACGCTTCGATTGGATTCAAACTTCGACGAAACTGACTATTTCAATATACACGGGGCAGCTAGCTAATCCTGGGGGATGTGCAGGACTTACGGATGGAGCTCTTTTGATCGAAGTCGCGACTAATAGCTGGCTTAGAACAGTGAAGTTAGTACCAGAAGAAAGTTTGAAGGAGCCTCTGCAACTGCGAGTTTTTTCTGAGAGCGGGAAGTTAGAGGTAAGTTTAGGTACTTGTGAAACTCATTAAAACTATTCGCTAATGTAATGAGAAAAACTGTTAACAGAATTTGCCCAACGAGATTATACTCATCTCTAATTTTCGTATAATTGTTGATTAATTGATGATAAATATCTGTAATTCCATATAGATCAGGCTCTATTTGAACCCGAAAACAGATCCGTTACACTCCTAAGAAATTAAAGATGATCACCCCCAATGTAATTTCACACCCTTTGATGATCTAAGAACTGATTGATCTAGGTGATTATGTATTTATCTATTGTGAAATAACGAATATAGATGCAGAAACCTTTTTTTACATTGCAGGATTTGTTATGAAGTGTATCCCTACTACATATTATTATCTGCCTTCACTGTAAGTCGCTCTATTTCAACATTATATATATATGTAATATGGCTTTATTTCGATTCAGGTAATAGCACATAAGTCAGAAAGTAAAATCTGGAAAGGCTGTGGTGAGACAGTCTTCGGAGTAGCTACCCAGATCTCGTCGCCACGCACGGTGGAATGCCGCGTGGTCCACGTGAGCCCGGTGTCCCACGATACCACTCTGCTGGCCCTCGCGCCGCTCCCGGGACCTGTGGTTGTACCCTTAGGACACCATGTTCGGGTACATCATAAAACTAATGGTAAGTTCACCTAAGCACACCTATTTCTACCTAATAACAGCAGTGTTAGGCGCTGCTTTGTTCCGGTTTGAAGGGTGTGGTAAGGGAGACAGACTTTTCCGAGGCGTTCCAGCTTAGTCCTCAGGGGTAGCGGCGCATCTGTGGCCGACTTCAGGTAGGATTATCTAATCTTATCTGGGGTTGATTACAGATGTCCATGGGCGGCAGGCCACTTACCATCAGGTGGACTGCATGCTCGTCTGCTACTCCTATATTATTATTAAAAAAAAGTTTTTTTAAATATGAAATATTTTTTTAAAACACCGCCATCTAAAATAAACACGATAAGGTTAGCTATTTAATGTCGCAAATTTTGCAGAAAAGCTTTTTTATAATATTGGAGTAGCGAACGAGTTTGCAGTCCACCTGATGGAAGTCGCTGCCGTCCACGGACATCTGTAACCAAATCTAGAACAGGTTCTATCTGAAGCCCAATCACAAATGCGTTACTCCTGATGACTACGATGATTCCATAATGTGTAAATCAGTAAGCATTCACACACACCCTTCCACCGACACGCAGAATTGCTACATGCAAAAAATAAGTGTAGGTACAAGGTAGGTACCTATACTTATTTTCAGCAACACAAGGGTGCCTCACCATCAAACCATACCACCTGTCTTTAACACCTTTCATACTACTGACCTACTTAGGTGTATTAATATGAAAATGTAAACAAACTTAGGTAACAAGCTTCAAAAAAAGTGAAGTGAAACTTTCATTGAATAACAAGAAAACTTCAAAGCCAAGTTTGAAGATTATCGGCTCCTTTGTAGTTGGAGCCCCACTCCAAGTCTATTTCTAGTTAGAGCTGACGATCATCAAACAACTTAAGAGGTTTTAATCATAGTTAAGTACTCGATCCAGTCACTTTTGAAACAAAATAGATTTAATTTAATCTATAGAATATATATCATTTTGGTGTATAATTTTTTGTTTATGGTATTCTTCTCAGAAAACATTTTATATGATACCAATATAGAATGCAGTGCATTCTGCGACAGAATGCAACCTATTGTCGCCCACAAAAGCGTTGCTACATCTTAAGACTAACGCCTCGGAAAAGTAAGTCTCCCGTACCACACCTACCATCCAGAACGCAGGGCTTAATAGGTAATGCTGTTATAGGGCCAGTAATAGATGTAGTGGTGGTGCCGGAGACTTACCACAAAGGGTTTTACCACTTTGGAGCCATTATGTGTTAGTTTTAAAATGATTTCAGATTCAGATTGCGTCCGGTCCTACACGCCAGTAGGAGATATGTGGGATGACAGTGCAAATGAGTTCAGTGCACTCAAACTTGCAGTGAAGCGATACGACCAGGGAGCACTGTCGCCGCACCTCGCGTCTTTAAAAGTTGGCGATTCCGTCACTGTTTCTGGGCCTTACGGGAATTTTCAGCTGAACAAGGTAATACATTATTGTAAGCAGTGCTAGGTTTGGTGAAAGGCAGGCGGGGCTACTGCCACGGGGCTTCTACTTACGAAGGCCCCTCATAATACAGAAAAAAACACAACTTTGGACAGGTCAACAACTTTTAGGATTCTGTTACAAAAACCGTTTTTTTACTGTTTTTTGCCTGATTGATTTTTTTATTTTTTTACCTGTTTTGTTGAAATATTTTAATTTAAAATAATTAAAGCCTCCGCTCTTTTGTTGCCCCAAAGCTTCTACAACCCTAAATCCGACTCTGATTGTAACTTCCTGCCTAAAAATATAAACAATGATAGCTCAATGGAAAGAGACAAGACTGCTCAATCGGAAGGACCAAAATTCGAATTACGCATGCACCTTTGATATTCGAATTTAATTATGAAAAAAAATTATAACTTGTAAACAGTGAAGAAAAACATCATAAGGATAACACACTTGCGAGTTCTAAAAGTCCTCAAATATGAAGTCTACAAATTCACACTTGCCAAGCGGTAGACATAAGTGTTTGACCTCTGAAAACAACGTTAACAAGGGCTTAGCTTTCCCCATTAAAATAATAACTGCTCAGTCTACTTCTACCAATACTTGACACTAATGGGTGCTTACCCACATTGCTGAGACGCAATTAAATAAACTTGAGTGTCTTAAATTTATGTAGGTATACTGTTAGTAGTTAGCTTTCGCAAATATGACTATTTCTAAGTATAACTTAAGTGTTCACGTCCCAATTCATTTATGCTGCTCTGCTGCATAAATGCTCTCACTGTACTGCTCCTCTAATAAATATTATTTAACCCGACTTTCCTTTGTCAATAAGTAAATAAGTTCTAAATGTCTTTATATGTCCCACGGACGATACCTTTTATTATTTATATTTGGGATACAAAAGTGAGTGTATTGTTTATTATTTTAATGTTTTTCAGCTGAAGGGAGTAAAGAAAATGTATTTATTAGCAGCCGGTACGGGAATAACGCCAATGCTGGGCTTAGTGAAATTCATGCTCACCAGATCAAATCCTAGATGGTAAGCAAACAATATGCTATGTACTTTATTTTAACCTTATTTTTAATAGTTACCCACTGGCATTAAAAAGTAGGCCACATAGAAGATACATCGGACGAGGATGAAGCGCAGATAATGGGCACGATTTAATGGCTTTCATAGAATACATAGAGAATATCATAGAAGCTTTATTTTGTATGAATCAATTTTTTTTTATTTATACTGTATGTTCTCGTTCCGCTTCCCCCGACGTATCGCCTATCTGGCTTCCGACGTAGAGCGAAATTTCTAAATAATTCTTTTCTACTTTCAGCGAAAGTGTACATTTAGTGTTCTTCAACAAAACAGAAGAAGATATTTTGTTCCGCAAAAAACTTGAGGAAATTGCCGAGCAAGACAATAGGTAAGATCAATTAAATTTCGTGTTTATTAGATATTTTTCTTACCCATAAAATCCCTTACAAAAATTAACGGAAAAGTTACAAAGGTGTTTCATCTTCCTCAAAACCTCCAGTATATAATTATCATTGATGATCACTATACAAATACATATTTATTTAACTTTTCACATAATAGGAATGAAGTTTTGCGTGCAAGCACATGGCAAGCACTATAATGCTGGTACAAAATGTACGGTGTACATTTAAATATTAATGAAGTTTATTATAAATAAGTTTAATAGATAATTTTAGTAGGTTTAACCATAGATTAATAAATAGTTACTTCGTAAGTTTAACCCACAGATTTTATTTTGTTTAATAAATGTTTTTGCAAATGCTTTATTATTACAACCTGTTCGCCATAATGTCAAGTTTACCTACCCAAAAAAACTTATATATCTTGTTTTAGTATCAGTAATAAGTGAAGTTATTAAAAACTCGTTTTAATTAGCTCATAACGGCTGTCATAATTTATATTAATTCAACATTTATGTTTAAAACCTCAGAGATTTCTTAATTTCGCTATTTTATAAGCAGATATATATGTAGCGAACATATTTTTGGTTGTGTGTGGTTATTCCAATTTTTGCCCAAATATCATTGTGTTGCTTTGTATCAAAATAACATCGAAATACGATCTTTCACTACTTTATTGAGGTGAATTTTTACTTAAAAAATAAGGCATATCATAGAATATATTTGACGGGACGTCATATAAATAATGCGTGACAAATTGTTATTAAAACCTTAATAAATTTGACTAAATTTTCAGATTGCACACCACACACGTTCTGTCAAACGCAAACTCAACTTGGTCGGGTCTCAGAGGGCGTATTAGCAACGAAATTCTTGTTGAGGCGCTGGGCAAAATGGATCTAACTGTCGAAGTTGGAACTCATTTCGTATGTCTCTGCGGACCCACAGAGTTCACGCACACTGGCCTTGATTTGTTGAAGAAACTTGGCGTTGACGAGAGTTATATGCATGCTTTTATAGGATAAGGATAAATGTTGTTGTCTGTCGCTAGATAGACATTTGGGCTTGGGTTAAAATAAGGATATATGATACAACATTTTAATGTTTTTCGCCACAAATGATGAGTATAGAGAGTCTACAGCCCCATTAATGACGCCGGCTTAAAGTTATCAATCATATGTATAAATATTAATTATCAGAACGTTTCACGTGTCTATTTATTTACGAAGACCAAAGCGCTTTTAAGTTATGATTACTGGATGATAAAGATGATGGAATGACGATAACTTATTACAGTCAGTAAATATATTTGTTTCACCACGCTTTTGTGAAACTACAAAATGAATGTCGCAATTTTAGGAATAAAACAACGTTATATGTTATACCCCTTTGTTCTGTTTTATGCCAAATCACGTGTTAAGTAATTTAGTTCAAGGTGCGTATATGATTTAATATATGGGAAGTCATACTTTAGGTAGCTAATGTAACACCTAATCAGGTGACATCTACTGTGCTTTTAGTAAGGATTGAAGTGTTTGGCGAGTTATAATTGAGATCAGTGTCAACAATTGATTAAGTATGTACTTAAAAGAGAATGTGTGTATGATGGCATAGGTATATGTGTGCCTAAGCTTGTTAGTTTCTCGTTTATTTCGCAGTTCCAGATAATCAAAATAATTATACATTCATACATAATAATAAGAACATAAACTTTACAATAATTTATCATAACATATTGCACAAAGTAGCAGAACTCTTTTTATATAATAACTCAAATATAAAAATGGAATTGAAATATGAAACCGCAATATTTTTTTGTAAAACTGTTTTGTAATTTTAATTGTATCTGATAGAATTATAAATAATTTGTATTACGGTTTATAAATAATATTATTGATAGATTTTATTACTTTCTTTATAGTAAAATATGAGTATGGGCTTATATATAAACGCTTATATAAAATATACGTCCTCAGAGTGAGAAAATAATGTAATTTTGACATATTCCCAACTACATAATTTATGCACAAATTGTAAATTCAAATTATAATACCACTGAATAAATAAATAGTATTTCAATAGTTTAAAACCAAAGTGTGATAAATTAGTACATAAATAAAATTAAGTAGTTCCAAAGGCATTTCGTAGCTCAATGTACATATAGTGAGATTAGTGAGTGTCATATCTATAGGATAATTTTAATTAGATAATTTTTAACTATTTGTTAAAATACTTGGCCATAGTCGTAGTCAAGAAGTCATCCTATCCTCTCCTTTCGAATGCCGCCAGGCTCAAAATGAGTAACTAAATAATATAATAAAATAAAGATCTCGTGGACAAAAAATTAGGAGACCTAGTAAATTCGATTGCCGTAGCTGTAATTAACTTTTGTACTTATTCTTTTAGTAATTCCTCATCAATTCTTAACTGACTCATTTTTAACCGACTTCAAAAAGGAGGTGGTTCTCAATTCGGCCGGTATATTTTTTTTTTAAGTTAAAGTTTATTTTATTTTCTTAGCATACACGAGAAAAAGCAAAATAAGAAAAATGGCCTAGGTTTTTGTCCATTAGTATATATTTTAAAAGTAACTCCTTACTTACCTAATTTAAACCACATTGACTACGTCTATGTACTTGCTAATTACATAGTTTATTAGTATTCCATCCAATTAGATTCCGAATTACTTAACAATCTTTTGAAATTCTAATATCAACCTATAAAGATAATTAACTGTCCTACTAACTGTTATGAATATTCAATTACTTCTTTATGCTATATTTTGGATACCTACTTATATAAATACTTTTCTCGTAGTCGTCATTTTTGAAAAACTTTGAACATACTTCTGTGTATTTCAAATATATTCAGCGCCTCTTGTGTAAACTATATTTTTTTTCATTAACATGATGATAAATATAAAGCAACATTACTTACGTACAATACGCCGAATAATGACAAGTATGTGAACGACCCACACACATAGGTACAAATGCATAACCTTCTGATCCTCGCCAATAATTCGTAAATAATGTACGCGCCTATTTGTCTGTATTCGGCGTGTACCTAAATATTGCATAACGTATTTGGTACTCTTTACTCTTTTCTAAATTTCGTCATTAGGGGAGCATAATTATCATTTAGAAAATCGGATTCCAAAATTTTAACACTTCAATAAACTCCTTACTTAAAAACCTGTTATAACTGTGAACTTATTCGAATGAGCTTGTAAAAGTATACCTTATTATAGTCCGCGCCAAGCTGCTAGTCCGCTCTGAAGTTGTTGCGAGCAGGTGTAGTCATACAATTTGCTATGGCGACGAGATTCATTTCAGAGCGGACTATATAGCAGTTTTACGCGGACTATATGATTTCGTTTACAGTATTATAAACAGCAGTAATCAAAGCTAGTTTCCATCAAACATATAGAATAGTCATATTTTATTTACAATAGAAACTAAGTTTAAAAAATGGTTTGTGATTTTTAGGGTACCTATTCGTATTTTATAAAATAAATTCGGATTTTATAAGTCGGAGTTCGTATGTTACCGGATATTTGGATTTTAATGTAATTTTGTGTCAGTGTAAAATAATATAAAGTGCCTACATTCCAGGTGAGAGATGTATTAGTTTTTGTTGTGCATCCTATTGTTTTATATTAATTACAATATTTAAAAACATTTTGTTTTTTATTGCAGATTGCTTTCATACCATCAATATTATTCACTAAATTCTATACTTATTTTTACTTCTGAATAATTTGGTATGAACTTAAAACGTTACATACTAATCCCTACCTACTGCCTACGGCCATAACTCCAGAAAATGCTGCAGGTATTCAGAAATACTTATACTCGCATGTCTACGTACCTATATGTGGTCTTCCCCTTTTATTATATTTATCCCTGACGAATAGGCAGACGGACTGCCTGATGGACGGCAACTAGCAATCAACGTCGCCTATGGACGTTGGCTTTGAAAAAGAGCTATTTTTTTCCTTGAAGAGCCCCATGTCTTCGCTCCGGGAATACCTCTGGATAAAATTCGTTAATTTCTTAATCTCATTCATTTAATGTGTTTTCCTTTCTGCTGTCCATTTCATTTTTAACATACGAAAATAATAAATAATAAAACAACTATATGTAAGGAACATCATTATATTACAACAAAACATAATATATTACACATTCTGTCTTCCAAGTAAATGCTTGCACAGTCACTGTCTCGACACAGCACCTTTGGTGTTTCCACAGCTACAACACTCCACAACGACCAATATCACAAAATGAAACAAGCTGAATGTGCACTAAGCGAAAGCAAACTTAAAATGTAAATAACCTTAATTTAACCATCCTCGATTACCTACTAACTTATTGACAACCAACTTATATTAATATGGGTTGAAGTGCAAGTGAAAAAGGGGAAATTTAATGTACATTTTTAGGGTAATTATGATTTTAATGAAATAGTCAGAAATAGAAATAATATACTTAATAATTAAAGTGTCAAATTAAAAGTCTATTTCTTATCACGGATGCAGGTAATACACGCACGCGGACATAAAACCACGTGACAAGAAAAAGTCCTTAATACAGCCGAAATAAGTATATAATAATATTTTTATTAAAACATCATATTTCAGATATTTACTATGAATAATCCGTTAAAAATGTAATTAAAAACGGGTAATCCGTTTTTGATTATATGTTTTAACCACGTGGCCAATTTAAATGGTTACATAATAAAATCAAATAACAAAGTTAAATGTAGAATAAAACATCTCACTTTAACTTCAACCCTGTGAATATAACTATAATGTCAAAATAATTTTAGAATATCTGCACAGATGAGTGTAATACTCAAATCAGAACCAATTATATGATTAAATGTCGGTACTGACTGAGAGCATTTATATGTAATATAATAATTTTAGTTTTATTTTGAGTATTAAATTACTGTCGCGCTAACTGATTGATGATACTGGGAGATTTTTTTACAGCGATCTTTTATATAAACTCGGGATAACTTAATAATATCGTGAATTACACATAAATGTGTGCACTATGATGATCAACGTTAATTATAAAAACATTTAGATACTCGCCGAGCACAGAGTACAAAAATATATGTGCGAGATAGATCGCGAGTTATATATTTTATATATAAAAGCAGTGATAGCCTAGTGGTTAAGAAACTCGGCCTCTCGATCGAGGGGTCCGAGGTTCAAATCCCAGGCACGCACCTCTGATTTTTCAAAGTTATGTGCGTATTAGAAATTAATTATCACTTGCTAAACGGTGAAGGAAAACATCGTGAGGAAACCTGTATACCTGAGATTTATAAAAAAAAAAAATCTCAAAGGTATGTGAAGTCTACCAATACGCACTTGGCCAGCGCGGTGGACTATGGCCTAATCCTTCTCATTATGAGAAGAGACCCGTGCCCAGCAGTGGGACAGTAATGGGTTGTTGATGATATATATTTTAAATAATATACAATACTCAGGTTACTTCTTACCATACAGTCATAATATTACACATGTATGCTTTCTGTCAGTACCATTACCTTTATTAAGAAGTTTTTCCATTGACATGTCCGGCACAGTTAAAGTCGGATAAAAAAGTGACAATATTGTACAAAAAATGTCATATATTTAATGTGGAATGCCACCGATTGTTGCGTACATTTTAGTACACTGGACATTTAGCAGTTTTAGATAAACTCTGTGAAGACATTTTTTTACGTTGATTACACAATGAAGTTAACTTACAAGCTATGGACTTAACGCTTCAACAAGATTTCAAACAAACATTAATATCAAGTAATGAAGTGTCGGTAATAATATCAATTCCACAGTGTAATCGTAAATTAAGTATGTCAATATTTTTTAATAGTTTTGTAGATTTTATACATGTAATACTTGCATATTTCATGAACATTTAGTTTTTGGGCTGGTTAAAAATTTATCCACGTTACCATACGACTTCATATTTTTATATGCCTTTTAACATGATCAGGTAAGATAATATGATACTACTGCGACAATGCTAAGATCACTTGTATTAAAGTAGTCGTGGTGTTCATTGCCATGTATACCGGTAATTCTATTAAATCAGTCAATTAGAAAAGTCGCTACCCCTGATGACCAAGGCTGACCACCAATTGGCTACCATCATGTCGATTAAGCTACTGAACTGAAGCCGCTACGTTTGAACAGCTTATGACTGGCACATGTATGATTTAATTCGAAAAATGTTAACAGTCGATATTTATTTTTACAACGCTTTTATCAGCTTGACCTGTATGTATCTACGTAACCCTGATTTTTACCCGCTTTGAATGGTCCGAATAATTTTAAATTTTGAACACTTATCAAGAACAGATGACAATACACGATTTGAATAATTTTGTCCTATTCTCCTCAGGATCGTCAGGATTAACGAAGTTTTTAGTTTGTAGTAGTTTACCAAAGATCGAGATTTTAATATTAATAAAGGATATCAATCGCTAAAGCGATACAAGCCAATCGGTGGCGACCTTAAATTTGGACACTTCCATAATTGTATTCATATAAGTGTACCTCATAAATGTAGACTGGGCGCACAATAATAGCAATAATACTCTTTACACTGATTGGTACATGGAGTAAACAGACCATCAGCACACTTCTTCAAAACATATAATATTTACTTACGCTGATTGTACTACGAAAGCTATCAACACAAACTGTTCTCAATTTAATATTTTCCTTTTAATTAAACGCCCAAAAATGATAGTTTAATCAAAAAAGTTTATTCACCTTTTAACTCACAAAATAATTTGACTTCACAGAAAACTTGATACGTAAACTTTCGTTTTCAATACATTCTAAGCACATAAATATATTAAGACCACATTCATTTTATTCTACCACCATACATTTACAAACAAAACCATATCATAAATTGTAGCGTTTGCTTAAAAGATTCGCTTAACATAACTACTTAAAGTTTGTCATAATTTTCTCGAACAAATACATACTTCAAATGCACAGTCTTTGCAAATGAAAATGTTAATGATTTTAAAAAAATACTGCCCCAAGTTCCGTGTGTGTAATTGTGAAGCTGCAATAAGTCCATATTTGCGCAAAACATGCAGTACCCGCTTCTAAATTTCCTTTAACATATTTTGAATAATAATTGTGACAGTACAAAATTTTCTATTACGCGCCAAATACAAATTTGAAATTATAGAGTATGTAAAATTATAGAGTAAAAAACGCAAGATGGCGACTTCGCCATTCCCGTTCATAAATACCTCATCTTATTTTAATGATATTTTAAATTATATCAATAAATTGTTTGGTGACTATAAAATAACGAATCCTTCTCGTTTTGAAAATGGTTCACACTATTCTTGAAACATTTTTTTGTATTTCATAACACATTGTTTTTGTAATACATTATGTTTTTATATTCGATTCTATTAGTTATTAATTGAATCATATTATTAATTAAAGTTCAATCACCCGAGAATTAAAAATATCCCCTGTGCTTTAAAAATAAGATAAAATGCTTTTTACTTTTTTAGAAACCAAATGTATAGTAATTATAGTAGTTTGATTCTATTCAGTATATAAAGTTATAAGAACAACATGACCATATACACACATTTATTACACAGCTATTGTAAATGACACCGATATATTACATCTTTTCGTTCAAACATTGATGTTTCATGACACAAATTCAGAATGAAACACCAATATACTATTTATAGTATTCTACGGATGCGATACAAACACCAATTTTATAATCCTAGCTAAATTAATTGAAATACACTTTCCATGGTACTTATAATTACCAGCTTATCATTGATATTTGTTACATCATGACACAGATCCAATTTTGTATGTTAAAATAATTTAAAAATCATTGCATCGCCAACATCAAACTGTAGAGTCCTTTATTCACATAGCTATAACAAAATCGCACGACAATACTTTGCAGTACTTATTTACTTTGGACTGTCAGGCGTTAGGATCATACATAAATTACGTCACACGATTTTTTTTTTATTTTTGAGCCTTATCAATCGTCGACGTCACATTTGCACCTCTGGTGTGACATCACATATTATATTAAAATTTTACACCTAGAAATAATTAAACGAAAACCAACAGTTAAGCATATTTTGTTTCAGGTTTACAAGGTTTACTTACAACAAACAAAATATAATCAACGAACTATGAACGAAACTGTAACTATTTGTATTTTTGAAAGATACAAAACTCAATCATCTTGTTTTCATGGCCTAACAATTTTAATAAATCAAGTTTTTCACAATTAGAATTTCGTTATTAATATTTAAAAAATTGACATGTGACGTCACGAAGCTTGACTCCTCGTCACAAATGAACGTCACAAATTCATAATCTAACCTCTTCCCTTAACCTGTGACGTAATTTACAGACAACCGCTTAGAAACACAAAGACCAAACAACCGCTCGTCCAACCCTCAATCCGTATCGTAACATTTACATCGAAATAAGTTATCCTAACATAATCTAGACGTTACTTAAGTGTATTATTATGCATTAATGTCATTGACAAAGAGTACGTCGCGGTCTTTAAGACCCACTTCGAGCAGGCTAGCGCTACCCCGCGCGATGGTGCGCTTGGGGAAGTTTGTGGTAATCTCGAACTCCTCTGGTGATTGTGGGTGACTGAACACGAAATCATACAAGTCCTGCAAAATGAAATAAGATAAAATAGTAGATAATAAAAAAGTTATATGTTCCTTATGGAATGATGAAATTCAGCGAGATGCGTAGGATTTTTGAATCGAATACCTAGCTTAGAAGTGGAAAGGCATGCAATAATATACTCGTACTTAACTCTAGAGTAAAGTTAACTAGTTGTACAGAAAATAGTTCATTGTGAAAATTATTTTTCTCGTACATTTTTCTTCTTTTACTTAGACAAAAATATTTTGAATAAATTAATATGTGTGATATTTGTTTAGAAGAGTGAAATCAGTTACACGATTATGTGCAATGTGTGTTTAGTAGTGTGAGTAACATGTTGCCTAGTGCAGTAGAGTCCACCACTGTCATTATGCAGTGTGTGCCTAGTACTGAATATGTCGTTATTACTTTTAAATAAGTAACAACTAAATAATTACTACGTGGGGCTTAGTTACATGCGGTTATATGTGATGGGTACTTTTTGTTTACGAGGGGGAAACCTTCAAAAGGTACTCGGTGTCGTGGGAGCGACGTACGGTTATGTGGGATTTTTACTGCTTGGGTGAGCTTGATGCTCGCCACACCGTCTGGTGTGTACGACGGTATGCGATCACATACCGCCGTCCTTCCCGGGGCCGCTGGCTGGGCGGCTCGAGCTCCCACTCTTGCCACCCGCAACCCCGGAAGCCCCCTTTTACAGACTCCTCTTAAGACAGACAGGGGATAGCGTAGCCCTATTCTGGTCCCGAAACTACAGGGACAATGCGATGGGTCTAGCATAAAGTATGAAGTATGACGTCATCAGTGCATATTAGCGTGATGTGACCAGTAGAGGTACGTGCATTGTGCAGCGCGTACCTGCGTGGTGTGCGCGAGCAGGAAGCGGCGCGTGAGGCGGTCGCCGGCGGGCAGGCGGATGAGCAGCGCCACCGCGCTCGGGCCCGCCGCCGGCTCGCGCGGCAGCCGCGCGCCGCGCGCCGTGCGCGCCTCCGCCACCTGCACGGAAACACATATATCGCTAGCTTCACAATTATACATGTAGACATACATCATTAGAGATAAATAGAACAGTAGGCATCTGCAGTGATAGCCTAGTGTTTATGAAAATCTGCCTCTCTATCGAGGGGTCCGAGGTTCGAATCCCAGGCACGCCCCTCTAATTTTTCGAAATTTTGTGCGTATTAGAAATTAATTATCACTTGCTAAAAGGTGAAGGAAAACATCGTGAGGAAATCTGCATTCCTGAGAGATTTATAAAAAAAAATCTCAAAGATATGTGACATCTACCAATACGCACTTGGCCAGCGCGGTGAACTAAGGCCTGATCCTTCTCATTCTGACTGTTGTTTAACTCCGGTGACACCACAGTGTTAGGATTATATATACAAGGGTTATAAATGAATAATTATATTTATATTTTATTAGTAAATTGTACAATTATAAAACGCTGACTTGATTTCATCGAGTATTGGAATTTAAAATGTAATTTTTGTTACAATAAATATAGTTATTTAATCACTATTATTTTAAATTTTGTTGTTGTATTTAATAAGAAGATTGTATTTATTTTCGATTCATGAAGTTTATTTTTACCTTTTAAATGATTGTAAATTGACTTAATCAGTAACGCCAACCAATAGGAAGCCTCGAGGATTGTAACTAACTTGACTGCACCCGCAGCTCCTTTATACACCGACACGTGCTTCCGGTACGACGGTCGAACTACGACTCTCGCTCTCTATCTCACTCTACGACTCTCTACGGCGCTCGAGACAATAAATCTACTCGGATAGATAACCCACTCCACGCATTCAGCACTAGCCACGATGCTCGTCATTCCATGCTGGGCATATGTTCTCGAATCAAAGCATTACGCGTCTGTAATCGTCCAGAGTGTTCACATATTCGTCGGTATTCGGCGGATTGTTCGTGAGTGACTAAATTTTGTATTTATTATTATGTAAATTTGAAATACTTGCCGAGCACAGACGAATAACCACAAATACATATATGTAAAAACCTATTCGACTATATTCGGTACTCGCTACGAACAGTCGTCTCATCTCCGCGCTGTATCTGTTTTATTCGACAATATTCGTGCGCAGCGTTCACACATTCGTCCACATTCGTCGCAATGTTCGCGAGTGCCCACCTCCTCCTTGCGGCGCTCCTCCTGCTCGCGGCGCTGCAGGTCCTCGTGCTCGCGCTGGGCGCGCGCGGCGCGGTCGGCCGCCCGCCGCCGCTCCTTCTCCTGGTCCGCCGCCAACGACTCCGCGTATGCCTCATCCTGCGCCGCGCGGAGGCGGGCCGTCACCTCGCGTTCCACTCTGCGAATGGATAGGATTTATTTATTTGACGGCGCTTCCATAAATCATAGAGTGGGTAGAACGAGGTCACTATGGTTTTACCCGCTCTGACGCAACTCCGGGCGCTAGTGCACAGAGCGCGCGAAAATAGAAATGGTTCGGCGGCAAATAATCGAGAGTGTGTTGCGCGAGTGCATTACGTGTTCGGTGGAGTGTCAGTGATTTTGTGTGTATTCCCTTTGTTAAACTATTGTGATTTCACAGAATATAACATTGTTTATTACGTACGTTTACTTTTTATTCTTCTCGCCCGACCAACCTACACCTACAAACCTTCATTATATGATAATATGGAGTCGCAGACAAATAATGAAAAAGACACTGAGAAAGGCTCTGTGCCTTTATATTTATTTATTTATTCGGGACTACCAACATAACATACAGGAGTGACTTTCATATACAGTACAATTATATCTATTGTCTTATTGAGTAACTGTTCTTACTATTACAGGTAATCACAACATGCGTTGAATCTACATACTTATAATTGAAAAATTAACTATTAAACTTTGTAGCTATAACTAAAAACATTGAAATTAAAATAAAATATAGGTACGTCAGGATGTTACGTATCACTAACAACAGGCGTTAATACTCAATCTATCTAAAATTTGTCTACCAGAGATATGAAGAAATTGTCAAATATTGACCTTCTGTAGACAAAACATTGATAACAAGCATAAATGGAGAAATAATGGTATAATTTAGACCTCAGTTCTAGATAATATATTCATGATCATATATGTATATGATATATTTTTTTACATAATATTATTTGTAAGACATAACAACAGATATACTCGTAGTTAGTTAATTCTTGTCTATAAAAAAATTAACACAAAATAAATATTTTAGCCCAGTTTCCCTTTTAATTTTACACACAACACAATAAACCCATCTTTTAACATCTTATTTAAATTCGGACATACTTAATGGGCATAACCATTAGGTACAAGAACTATATATAGAAAATATTTAGTATGAAACAATCTTACAGTAAAATCAATCTCACCTATCCGCCCTAGCCGCAGCGAGATGCGGCTCATTATCAGTGACGACACGCCTCAGCCGTTGCAGCAGTTGTTGTCCGGAGCACGCGCCCTCAGACCTCGCCACCACCGTCATGCGGTGGTCGCGCACACACACCACGCACAGCAGGGGGTAACGACGACCACCCACCGATTGCGCTACCCTCCACCCCTCGGATGAGTCCACTGAACAACCCCAGAAGAGGGCGTGTGTGTTTATGTACTGAATTACCTCTGGGTCTGCAATTGTTGTCCTGGAAGTGTATATAACAATAGATTATATGGTTAACAAATTGATAACCATATTTAATGAAATATTAACTATTGAAATGCACATAATTAAAAATGGTGGAAATAACTTTTTGCCATAAATCTTTAGCAGCACCAAATCCACACCTATTTGTGCATTAAAAACAGGATAACTGTGTTTTGGTTTGAAAAGTCGATAAAGTTGCTTTAATATTTGAGGCCTCTTATCTTAGTCCTTAAGAGTAGCAATGCATCTGTGGTATATTTCATGTAAATGGTCTTATGAAAAACATAGTAAAGGTGTAAACCAGCAATTATTATAAAAACAAAGACCCAACTATTTAAAAATTGCTTATGGTCTTTCACAATTTAGACGAATCCAATAGCATTGCAAAGAATGAGAGACTGAGACATACACTCAGAAAAACATTATGCTCCGCAATCGTAAAAAATTACATAACATCACTCACCTGCAGAAGTTTTGAGTTTCAGTTGCAGATTCTGAATGCAGATATACAATAAGGAATCTCAATTCATTCTTGGCGTCATTGAGCGCTTGTGCATACGTGCCCTGGTAGAACACAGGGTGGGGGGTGTATCTAGCTGTGTAACTGTTTATGAAACCCATCACATCCCCTAAAGGGTCTGTCACCACTAAAAAGAAATAAAATTAAATAGAATTGCGATTAATGAAAGAACTTTTATATTTAGCCCATATTCTACTTTATTTTTGTGGAATAATAGCTGCGGAAACCATTAATGGTATTAAAACTTTCAAGTGAAGTACTGGTGAGTTCTGGTTTGAAGGATGTAGCCAAACTTAGGTTGGTTGCTAATCTTATCTACAAATGTCTATGGGTGGTAGTAGCCTCTTATCAAAGAAACATAAAAGACAACTTACGTCTTCTCTCATCATTCCTTATGAAGCTTAATAGTAAATTCATTATTGATGATAGTGTGTTATAGCACATTGATACAACGAAATTGACCACATATCGGAACAGCCCCTGCACGCCAGCCGGTGCTTCTGGCGAATCATCGGTGAACACTTGCTGTGCTATGTGGTCGTGGACCACTGGTGGCGCTCTGGCCTCAGTGGCAAATACTGATGGTCTACCTTCACGAATATTCAGTTGTTCCTGTATCGCTACCTGCAATTTATCATTACGATTATATAGGCTGTTGAAAGAGTAAGCTGCATTTATATGTAGACATGTCAGACAATATAATAACATTTTTCTTAATTTGTACAAAGATTTTTATATCTTCTGTAAAACGACATGATGGGCTATGCCTGTCAGATTAATATATAGAAAGATACTCAGCAATAACACATGAATCTATGAGGTTTTCCTATATAAAGTTAGGAAAAGTATCAACATGCATTACTGATGTGTCATATACAGATTCAAGTAAAATAATATAAAGTATTTGACATAGGACATTGAGGAAAAATATGGAAAAATACGACTTTTTAAAATTATATACATGATTTCCTTTATTTGTGGCTTACCTGAGAAACTCATTGGTAAAGTCCTATTATTTTTTTAAATTTTAATGCAATTGTATTAAATCAAATAAACACTAAAATTATTAATACTTTCTCTTTTAATTTATGTCAAAAGCCAACCAGACTACGCGCTAATGCGAATGACCTATAATCCTTACTCAAGCAATACTAATTGATTTATGTAAACGAAAGATACCTCTAAATCCCACTGGTGTCTCTGCAACACATCTCTGCATACCGACATATCTTCTATGCCTGTTAAGTCTTGGAACTGAAGTATTTTATCAGTTTGGTCATGGGTCAGGCCCATTGCATTGTCCTCAAGATCCATACTTAAGATATTAATACAAGAAAATAATAATCAAACTTCAAAAAATAGGTAGCTCAACCTACGAGGCTACATAAATGTGCTTAAATTATAAGGAATTAACACAAAAAGATAATTAAACAAGGCGAAAGACTACAGTATCTCCCCAAAATCCAATTTCCACACATTATCTGTATGAGTGATGCGAAGTTGACATGTCATGCATGTCATGTCATGTCATTTTTTTATTGCTACAAAGAACCAGAGACAACTAACGTATTTTTGATAATTATTAACAAAGATTAACGTTGAGTTTATGTTGATATCGTAACATAGGTACCTATTTAAAATATGTACGATTTTATAAAAAATTAAAATGAACTTCGCATAGGAAAATATAATAAATTATATTATAGAATGAATAGAACATGTAATAAGGCTAACAAAAGTAACAAAGCCATGATATACATACCAGACAATGAATAATAAGTGGTTATAATAACATGATTTTTTTAGTGTTTGATTCCAAATAATTAATTGCGTAATTGTTATAATATTTAAAAATTACTTCAGAGTTAAATATGAAAATAATTTCCTTCAATCTATTACATACTACACGATTAATTAACATAGTAACGAAATGATTTACTTATTTTTAACGTTATATGCACAATGACGCAAAATCGTAACATATTAAAAATAAAACAATATAAATACTAAACGCTTTAATGTTATACATAATTTGAAAAGCGTGACTATTTTCCTTTCTTTGGAGGAGGAGGTGGAGGAGCTTTAGGTGGTGCTGGCGGTGGCGGTGGTGGCGGTTCTTCTTCGATAACAGGATCTGGAGGCACTGAAGGATCTTCATCAGGGTTTTCATAAAGGTATTCTGCCTAAAAACAACTTTACTATTTCATTCATAGACAAGCTATACATTTAATATAAATCGTTAATTTTATTAATATAATTAGTAATATGGCCTTGATGTCATCTTTTGTAAAATGAGAGATAGGGTCGTGGATTATATTCTATTTTCATCACCTGCAGTTTATATAATTCAGGAGCAACGCTAAATAAACTTTCAACAAAGTCGTCATAAAATATATTTCCATCGCCTCGCACGTTGGCGTCTCGTAGCATTTCCTGAGTTTCGTCTTTATCAAAGATATCTCCATAAGTCGTAACAATAGATTGAAGTTCTTCCATCTCAAAGAAATCCCTCTTTTCTGTATCGAATACCTATAATGTATCTTGAAATTATAATTTGCAAGGGTAGTTAGAAAATAATTGTCATTAGTTAAACTTATTTTTAATTATAATTATTAACTTTGGTAAAAGTAGAATCTGTCTGCCTGGCTAATTCTAAATAACTAAGAATTGTTTTCTAAATATAATATTTATAAATAGATTGGGTTTTCTTTACAAAGAATTACTTAAATTGATTTTGTTGTCATAAATATTACTTATATCAGTTAAATCAATAAATGCCATCATAAAATATACTATATAAAGAAAACCTTGAAAGCTAATTTTAATTCATGCTTGAGGTCTGGTTCAAGTATCCATTTATCTAGCATGTATATAAGTTGGTCTCTTGTGAGCATTTTTGTAACTCCTGCTTTTAATTTCTCTGCTTCCCTCATTATTTCTCCATAACTAGGATAGTGAAAACTTCTTTTATGATACCTAAAATACGACGACATATTCATACACGTACTTACAAAAAAACTAAATTATTAGATGATGAATTAGTTATTTTTTACTTTTTTAATTCCAGGAATTGTTTAAGTTGTTCAATAGTGATAATATCAACAGGTTGTTGATTAATTAATAGCAGTGGTTTAGCATTTTCAGTAAACCACTCGTCGATCTCCTCTAATTCTTCTGGTGCAAACCGTGTTTCTATATTTTGTAAAGGATTGAAAGGGTCAAACATTTTTTTCTACAATGAATTTAAAGTTCACATAAATACCAAAATCTAAAAAAAATATGAAAATACTAAAAGCCTCATGTGCTCAATTATGAATATTGACATGAATTAAATATTGTCAAATTCATGTAATATGTAAAATATTGTCGGTAAACCAGCTTCACGGGATTTGAACCTAAATAAACTTGTCAACGTAGCTCTTGTTGATGCAGCGATTGTTAATATATCTAGCCAAATTTGTATTAATTTTATGAATTTTTCAACCTAAAGACTAAAATGAAAAGATTTTTTATGCTATGACTCAATATTATATTGTGAAGGGTTAATGAGAGCATTAGGAAAATCAAATAAGATTTATAGGGAATAGGGGTAAATAGTCCCCGGTGCTATTAACAACTTTGTCATTAAATTATTATTGTCCCACAGGTGAGATACAGGTCTTCTCTCAAAGAGAGAACGCTGAGGCCATAGTCCATATCATATCGTATCAAAACAATTTTTTTTTGGAAACCTTTCAAGACTGAAATATTTTCAAGAACAAAAAAACGAATCATAACTTCAAAAAATCCAAAATGTCATCGACTCGACTGTCACTTAATGTCAATGTCACAAAGATCGAAATATTTGTTTTTTTCTCGACTATTTTTGAGTTTTCGAGTTATTCAATTCAAGTGTTGATTTTGATGCGAATTTCTCATCTCAGGCTTTTGTCCCAAGTTGTTTATATGCATTTTCCACTTGAGTTCTTAAAAGTTGTGTGCGTTATTAAATCTTTATGTATGTTATTATAACAATAATCTGATTTATGATCCAAAATGTTCGAATCAGATGACTTTGATCAGGTAAATAGTTCATTTTCGTGTAGTAATGTAGTATTATAGACAGTAAACAGGGTTGAATGTTAAGTTTAACAGGTAAATTAACTGACAGTAAACAAAAATTAAAAAATATGATCTTTTTATTTCAGATTTTATCCCAGCTAGATTTACCTGAACCATGTGATAATTCTGAAACAATTGAGATAAACAATGAATCGACGATACAGGATAATTCAGAATGTGCAGACTTTAATACAGAAGTAAAATGTCTATCACAAAAAATACCAGCATATAATTCTAAAGAAAACAATGTTAATAGTAAAAATATGATTATACCCAAGACCACTGAGACTACCGGAATTTTAACTGAAGAGAACAAACACATGTCACCTAAACATACAAAGAGGAAATTGATTAATTCTTATTTTGATCACAAAAGTAAGAGAAAATTTCCTGGACCTGCTGGACTATTGAATGGTACATTTGAAGAGTCTAAGGAAGATGATATTTGCCATGTGGAGTTACTTTCTCAGGTATAAAATAAAACATGATTAGTGTAAATAAATAAATAATTAACTGTGGTATAGGAACAGTGCAGTAGAAAACAAGTTATGTTTATTAAATATAAACAAAAGTTTAAGTTTATGGTCTGTGAGTCATTTAAATAATATTTTTGGCCACCCTTAATCCATAAAATTAAAATTTTGAGAAGCATTTTGAAAGGCAGAGAGTCTTATACAAGTTGTTAATGATCTTTGTATAGCCCCAAAGTGCTAGTCCACTCTGAAGTTCTTGTGTGCACAACTACAAGCAATTCTGTAGCAAAGGAAGGGCATATGCAGCTATGTATCCATGGGCGAGAGCAGGCAGCGGACGGTTGCCGGGAGGGGTCCCGTGCTGTCTTCGCCCTGCTAATATCTACAATTTGCTATTTGACACAATAATTATTTATTGATGTTTTGTCCTTTTTACAGGATATAGACTACACACAAAGCTTTTTACACAAAGGTATCTTTGAATCTCCTCTTTGGGTAAGACTTATACAAGATACAAAAGATCTGTATAAAGTGGATACTATTAAGAGTATCAAACAACAGGCTTTGAAAGGAAACTTGAGACGGAGGAAAGCTGAGGCCATTACAGCCTATGTGGAGAGTGTGGACAGATCTGATATTGATCCACTTATAGTTATAAGAGATACAACAGGTATTACATAATTGATAAATTTGATGTGGCACAAGTTATTTACAAAAAAATAAATGCCCTAGTAGTAGGTATGACAGTCTGGTCTGGATAGAGGTAGTTTTCTATATGGGCTACTATACTCTTTAGAGGTAGTATTTCAATTATAGTAAAAAATTGTTTACTATGTGGATTATAGTGGCTATCTTTTTATCTATTAGAATTAATAATCTGGCAAAGTTTTATATGGCTTGGACACCACATGTCGTTTCTAAAATATACATTTATTAGAATGTTTCAAAAGGATGTTTCTAATACCCTCTAATTTTTGTTACTTTTTAATAAACCCAGTAATATTAATATAAATGATTAATATAATTTTATGAACATTAGCTTGCAATTTTAAAATGTCTTTTTCTTATGTATTTTTTTTATTTTATTTTCAGAGAATATAAAGTGCACTTTGCATAGAGACGCTTGGGTAGCTTTCTCACCATATATTGTATCAGAGTGCTGTGCATTAGTGTTACACAGTCCCACTGTGTTGACAACTGGCAGTGCCTTCAAGAAACACTATCTAAATATAACACTGAGCAATATAGCGGCTGTATACAGTTCAACTATCATAAATCAAGAGGATGAAACATTTCCCCCTGGTTTTAGCAAGATTTATGAGGAAGATTACACTATTATTAAAAATGAAAAAGAAAATACTGGTAAGAATTTATTTTAAAGCTGCAATGTTACAAGTAACTTTTATATGTGTCACATTTCATTACAAACACCCATAAATATGTATAATTTATTAATTACATAGAATGCATTTGTCAGTGTTTCAAACAAAATCATATTTATTCCATACAACTAAAGAATACTTTTTGTCTGCCTGTCATGGCAGGCCTAATAAACCCTAAGAAAATTCATATGTATGTCTGTCTAATTCATTTGTATTCTTTTTCAGAAGCAAGTACCTCTGCAGAATTATTCGATGATTCTAATCTATTAGATGGATTGGATGGTGCATTTTCAGATGATTTATTTTAACAATACTCATAAGATTTTTTGTAATACTATATTAATCTACGCAGCAAATTTTAGATTACATGTTACAATTATTTTTCTATGTTTGTCTGAATATTTCAATCCCAAATCCAGACCCAACAACAACTTTAGATATTCTTTTTTCATGCATTCACTATTGTGATGCACATCAAAAATCTATATTCGGATTTGTATCGAATATGCAGCTTATAAAGCAAATACATTTAAAATAAATACACTTGCATTTACTAATGCATTATGCAGGATATGCATTATACAATGCAGAACATGCTGCATATGCAAGATTACGGTTATATGATTAAACAGTCTACGATTTCACTATGTTGATATGCTTAGCTAGTATATGTTTTGTGAGTGAGGAGGAGTGGAAATATGTATTTGGGCACATTTTACACTTATGAACGTCTTTCGTAGGCGTCTTGTTATTAGGAACAGATTCTAGGTATTTTGCGACGGCAGCAGCCTCTTGATCATTTTCATTGGAATGAATTACTACATGTTTTTGGCAATCTTTACGTCTTATAAATTTCTCCTGAAACAAAAAATGATTATGAATTACTAATACGGGGGTGATAAATTAGTTGCCAGTCCATTTGATATTTAATTAAATGTTAATAACCAAACATTTTTATATGATAGATACGGCATTAAAAGGGACATGCGGTGCAGTACAACATTTGAAATCATATTACAACACTTACAATCCTTACATTTTATTTTTAACATATACCCCATATGCTTGGATCCAACAAAATTAAATTAGTTAAGCAACATGGGCCACTTACTAGTTACATGATGGCGGGCTGCTTTTGGTAGTTTCTAAAATGTGAGGACGAAAAAAATAAGGTTCTAAGAAGTCCCACGGGCCGTAAGGGGGTTTGCCGACTAGGAAAAGGTGGTAACTCTTACAAAAAAAAAAAATCTAAGAAGTCCCACGGGCCGTAAGGGGGTTTGCCGACTAGGAAAAGGTGGTAAATCTTACGGATGCGAGCGACTACCGTTCCCTTATCTCACATCGATATAAGCTACATTTATATGATCGTCTTTTGTAAATTAACATAAAAATAAATAGCACAACTTACATTGCAGTTTTTACACATGAAAACGGTTATATTACTACGAGTTTTCACGACGGTGTAGAGGTGTTCGTTGTCGTCAGGAAATATGGGAGCATCGGGGCATTTGTACTGTAACAAGACAGTGGTGATCAATGATTTCAATATGTACCGTCAGTGGGTACTTGAAGCAACTTCTATGTAAGTTAATGTTTAAACTATCTTTTCCATACAACAAGACATTCTTACTATTATTTTCTGATATTTTTTATTATCTGATGTTAAGTAGCCATTCGCCAATTCGTTACTGTTCTACTGCTGAGCAAGGGTTTTCATTACAAACTAACTATAGTAAGGGTTTATACCATAGTTCACCAGACTGGCCAAGTGTGAATAGGTACTTAAAAAAATACCCATGAGACATGAAAATTTTTTCATGATGTTTTAGTTCACAAGCAACTAATAATTAATGTACACATAGCTTCGAAAAATCAGAGATGAGACTCGCATCACCCTACAGCTGCTAGGCTAAATTAAAAAAAAAACGAATACTTTAGTGACTTCATATACTCACTACAACTATTTAAATGTTATTATGAACTATACAAGAACAGAAGGTCTAATTAAATATTTATTATAATATACTCTCACCTCTTGGTGATTTTCAAGGTCTTCATTTGTCTTGAATACCTTCGCGCAAGCACTACATGCATAAACAGCAGTTGATAGCTTCGTTTTCATTTTGTAAATTTGGGCGAGTGGTAGATCTAGAACAAGTTTACATACATAAATAACGCAACAAGAATATTTTTTAGGAGTCAATTAAACAATTAAAAGACTGAACTGACACTAAACTAAAGAATTATTATAAAAACAAATAACTGTCAAATTCATCCAGCCGTTTGTTAGATCCGGGTATAAAGATGGAAAAACATACAAGATACGCGTGAAAAACATACGTGGTTCGACTTCACCGACCACCACACCTATTTCTGCCTAATAACAGCAGCGTTAAGCGCTACTGTGTTCTGATTTGAAGAGTGTGATAAGGGAGACATACTATTTCGAGGCGTTCCAGCCTAGTCCTCAGGAGTAGCAGCGCATCTGTGGCCAACCTCAGGTAGGAATATCTAATCCTATCTGGGGTTGATTACAGATGTCCATGGGCGGCATTAGCCACTTACCATCAGGTATCGGTATGCTCGTCTGCTACCCCTATAATATATGTATAACAAAAGACATTTTTCCGAGGCGTTCCAGCTTAGTCCTGAGGACAGCGGCGCATGCGTAGCCGACCTCGGGTCGATATTCCTAATATGTAATCCTATCTGGAATTGATTACAAATGTCCATGATCGGCAGTAACCACTTACCATCAGGTGGACTCCATGTTCGTCTGCTACTCCTATATTATAAAAAAATAATATACCATGTTGTTACGCATGCATATAAATAAAAATAAATTCGGAGACTTACACTGTCTATTTACTATTACCGATATACGAGAAATGTTATCGGCACTTTTGGTTTCCGTTATATTAATGTGCAAAAACATGTCTTCTTCTAAATTTTCCGGTTCACCTTTTTCGTCATTTTTCTTCTTTTTTTCTAGTTCTGCAAATAAAGTATATGCGTAAAAATATTAATATCTTGTAATATGTTATGTTATGCTTTGTTAATTGGGATCCAAAAGGTTAACTATTCTTGTAATAACTTTTTGAAGAAAATAAAAACTAAATGTTAAGTCAAGATACGGACTATGTAAATACTGCTAATGCATTAAATTCACTGTAGCAGTTTTGGCGTGATGCAATTACAGACAAACATACAAACAGGCAGACAAAAACTCAAAACTAGATAAATTGCTAAGCAATAAGCTTATTGTCAGTTCTTCTAACTACTTTTTTGCAAATATATTCTTTGTATAGACACGAAGCTTAAGTTAAAGTAAAAATTACACTTGTAAAATATTTGTTTACGTATTAGTAAAACAATTACCGGCGTTCTTCATATGTTCATTGAGCATGTCAGGTATGTGAACGAATTTTTCCTTGCTTTCTTCCAGTACTAAACGGCCGGTTATAATCACGGTATTAGTCTGGTTGTCTATCAGTCCATCTTCATTTTCTTCCCTAGTTGTCTGCAAAGTGGCCCAAACATTTTAGGGTTCAAATATTAACAAATAATGGAAAATCTGCCGCGTAGCAAATTTATTAGTTGATCCAGTATATCCAGAAATGACGACAAAAGTTTATGGTCGTCAAATCTGTGAATTTCGCAGAGTTCTGGGTTTAACCCGGCCAGCCAGTTATTTGTTTATCATTAGTTTGTTGTATTCCTTGTTATTTGCTTTTTGCTCTTGACAATTCATTAGATCCACGAACTAAGTTTTTTTATGAGGTCGTGCCGTCTATGAAGGACTATCGAAATTCGATCACAGGTCCGTTACCAGTAACTTGGTTCATCATAAACCCATTATTGTCCCATTGCTGGGCACGGGTCTCCTCTCAGAATGAGATGGTTTAGGCCATAGTCTACCGCGCTGGCCAAGTGCGTATTGGTGGACTTCATATACCTTTGAGATTTTTTTTTATAAATCTCTTAGGTATGCAGGTTTCTTCACGATGTTTTCCTTCACCGTTTTATAAGTGATAATTAATTTCTAATACTCACATAATTTTGAAAAATCAGATGTGCCTGGGATTTGAACCTCGGACCCCTCAATCGAGAGGCCGAGTTCTTTAACCACTAGGCTATCACTGCCTGTAAGATGGTTACCTCATACATAATTAGTGTAATTACCTTAGTTATAATCAAATTTTCCTTGGGCAACGTCGGCGTAAAGTCAGGCACTCGCCCAAGTTGCGTCACGACCGCTTCAGCTGCCGTTATGTCTTCGTCACGACACTTCTCGGCGGTGCCTTGTAGAACTTGCTGCACAAGTTTAGCTAGGTCCTTCTCGCTTACAATAAAATCTTCTGTAATAAAGCATTGATCGCATTTTGACGTTCGTGAGCAGTAACGGTTGGTTTTTGTTAGTGCCGCTAAGTCTTCTGTTTAGACCGTAGTGTTTGCTCAAATTCATAGGCCGTGTGGTTCCGGCGGCGAATAGACCACCCCATGTCTGCCCGTGGGTGTCGTAGAAGCCGACTAAGGGTATCTACCGGGTAGATGGGCAGCAGCGTCTACTCGGGCATTTAACATCTTACTGCGACGGTCCCACTGGTCGCTGGGTCTGACACTGCCTGGCGTAATTCCCAAAGGTGTCACGCTTGGTGGTAAGATCTCTTCGTGGGATCTGCCTGGCTAGCTACCACCCTCAGGCCGGAGTCTACCGTTGATAACGACTCGTCGTGTTTCGGTAGTGCGCCTGGGAGCCAGTTCATCCCCTTAACCCCCCCTGCCCATCCTCTTGTGGTGTTTCCGACGGCGTAACCTTCGGGTCCGGTGGGTCTCTTTAAGCATCGTTGCTCTCGGAGGCGTGGTGCGTTGGCGCGGGGGCCAGGGAGACCCGGTGAAACGGTTGTCCGCTGGCCGCCCGCCGGTTAGTTGGGGACCCGAACCCGGGCAACACCGTCAACCTCTGGCCCGGGAGGCTGTCCCGCCAACCGGCGAAAAGTCCCGTTGCACGATTACCCTGCCGGAGTAAGAGACCGGAGTGGAGCCGGGTAGTCGTGCACGGGGGGGACCGGGGGCCCTTCCGTCCCCCGCGCCAGCATCCCACATTACCACCGTAAGCACGGCGCTACGAGACCCGCACTTTGTCCCGTGGAGTGTCGGCGGAGCACCGCAAATCCTTTCTAGTCCTTCATCTCTTTGGACCACCAATGAAAAGGCAGAAAAAAAAGGAAAAGTTATTCACAGCGGCGACCTCCTCCACACTTACTGTGGATATGTGCAACATCAGGGGGCTCCATTCCAATCTGGATGCTGTCCACCACCACCTTGAGACAGCAAAGCCGGCTTTCCTCTTTTTGACGGAGACGCAGATATCGCCCTCGGGCGATACATCGTATTTAGATTACCCCGGCTACAGTTTACAACATGCTTTTAGGCGTCGAGCCGGGGTATGTGTGTATGTTCGGGGTGATATCTGCTGCCGCCGTCTCAGCTGCCTTGAAGACAAGGACCTATCTTTGTTGTGGGTGCGCGCAGATATTGGGGGGCAGACCCATGTCTACGCGTGCCTATATAGGTCCTATAGCGGAGATGTCGAGACAACTCGATTATTCGAGCACGTCCAGTGGGCAATTGACAGGATGCTGCAGCAGTGTCCTTCGGCGGAGTTGGTGATTCTGGGTGACTTTAATGCCCACCATATTGAGTGGCTGGGCTCCCGAACCACTGACTTTGCCGGAAGAACTGCGTATGACTTCTCTTTGGCATATGGGCTCTCCCAGGTCGTACCCGGCCCTACAAGGGTACCTGATGTAGAGACCCATACTGCCTCTTTGCTGGATCTTCTGCTGACCAACCATCCTGAAGACTACCAAGTAATGGTCAAGGCTCCTCTTGGATCTTCTGACCATTGCTTGGTAAGTTCTTCTGTGCCCTTGTCGCGTCCCATGGGGGCTCGACCCCCTGGGAAGCGACAAGTTTGGCACTACAGGTCAGCAGATTGGGACGGGTTACGGGAATTCCTGGCATCATACCCGTGGAGGCAGCTGTGTTTCGTCTCGAGTGATCCTAGCACGTGCGCTGACTCTGTGGCCGACGTGATTCGGCAGGGCATGGAATGCTTTATTCCAAACTCTGTCGTATCCGTCGGTGGGCGGAGTCAGCCCTGGTTTGATAGGTCTTGCGCTAAGACATCACGTCATAAGCAAGAGATCTACCAAGCCTGGGCGTCAGCGCACGCGTGCAAGGATCCGAAGACCCCCGAGCTTCGAACGGCTTTCAATGCTGCCTCCCGTTCAGCAAAGAAGCATATGGCTAAGGCGAAGTCTAGGCACATCGGCAGAATTGGCGAGCGGCTACTTGGTTACCCCTCCGGGAGTAGAGCCTTCTGGTCGCTGGCCAAAGCTGTCGAGGGTAATTTCTGTCAATCTTCACTACCGCCCCTGCGGAAACCAGATGATTCTCTGGCCCATACGGCAAAGGGGAAAGCCGACCTTCTGGGTACCCTCTTTGCCTCAAACTCGACTCTCGACGACCGAGGGGCCACACCGCCTACCATCCCGCGGTGTGAGAGCTCTATGCCTAATATACGGTTTACACAGAAAGCTGTCAGGCGAGCTCTATTGTCTCTTGATGTCAAGAAGTCGAGTGGGCCGGACGAAATCCCCGCGGTGGTGCTGAGGACGTGTGCTCCCGAGTTGACTCCCATCTTAACGCGCTTATTCTCGCTTTCCTACACCACAGGACAAGTACCGTCTTCGTGGAAGGTTGCTCTTGTACATCCGATCCCTAAAAACACCCTTTTTATCGCAGTGACCCGGCCAACAACATACATTGCTATGCAGATGATAGTACGGGAGACGCTACGTATACAGGCCGCGCAAATACCTCTCGGACTCTCGTGGAAGAAAGCAGAATCCGACTTGTGTCTGAAATCGAGGACTCTCTGGAGCAGGTCTCGATATGGGGTCGACTTAACCTTGTTGAGTTTAACCCCACGAAGACACAAGTCTGCGCGTTTACCGCTAAAAAAACCCCATTCGTCATGGCGCCACGGTTCCAAGGTATCCCGCTCACCATTGGTAAAAGTGTGGGGATCCTGGGAGTTGACATATCGTGTGACGTGCAGTACCGGGGTCATTTGGATGTTAAGGCGAAGTTGGCATCAAGAAAACTGGGCGTCTTGAACAGAGCGAAGCGGTACTTCAGCGCGGGGCAACTCCTTCTGCTTTATAAGGCGCAAGTGAGACCCCACATGGAGTACTGCTCACATCTCTGGGCAGGGGCGCCCCAATACCAACTTAACCCACTTGACTCCGTGCAGAAACGCGCGGTCCGAATCGTCAACGACCCGGTGATCTCCGATCGGTTAGAACCTTTGAGTTTGCGGAGGGACATAGGTTCCCTCTGTGTGTTCTACCGGCTTTACAATGGTGGGTGTTCCGAGGAACTATTTGACCTGGTGCCTACGTCACCATTCCTCCATCGCACCACTCGCCGAAGGATGAAGTTCCATCCACACCAACTGGACTCGTGGCGGTCCTCCACGGTTCGGTTTGCACGGACGTTCTTGCCGCGGACGTGTAAGATGTGGAATGAACTTCCTCCTGAGGTATTCCCGGAGCGCTATGACATGGGGCTCTTTAAAAAAGGTGCAAAAAGAGCTCTCATACAAAGCCGGCGATGCATTGGCGACTCCTCTGGTGTTGCAAATGTCCATAGGCGGCGTTGACTACTTTCCATCAGGTAGCACGTCTGCCTAATCGTTAGGTTAAACGATAAAAAAAAAAAAAAAAAAAAAAAAAAAATATGCTCTAGGGCTAGCCGCGATCACTAATTACTTTGTTATATCTAAAGGCAGACTCTTACCTTCCTTTGCTGTTACAGAAGTGTAATATTGCCGTTTTGCCTTATAAGAAGTCACATTTCTAACCAACCTAAAGTCATGGAAGAATGATGATTCTTCCATGAATATTGATTGAAGAATATGCCCTTATGTGAATGGTTGATTACAGATATCAATCGACATCGGGGACCACACATAATTGCACATTTGCTTCTTATAGCTTAAGGAGTGATTGAATAAATTGCACATTTGCTTCTTATAACTAAATGAGTTATTGAATGAATTGCACATTTGCTTCTTATAACTTAATTAGTTATTGAATGAATTGCAAATTTGCTTCTTATAACTTAATGAGTTATTGAATGAATTGCACATTTGCTTCTTATAACTTAATGAGTTATAAGAAGCAAATGTGCAAATATGTGTGGCATATAACTGCTTTGGACATTATCTTCCATTACCATGTACAATAATTTCACAGGTAATTAATTTATCATAAATAAAAAGTCCAGTGACCACATATATAAGGTAGTTTGGATATTGGTTACTATATTTTATTGGTTACCAAATAATTATATTTTAACATATACTTTAACTAACTTACTTCCCGCATCAGTTTTTGCTTTCCTTGATCTCCTCAAAGTTTTGAAAAAACCTTTTCCTTTAACAACTCGAGCAATTAAATTTTTACCATTCACTGTTTTTCCCAAAACAATTTCCTTAGGAATATCTAGAACGAAATTAACCAATATATTTCACCTTATCGCTATCAATATACAATCATAGATTAGTAAAGATTACTCACTCCTAACAAGAGAATGTAACCAGTTTTGACAATTGAAATTGTCACTGTCATCTATTTTCGTGTTTGAAAAATATAAAAAAAAATAGTTTTTAGATCATTTACGAATAAAACGATATTTCTTGTATTTCGTGTCTTAACTGCGCATGTCGGCATTTTTCCGCGTAAATTACACAATGACAACCTTCAAATGGCTGACAGAATTGTCAGCCGTTTGAAGGCTGTTTAATGACTTCCTTCAATTACGAGGTGGTGAGATATCTATACTTATCTATGTATATAATACGAATTTTGAAATTAATAATCTGTTGATATCATACATACCTTTTAATAGGTATTGAGATTTCAAGAGTACTCTGTTTGACTTCTTTTTTGGGTCTGTACTTTTTGATGTGTCATTTACTTGTAATTGGGTTGGTTCTTCTTTTTGGACACTTAAATCCTGTACAATCACTGAAAAATATATGAATGACTTTATTACTTAATAGTCTATACAGATAAATATAATTATGGGACCTCCCAAAAACACAGTGTCGTAAAATTTTGGGCTGATACAGCAAACAGCTTGTCTATGATATCTACCAAATTTAGATGATAATCAGAAGTAAGAGATAGAGATCAAATTAAAAAAAGGACAGCAATTTAATAAAAAAACGTCTTTATTTTTATAAATCGACAGGGTTTCAGATTTGGTAGTGACGGATTTACCAATGGCTGATGAGTTTAGGCGGCAATTTTCGGGAGCAGGGAACTTATCCTGGGCGGCCATCTTTAGCCAGAAATTTTTGTATGCTTACTTTTCTTCCTTTCATCAGGCAGGGCAGGGAAAAAGATTACTATAGTACTTCTTTTTATGGTTCTCAAATTTACGTATATGGCTCACAGTCTCGTGTCTATCATCAGTCTGGACAGCCTAGAACTAGGTTATTGACTTCAAGAGGTCCGTAGGGCAGGCAAAATTTGAGATTTAGAGCCTAGAGATATCATTCTATTCATCCTACGATCTACCCAACCACGAGCAAAGTTAAAAAAATATGCAATTAAATATCTACCTTGTTCATCATAATCAACATTATCTTGTAGTCTGTAGTTGTCCTGCATCACTATTTCTGTTCCAACTCCAATGTCCATTGATTCGCCTTCATTAACTTCAACATTTTCGCTGTTATTTTCATATACAGTTGGTATCATTACTACCTTCATGGAACATCTGGTAAATTTTATTTTCTTTTATCTATACATTTTATTTTCTTTTATCTATACTTCTATACTAATATTATAAAGAGGAAAACTTTGTTTGTTTGTTTGATTGTAATGAGTAGGCTCAAAAACTACTGGACCGATTTTGAAAAATCTTTCACCATTCGAAAGCTACATTATCCACGAGTAACATAGGCTATATTTTATATGAAATATATTTGATAAATAGATTTTGAGGCGGTACAAAGTTTGCCGGGTCAGCTAGTAAAACGATAATTTATAAGTAAAGGTAGGTTTGAAGTTAGTAGAACCCTTTGTGGTTCAAATCTGGCGGCACCACCGCCACATCTAACATTGCCTAATAACAACAGTGTTAAGTACTGCTGTGTTCTGGTTTGAATGGTGTGATAAGGGAAAGATACTTTTCCGACGCGGTCCAACTTATCCCTCATCAGTACAATGTCAGGTAGAAATCATCTTATCAGGGGTTGATTACAGATGTCCATGAGGGGTAGTAGTCACATAACATCAGGTGGGTTGCACGCCCATTTTCTACTTCTACATTATAAGAAAACAGTAGTGAAATACATTACCCAGCCATTTCATTATTGCTACAAACAATTTGACTTTGATCTTGTTTTAGTCTCTCTATCAATCCTGTAAGAACAAAAATATAAATTAGTATTATTCTATATAGTCATGACATTTAAATGTATGTAATATTATTTTATAATACTGGTATTATACAGACCTGTACATTTTATAAACAGCTTAAAATTAATTGAATAGATGTCATAATAAAATACTAAATATAATGAATTTTCATTACATAAATGAAGATTGTATGAAATTGGTGAAAAAAAATATAGTAAAATCAAATAGTATTATGCTGTTTACATACTAGGATCATTTGTTATTTCATGCAGGCCTGAGGAGTCCAATAAGAATGCTTTGTCTTTCAACTCTAGTAAGATCCATCCTTTCTGTCTCAATGTTTCATATTGTTCATCAGATAGAGTGATCTGCAATTAAGAATGAAAAGGTTAACTAGTGCAAGTGTTTGCATTTGTTTATTGGGTAACTATGACACCATATAATTTAAAATGTACACTAACTTATTTCCAAAAATTTGCATTATGTATAGTCAATTAACGCATGATTTAGGAGGGGATTCAAACAAAGAAATTTTAAGTGAAAAAAAAAAAACAGTAAACAGGGTGGGTTCTGTGCATTTAAACTCCCCTGTAGTAAGAAACACCAACTATTTAAAAATATATGTATTTAGTCATTAAAAATTGTTTATCACAAAGATTTAACTTCTTATTTTATTCAACCTCTTAATAAATAAAAGTATAGTCAGCTCCAAACTGGAAGTCTGCTCTGAAGTTGTTGTAACCAGGTGTAATCAAACAATTTTGCTATGATGACGCGATTCATTTCTATATTCAGAGCGGACTAGTAGTTTTATGCAGACTATATTACTTAAATTAAACATACTTAAATTAAATTAGCCTGTAAACATACTCACCTCAGCATAACTATCCGCTTGTTTGTTGTTATCTACAATCATATTCTCATTTGTCTGTTTTATTAGATTAATTCCATTTTCAGGTATCTGAAATTGAAATTCAAGCATTTGATTTCTTATGTAATTTTAGCATAACACTGAGTACTAGATATAGCTTGTTATCATCATACGATTAAACTGTTAAACAAGCAAGGGATTATATCTTAGGGAAATGTAAATTTGACACGATTGTAAGTTAGACGGGTACAAATTAATGCTTAAATATATAAAATCCTCAATGATTAGTTTTCTATCTTTCATCATCATCATATACCCATTACTGTCCCACTGCTGGGCACGGGTCTCCTCTCAGAATGAGAAAGATTAGGCCATAGTCCACCGCGCTGGCCTAGTGTGTATTGGTAAACTTCACATACCTTTGAGATATTTTTTATATATTTCAAGTATGCAGGTTTCCTCACAATGTTTTCCTTCACCATTTAGCAAGTGATAATTAATTTCTAATCTGCACATAACTTTGAAAAATCAGAGGTTGGCCTGGGAATTGAATCTCAGACCCTTCGATCGAGAGGCAGAGTTTCTTAACCACTAGGCTATCCCTGCATCTGCATTTTTATGTTTAGATTCATTTTATATGTTATATCTAATTTTATTGTTACCATTTCAACACCTGATGTTGGGAGCAAATAGTTATTTTCATACACTGACACAGAAGGTTGAATTGAGTCTCCTTGAACTGGAAGAATAAGAACAAAGTACTATTAGCACATACTTTAGTGAAGCACAAATATCTGGTATTTCAATACATTGGATATTTATGAAACTTTTAAACAACCTCCTAAAAGGGAGCCACAATAAAATATTCAGTATTGCTTAAGGTGACTTACTGTAAGTAATTTTAAGGTATTATTGGATATTATAACACAAACTGTATGTCAATTTTTTTATATACGTGTAGCACACAAGCATGCAGTTCACCTGATGGTAAGTTACTGCCACCCATGGACATCTGTAATCAACCCCATATAAGTTTCCTACTGGAGGTGGGCCACAGATGCGCTGCTCCTGAGGACTGAACTGAAAGACTTCTGAAAAGTATATCTCTTTTACCACACCCTTCGAACCAGAAAACAGCAGCACATAACACTACTGTTATTCCACAAAAATGGGTGTGTATTTTTTTTTTCATAATATAGGAGTAGCAGACGAGCATGCAGTCCACCTGATGGTAAGTGGCTACTGCCGACCATGGATATCTGTAATCAACCCCAGATAGGATTAGATATTCCTACCTGAGGTCGGCCACAGATGTGCCCCCACCCCTTAGGACTAACCTAGAACACCTCCAAAATGTATGTCTTCCTTACCACACCCTTCAACACTGCTGTTATAAGGCAGAAATAGGTGTGGTAGTGGTGCCGCCGGAGTTGAACCACAAAGGCTTCTACCACCTTCAAAATTTTGATAAATGATCTTTTTGGATTTGCATATTAAAGTATTCAGCTTACCTGTAATAGGTACTAGTCCTGATGAGGTATTGAGATCAATATAATATGGCTGCGAGTCATATACAGGACACTCAATACTTTCAATAACCTGCTTTCCATCTTGTAATTGTGTAATATATTGAATGGGCTTGTCAACTGAAACATAAATATATAAATATATGAATATACATTGTTCATATTTTAATAACATCCCATTTAGACAAGGAGTTAAGAATAAATATTGGTTGATTTTTTAGAACTCCTTTATTTTGGTACATTTCCATTCTGTAAATGGAAGTAGGTGAGTGATAAATGACTATAAGTGTCTCCCTTAACCAGAACACAGCAGCTGACAACAATTAGGCAGAAATAGGTGTAGTGGTGGTCCCAAGGTGATCTTCATCACAACTTTGTAGACTGTTATTAAATGAGATTATTTATGGAGTAACTAGTAATTACCTCAACTGCCCTTTAGCCAGTTTAGGCTAAATAAATATCTATACTAATATATAAGGATGATTAACTAACATAAACATTACATGTTTCGTAATTAAGAATATTAGAAGAAAAACTTACCAGTCATTAGTGTACAATTATCTTGAACAATATAAAATTGCTCTTCTGTGTTTAAGTCATTATCTACCCTGTTAGTGGTCAAAAATTGGTATGTTTCGTACTCTTGTTCCATTCTGTAAATTATTTGTTTTCGTTTAGAGAGTACGAAAATTTGGAAAATAAAATTCATGGATAAAATGAAACCATACTTGCTTTTCCAAACGTGTTATCTTAACAATACTTTAACTTTTATTTCTTAAGAAAAATTCAAAGTCAGATATTGTATAAATAAATTATAATTAAACAATTCGTAAAAAATAATTCCGCTCAAGGTAGTAAATCAATTTGACTTTCATTTGACAATGACATGTGATAGTGACTTTTGACCAAAATTTCAATCCTATAATTCCGTTTTACGCATAATTTTTTAAGGTAAAGTTAAATCAAATACGAAATTAATAGTCGCAAAAGCTTCGCAGTTAACAGTGTTTCTAAAAGCATGAACATAATTTTTCAGTTCTATTGGTTGATATATTGGAGCTCGGAGCTTTCCAATAACCATTGTTTGAACGATATCATTCATCATAACATCTTTGCAGAGTATACCGGCATGAGCATCCCAATCACATAAATGAAATCTTTCAAAATTAACATCAGGACGTACAAATTGCTTCACTATCGGCAAATCAAAAGCACATCCATAGTATACCATCACTCCACAACTATCTAACAATTTTATCATTACATCTTCAAATCTTCCTCCTAAGCAATTTAGTCCTAAAACAGGTCTTGATAGGGATGTGTCGAAAGCAGTCAGTGCTTCTGCTTCTTCTATAGTATAAACTGCTGTTGCACCCAAACCCATTAAATATTCCTTTACTTCTTCATATCCACAATGATTTGCAACTATGTTGAATGTGTTTATGCCCCAAGCTTTACATAACTGAATGACACATTGTCCACAGGGACTGTTGGCTGCGTTTTGAATTACTGTATCTCCAGGTTTTAGTTTTTTAAAATCTCTAAGCATTCTGTAAGCATTGCATGGTGCTATCGTTAACATGGATGCCTCAGGTAGTGGTAACTTAGATGATATAACATGTACATCTCTTTCATGGAATACACCATAGTAACGCCATGTACCTAGGAGTCTAGACGTTAGAACGACTCTGTCGCCTAATTCTACAGTACATACACGGTCTCCAATTTCCACCACTTCACCTACACCTTCATCTCCTGGAATACTTGGCAAGCAGGGTAAACATAAGTTTCTACCTGGAAAGAAAAAATAAAAAAATGAAAATAAAAATGTGGAAACCAAATGTATTTTAGGAAAAGATTAGTATGAAAAAAAAGTGGAGAAAGGAAGGAGAAAGATGGGAAAGAAATTGGACAATTAAAAACAATTCAATTTTAAAATAAGATTTATTATATTAATACTATATACATTGATACATAAATATTCGCTTGATACACAATTTTATCATTACATCTTCAAATTGGTGGTAGTTTGACATTCAAAAAGTGCTCTGTAAAGAACCTATTTTGAATAAAAAATTTTGATTTGATTTGATTTACACATTTCATTCATTAATACTAATCCTATCACAAATTTATTATTTAATCAGCATCTAGCTGGTAAAATCTAAAATATATTTACAACCAATAAAGCCTGTTGGAGTCAGAGCATTTCCTAAGGCCTCCTGGTAGTTTGAAAACTTCACCATTTTATGTGCAGGTCCTCTAAGCTTCCCTTCACACATTAACTTAACAATATCATCAATCATCTTGTCTTTCTCAGTAGGAGCCGCTTTCTCGTTCCACGCAGTCATCCAAAATCCATAAAAGGACAGGTTTTTGAAAATAAATGCAGATGTTGGAATGTTTACGGGTTCCCTTGACATACCACCGTAGGTCACCATTTTGCCTGAATGTTGTAATTGCCTGAGCATTTCTAAGGAACTTTTACCTCCTACACAATTCAATGCTAGGACAGGTCTATCAATTTCTTTATCTTTAAAAATTTTTGTTGATCTTACTTCTTCCTCTGTCAGGACGTATGTGGCACCTAAGCATTCTAAGTATTTCTTCAACTCTGCTATTTCTGGCCTGTTTCTTACAATATTAACATTTTTTATACCCCAAGCATTACAGAGTTGGATAACATTTTGACCACAGGCACTGTTAGCTCCGTTTTGTATGACTACAAGTCCATCTCTCACTGGTTTGAAATCTGTCAACATTCTATATGCAGTGCAAGGGTTAACTGTGAGAGTTGCAGCTTCTACTGTACCTAAACCATCAGGTACAACTCTTACAACATCTTGTTTATAGGCAGCAATATCTCGCCAGGTGCCTTGGACAGGTTTAGTTACAATGACTTTGTTTCCGGGACAAATACCCTTGACATCTTTACCTACTTCCTCAATAATACCCACCCCTTCATTACCAGGTATGCAAGGTAAATTTACTTTCACTGGATACTTTCCTGAAACAAAAATTATATAATAAGTACACAATTTAATATAAAGATATAAATGAAAAATAACAAAAGCAATAATAAAACATGCATAATAAAAATACCTTTTGTAGGTAAACTTGATTTCTGTAACAGCAGACTTAACAATTTTTAAATTTCGAACCTGTAACAAAGCTTATATTTCAATATTTTTGTCTTAGTACCTTGTATAGTATTGATGTCGGCAGGGTTCACGGGCGCTGCCAACATTCGCACCAATACCTCCTGGTTGTCTAGCGGAGGTACTTCGACTTCTCTGAACTTCACAACTTGAAGTGGATCCCCGAATTCACTGTACACCAGTTGTTTGGAAATTAGATTTCTAATACTCCCTTTGAGGCTCATACCACCGACAGATGTACATTTTACTGCTAAGAATAAAGCTCGAGAGTATGGTAAGAGCGCCATAATAATCCTGATTATTAATTTTATTTAAACTGTTATTTATTATCACGAAAAGATTTTATTCCGGTAACCACAAAAAATATAAGAAGAATGACAGAAGTTGACAGAACTATTCAATATTTTTGTTGATAATGTTGACATGACAGTGACGTACCAAATATCAATGTGTCAAAATCACATTTTTTTGTTTTTGACATAGAATGTGTAAGAGCATAGATAAATGATAATAACTAATAATATAGTAAAGATTTGGTTGAGTTTGGTTGCAACTTTTGGTTGCGTTATGATAACATATTAAAATCAGATTATTAGACGTACCTTTGAATCTAAAAGCTCCAGAGTTTCTCAAGGTCTAGATTCGAATGATCTATGGCGGTGTGGTGACCGTTACTCCTACACTACGTTCGTTACTCCTTTTTTTGCTTTTAGTTTCATAAGGTTACTCTTTGGTTCCTTGGGTACCAGTTTCGTGATGCACCAAACTTCACCAGAGGCGTTAAGATGACATTATAATTCGGTCTTTCTGGTTGGATCGGCGATGATGCGCTTTTAATCTTTGCACAACTACGAACAACTTCTAGTTTCACTTAGTCATATTTTAAAAGTCTACGTACAGGCAGAGATAGATGAGGTGTGTTAAAAAATAGAAGTTTTCATTATGAAGTTCTTTATTGAAGTATATAGGTATAGTAAAATTTTCAGAATTATACTTCTATTCCATTAAAGTGAAGTGGATAGGTACCTGGATCATAATCATAATACTCAAGACTAAGGTATAGTTGGTAGTTGGGGCTTGATTTATTGCCCGTTTTAATGATGGAAGGTTACGTATTTATTGTTGTATAGCTAGTATTCGTCCTTCATAAAACGCATGATACGGAGGTCTAAATCCTTTCTTGCCATAGGTGCAGCACAGCTAGGTGGTGCGGTGTCTTCGGGTGGAGGCATCACAGGTTTAGGTATTCTAAAACGGCGCGCTCGAGTGAGTTGCCAAGTGGTGCTTGTGCGACGAAGGCCGCCATTTACGATTCCGACATCTTTGTCAATCGCAGCGGGGACGGGACGAGGAGTACTAAAACAAATACAGATTAATTTTAATAAAAAACTTTTTTTCCGTAAGTAATCAGTAAAATTCCTACTAGTAATATATTATTTGTTGCTTTCAAACAAATAAGTTTTATGCGTTCTTAGTTCTAAGGACAAAAAATGCGAGAAGTAATTCCCCATTTGTTTTTTATGTAGCGCGTGTTTACGCCTGTACGCGTGTCGTACACGCACGCATGACTCTTTCATTCTATCGTTGCAACCTAATGCACCGTTCGCCAAGAGCACAGTATAAGGATCTATATTTCTATTGTGCGAAGAGACTGTAATGTAATTATTCATGTGTGCAGATGGAGGAGTAAGCACGCGCGACAGGAAAAGCGTTCTACATTCATTTAATGTGCGTTCGTAACTGCGTATTAATACTAAGTATTAATCCGAATTGTAACGCAACACACTTTCGATACAGATTTAAATATAGGTGAAAGTTAAAACTAACACTACCTAGTTAGGCATGAATTCTAAAACCTATTAAATAAATAGGATGTTTATCTTAAACCGTGTTAGAACAGTCTAGGAATGTTCACAATGGTGAGGGTCAAAAGAAACTAACTAAAACGACTTTCTCTATGTGAAGATACCTATATCTACAATATCCATAGCCTACAATGATTATAAAAGTGCATATTCAGTTTTATTACTATCCACATGTAACCGAAGTTCGTAGCCGCGCTGGGGCTATTACTGAAGGCAATTCAGTTGATGAGTTTCGTTTCAATCCTGTAGGTAATAATAACATAGGACACGGTATGAGATATCACAAAGCATGTGATCTTTTTATAGATATGTGACAGTAAAATTAACAAAGTTTTCGAATTATTTATAACAGAAATACGTGGTTAATATGAAAAGTAGCTACTTGCCAGAACTTTTAACTTTAATAATAGAGCTTCGATCTTTCCACTTTTGTGAACAGACAGGACAAATGGATCGTCGAATGGACCATTTTGGAATGTTCTCTTTTTCGATCATCGGAGCTTTCTGGAAGGCTGGAATTTCTAACTGGACCTATAACAGTTTACTTTATAAAAAACAATATCTAAAATCTGCAATATAGAGTATTATATAAAACCTGCAACATATTATTTTATAATAAGCGACTTCCAAATTTTATTGGAACAGCAACCGATATATAAAAAAAACCATAGGTAAGTGTCATAATGCTAATCTGCTTAATTTTGTGAAGCTTTAATTCCGACAAAAACTTGATTTTAAACCAATATGACATTGGTATAAGTAAACATTCGTCTAACTCTAATTGAATAGTAAATATTATCACTATTTAAAGACGACATGTCGATATTGTCTTTTCGTTTTCGTTCATTATTTTTTTGGTACTCAAATACTATCAAAGCTATCTAAATAAAAGCACTTCACAGATGGTCTTTTTGGTAATTTTTCTTGTTTTTTTTTATAATATAAGAGTAGCAGACGAGCATGCAGTCCACCTGATGGTAAGTGGCTACTGCCGCCCATGGACATCTGTAATCAACCCCAGATAGGATTAGATATTCCTACCTGAGGTCGGCCACAGATGCGCGGCTACCCCTGAGGACTAAGCTGGAACTCCTCGGAAAAGTCTGTCTCCTTTACCACACCCTTCAAACCGGATCACAGCAGCGCCTAACACTGCTGTTATAAGGTAGGTCTTGTTCTCCCGAGGCACCATAACAACACTATAATGGGTGCAACCGTAGACATATCTGCCTAATGGGCGGCAGATGCCTTATTTACCATCACGTGGACTGCATGCTTGCTTGCTAGTGGCTACTTCTATATTATAAAATATACGAAATGTCTCTTTCTCTATTTCCACTAACTTATATCTCCCTATTAACTTGAAGCCTCGTCCGGTCACACTCTTTGTAACGATCTCGTCACGCATTTTGTAGCTTAGGTACTCCCCAAGTAAGCGTGCGTAAAGAAGTTTTACTTCAAAAATATAAAATACAAACCGGAGCAGTGATATTTGTGGGAAAAGCGAGGATGGATGGTATGTCCATGTCACGACGCATGGACATTCTGGACACGCGGGAACGGGACACGCTCCGCTCCGTCATGCGATAGTTTAGCCCATGCATGCACACGTCGTTCGATTCTCTATAGAACGGAGAAATAATGTTAGGGTAATTTGGATGAGATATCTAGTAAAGTGAGCGTAATGGACTGTGTACTGTGCAGTATGGGAATAGGTTCATTTAAGATTTTGGGTATAAGTATTTATTTATATTTATTAGTATGTTTTAGTATTTATTATTAAGTTTCACGTTGTAAACATACTTTTTAAAGTGCTCAAGGAAGTGTGAAGTCGTCCAAACCGCGTATTGTAAGCATGGTGTACTATGGCGAAAGCTCTAACTATCTACTATCAGGCACAAAAGATAATTATCCTATTAAACGGTAAGCTAAGCGATAAGTAATTACTTATCTTATAAACTTCTAATTTCGACGATAACTCAATTTAAGCACAACAATACGATAATAAGCGTTAAAATGCATGCGTGTCGTAATGGTAACTGTTAACATAATTATTATTGCCGTTCTTCAACGACCTTAGTGAGTCTATTCATTTCATAGATCTGTGAGAAAGCTGCTGGTAATATACATAATTGAATTGAGAGTGAAAGTGTTGCGGGAAAATTTGTTCTCTTGTTTCCCAATCCTGTACTAAGTAATTAAGCAATAATTAATTTATATTACAAACGTAGGTTTCTTTTTTAAAATATAAGAGTAGCAGACGAGCATGCAGTCCACCTGATAGTAAGTGGCTACTGCCGCCCATGGACATCTGTAATCAACCCCAGATAGGATTAGATATTCCTACCTGAGGTTGGCCACAGATGCGCCGCTACCCCTGAGGAGTAAGCTGGAACGCCTCGGAAAAGTCTGTCTCCGTTACCACACCCTTCAAACCGGAACACAGCAGCGCCTAAAACTGCTGTTAGGTAGGTAGAAATAGGTCTGGCGGTGGTGCCGCCGGAGTCGAACCGTCGTCGAAGTTGTTGTAGTACGTTACATAATTAGGTATGACCCTAAAATAAATCTAAAACATTTTAAAATAACCCGCCCTATGATTCACTATCCTGCTTCATGATTGTCATGGACACCCATAAAGATTATACAAACACTCAGACCTAGAAAGAAGATGTATCATTTCTCTGATCGGGGATCGAACCCGAACCCATAGCGTGTCACATCGGTATGGTGACCGCCCCGACATGCAGGTCGTCAAAATAATGATAAGCTAATAGCTAACGTGAATTCAGTTGCACACAAAGGCACTACCTACGTATATTTCTTAGTAGCTGTTTATGTACTGTCATTAAATATGCCATTCTAACAACTATCACTGCCAAGTTGTTTAACATAATATTACAATGTTGCGATTTTTATTTATATTAAACAGTCAAATCCCATTATATATACATTATATGTATATTCAACGTGTCAGACATGGATCGTTGTAGACAAAACAATATACTTGTATACAATATGTTCATAGGCATATTTTTGTATTTATGCCCCTCTGTAGTAGATATAAAAGAATGAATTAGTACTATACATACTTTTTGAAGGTGGTAGAACTCTTTGTGGTTCGATACCGGCGTCACTACCACAGCTATTTACCTAAAAACAGCGCTACTGTGTTCTGGTTTGAATGGTGTGGTAAGGGAGACATACATTTCTGAGGCGTCCCAGCCAGGCGGTAGGATTCTGATTTTATACGGGGTTGATTACAGATGTCCGTGGGCGGCGGTAGCCACTTACCATCAGATGGACTCCATGTTCGCGCGACTCCTGTATTATAAAAAAAACATTGTTAGGAGAATACTTTTAGTTTATAACGGCAATGTAAGTAGATGTAAATAAACCCTTACTCTTCAGATTCATCATGATGTGGCAAGCTGGAAGCCTTGTCCCGCGCCTCGCTTTGTTGTTCTGAACTTCGTGACCTCACCATGTCTAATAGCTGTGTTTCCATTCCTCCCCAATTGTCACTCCTATTTTAGAGCAACATAAATCGCGTTAAGATTACTTAATTTCCAGATTTTGTAAAATTGTTAGTTTAATACTTAAAGGAAGTAAGCGAGCCCAGTAGAGTCAGTGTGGTTAGATAATTGAGGTTACACCGCCTTATCTTTAGAAGCAGTACTTGAATTTTGGTGAAAAGATGTGGATGATGACTGACTTGCATATAACGACGTCTCTATCACGTGCTTCAGGTAGGTCCTTGTTGTCATATGGAGTTGGTTGCAGATGTCCATGCGCGCCAGTGTGCATTTTCCATCAGGTGGATGCAGACCACTTATTTTTTATAAAAAATAATATATTTGGTACAATAGTTCAGAAGAGTTATTCTTTGTGTTATTGGTGTACAAAATCAAGTTTTTACTTATTATATTATTATAATATTTTTTTTATTTATTAAAATATTACAAAAACAAAATTGTGCTCACTTATTTAAAATGATTGTGACATCTTCTTTAAAATTTTGCGACATAATAAATGCATCCATCAAGTTTTTCTACAGAATTCTATTTATAAGCATCTCATCTTGACAAACAAAGCGTGACAATATGATGAAACTGACTTAGATGATGATTTTATCAGTTTGCAAAACGATATTTATATTAATAGCACGTGTTGTAATTTTATGATGATGGATAAAATCAGAACCACTGATAGTCTAGTGGTTTGAAATGTTGTCTCTCAATCTGGGCTGAGGTTCAAAGAATTCGTTTTCATTAGCTTTAACGACGAAGGGAAACATCTCGAGGAAAGTTAACCGCTTGAGAACTATTGCAAAACAAGAAAAATTAGACAAGTGCAAGTCCAACTCGCACACGGAGGATTCCGCATCACAAAATATGCATTTGTTTTTTTTTTTAACTTTATTTGTTTTGTATTTGTTATATTAGAAGCGGAGGTTTAGAAATAGGGATTCGATTGTGCCCCTTGGCTACAACACCTTAAAAAACTCCACACTCGAGAAGATGTGTAAGTCTACCAATCTTGCGTGGTGGACCATAGCTTAAGAAGAAGAGAGGAGATCCGTGCCCAGCAGGACAGTAACGGGTTGACGATGACAAAAGCAGCCAGACAGCCAGGCAAATAACTATGATAAACAAATGACATTAAGCTAAGATTGATAATGGTGTTGTCTGAGTAATACATGACTATTTCTTTAAGCAAATATTTTGAGGGCAAATGCTATTCCATGCAAATAATAAATAGACTAAGGCTGACCGCCCATTGGTTACCATCTCTTAAGCAACCGGTAGCGATTAAGTAGTGGATAACGCGTGTCAAAATTGCTGTTAAACTCGTCGGCGACTATTTAGGACCTGAAGAATCTAAGTCTACTAATGCCCGTTATTAATAATCAATCTATCCAAAGATCTGCCAAAGAACGATATTTAACAATTCCTTAGAGTTAGACATTGTCATATTAAAGTTTTTGGTATGTAAAAAATGGGCATAAAATTTACCATTTATTTATTTATGTAACAAATACGTAAACAATTGACTATTGACAGATATTTAGGTATAGTCCCCGTAAAAGTGCTAGTCCGCTACTAGTCAGAATATAGAAATGAATCGCGTCGCCATAGCAAATGACTACACCTGCTCGCAACAACTTCAGAGCGGACTAGCAGTTTGGCGCGGACTATAGTAACTTAAACAACCGTTCAGTAGCTTAAGCGCCAGCATTAAAGTTTTAGTGTGCGACCAGCCTATGTCTCAGAGGATAGTAATTTTACATGTAATGTCAGCGCTGTACATCGTGATCATCTGTTGCTGTAAATATTTGGGTTAGTTCGGTTGTTCAATTACGTCTCAACCTATATTTCAAAGACGCCATTTTTAATACAATTATGTACAGTGATCGCTTGTCTTTTTCCTCGACGTTACATAAAAAATAAAGCAATTACAAAACTCATTTAGTCAATGTCAATCTTCAGTCTTTGTAGCGATATTTTGAGGACATTGTTTCAAGTTTTTGTTTCATTCAATAATAATTATAAAGTATGTATTAGGTATTGTATTTAAAGAAAAAATACATAAGGCTGTTAATAGGTTGTATAAATTGAAAATATAATATGTAATATCTTATGAAATCAAACCGATATTTTTTCTACTTTGAAGTTTCTCCTACAAATTGATCTAAAATAGGTCAGTTTTAATACGATTAATTTAATTGTATGTATGGCTGTACTGATGTCGAAAATTAATTCAAAAGAAATTAGTAACATTTTCCCTATGAAAGTGGTCAAAGCAAGATAAATACTTCAGTATACTTATCTATACTGAAGTATATATCATATAGGATCAAAATGTGCAAGATATAGAATAATTCTTCCTGAACTCCTGAGGTTTTTCAAGAGCGCTATGATGTAGAGCTTTTCAAAGAAGCCGGCGATGCTTTATCTTTGATGCATCCTCTGGTATTGCAGATCTGCACAGACGAGTGTGACTGCTGTTTATCAAGTAGCTCATCGTCCTTATCGCTAGATTTAAGTATAAAAAAGGTTATTAAATACTAACACATTGCTCGAATAGGAGTCATTGCGATGCGAGAGAATGGATTTCAGAAAATGTGGCTGTGATACGCCAGAGTCGGTCGTAGAGTTGTTTGATCGCATTCTTGAGAGAAGTGTTGCGTACGGTGTAGAGTCATTGCTCATGAACGATATTCGTCGAGGCTCTTCTTGTTTCACCCTAGAAGAAACACGAGCAAGTTATAATAGGAAATAACATATAAATAATAATTTCAATCTACTTATTGATATACTTTTATCAGGCGTTACCCCGGTATATACAACGTTCTAAATATTTGTGCTCCACAGTTTAAAAAAAGTATGTATCATGTGAATCGAAGCGTGATGTTACAAAGCCTAAAACACAACGCCTAAAACTTCCATCTTTAAATGACCAATCAAATATATTTTGTTAGTCTGAGTAGTAGGAATTAGGTACTTATTTCTAACTAGCTGACCCGGCAAACTTTGTACCGCCTCAAAATCTATTTATCAAATATATTTCATATAAACATAGCCTATGTTACTCGTGGGTAATGTAGCTTTCGAATGGTGACAGAATTTTTAAAATCGTTCCAGTAGTTTTTGAGCCTATTCATTACAATCAAACAAACAAACAAAGTTTTCTTCTTTATAATATTAGTATAGATTATATTCAAAAACCACCTCTTCAGCTTCATAATATAAAGTATTATAAAGAATTAGGAACATTATTGTACTACACCACATATTTGTTACCACAGTTTGTTTATTAATAACCAATTTAAGAAGGTGAAGGTTGTCTATATTTAAATTATGAGATACCACACGTGGTTTTAGTTGCGTGTGTCTAATTTCACGACAGAATCCTACATGTGATGAACTAAATAGAAGTAGGTATGTGTAAATTTGTATAATCTCCTATTTTTGGGTTTTAGTAAGGGTTTATGTTTTGTTAATGGTGGTCTTTGTTATGATTAAACGCTTAAACGCTTTCTACACTCACAGCCCCACACTAGGATTGTGTCGTGGGTGCCATGGACACACACATAGACAAATACACAAACACCCAGACCCAGGAACAGAAATGTAAATTCATCATTTAGATATCTGTCTGGCCGGGGATCGAACCCGGGAACCTTTGCGCGTCAGACCGGTATGGTGACCGCTCTGCAACGCGGGTCGTCATTGATTATTCCGTAATTGCAAACATAATTTACAATTATATCTGGTTATGTGCCAATAATCTGACACTTCAATATGAGTGCTACATAAAATTTAACTATGGAATGAGAATATGGGGTGTAAAACATTGTTAGTAATATTCATTTCGTCGAAACCTCTAAAATAAATCACGACAGAACAATAGTGATATATCAAATAAATTAAATAGACCGTCAAGTTTCATCGAAAAACGTAAATTGGACACGTCGTAAACATTTCGTCGGTAGTTGATTTTACGACGAACTACAGAATACAGTCGTGATTCCATAACAGTGATGCTGTGTTGACTTTTTCTGTATCCGTGAGTCACGTTGCATGATTCAGAGGTAAGTAGAGCCGAGTTGGCCCGTAGGCCTTGACAAGTAACATTACGGCGAATTGAGCGAAATAATTAACGCCGGATTAGTAAAACAAGTATCGAAGAAAGGAAATCCTAGCCAATTTTGTAGCTAATGTTGCGAATTAGGCTTTATGGGGGCATTCTTTAGCGTGTCAACTCTTACTCAGTCGTTGAGTAAAGTTTGTATTTAAGTTCAAAGTAGCTTGCATCTTATGGTAAGATGGATTGTACTTCAATTGAGAGCCGAGTGGCGGAGCGGTCTGCATATCGGTCTGACATGCCGAGGGTTCGATTCCCGGCCAGAGAAATATCTAAATTATGAATTAGATTTCTGTACTGGGTCTAGGCGTCTTTTTTAATTTTAACCAAATAATTTTTATTTCCTTTCTTAATTTTTAACAAAGATTTCTTACTTAACGTTGGAAACGATGACTAAGTTACCTACGTTAACCCGGTTTGCAAGGGATACAGATAATCAAGTATACGTGCATTATGTAAGCATTCATAATTTTAAAAACTAACTGAACCTAATTATATATTCAATAAGAAATTGCATTGCTACACGTTAAGTGATCCAAAATGCAAATAGAACAGAAGTCTTATATGAAGCAAGTTATATTAATTTTCGGGACTAAATTGAAACGCCTTATTTAATTACTTAAAAATACTTTAGCACTATATTAAAACTAGACCTAGTAAAGCTACTTTAATACGCTGATACGTAGAAATAGGTGTGGCGTTGGCGCCACCGGAGTAATCGAATGACAAAATGTAAGACATTTAAAATATGAATATAATATTTAACAGCGACATTCTTTTTAATATAGGCGTAGCAGACGAGCTTGCAGTCCACCTGATAGTAAGTGGTTACTGCCGCCTATGTGCATTTATAATCAACCCCAGATTGAATTAAATTCCTATCTAAGGTCGGCCACAGATGCGCCGTTACCCCTAAGGACCAAGCTGGTACGCCGCGAAAAAGTATGTTTTCTATAACACATCCTTCAAACCATAACATAGCAGCGTTTAACACTTCTGTTATTAGATAGAAATAGGTAGTGGTATACTTACAACGATATTCGTTGAGATGAATATAATTTTGAGTACCGAGCCTTCCAATTGCTACTACTGCGCCATGTCGTTTCAATTTTCCTGTAATAATGTAAATTATTCAGCACAAACTATTTTCATGTCGGAAGTAAAAAATCTTTCTAAACTATTTTAGGTGTATGAGTTTATTTTTGTTTAATCAAATCCATGGCCAAATACTATTTCCAGTAGTGATAGTTTGTACAACCTATGTCACGATATAAAACGAAACTGAGATGGATTACTTTATATTATTATTAGATATATACTTAGACTTAGAACTTACATACTTAGATGAAATAACCAAAAATAATAAGGAATACCAACTCCACGATCGTAATAATGTTCAAGTTCAGACTGGGTACAGACAGACAGACAGACAAACAGAGACCCTCAAGGGTGTGATAAGATCTCTACTGGAATGCAAGTGTTTAAAGCGTAGCACATATATAAGAGACAGCACATATCCATGACTTTATCAATGAATACTATATTTACATTTAATGGGAAGAAACAAAAAACATAGAAATTATTTTCTACTTGTATTGTCTCTACTTTATTTGTTAATACATTTTCCGTAAGATCAAATGTCGTGATGAAATGTCATCCTGTTAGTTGGTAATCCTCTTTGGAAAGATTATAGCGTAAAGCCCTTTATTGACGGTCGAACATCCCAAAGCAATTACAAAATTGATTGATAGGACAGAAACTCTGGTACATAACACTGATGTTACAAGTGTGGTTGTCAGTGGCGGACTAAGGCTGTCGGAATCCCGAGGAGGAAAGTTGAATGGGGCCCTCAGTGTGGGAAGTTGATCCAATTTTACAAATTAATAAATGGGCCTCCAGGACCAGAAGTCCGGGGCGGTAACCTACCCCTAGTCTGCCAGTATTGGTGGTGCCTCCGAACTAAAAAGGATTCTATCACCTTGAAATTGTCTTTTAATAACAGAACTATGTGGTTAGTACAAACAGCAATTATTCACATAATTCTAGTGTATTTGAAAGTCTCGTAAGCCTAGCACGCTCTGGCTCGAAGGTCGGCTACTTCGTAACGCCCAGTGCACAATACCGTGGATAGATGAAAGAACTTACTGATGAATGTTTCTCGAAATAGGTGTAATAATTCGTTCATACACCATTTAGTTTAATGACTACTAATATCTACGGCCCACATAAGTGTTATATGAATTTGTTGTTGTTTGAAGAGGACAGGCGATGCCTTGTCAGCCCGATATATCTATGATCTGTTAATTTGTGATCTTTGTGATTTGTGAAAATGTGATAATTTGCCTAATTTGTTTATTATGATTAACTTTATAATAAACTTGGTAATAAAACTAGTCAGAAAAGTAATATTAGATATACTCGTATCTCTGTTCTTCTGAGTAATTCATACTGAAGTAAAGTGGTATTTTTAGTATATGAATTAAATTGGAAGTGCTTGTCCTTTGTTGTTGTTGTTGTTGTTGTTGTGATTTCTCCGGAATTGGTGTTGATTCAACATAGGTTTGATTTGCCACTACGATTTAAATTTTCCCGATATGTCAACGTAGTTTTCCTTTACTATCTTGCAAATCACCGTACGTACATGCAAGCTAAGAAAAATAATATTCCTGCTAAATCCACTTGTGAACAAGAACATAAGCGTAACATCTCATACACATAGGGGAAGTTACGTGGTATTTCGTTGTGCTTCCGGAAAGAAGTAGACCCATTGCACCATTCATAAAATATAACAAATCATCACGTAGGAACAACTATTACAATCATATACAAAATACTTACTGCATATTAGATAAGAAGACGTGTAAATATATTAAAAAACTAACATTTATTAACAAAATATTTTAGGTTATAGCTATATAAAAGGCACTCTGTGACAGTGACTAATAACATTTGATTGTTAATTTTGACATGTAGTACCTATATGTAGTACCTATACTGTGAAAAAGATTTCCTCAAAAAGTTTACAATAATTTGATAAACACCTTGTTAAAGTTTGATGGATGATATGAAAATTTTCTAAAACTATGCCTTGCATTTACAGATAATTGTGTGGAAAGGTTCAAGCATTGACACTTTAATATGTTGTAGAAACATGTTTTATACCTTTTTAAATAAAAAAAATACATACGCACGTTATTCTGTACTATAATAATGTTGTTAAGGTAGGTATAAAAATTCTAACGCTCTACCTGGATGAAGTTACAAATATAGAGTCTCGTTAATACAAAGTAAATATTTTCTAAATTCCGTTAACACATTTTTTTACAATGTTATTGTAACGAGATAAGGTAAGTGACCATCGATGTACATGGACATCTGCGATAATTAACTTCAGATAGGTTTGAAGTTCTATCTAAGACCCGTTGCTGATGCGTTGCGCCTGCTAAGGCCAAATTAGGAATACGTTATATAAGTGATTTTACATTTATACATCCTTCAAAAATTGTAGTTTGCATAAATCGTTCGCTAAGGTAAAAATGGATTTAAACCGAAATATGCACAGCGGTGATCCTTCGAAGTCAATCTACGAAGCGTCCTCCACCTTCTAAAATAGGAATCGCGTACTACAAGTTTTAATAAAACAAATAATAACGCTTCAGGCATCGATATACTACTAATAAAGACGGCTACAGGAAACCATGTTGTAACAAATTATAGATATATAGATAGATATTTCCCAAGTAATAAAATATGCTTTACAATATGAATATGACAGTTATACATACCTCGCTACAGAAACACGATCGCCTTGAAATCTATTGACCTGTGACGAGGCACGACACTAGTTAGCTAGTTATAACGATTGAGATTAGATGATTCGGGCTTAGTTATAAGATGACTGGTTAATTACTTAGTTCTCTTTTTGGTCGTATTCGCCAGTGCTAGCAAGACTGGGGTTCGACTTGTTTTTTATTTAACGTATTTCGTTTAATCTATTTCGTTGTTGGCTCTAGTGAGTCATGGATGTAATGCTAGGTCAATACCATAACAAGTAAATTGAACTATGATTATGAGGATGTAGATATTATATTTTCTTCTTTGACTCTTATTTGCAAATATTTTTATGCAGTTTAGTACACTGGGGTAACTTGTGGTTATGCGTCATTAGTAACAGATATTATTTTTTATTTGTGACTCTACAAACTCTACTTTTGTAGAGTTGATTGAATGTCACTTTCTTATATTTATCTTATATTATATTTTTGAAGGTGGTAGAACCCTTTGTGGTTCGACTCCGGCGGCACCACCGCCACACCTATTTCTACCTAATAACAGCAGTGTTAGGCGCTGCTGTGTTCCGGTTTGAAGGGTGTGGTAAGGGAGATAGACTTTTCCGAGGCGTTCCAGCTTAGTCCTCAGGGGTAGCGGCGCATCTGTGGCCGACCTCAGGTAGGAATATCTAATCCTATCTGGGGTTGATTACAGATGTCCATGGGCGGCAGTAGCCACTTACCATCAGGTGGACTGCATGCTCGTCTGCTACTCTCATATTATAAAAAAAAAAAAAAATATCACAATTGTACACTTGATTTTCTTTATTTTCGGTAAAATGTTTTTATGTAAGAATAGAGTAGAGTCCAAAGAATTTATTAAGTATTCATGTAGCACAAATGTGATAATTACTATTTAACATGAGGGTTACTTCAATATATTTTCGTTTTAGTTATACGAGTAATTAATTATGTTTTATGCTTAGTGCCAGTAATAGTGCCATACGAATTCGACACGTCCTGATTCGGAGTCAAAAATCTCGTGGGAGCGCGCGTTCGTATTGTGACAGACAAAAGAGCATTTGTTTAGTGTCGTAGTGTTTGGTACATTGTGATTCGATAAGTTATTTGATTTTAGTCTAGCCGTTGTGTTGTGGCGCTGTCAGCGGCGGGGGCGGCAAGTGCTCGCTCGGCGCCGGCCGCCACATTCGCTCGGCTAGTCGCTCCGACCGCGATCTCCCGCGCGCACGTCGCGCACTCGCATGCATAACACGCCGTACGATAACGCGCCCTATTTAAACGCAACGCTCGCTATAGCTGCGCAATCTTCCCCATTCACACTTACACCGATTACGGACCATTGTTATAATCGAGTTGCGTTAACCGATTGTCTTTCGCAATTGTAGTCGCTAGAGATAGGTCGAAACGGCAGTCCGTAAACCGGCTCCGTGACCATATGATCCGCATAGGACCCGTCCGAACCGCGCGGCTCACTCGGATATCGTGCGAAGTTAAGATGCGGATTATCTATCTATTGTGAAATGCAGTTGTAGACGGATGCAGGATGACTCAGTGGTAACGGAGTACTTTCTCGGAGTATTGGACGATGGTCTAGTTTTGTGACTCGTTTTCGTTGGAGATGTGTTGACGTTGTGGAATATTGGCTAAGTTGTGTTATAAGATAGTGCGATGGCTGGTGCTAGTGAGGAGAGTGTGGGTGTTGTGGAGGCGCCGGTAGCGGTGGAGGTTCGCAAGCGGGGACTCAGCGGGTCCATGTCGCTGCGCACGCGCAAGCTGGGCCGCCGACTTTCGCGGAGCATGTCGATCGTGGCTTTGAAGTTGCCGGAAAAGGCTCACAGCATTACGCGGACATCGTCGAAGCTCATGAGATCGAACAGTCGCGATAAAAAGAATCGCACATTCGAACTCTCAATCATACTCCCGGATAAAACCCAAAAACAGGTAATTACAAAACTATGGTCCATAACAGATAACTTACTAAAATATTTAATTAACCAAGTCTCATATCCTTTGTTTACCAACAATGAGTTTTTATTTATTAAGATGTTATTATATGAAGTCATCGCGTCCTAGATTAATACTGTAGAAAGTAGGCAAATGAAAACAAAGGCCTTTAACATATTCAAATTACCTCAAGTTTTCTGCTACCGTCGTTAAAATATCTGAAGAGAAAAAATAAAGTTCAATTTATTATTTTTTGTTTTAAGATTATATCAAAGTACAAAGGTTTATGTACAGCATCGGGCAACCAAATTCACCCTTCACGTGCGTTCTGTGAAATTTAAAAAGGATTAAGTCCTTGCACGCAGCGCGCAACCACGGAGTGCATTTAAATGTTTTCTTTATTATTGTTTGCCGTTTCGCCACTGTTGTCGCCCACTACGGATTTCTCCATTGATACAATAATGAGTTGGAATTACCTTCGTGTTCAATCCGTTGTCAAGTTAAGCATTGTTTGCGTTTGTCATTGAACCGGGGATTGTGCGCTTTACTCGATTGTTTAACTACCGGCCGGTTAGCTATGCAACAAATTAAACAAGGCACTGCGTTTTAGAACAAGTTGGATATGGGTTCGATTTCTATCGTCTACAATACCCTTAGTATGAGTTATTATGTTTTTAAAAAAATACTGTTTTTGAATTTGTTTACGTATGTGCCCATACATTTTCTTTCAGCGCCCCCAGCGGACTGTATCAGAACTGATTGGAATTATATGGGAAATACGTAAACAAATACAAAAACAGTCATTTTTCTAAAAACGTCAAAACACATAAAGGGTACAGAGCTGGATTAGGTTCTACTTTCTTGTCACAAGGTAGGCTTAAATATAGAATTGATGCTTGGATAGAATACGGGAAGTGAAGGCGTTAAGTAATATAATAAGGTTTAAGATTTATGAGTAAATATGTAGAAATATTTCGTTATGCCGTAGTATTACCATCACTATCAATATTACCAGGTAATTATTCGATTAGATAATATTTCTATCTTCTGGTAAGTCGCAAATAAGGCATATACATACATACATACCCACAAGATTTATTCCAAAATAGTTTGTAGGAACATTAGGGTAATTCCTGTCCTAATTAAGAATTTTCACGGATCTGTTAGGGCTGTAGTGATTTATCTCAAGATAAATATACACATGGTTTCCTTGAATTACTCTTAATACCTTAAGGGATAAATAGTTTTTATTCCAATAGCATTACCTATAACTACTCGAAAGTACAATTATTCAATCTTATCTCATGGACAATTTCACTCTTCAAGTTAATAATGCGTACCAAAGCCACTTACATGAAATTACCATGCAATTGTCACGTTATTCAAGATAATGCAATGGTAGAGTTGATAAGTCACAACAATTTACCGTATTAATAAAATGTCATATCGTAAGTATATAATGATCGGTCAAAAGTTCACGGTAATTTATTTATTTATTATTGGAAAACCCAGTTCCGTATAAATGTTAACAACAAGTAAAACATACTCTGTGGGATCAAAATTCCTTCACAATCACACATTTTTAACCGACTTCCCAAAGAAGAGAGGTTATTTGTTCGTCGCATATTTTTTATTGAAACAATTATTATGCTATCCGTAATATAAAAATCTGTTGATTAAAAACATAATGGTACTGCTCTATATTGTTTTCCTATTAATAGGTATAAATCTAGATAGATACGAATGTACGTTTAATCGTTCATGAATTTACATCTAATAAGATTTTAGAAGAAATAAATCACATAAATTACAATAAGTGTGTATTACAATAATTATCTACATTTGTTTTAATGTAAACATTTATGTAATGTAAAGTAGAATTCTTTATTTCATAATGTTTCGTGATCGGATTTTACTTAATTATATCATCGATGGTGTTAAAGAGCGTTGCAATTAACCTTTTTCTTGCGTTGCAACTTCCTATAACAGTGTCGGTTCCGCCGTTGGGTTAATTAAATTGGTGTTAATTATTCAATAACATTGAAAACTAGTGCAACCTTATTTTTCCTGTTTGGAAATGGAAATGTCGGTTGTAATTTTACGGAGCATCAAATTTACATTCATACTGCCAATGTCATGCCATTACGTCTTGGCACTTGATGTTTTGATAAAACGTGTTTGTGTGCTTCAAACTACGTGTGTATATTGCAATCATGTATCATTATGCTGTCCGACGTAAAAATTGAAGCGAATAATATACATTATGTGTGAAAACGTAAAACATTCCTTATTTCACACGTATTTGTTAGGTTTACATATGTGTCTTTTTAATTGTGCAATGACAGTAACTTTGCTTTTGCATGTATTTTATGTTAATTACTGTGTTTATTATTTTACATGTAAAATTAAAATGTAAACGATTATTTATTTTCAAATACAATGATATGATTAAAATCTTAGTAGGAAGGTAGATACAATTTATATTCTCTGCCAGTTAATATTAAAATATTAAATAATAAAATCAACATTTTAGTTTACAAATTACAAATTCTATTCTGGTTGCTAATTTCCACTGTATTTAAAGTGAGAATCTAGGTTTTAAATAAGTTAAACGCTAATATACGCTCATAGGCTTTCAACACTCACAGCCCCACACTAGGATTCCCTGTGTCATGGGTGCCATGGACACACACAAACATAGACAAATACACAAACACCCAGACCCAGAAACAGAAATCTAAATTCATCATTCAGATATCTGTCTGGCCGGGGATCGAACCTGGGACCCTTTACGCGTCAGACCGGTATGGTGGCCGCTCCGCCACGCGGGTCGTCAAGTAGGAATATAAGATTCTCAAGCAAATTTCTCTGTATAGTGTAAAGATGTTTCTCTACTAAACGTGAAAGTCAAACAAGTTCTGTTTAACAGCACGCGTCAAGTTTTTACATGCTATTTATAAGCACTGAGTTTACGAATCAATCAACACCTAATATAGTTCCATTAGTTTTTCTTACACTGATCTGCCTTTCCAAATTCCTTTTCCTATATCAGTTTCACTATATTCAACTAGTAACTTACTGACCACCAAACTGGCCAAGTGTGGGTTGGTCGGCTTTCCATGGAATTGAAAATGTTTTTACTGTGGGAAAGACCCAGATATAAGTCACAATATTTCAAAACCACCATGTGAATATTAATTCCTAATAACTTAAGCGTATTTCAATACTATAGAAAGTGAATGACCTCTAGTAGGGTAGGTGTCATATATTGATTTGCAACTTTATCCACTAAATATTTTTTATTAGGTACCTAAGATATATACATGGGTACATATGTCTATAAAATGTATCCTTGTATCTTAATAAAATATTGTTAAATTTTACCAAGATTTACGTAGGTGTAAATTTGATCGCACATATTTTAAAACAGTAGATCCAATTTCAGAATCCTCTCTGGCGAACATTTCCTTGACATTTTCAAAAAGGCCAGTGCGCGAAACGGACCTTTTTCGAACTGCAGTCATAATGCCAGAGGCCATGCGACTCAAATATTAGACCACTCAAGTAGGTAGTTAACTGTACTGGGATTAGTAGAACAATCTCGAATATTGATCTCGACTTGCAGACAATAGCTAATAAAACAAGCGACGTCGCATTTAGCGAGAATGAGGAAGGACGCCCACGAAATGCGCTGCACCGATGAGTTGGAAACTTAATACGAAAATTCAGGATACGAGGCATCATCATTATATCAATTGAAGACAAGTATAATTTTCTGCTGGTTCTACCTGGATTTGGATTAAACTACGAAACATAAAGTTTATTATACTGGTAATATTATAAATGCAAACGTTTGCGCGTAATGATGTGTGCTTTTTACTCTTTCACAACAAAAGTAATATTAATATTTGGATGAAGTTTAGTATATCAGATTGTTTGTGACTATGTTTAGCCCTTAAGATACTCTTTACAGTGGTAAATAATGCCCTCGCAGCAACGGCTAAATGCTAGTCAGTTTCCATCGTTTCATCAGTTTCAATCTATACTTGTTAGCACTCTGCACATTCTGGGCACGGGTCTTCTCTTAAAATGAGAAGGATTAGGCCTTACTCCAGCGCGCTGGCCAAATGCGTAGACTCGACATATCTTTGAGAACATGTTTTGTTAAGATCTCTCAGATATGTAGGTTTCCTCAGAGGTTTTCCTTCACCGTTTAAGCACATGATAATTAATTTCCAATACGCACATAACTTCGAAAAATCAGAGGTACGTGTCTGGAATTGGAACCTCGGACTCCCCGATCGAGAGACCGAGTTACAACCATTAAGCTATCACTGAGTCGGTATCAACGTATCATTTCAATTAGGAAGTCACGCTCGAATGTTTCAATAAAGGTGGCCATAGTCCTAAACTGAATAAATTGGCGCTTTAAGTGAAAGTGATGTCGTAACATGAAGCAAGTTGGCGTGCGCGTACGACACACGGGCTTCGGAGGCCTGCCTAATTACACGTCCACGTCATAGATCTAATGCGGAAAATGTGGAATTATTCCGATCATTGAACAGGAAAGTATGGTTAGCGTTTACAAAGGAAGCAATAACCATTCGGCTATTTACTATTTAAATTGATCATGCGAATAGGTATAAGCGAGGTGTATATACAAGAAAATTTGGTAGAAGCGAAGAACTATGCGGTTATTAAACATCACGAAAGACAAGCTAATTTAGTATATTTTTGTAATATAAGCACTTTCTAAATGTCGAATAATTTTTATTTGTTTCCTAGGCAATTTATAGGTATTAATTAGCTCTTAGTCTTCTTAGGTATTAGTTATGGTTCATAACACAGTTGATTTGTTAAGTTTTTTATATCATGTCCAAAGAGGACATTTTATAAATATTTGCTTATTCCTCACATTATCTAAGAGCCTAACAATATAAATGTATAATTTTAAATAGATGCATTATGTTTGCATAATTTAACAATAGCTATACATTTTTATTCGTGCATTAAAATTAGTTATATATAGTTTTTCAGTGCGGTTTTGCATGCTAAAAATAATATTAATATTCGCTCGACTTGGCATACACCTCTGTCATTGTAACTTACACCGTATTAATTATCTGTAATTAGAAATATGCCAGATATTAGTTCCTTGTAAGTCGTATGCCACGTGGCCAAGGCCTGATGGCCAGTAATAGTTGAATACTTGGCACTATTGCATATGACCAAAATACACTTTTGGCTATCAACGCTATTCAAACTACAGTTCTGTCTATATCTAAATAGCCAAACAAAAAGGTGGTTATCTTTTATCTTTTGTTCTACCTGATTTTCTTTTTTTATAAGTGGAGTGCCAAACGAGCTGGCAGTCCAACTGATAGTTAATGGTCACTGCTGCTTATGGACATTGTAATCAACTCCATATCGAACAGGAGGTTTACTACCATCTCTTAAAACAATATTATTTTAATCATACATTGAAATTTCGTACCACGACCTCGTTAAAGTAAGATTATTTTTATAACAATACAATAAGCAGTTTTGTATGAAGTCGGTCGAAATTATTCATTCTTTTTTTTCAGATTTAACTTTTTAAGCAAAATATGACAATTTCTGTTGGTTTCATACAATGGATTAGCGAAAAATGAATAAGGGTTTAAGTTTGTTCAACTGTGTATGACGGAATATTTTACTATTTTAAGGAGGTCGTGGTACGAAATAAAATAATGTTGATGCAATATTGAAATATAACTTTCCTGAACTATGATGGTTTTTAAAATATGATGGTAGGCCCCCAGGATGTATTTGAAATTGATCATAGAGGCGTTGTCACTCCTGAGGTCTGAGGTGGCATCCACACTTTTCTAGTGAAGTCAAGAACCGCACTACGTGAGAAAGGTGTTTGGCGTTTTATAGTTCGCGTAAAACTGCTAGTCCGCTGTGAATATAGAAATGAATCGCGTCCATAGCAAATTGTATGACTACACGTGCTCGCAACAACTTCAGAGCGGACTGGCAGTTTGTCGCGGACTATACATTCCTGGTCGAACTATACTGGCTCTACCATCTCAATTTTTTTTTGGTAATTCTTGATGTATTATCGATAGGTATATTGTTTTTGTTCATGGTTTAATTTCAATCAGCGAATCACACTGTGATAAACATTATTTTGTTATGAATGCGGCCGTTATTATTGAAGATAATTATTTATTAATCGAATGATATTGTAATTACTCATCCCGTTAGACTTAGGTCATTTATTACAGAGTAGATAAACTTGGGGTTAATTTATATTACATGTTACACATTACTAATAAATGTTCATTTAAAATTTAAATAAATATTTGCTGTTTACAATCAAAGCCACACAATTGGATCCTGTTCTTGATGTCGTAACAATAGACTTAGAGTTTTTTCAGCCTATACCTATGGACGTAACTCATAAGCATAATACACATAGATAATACGAAAGCATCCAGACCCACAAGTAATCTATATATCTGATCGCGGTTCGAATCCGGAACTCTGCACGACAAACCGGTATGTCCACTGTGCTGCACGGGTAGTAACTTAGTTTGCACTACCTGTATAACCGTGTTCTGGTTAACTGGTGAGTGGTGATAAAGCAGATATTACACATATAAGGCGTTCTAGCTTAGTTGTAAAGTTAGACCATAGATAATATTAAGTATTTTTGTTTATTTATACCCGGTATTCATATTTACTCATACCATCTATGCTATGTTTTTCCCAGCGAAGATTTGACACTTTGTGCCTATTATTTGTCAAATTCCGATTTTTGATTCCGATCTACAGAGTTACAGTCATATATAATATGTATTATCTTCGAGTATATTATGAATGAGAACTCTACAATCTATATGTACAGTTTAAGGTGAATTTCCTATAATGGGGATGAATTAATTTTGGATTTTATTTTGCACAATAAGGGATTCGAACCCTGGGTCATTAACGTCAGGGTACGATGTAAAAATTTCATATCACTAGACTACCAATGTCAATAAACCGTTTATCTAATAATAAAAAAAAAACATGTGAGTTCATTCATCAATTTAAATCTTCACTCCCAACGTAACAGTTCTTATTTAATTCTATTTTAATACATGTTTACATTTTTAAGCACCTATCGGTTGGGATACTGCCATTTTCATCGAAGTAATAATCACCTTTGCAATATATTATTTGCTAAGGTGTCGATACGTAATATCTGTATGTCTACTTATGTTATAGATAAGTCAATCAATGAACACTTTAAATTTACCCTTGTTTATATAAATGATGTTTACATAACCAAATACAATTGTTCAATACTGATCGTCCCGAGAGAGAACTCAGTAAACTTCCCATGTCCTTACCAATTTCATCGCAGTATATCATTACATTACCAATAAAAATGAAAATATAATGTTGCTCTTTGGATTAGTAATTCAATATTCAAATTGTATTAAATTAGCAATCTAGTAGCAAACTCTTATCAAATTCAAATTAAAATCTCATTTATTCAAAATTGATTCATGGAACTCTTTTTGAACGTCAACAAACTACCTACGCTTCGGAAGGTGTTTAGCTATGGAGAAGAAGCGGCGAATGAAACTCCATATGTGTGCAATGTTTCATCTTTTAAATTTTTTTATCCAAATAGAATTAGAGCTCTACTTGTTCGGCCACAGATCCGTTTCTAATTTTGACAACCAAATTATGAATGTCGCGCCCTTACCACATTCTCACATCAAAGAAGTTAATACTATTGTTATAAGGTGATAGGTGTGGCAGTGTTCCTTCAGGAGCCGAAACACCAAAGGTTCTGCACCTTTTATATACTGCGTACTAGGCTCGTTTGCAGCTTACATTAAAATGCATGTACCTATGTTGCCTTCTTTTACCTATCACATCGCTGTAACCAGTCCAATTGTTATTAACTATTCCAAACATTAAAACAGAGGTCAAATCGCAATGTTGCTGGCAAAAGTCACTGGCCTTAAGATTTCAGCTCGCATTTGATTGATATTGATAGATACGAGTACATTGATTGATGCGGCATATAAAATATAAACAATCTTAATGTATCATATAATGAGCACGACTAAATATTAGCACTAGACTAAAAAATCATGTCTAAGTATTTATGTTGTAGGAATGTGGTAACTTTATTCGTATAAATATTATTTTCTTGTGCTCACACAGTGAGCGATATTACTTGGTAATCGTCGTTGAAAAATAAAGGATTTTTTTCGTTACCAACCCGTTACTGACCTACTGCTGGCTTAAATAATTAAACCAACTTAATTATCTAAGACTGCTGGGCATATGTCTCCCTCACATAATGATTAGGATGAAAAGGATTAGGCCATAGTACACCGCGCTGGCCAAATGCGTATTGGTGGACTTCACATAATTTTGAGATTTTTTTAAAGATGTTTCAAGTGTTCAGGTCTCCTTATGATATTTTTCTACACCGTTAAAGTAAGTGATTATTTCTTTCTTTTAAACATGAACATAACTTTTGAAAAAATTTGCGTGCCAGGGACCTTCGATCGAGAGCCCGAATTTTCACTATTACATCACTGCCTTTTTATTGATGACTAAACCTCGTCAATAGTTATCAAACAAAAAAAAGGAATTAGTCTGTCAAAATGTGAAGAAGGCATTATTTTTCACGAGTATAAATCCAAGATTCAGTTTAAGACAAAAATGTCTGCGATTTCCAATTCATAGTACACATTAAAGTAATTTGTGAAACCAACGGTTTATATTATACTTAATGAGGTAAAATGTTATTAAATTATGACTTAATTGCTATGATGTAATACCTATTAAATAAACAGTTATTATGTATGTAACTAATTTCTCCAACGATCTTAACAAGTTTATTTAAATTTACGGGTGTTTTTGATACAATAACCTTTTTGACAGGTTTTATTATACATTTCTTTAGACTTTAAGATCGGTAAGGAGGTAACGGATCTGTGATCAACTTTGGGTAGAACTCCTATATTATAAGGAGTTGGGTAAATTGTCCATGGGCGGAAGTGACCACTTATCAGGCTAACTACATGCTCGATTACTACTTAAATCTTATAATAAATATAGTTTCGCTGAGCTAAGCTTTCGGTATTCTATTTCATTCTTTCATACATGCAGGGTAAGATAAGGATGTATGTTGATCTCTTTCTACTGAAAAACGGAGTTACTCACTGACAAACATACAAGTGAAGCTAATATAAAGCGTGTAAAAAAGTGATGATCGATCATTATTTTGTAGCGAAAAAGTAGTAAGATTATCATATGTGTATCATAATTTTTGTCAATTTTTTGTTAAATTGTCTGCAAAACTTTAACAATTTTAAAAATTTCAGCATCGTTTTGAAGTGCAAAGGCTTATCCTATGTAAGTCCATCAAGGCTAGGTCCCGAGCAATGACTATCACTTTTCTGTATCAACAGGAACCGGTCCTGTCTTCTAGAAATGTGGACTGGAGGAGAGATATTGTTGTTTTGATCGGTACCTCAGAGTTGCAATTAGATAGAGAGCGTTCTGACTCCTAGCACAGTACGAATCGTACATGTGTTAGTGCTGTTTAAAACTAGCTAAATCGTTTGTGAAATATAATATAGGTACTACTAGTTTTCACAACATACTTTTCTGTCTTACTACCCTTTTGATTAGGTACATTCCTATTGGTAAATCTATAGCTACATAATGCATGGTGACTACATCTCTTTACTCATTACTTGGTTCGTTATGAAACGTAATATAATGTTTTTAAAACAAGTTAATTAGAATTACGATACTTACTATTTAAACAACAAAATGATTAAACTAACTCCACTTGAATTTGAATTATATTTATTATCCTATACGGCACATAGTGTCAATGTTCTTACCTGTGCCTACTGTTCGCACCTGAGTAGGATCGCTCTATACTTTTTAATATTCTAAGATCTTAACGAACATGACGTATGGACATCGATCAGCACCTTCGATCGTCTGAACATCATCAATTTATGTTTGTGAATTATTCATGCGAGAAATATTTTTAGCTATTTAAATTCATGCAAAAAATTGTTAATGATTTTATTAATCCTGATTAATTGATACGCAATCGATTTCTCTCAAACATTTTGCGGTATTTGGTAAGTAGGATAGGTATTTGGAAAGTAAACTTTTTTGTACCTATGATTGAAATAACAAACTGATGTTAAATGTCTTTTGCCGCCTATGGATATCTGTCCTTAAGTCTAGATAGGATCGCAGTTCCGTAGGTCGCCTACGTATGCACTGCTACTCTTGAGGACTAACACCCTTTATTGATACTCAATCTATCCAAATCTTGACTACCAAATATAGAAATTTGCAACTTCTAATATGCAGGAACTGTCATATCTTTGGCAATATATGAGATAGATTGTAGAGTCGTGCCCCCTTTCCTCCTTGCCATAGCTACTCAAACCACAGTAGAGCTTGATAGTAGCATTAAAAGGCAGAAATTGATCCCTAAAGATGCTTCCACTATGTGCCAAACAGTAAGAAAGTATCAAAATGTGTCGTATTGTTATTAGACAAACGTCTATTTACTACGACTTGGCACAAAGTATCTTTGCGGCCCTCTAAAATTGGAATTGACTCCGGTCTACATCGTAACACGTAACTAGGAATATGGGTAGTAAACAAAACAAAATTCCGAAAGTTTGTAAGGCTAAAAGAAATTGTTAATGTTCAAAATATATAAAAAATAACTTATAACAAAGACATATATGACATCTTTATTTTATAATTTTAATTTATCATTTATTTTTACTTAGTTTTATTTAATTTTAATTAAATTTAATGTTTTTTTTAAATAAATGATTTCTATATTATATTATTAAAAAAACATATAACAAAGATATTATAGTAATAATATGTAGGACTATATAATAGAGCGGACATTGTTAAGATTTTCAGATGGACTTGGTACTAATTGGTAATAACTTATGTATATTGACTATTTTCCTTCCCATGTCCAAAATGAGAAGGCTAAGGCCATAGCCCACCACGTTGGAAAAGTGCGAATTAGTAGAGTGAAGTCTACCATATTTTTTCCGATTTTCTTTTGGCTTTTCTCACGAAGTTTTCCTTCACCGTTAAATCAAGTGATAATTACTTTCTATCAACTTTCAACATAGTTTAATTATTCATAAAACATTACATCACAGAAAACTGAGGCATGCAATTATGAATTATGAGCACAAAGATTGACATTACCTAAATTTAAATTCAATATTCATAAATTTTGCATGTGTAATTGAGGTCATAATGCTATTTGTGTTACAACACATGTGGTCTCGTTAATTTGAACTAATTTGTAATTTGGGTCTAGTCATTATTGTAACGGAAGAAAAAAATAGAGATGTTTTGTAAGAAAAATATATTATACGAGCTTTTGCCCGCGGCTTCGCTCGCGTTACGAAGTAATATTTGCATTCCCTATTTTATCCCCTTAGGGGTAGAATTGATCAAAATCCTTTCTTAGCGGATGTCTACGTCATAACATATACCTGCATGCCAAATTTCAGCCCGATCCGTCCAGTGGTTTAGGTTGTGCGTTGATAGATCACTATGTCAGTCAGTCACCTTTGAGTTATATATATTTAGATTTTCTTATATTTTTATACATCGATTATCAAATTACCTTATTCCCACTACGGACGAAAGTGACGCTATAGGAACTAAGTAAAAAATGTTAAAAACTATTTGAACTTTTAACAAACAAAATAATTAATTCTACTGATAGTAACTGCTTTGAAGCCATTGTAATGTAGCCATTGTCATTCTCACAATTGCGACGAATCCAAAGACATTATATGCTAAAATCCGTCAAGCCGTTTTGGCCGCAGGGCGTGGTAAAGAAGACATTATTCACCGCAGTCGGGTAAAAATACATAATATTTAGCTTTTAAACAACTTGCCAATGTAAATTCTTACAGAAAGGAAAAATTATAGCGTGAAGCAATTCTTTCGTTTCGGTAGACGGATGTGGACGCCGGATGACATTTTTTTTTATAAAAATAGGAGTAGCAGACGAGCATGCAGTCCACCTGATGGTAAGCGGCTACTGCCGCCCATGGACATCTGTAATCAATCCCAGGTAGGATTAGATATTCCTACATAAGGTCGGCCACAGATGCGCCGCTACCCCTGAGGACTTAGCTGGAACGCCTCCGAAAAGTCTGTCTCCCTTACCACACCCTTCAAACCGGAACACAGCAGCGCCTAACACTGCTGTTATTAGGTAGAAATAGGCGTGGCGGTGGTGCCGCCGGAGTCGAACCACAAAGAGTTCTACCAAATCATCATCATCATCAACCTATTATCGTCCCACTGCTGGGCACGGGTCTCCTCTCATAATGAGAAGCATTAGGCCATAGTCCACCGCGCTGACCAAGTGCGTATTGGTAGACTTCACATACCTTTGAGATTTTTTTTTATATATGTCTCAGGTATGCATGTTTCCTCACGATGTTTTACATCACCACGCAAGTGATGATTCATTTCTAATACGCACATAATTTTGAAAAATCAGAGGTGCCTGGGCTTTGAACCTCGGACCCCTCGATCGAAAGGGCGAGATTTTTAACCACTAGGCTATCACTGCTTTAAATGTAATGAGTTTCGAATGATCACGGGCGGAATCTACAATTAGGTGGACCGCAAGCTCGTTCGCCCTTTTAATCTAAAGAAAAAAAATCAAGGCATGTTTATAATAAAATATTACTCATAACTAATTAAGTGAAACTGGCTAAAGACTGACAAGCATCCAGCCTGCTATAAATTTGAATTTCGATGGTAATCTTGGACTAATCGAGGCCATGTTGCTACTGTATGACGAAAGCATCTGGACTGGTACATGAGATCAAATTGGCAATACGCGCTCACTATGCTAATTCAGTGAAAGGATTGTCACCTCACTGACCAAGACAATATTGAAAATGATTGCACAAAGATCATATTCGGACAGATACGAATTACAAAATTCATTAACATTAATTTGGCTGTTAGGAATTAAAATAAATTAGAATGAACCTGGAAGTCGTTATATAAATTAGCAAATTTTTAATTTAGAAATTTTGGTGTTGTTTATCTGAATGTAAGTTTTCTATGATTGAGTTGCGATGATTTTACAAGGTAATTGATATAATTTTAGAGGGTCACCTAATGTTGAAAAGTCATCAAAGAAAACTAAAATATTCTAAAAGAGTACGAGCATGAGTTTCAATTAGTATTGCATGGGCTGAAGATCAATTTCTTGATTAAAACGCCTCATGTTAATATTATTACAATATTTAAAAATGGATAAGCAGCTACGCACTATCGTTATAAAGTAGCACTTGGAGTAGGGATAGTCCGCGTAAAACTGCTAGTCCGCTCTGAATATAGAAAGGATCGCGTCGCCATAGTAAATTGTATGACTACACCTGCCCGCAACAACTTCAGAGCGGACTAGTAGTTTGGCGCGTACTATACCACACTTAATCATGAAGATTACCAGTTATTTATTCTCTTTACTTCTAAAGTTGATGCATGTTTCAAAAACATTGAAACTACGCTGAGGCAACCAATTTTCTCTTTATTTACAAGAGTCAATATTATGAAGAAGTAATTAACATCGATTAATATTTTATGTATTTACATAAAGTACGCTGTAATTACCTATGAATAATATGAGTAATATAGGTAGTATTTTTGTAACGACATTTTGCTGGTTTATATACTGGAAACTTGTATTTAAACTAAGAAACTTGTTATACAAGTTTCATGATTGCACAGATTTTATTTAGGGCAATTACTTAAACTGCTGTCAACACACAAACGTGGTATTAATAAATCGTTTTCCTTAATTAGGTAATAGACAATGTGGCGACTTATTGATTAAAATTGATAATTGGGTAGATAAGTACTGATATTAAGTACTGATTCTTGATTGTGTTGTTAATATGCATGAAATTGTAACTCTTTTGAATAAAAATAAGCAGAAATAATTTGAAGGTAGAACCCTTTGTGGTTCGACTCCGGCGGCACCACCGCCACGCCTATTTCTACCTAATAACAGCAGTGTTAGGCGCTGCTGTGTTCCGGTTTGAAGGGTGTGGTAAGGGAGACATACTTTTCCGAGGCGTTCCAGCTTAGTCCTCAGGTATAGCGTATCTATTGCCGACCTCAGGTAGAAATATCTAATCCTATCTGGAGTTGATTACAGATGTCCATGGGCGGCATTAGCCACTTACCATCAGGTGGACTGCATGCTCGTCTGCTACTCCTATATTATAAAAAAAAGCAGACACAATTATTGGGTAAAAAATTGTATTAAGTGTTAAAATCTAGAATTGTAAAACGCAAGGTTTATCGATCGCGTGGCGCAGTGGGCACCATACCGGTCACACATGTGGGTGCATCCCCGTCAGACAGATATTTAACTGATGATGTTTGGGTGTTTGTGATTTCATCTGTATGTGTCCACGGCTCCTACAGCATAAGTAAATTCTAGTGCATGGAAAGGTGAGTCCAGATAATGTGTAAATTTATAAGTCTTAAATAACAGAGATTTATTTTTTAAAGATATATTTTGTTGATCGTGGTCAATGCCATGTATTCAAGAGCTAGTTTGATATTATTATAAGATAAAAAAATACTTAATTTATAATGAATTTGTTATTTATAATATCCCTATTTATATATGTTATGATATCTCTCATAGATACAATTACATAACATAAGAAAAGAAACTTCACACGCCCATAAAAAAACTTAGAAGTAAAAGCTAAAGAGTAAACTCGGCGCAAATTGGTCTCAATTGCTTTTCTCTCAGATGTCTCCAATGAATTGCCTCCTACGTTGGTAATTACCCGATCACATCAAACCGGAAACCAGCTATGCGTTTATCAGAGGTTCTCAAACTTTGTGTGGTATGTGTCAAACTTTGTGTGTCAATGTGTCACTTTTAGAATCAATTATAATAACTACAATTATATTGCAGCGTCACCAAAGATCAGCGGAAAGAAAGGTGTTGAAATAAAAATAATTTGTTTCTGAAATAAGGCGATTCTGTTGGATAATAAAACAAGCTTTAAAAGCCAATTCGCCGACGTATGAACTCCAAATGTACATGTAGCCTATTTATTTTAACACAAATTAACGATCGCCTCCTAACCCGCTCCAACGCCCACCTCCTATTTTCTTCAGACCCTTCACCTGTAAGTGTCCAGCGCCCACGAGAGAACGTTACCGCACACTTTGAGAAGCACTGGCGTACATCGTTATACGACAAAAACAAGCAAGATGGCAATCAACCGACTTTATAAAACCCTATCATCAGCTAACGACGAAACTCTTGAATCATTTCAAATGATTTGTATTATGGTTTCAGTGCAATTTCAAATAGTATTTTAATTATTTTCCTTGTTGAAAGTTTGTATCGGAAAAGTTTGTTACGTTTTACCTTAACTAATACTTACGCTAAGTGATATTCTACGTAAGTAGCAAATTCCATACAATTATAGTGCTAAACTATTATCAGGTCTTAAGCTATTCTTTGATTTGGAGGCAATTACTTTTTTGTGGCTGATATTATTAGCAAGGAGTTCTCAAAGTAGGGCACCCGTGCCCCTTGAGCTACAAAATTTTAATCATAGATACAAATACGTATTGGCGTCTACTTAGCGCTTAGCTTTTAGATCTTAAAATCCATGATAGTTTCCTGTTATAGTCAGCTAAATACACGACAAGGAATAAGTTTGAAAATTAATGACCATGTTATTACACACATAGATACATATAACACATATCTATTGGTCTTCTTAAAGGGGGTCATCCTTGACTTGAAATCTAAAAGGGGTACGCGGAACTATAAGTTTGGGAAGCCGTGCCATAAGCAATTAAAACATTCTAGTACTTAAATATATGTGCATCGACTAATCTAATTAATTGATTACTCTATAGTTAATACATTACTCCTATGGAGCATAAATAAGAATGCCATATTAAAACCACAAACAACTCTACAACCTTTAAAACACAGGTTAAGCTTGTTCTACACACAGAACATGAAAACGGTTTAGTATAATTAGGAAAACAGCTGATTGTGCTGAAAACTTCGCACTATCTTGCAGTCGGCCTCAATTAACATAAGAACAACGGACCTTCGTGTGCAATGAACCGAACAAAACATCTCTGTCTTTACAATTGTTACGTGACCAGAGTACCTGAGTACAAGGATTTCGTTTAATTTTCAATTCTTGCATTCAGTTATCTGCCAATTTTTTGTCACAAACATAAATGATATTTTTTGTGAAATGAATCGAGACAATATACAAAAATGAATAAGTGACCTTTCTTCACATTCTTCTATGTTTGGCGAATATGTTTGACCGTAATTTTTAACTTGGAATGACTATTCCAACTATTCCAACTAATGTCGATTGACAGTAAACACTTTTTTAACCTCCTTTTGTCATTACATCTATGCCTATCCAGATCTTTGCACGATAGATAAGTTAGAAAAATGTTCAAATATTCCCACACCGTGGTGATAAGATTAAGTCATGAGATACTGGTATCTATAGTAAATTTTGATATAATTTTGCAAATGATGATACGACAATTTATTGCCCCTAAAATTTATAGGGATATAAAACGTCAGATACGTTGAAGGATGAATCTGGAAACAATTGCGGGGTTCATAAAAAATGTATATAAAATGTAAATTGCTCTTGGAAGGTCATTTTTGACGTCATCTTTTAGCGACACGGCGCAGACGGGAATCAAGGTGCGTAGTTCATTCTTGTCAATCCTTCTTAACAAAGGAAAAACTGACAAAACAAGTTTTAGAACAACAGAGTATTAAATTAGAGCTTAAATATGTTGCTCTTTATATTGATTCCATAATCTGAAGTTATATCCACTTAGATAACTGGCATAAAGGAAATTATAAAAACAAAAACTTGCAAAAAATATATCCTATGTGACTCCCACGATTTAGACGATTCCAACGACACCTCGTATGTTAAAATCTGTTAAGCCATTTGGGCTGTAAGCCGTGCTAAAGGATCAGACATGCATAGTATAAAATGTCATTTTATCTTTGACCTTTGAATCTTTGACCGGGCCCCCGAACGGATAATATTACTTAGTAACGTCTCCAGTAATAATATTACATTTTCTCCATTCAAACCACTTTTTAGTAACTTAAAAGTAGTAAAAAGTGTTTAGTAATGTGAATTACTTATTTTAATATATCGTAATTGTGTAAAATCAGTGTATATTCCTCATAATTGCAAAACTATCATAGGAAAAAACCGTTGGTCTCCGTAGTGCAGTGATAAAGTTCAACGCTACAAATTACCCGTGCGAGGGATTTGCACGGTTACGCGTGCGACCGAACCGTGCGAATTGCGTGCACTCCAGTTCAGCAGCTCAAACAAAAGGCCCGAGTTACGCGTCATCATAGATTGTACTTGTGATCGCTAATACGTTAGTGCCTACACTTATGAGCATCTGAGAGGCTAATGATACTGTAACTACGTGAACTAATTGATATTCGCGCACATTCTCGTGTCTTCTTTGGGTGTTTGATTTTCTTCTGCTTCAACGACTATTTACTGATTGTTATTTAGAATGGCCAGCTACAACGATTGCGCCGGCTGTCTTAACAAGTTGAATAACTCAACATATTTGCAATGCTCGCGATGTCAGGGTAAATACCACATCTCTTGCGTGAACATAAGTCAAGTGGATTACGATAACATGTCCAACGAACTGAGATCAAATTGGGTCTGCGTGATGTGTAAGAGTAAAGTGCGAAAAGGAGGTGACAACTCAAACACTCCAATTCGTGGAGCTGCATCACCACAGCAAGAGTTCGTCACACAACGTCCGAAACCCCGCAGCTGTTCTTGTCTATCAGCTAACAATATCAGAGATATAATACGCGAAGAGTTGCAAAATGCACTTAAACAACAAGTCCACCCTGGGCTAGCAGAAGTTCGAAATGCCATTACTTCTATAGAACAGTCCATGTTATACTTTAAGGGTGAACTGGAAAAAGTTAAGGCTGAGCAGTCTGTGCAAGCTACAAAAATCGAGAGCATTAAAAATGAAAACCACGAACTCCGAGCCGTCAATGAGACGCTCTCGTCGCGGCTAGCAATGTTAGATCAGCAGTCCCGCTCCTCAAATATAGAAATACAATGTGTACCCGAAAATAAGCAAGAAAACTTGATAAGTACCATACAACAGCTAGGTAAGATTATCAAGTACCCAATAAGCGATGCTCACATTCACTTTTGTACGAGATTGGCCAAAATGAATAACACAAGTACCCGTCCGCGCTCTATTTTGGTCAAGTTCAGTAGTCCTCGAGTACGCGATGAAGTTCTTGCAGCTACCAGTAAATTTAACAAAAATAATCAAGATGATAAGCTTAACACAAGCCATTTAGGTATAGGTGGAAATAAGAAGAGTGCTGTGTATGTTGTGGAACACCTTACTCCTGAAAATAAGGCCCTACATGCTGCCGCTAGAAGCAAAGCGAAGGAATTGAACTACAGATTCGTATGGGTGCGCGACGGAAGAATTTATATGCGCAAAAACGAGCAATCGAACTTTTTACATGTCAAGAGTACAGACTGGCTTAACCATTTATCATAAATACGCTATATTTGCATATTTTACTGAAAGGCACGCTTACTAATCTTAGCTTTTACTACCAAAACGTTAGAGGATTGAGAACTAAGACCATTGAGCTTTATAATAATGTTGTGTGCAGTGACTTTGATGTGATAGTTTTTACTGAAACATGGTTGAACAGTAGCATTTCAGATAATGAATTATTAGATAATCGCTATGTGATATATAGGCGCGATCGCGAAAGCAGTGGATTTCACAGCAGTAAGGATGGTGGTGGTGTATTGATTGCAGTCTCAAGGCGCTACGCATCGAGTCGCCTGGTTGATTACGACTCAGATTGTGAGGATTTGTGGATTAGGATAGAAATAGGTGACAAAAAGGATAAAACGGAATATCTGTACATTTGCGGAGTATATATACCGCCTCCCGTCCAGAAACACATATTGAAACACTTTATCCTTAACACAACTCGCATCCTAGAAGAGCACACCGGTGATGCCATAATTCTTGGTGATTTTAATTTAAGTAGTTTGTCTTGGACTAAAGATAATCTTGCACTTACTGAAGTACGTTCTAATAGTTTTTTAAACCACATGCTTACTGATTTTATGTCACTCAACAGTCTATCTCAATACAATTCTAATTCCAACAATAAAAACAAAATATTAGACCTGATTCTTAGTACTCATAATATTCATTATACAAGAGTATCTGCCAATCCACTCTCTATAATTGACCCGTTGCATCCACCCTTAGAATTTGATGTTCCACTTAAAATCCTAGAAAATCTACCAAGTATATGTGTCTCTAAATTTTATTTTTATAAAGCGGATTACGAGAAAATTATTAGTGAATTAAATAGTATATCATGGACGGATGAATTTTCCAATTGCAAAACAGTGAATGATATGACCTCTGTCTTTTATAAAATTCTCAGGGTAATAATAATAAAACACGTACCCAAATCTAATTCCCGCAGCAACAGAAAATATCCTATATGGTTTTCTCACGCCTTAATTAAACTATTAAAAGAAAAGTTTAAATATAGGATAAAATATCGCAAATTTAGAAACCCTCGCGACTTATTAGCATTTGAATTGCTTAGGGAGAGAGGAAATAAGTTGCGCGACTTAAATTATAAAATCTATTTAGAAAAGTTAGAGTCATCATTAGCATCGAACCCCAAATTAATATGGTCCTTTATTAAGCACAAGAGAGGTGGCACCAGTACGTATCCCGCTCAGATGACCTCCGGAGATAAAATTGCAACTGGAGGACCTGACATTTCTAACCTTTTTGCCACGCAGTTCTCCTCAGTTTACAGAACAGATACATTATCCAATCCCGTAGAGCGTCTTTTACCTCACACCACCAACTATCTGTCTACCATATCTGTCACTAGAGACCAAGTTTTCAGGGTATTAAAGAGACTTGACATTAAGAAGGGAGCGGGCTCTGACGGAATACCAGCCTTCTTTGCTGTTAACTGTGCCAGTGCATTAGCCACGCCCCTTACCATTATTTTCAATAAATCCCTTAGCTCCGGTATTTTTCCAGCTGTATGGAAAGATGCTCTAATAATACCTTTGTTAAAAAATGGCGATGCTACTTGCATTGAAAATTATAGGCCGATTTCTATAATAAATATATTTGCTAAGGTTTTTGAATCATTATTGTGTCCAACATTAACATGGCACTTTAAACAACTCATCGTACCAGAACAGCACGGATTTGTCGCAGCACGTTCTACTGCTACTAATCTCATGTCCTTTGTCAATGATCTTGCTGAAGGTGTCGATCTTGGGCAATCGTTGGATGTCATTTACACCGATTTTAGTAAGGCCTTTGACACTGTCAACCATTTTTTACTCCTGAGAAAATTATCATCCTTAGGGATAGCAGGTAACTTTCTTAACTGGTGTAGATCTTATCTTAGGGACAGAATGTCTGTGGTTGTTGTTGGTGGACACAAATCGAAACCCTTTTCTGCTCTCTCTGGAGTACCACAGGGTTCACACCTGGGTCCCTTGCTATTTAACTTTTTCATCAACGATATAAGTAATTGTTTTCAGAATTCAAAGTTTTACATGTTTGCGGACGACCTAAAGTTTTTCAGGGAAGTCAATTCGGCTGCTGATTCATTCATTCTTCAAAAAGATCTAGACCGTCTTGTCTCTTGGTGTAAGCATAATGGTATGGCCTTAAATTGTAAGAAATGTTATGTTGTGCGGTTTACCAGAAAAAAGTATTCGATTCCCCGATCATATTATATAGACGGTTTATTGTTGAGCGAGACGGATCATATTCGAGATCTGGGTGTTACTCTCGACTGTAAGTTGAGTTTTAGCCCTCATATAGACAGAATTGTCAAAAAAGCATTTCAAACTTTAGGATTCGTGCTACGTACTTGCAAAGATTTTAAGAAACCTATCACAAAAATTGCAATTTATACTGCACTTGTGCGTAGTGGCCTTGAGTACTGCAGCGTCACGTGGAATCCACACTACGAAAAATATATTAAGCGATTGGAAAGTGTGCAAAAAAAATTTCTATGGCACTTGTCATATAGCTGCAATTTAGCGAAAAAACTTGAAAGGTATGAAGAGCGATTGCAACACTTCAAACTTGATTCTCTCTTTTGTCGCAGAAAATTTTTGGATATCATGTTTTTGTATAAGCTTTTCAACAGTCATATTGATAGTACATACCTATTATCAAAGCTACGTTTAGCAATACCTAACAGATTACCTAGACAACTGAAATATCTTCCATTTGTGCAAACAAAAGCACGGTCAAACTTAGGCCATCACTCACCTTTAAATAGAATTACAAGATATTATAACTCAGTGCATAATTTATTTATTGAAGTCGATGTAGATTTGTGTAGTAGTAATAGTAATACACTGATTCAGCCTTTAACAGTTAACCAAATCGATTTATTTTCTAATAGTTTACTTACTTTTAAAAGAAACATCTGGAAGATTCTAAGATAATATATCAATTTCCTCTTTTTATAATAAAATATTGCTTACTTACTTAAATTAAATATTGTTTAATAATTATTTAAATTAATTTAATGATAATTGATTTGTAAATAAATTAATGAATTTTATAAATTAGAAATTTTCTGTTATATTATGAAGGATTTTGTTTTTCTTTTTTTTTTTGTTATGAAAAAAAAATAATAATAACAAATTTATTCAAATATTAGTTTAATTAAGAATATATTTTTTTACTTCATTTTTGTGTTAAATATCAATAATTGCAATTTATGTTTAATGTAATATTTCAATATAACTTAATGCTATGTTTTTTTTTTTAATACTGTAACTGATTGTACATTTTTATTCACTTTTATCTCACATGTCATAACTATTGTGTTCGTTTAATTTTAGTGAATTGTAGTTTGTACCTGTAAGTGAGGTGACACTCACCAAGATTGTAAATGTAAACTTATAAGATGTAAATAGTGTTAACCTTGTTGGTACGACTTATAAATAAATAAATAAATAAATAAATAAATAAATAAATTGCATGCATACATAGATGCATTACCTGTCATTGCATGCATATCAAAAAATATTCTCTGCCGCAGTCGGTTAATGCAAAATTGCAAATATGATTATTTATGATACATATTACTCGTATGTCCAAATCATAAATATTTATGTAAATACTAGCTGACCCGGCAAACGTTGTGTTGCTATATAAATAAAAAAATGTTAAGGGTGAACATCCCTTATCACTTAGGGGTATGAAAAATAGATAGTAGCCGATTATCAGACCTACTAAATATGCATATAAAATTTGGTGAAAATCGGTAAAGCCGTTTCGGAGGTGTACGGTAACTAACATTGTGACACGAGAATTTTATATACATAGAAGATATGGTTCCAATGTATTTCTTTTTAAAAGGTTTTAACAAACCAGCGGTTCTCAATATGTTGTGAATATTTTTTAACGTCGATTAAGAAAAATCAAATAATATATTTGACGTTGTATGATTATTATATATAAACAATTATTTGGAAAGTATTTGTCCATTTGTGGGTTGTAAGATCAAATTTTGTCCTGTTTGTGTCACAAAACGCAAATTACGTAATGATAATTCCATGGAATACTTTAAGATACTTTAGGGAGAATAATAAATGAATAATATGTATTTATGAGGATTCTCATGTTAATGAAAACAGTATAGATTCATAAGACGTATGTCTATACTAATATTATAAAGAGGAAAACTTTGTTTGTTTGTTTGGTTGTAATGAATAGGCTCAATAACTACTGGACCGATTTTAAAAATTCTTTCACCATTCGAAAGCTACATTATCCACGAGTAACATAGGCTATATTTTATATGAAATATATTTGATAAATAGATTTTGAAGCGGTACAAAGTTTGCCGGCTTAGCTAGTCTAGTATAAAATAACTTTGTATTTACCGTAGTTCTGTAAATGAGCTGTCTGGGATCGGTCACAAATACATTACTTTCCTTATAGAGTATGTTGTGACATGACGGGTGGTAATATGATCTAAAAACACTCGTTAGCACGGAACAGCAACTTGTATGGTGGTCCTGTCATAGTCGAACCTTGGTTGAACGAGTTTTTCACTTAAAAGTATATTTCTATAAGTACTACCTTATAACGGACAGAAGTAGCAAGCTTGATGTTAAGTCACTGCCTGAAGAGAACATAAGATATAATTAAATTATTACTACAGAAAATATCAGTGAAGTTATACCATAAGATAAACACTTAGAAATGCTGCAGCTTTTTTTGACAAAACTATGTGTGCAGGCACCTGCCCACATCTGAGGGAACCCTAAACCCTACCTATACCACTACATATGGGTATTTGTAGAGAGATATATTATAGTACAGTTAATAACAGAGAGTACGGGAAAGTATCGACCCCATGGCGTATGTTTCCAAATTATTTTATAATCTCTTTAGACCTCAGACAAGGTTTAACAAGCACTAAATCACTAGCTGATAATAAAAAGTGAAATCCACGACTTAATATTACTTCCTAACAGTGGAAGCGTGCAAGAAATTTAGTAATTGACTGTAATAATATTATAGAGTTCACCTAAAAATCTACCCAAGCTACGGTGCTACTCCTTAGCTTCTCCTAATAAAGCTACGCTGAAGCGCGTAATATCGTAAATAATAATTAAATCTGTTTACAGTTGTTTACTCATAGGTACTTGTGTAATATAGAGTTTATTCAAGCACAATATAGTTTGTAACTATTTTTCCCAACTAATATAGGATGAGTATACGCAATCGATTGTTCAATGGAGTGGAAACCCTTTGATGTTCAGCGGGACATGAAATCGTTGTCGAGTCAACGGTTTTCAGGGACACTTGACTATTAATACTAGTGTGGGTGTACACGTATGTAGGTATTTACATTACATTTTAATAACAGCAGTGTTAAGCGCTGCTGTGTTCCGTTTTGAAGGGTGTGGTAAGCGAGACATACTTTTCCGAGGCGTTCCAGCTTAATCCTCAGGAGTAGCGGCGCATCTGTGGCCGACCTCAGGTAGGAATATCTAATCCCACCTGGGGTTGATTACGGATGTCCATGGGCGGCAGTAGCCACTTACCATCAAGTGGACTGCATGCTCGCCTGCTACTCCTATACTATAAAAAAATGTAGGGATTGTCTAATAGTTGAAAATGGTTGAAATGTAATACTTTGTTTTTCATTGTTTTTATATCGCGATACACAACAGCCAAATAGTGAAGCAAAAGGACCTGGGGACCCATGATATAATACTGAACAATAGTAAGAGATTGCGACCCCCCTTAATAAACACCGCCAGATTGAGAAACGATGGGCCGAAAATGTATCATAGATGCATTTGTTATGTCATATGTAGTGATGTCGTTTTGTTAATATTCCATAAAACATGCTTTGGTGGAAGGAAATGACATTGTATATTGAATTGACGCAACAAAGTGGAAATTTCGCGGTATTTCTAGGTTTCCGTGTGATTTTAGCGTCGATAAAACGTCACAAATGTAGAAAACAATGGTCGGCTCACACCAGATGTCTGCAAGCGTTGGCGATGGTAAAAAAATTATGCCGTACTGAAATAGCACGGACCGGTGTCCGGAGAAAGTGACACGCCGACAGAACGGCTTGACACGAAACTCATCCCGGCAGTTTTGGGTCACTTGTAATATTACGAATACCAAACGGCTTTTAGCGATTAGCGACGCAACGATATAATTGTCGAGTGTTCGATAATATCAAAAGTAAAATATCGATATCATATCACAAATTAATATCGATATGGTGTTAGTATATTAAATATTTGTTTTCACATTGGAATTTGAAATATTTTATATAGTTAGTAACATTGGTTTTATGATTGATTTTTTATCAGTTACTCGCGAAAAGACTGATAGTTTTTTTAGGCTTTATTTATAAGAGTTACGAGGAAATATGCGAGTTTAAAAGTGTTTGATTGGTTATTTACGTCATCAAAAAAAGCATAGTAATAACTTTAAAAATATTACTTCTTTTGTTTACCAAATATTTCAATTTTGTGGCATATAAATTATCGACAACACTGCATAGAAATTTTTATATCATGGATTATTGATATATTTACGCCTTTGATATAAAATAAGTATCGATTTGCATATCGATAATATCATCAATTCGCAACCCTACCAACGGCCAAATAACGCAAATATTTATGTCATTTTATATTGTTTGACATGTCATAACTTTACTAGTCAACTGTCGGGTGTCAGATGAGAGATGCATCGCAGTCGGAGTTTAATGGATTTTTTGAAATTACATTAATTACTTAAAATCCTCGGTGTAGTGTATGTATGTGTATGTATGTAAATAGATATGTTTGTACATTGTCTCACGTATGCCAGTAGAGAGGGTAGCTGTCAAAGTCTGGTGACGTACGAGATACGGATCGGACGTGCAGCCCTGCTCGGAGCTGGTGTAGTGGTGAGCCAGTGCATGTTAAATAGCCCTAGAGGTTCTTACAGACATTACACTTGATACACGAGGTATAAGCGCTGGTGATTTCTGGTTTGAAGGGTGTGGTAAGGGAGACATACTTATCCGAAGCGTTCCTACTTAGTACTTCGTCTGAAGTAACGAATCTGTGACCGAGCGCTGGTAGGCATCAAATTTTAATTGGGGTTTATTACAGATGTCCATGAGCGGCAGTTGCCACTTACCATCTGGTAGACTGCATGCTCGTTTGCTACTCCTATATAGTAAAAAAAAAAAGAAAACGACACATAGTTCAGATAACACCTATTTTTTGTTTATTTGAATACAAACCTCGTAATCATTACAATCTATTACGCAATTCAAATCGAAAGACGTAATTGTTTGAAGAAGAAAAATAGGACTTCACTTTGAGAACCGTCTGGTTTTTATCTTATCGCAACTACTCAGATCGTAGTTTATTCTCATACGTAGGCTGGGTTTCCTACGAAAAAGTAGATTCGAAAATAAATCTTCGTGTAGATAAAACATTTAATGTAATATCTCAAAGCTTACCAAATGTTTTTTGCGTAACACTTATTTAAGTAGAGAATTGTATTTTTTTTTAAACTTTACGTAACTCGTGTGCTAAAAAGAAATATCGAGTCTAAATGATCAGCTTTGGAATCCGTCATGATTGGTTCAATAATACCGTACCAATAAACGCTTTCTACACTCACAGTCCCACACTAGGATTCCCTGTGTCGTGGGTGCCATGGACAAACACATAGACAAATACACAAACACCCAGACCCAGAAACAGAAATCTTAATCCATCATTTAGATATCTGTCTGGCCGGGGATCGAACCCGGGACGCTTTGCGCGTCAGACCGGTATGGTGATCGCTCCGCCACGCGGGTCGTCAAACCAATGCAATATTATAATCGAAATAACTAAATTATTCTAAATATTTGCTCAATACGTTATTTGGAAGTAGTTAAAAATGTATGTAAGCTCGCAAAAAAATTGATTTCATGAAAATTTATTGTCGTCGTCGTTAACCCATTTCTGTCACTGTTGACCACGAGTCATCTCTCGATGTGCGATGTGGTCACTGTCCACCACGCTGGCCAAGTCCGAATTGGTTGAATATTATAAATGAAGGCATTCAATTTTATTCTGAAAATATTTTAGGTTGGTGCGTAGCTACGAGTACATTTAATTCCCATTGATATGTGGGTATGGTATGCTGTTAGTTCCAGAGTACAAACTATTTATAACACAGTAATGTACAGTCATGACTGTGGTGGGTAAACAACTTTTTGATGTTATTGAATGGCCATGGTCATCTATAATAAACCCCATAGATATTTAGGTACAGTCTCCTACGGAAAACTCAATTTGTAAGTACGCCTTACCAAACCCTTTAAAATTTATTGTTTTCTAAACATTCAGTACTTAATACAAGAAGTGTTTTTACAAAAGAACGTATTTCTTTCAGCTTACTGATTTTTATAGTCTATTAATAACGAGTTCTTCCTTCTACCTGCGTACTTATAAAACTTGGCTAGACTAAAACCAATGCAGTCGAAAGGTTTTAGCAAAAACTTATTCATTGCATACTTTTTGATAATTTTATAGTATCCTACATACCTTGGTCAATTCATTGATCATGATGGCACTTGCATTTGCCAACAATGGACGTGTAATTGTTTACTATGGACATCTGTGTTCTCCTTTCAAATGTTTTACTTATTTAGTTTAAAATTATAATTGCTTATGTGTCTAGCAATAACTTCACTTATTATAAGCGGCCGGAAGAAAGATACTTGTAATTGCAACCATCGTGTGTAAACAAAGAGTGACGGAAAGATTCTACGTACAGCATTTACAGTAGCCTGTACAGTTATGCAATTAGCGGAGAATGGAAAAGTATGTCCTTGTCGGTCAGCGAGCCGATGATAATATTTTTTTAAATTTCGGACATATTTCGTTGGTGTTAAATACGAGTTTATTAGTTTCGGCTCATTATTTGCCTAGTTAAATACATGATTGAAAATTTCAAGTTGTTTTAAAAATATTGGACCAGGTGAGAGATTTTGTACACCTTTGAGAATATGGAGAAAAACGTATAGGTACTACGTTAAGAAGCATTTCGTCCATCTGAGGGTAAGTGGTCTCTGCCGTCCACAGAAGTCAACAACTCATAAAGAACAGCTCTACCTAAGTCATTCATCGATATGGAGCTGCTTTTGAGGACTAAATGGTAGGTAGTATTTGTAAGTAAAAAAATGGGATCGAACCTGGAATAGTCTGAAGTAGAGACTGGTATTAAAGACGATCTATTGATATTCTCTATAGTGCTATGCTCTATAGTGTTGGTTTTCACACTTTCAGTTGTAAACAGTACCGCTTTGCAAACGAGATTTCTCCATTAAGAAACAAGGTGACCTTCTGTACGATTGCTGATATTGTATTTGGCATTAGTTAATGCGGAACATCAAACAATTGTACCATCAATTAACAAAATAAATCATAGCGATATCATCATTACAGATAGTCCAAGTTTATCAACACAGCTCGAACTAGGCCACCGGAGCAACTAATTCAAACTTTTAAATCGAGCTCGAGATTGAAGGTTATGCGCATGTTAACATTGAACTTTTCTTGCAGTAAATGTATTGGTACTGTTCTCCTTTTATGGACGAATCTGGGTGTAGGTATGTGGGTGGGAACGAGGAAATAGATTTTGGTGCAATACTAGTTACCTGTTATATAGAAGCAGTAAACGAGCAACCCACCTAATGGTAAGTGATCACTGCTTTGCTAATGAACATCTATTCACAAAATCCACACCTTAATAAAATGTATTAATGCATAGATTTCTTATTATTAATATATAAGCCAAAAACGAAATTAAATTTTACGTTGTAGATACTTGATAAATTATAATCAACCTCAGATTGAATTGAAGCACATCTGATGTCGGCCACAGATAAGACTTCAATTCATCTGAGGGCTATGTTAGAATACATTGTGGAAGTGTGTGAATTGTTCGATTTGTGTACCCTTGGATATGTTGATTTTGGTGTTTCTCCAAAAATTCCGTTCCGTGCTGTAAATCATAACAGATCGAATTCACAAATCAAAAACTAAACATTCGTTAAAAATAGTGTTGTTAGTGATTCTTGCGTCGTAACGACCTATGTATGAACATAATGACCACAACATTTCACCGAAAGCATTATACAATCCAGTCGTGTCGGTACAACAATAGCTCGTACTTTCAGAGAGATTAAAAATGTAGTTCATATCGAGACAGTTGAAATATTCCTTTCGTAAGAAGAGACGGCCATTAGCCGGCCCGCAACCTAATTGTAAGAAAGTGAAACGCGAAGCAGCTGAGATCTCTCCCAGGGTTATCAAGTGCTGGTACCTGTCTTGCGATTAATTGCTACAGTATTGTGTCTGAACCTGTAGCTAATCTGATCTTATTTCTTAAGAAATTACAACGAAGAGCGCCTGTGCGGACGGCAAACACGTTTTTGTGCAAATCGATTGCCTATATAATGGCAAGATCTGCGTCAGATAAAGTTACGTCGATAGCAAACGCTACCCAAGAAATGCTAAACTATTGTATAGTTAGTTAAATTAAACGATGGCCAGTTTCACTATAGTTTAATTATGTTCAACAGTATATACTGTTGAACATATATATAAAAACCATATAGTTCATAACAATAATTTTTAAAAACCATAGACGTTGTCTGTAGAAAACGTTGTCTCTAGAAGACGAAATGTTATTTCTACCGCTGTATCCACCTGATGGTAGCCAGTGTAGCCTTCAATGGCCAACAAATCAAACCCAGATAGGTATTTTCCTGATCCCTGTATCCCTGAGATTGGTAACAGAATGTACTGGTACTCTTCAGATCCAAATTGGGATCCCTTGTGTAAATAGGAGATTATGGGAGAGATTCTTGAAAGTAATAATTTAGCTGTTATTGCTAGTATCTAAAATTTAATTGTTATACTCTTTAATTTAGACACACACATTTAAAATCTATGTTAATAATGTTTTAAGGTATAACGGTCACGGTATATCCATAGCCTATTCGCGGCTACTATAAAATTAGTTATCTCTTTAATATGATCTGAGAAATGTGTGAAGTACCTATTCAACATACTGTTTAATTAACACCAAAAAGTTTGACCTGGATAAAGGTAATAAATTGTTTACAAAATTTATAAATCTCACACTGAACCACTTAGGTATATGTTTTCGGAAATAACGATGTACGTATTCGGAGTATACTACACATATTTTAAACTTTTTTGGTCATAAGCCATTAAAATACAGTGTGGTCAAAATACTGTTAACTAAATTGTTTTGCCCCTTAAAGCTCAGAAAAAGAACCATTTCGGAATTTATAAAAACATTTATCGATGCATATAAATGAAATTTTGGAGAATTTAAGAAACACCAAACGAGCGTGCATGATTGTATTAATTTTTATATTGATTCATTTCAACTAGTCACATCAGATTAATCTTCAAACATTTTGTTCTTATAAATAACTTATTTGTAACGAATTGTATACATTCAATTAGAAAGACTAATTACTCGTAATAACGTCCGTTAATTTAATAATTAAAAAATTGTCCACCAAAGTTACAAATTTTCCCTATATTGTAAAATTTCGAACTGTCAAAACTTTAAACAGACTTAACCAGCTTCATTTCAAATTAAAACTTGAAAAAGTTAATCACAACCAATTTTCGTCTAGCAAAGTTTGCAATTTGACAATTTTTGTCCATATTGTCAAATTTACGATTGTGATAAACAAAAAATGGTTAATATTGATTACCAGTCACCTTACTTTTACCATTAAAGTTATATTTCCGATATCATCCATGTAGGAGTATTAAAGTGTTTGTTATCTAGTCATAACTCGGCCTAACGGTATTGGTTAACACATATTGCCTATTTTGAATGCGTTTCGCGGATCGCGGTGGCGTAAGTCGGTAAGTAATACCGTATTTGTGACCAACTTAAAACTTTCTAGCAGTGTTCTTGCATTAAAATACCGTTTTACAATCAGTCATCTTTACGATTGCATGATACAATAATTTATGCGATTTTTAATTAGTTTTTATAATCATTTTTCATTTAATACTCGCGTTTAAGTTAAACACCGCGATTTTTAAGTATGTTAATTGGGATTAAGTTTAGGCTGTAACATATTAAGCCAGATTTTAGGTAGGTACTTAATTGAAAAAAAGTCAGCCGTAAAATTTGAATTGAATATATTTTTGGATTATATAAATATTTCTTCGAACCAATGATTCATATGACTCGTGTGTTTGAATAACAGATTTTTTTATGTATCGTCGTATGCAGAAGAGTATACAAATTAGCATATACATCAGTGTATTACAATAAACTGCATATAATCTCTTAGTGTTAAGACACGATAGTCTTGAATTAAGCAGGTTTAAAGTTAATGTCTGAAAAACAACCTAACCTAACCTAAATCTTGCCGATTAAGTTATTTGTGCATTTATGCTAACCAAAAAAAAAACTACTAATAATTTTATTTCCTCTATTTATTGATATCACCTACTATACTCTCTTGCCGATCAAGTTATTAGTGCATTTATGCTAACTAACTAACTAACTAGAAATAACGGCGAATCATTTAATTTCCTCTCTTCATAGATATCAGCATTAGTCGTAAATGCTATGAAACAAAAAAATAGCCGCCGGACGCGATTAAACATTAATTCTATTTAGAGATGTTTAGCAACGTTGTCGATGTCTATACAGCAATAAATATCATTGTATTTGTACATAGCACGTCGGTAACCTTGCTACGTTTGTACAGGGTCAGCAGATTTTTTCATAGCTGTGAACGAGATGGCGTATTATCCGTGCCCATTACGGATTCGCCATTATAGTCTGTAGGTACAGACTTACAATGGGTATAAATTGGCAGTGCAAATGGGCTTCGTGCTTGAAAGAAAGATTTAATTGTTATTATTTTGATTGGTCAGTGCATTTTTTAGTCAAGCGGTGATTATGGAAAGTGATAGGAAATTCAATCCAAAATCGATGTAAGCAGTAATACCTCTTATTTGTTTAAGCAATGTCATTCCTTGCAAAGCAGCATATAACAGCACTACATTGTTGATATATAACAGAAATAAGTGTGGATATTATATATACACGTTCTACTATTAATCAGTTTATCCAATTTTTTGCCTACCGATGATCGACAATTAGAACATTCTTCGTAAAAGACTTTGTCAAATTTCAATCTTTGATAGACAACGTTTTGATAGATTGATTATTAATAACGGCTAATCACAGTAACTTCAACATTCGCTAAGAGATTCTTAGTATTCATTTCAGAAAATATGAAAACGGCATTCCTCTCAAAATTGTCCTTGATTTCAACTGGTTACAGTGTTTAGTTATAAGTGTACCTAATGCGCGTATTGTTTAGTTTCATGTGTGGGCGTATGTAGGTAAATAAACAGATCTGATGACATAATAGCTGACACGTGATTGATAGTTTTATCATATTGTTGGCAACTTTTGTTGCTAGTAGGCAGATTGTTAGGTATTACTAGGAACTGTGTAACGACATTACCTTCCGTACCTTCATACAATGCTGTAAATATAAACTTTTGAATAGGAAAACTAACTTTAACAGTTAATGATCACTAAAGATACGGCTATAAAATAATACGTATTGAAATGGAGCTGAAACATTCAAGTTATTCAGTACTAATTATAACGATGAAGATAAGAATACCCATAAGCCTGATGTTCCCCATAACGATCTCAAAAGTCCATGAAATAAATGGGCTATGACTAAATTTGGAAATTAAATAATTTGGTTTCCCTCAAAAGCAATGTATTATGTAAAGTAAGTAGGTATATAAACTCCTGTTATCAAATGAAATGAAAAGATAAATATTTAGTAATCAATAAAAATATGAATTTCCCCAGTAAAATGATCAATTGCTGACAATGTCTATACTATAAAGACCAAGGTTCTAGCCATTATTGCATATAAGAATTACGTGAACATGTACGTGACTTGTGATGCTGTGTTAATTCATGTGTGACTTCCATTCTTGTCTTAAAGTCATAAAGTATTAGTATTAGTATAAATAGAAGTACTCCTTTTGTATAATATTAGAGTAGCAGACGAGCATGCAGTCCAACTGATGCTAAGTGGCTACTGCCGCCCATGGACATCTGTAAACACCCCAGATGAGATTAATTTCCTACCCGAGGTCGACTACAGATGCGCCGCTACCTCTAAGGACTAAGCTGCACTACCTCGAAAAAGTATGTCTCCCTTACCACACCCTTCAAACTACAACACAGCAGAGTTTGTTATTAGGCAGAAATACCACCATTATAACTTACATTCGGTATAAACACAGGTATCAGTTGTTGTTGTTGTTGTTATATCAGCTTCTAAAAAAACATTTTTTTTATTAATTTTGTACCAATTGAAAATGCTAGAGTTAGATATATTTGAATTATCCATGAAAGCGCTTTTGCGCTTTTTTCGTTAATTTTGATTCTATGAAAATAATGTCGCGAGAGCCCAACTCACACTTGTCCAGTTTTTTAATTACAAGATTATTAGTTGTATAATCACTGAGAATGTTTCATTAACACAATAAATGTAAGCATATTGCTTAATTAATGATATTACGAGATTAATGATACGGCATTCTATAACGTGCAGATAATTGGCTTGATATTGTGAAGAATGCCGTTAGTACAATATTACTTGCAATGGATTTATATACTTACCTTTATATACGAGCATTGGGAGTTATCTACTTAAAACATATGATCCTACTAGTTATTGCCCGCGGCTTCGCCCGCGTTTAAAAGAAAATAATATAACATACTAACATATATAAAACTGAAAAATCGTACCTTCAACTTTGCAAATGCATAGTTTACGATTCAATCCTTACTAATATCGTTTAAAATAATCGATGTTTTAGGTCAAAAAGATCGATTCTCCGATTAATCGATCTTATATCGCCATCCCTAGTTCCCGTGGGATTTCCGGGATAAAAACTATCCTATGTCCTTTCTCGGGTCTCAAACTATCTTTGTGCAAAATTTTATTAAAATCGGTTCAGTGGTTTGAGCGTGAAGAAGAGACAACCAGACAGACAGACAGAGTTACTTTCGGATTTATAATATTAGTAAGGATAATTCGTAATTTAGTAAATTGGGTTATTTGAGATGGTCAAAAGCGCACCAAAAATTGAACATTCTATGCCGTTTTGGTCATTCTGAAAGTAAGTAGCAGTTATTTATTCGTAATTAATAGGAAACGCCAAAAAGTAGGTTGTTAAATTTATCGCCTGAATAGGTTTATGCCCATTATCAATAATCAATCTATCCAATTTTATCTATCAAAGATCGAAATTGGCCTATGTCTAGTATGAAGGTTTAAAAAGAGTGTTAGTGTGTAGGTGATTGCAGTAAATGAACTTTGTAGGAATTCATTGCTATCTATCACGCAAGATGTAATGGTGATATTTTTTTATATGGCTTAATTGAGATTTTAAACTATCAAGTAATTAGTTTTTATCATCCCTCATAAGTCCAGATCGGTATAATAATGTTTATTAGCATTTTAAAAGTATGTACTATGACTAATAAGTCATATGATTGACTAATAAGTCACATTATAATTATGATCATATAAAAACAATATGAATCGCTTCCTTGATTTATCCGCAATAAAATGCAAGCTAGTACTTGCAAATTGAATCTGGGTAATGTGCAGTTATGTAACTGCTACGTCATTTTGGCCAAAACTTGTTTGAAGGATGTGGCGAGACTTTAAGTTTAAGTTGTTTCAACATTAAAGCCAACATTTGGTAAGGTAGATACAATTGTAAGAGGCGTTCCAACTTACGAGTAGTTCTCAGGAGTAGCAATGTACCTGTGGCTAACTTCACGTAGGACCCTCCCTTTAATCGTATCTGTAGTTGATTATAGATGTTTATGGGCGAACCATAGGTAGGTACCTCTAATCCTGTTTGAAGTTGATTATAAATATCCGTGACAGTTGTACATTATGTCGACTTGATCTGCAAAAAATGTATTTACAAAAATGTCAAAACAGTTACGTTACCTTTATGTATGTTACATACATATTTCGTTACCAAAAATACCAATAGGCTCTTTTAGCGAATCACGGGTTTATCGCATCCAGCGGAAATGGGCGAGCCAGCCAGATAATATTCTATTATGGTACCGTGGCTATATCGCTATACTATCTATAATTACTTAAACTGTTGTTAAATCTACCTACCGCTTACATATGATACTCGATAGCTGCAGTACATGTGGGTAATAGTTGAGTAATGGAACTTAATACGCAGTGATGTGGTACTCAACCTATATGTATCTGATTCATATTTATTGTGTTGTTTTTGAGGACTTTGGCACAACGGTCGATCTGTTGAGTCCATTATCGTTTCACGCTTGAGCACGGCTTTCCTCTCAGAGTGAGAGGTTAAGGGCATAGATTACCTCGCTGGCCAAGTGCGGATTTGGAGACTTCAAAAACTCTTGAGACTTTTTTTAAAAACTCTCAGTTGTGTAGATTTTAGCGTGTGATTATTATTTTTGTAACTTATGAGGTTGACTTACATATACGTATAGTTATGGTACAAACAACCAAGTCTTCATTTAAGCCTTAATGTAATTATGTCACTAGAAAAAATAAAACATTTCAATGCCGCAAGATATCTTCGTTGTAAAATGATTAATAAAACCAGTAGAGTAACTTTCCTGTTGCTTTTATATCAAAGTAAAGTAGAATTCATTTAAAGATTGAGTATCAGTGAAAATAGGCTTACTAAGAATGTGATGTAACAGAGTTTTTATATGCCGGTAACACGAGTATTGCTGGTATACAAAAGATTAGGAATTAGATAAGATATTGTCTTCAGATTACTTAATGAAACACATCATGTCACGGGGAAACTATACAAAATCATTAACATTGATAAGCATTTGAATATCGGTTTTGTTTAATAAAAATGTTATATATAAAATTCTCGTGTCGCAATGTTAGTTACCGTACTCCTCCGAACCGGCTTTACCGATTTTCACCAAATTTTATATGCATATTCAGTAGGTCTGAGAATCGGCTACTATCTATTTTTCATACCCCTAAGTGATAAAGGTTGTTCACCCTTAACATTTTTTTATTTATATGTGAACACAACGTTTGCCGGGTCAGCTAGAAGTTCTATACTACTCCTATAGGTAGGTATGGCTACAAATATTTCTAGTCTTCTTGCAAACTTCTTCGCATGTGAGTTAAGTTAGAAAAATAATGACAGTAATTTGACAAAAGCTGTAATGAACTTTTTGTGGAATTCAGAGCAAAAACTGTATCCGGAAGACGGCACGTTGAACCACGGTATTATAACACAATAGGTCGTGGGTGAAAAACACTGCTGGAGTTAGCTACTTTTCGGTTCATTTTAATTGTGGTTAAATAATACTATTAATTACTAATATTAGATACGAATTTTCAGTTTTATGTATGTTAGTATGTTATATTATTTTCTTTTAAACGCGGGCGAAGCCGCGGGCAAAAACTAGTTTGTCATAAGTACAAACTTTGTGTTCTTAAGGTAGAGTCAACCACAGCACAGGCGATATCCACTACCGGTATCGATATCGAAATATGTGGCGAAACCTAGTGTGTGCAATATTCCCATTGTTTAGAATTCAGCGGAATTCGCTACCGTTGAAGAAAGTAAAAAGTAAATATATGGTCTATGCATTCATTAATCACTATTGAGCCTTGAAACAAATGTAGGTTTATCCTTATGCATTGCATGCATTCATAAATTTAGTCTGTATTTTCCTTTCATTAGTTCAATGAATATGTTTAGTTTTTTTCTTTATCTGTGTTTAGATCACATTTTAATCTAGTCTCGACTTTCCTTATTTTATAATAGAGTCTTATTTGTAAATTTCAATATTTTTTCTTTGGTTAGCAATCTGCTTCTAATTTACTTACTAAGATGACCTTACTTATAAGACAAACGTACTACATATACAATAACTATACGAGGTGTATGCCTGTATTCCATTTACTAGTTTACTAAAAGAAGACACGAAAATACCAGTAATGAGGATCATATCAACATCTACACTTTAATATACTTTGCGTTTCATAGTCACATTAAATTATGAAAAAATCTAAAATCGGAAAAAAGCTAAAAAATAAAACTCAACCTAAAAAATTACGTAAAACGAAAGCATTGTTTGCCATAACGTTTGTTCCACCGACCTACTTCCAGAAAGCCTTTTAAACCCTACTCCAGACCTGAATACTTAGTGCTTGCTCATTAGTCATGCCCCAGATTCCTATTTATAGTTCTTTCATTTCGTATTTTTGCCCTCGTTAAAATTTTCATACATACAAAGCAGAAGCAAAGAAGTTGAATTGGAAAAGTTTCATTTGTTTTCTATTTCTGTTTTCTGGTGGGTGGAATTTCATTTCAAAATGGAAAAAAGAAATGTGTGAATAAGTTGGTTTCATTGAAATGGAATTGGAATAGGTTGCATATTTATTTTTATCTTATTTATAACTTACTCATATATTATAATGAAAGTGTAAAGATACGAGTAAGTCTAGCAAAACCTGTTAGGATTAGAAACATGAAGCTGTAGAACTAGAAACTAGTTTTAAAAGTTTTATTTATTTGTTTACATGTTTTTATAACTCAGGAAGTAGGAGTTTCCGTCGTTTACCCATTATTGTCTCACTACTGGGCACGCAGGGTAGCAGTGATAGCCTAGTGGTTAAGAAACTCGGCCTCTTGATCGAGGGGTCCGAGGTCAAATCCCAGGCACGCACCTCTGATTTTTCAATGTTATGTACGTATTAGAAATTATTTATCACTTGCTAAACGGTGAAGGAAAACATCGTGAGGAAACCTGCAACCTGAGAGATTTAAAAAAAAAAAAATATCAAATGTATGTAAGGTCTACCAATACGCACTTGGCCAGTGCGGTGGACTATGGCCTAATCCTTCTCATTATGAGAGGAGACCCGTGCCCAGCAGTGGAACAGTAATGGGTTGATGATGACTGGGCACGGGTCTCCTCTTAGAATGAGAAGGTTCTCAGAATTAGAAGGTTACGGGCATAGTCATCGCGCTAGCCATGTGCGTATTGGTAGACTTCACAAATTTTTGAGAATATTTTTAAAGAGATCTCAGGTATGCAGGCCCCACACATTGTTTTCCTTTCCCGATAAAACAAAAAATCGTGCGTACCTGGGATCCCTCAATTCAGAAGCTGAGTTTCAACTGATGACTGAGTTTTCCTTAGCACCTATATCTTCACATAAGTGCATACAATTTGTTAGTACATGATTATATGGTAACAGAATACTTTATGATACTTGTTCCTTGGGGATAATTATAAATTAAAAGTTATGAAGACAAGTGGAAAATTGATTATCTAACCGCATGTTCAATCGACTGGTTAACAACGAAGTTATCGGCATAAATGAATATGCTAATTAGATTATATAGAAAATGTTCGTACCTATGTATATACATATATGTTTGACTATGTATATTGTACCCAGTCACCACAAGTGTGGTTACATTGGCCTCAATAATGAATTAAATGTTGCAAACGACTTTTACATTTAATTAGTATAATTATATTTTTTAGCATTTGCGGAGGGTAATGTCTATGAACATAATAATATGTCTCACGAGCTTTTGCCCGCGGCTTCGCTCACGTTACGAAGTAATATTTTCATCCCCTATTTTATCCCCTTGGGGGTAGAATTGATCAAAATCCTTTCTTAGCGGATGCCTACGTCATAACATCTACCTGTATGCCAAATTTTAGCCCGATCCGTCCAGTGGTTTGGGCTGTGCGTTGATAGATCACTATGTCAGTCAGTCACCTATGAGTTATATATATTTAGATTTGGGACGCCCTAGTCAAAACTTGATTTATCCTGACTTGACTTGATATTTAATAAAGTAAATAGTCAAGCACGAGATGAACTTACATGAGAATTCCGTACCACCATTTATTTTAATTTTCTGTACGTATTTCTATACGGTTCAAGAGATGGAGCCGTTTAACAGACGGATAAGACAGCGGAGACCTTACGTATGTACCCTTTGCGTACGGATCCCGAAAAACTAAAAAAACACATCATAGGTAATTATGTTATCTACTCTTGTTTACTACATCTTATACACATTCAATTCTCACCAAACCTCACCGCTAAAGTGTAGGTTCGTATTGTTTGGTTTCTTACAGCGTAAGTAAAACCACAATGGCTCGCGAGTTAAGGTGGGTACAGACTGTTGTAACGTTAAGAGGGCTCCGGTTGCGTTCCTTTGGAGATCCCGGAGCCCTCTACGCAGCGCCGAGGACGGCCACCGAGGAGGTTTTAGTGCGGTAAGAATCCCACATAACCCTACGTCGCTCCCACGACACTGGGTACCTTTTGAAAGTTTCCCCCCCGTATACAAAAAAAAATAAAAAGACTGTTGTAACGTAACATGTAACATGAAAGGAGCATTTCATGAGTGTGTAGTGCGCGTACGAACTAATCTGTTTTTTTTTATAATATAGGAGTAGCAGACAAGCATGCAGTCCACCTGATGGTAAGTGGCTACTGCCGCCCATAGACAACTGTAATCAACCCCAGATAGGATTAGATATTTCTACCTGAGGTCGGCCACAGATGCGCCGCTACTCCTGAGGACTAAGCTGGAACGCCTCGGAAAAGTATGTCTCCCTTACCACACCCTTCAAAACGGAAAACAGCAGCGCGTAACACTGCTGTTATTAGGCAGAAATAGGTGTGGCGGTGGTGCCGCCAGAGTCGAACCACAAAGGGTTGTATCACCTTCTAGACCTGTTTCTAGAATGCTCGCGGTGACCATACCTTAGTCTGTCGAGATCACCGAAAATAATGGATCATGACGACCAAATATTAGCGACGATGATTGTTGATGTAAAAAAAAACCTACAAATGCCGGATCGCGGCGCGCATGAGTTGAAATGCTCTGTTCGCCTGCGTAATGTGCCGGTTCGTGCGCGTTAGGCGTCTACACTATGGGAATTCTATTACATGGCATGATACATTACGACAATGTGGACGGTAAATTCTTTCACTGCGTGGTACATTGCATGTTAGGTTACAGCAGTCTTGTCCTTGTAGTTCCGGGACTAGAATAGGGCTACGGTAACCCCTGCCTGTTGTAAGAGGCGACTAAAAGGAGGCTTTCAGGGTTGCGGGCGGCAAGAGTGCGGGAGGAGCGAAAACTGCTCCCCCAGGGTAGAGCCCGATAGGGGGACGCGGATCGCGCTTGGAGGACTCCGGTTATGTTTCGTCGGAGATCCCGGAGTTTTCCAACAAGCGTTGAGGACGGCCACCGGGGGGGTTTTAGTGCGGATAAATCCAACATAACCCGGCATCGCTCCCACGTCGCCAGGTACATTTTGAGGGTTTCCCCCTCGTTAATAAAATAAAGGTTACAGCAGTCTGTACCCACCTTTAACATGCTCACCCGAATACAATGGGCCCGCGGTGCCAACTGCGATGTTGCGATACGTTACTTTCCTTTTTCAAATGCCGATTACAATTAACGTTGTATGTCCTTATTGGCTTGGTACAAAGCGTGGTGCATTTAGCTATGCGTATCTCAAACAGTTATATAAAGCCTTTAAAGATGTTATGTTGTTACAATAGGTTTAAATAATTGTCCTAAATTAAATTAATAATAATCGGAAAGTAATAATTCCTACTTAAAACCTCGAACTACATATATTTATTTGAAACACATTTTTAATACATTAAATACAGAAAATCGGAAAGAGATAAATCAGGAAGGACTTTCATGTGTTATTAATAATCAACCAATTTATCCAATCTTTTGCCTAACACACATCGTCATTTGGCAATTGTTTTATAGTGTCAAATTTCGATATTTAGTAGGTAACATTCGAGTAGATTAAGTATCAATAACGGGCGTTACTTAACCAAGGTTCACTTGTAGCTTGTGCTCTAATTTTGAGGTACTTACTTTGACCGATCTTCAATAAATAAATAAACGCTTTCTACACTCACAAGTCACAGCCCACATTAAGATTCCCTGTGTCGTAGGTGCCATGAACACAAACATAGACAAATACACAAACACACAGACCCAGAAACAGAAATCTAAATTCATCATTTAGATATCTGTCTGGCCGGGGATCGAACCCGGGACCCTTTGCGCGTCAGACCGGTATGGTGACCGCCCCGCCACGCGGGTAGTCCCGCGTCGTCCCAATGTGACCCGTATTCTAACCTCATAAAACCTAAACAACTGTAGAGTCACTATAATTGGAGTTAAATATTCACTTATACAAATCATCATCATCATCATCAACAACCCATTACTGTCCCACTGCTGGGCACGGGTCTCCTCTCATAATGAGAACGATTAGGCCATAGTCCACCGCGCTGGCCAAGTGCGTATTGGTACACTTCACATACCTTTGAGATTTTTTTTTAAATCTCTCAGGTATGCAGGTTTCTCCACGATGTTTTTCTTCACCGTTTAGCAAGTGATAATTAATTTCTAATACGCACATAACTTTGCAAAATCAGAGGTGCGTGCCTGGGATTTGAACCTCAGACCCTTCGATCGAAAGGCCGGAGAAGTATAATAATAAACTTACATACATTTATACAAATAAATTTATGTAACTCTATTATTATACTCTCCGAACAAAACAGACAATTTCCTTACATCTTGAAGACATCTGATTCCACGTCAAATATTTAGACATTAAAATAATAATTGTAATCTGTTATACAACAGTCTGGTGTCTCACAATGATTTTCCCATGACATCCACTTAAAGCTAAAACAATGGGATTCACTTGAACCTTGTATAAACTTAAGATAACTAACAAATTTTAAGTCAAAACTGAAATTAGAATGCTGTATTTATATACACCTAATGTCATGTTAGTTTAAATAGAATAATAAAATAATAAATATGTAATAACAAACTTAATACATGTAACTGGTTATAACAAGTTAACAACATTTGAAAGTACCTAAAAAGACCATAGATTAGTAAAGATTACTCACTCCTAACAAGAAAATGTAGGTAATCAGTTTTGACAATTGAAATTGTCAATGTCATTTATTTTCGTGTTTGGAAAATATTAAAAAAACGTAGTTTTTAGATCATTTACGAATGCAACGATACTTCTCCGCACTTTTTCTTCGACTTCGTGTTTTTGCACTACTGCGCATGTCGGCATTTTCCGCGTAAATTACACTAAGACAGCCAATAAATGGCTGACAGAAAATCAGCCGTTTAACTCATTTAATGGCTTCCTTCAATTACAAGGCGGTGAGATATCCATACTTATCTATGAAAAAGAATTATATAATTAGAATATAACATATAACTTACATGAAATCTCGTGTTAATAGTTTTAATAATTCGGAAATAGATACACTTATTTTCTTTGCTTTCCTGAATGACCAATTAGTTTAATCATAACGATGTTTTTGACGTTTTATAAAGAAGCTGTTATTTAAGTAGGCAACGTCAAAACCACAAACATGTATTATCTGTGGTCACAACAGTTACATATTTTTTTCTCCTTTTCTCTTTTGTTTATCATCCGATTTTCTTTTCTGTGTTTGGTATGTATTGACAAGTTTTAAGCTCACCGCATAGATAAGCATAGATATCTCACAATCTTGTAATTGAAGGAAGCCATTAAATGACTTAAACAGCTGACAATTCTGTCAGCCGTTTAATGGCTGTCATGGTGTAATTTACGCGAAATAATGCCGACATGCGCAGTTAAGACACGAAATCGAAGAAAAGGTGCGAAGAAATATCGTTTCATTCGTAAATTATCTAAAAACTATTTTTTAATAATTTTCAAACACGAAAATAATTGACAGTAACAATTGTCTAAAGCTTACATTTTCTTGTTAGGAGCGAGTAATCTTTACTAATCTATGGCTCACCCTTAGATAATTAAACTAACTTGGTTGGTTGGTTTAATTATCTAAGGGCTCACCGTCTATCGGCAACTGAATGCCTATTGTTTGAACGATTGTGGCCGTTGAGCGGTCAGCCTTTTAGTGTTATCAATTTTTTTTTGAAAATATATATGATTAGGTATAGTTAGTATTAGTTCGACAATTGGGTGAACACAAAATAAAAACAATCATAAGTGTCGATAAATGTGCAATTTCTAATCGATAACCAAATCTAGACTCGAGTGAAAGCCCCAATAGAAATGTATGCAAATTAACTTTCTTTGTCTAAATATGACACAAGTATTATACTAGTATGTGTCATTAAGTACCTATATGTCTTGACAAGGATATTTTATTTATAACTATCGTGACTTGGTTACATCCGTGTATGGTTCCGATTAAATTCATTTCCTACAAAAATGTTTAAATTAATATATTATATTTTTTTGTGCCGTTTAATGATTGTAGCGGGGTCTTAAATGGTGATGACAGAGGGACATGTGTCACTCTGAATAACGAGAGAACTATGTCCCTTGTCCCATATGTCACATGTTTTATAAGGTTGAAGTAGCAAACGAGCATGCAGTCCACCTGACGGTAATTGCTTACTGCCGCTCATAGACATCAACAAAGATCAATTAAAAATGGGATTTTTTTTTATAATATAAGAATAGCAGACGAGCATGCAGTCCACCTGATGTGGCTACTGCCGCCCATGGACATCTGTAATCAACCCCAGATAGGAGTAGATATTCCTACCTGAGGTCGGCCACAGATGCGCCGCTACCCCTGAGGACTAAGCTGGAACGCCTCGGAAAAGTCTGTCTCCCTTACCACACCCTTCAAACCGGAACACAGCAGCGCCTAACACTGCTGTTATTAGGTAGAAATAGGTGTGGCGGTGGTGCCGCCGGAGTTGAACCACAAAGGGTTCTACCACCTTTTCTAACTGAAGATTCTAACTGAAGTGCATCACTGAGGCGTTTCCGCTCCTGAGGACTTAGGTGATAGTCTCATAAGTATTTTTACTTTTACCGCAAGAACTGCTCATAGGCTTTGGTAAGCCTATGAGCAGCTTTTAAATCCATGTATATCTGAATCCATTAATAGATGCATGTCACTATAAAGAGAGTAAGGTTTTAATAACCTTTAGAAATTAGGAAAACTTACGTTTGGGTTGTCACCCTTAAGTAACTAATTTAAAAACCACAGAAATCATAACTTTACTACATTCTTTTTAGTTCGTTCTAATTAAAACTATTGCATCATCCTTTGAACCTTCTTGTAATGCAAATAATCTTATCGTAATTAAAATCGACCAGTTACGTCCGATATAGTATAAAAATGTAGTTGTCGGTTACTTAAGGTTATGTCATTGAAATGTTATGTATTGTTATGACTTACGTTCAATAATTGTAAAGATATTTCAACATTATTCGTATGTTAAGCATACTTAGTTCCTTCCATTGAGTACGATTTAAAAAAATACGAATAACGTCAATTACATGTTTTTGGTCTAAGATCCGAATTAGCCTTCCTTCACACGAAATAAAATATTATTTGGAAAAAATCATATGTTTTATTACGCTATCTGATAGTTAAGGATTAAACTCCGCGAACTCCGCGTACATTCACTTAAAAACATTTTTGATTTTTTTATCAATCATAGTCTGGTCGGGATTTTTAATTACCATTTACGATATATTTTTTAACATACAAAATTTGATACACCTCTACTTCTGAAAATAAACATAAAAGCCGTTTTCGAAATAACTTAAACAAACTAGATCACTTTAGACAAATGTATGATAAAGTACATACAAATCAAACAATCTGTTGACCTAGTACGACGGCACGCGAATTCCATTAAAGTAATGTAATCGGTAAATTGTTACTCATTACTAACAATGGATGCTATACTTTCCCGTAATTGATAGTGAAGGATTGAACTTCGCGAAGTTATGTTATATGATAAAAAACAAAAACGTTATTTTTAAGAAAATTATTTTTTCGTACATTCACTTATTAACCATTTTTGAATTTCAATTAGTCAAAGTCTGGCCAGGATTTTTAATTAACATTTGCAATATATTTTTCAACATCCTAAATTTGATATGATTCCGAAAATAAAATAGAAAGCCGTTTTCGAAATAACTTAAACAAACTAGATCACTTTAGACAAATGTATGATAAAGTACATACAAATCAAACAATCTGTTGACCTAGTACGACAGCCCGCGAATTCCATTAAAGTAATGTAATCGGTAAATTGTTACTCATTACTAACAATGGATGCTATACTTTCCCGTAATTGCGTTGCTGACATAAGAAAGTATTTGCCTTCCATATAATGCCGACGGGGAAGATTTTCGCAATTATTTATGCACTTTCTACCTTGTTACACATGTTGTACATCTCTATTATATTTTGATATACGTGGAAAAGTTTATATATAAAAAAAATATAAAAGATATTGTAGATTTTCTTTTGAAAAAGCGAAACCGTCTTAAATGTATAAAATGTGATAGAGTCTTTAAATCTTTAAGTGTCTTAACGACGTTAGAAGTTTAATAGAGTCACTTTAGCAACGTGTCTTTCTGATGATATTTCAGGACAATGATATGTAACTCGTAAGGTAGTAGACAACTTTACCAGCTTAACCAAGAAAAGGGTTCGACCCCCTATTCAGACATAAATCTAGATTTTCGTTGTGTGTCATCTGTCTTTGTGTTTTTGTCTTTATGTGTGTCCATGTAATCCATACCGCCTGGAATTTTACTGCAGGCCTCTGAAAAGAAAGTGATAATAACAATATTTAATTTTGATTTAATTATTAGCATCAAGTGGTATATGATCAAAATTATGGCTATAATTAACAATTTGGCTATAATACACTTTACCTACATTATACCTACTTTACGTTTCTACTTCCGTATCATAATCTGTTAATCTGTTTTTATTTTGGCCTAAAGACTAAACAGGTTTGTCAAATGCATTTGAATAATAATTTCCATTTGATTGACCTACGTACCTACTGATTTGAAAACTTTGATTTGAAAACCTGTTGATACAAATAAACTATGTTGATGAATATTAAAGTAACCTATTATTTTCTAGCTTATATACAATTGTTATGTAAGGTCTAGTATTAAGGATAGGTATAAATATGACTACATATGGGATCTAGTGTAATTTCAAAATATTTTGTGTAGACAATTTTCTATAATAATTACATGAGATACGTTTAACTGTATGGGAAAAAACTTCTTAATTCTTATGAAAACTTTTTATCGGTCAATAGTAATAATCTGAACATGCGTAGATCTATGCGGTTCTAATACACCCCAAAATTACTACTACGTCATTTAGTAATGACGTACGTAGAGTGGTTATTGTTAAAATTAAGGTACTTAGAGAATTTATAAAGTTAACGTGATTGAGTTATAACTCCAGCAATCCCACTGTATCAGAATGATGAAGTGTACTCAAATACACTATGTCTCACCTGTGCTAAGTGCTAGGTAGAGCCTACTTGGTAGTACATTATTTAGGAGATTATAGTGACATTATAATAAATATATGTTGTACTTCAACTCTCACTCAATCCAAAATTAAAATTAGTTTCCATTTAGCGGAATTTACGATAATTATACAAGAGTCAGTGTTCCATTAGATAGTTCAATTTTAAAGTATTTTGAACGATTTTAAAATATTTTTTGCATTTGTCTCATTGTAAAACTAAAGGTAATATAAAATTTTCAACTTTAAAACTACTAATATACGTTACTACCTCAAAATACATCATACTACGTTACGTACTAAGTACTGGTAGTACATGTAGAATGTAGTACAATGGCTCGGTTACGTGGAGTGAGTCAGTTATGTCAAGTAAGGTTGAATCGCGTGAATTTATGTGCTTAATGAATGACTGCGTAATTAATTCATTAATTACACTCGTTTCTATGCTGCCTTTGTGCTAATTAGGATTACTTAAGTACCAATTATTGTCCACGACTGAAAGGAGGTCTTGTTTCAGAATGATTAACACGTTTGACTGTAATAAAATAAATAAATATAAGTATATGTAGTTTTTCGAACAACGCACAAGGGTTTTGTTGAGTTAGAAGCCCGTATTTCTTGGTGACCCGGTCATCACTACACGAAAATAATTTTATGGACATACCTATGTTTTTTAAGTTAACTTTACTGTTTTTAAGTACAAATAATAATTTCAATTATTTACAAAAAATACGAAAATGCAACAACGAAAAACAAAACTATAAACAAAACGCTACAATAACAAACATACGTGAATGTTAAATCTATGATTACGGTAATATCAAAATTATCATTCAACGTTGATAAAGCAACGCGGAGTCAGATTTTATCAAACAATAAGCCGATTTACATGCCGGAATGATGAAAATTTGACGGCATAAACATGTTACAACGATATTTTTTTTATTAGTCAATTGTCACGTAAGTATTGTCACAAGGAAGTGAAGAGTACGAATTTAAATGCATCTGACTCAGTCTGAGTCTTGAGGGGTCTTTGTTAAGTTTATTTTAATTGCGTGATAGTGTACAAGGATGCGTATCCACTACTAACTCAATGTAGTTTTTCATTTTTTACAAAAGAACTTAAAAAATCTTAAAAAGTTTAAAAAATCTTAAAAACTTAAAAATTCTTAAAAAGTTAAAAAGTTAAGTTGAGAAATCTTAAAAAGTTTTCACAGGTACGAGTATGTAAAGTCTACCGATTCGCATTTGGCTAGCTTGGTGGACTATGGCCTAATCTTCATTCTGAGAGTAGACCCGCCAGAATCATTAATGGGTTGATGATGAAATGATAAGTAAGAGGTGGTCACGGTAGAGATGTCCCTTCCTTAACCAATGGATTATTCTTGTAAAGTACGAATCGTCAATTAATCTTTATGACATGTACTGAAGTAATACGCATTTTGTATACATTTTGTGTATTCGTCACGCTCCAAATTTCCCAATCGGGGTCAATACCGGTTTCGGCGACGGTAAACGAGGATGTAAATTCGTCATAAATACACCTTCATATATATGCCTACTTAAATGTATTAACGATACAAATAAGTTTGGTGAAAACTTTCGTGCCATTAAAACTGTTATATATTTAGCATCATCATCAACCCATTATTGTCCCACTACTGGGCACGGGTCTCCCCTCAGGCCTCAGATTAGGCCATAGTCCACCGAGCTGGCCAATTAATTTCTAATACGCACATAAATTTGAAAATCAGAGGTGCGTGCCTGGGATTTGAACCTCGGACCCCTCGATTGAGAGGCCTCGTTTCTTAACCACTAGGCTATCACTGCTATATATTTAGAATATGTATATGAAACCAGTAAATGTAAGATCAACATTCAACACTGTTTATTAAAATTGTGTATTTACTTACTCGTAAGATTAAATCTTTTTAATATATCTAGTTTGCCCCATGGTCGAAATTTAACTTTATCGACTATAATCATAAACTACCCCATTTTATCGGTAACATTAAAATTCGGTATCTATAAAAAAATAAGATAATCGAATTCGGTTAATAAACAAAACATTAATAGAAAATGCACTGAAATGTTTTGGCTTTGATTATATTTATAAGTATACTATATAATAATATTTGCACAACTGGCTATGCCAGAGGTTCTCAAACGTCGTATATCGCCTTCTTTTAGAGTCAACTATTTTCTAGCGTTCTTATAGTTGGCGAAAAATAATCCTGGTACAGTATTCTATCTCCGGAAAGTTAGAAAATATCTGTACAAGAGGCCTGTCAAGTCGCCGACCTCCACGTTCGTTCTATCTAGTGAGCACAAATTAACTATCACTTATAAACTATTATCGCCCACTTTGAGTAACACTGGTACATGCTAAACAACATTAGGCCGTTAAGACGAGCACAAATTTGTAAAATTGGTTTATAAATATTTTCGTTAGGTGAAAATACATTATCAACCTATTTGTTTTACGGCTGCGTAGGAGTCTCCACTGAGAATGAGAAAGGTTATGCCATAATCCACTATGCTCACCAAGTGCAGTTTTATAGACTTCACATACATTTGAGCACTTTTTAAATAGACAAACTCAGAAACAGATACATAACTTACAAATAATTAGTGGTCTGGGATTCGAACCGTGGACTGTCAAAGCAAGATGCCGCAATCCATACCGCTTGGCTTTTACTGTTCTTAAACACATAGTACCTGGATGACTGAGCTTTGCTCGGTGTTTTTTAACCGTCTTCAAAAAAGGAGAAGGTTTCTCAATTCCACCGTATAAGTTTTTTTCTTTTTTATTTTGTTTTTCTTTTGCTCGTTTAAAAGTATTAGATACGAATTTAAAGTTACTTTATAAATACAGACAGACACGGTAATTTTATTTATATGTACAGATTATATTGTAAGCAGGTTCAAGTCACGTGTTCAAGTTCTGTGACGACTCCTGCTTCCTGTTTCAGGCGTCACAACCTGACGTCAGTAACATAATAGTACTTGTAATACTAGATGTAGTATTCATGATATTATTTTTAGACTAGATTCATCTCGTTTCTCCGTATTTCCCTCTGCAAAAAGTTTTTTTTATTACGTAGGTACGGTATATTAGATAATAATTTAAGAATGATGTCGTGGATTTGGTTTTCAAGTTTAGTCCATATAGTCAAACGATTAAAGCAAAAATCACACACATACGAGTAACTTGAAACATCAGAGGCGATTCGATCCATGGACTCTCCGACTGAGACGCCAAATTTAAAAACAATACGCTATCACTGCTTGTGTGTATAATTTTGAACTGGTTAACACTTATGACGTCACACTCATCACCATACAAGTTTATGTAAGTGCTACTATATAAAAACTTACAGGAAGAAAAATGATTTTTTTTTATAATATAGGAGTAGCAGACGAGCATACAGTCCACCTGATGGTAAGTGGCTACTGCCGCCCATGGACATCTGTAATCAACCCCAGATAGGATTAGATATTCCTACTTGAGGTCGGCCACAGATGCGCCGCTACCCCTGAGGACTAAGCTGGAACGCCTCGGAAAAGTCTGTCTCCCTTGCCACACCCTTCAAACCGGAACACAGCAGCGCCTAACACTGCTGTTATTAGGTAGAAATAGGCGTGGCGGTGGTGCCGCCGGAGTCGAACCTCAAAGGGTTCTACCACCTTCCAATGTGCGACTATATAAAAAATTACAGGAAGAAAGGTGAATTCAGAGACTTTCACTATAACGTGTTGTTATGTCATTCAGACAATTTAAGTTTCATCATCATCATCATCATCATCAACCCATTACTGTCCCACTGCTGGGCACGGGTCTCCTCTCAGAATGAGAAGGATCAGGCCATAGTCCACCGCGCTGGCCAAGTGCGTATTGGTAGACTTCACATACCTTTAAGATTTTTTTTTTTTATTATAAATCTCTCAGGTAGGCAGGTTTCCTCACGATGTTTTCCTTCACCGTTTAAGCAAGTGATAATTAATTTCTAATACGCACATAAATTTGAAAATCAGAGGTGCGTGCCTGGGATTTGAACCTCGGACCCCTCGATCGAGAGGCCGTGTTCCTTAACCACTAGGCTATCACTGCAATTTATAATATACTTATATATTTATAATTAAAGTTTATAATATACTTATATATTTATAATTATAATTTAAGTTTAAATCAGTTTAATTCTCCATAACTTAACCTAAATATTCCTTTATCAACCTTCAAAATAATACTAAAACGTTATCTGTACAGTCAGAACGAAAATCAAAATTTATTTCGCCTTGATTTCTATATCCTTTTCTTTTCACATTTAAATATGTTGCAACTAGGTCAGCGCTGCCTTTGTTGTTTCAAAAGATACCATATTAACGTTTTGGAAATATCTAATGAGCACAGCCGATATGAGTTATTGCCATTTTTGACGATTTTAATTTGTTTTGCCCATGTTTTTGGTTATCTAGTCATGTTTTTTTCAATAAGGATTGTTAGAAAATGTTATTTTGGATATAGATAGTAATAATTGGTTAAGCCTTATACCAGGTTCGTTTATTGACACTATAATGAAATGAATGTGGGTAGCTTAAGAGATAATGGCAGTATCTGTGGGAAGGTTACATCCAAACGAGTATCAAGTATAGGGGTGGAATCTCAATTGGTTACTTACAATGATAATATAGGAATGATAAGGAAGTGTTAAAGACAAATATGAAATAATTACTGATGAAGCTTCGCTGCCAACTTATTTTTGTCCTACTGTTGGGCACACAACTAAGGGACAGGCTTGGACTATATTCCAATGCCAATGGGGATTTTTTTTAATAATAGCAATAACCAAACGAGCATGCTGTCCACCTGATGGTAAGAGTAAATGTAATCTGTAAATAACCCGCGGTACGATTGAAAATTTACCTTACATGCAATGCTATCCCTAAGTTGTCCCAAGTAATTCCAGAACTATGTTGGTATACCTCCTAACTCATTAACTCATTGGAATTTCACAGCTGACATAACTGTATCTATTGTTACCTCAAGAAAATATATCTCAGTGCTTTAAAAAAATGAAACATATTTAAAAATCTGTTGTGTTTCCAATTAAGCTTAGTTACAAAGCTGAAATAACGGTGACAGCATATCCACAGCTAAGACAATCTAAGCAGTTTCAATGCCGTTTGTTCGACGCCTACTACCGTGCCGGTCACCTACATTGGTTCAAGCTATCCTTTACCTTTTATGTACGCCAGACGGAAAGTAGAACGACTTTTACGCGTAGGTGTATTATCCTTAACGGATTTTAATGGCGGTGTACGTACATATATTGTATTATAATTTATACTAATTAAAATTCATTTGTCTGTCTGTGATATCTGATATCTATATAGTTGACATTTTCTAACGCTAACCTAATAACTAGAAGCGGTTCTTAAGAATTATTGTAGAAATGACGGAGGACAACTTTAACAGGACTTAGACAACTGATGCTGTATTTTAAAGTATTAAGCCTTAGGTATAGCTACATATCAATAGTTCTCTCAGAACTTTATTCGGAAATCAGAAATATAGAATTCCTCAGGATAAGTTTTTTCAGTTAAAATTACGTTTCACTTCATTCGTCGCGAATGATATATTTTTTTAGTATTAATATCTGTTTCAATCCTCAAAATGTGAAAGTGACTACTAAAAGTCTAGACATTTAGTCTTGTAGTAATTTTGTCACGACAAGCATTTAATTTTCGTATACTTATTTAAAATTATTTGCAACATGAGACGCCGCGGGGTATAATTTTACAGAAATTGTGTAAGAAATTGAATTAAAAATTAAGATATCAAATTGCGTTAATATTGGCAACAAATCGAATTAATATGCATTTAATTTATAAATGTAATATTCATATGTCATCATAGACTTTCCACTCTATGCACGTATATTTTTGTAATAGAAATCCGCATAATGTTATAACCATAGATTAGTAAAGATTACTCACTCCTAACAAGAAAATGTACCCAGTTTTGAGAATTGAAATAGTTGCGTTAAAAAGTTTTGCCACGTTTCCGTGCTAATATGTCCCTAAAATATTTGAAATAATTATTTATTTATTACGTAAATTACGCAGTATAAGTTATTTATTCGTAATTTTTTTCTAAACATGTTTTTATTTGTCAAGAATTCAAAAAAAGAACTTACTAAAATAAGCCGTTTGTGGATTCATCCAAACTCAGGGCGGCGAAGTATCTTTACTAATCTATGGTTATAACTTATAACCTTTTTAATAAAAATAATAATATAATCTTTTTTAATAATGTTATATCGAGTAGTCGTAATTGGATACATGTATTATATTCCTAAGGTTGATGAGTGAAACACTTAAACGTAGCTGATTTCACTGTTTATAATAAAATTCTTTTTAAAACTTACTTCTTTGGGTAGTGTTTAATTTTATTTAACAGAAGTAGCCATACCTATATCTGTCTAATAACAGCAGGGTTAAGCGTTGCAGTGTTCCGCTTTGAAGAATGTGGTAAGGGAAACATACTTATCCGGGGCATTCAAACTTGATTAGCAACGCATCTGTGGCCAGCCTCCGATGGTAATCTGATCTTATCTGTATTTTGTCTACATGGCAATCTGGAATTCCATGGGCAGCAGCAACCACGTAGCCTGTTTGCGTTAGCAATATAAAAAAATGTAGCGGTGATCTTATATTCTCTGTATCACACATCTAAGTAAAAAATTGAAATTATTTTTTGCTTATAAGTTAGTACTTTAAAAATAGTATAATACAATTCCTCCGGGAATAGTTCAAGGTACGCATTGTTTACCTGTTGATGCAGTGAGATCACTGTCCGGTGTCCATCTAGGGTCGTATGTTAGTCGAATATAAAATCAATTACGAGAACGATCATTGTTCGCTTGTCCGTTCAGCCCACGTACAATTACTGTACCGTTGTTTTATGAATTCATTGGCTCTACCTTGGTTGTTAGTAGCTTGATTGATTTTATAATATTTAGCAATATATAAAATTTATACATTTTATTTCACCTTTAAATTGTGAATATTTTCAATTTCTCCGGAATGATACTGTTATAGATATTGTGTTATTAAAACGGTGTTTAGTAATTTATAAGTATGATTTCCACGACTACTAGATAATTTAAAGAGAATAAGTGTTACTTAACTAATTAGCTAACTAAACAAAATAAACTTAAATTATAACTAACCACAAAAGTGAAATAGAACTAGAACTACGTGTGTGAATGAGGATTTTAAAAGCCTTATAATTTAACACATTTATTTTTGTTTCTTACATAAAACTTTATTTCTGTTAACTAAATTACATTACAACCATTTGTTTCACATGTATATATTTACAATACCTATACAATGCAGCGCTTAATTTGTTTATTTTTTTATACTACAAATTGAAACAATTCCAACTATGCTAAAATTGGTCTCATTTCCGTAATCTTTCCATGAATCCAATTAACTTTATAATACGTGTAACATACTACCGAATAGTATCGAACATTACACAACACGGAACTTTATTAACTGTTAGGTATTACTTGTAAATTGTCGAATTAACTCCGTGATGCGTCTCGGTGCGCGGTCAATGCGGATCACGCGAGCATACCGTACTAACTGTTGCATGCCAATAATGTCTGATATTTATGTTTTTATTCAGTTTTGTATTGTATTGTGTGGTTAGGTATGACCGTGTACGTACAAAGCCAACAATATGCATGCATAACGCGCCTAATGATATTTCTACATAAAGAAAAATAAATTCTTAAAAACTTAGAAGCAAACTGAATTAGATATTTAAATAGAAAATTGGCATTAGCAAGAATGTTAGTTGTGCTTTTTACTAGTTATGTATAAAGAATATTTTGTAAGAAATAGAGCAAGCTTCCACTGATATGGTCTCTAATTTCATCTATAGGCATGGATGTTTATACATGGTAAAATATCTTTGTCTATAGGTAGGTATGTATTCATTTACCTATGTATCTACCTATAAAAAAAATAAGAATGTTTGTATCGAAATTAAACTGTCAAATAGACAGTTTAAATTAATAGTTATTTAAACATAGCATTAGTTAATAGTAGAACTCTACTTCAAGTATAAAACACTTTACTTAATACTTTAACAGTAAACTTTAGGTACAAGCAAAAATAATGTGAATCGGTGACAAATTTCAGGCCGCAAAAGGCAACCTTACACAACTTCCACACCATCCAAGGTAGATTGTGTCTTGCATTTTGATTAGCGCCGTGCCAAACCTTGCTTCTTGCGACTTCAGTGACGCATAAACATTCGCCTCTTTTTAGGGTTCCGTACGCAAAGAGCCAACGAAATTTTATTATTATTATTCTATCGAATTCTCGGGTTTTGGCTGTATAAACCTGTACTAGGTACACCATTGATGTTTTCATAGTGTTACGCTTTTTATTGTTACGCTTTCTACACTCACAGCCCCACACTAGGATTCCCTGTATCGTGGGTGCCATAGATACACACAGAGACAAATATACAAACACCCAGACCCAGAAACAGAAATTCAAAATTATCATTTTAGAAATCTGTCTGGCCGGGGATCGAACCCGGGACCCTCTGCGCGTGAGACCGGCATGGTGACCGCTCTGCTACGTGGGTCGTCAGTGTGTATTATTATAATGGTTGATGTGCAAATACTAAAAATAAATAAAGTTAAAAAATAAAGAATCCAACGATGTATCTACAATCGGTATTCATACATGAACCAGATTTTTTCGTTCATTCGTAAATGTTTATTAGTATATGTGTCATAATAAAAAATACTAAAAACAAAATAAAGTTAAAATTAACAGCATAAACGAACAAGAAATATATGTTTTTCAACGTTTTTTCTCTCATTTTTCTCGATCTTAATAATGCAGCAGGTATGTCATATCGTCTCACGATAATATTGAACCTTTCGTTTACGAGTTCGACTCACACTTGATGGTTTTTATTTAATAGCACAATAGATATCAATTGAGCCTCTACATTTAGACGCCTACGCTGATAGTTTGTTGTACTATTTGATTAGCACTGATAGCCTAGTGGTTTAAATTCTACTCCCACACTGCTCCCATACCACTAAGGTATTGAAAATACGCCGTGTTAAGCAGGATTGTTTTAAGAGTAAAGGAAAACATCGAGAGGTCACACATATTTCCAAAATCATTTGATGTGTGACATTATTCTAGCGTGGTATATGACCACTTCTTTGAAAGGATTTATAGATATTGGAAAGGATATATAAACGATATTGATTGATGAATACCGTGTTGTGTGGTGTCGTAGTTATCATATCGTTTTACCACGCAGAGTTCGGGTTCGATTCCCAACCAAACAGACATCGAAATGATAAATTTTGATTTCTTTATTGATTCTAGGAATTTGTTTGTCTTGTCTTTGCGTATTTTGAAACTTATTATAGATATAAGTATTATTTATTGATTAAAGTATTATAAAACGGAATAAATATACAACAACAACGGTAAACTTAAAGCTAAAAACATTTTGCCAGCCTACTGGCTAAACCTGTGAGATTGTCCAACGGCAAACTAGTCCTTTTAAATGTTGAATACTTCTTGGTAATGGCCCGAGGTAGAGGTAGGTAGCTGAGCGGGACGGGTTGAGGATAACGGAAATATTTTGTTTAAATAACTAAGCTACAACTAACATTATCCTATATTCAATCATTATGCCCCGTTTATATCTACGGATTCGACGTTTCAGGCACGGGCCGTCGCAGACAAAAAAGTGTAATTTAAAATTCAATAATTATAGTTTCAAATCTAAAAACCACGCTAAAATCGCACAAAGAATATCGTTCATCCTGATTCTGATGAGGAGAATGGCATAGAATTATTAAAATCATGTATTGTAATCAGTTCTTGATAACTGATTAGGATTTTAAATTAATTGGACCGTTCAAAGTGGGTAAAATTAAGTTCAAAGATGCCGTTACATACATACCTACGGGTCAAACTAATAAAAGCGTGGGAAAAAGAATACCAATAATAAACAGTGAATTTTATAGTGAAAACTGTAACTTTCTTTATTATGTAAATTGTATTAAGCTATTTATATAATTCACAACACAACACAACTGCGTGCCTGTCAATAATACTGCATAGACAAATATTTTGTCTGGCACGACCCGTGTCTGGCACGCTTAATGTCTGTCGATATAAATTAAACTTAAACCGTCATAAAATTAATTCTTTAACTGCTTTTGAATTAGTTTTAACTGTTTAATTAGTATGTCTCTACAAAACCTGATTCTTTAATACGTTTACGTAAGTTATTTCTCGATAACATAACTTAAACGAAAAGATATCAAATATTACGTATTATGTGTAAGTTGTTGTTCGTAATAAAGATTATTTCTTACTTTTAAATGTTTTAATCACTTTAAAAGTGATCTTGATATCATTTTTTTTATAATATAGGTGTAGCAGAGGAGCATGCAGTCCACCTGATGGTAAGTGGCTACTGCCGCCCATGGACATCTGTAACCAACCTCAGATAGGATTAGATATTCCTACCTAAGGTCGGCCACAGATGCGCCGCTACCCCTGAGGACTAAGCTGGAACGCCTCGGAAAAGTCTGTCTCTCTTACTGTTATTAGGTAGAACTAGGTGTGGCGGTAGTGCCGCCGGAGTCGAACTACAAAGGGTTCTATCACCTTCTATGTCGAATTGTAATTTGAGTTTTTTTTATAAAACACCTTTTTGTTGTAAGGTTCGTTACAACAAAAGTTATTTCGATCATTTACGTAATATATACAAACGGTAAAGCCGGTCCGCCGTCAACAATCTCGCAGAATCCAATCTATAATTAATAAGTCGTTGGTCTCTTATCTGGAAGGAATTTTATCCGCAGAACGAGTGTATACGTGCAATGTTATAACGTGTATCGCGTGCCTATCGGAACCGGTTGAATAGTTCTGGTTAGGGATGGCGATCTGAGATCGATTAACCGAATCGATCTTTTGGGCCAAAAAAAAAATAGTTGTGGTTAGGGATGGCGATCTGAGATCGATTAATCGAATCGATCTTTTGCCAAAAAAATATTACTTCGATCGATTATTTTAATCAATCTTCTAGGACGAAAGATCGATTCACTTGTACGTGGTTGGTAGTGGTGATATTACCAGTTGAGTGATAGTGTTTAAATAACTCAAGTCCAAATTCACGAACTATCACATATATCAATATTTCATCCTAGAAGATCAGTCAGCCGACGACTATATGCCTCATCTATACACATACATCTATATACGCTCATAAAATATTTCAACATATATAAAACGTAGTTGAGAATTCACTGAATCGATTTTTCATCAAAAGCCGATTTTCGACGTTGGTTGAATATTATATACTTTTTTTGCTGATGGATACGTATTTAAACACTTTTTTGGTCCTGATGACCTTTTTTTCGCTATCGTTAGCCCTTTTTAGCTGAAAAGATCGAACGATTTTTGGAGAATCGATTCTTTAGGCCTCGATTTTCTTTGTGAATCGATATTACACGTCGATTCGAATCGATTCAAGAATCGATCTTTTTCGGAAAGGATCGCCATCCCTAGTTCTGATGGTAGCTGAGAACTAATGCTTTGAGCTTTCCTTGAAGCAAATAGCTAAATAGCATAAATATGTTAGGTCTTATACAGTTTTCGTCGGGTTAAATTATGTATAAGCTTCGATTATATTGGAACTTGTACGTAATTTGGTTACATAATGTTGAATAACTTGAACATCTACTAACATGGCCAGATGGTCCATTAGAGATTCGAATCTCTGGCACTTACTTCTTATTTTGCTTGGCACTTTCTTAAATGGTGTAGGAAAATATCCTGAGAAAGCATCCACAAGGTACCGAAGTCTAGAAATTCGCACTTGGCCCATGTGATGGACTATAGCCTAAAACCACTCTCATCCTGAAAAGAGATCCATGCCTTGGTTGGCGATGATTAGAATTATTATTACATTACTATTTATATTATTATTTTATAGTATTAGAATAATATGATGACGTACACACATATTATATGCAGGGTGGCGCAAAATTAATCACCCTATTGTGTTTTTGAATAACTTATGACCTGAATAAAAAAAGTCATTTTGAGTAATAGAAATCGTTACAAGGACCTGTAACTTTTGTTTGCTAATTAGAAAATATGATATCTGTCAAGTGTCTTCCACCAGCGTTGATACAAATTTGCGTCCGTTTTATCATATTTTCCACGACTTTCCTTAAGATTTTTGCCGGTAACGCTTCGCATTCCAATCGAATATTCTCCTTAAGAGCTGCGGTTGACCCTTGACTTCAAGTAGTCCCAAAGAAAGAAGTGTGGGATGGTTAAATCGGGCGATCTTTCTGACCGTTCCAAATCGCCAAAATGGGAGATTACGCGACCAGGAAACGTTTCCTTCACAATATCCATTGTGGGTCGTGCTGTGTGTGCGGTTGCACTATCTTGTTAAAACCATATGTTAATCAAGCCCTGATCATCCAATTCTTGTAGAAAAATATCGTTTATCATGACCCTGTAGCGTTCGCCAGCAACAGTCTCTGTATTGCCGATGGCGTCCTCAAAAGAATACGAAAATCACTCCTCCCGCATGAACGGCACACCAGATAGTGATTTTAAGTGGATGTAATGACTCAACAACAGCAACACGCCTCAGACAATCGCAGCTCTTAAGGAGAATATTCGACTGGAATGCGAAGTGTTATGGGCGGAAATCTTAATGAAAGTCGTGGAAAATCGGCCGCAAATTTGTGTCAACGCTGGTGAAAGACACTTGACAGATATCATATTTTCAAATAGGCAAAAAAAAAGTTACAGGTCCTGGTAAAGTACTCTATTACTCAAAATCATTTTTTTAGTCAGTACAAAAGTTATTCAAAAACAAAATAGGGTGTATAATTTTGTGCCACCCTATATTTAGTACAAGTCTAATTAAAGCGAGCGAGAGTAATATAAACGCTATTAGATCAATGGACAAGCGCTATTAATTACGCATGTATAACAAACGATCGTTTAATTGAATGACTAATACGGTAGGGGTATTTATCGAAACATGAACTACTAAATATAATGTATTTACCCGTAAATAGCCATGGCTGAATACTGACGTACTCATACCTATCTAGAACGTCAAAATAATTGCAATGTGAATTTGGGAGTTAGAAGAACTTGTATGGTTCAATCGGACTGCCACTACCGCTATACCCATACGCTATACTAGCTGACCCGGCAAAGTTTGTACCGCCTCAAAATCCATTTATCAAATATATTTCATATAAAATATAGCCTATGTTACTCGTGGATAATGTAGCTTTCGAATGGTGAAAGAATTTTTAAAATCGGTCCAGTAGTTTTTGAGCCTATTCATTACAATCAAACAAACTAACAAAGTTTTCCTCTTTATAATATTAGTATAGATAAGCGCGAGAGTTTTTGCGGCTTAGTGGAAGAATGTGGACCAACATAGATTTTAGAAGGAAAAACGTATCTGTGATCGACTTTAGGTACGAGTAGATTACTTATTTTATGCAAAGTGGGTCACAGATTTCCATGGGCGGCAGTGATCAGTTACAAATAAGGATTGCATGGTCGTTTGCTACTTCATTCTCATAAAAATTGCCCAATTCCTAATTTGCCTATCTTCATGATACTAAAACATAATAAATGCTTCTTAATTGTTTGACCGTGTGTAGGGAATTGTGCAAGGAATATATAATATACAATGACATAGCTAATACATGACATAGGTATTTTTAGTCCTAAAACACCGAAAAATCTCTCTCAAAAATACCGAAAAATCTGCGTAAACTCTACATGGTATAGAAATACAGGAAGAGTCACTAATAAAAGCTGGTCTTTCATAATTTTTGATCAATTACTCATACAACAAGAATGAAAAGTTGTATAAGTAAGGATATGACTCAGAAATGCCCTATAGAATACAAATTAATATTGTCTAAAGGAGTCATAACAGCAAAGTACGGTGACATTTGCAGTTCCTTGGTTGTGAATATATGTGTGCATTTAAGCTGTTTCATTTAATAAAGCAATTTAATTTAATAAATTCAATTAATTAATAAAGCAATCATTTAGATACTCATTCCAGAGAAATGTGATACTGAATAAAATAAATGCTTGCCTTGATTAAATTGAATATTGTGAGGAAATCTACATTTCTGCTCTTCACCGTATCCTTTTCCTTATAGAATCTTATAGATTTAAATTTGTTAAAGTTTGTTAACTCACATTTGAACAGCATGATAGATTAAGACTTTATTATGTAAGGAAGAATTATGAGGCGCGCATAGCCCCGCTAGCTGTGTTGATTGAAAACAATCAATAAAGTTAAGCAGCGTCGGGCGCGGTCGGGAGTTGGATGGGTGACCGCTAGTGGCAAAAATTTCATGCGCGTTTCCGTGCTTCGGAGGGCACGTTAAGCCGTCGGTCCCGGTTGTTGTCGATAGATGGCAGTCGTTAAACCTTGTCGGAGGCCTTTCGGGCGGTTTGAAAACATCCGATAAACGGGTTGGCCACTAACCTGTCTCCACCAATCCGCATTGGAGCAGCGTGGTGGAGTATGCTCCAGGCCTTCTCCACTTGTGAGGAGAGACCCGTGCTCAGTAGTGGGCCATAAATGGGTTGCAGGCATATGTAAGGAACTATTGCTGCAAAGGACGATAATCCATGGATTTTAACAACTTCAATAAGATTTAGGTTCTAATAGAAATACTAAAGGTAACATAAATATTGTTGTAGCGATATTTCCTCTTTCCATCCTCACGTTATTCTTATCTACAAAAGCTATTACATGACAATTCATAGTCATCGATGTGTGTTAAGATCTAAAATGACTGCACCTTAACACTTCTTAACTTCTTCTATTTCACCGCAAATGCACGCAATTATTGTCAATTCGTTCATTAAGTAGGTGGGTGCTATATAATTTTCATTCTATTACTATACAAATAAATAGAACTGAAGTGGCTGTTATTTTAAAATAAGTGCCATTTTCGAAGTCGTTGCTTATTTGCATGCAAAACATAAATAATGATTTATTTTCTCAGAAACTTGAATCGATTTGGCGATTATTGCATAAGATAAGTAGGTATAGGGAATAAACAAAACCATTCAGGGTACCCTTGTAAAAAATAAGGCGATAATACCGTTCATGGAACTTCTTTGAATGCCCCACCGCTACATCTAGATGCGTTCTACCCTTGAGGACTAAGTTGGAAAGTCTAGGATAAGTATCTCCCTCACTCTTAAAACCAGAATACAGCAGCGCTTCACACTGCTCTTATTGAGCAGAAATAGGTGTGACGGTGGTGCCGCCCGAGTCGAACCATGGAGAGTTCTACCAACTTCAAAATATTATGATAAAATATAATTCGCATCAGGAAATGCATACGGGAATTTAAATGCATATACATATAGTAGATAGAGCAATCATCCACAAAGCGTTTCGCATGAATGAATCAGCCTTGAAGGCTTCTCAATTTCTCATTTCCTAGTATTATGGTATCTTTGTTGTACATTCATCGTTCATGTTCATGTTTAGTGAACTTAAGGAACGTTGGCATTGCTTATGAAGCCATTTAATGAGGATAAAGATGGTAGAGTCGGTACATAAATTAGGTACTTAAATATTGTTATAGCTAGAATTTAATACAAAACGATTTCTTTTTCAGTTTACTCCGAATAAGTGATTTTTGCAGTTTATAAAAGTGATTGAGAAGATTTTTCAATACAATATATTTTGTGAGTACGACATATAAAATTACATTGTACCTACTTATTAAGGTTCTATTTAATATGATTTTTTAAAATTAGAGTAGTGAAATCCATTCGTAGATTTTTATATTTTAGGCAATTTAAAAATAATATTTACTACGTTAACACTTATTTCAGAATCAATTTTATGTTAATATTTCACGTGATCAAAGTAGTTAAAAAGAATAGTCAAGGTTAAAGGTTGAAAAGTGAAAAACTCAAGTTAAATATAACACTGGAAGAGTAATGAGAGCGAAACGTACGTTAAATTCGATCCGTATAGAAAGTGGTTCACTCCATACTCGACAAAGGTCGGAAACGATTTTCCGCCTGTCCGTAACCTCGACGGCTGGCGAAAGTGGTAAAATGAATTAGGCAAAACCGCACTTTTTTTTATAATATAAGAGTAGCAGACGAGCATGCAGTCCACTTTATGGTAAGTGGCCACTGCCGCCCATGGACATCTGTAATCAACCCCAGATAGGATTAGATATTCCTACCTGAGGTCGGCCACAGATGCGCCGCTACCCCTGAGGACTAAGCTGGAACGCCTCGGAAAAGTCTCCCTTACCACACCCTTCAAACGGGAACACGGCAGCGCCTAAAACTGCTGTTATTAGGTAGAAATAGGTGTGGCGGTGGTGCCGCCGGAGTCGAACCACAAAGGGTTCTACCACCTTCAAAACGTTTCGCATTGTCGATGTCGTTAACCCATTATTGTCCCACTGCTGGGCACGTGTCTTCTTTCAGAGGGGCTTAGACCATAGGCCAAATGTGCGCGCTGGTCAAATGTGTTTGAGTACCTAAGCGCGCACATTTGGCCTATGGTCTAAGCCCCTCTGAAAGAAGACACGTGCCCAGCAGTGGGACAATCATGGGTTAACGATACAGTTGAAAACTTTTAAAGAAGTCTCGGGCGGTAGGTTTACGCATGATGTGATAGAACCCTTTGCGGTTCGACTCCGGCAGCACCACCGCCACACCTATTTCTTCCTGATAACAAGTCTTAAGCGCTGCTGTGTGATGGTTTAAAGGAGTAGCAAACGAACATGACTATGTTCGATTGCTACTCCTATAAGTATTATAAAAATAATATGTTTTCGAGAGGGCGAGTCTCAACCGCTGACCACTACTTTTCTGTAGCTTTGTTTTTGTATAATATAGGAGACGAACATGCTCTCTGCCCATAGGCATCTATATAATACACATGGGATTTAAATCCTAAGGGAGATTAGACACAGATGCGATCCTACCGCATATACTAAGTTGTACACTTATACGAGATAGTGTCTCTTCCTTACCCATAGCCTTCAAAACCAATGCACGTTATAATAAGAGAAATAAGCAAGAACAATAGATAAATACATACACAAATATTTAAACTCAATTTCATTTATATAGACATGTACCTAGCCACGTGTATGTTATTGTCAAAAATCTTAATTGTTACATTGGTTAATATTTGTAATATTATAATGAGTATATTAACTATTTTAGTCACATAACAATGCATTACATAAACAAACTTATGAAACAATGCAGTCTACTAATATCTAATTTAACAATATGTAAATGTATGTACATAATGTTCGACATGATAAGAACATGAGATGTGCATTGTACATAATGGTTGTAATTATTACAAGTTATTTCTGTAGATAAGACTGGAATAGTAAAGTAAAGATTTCAAAAAAATTTAAAGTAAAGATTTTTTATACGAAATGCTTGGTTGGTAATACAAATTTAGAAATAAAAACATTTTATATTATATTTAAAAATGTGTATTAATGTTGCGTCTTTTTATGCAGGGTCTGTAAGGGCTAAATATACTTCAAACATTTGCCAAGAGACTCCAGCGATTTTTGACAATTTAAGATTCTGTCGTAAAAATTGTAAAGTATTATTTCAACTCTTGTTCCCCACTAAGAGGTCGCTATCCGATGACGGCTGTGGAGTCCCCCAGGACTAAACCCAGAAAGGGGGTGTTTAGTGGGTGAGGCATCCCTTAAGGATAAGTCCCACACTAACAAACAACCGTCGCGTCTTTGGTGCAATTGCATGAGCATTCACCCCCACCCTATTCGGAGGGTAGTCCTTTTATTGTCTGGGCGCAAAAAAGTTATTTTGGAAATCTCTACAATGAGCCGTATTTAAAACTCGTATTTAACATAACTATCATTATTATGTAAAGTATTCTAGATCATTTGTTTAGTGACTGGTTCGGTCGCGAGATTGTTTGGTTAGGTTTATTTAACCAGGTCATCATTTGTTCCGGACGGTTTTTTGGCATTTTGTCGCCGTCCATGTGTAGTCAGGCATATTTATTTTTGTATTATTTTATTAAATTGAACCTGATATGAAATGGTCAATGCCGATGATGTATATATTTCATTATATAAAGCCTCTCTTTGTGAGGACTTAGTAGAAATGCTTCATATCAGTATCTCGGATATTATAGGTCTGATATTAATTTAGAACAGTTCTTATAAATATTTGTTACAAGAGTTACAAGTAGTAAATAATGCTAAGGATATATTTTTATATAGTTAATTTGATTTTATAATAAAAATTGTAGTAGCCGTGTTCGTAGCTTATTTGAATAAAATACGTTAAAATTTTAAAAGAGTTCAAAAATCTATCTAAGCATAATGAACTTTTTATCTTAAAAACCTGTTAAAATATTAATAATTTCCCAACAACTGTTTAACATCTATTTTTCTGTATTATTGGAAAGTTATTCAACAGATGTCATCGGAATGTAGAGCACCGCTTGTAACCATTCAGACGATACTATACGGGCTCGGGAAATATTATCGCGTTCTTGTTGTTGATACGTTAATTATAACTAGCCTCTCAGCGCGGGTTCACTCGTGAACTGTGAACTTGCTCTGTGAATAAATTTATGGTTTTAATGAGGAAACTCTACATAATTTGGCACATGAAGTCGATTTTATGTATTTTTTTTATTTCTAAGTTGTATTGGAAATCGATTACCATTTTAAAGATAATCCTTACAAACAGTTAAAGGATTATTTATTTTTGATATAACCGTTATGATAATCATAGTATTTTTGTATAAGCATATTTTATGCACCATTGTATTCACACACAGATAAAACATTTTTTTTTATATTGGACGTGTTTTGATAAACATAGGACTTAGTATGTTTGTTATTGAGAAGTGACAGACAGACACTTTAATTTATGTAAGTATTTGTATAGTTAACGAAGGAAAGTGTGTCACTCGGCAAATTCGAACCTGTCGCTTAGGCTGCGAATGTGGCCAATATTTTCAATTTCAAATGTGACTAAAGTGAAAGACAATATAATAAATTAAAGAAAGTTGTCTTTGACCTTAACTTCGATAAATACAAGTGCATACAAATTAAATTTAATTGTTTGTTAATTCCTATATAATTGACGCATAATTTACCTTTAAATAATACAATAATAATATGTTTAACCAGTTTTTATGGGTCTAGATCAAATATATTTAACTTAGAGAAGAAACAAAAAGACTTATTCTTAAATAAGAAGTTTACTTTCTTGTTTCTTTTGTAATAAAGATCTTGCGATATTAGAAAAAAATGTTAAATCATTGCAGAACATAAAAAATAGCATAGATTTTTGGTGTGACCAATTTGAGTAGGTAGTGTTTGTTCTTAATCTATTTAAAACAACTTTAGTAACGCAAAAATATTGTAAACGGAATCTATTTTTAAATACCTAATTATTGTTTTTTTCGGAGACACGAACGTAATCAACGAGCACGTTCTTTAGCGAACTTCAGTATAGGGATGACGATTTTTTCCGAAAAAGATCGATTCCTGAATCGATTCGAATCGAAGTGTGATAAAAATCGATCTTGGATATTTTCAGCTACAAAGGGAAGATAGCGAAAAAAAGGTCCTCAAGACCACACGCGCATGAAGCACAGAATTACGTATCCGTCAGCAAAAAATGTCTATATCACATTTGTTAATATTCAACCAACTTCAAAAAGGTCGATTCATTGTTGTCCATTGTTGGAGATCGATTAAAATAATAGATTTTATTTTATTTATTTATGCACACATAGAGAATTAATATAAAAAACTTCTAAATAGAATGTCGTGCAAAGGTACTGCTTATTCCTAACGAAATATCTTCCAGCAGACCTGTATATTTTAATCATACATTACGTACATATAATACCGAATAACACATGGAAAGATATTTAACATATACATATATATTTTTTGGTCTGGTTGGTTGGTTTTTTGGTGATTTTTTGGTCCAAAAGATCGATTCTTTGGTTAATCGATCTCAGATCGCCATCCCTACTTCGGTATGTATTTGGCGGCGGATATGAAAATCGGGCGTTCACCCGCTTTTCACTCGTTAGCCTGTTTTCTTTTTGCGTTGCGCAACGTTTCAGAGTATTTGGAGTCATACTCTCATTGCGCATACGACTTTACGATCTTTTAAGTTCCAGATATAAATATTACAAAACTTCACAATGTAATAATAAGAATTCGTAATAAAAAGGAACTTAAGTGAAGTACTACTACAACCGCCTATATACCTAAGTGGTGTTAAACGCTGATCTTGTTGGAGTTATTCCTAGCTTACAAAGCAAACTTATGTTATCTTTGACAAGATTCTACTAAGATTTTGACTACGACTCTAGTAAGATTCTAAGATTCTTCTAAGACTTTTTGGGGTAATTACGAACTTCATATCGTTTATGGTCAATAGATTCACCAGGTGGAATGCTTGTTTGCAGCTTAAATTTCACATTTTTATAATTTTATTCACATTATATAAAATCAGCGAATATCCAATATCAGCATAAATAAATAATAATATATTCTGTGCTATTACGTTACCTTATATATGCTTAATTATAACATTCACTTCGATATGATCTTACCACACGAACAAGATATTAAATTAAATAAATAACAACTTTTCCTCGACTAACTAGCCCACGCTTGTACGTGGGCTAGTTATTTAATATGTGTGTACATATATAAGAAAATATCACTGCTTAGGTAATTCAAAAGCAAAAGTTTTAGTTGTTATCACTAAATCTATGAAATTAGACTTAGAGGTCGATAACTTTCCAATTGTCAAACGTTACAAAAGTAAAGGAAATAATAAAGTACCTAAATAATACAGTAGCTTAAGTACTATTCATAAGTCGAGAATGTAAAGTAGAAAATTATATAGTGACAAGATATTATTTTTAATATAACTAATAACATAACTATGTATATGTTAAGAAACAATACATATTTAATGCATAATACAATATATTTTATTCTATAACTTATCATGAAATACCGTGAATATAATATGCGTTTATTTTTTCTTGTGGTCTAGCGCCATCTATGACCACATCATCAAACTGTTTCGTCATATAACTTTAGTGAGAAGCATGTTAGTACAAGCTAGTGTTACGAGATGGCGCCTCAAAGCATGATGCTTTGATATAACGTTGTGTTGATAGATGGCAGCACAAGCTCTATTTAGTTTGAAATATTTGGTATTTATTAAATTATTGTATTTAATATTTAACTTAAATTAAAGGCACATAATATTTTATTCCAAGCCAAGTCGTTTTTTATTAAATCAAGGATATTTAGGGAGCTGAAAAATAAATAAAAATAGGCGTACGTAGACGAGAACTTTTAAATCTGATTTCGTAATTTTATATTAATATTTTACTACTTTTTACAAATACTTTTCTTTAAAACTTTATTTTACGCTTTTATGCTAATAATCTAGTGCAATATTTTTTGTTTCTATAATTTTTTCTTTGAAAATAAATAAAAGATCTCCTCGTACCTTTACTAAACGAAGACAATCTATACATAAATTACGAATCTTGTAAAGTAATATGTCAATAACTTGTATCCGGTAGTACCAGACTCGTGATACGTGTCTTATAGCACGTCGCATCTTGCCGCAGCTTTTTATGCCCATACGTTATCTAGCAGGCAAATTGACGACATCTTCCTTTAGCTAATGGATCATCCGTGGCCATTAGCGTTTAGTAAGATATCTTACTAACGGATCATTACAGTCTCGGATGTATAAGCGACACTTAGCCATTTGTTATTCCTGTTCAGAAATTATGTTTTTCAAAAGCTTTATGTAGATCTTTCATAAGTATTTTTACGTTAATTTATTAACATATTTTTCTTGATTTTGGCCTCGCATTTTTCAGTGTGTGTTTCAAATCATATAGTTTTATTTTTCTCAGTCGCTACAGGAAAAAAAAATAATGCGGATTATTTTCATTAATTTCATGCACTATATTATTATGTAGTATCATACATAAGTAGATACTAATTTAAATTGTAAGAAGATTCGTTCGAAGGAATATATTTACTTAATACGAGTATCTGCACTTTTATCAGTATTAACACATCTTTCATTGTTTTTCTGCAGTGTCTAAGTATTAAGTTACGTTGCCAGACACATAATATTATTAATAAAACGGCCATAAGTATTGCATGCGAGATATCTAACATCGTTTTGCACGCAAGACAAAGCAGGACCAACAAGCGGAAAGGATATAGGAGAATCGAATTCGACCACGGTTAAACACGGCGTAAAATAAAATTGTTTGAGTCAAATCACACTGATTCATGTAAAGATCACATAATAAAATTGCTGATTATGTATTGATAATTTACGTCTTTTAAATACTTTTCTATTTTTATATTTTTGGAATATTCAGTCTTGCTTTGAGTTATGAAATGTCGTTTGATTTTTGCAATGTATTGTAATGAGTGCTCGAAACTTTATTAATGTACTTAATAAAGATTTATTAATGTAAATATTGGTGATTGTAAGAATATTGTATTCTTGAAATCCCTTCCTCGCGTTTTAACACTCGATTCATCTTCGCATTCTGTATATCAAAACGTGTTGGCCGAGTAAAACTGACTGCTTTTTGTTCACTGGATCTTGTTTTAATTTTTTTTCTCGTTGAAGATGTATCAGGCATTATCCTGTAGGCTTCGTTTTGGGCGAGGCAGCGCGAGGCGGGGACGCGTGCGCATATCTCCGGCGTGACGTCATCAGGACCGGGAAAAAACTCCATGAACTCAAGCAGTCAAGGCCTCTGACTGCATTTACATTTTGTAGCGATATTACTTTATATGTATCGTTCAAGTCGCAAGTAGTTGTTTCTGCACTGTATTTGTTGTTTTTTCTCTAAATTGGACCTACTGAATATCTTTCATTGACTTTCCTTCATGCAAACATTTTTACTTTTGTACACGAAATGTTGAACCCAGTCCAAGTTTAATTAATATTAACTTGAAATATATCAATTTCTTTAATGTAGTTTTATAATGTCTGTGTAAATGGATACCCTAATTAATATCTATTAATGCAAAAGATCAAGCCTAAAGACTTTTAATTAAGCCTATTAAGATGCAAGCAGACCTCTATTAATCTTTGCCACATTGCTTTTATTTTGCGGCCAGTAGAATAGAATAATTTAATGCCAATAGGCCCATACTATTTCATCGCTTTAAACCGATACATTTTGTCTTATAACATACATTCTATAAAACAAAAATGCATGTTTGATTTATAAATATTTATACCAATAAATCATTCTATTTTACGCCGCTACATCTCACGAGTGACATATTGTTATTATATTTATATGAGTCAGGATTTTAATGTCAGTCAGTTCCTAGAAAAATTTACAGATAACTCCGGTATCTGCGCTTGCTTTTTTGTTTCGTTTTAGATGTCCAAACTGATTATTTTTAAGGAACTGTAAAAGAATCTGACATAGCAGCCAGACGTAGGTAGTAAATTCTGTTTTGTTTTGTGGTAGAGACCTTTTATCTGCGAGTATTTTATTATGAAAAAAATTTTAACGTCGAGAATAAAGAAAATTGTAAATAGCGGTACAAAAAGTTAAGTGGGAAGGAGATTGTTACTAGTTTTTCTACCGTTTCTTTGTATGTTTTACTTGTTAATCTTTATTATAAATACCTAACTGTTGTTTATTCAATAATAATAGCTGCTACTTGTCTTCCTTACAAACCAGTTATAAGTCATTTAAGTATAGTTGTAATGAAACATGTATTCCGATATTTAAAAAGTAAAAAAAAATATGTCATCCTCCAAACCAGACTACGTAAGCGATATATTAATATTATTATTGACAATGACATTTAAAACGTGTTTTCTCTTCACAGGTCGCTGTTTGGGGTAATAACACAGTAGCCGAGGTCGCCTGTGAACCTCTGCAAGAAGCTGGTGCGGTGATAGCTGGTCTACCTTCAGGGCCCTTGTCTGCTCCTCAAGCGCTCCCACTAGCCGGGCCCCTACCTCCACCGCTCGCTTTAACTGGGCCTCCAACAGCTCTACTGTTTCTGGGAGGTTCTAAAGCTCCCGTGGACCCCAGGGCCCCAGCAGTCGCGTTGGAAGGCGAAGTGCTGGTCGTGGAATATGAACCTCCACAATGGGATGGAAGAGACTTGGAGGTTTTTCTCGCATGGGAAAAAATCTACGGTAATTATACTTACAATCTTAATACAAATGTTTTTCGTATAGTTTAAGAGGATTTCGGAGGCTTCATCCCCTTAGACCCAAAGAATTTGCCCCTGAATACATACATAAGCAGGGAGCAGTTTACCCGTCTTTTAAAGTTCAACTCTACGCTTGATCACCGCAGTTACGTGTACGTAGTAAGTATTACAAGCGTTGCTTTGTATTCATATTCCGTTCATACGAGCAATGTTTGTAGAAAGCGGTTTGGCAATAATGAAACGCGTACGCACGCCATTGTCCGGTAATCTTTCGCAGAAGTCTTTGCACACTAGTGATGTGCATAGTTACCATTATGTTGAAACGAATAATCGATATTCGAAAGCAAAAAAAAAATAATTCCAATCGAGTATTGCACTGAAAATTCATGTACCTATACCAATTTATGTGAATGATTTTTGGTACTAAAATTGGTATGGTGAACTAATATGGTATTTGTTAAATAATTTTAGTATATTTTTTTCGTTATAATATTATTTTTAGTACAAAAAAATTGTATTGGGAAGAACACGTTACCCGATACTAGAAATAATTTGAAGTATTAGTAAAGAACCCTAGATGACATTACTACGTGAACTCATAATAAACCCGCTCCTATTGATAGTACAAGATTAAGAGATTAATTATTAATGTATTCGTTATTCCTCGATTATTCCAATATTGACACAAAAAGATGTTAAGTCTATCCCACCACTACACTACTGTACGAGGGGCTAATATATACAAGATGCCGTGACTATCATATTGATCAAATCATGAACTCCTAGTACCTTCAGTGGCCAACTGTACATAGAATGAAAACGTTTGAGGTCATAAATTTAACTGTAATCTAGTTTGTTTCTTTCTTTCCGCGTGGTTCAATGTCTACCCTGTCTGAAAGTATAAACGTTATTAATTATTTATTTGTATGCACATTTATTATTATTGTTGAAAGTTTTCAGATTTAAGTGCTAAATAACTATTAATTACGTATTACGAAACGTCATTTAATTAATCGTAAAAATAAAGTTTTACTGTCGGTATAATGTGTTAATTTTAACGACCACTTATAAATATTAAGTATAGGTATGCAGTTCAACTTTGAGAACGCTTACTCAATCGTTTCTCAAGACTAGATTTATGTGAGACTATATAAATTATGTAAAACGCTTTCTTTCTTTTTGTTACAGCTTCAACGCTTTTCTCCGCAATTGAATTGTACGGAAAACCTTTACTTAGAGCGGCTGTTATCACCAAAGAGGAATATCATTTACTTTTCTATTACTTAGAATCTGTGTCCGAAGCAAGCGAGGCGCTTACTGAACGAATGAGAAAATATATAGACTCCGGCTTGTTGTCTAGTAACAGCATAGAAAAAGAAAATGATGAGACTAAGTCTCTAATACAAGAACTCGATCTCGTACTCGAAGACCATATCGACCAATCGAAAAGTATCTTATCCGAACTGATCCAGGAAGGAGTATTGTCACAACACGATATTGACTCGTCATCAGAAATAACGACATCGGAGTCGAACGATCAAATCTCTGTTAATCGCAAGATCGATGAGGACAATAGATCGAGTGTGTCTTCAGGTGGAGGTTGTCTTCGTAAATTAATTGTCGATATCCCAGTAGATAGCAATGAATCAGTGGTTGACAGTTCAATTGTAGAAAATAACGGAAATGTTACTACTGTGACAATTAGAAAAGGTGGGCAATGTTGTGCAGACCATAGAATATCCGCTGATGCGACCGATAACGTTTGGTCTAATGTCAGGTGGGATTTTCTCAATCCAGCTGATTTCGGATACGATCAAATTCCGAATGTAAAGAGAAGTCGATCAGATTCAGCCATAACACCAGTAGCGAGCCGACGCAATGAAGATAATGAGATATATGAAACTTTAAGAGACGACGAGAGAGATTCCTGTGGAAGTATGACACCTTACGAATCTATAGAGGACTTGTATGATTGTATAAAGAACGGTGCTTATAACAACGTTGGGGCAGAAGAGACTTCACCATCAACGGAAGGCCAATCCGAGCCCCAATATCCGGATTACTACGAGAAATCAATCACTACACGCCAGAGTTCTGCAAGTAGTGAAAAAAGTGGAACCTCATCCGCGTTTCCATTTTCGAAATGCGGTTCGAGCGATTCGACCGGCGCGTACACATCTTGCGAATCAACAAGTGGAATAAGTACCTTCGCGACGAAAAGTATTCCGGAGTCGTTGAAACTTAGAGAGCTGCCTCCCCCGCCGGTAGAGGGAGAATTAAGCGAGAGCTCTATTCTACTGAAGCAGTTGTTTATGGGTGAATTGTTGGACGCTTATGGGGAATACTTGTCTGCGTATCCGTACGCTCGTGCGCTGTTGCGGAGGAAGGCGCGCCGTGACGAACACTTCACCGCGTTAGCTGACATCCGACGAGGCGCTGCTAAGTACACCATTGCGGACTACCTCGAGTTACCGGTAAGTGTTTTTGTAATTGGCTTTTTACACTTTTGTATTTAATTTGTAATTTACTTACAGGTTGAAATAACACGAATTATCTATAATAATAGATGCAATTTTGCTATCTACTGATCCGCTATCTGCTGAACTTTAACCAAAATAATAAAGTATTTTGATCTGTCGGATTTCTACAAGAAACGTTTTATTTAGATAGGATGTTATCACGGAAGGCTTAAAAGTTTTTTTTATGACTATGATCGAACCCACTGGTTATTGAGATATAAATTATTTATTAGGTCACGGTATTATTCTTATCGTATTTAAAATATAGCCGACATTTTCACAACTGTTAAATATCTTGAATAAATCCCTTAGAATAAGTATTTGCAAGTAATGCCCATATTTGTTACGTTAGGTCATCACTGTACATTGATTGCCGTTTGATCGTGGCCGCGCGTCGACCGCGCGACAATCGCACGCGCCATTCAATGCTAATGGGCAGGAAGAGTGCGTGTAACTCTCTCCACAGTAATTACACCATTGTCTCGTCGGCGTTTCAGATTTAATATGACCTCGAAAATATGACTGTATGAGCAATATTTACCTACTTTACCTACTTTATATCGTTAATAATGGTAACGTTTTATAATTATGATTATTTTATCAGTACGATATCGTGACACAACGGTCACCTTACCTGTCTATTGCGCAGAGGATGCTGGTATTCGAAACAGATTTCTTAAAGCTGAATTTAGATTTGTGGACTAAGTCGGATTGCACGTGCTCTCGTATTAGTACTATGAATGTAGCTAATAAGCTTTATTAATTTATATACTGTGTGCTACTACAAATTGTATAACTAGAGTAGGAGACTTATCTGAAAACTATCACAAGACCAAGCTTGCTGCTACCCTCGTGAAATACTTTGCAATGTCTCAAAGAATTTTACTTACCTTACCTATTTAGAAAATGGACCGCTACGGAGGCAGAAATACGCGTATATAAAGTTCTAAATCATTTAAAATATCTTAAAGCCTACTTAGGTAACTAGTAATTATACTTTAATTTACTTAAATTTAAGTACATATTGTCAGAGTTAGATAAATCTATTGGAGCGTTTCCTCTTCTAATATCTTACTTCACAAAAGGCAGTCCAAAACTATTCTGTAAGTACAAACGAGAGCACATCGTCACAAGTCGTGAAGGTTTATTATATATTTAAGGCTTTGCGACGCTCACGTGTAAAATGTATTCGTGATTCCGATTCTATCGACGACCCTCAGGAATTCAGCGATATGGCATAAAATGTTAAGCTGTTAGGGCTGACAACTGATACTGATTTACAGATTAATTATTTGGTTTAAATGCAAAATAATAATAATTTTGAAAACATTAAAGTGCCATACTTGGTTATATATTGTTCCAAAACCGTTTTATTCTAATTATTGTGGGTGCCATAAACATACATAAATAATAAACACACACAATAAACAATATCTGCCTGATCCTGGAGTCCTTTGTGTATCGGTGGTATAGTGCAGTGGTTACATGTAAAGCCCCGTTGTACATATAAAGCCCCGTAAGGATAAAGAAGATTAGTCTAAATAATAATCCTGATATTACATATTGTCCCGTTACCAATACATATATACAATTCTAATACAAAAGTTCAATCCCATAATATTTAAAGTAATACCTACGTATGGCAGGTAATATCCATGTACATGAAGTAGAATATGAGGAGAAATACCATTAGCAAAAAATATGAACCCTACATAAAATATTTACTTCTTCAATAACCATAATACCATTCTAATGCTAAGTACCAACCCTACAACACCATAGAACATGATCCGATTTGATAGCGCATCACTAAATGCCCCGTCGCCTGCGCAGCCATTCACCGAGTTTAACGTTTATACATGTTTTCGTTTAACGCAGGCTACATCCAGTCGACATTGGAAATCTAAAACCATTTGCAGAATGGTTATACCTGTTCGTGTTTTCAAATTATTTTTAATGCAAAATTATTTGTATGTTCGTGTGGTTGCTCTGCGGAAGTTCTACATCATACGGCACTAGTGTTGATATTATATGTTGAGGATTATTGTATTAGTATGGCGTTCCTACTTAGTTAGGATCAAAATATTTGTGATCTATCTAATTTGATTTCATCTCAATTCATCATAGTGTAAATTCATACATCAAGAGGAATACCTCAAAAATCTAAAAAAAGTTTTCAAAGGTATGAGACGTCTACCAATACGCACTAGGCCAGCGCGGTAGACTATGGCCCAATCCTTCTCATTCTGAGAGGAGACCCATGCCCAGCAGTGAGACAGTCATGGGTTGACATGACAGATAGGAGTTGCTGCAACTAATTGTGATGGGAAAAGTAGCTGGCAAAAGAAAGATGGGTCGGGGCAAAAAATATTGGTTGCGACATACTAGCGGGGGACAGTGATAGCGAGTGCTGCCCAACTATTTCGCCTCGCTAAAGATCGAAGAAAGTTTGCAGAATTGACAACCAACCTTCGTTGGAGAGGCACTTTGAGAAGATTTGTTCACATTACGTTTACGATTGACTCATACAACACATTCAGCTGAGGCTTACCGTATTATATGCCAGGTATAAATTATTTAAGACCGCCAATATTATAGTAGTAGATACACGACTTAGTTGAAAGTGGTGACGCATTTGACCTTTCCATCTATTTTGTAACATCCCGTGGAATCTTGTCTGTCTGTGATTTCAAAATATGTGTAAAATTTGACACCAATATTTGTCTACTCGCCAAATATTATATTTGAATATTTGTGTGTCACTTCGTCTGTTCTTGTGTTTTTTGTCTGTTTATACTTCATTTTGACTAACTTTACACGCTTGAACTAATTTGATAGGAATTTGACCCAAAATAATTAATTTATAGAACTTTACTAGAGCAAATTATAGGACCACTTTCTATCTAAAACTTACACCGTTCTTGTCTTTTGACGAATTAGAGAAAATAGATCAGTTTATTTTTAGCGTTGGTCGAAGTTACGCGCGCCGATATAACACATAATTTAATTATAGTATTATAATTTACCTTCGTCTAATCGTCATTTGTTGAATTAAAATTTGTTTGAATGCATAAGAAATATTTTATTAATTACGTCAGAGAAGTATACTTATACTTTTTACGCGCATAATATGCGTTTATGAGTAAACACTCTTTTTATAAAAATTGAAAAACTGCGCGTGGGTGCTCGTAACTAAATAAACGAATGGACATTAAGAGTGGGCTATTTAGTTTCCTACGGAAATACTGCATGACGTAATCGTATGTGACCATACTCAGTGTATGAAGACGAGTAGCGGTGGGGTGCCCGCCCACGTTAACCTAAGGCTGGGTACTCATTAAGCCTGTAACTGTAACCGAATTGATACGGTAAATAATGTACTAATGCTCTGTAGTTAATGCGTGCTAATGTGTCCGCAAAAAAGTCGGTTCGCTCGCAAATCACGTACGTCGTCGATCTTATTTTCCCATTGCTGAGCATCGGTCTCTTCAGAGTGAGAAGGATGAGGCCAAAGTCTACCCCGCTGGCCAATTGGGAATTGGCAGACTTCACATACCTTTGAATTTTTTTTTAAGATTTTCTCAGGTATACTGCTATCCTCACGATGGTCTCTTTACGGATAAAGCAACTTAGTCCTCAGGGGTAGCGCCGCATCTGTAGCCAACCTCAGGTAGGAATATCTAATCCTATCTGGGGTTGATTACAGATGTCCATGGGCGGCAGTAGCCACTTACCATCAGGTGGACTGTATGCTCGTCTGTTACTCCTATATTATAAAAATAATAATAATAATTTTCAATTCGCACATAGCTTTGAAAAACAGACGTCTGGGATGTGAACTTCATGATCGAGAGGAAGTGTTTCAAGCACTAAGCTATCAGTGCTTTTAGCGAGCTACTACGAACCACGCTATAGTTATTGATTACAGTAACTTCAACGGTTACAGTTACAGCCCACTAAAGGGTACGCAGCTTAAGGGCAGTCGCCTACACATTTCTTGTCATCAGCCACCGATCCGCCATGGATGTAAGGCATAGATTATGCGTATTATACTCTTACGCACTCATAAATTACATATTTATGAGATTGTTTTAATATGCAATAATTAACAATGATAGAACTTAATGGAAATTAGAAGTATATGGGCGTTATACTATAAGCTTTTGGTGTTAAATCAGATTTAGTGTGGTGTTAAATCATATGTATATATGTATGTACCTACTGCTTATCGCATACAAATATAGATAATCAGTCATTTGCGAGAAAATTCGCAGATAAAATCTAAGAGTTGAAGTACTATTAGTTTATAGTTGGAATGTCATGAGTGTAATAGTTTTCTTCTAAGGTTCTTTCCGAGAATTTGTACTTGAGATAAATCTCTAGTTCTAGTTCTCTCAGCTTCATGCATAACGAAAACTCGAATGCTTTAACTTATATTATCTATACGAACTAACATAGATTATTTTTATCTTTTCGAACCATAGATTAGTAAAGATTACTCACTCCTAACAAGAAAATTAAAATGTGAAAGTTTTGCCAAGTCTCCGTGCTAAAATGTCCCTAAAGTATTTGAAATAATTATTTATTTATTATGTAAATTACGCAGTACTAGTTATTTATTCGTAAATTTTCTCTAAAAATGTTTTTATTTGTCAAGAATTCAAAAAAAGAACTTACTAATAAGCCGTTTGTGGCTTCATTCAATGTCAAGGCGGCGAAGTATCTTTACTAATCTGTGTTTCGAACATGTAAATCGAATATGTGCTTACGTTCAACTTAAAATATGAAAGGAATTTTTCCTTTATTTTCGTAATAATTAGTGAAACCATAGGCTTCAAATAATCGAAACTCTGTAAAACTAATCTACGTTATACTACGTTAAACGTAAAACAGTGAAAGATTATATTTTACGTCGATATTAGCACGAAGTCATAATAGTTAATGCGTTTCAAATAGCCGTAAACAAGCTGTTTGACGTAGAAATAGCTAATAGGATGATAACTGTAAAGTCAAGCGTAGTAACTGATTACTGAGAAAGAAGTATACCAAGTTACTCTTAGTTCCGCATAGGATTTATTTAAAAATACATACTACTCGTTATATCCTATATATAATATTCTCGTGTCACAATGTTAGTTACCGTACTCCTCCGAAACGGCTTTACCGATTTTCACCAAATTTTATATGCATATTCAATAAGTCTGTACTATCTATTTTTCATACCCCTTAGTGATAAGGGTTGCTCACCCTTAATATTTTTTTATTTATATGGCAACACATCGTTTGCCGGGTCAGCTAGCTTTTTCATAATCAAGAAGTAGCAAGCATGCAGTCAGTGTCAGAAGTAGCTGAATAATGACATATCGAATAGTAACGTTCGCTATTGTATATATCATGTTCAGTACCCTTACCATGAGTTTTCAAAACATCCCACAATTTTACGTTACGTTTACTCAATCCATTATTCGGTTCCGTTTGCTTTAGTAGATTGAGTAAACGTAACAATAAGTAAGTGCTTAAGTCTTTTTGTCTGCCTCACATGTGCGCACAAAAGAGAGACAAAATATAAAGCGACATTTTGTCAATTTAATGTTACGTTATTGACACTATAGTTTTGATACAATCCGCTAGAGGCGCTGATTTAATTTTGTATGGGCAAATACGTATACAAATACCAAAACAGTCATATTTGTCAAAACGTAAAAACTCATGGTGAGGGTACAGTTACTTTGACGCGTTAGTGTTCATCTAATTATGACGCTACGAGTATTCAGTTATTTATGAACGATTAGTTGGATATGTATTTTTGAATCCTTATTATCTACTTTTGAAGATGACTGTACGTACATATGTCGGAAAACAACAAAGTTACTATACTAATTAGATATAATCACAATAAAGATTCAATACTATCGGCTTCACAAATAGGTGTCTATAGAAGTATCCTGTTTTATATTTCCGTTTCTCATTTGTGCTTCTATTAACATCTTACATGTATCGATTATGCATGTCTTTGATATCATGTGCATATAATATTTTATTGCACGCACTTGAACATAATATACCGAGGGTTCCATAAATAGACAAATGGAGACAAACTAGTAACTACTCGTCATGTTATTTACATTTTTACTCCACTGCGGAGGGTAATGTTATTTGAACGTATGTATGTAATATGTATGTCATATTCTTTCGTTCTACAGCGTAAACTGTGTGACGGATTTTAAAATGTGAGGTGTCGTTGAAGTTGTCTAAAGTATGGGAGTGTAAAGTATGTCACTTCCCTATTCAGTAAATAACTTTCAAGCAGCTGATGTTTTTTTTATAATATTTTCTTACTTGTTGTAAAATTAATCGTCAATATTCGGATAGGCCGTGTACTACACAAGGTCACAAGTTAGTCCCCTATTTACGTAACACCCTTTACATACGAATAGTTAATGAATATAGCGTTGAAGTCACAATCAAGTTATAAGACTCGTAATTTTAAGCAAAATAAAGTGTTTTGATTATATTAGTCGCGATAGATTAATTATTATTATTCGTTAAAGTTTTTTTACAGCTTATAGTTAAAATACAATTCAAAAAGCAAATTAGAAAATTTGTTGTACATATTTGTACGTAACAGGAGTAAAATATTATGGTTTGATGGTGCGAAAGATAAACCAACAATAGTAAGAATATTTCTAAATCAAGATGGCGGTTGGAACACGGTGTTTAAGTGTGAATGTGTTGAGACTATCGTGATTAGAATTCTTAAATGATCTGCGTGTGAGTTCAAACGGCGTACCAACATTCTTTATACTCTGTGCCTCCATATACAGATTATAGATTGCACAGATTAGCAAAGTAGCGAATTAATTCAATCGAATGCTATTTGCAGCAACTATTGAGATATCTATTTCTTTGTAAGTCTGAAATAGCAAACGAGTATGAAGTTCACATGACCGCAAGTGGTCATTGTCGCTCTAGAACTTCTTTTCGAATCCCAGGCAACTTTTGATTTTTTAAAAGTTAATTATCCCTTGCCATAATGATGAGGGAAAACATCGTGCGGAAACCTACACGCCTGTTCTTTTAAAAAAGATGTTCTCAAAGATATGTGAAGTCTACTGCACTTGGCCAGCGTCTCAAGTCTTTAGAGGAGACCTGTGCTCAGCAATGGGAATATATAAGAGACACGCTTTATTTAAAAGAAAGATTAGACGTATTATATTAAATGGTATTAGGTACAAGAGCTTGATACGGCCGGTTGGTTGGTTGGTTGGTTGGTACGGTGGGCCGTCGCGATATATTATTGTATTTTCCTTAAATGCTTCTTGAAAGTTTCATTTCCTCAGTGTAATGTAATAATATATTACAGCAGACATTGAGCATTCCCGATGAGTATTGGTTAAAATACTTTCAACCAACGTCCATTCTCCATTTCCGGAGCGGACATACCACGCGCTCTAACGTATTTCGTAGGTTTCTAACAATATATCCGCGTCTCTTATATTAGTTTAAGATAATTCTCACAATTATACGTTAGTTATATTAGCTTAAGAATCCTGCATAGCTGTGTGAGATAATAATTAATACACCTATTTGCAATTTAACATAAAAATAGCCTGCTTATTTGTTTGATTTTGTAAGAAATAAATGAGTATACTTAAATAAAAAAGCCACTAAAGAGCTTACCACTTAAAAAGAATCTGAGCCACAAAGAGACACTAAATAAAAGTATTCTTGTCATAGAACTGCGTTCAGCAAGTATTCCTGACGTGAATCACGGATGCGTTGCTATCCCTAAGGACTAAGTTGGAATCCCTCGGATTATATCTCAAACACATGTCACATATTATGTCACCATGCAAACCGGAGCACAGCAGCGCTGTTATTAGGCAGAAATGGGCTCCGGAGGTGAACCACAAAGGATAATGCGAGTTCGACGGCCATTAAACTATTCTGTGTAACATAATGGAGATATCAATTCACTTTATTAATTAGGTTCTTTCCACAAACGTGCCAGATGTGGAATGGTTTTCCTTCTGAGGTACTCCCGGAGCGCTTTGACATAAGGCTCTTCAAAAAGGGTGCAAAAATATCTCTTTCAAAGCCGGCGATGCATTGGCAACTCCTCTAGTGTTGCAAATGTCCATAGGCGACTTTGACTACTTTCCATCAGGTAGCACGTCTGTTTTATCGTTGTTTTCTTTATGTTTATTATTGTCTATTCATCTGGCGCGAAAGTACCAACATTCAGAATTTCAAACGCACTTGTAAATTATTACGTATGGTTCACTAGACGCATGCTAATATTATGTGTGAATTGACAAATTTTCATATTGTAATCTGAAACTACACTACACGAAATAGGAGTCAGTTTTGCATCAAATATTTATCATGTCGTTTTCAATGGGTATAGGAGAATACGTAATAATTTATTGTTATCGTTAATGCTGTGCTACTGAGTAAATCCAGGCCACGCTCGTATAGTAATATAAGGGGGCTCACACACGAATCGATTGTCGATCAAGGGCATCGACGAACAATCGGTTACGTGAACATCGTCGTTCGATAATTAAGTTTATTATTGGATCTCCATGTGTGACTGTATCTTCTAAAATGTGTTCAAGGGAGGATGCTGATCCAATGTTCTTTCTCTTCTGATCCGACCGATTGATGACAGCGATCAACGATAGAATTGGTGTTAAATAGGCAACACTTTATTGGTGTGGTAACAATACACAAATCAATGAAGATCGACGTTCTTTAACCGATTTTACCATAAATCGATGAACGTTAAATCGATCGAATAAATCGATTACGTTAATCGACAATCGATCGATTGGTGTGTAGGCACCTTAAGAAGTATATATGGAAATTGAACTGCACAGATGTTACATATGAAAATACGGTTATGTAGGAACGAAGCTAAGTAAATGTTAATACGATTGGTAGAGACGTAAGGAATATAAATACTGCGTGCTTATGTTCATGGCTTGCTTTCGTAATGTGAGCATGAACAGTTTATAATCTTGTCAGATTTTAATATTTCCAGTATAAATTAATTAGTTGTTTTCAATGTTTTAAACATGTATTGAGGATAATTACATTAAGCGAGTAAATCCTTGATTGTTTTCCTTTATTCTTATATCTACTAAAAAAAGTAGATAATTCAGTGCTTTTTATTAAAATCAGGGCTCGCAAAAAATCCGATATTTATAATAAATATCAAATATTCGATATGTCTATATCCGTTGATATTTATTAGCGTACCCTGTTTCAATTAATAAATAACCAGCTAAATATTAATCTCCTGAAGTTTATTTAAAAAATAAGTCTACAGTAAGTATATATACTTATACTTACTGTACTTCAAGAATAACGCAGAGTAAATATTTTTGTTACAAGTTCAAAATAGACATGGCGGTGGCGCCGCTACAATCAAACCGCAATGACTTTTATCACCTTTAAAAGCTATCACATTTCCTTGCTAATTTGCTTTCGGCTGAAGAAGGATAATGATTATTGAGGGTATGCATTTATGTGGATTTCACCGTAACGGTTTGCAGTAAAATGTTAAAGTTAAGTTATTTTTAGAAGTAGGTAAGTAGATTTATATTCATCTAAGATCCAAAGTAGTGTTAAATAATGTTATAATTTTGCTCTTAACCGAGTACGTCTTTTTATAATATAGGAGTAGCAGACGAACATGCAGTCCACCTGATCGTAAGTGGCTACTGCCGCCCATGGACATCTGTAATCAACCTCAGAATTAGATATTCGACTATTCGTACCTGATGCCGGCCATAGCCGCGCAGCTACCCCTAAGAACTAAGCTGGAACGCCTCGAAAAATATCTAACCACACCCTATAAACCAGAACACAGGAGCGCTTAACACTGCTATTATGAGGCAGAATCAGGTATGACGGTGGTGCCGCCGGAGTAGAACAAAGGGTTCTACCACTTTCATACGAATCGTACGTTTAAATTTTTCAGCTCTGTATTAAGTACTCGGGAATTTGGTCTTTACTAAAATATTAACACTTCAGGTGGTATAATTTCACCGTCTTTTTGGAGTCACCAGACATCATATAATTTCGTCTGACAAGAATAAACATCTTATTCTAGATCAAAACTGTGACATTTCCATTTAGAGACAAGTTTACGAGGTGATGTGACTTGCTTAAAAATATGCTAATGTATACATTCTGATGACTGTTGAACTACTTATATTTTACCCAGTTTTAAGTGGGTTTGAAGTGGGTTTGCAACTTTTCGGGAACTACGAGTATAAGTCACGTTATGTAAATATCTGGTACCTAACCTACTTTGCTTAATAACGTTACTGGTCAATTATAGTTGCATGTGTTTATGTAAGAATCTCGAACACTTACGTACCATGTCAACCGTAATAGAATTTGTATTTAGTTAGATAACATTTTTCCTAGAAGCTGCTAAACCGTTGAAATCTCTAGTGTACAATGTATAGGGCTTCGGAAGTAGATTCTACATTCATAATAAAATATATTTTAATTGAATTGAACGTGGTATGACCCTTTGAGGTTCGATTCCGGCGGTACCACCACCACACCTATGAGTATTTCTGCTTCATAACAGCGGTGTTAAACGCTGCTGTGTTTTGGTTTGAAGGGTGTGGTAAGGGAGACATACTTTTCCGAGGCGTTGCAAGCTTAGTCCTCACGGGTAGCGGCGCATCTGTGTCCGACCTCAGGAATATCTAACCTATCTGGGGTTGATTACAGATGTCCATGGGCGGCAGTAGCCACTTGCCATCATGTGGAAAAAAATGAATGTAGAGTCGTCCTCTCAGTCACTTTTAATTGTGGACTTTATATGTGTGTTTTTACTTTGAAGTACTTGTTTAATTATGTAAGTACTTTTGTACTATCAGCTTAATTGAATAGATTTAAATGATACTATTTTCATTTAAGAGCAATACCCTTATTATAAGTTTTTACGTTTCTACAAAAATGACTGTTTTTGTATTTGTTTACATATTTCCCATAGATTTCCAATCAGTTCTGATACAGTCCGCTAGGGGCGCTGATGAATAAATCAATGATATAAGTCTTCGCATACTCCGCTAGACTACACTTTCTTTTTAAATTAAATAAATAATTAATAACTCTTACCTATACTATGATATGGACTTTTGTCTTCTTTAAAACACATTAAGACCTGTTCATAATATACACATCATATTTTAGTGTGTAATAAAACTCGTTAGTGGGATAACGGTGAAAACTGACATTTTGACTCTCTAAAGGTTAAATAATTACATAACACGTGTCGAGGCTTTTTTCGGAATAACCAACGGTATAATGTCTTCAGTTTAAAATTTATGATCATGTTGACATAACGCTCATATCTGATGGGTTTTGAGCAAGTCGTTAATCCATTACTGTGCCTCTGCTGGGCACGGGTTTCCTCGCAAAGTAAGACGGATTTGAACCTTAATCTAGCGCGCTGACCAAGTAAGGATTGGTAGACCTAACTTTTAAAATCTTTTTTCAAAAGGCGGGCAGGATGTTTTGCTTCACTGTAACCATCATCATCATCAACTTATTACTGTCCCACTGCTGGGCACGGGTCTGCTCTCAGAATGAGAAGGATTAGGCCATAGTCCACCGCGCTGGCCAAGTGCGAATTGGTAGACTTCACATACCTTTGAAAAACATTTTTTTCATACTTCTCAGGTAAGCAGGTTTCTTCGCCATGTTACGCTTCATTGTTTAAATAATAATTTGTAATACATACATAAATTTGGGAAATCACAGGTGCGTGTCTAGGATTTGAACCTCGGACCCCTCGATCAAGAGACCGAGTTTCTTAATCATAAGGCTATCATGGTATTGTAATAACAAGTGCTAATAAATGTTTAACACACAAAACTTTGAAAAATCAGTGGTGCATGGAATCGAATCCCGGTCCCCTAAATTGAGAAGCGGAATCAAATCACTAGACTATCACTGTTTGCTTTCGAGCAAGCAACCTGCTACTATTAAGTTACGTTTCGTAACTAGACACTTTTCTGAACGGATTTTGATAAACCGGTCCATATTGTCTGCGTAACACATCTCTGGTTTACTGTTTTATACTTTGAACTACGTAATAAGGAAGGATTGAAATAAGAAGTATAAATGCTAACCGTTCTTTTTACGCAAGATTGAAATAGATTCATTGGATTATTACAAAACAGTTGTTTGAAGAACGTAAAAAAATGGTAGTTTTTCGGACTATCTATTTATCCTTATAATAGACGAGACAAAACAAAATATCATTGCATTGCTGGCCGACTCTAAAGATTCTTAAAATATAAAAACTAGCCAATTTATATACTTCGTTGTTTATAATCTTTTTGTGTAGTAAAAAAGGTAATTATAAATGATGGGTGACCTCCGAAAAATGCAGTGTAGAGTAATTACTTACAATGTAAGAAGTATACATTTGATATAAATTGATCTAAGTAATTAAGGTGTCTTGTATCCAATGAATTGTAGATTGTATAAAGATCTTCATATATATATATATATATATAGCAACATAAAAAAAGTTAATAAAGGGCTTTGTTGGACTCTACATTAAAACGCAAGGAAATTTTCCGAGGGAATTATTTACCTATGTGTTTACAAATAATTTTAGTCTAATTTTAGCCTAGAGTTGTAGAGGTCCGGCCTTCGATTCGCAACTTATTAAGGTATTCGCATTAACGTACTTATTCGCATTTGCTCTACTTAATGACAAAGGAAAACATCGCAAGAAAATCTGCATATCTTAGAATTCTCCATACCTTCTAAATGGTAGATGAATACGAATCCGCACTTGTACAGAGTATGACCTAATAAACTTACTCTAAAATATATCCACATCCAACATCCTCTGAGTTGTTAACGATGTCAATCGTAGCCCATGATCCCACCCACATCTGTACACACATCGAGGTGCGTGTGCTGTGACCACTATCCCCCCCCCCCAGTTCTGCTTTCTACACGCGCGATTTCACTCGCAGAGGCGCCGATCCGCTTTTTGTACTCGCACACGCGATTTTTCACAAATACCTGCCGTTTTAGCACCTGTTACGGGGTTGCGTGTAGACTTTTTCTGATAGTTATCCTATTCTTCGACTGTAATGCATAAGAGTTATATAATATCTGTTTTTGTTATCTCAAGAAAGTAATGAATGTGATTAATCTTTTAGTTATCTCAAGAAAATAATGATAATATGTGATAATAGGTTTTAATTTAAGCTTAATGATGCATGAACTAGGCTATCGATACGAATTTTGCAAGGCAAGCTCTTTAATATTTCGAGATTTGCTTAAGAATTTTATTGTTATTTGTATTAAAACTAAAGAAAAACTTTTCAAGGTTGACAATACAATCTTTAGCTAAACTACCTAACCATCTTTCACATGACGTCAATAAGTTGGTGTCTTATATCTGAATCAGTGTAGCCAAAAAGGGAAAGGGTTGTCCGTTTAATTTTATTTTTAAGGCTATTTTTAATTGTGTTATTGTTATTTAGGTATGTAGGTGTGTAAATATTTAGGTATGTAAGGTATTTTTTTTATGATATTGGAGTAGCAGACGAGCATACAGTCCACCTGATGGTAAGTGGCTACTGCCGCCCAAGGACATCTGTAATCAACTCCAGATAGGATTAGATATTCCCACCTGAGGTCGGCCACACATGCGCCGCTACCCCTGAGGACTAAGCTGGAACGTCTCGGAAAACTCTGTCTCCTTTACCACATCCTTCAAACTGGAACACAGCAGTGCCTAACACTGCTGTTATTAGGTAGAAATGGGTGTGGCGGTGGTGCCGCCGGAGTCGAACCACAACGTTTCTACTACCTTCTAAATTCATTTATTGAAAGATTCCGAATACCGAAGTTTTCCGAATCAGACCAACATTTTAGATCTATGTATGAAGATGTGTTAAAAGATTTAACTGTAATATAGTACGTAGTAATTGGTGGTAGTTCGATTTGAAATATATTTCTACTATAAACCAATCCGAGATAGTATTAGCATGAAAAGTTTTGCATGAAAATTTTGACAATGTCCTCTCTTAGTTTCATTAATTTTAAGCTCTTTGGTTTATCCATTGAGGGGATAACACTAGAGCTTTAAATTATTGAGGATGACGACAAAAACAATTCACATATACACATTTTGTTTAAGTGATTCATACAGCAACAATACTATCATTGCTATTATGCTACTAGAGTTATAAATTGTGCGGCGCTCACAATAGAATTCTTTGAGAGTTTTTCGAGACAACGTCAGAGGTTGTCGAAGCTTTCGTTACCGGTGCAACCGATGACTCACATTTGACTCAGACCTCAACCAAAAGCTGACTAACAATCACGACTCCCAACTCCATTAATAAATTCTTGATATAAATCTTAATAATTATATTTCTTAATACTTTAGAGTAACTTAGCTTTTGAACACATTTCCGAAGTCTACAATTATCGTCAACTTAGTAATCAATCAATTTGGATCAATGTTGGAATTTGGAATGGAACAAATGTCAAAATTTCACAAAAGGCCCCGATCTGTCACATTTGACATAATGGGTAACACAACTTTCTTTCATAAATCTCACTAATCTTTAGCAGGTTGACGCGAAAACAACAGATTTCTCGTGATATATGAGAGCATAGCCAAACGTGTTTATTGAGTGTGCCTTCACTTAAGATATATAGAAATATATAGGTAGAGCATTCATTCATATAAAATGACGTCACAAAGTTGACAAACCAACTGTTAATATTGAACGTAAATTATTAGAAAATTTGCGATCAAATATGGTAAATATATATTTTTTATTAAAATGTGTATTTGTCTTGTAAATTTTATTTATGCCTGTACACTTTATTTTTAAAATTATGATTCAAATCAAAGATTAGAAAAGTTTTAAAGTGATCTCTCAGTTAACTGAGAGTAGAACAAATAATTTGTACTACTTAATTTTATTATACTTATGTATAATTATTGAATAAACTTAAATTTGCATGATTACCGAAAAATATACCTGTTTTCTAAACCATAATTGTGGAAATAAAAAAATATTATTAATGAGCATTGCGTAAATCTTTTTATGAATTATTTCAATAAATCGTTACGCAGTTTAGAGTACTAACATGACATGATCTCAAAATCACGATTTAATTTGCATAGTAGAGATAACCGATAAAGTAGAGTCGGTAGAGCCGCGGGGTGAGAGGCTGGTTAAAACATGAATAATACATTTTTAAATCAGCTTAACAAGATTGTATTGATGTTTACATGTACAGAGAACCGCATATGAACGAGACAATATACAATGGCTGACTTATATGTATATATGAGCGCCCATCTTAGTTGGCAGGAGTGACGTATCTGCGATGCGAGGCTTGAGGTACGAGTAGATCTCCTGTTCTATGTGCAGTTGGTTGCAGATGTATTAGACAGCAATAAATACCATCGCGTGGAGTGCAAGCTCGTTTACTATTTCAATGCAAACAATTAATTAACCTATCAAGAAGCACGAAGTGAGCTAAATTGGAGCAAAAAAACAATAAAATGTACATGTATAGTGCATAACCTATGCTTAACTTATTCATTCGCTTATTTTACTGTGATATAAGAAATAAATGAGTTATTTCTACCTTAATCCAACTTGAATTCCTGATCTGAGTGTCGTTTTAACATCGTGTGACGCATAAGTTAGGATTGTAACTCAAGTGCCGTTGTGTGAATAACTTCTTTATTCCCTTCTTAGTTGCTTTAGGCTTTGTTTGTTGAGTTATTAAAGGTTATATAAAAAGTTGAGAGCTACTTTGTTGCTTTGAATCGTTAAACTGTGGTAAGAGAGACATGCTTATCCGACGTGTTTCAACTCAGACCTTAGGGGTAGCAACGCATTTGGAGGTGGTATAACCCTTTGTGGTTCGACTCCGGCGGTACCACGGCCACAATTATGTCTACCTAATAACAGCAGTGTTAGGCGCTGCTATGTTCCGATTTGAAGGGTGTGGTAACGGAGACAGACTTTTCCGAGGCGTTCCAGCTTAGTCCTCAGGGGTAGCGGCGCATCTGTGGCCGACCTCAGGTAGGAATATCTAATCCTATCTGGAGTTGATTACACATGTCCATGGGCGGCAGTAGCCACTTACCATCAGATGGACTGCATGCTCGTCTGCTACTCCTATATTATAAAAAAAATGTGGCCAACCTTTTACCACATATGCGTCACACCACAAATCAGGCCAATCTTATTTTATCTGGAGCTAAAAAGTGGGGATTTGACACTTACTCTACTTTATTCCAGATTTTTATAGAACCTGCATGCTTGAAAACTCTCCATATTGTTTTGGAAGGTTTATGATTTCTCTCATTAGGTCAGCTACCGACCAGCTAGCACTTTACCAGCTCATTGATAATGATGCTTCACTAACAGAACTGTTTAAAGAAATAAATATTCTAACTGTTATACCCCAATACATATATGAAAACCTAATGTATATAAGGAAAACCATTAATAAATTTGTAAAATTATGTGACACGCATAATATAAATACAAGGAACAAACATAACCTTTCTACACATGTTACTCGTAGGTAGGTGTGGTAACCCACAAAATAGGTAATTCTTTTATGGGTGTATACGTTTTATAATAAACTGCCTACCGAAATCAGAAATTTGTCAATTAATAAATTTAAAGCCATAATCAAAATCAAAGTGAGTCGTAAAGCTTATTATAAAATTTCTGATTATATTGATGATAAAACAGGTTGGGACTGATCAATAACATTTTTTTTTATTAAATTAAGAAAATGTCAAAGTGTAACGTATCTTGCTGAACAAACTTCTACTAGATAAATGTAAAGCAAGATACTGGAGCTAGTGCTTTATTAATTATACTATGTAAAAATGATGGCATTTAAAAAAAGAGAATAATTATTATTAAAAAAAAAGATAAACCCACTGAGTTTCTTACCGGATCTTCTCAGTAGAAGTCGCGTTCTGATCCGGTAGTAGTTTAAGAAAAATATTGTAACTGACAATTTGTAAGTGCCGCCGTTGGCCTATACAAAATAAATATATTTCATGTCATTTCGTTTCGTTTCATTTCATTATGAGGAGTAACCTACCGGTGGAATAATAGTAAGTCTATGACGTAATTCATATCAAAAAGAAGTGCGTACAATACAAACACCACGCCCATCTTGACACAACTTGTCGCCCTTGTGCGGTTGCCTTTACGCCGCGTATGTTGCCTCAACGCAACAACTTGGAGGCTAAATCAATTCCCATAGAAACTAAACATACGACTCATGTGAAGGTCTCCGAACAGGTTGCGAGAAGTCACGTTGTATCTTCGTTAGTCTGTACAATCCACGCAGTTACAGCAATTCACTCAATAAGGTCATATTGTTTGATGATACTGATAGATCCTAGTTGCATACGTTTATGGCCTTAAAAAGGAACAAGCAATCAACTAATTATTTTTCTTGGAAAAATATGCTGCATTCTTTAATACGAAGATACTATTCTATAATTAATATTTTGTCTTTTAATTTAATTGTCTCTACATAATTTTCGCTCCAAATATATTTTATTGTGAAAAAAATGCGTTTTTGAACAAATTTGACACAATGACAATTAAATTAACTCGTCTAATAAGCAGAATAAACTCAATTTAGATGGTCACCATTTTACATTATTAAATAGCATCCTGCAAAAAGAGTCAATATATCAGTAACAGAATGAAATCGTAGAAAAATATCTCAATTTTATTTATAAAGCATTAGTATTTTAATTCATTTCTATTTTACCTACAGGTAATGTCCAGGTATATTGCTCCTGGGAACCGTAACGTATATTTACGTGAAATAATGTGCAACGGAAGTTCGTCTGTTCTGATTATTCTCGGTTGAGCTCTGTCCACGCAACATCCGTTGTATTGTACGTATTTAATTCCACTGCAGAGCCATTATGCACCGCTGTTATAGCGCAGCCTGATTTATTTCTAAGAAGGGATTATTGTTGGGACATATTGACATCACTAAGGTCAGGAACACAAGCCAAGAAACAAGCCCGAGAGAGACACGTGTGCGCCAAAGTAGGGATGGCGACTCTTCCCGGGATTTATCGATTTTAAATCGATTCGAATTGAACACAGAATAATAGAACTTTAGAAATATCAATTTTCTTATTTTCTGCTTTAGGAATACCTCGGCGAAATAACAAATGGTAAGCCATCTTTCGTATTAGGCAGAAATAAAGATGAAAACGAAAAAGTGTTTTATGCAATTTTACAAAATTTCGTAGTACACATCTGTACCCTCACCAGTAGTTTTTATGTTTTGACAAATATGACTATTTTCGTATTTGTTTACGTATTTGCCCATACAAATTCCAATCACCGCCCCTAGTGGATTGTGTCAGAACTTGAAAATAGTATGGGCCAATACATAAACAAATACCAAAACAGTGCTATTTGTAAAAACATAAAAACTCCTGGTAAGGGTACTGAGTTCCCGATAGGTATAAGTATCGATTAAAAATTTAAATGTTAGTCTTAAAATAGATTCTTTGGTTAGTCTATCTCAAATCGTCATCCCTACGCTAAAGATTTATAGACCGTTGTAATTTTTTTTAGACCGCCTCAGTAAACAATTGTTTTTTGTGTACAAAGCGGAGGCATCAGAGGATTTTTTGAATAGATGTAAAGGCGGCTAACGCACGTGTTCGCAAATATTTCGGTTATGTTTAAATAAAGTATATTTCTGAGGAAACAAATATTTGCTCGTAAAACCAAAGTCATAAAATGAGTGTAATTGTAATTCTCGTAATTGTAATTCTGTTATACTGGATTAGGACACTGGAAGTGGAATTTTGATCAGGATTCGAGTGGGCGTTGATGCGTCAATGACCCGCAAAACTTGTGGATCCGCATTCGGCAGGTAACGCAACGGCCAAATTTCAATATCACTCAGGGCAACCTATTTCAACGAATAAAGCCTATAAAATTTGCATATACGACTAATATGCAGAAATCTATTCTGTATTTTTTAAATAAATTAGAAGCCAGGCATGTGTCTCTACTTTTAAGCGGGTAATTAAGGATATTAAATTTGTGAGTTTCTTTTTTCTGTAAGCCGTTATACATGGAGTGATATTGTTAAATGATTTTTAATTTGGCCAGAAATGTGTTCTTCTTTGGAAGATTTGTCATTCACAACTAGTTTCGTGATCGCTCACACATTCCTCCATTTCTAGTCGTTCCACATAGCATATTGACAAGATTTATGTCAAACATTGGTAAGGAAGTTTCATAGTGGATTTTAATTCGAGCAGAAATGTGTTCTTCTTTGGAAGACTTGTCATTTACAACTAGTTCCGTGACCTCGCTCACGCATTCCCGCGCCTGCACCTAACTGTACTTTCCCGTTGACTTAATGCCGACTTTGGACAGAACCTGATCTTAGGCAAGTGTACATTATAGGCCGACATGGCGATCGTTGCAATTTAATTATATTTGGTGTATGCGAAGCGAGGTAGGCGCCACGTAGATCGAAACGTACCTACAGGCCGTACTCGCAACGTAGCCTCTGGCTGAGCTTGAGCTTGCGTGCCGCGCATTCCAACCGAATGAATCCGATTCTAGTCGAAGATTGCCGAGCGTGGCCTGACCGCGGCCGACTTCACACTGCTGTGTGCGCGAGCGCGGCGAGTACATCTCTCCTGTTTGTCTGCACAAGCTATCTGTCAACAAACTTTTCCGCGTCGAATATAACTGGCGGTTTATTTTGAGTGATTCTTTCGATTATTAACTGTTTTGTTGTGGTGTGTGAAATACTCGAAGAGAACTCGATATATCGTTTCGACTTTGACTCAGTGCTGGAACCGTGTTATTTTTTGTTTTGTATTGCGTGCAACGATCGCGGCGAGCTGTAAAGCCGTTGGTTGTGTGTGAGTGACTATTTCATCGACGTGAAAATAGCTCTTGGTGAGATTGACAAATCAGTCTCCAAGTTTTGGCTATGTTCCGTAACTCACGGTAAATAGTAACTTAATATTTTACACAGTAATAATAATTTGTGGTTTCTCGGGTGGTGAGTCTCTTTGGCCTCAATTGTCCACGTCTTGCGGAATCCGTTATTTTAAGATAAACTTTATATTCTTAACAAGTCTCTTAGTTTCTATTTCTTTTATTAAACATGGGTTTAACCCCACTTGTTATTTGTACAACGAAGAGCACACACTGATTTGGTTTTAACTATTTTCATTCCATAATGCTAAAAGGTAATAAGTAAAAATACATTTGACTCGAAAGGGTTTATAAAGTGTATTTGAGTGTACAACCTACATATTAACAAAACTGTCAAACAAGCCCATCAAAGTTCCAAATGATCTTTTAACTTCAAATTACATTTCATTATACGGTCAACCAAAGCGACAACTGGGGATATACTTACATACAAGTTTCTATGTACGTACCATACCGATAGCATAAAAAGTTAATCGAAACATGCAATTCGAGTTGCACGAGATGAAACCGGTACGAAAGGCAAAAGGTTACCATAAATACAGATGTTTCGTCAATAAGCTTGTATAGTATATGTAGATATTAGTATGTTAACATATAAGACGGAATATTTTGCCGTAGAGGTAGAGTCTTCAACGTTGTCTGTTAGGGCCTCTATGACGCGTATCGCGCTCTATTCTATTCATTTTTTGTCTATTAAATATCGAAATCCAATAATATCTGGTTACTAGAAACTCATAACAGCAGTGTTAGGTATACTACGATCTCATTTAATGATTTTTTAGAGATACATATCTGTAATCGGCTTCAAGTAGGTCTATTACCCTTTTTGGCGTAGGTAATGGACTACATTTACCATATATCGTAACATTGCTACTTTAATATGATTTTAACATTTACAAAATTATTAAAATTAAATAATGCTGCCTATAAAGTATTGTTTGCTACTAAATTTATATTGTATGTCTGTTGCAAAAACTGTAAAAGTTGCGCACGCCTATAATTGGCATGCACACGTGTCTAATACCAATAGTGTAATACTTATAAAAAGAATTGTGTGTACTGCTGTTGTCGTGCAAATAAATAAATAAATAAAGCTATGATTAAACTGAGTGACACAAATTTAGCGAAATTGAAAACCGTGAATTTATTCAAAGTTTCATTACTGTTTTGCTTGCGCCTTATAAACTTTTCTATCTTGTTTCGTTTAACATAATTATCCCATTTTTCCTATTTCCATAAAATATTTCATAGCCATCTCTGCAATGTATACAACAGGAAATATCGCGTTGATGGTAGTAAATCTTTTTCTGATTACCATCCTGGGCACATCCGGAATGGCTTGCAGGGCCTGTTCTAACGCTTTCTACTAGGGATGGTGATCTGAGATCGTTTAATCGATGTTTTGGGCCAAAAATCGATTATTTTAATTAATCTGCAGTAATGGTTTGATTCAGTAAATCGATCTTTCATCCTAGAAAATCGAAAGTCGATCTTTAATTTGGTTGAATATATTTTAGATATTTTTTGCTGACGGATACGTATTTCAGTGCTTCTTTGGTCCTGATGACCTTTTTATTCGCTATCCTTGTCCTTTTTAGCTGAAATAATCGAATATCTATTTTTGGAAAGTCGATTCTTTGAGCCTGGATTTTTTGGAATCGATTTATTACATTTCGAAGCGAATTGATTCATGAATCGATATTTTTCGGAAAGAACCGCCATTCCTACTTTCTACTACTCCGGTCTAATCGGATACACCGGAAGATCTGATTATAACCTCATTACCAACATGACACTTGTTACAGCCCATTCTTCGTTTCACTTTCGTTGCTTATTGAAGACGCTTTATCGTGGTAAAATATCACGACTGATGGTAACGTCATCTCTACAAAACACTGTTAATTTCGCTAGAAAATGCTTAATATAAGCTCCTTTTCCTACATTTTTTTCTACTTTTCTACTTCACTAGATATATTGGTTTAATTTGTTTTTATTATTATTTGTTAACTATATAAAGCCTTGCTGAAATTTAAGTAGGCTAGCGTGCTCTATTTTACCGGTACGCCGGGTCAACACTTTCTATCAATGAAACTGTTGTAAAACTTGATTTGTTTTTATTATTTTGTTCAGATAAATAGATTCAGCGTCTCTTAATACTTTCTTAAGATGTTTTAAGACACTTATTATCTAGCGCATCTATTAGGATCTTATAACAATTAATCATGATTCATACATACAGTACTTACATAATCGACATAACAAAGTTAACCTGAAGCCAATTCCCATAACAAGGATTACGAGTGCGTTACACAATTAGACACTATAGCCTTAAAACTCGTACAATCAATATAGGCTTGACGTCACTAACTGTAGAATTATATAAATTATATTACGCATATTATGGAATCACTGGAATCAACCGCTCGTCAATCATCGTAACCTCTTATGCAGGAAAAATTCAATTTTAGGCTCTCATAAAATTTAAAGTTTTAAGATTATGAATGGTATCCGTGCACTCTTATCAACCCCATAGAGGACAGTGGCTTTACCGAAGCGACCAAATGTGTTCCTACGACTGAGAACTGAATAATAGTTGCCTTATAAGTAAGCTGGTATACACATCCTTCCATGGAAACGCAAGAATTACCTACTGGAAATAGATGAGGTGGTGGTATCTTCCCAATCGCACCATACTGGTTATATAGTCCGCGTAGAACTGCTAGTCCGCTCTGAATATAGAAATGAATCGCGTCGCCATAGGAAATTGTATCACTACACCTGCTCGCAACAACTTCAGAGCGGACTAGCAGTTTGGCGAGGACTATACCACCTTCTATGCGTAATTTTACATTCACGTCAGATATAAGTACGTCAATCAATTCCACGAAAATGCACACGAAATTGCAAATCTGCAATCTAATTCATATTTATCGCAATAGATTTCCAGAGTATGATTTCCTCGTATTGTATGAATATTGAGTTGCGAATATAGGGCATATGCTGTACTTAGTTTACAGTAAATAGGGTTACTGTGGTAAGGCTTCACGTGTCCGCGTGTGGGTGTTCAAGTCTGATGCACTGATGTTTACTCACGTGTGAATATAATAAGAACACTGCAATAAATAGGATTTATTAGTCCACAACCGTAAATTATAGAAAGTAATCATTTGTACATTTTTTCTTGATATTAGGTACTTAAATATGAGCTGTATAAGTGTATATACCATTTAAGCAAAGTGCATAACTTTGTTATTGTGTTCAGATGCTCATTTATATAATACAGAATTCCAACATATAGTTTTAAAAGTACATATTAATTTATTGAAACGTATGGGAACCCTTATTTCTCTCAATATCATTTTTACTACACTCAAATGAAATATTCCTACCGCATTGTATATCTGTGGGTTTTATAGAGTAGCTTCTTAGGAACTTGAAAACTGGAAGAATTATTTGTGAATTAATAAAGAAAGAACTAATAATAATAAAATAATGTATAAATGATGGGCTCATTATCAATTAAAGGAAAAAAATATAAATTATATGAACTAAAGAAAAACATGAAGATCTAAAAAAAGACGATGAAAATAAATATTCATCATCAGAAAGTAACGCCAAAAAACTCTTGAATTAAAAAATAGGCATGCACTAAACAGAAAAAGAAATATAATCAAAGAAAGAAAAAAAGAAAGAACCGAATGAATAAGTCTTATACAATAAACACGTTACTGTTACTTAAAAAGATCATATCAATAAAAGAACGCATTCGCATTTCACATTCCGATAAGTCCTGATTGGTTGAGATATTTGAATTACAAATTAGTAAAACTGCGGAGAACTCTTTACCATACGTGATTGTAATTCCTTCGTGACTTAGAATCCTATTCTAGCAAATGTATTCATGGATTAATTAAGGCTATTTTGTAATCGTACGCTTAGATTGACTTGTACTTTGCGCTTAAGAGTCACGTTTATTAGACCCAATTATTTTGAACAAGTAATAGCTTAGTGGTTAGAAAGTCTTTCAATCGGGAGGTCCTAGGTTCTGACTTTTTAAAGTAATGTGCGCATTTTAAATTAATTATCACTTAAACGTTGTTGGAATTTCGTTAGGAATCTTAGATGTCAAAGACTTCTTTATCAAATCTTAAGTGTGAGTTAAGTCTACAATTTCTTACTTGGTATGGACTATGGGCTAAACCCTGTCCAGTGTCAGGGAAGGCCCTTGCCCAGCAGTAGGATATCAATGAATCGATGACGAGTCGGAAATAATTACTTTTGCATATCATTGTCGGACTCTACTAATATTTTTTCCTTCATTTGCATATATAAGCAAGATATTGTGTTACAATCAGATTTGTTCTCCAATTAAATGTACATTAGATACCTTAAAATAATTTGACTGATGAAATAATGGCAACTCTCTCTTTGCCCTGTACAAATACAATTTGGAAGTTCTGGTACATAATAGCCATTTTCAATAGTCTGGTGAAACTCATTTTTCGTGCCAAAACAATACATGTGACCTCCATTATAAAATAGTGCTTTGATGGTAACTTGGCTAAGAGAGTTTTTGTACTGATCATGATCAGTTTTTGCATAACATGGTTGTCATTGACTCGTGGTTTCCCTAATTAGCAAGGTTGCAAATTACACGGCAATATAATGTAATTGGATAAAACAAACGATATCAAATTGTTTAAACAGCCATAATTATTATTTATAGTTACACAGATTTTTAGTGATGATTCATAACTTCGTTTTATTTACAGTGTTTCTGGTTTCTTTGGAGGCAGTATTAATCTCCACATGGGGTCGATTTGAACACCTTAGCTTTGACCGCTACTTGAGTCAATCTTCCCAAAAAGTCCATGTTATTTCGCTTGCAAATAAAATAAATTCTAATATTCCTACTCAATATTGTTGCGGTCAATCAAGACATACCTATAAGCCTGCTTAACAGTACGTAGATATTTTTAACGTTATGAACAATAATTATACTATCTGCGTTCCACCGTGTAGCTTTGTCCCCGTACACCTCATGCCTGGGCATTTCAAAAAAAGCAAAAACAATATCTTCCAGTACTTGAATAAAATCCAAAAAAATCAAATGTAAAAATGCTTGCAAATATTAAAAAAAATATAACTAAGATCCGATTACAGAATTCTACCCGTGAATATTATTCTATAAAATATAATATTCGCATTATTTATACATATACATAAGAGCTGTGTAAAAGCGCTTTAAATGTAATCAATAAAGATGACTAAGATTAATAGACATTGGGACATTTAGCGAACCATTTGGAAATTGCTGTTGGCACAAAGATTGTATTTTAAATGCGTATTCTGCGTGAATGCCAACTACACATTTAGCAATAGGTGTAGAGATCGCTTACGAATTACCTTCTATCGTCAACTGAAAACATTTTTATTGCTGTTTTTGTGATTCAAAATTGCTCGAAATAACGGTGAATGAATATTAAACCTTCGCTCTGCTTCACATGTTTGATTGCTTTTTGAAAAAATAATGTAACTCAAAATGTACCAGGCAGCTCTACATTTATTACTATTTTTGGGCAAGATATGTAAATTCGATCGTAATCTTATTTATTCTTATATTATGTATAACACCGCATACATACAATTATACGTCGTTATATCGAAAAAATATTTAAGTACTAATAATAATTATTAAAAAAAAATCCAACTGCAGTTATAAGGGCCCGAGTTGCAAGGCGTCAAAGATGAGACATACATACATACATACATACAATATATGCTTAAAACATTACGCGGTCGGGTAAAAACTTAAAATAATTACCATTTCCTTAACTGGAGTTTTAACGAATGATTAACTAGCAGTAACGTTTAACAAGACGTTTAAAAAATTGACCCAAATGCTCTACGCAGCGTAAGTGGGTGGAGTTAATGGTGCGAGATAAGATAATTGCTCTAAGTAATTATCAAATTTCACGCGTCTTTCATACTTGAACGTTCTTATCACTATATAAATATTGTTAGACCGATTTTATCTTTATCAACGAACACAATGTTTCAAAACTTGTAAATTTGTTATGGGTCGTACTTGTAGTATAAGATCCCAACACGGGATTTATCTACCATGGATTTTTAAGGATAAAGTATGTATAGAAAAATAAGTTTGTGTAGGATTACCTATCAAAACTATTATCTCCTTAAGTACAAATCTTTTAGATGAATTTTTGATAACTTTTAATGTAGAATGCACTTTCCCTCGAGGTACTCCCAAAGCGCTATGATATGATTTATTTAAGGTATGAATTTAGGTCTTGGCTCATGGTCAGGTCACTTTTTTTAAGTCATGTGTAATAGGTACTAACATCAATTATTATCGAAGGTAACATTGTGAAGACACTTAATAACTGAGAATACCCCATGTAAAACCCAACAGAAGGACAATAATAGAACGATAGTAAAACATATGAATACATAGTCGCTTATGGATGTTTAAAAAGGGTTCAAGCACTCATTGTTTACGATGTTTTGGTAACTTCAGACGGATTAACAAGTTTAAAGCAGCCTGAGAATGCAGCTTAGAGGGAATAGAAAGAATTTTTATTACCGTCTGAAAGAGAACATAAAATTTTATTTCTTTTGGAAAGACAGGCGACAGGTAACGGCCAGTGGGAAGTTAACTTCAAATGATTTTAATTATCTTTCTTTCAACGAAGAAGTAACCTAACAATCTTAAATTTTACGAGCGTAAAATAAAATTGGGGAGATTTTTTGTTACCATAACCTGATGTACATCATAAGATATTATCACGCTACTCGTGTATTATAAAGGAGTATAAAAATGTAAAAAGTTAAACTTTATTTTCGTTAAAAGCTCGAAGCGTGAAATGTTTATGTAAATTTTGTTAAGTATGAACTGTTTGCCGTTTGCAATTGCGACCAAGTATAATATGTTGTAGTTTCATTGTATAGCTTCACACCTAAAATAGACAAATAAATACGTAGATTATATTTTACTACGGAGTTCAATCTTTTGTTAATGAAATCTTTAGTATGCTTCGTTTTATTTGAAGTTGGTTATGGGCATTGTTAATCCATATGCAAATATTTCTTGTCCCGCGGGTCAATATCGGTGTGCAAGTCTCATCTGCATGCGTGAATTAATTTGCTTCAATCCCTTAGCGTCCCTCATAGATGTGGTTTATATGGTAAGAATTCTATCAATGGAACTATAGGCATACATGCGGACCAGATCCGCACGCGGGCACCCGCGTGACAAAGCAAGGCCCTAATCCCTTCATCGTTTCATACTACATCTACGAGAATATTAGTGATGTTACAATGAGTTCCTGTGATGCTGCTATGAGCTATTACACAGCTCGAAACAGTTATAATAATTTAAATAACTCTGTCACGCCTTGCTCATGCATGTTTATACGTAGGATCTAACGGTCCTCGCCCTTCATAAGACTGAAGCATCTTCGTCAACTCAATTGACACAATTCTCATGTCTTACAACAACCGGGCGAAATGTTCATATAACTGAAGCGCCGTACTATAAACACACTTCAGAAACCTGTCCGATAGCTATTCGTGTCGGTTATCAGCCTAAATTCGAAAATAATATTAGGCCCATTCGATGCTAAGAATTTATAAGGCTGCATTTGAAAGCAAGCACATATCAGTTTTTAATGAACAACATAGGAAAAATTTACGCAATTAATTAGTACATTATAAGCTTTTTTAGTAACAACTATAGTACTCGTATTATAGAGTAATATTGATTGTATAAAAAGTTATTACAAAATAAAAGATACAAAGAAATATTGATATCATGAAGAAAAACACGGTAAGGGAATCCATATGGATCACAATCAATAAGTGATATTACCACGACCTCTACCGAATACATATAAATGAAAGTTTTAATATCCGAACATCAAGTAGTATTTGGGAAACAAGAAGTGTAGGCGTTGTCTAATTGAGCGACACAGGTTCCGAAGCTGTTTAATCTCGAATATTATAGTAAAAAGTAAGATAAACCCCGATCCGGGCTTTCACTCACGTCTCATCATTGTAGTAAACGACTCCGTGCTCAGTTGTTGATTATTTTGTCATACTTTTAATTCTGCTGTACGCTTCTTCTAAAAAATACTGGCCAATTGCGAGTCGAACTCGGACACTGAAGGTTCCGTACCACAATTTTTTATTTGTTTTTTTATTTTCAGTAATTGTTATCATAGCAACCATAGAAGTAAATGCATTGTGAAAATTTAAACTCTACTACCTATTACAATTGAATAGATAAATTGAAAAACAGCGAAAAATAGCGGTTTCTTGTATGGCTACCCCTATTTTATTTTTATTACGATTGTTATTTTAGTAGTTATACATAGTCTGTAAAAATGTCTATATATCTATTACTGTTCACGAAATAGAGCCCCCTGACAGAGAGACAGACAGCGGAGCCTTAGTAATAGGTTCCGTTTTTTTATTATTTTAGTACGGAACCCTAAAAACAGCGTAGTCAGTCCGTCACCCATTGTACGTGACTGGTACAATTGATGCTTTTTCTTTTTCTAATACTTCGTATTCTTTTTCTTCGCAATTGGACCAAATAATCTCGATTTTCCTATTAACATTACCGTTAAAGTTGTGATCAATGCGTTCTATTATTCCGAATGATTCAATTGTAGTACTATGTAGTATCCTTGATCAGATAGCGCGTGCTTGGCAAAACAATACACGTTTTATATAAACAATAGTACATTTTCTAATTAAGACGTAATTATTTTATTAAAGGTTTTACATACAACATCATTATTCATAGCGGCAAATTTAGATTTTATTATAAAATTGAAGTTGCAAACAATCATGTGTTCTAACTGATGGTAGTTGTTCACTCTTGCCCATATACATCTGTAACTTTTTTTTATTCTTACCGCACTAAAACCCTCCGTGTAGAGGGCTCAGGGATAACCAAAGGAACGTACGAGTATATACATCTTTAACTGGCACCTCAGAACCCTCGAACGAGAGGCCGGGTTTCTTAACTACTAGGTTATCACTGCGGATTGCGAAGACGGGTTATCACTCCTGAGGAATAAGAAGGTCTTGGTCGCCTCATATGTAAGACAGTCGGTATCCATACCCTATTTACGAAATGCAAGATCTGCCTCAGGATAGAAATAGACGATTATACTTTAGCAATTGCATTATAGTCTAATTTTATGCTCGATTTGGTACACAGTAAAGTGTAATAATCGGAACAATAAAAATTCATAAACAACTAAAGTTGTCTAGTTTAACAACAATGAAATACTGTTGTTCGCAGTCTTTTCCTGTCGTTTAGCCTTAACGTGTTGTAACTGGGCTATTCAGAGTTAAATACACGAAATTGTTCTCTATTACGTAGCTTTGAAATAGATATATCATAATGCAGCTATAGCAATATGCTGGTAGTGATCAATTTTTGGATAAAGGTGCTCCGATGTGGTAATAAACATTGATGAATTTTATGACTGGAGAATAAGACTAATAACTAAGCTTACAATTTACATTTTTCTAATCTTTCGTTTGTAAATAATGTATACAGAGTTTCTCGTTATTATTCACGAAATTTAATATGAAATCTATATATTGAGATATGTTATTATTAAGTTATTGTTACTTTCATAGAAAAGTAATGAAAGACACAGTTGATTATTGGTTATCTATCCATTATGTTGTTGATACAGGGACTCTACAAAAAGGAACTATAAGTAACATTAGTTTGTGATACACTCCATAACCATCTGGTCTAGTATCCATTAACATGTGGATCATTGCGACACACAAATAGACGCGATGTACGGATGAACGAACTTGTTCAAATAACTGCCTTCTGTACGTAACACATTAATACAAGTAACTTGCAAAACTTGTGTATACGTGTTGTATATGTAATTTGTTGTGTTACGATTTGAAAAATTGCTTTAAATAAAATAGAATAGACAATTTTCTATTATTCAATCAAGTTTATCATTATTCATCATTAGATTATTATTAGAGATGAAACGATCTAATAGGCAAACTATCTGTTATTAGATTTTTTCCTAAGTACTTATATCATTTTTTTTTTATTTGAATAGCATATAATTCAATATGAACCTTTTCCCATCAGAGTATAGTGTTCTAACTTTTACTTTCATACGATTTGCGGTAATTATCTATGTCTACAATTGAGAATGTCACTTGCATTACTTTTGTAGTTTTGTCTAAACAAAATCGGTACATAGATTCCTATTGAGGCAACACAATAAATTGTAACAATAATATTCTGTATCATAACAGATTTCTTAACGATAACAAACAATTAGAGATTAGATTTGTCATTCATACAATATCTAACATAATCAGTATATAAATCGGTGGTAGGACGCGAGACGGGCATGGCTGGTGGGCTGGAGCGTGACGTCTGCCACCCGATAGCCCATCTCACGAGTCTCACGACCGACCCACTTACACCAAGGTCACCGTCTGACCTCCTAATCTCCGTTTCCGTATTTAACCATTCCCAATGCACTTACGCAACTGATTTATCGGTTGATTAACGGTTTGGACATCTCCTTAGCGCTTATCGCCGTGAGAAATTATAATAGGAATTATGGTTTTGGTTTTAAATTAATTATGATTGATGTTAAAAATTGTTACTTATGTTGTATTTATAATTTTGACACACATGATATAAAAGTGATTTATTATAAGTATATTACAACTAAACCGAAACATACTAGAAATACCATCTGTCTATAATTACAGTTATTTACTCTCTAAACGAAAAGTTATTTATACATCATTACGTCGCTTTAATTGATCAGCAATCGAGTCATAGCTGGTAGTGCAGCGATAAAATTGAAATTGAATGAAATACAGTGAGCCAAAAAACTTGATAGGAGTTTTTACAATTGATACGGTCCCGTAAGGCACGTAGAAGGTGCATTGTATGTACATGATGGTGCGCGTGCGCCGTCCGCGACAGATTTTCAGATAGGCCGCCAATCAGAGCGTGTGCCTGTCCCGTATCACGGGCACTGATATACAACACAACACACTTTCTAATCTGCGCCTTTGTCAGTGCTCTCGGCTATTGGTTAACTTGTTATACCAGACTTTCGCCAATTGTTTTCACGGTACATTAGATTTCTTCTCCGTCTTCGCGCTTAAATATTCCGCATTAGTTACGGTTGCATCACAATAATGCACAGTACAAACATCGATAATACTTTGCGAGTATACCTTACGGCCGCGTATATCGAGGTACCCTTGAAACGCGACGCTGCTCGGTGCACGAGATTGCGTTTAATCTAAACTGCGGTTACTCGGATCACCGCTCGGATATTATATTGCCAGTTTAGCCGGAGTCCGCTCCCAACGCTGAATCCGATACGAGCTATCTCGGAGCGGGCGGTGTGTGAAATAGGAGAGCAGACAGACAACAAGCTTAGCCGCAATGGCTCTCTTGATAAGGTGATGTGGATGCGTGTATTTTAGAAGAGCGAGAGGAGGTGGCGGCGCGGGGGGTGCGGGACCGGTCCGCGTACCGGTTTGCGTCAACGTCGTCGAGTGGCTTAGGACTAACCGTTTTATTAGCTGAGCAATGCTCCACAAACGATAGCCACTGGCCGGAGCGGTCAGCCCTGCAGCCTAAGACGACCTGATCGTCTCGAGTCGCCACTAAATTATAGTTGTTTGCCCTCAAATGTTTACCCTCATAGCGATGCCATGAGCCGTGTCCATTAGGATAAATATTAGCTTGTTATTTTAGGGTCAAAGCTAAATATAGTTGTATTGGAAAGCTAGGAAATGAGAAGGATATACGTTGATTCAATACAAAGTATAAAGTATACCTAAGTGTAAATAAATACAGAGATAGATAGAGATATGTTTTAAAATATGCTATTAAAACTGAGTAAAGTTATTGATTGATCCTCTATAATATTTATGAAGCAAAAACAATGTCTTGACACAGCTGCAAATCCTTCAATGGCGGTTTTATTTATTTTCAAGGCGCAGTGCAAGCTGAGGCGAAAGCAACCTTGTGGGATAAACGTTTATTGAGAAATTTCCTAGTAAAATGTAATTTATTGATAAAGTGTTAACCTAGATAACTCAGCATACGTGCTATAGAGGTGTTTAGATATTTATAGTCGGTTGTTTACTCAAACCGCGAGTTTTATTTGCACTAACGTTGTTGTAAACAATGTACGTTCGATTTGATTTATCGCAGCATCAGCTCCCGTTGGCTTTAGGGTTGGCGATTCTTTCCGAAAAATATCGATTATTTAATCGAAATATGTGTCCGTCAGCAATAAATGTCTATAATACATTGAACCAACTTCGAAAAGATCGACTTTCGATTTTCTAGGATGAAAGATCGATTCATTGCATCGATGAACTACTGGAGATCGATTAAAATAATCGATTTTTGTCCCAAAAGATCGATTCTTCGATCAATCGATCTCATATCGCCATCCCTACTCCCGTTTTAAATATACCTTGTCATCAGCGGGGTCGTTATTGTTTAAATTGCCCGAGGAAACGAAATGTAGAGCAATGAGTAAATTTCAAAAGACGTGGATGTTACGTGTATATCTGATGTAGCATAAAAACTTAATGTCTCTAAATTACGACTAGCAAGTTTACAACAGATGTTGTTGTATAATTTTAAAGCGTTTTTATATCTGACTATCGTATACCAGTATCATAAGGAAAATTCTCAAAATTTTAGCTAAAGAATACTTTATGGCAGGAACAATGTGTATTGTTTTTAGTTTTATTACCAACGTAGGTATATTCAATGCCATATAGTACCTACACAATCATTATGGCATATTATATAAACAGTTATTAAAGATGTTTGTTCATGTCTTAGGATTGGTATAATACATACAAAGAAGATTGATCATGACATTTCGCAAGCCCCAGTCTGTAAAAAAAAATCATATATATTTTTTTGCATTTACTATATATTACTTTTACACCTCTTCCTGGTATATCAAGAGGCGTTTTCTTTTGTTAAAAAAATATTTGCTATTGGCCTTCGCGTCTATTTCGATAAAACGCGAGAGGCATGGCAAGCTGCCACGATAATGTTTTGATGCGGTGACAGCGGCACACTTTCCAGCTCGAGCGACTCGCCTCACTAGGACCCAGCCCGGTCTCTCTTAATTACAAAACGCGGTAACCAGGTTAACGAACCTATATTGTATTATCATTCATATAACGTGTGAAAAAGAATCTCGACTCTTTCGACACCTTTTTGTACAACCTTTTCGGCAATTACTTTATTGTTCGAACGATTCGTGCCCATGCATAAATGAGCTCTTGTTTCATGTTCGCCATTTCCGGAATTGCGTACAGTCCGTCACGGTACGTACTTTATGTGAATGGATGCAGCATAAACCATTTCGTGTGTGCTCACGACAAATTCAATTCAATGACACCGTGTGACGCGGTCAACGATCTATAATACAATTTCGGTGTACAATACTGCAATTCTATTACATCCACACTTGTAACAACAATTACGAGGCCACAGACTCATCATCCCGAGACCGACTTATATCGGAGTCGTCAAGGTGTTTATTTGGTTGTAGGCACTCTACGATAGCTGAAATAAAGCGAGCCGCGACGCAATATGGGTTTAAGTGAGGGTGAAGTGATCTTCGTGCGCTATCGGTCCTCGGAGTACCACAGCGGCTAGTGCGATGTTTGAGTCGTTGGTGTCGCGGCTGACGTCACCGCCGGTGTCACGGCGGCGACACACGGTCCATGCGGCCCGCGAAGTGTGCAGCGAACCCGAAGAAGAAGTTGTTCCGGTGCAGCGTCGGTCACGAACCGCGAAACAGTTGCTCGACAAGCGACGCAAGGCTCGCCTATCTTGTGCGGATCTTACCGCAGCGAACTACGCCGAACCAGAGAGAACTTCGCGAATCGACGCCCTTAAAGCTTTTTTGCCACTGCGACAGTCCAAGTCTCTCGGCCGACTCGACGGTCTCAAGGAGGTGAGTTTTATTAATAATTCTTGCTGAAATACAGATGGCAAACCTCCAATGCAATTAGCCCGATACAAATATACATTAAATTCCGCCAATCGCAGTTATTTCTGCCATTGCAACTCAGATTACGTGTGCACATTTTTTAGTTAGGAACTTTGACAAAGTTGTTGACAATTATGATGCACTCGCTCAACGGTTACTTGCGACACTAGAGAACGCTGCGGCCTTCGCGCGGCTCCCATGAGCATGCGCGTGCGCAGCACACCTGTTGATCCCCCCTCGTCTCGGTCGCCGTCCTCTCGTACTATTGCTCAATCGATACCTCAAAAAATATAACTATTGTTTATTAAATATCTCACCTGCAACAGAACGAATCTACATCGCAGGGACGATCTATTGAATCTGTCTATAGCAACGTCCGTCAAGTTGCGAAACGTTTGATGGGGTTCCTATGAACTATGACATCACATTAGGTTGTATAAGATAATACAAATAGTACACGAGAACCGACATTTGAATACATGACTCGTCGATTTTTGACATGGCTAAGATATAATGCAATCTGAGATTAAAAGTGTGGTTGTATGGGAGTGGTCCGTAAGCCTTGTGCATTCAATGAGTTGCATACCCGCAATCAACTGATAGTTATGAAATTATGTAGGAATTTTCTATAGTCATCGGTGTAATTGCTGTCTGTAATGATCTAAGGAAATCTAACACTTCAGTTGACTGAGACCATGCCCATAAAACGCAAGTATAATAAGTACATATGTGATCCAATATACCGTTACACTTGTAGTTGTAAGTGGGTAGTAGATACGAGTACATACATGTATTGTAAGCAGAAGCATGATTTTTGAAGTTAAACTTCTTTAGGCGCGTTATGAAAAAATGATGAGAGTGAAATTTTAAGATTCGTCACACGAAAGTTACAGTATGAAGTTGCAGCGGTTGCAGTCTCGAAACAAAAGTTACCAACAAAATAGAAATAGAACCTCTATTAGTCGCGCAAGTCGGCACCATCGTCGTATCTGTTCACTGTTTTCATATTCATAGTATTTATGCACATGTTTCTAGTGTAAATTCACACACGTGTTTCAGTTTTATGAAAGTTCGATTTATATATGTGCTGATATGATATATGAGTGCTGAAAGTATATTCAGTAGTGATTTAAATTCAATATTTCACGATGTTAAAATGTACCAGTTCAAGTACTAGGGTATTTCATAAGATTTCGGTCCCAAATGAGCATGCAGTCCACCTGATGGTAAGAGGACTGCTGCCCATGGATTATTGCTGTTACAATTAAATTACTGATATATGGATTAATCGGAATTTATTGGATTGCTTTGAAAATCTTTACATTCACTTTACAATGTTCCGCAGAGTAGAGAGAATAGACAAGTGTCACAGATCATGAAAAAGACATTAGATGGAAGGCACGAAATTTTTTAATTGTACAGATAATATATTTTAATATTTTAACACTTCCTTCAAATGAGAGCCTTCCTTCAAACACAAAATTAATTTTAAAAAATATATATTAAGTTTCTATATTTAACATACCAATGTTACCTCTTAACAACTTAAATCTATCTCGAGGTAATGCTTTTGTAAAAATATCAGCAAACTGATGATCTGTGCTTACATACTTTAAAGAAATAATTTTTTCATTATACTTTTCTTTCACAAAGTTATACTTAATGTCTATATGCTTGCATCTTTTGTGAAATTCACTGTTTTTAATTACATTTATAGCACTTAGATTGTCAATATGTAGGCACACAGAGTTTTGTTTATACTCTCCTAAATCACTTAATAAGTATTTCAACCACATTGTTTCTTTGGTGGCTGCACAGGCAGCCATAAATTCAGCCTCAGTGGTTGATAAGGCTATAGTTTGCTGGCGTTGACTGGACCAAGTTATTGCAGCTCCATTTTTTATAAAGACATATCCTGTCATAGATCGCCTTGTTGTTATATCATTGGCATAATCCGCATCACAATAGCCAACTAGATCTGAAGACAGTGGCTTACACTGATAACTTAAACCCAGGTCAATGGTCCCTCGTAAATACTTCAATATTTTCTTTACAGCACTCCAGTGAGACTCATTATAATTGTGCAAGAACTGACTTACCAGACTAACTGCATACATAATGTCAGGTCTGCTCACAGTCGCTAGGTGTATAAGTGATCCAACTGCTTCTCTGTATGGTAGATTGTTGTCGGGTACCGTCTCACTTTTCTGGAGCTTCACATGAGGATCTGCTGGAATACTGTTGGGATTAGCACAGCTCATGTTAAACTTTTCTAATAATTTTTCAATGTATTTACTTTGATGAATAAAAATGTGTCTTTTATTTCTATATATTTGCATGCCCACAAAATTAGAAGGAATACAAGTCTTTATGTCAAAGCTTGTTTTCAATTCATCAATTACTTCTTTCAAGACTAACTTTTCTTTTGACATTAGAAGGCCATCATCTACATAAAGGCATAAATAACATTTAATTCCTTTAACTTGACCAACATAGACACACTGATCAGCCAAGCTTTTGACAAAACCGAACTTTTGTAACACTGTGTTAAATGTATCATTCCAGCACCTGGGGGCTTGTTTCAGACCATAGATTGATTTATTAAGCTTACACACAGTATTAGGTGGACATTCTAAGCCCTCAGGTGGAACCATGAATATATGTTCTTTCAATTCTCCATAGAGAAAAGCTGTCTTTACATCAAATTGAATTATTTCAAGGTTTTGTTCAGCAGCTATAGATAAAAGTAAACGTACAGAGTCATACCTGACCGTAGGTGAGAAGGTTTCATCATAGTCGATTCCTTTGGTTTGTGCATATCCCTTAGCACACAGACGGGACTTGTATCTTGGACCTGTTGGTTCATCTTTCACTTTGAATACCCATTTGCATCCAATCACTTTGGCATTTTCTGGTTCCTTGACCAATGTCCATGTATTATTTTGACTATGTGATTGTAGTTCTTCACCTATTGACATTTTCCATTTCTCTGCATTGGCCGATTTCATTGCGTCTTTGTAGGTCAGAGGTACATCTAGACTTCCTTCATTGTAGCATAGATATGTTTCAAAATCTTCAGTTTTAGATTGTAGTTGTTTGTTTCTTGGCCTTAATGTGACATTAGAGACTGGTAGGTTGTCAATTTTCCTGTCTGGTACATAGATGCTGCTGTTTGGTGATGAATCATAAGATTCATACTCTTCACAACTACTGGAGGAGTTTGTGGAACTTAATTGTTGACTGTCACACGATAATTCTTCATTTACAGACTCCTTCTTTGATTCAGTTAAGTCCACCGGAACATAGTTTCTTACAACAGTTGATTCTAGAAAAACTGCATCTCTGCTTTTCACAATTAATCCAGAGGTAGGAATTATGAACCTGTAGCCTTTGGTGTCACTACAGTAACCAATGAATATGGCTTTCCTTGCTTTTGGATCCCATTTCTTTGTTTTCTCTTTTGGTAAGTGCACCATGGCTTCACAACCAAACACACGCAGGTGACTAACACTTGGTTTTGTTCCAGACCACATCTCCTCAGGAGTTTTATATGACAATGATTTTGTTGGTATTCTGTTTAATAGATAAGCAGCAGTTTGAATGGCTTCTGCCCAATACTGTTTAGATAATTTTGCATTAAGTAACATACTTTTGGCTTTTTCTATTAAAGTTCTATTTAATCGTTCAGCAACTCCATTTTGCTGCGGTGTATAAGGCACTGTGGTTTGATGTACAATTCCATTACTTTTTAGTAGCTCAGAGACACTGTTGTTAATGAACTCGAGGCCATTATCAGTTCGAAGGCACTTGATTTTACATTCTGTTTGATTTTCTACATATCTTTTAAATTCTTTCAATTTCTCGATTACTTCTGATTTCTTTCGTAGGAAATAAACAAATATCTTCTTTGAAAAATCATCGGTAAAGGTTAGGAAATACTTTGCTCCGCCAAGAGATTCTGTCTCCATTGGACCACACACATCGGAATGCACTAGTTCAAGGAGTTTTGAGGCACGTGTACCTTTGTTTTTGAAGGGCAATCGTGCCTGTTTTGCTTCTAGGCATGTTATGCATGTTAAATTGTTATCCTGTTTCTTTAGTACTTTCATACCTTCAGTATTTTCAATCATTTTATTTAAGTCATTGAAATTCAGATGGCCCATTCGCTGGTGCCATAAATATGCATCATTTTCTACAACATCAGATATGTAAGCATGTTCGTTATACATATTTAGTCGATACATATTGTTCACTAAATCTGCTGTTCCCACTATAGTGTTATATTTGTTCAGAATAACACATCCTTTGCTATTGAATTTAACTTGGCCACCATTTCTAATTATTTGGCTAACAGATAATAAATTAGTAGCCAGCTCTGGCACAAAAAGCACATTCTGAAGTAAAATTTTACTGCACTGACCTGTTTCATCACAAACATCTAGACTCAATTGCCCCGAACATTTCACTGGTAAACATTTTTCATTGGCAACCTTGATTGTTTTGATTACTGATTCTTTCTGATGTGACAATAAGTCACAGTGTCTGGTCATGTGTGCAGAGGCTCCGGAGTCAACATACCAAGCATCACTGCTGTTATTAGAAGCAATGAATGCAGCAGCATAACTTGAGCTTTCTGCTTTATTTTTCTTCTTGGACTTACATTCCGTGCTGATATGTCCATACTTGTTACAGGAATAGCACCGAGGTCCTTTTGGAATAAACTTTTTATTTCCTTTCCTTATGAAGTTCGTCTTAGTTGCAAATGCTGAAGTTTGACTTTCACTCATTTTAACATCTTGTAGAATTTTCGATTTAACAGAATCTGAACTTATTTTGAGTCCTGAACTTTCAATTGCAATTATCATGGGTTGATATGACTCGGGTAGACCGGAGAGCAATAAGGTTCCTAACCACTCATCGTCTACTTTAAACCCAATATTTCTCAGTTTGTGTGCTGTCGTCATAATTTTACTGACGTACTCCTCTACATTTTGGCAACCTGTCAGTGTGGTTGTGCACAGTTCCCGAAGCAATCCAACACGGCGTGTCAGCCCTGAGTCATCGAAGGCTTTGGCAAGATTGTCCCATACTTCCTTCGCGCTTTCAGCCTCTTGTATGTGAACGTAATTAGTGGAGTCAACCAACAATATTATTTTTGACTTCGCTTTGGTATCGCGTTTGGAGTCAGTACAGCCTTTCTCAACGCAATCCCAGAGTTCCTCGTGCTGTAAATATGTTTTCACAGCAAATCTCCACGTTGAGTAATTGTCTCGGCCGCTTAGTTTTTCTATTAATGTTAACGGATTGCTGGAAGACATCTTGTACGCGTGAATACTTTTAGGTTAAGTATTTGCCGGCTTGCCGAAATCACACTTTTACAGATTACTAATCTTTTATGATCACTCGGGCTATTCTGGGCCCATAACCTGTTACAATTAAATTACTGATATATGGATTAATCGGAATTTATTGGATTGCTTTGAAAATCTTTACATTCACTTTACAATGTTCCGCAGAGTAGAGAGAATAGACAAGTGTCACAGATCATGAAAAAGACATTAGATGGAAGGCACGAAATTTTTTAATTGTACAGATAATATATTTTAATATTTTAACAATTGCAACCAATAGTGTAGGTATACATCCTACCTTAAGACTAGATGCGTAGCCATTTCTGAAGACTAATGGGCGCCTCGTGTAAGTCAGACGTTTAATTATTTATTATTAGTGCTACTGTAATAAATTTAGTTGACATTATTCCGAATTTCAAATATAAAACTTTGATTGATTGACTATGTTTTATGTTCAAACTAAAAGATGTGACCTTTTACACAACAGTTTTGGGATAGATCGAAACCGGAAACGATGAAATTTGCAATGATAATTTTGATCTCCATTTCCTCTAAAATAATATTTGCGGTAGTCCGTGACCTAGATAATTAAGCGAATTTTTACATATATTATAATATACCATCAATATTAGATATCTGTTTATGTTAAGTGACAGAACGTGATATTTAGTATTTTATTATCTGTTGAATTCTGTTATTTATTATATTCTATCATGCATGACGCTTGTTAAAACCTTCCAACTATTCATGTTTGTGTTCAATTGTGTTAAGATATTTTCAAACTAAAGATCAAAAAATATTTATTATCTTTTTGGTCGAACGACTCGTTATTTATTAGATACACAATTACCTTGAATCGTTCTTCGATTGGTTCATTGAAGGCTGTAAAAAACGAGTTTGCTGCATCTATAATTAATCAACGGTATGCATTCTACGTTAAAATTAAATCACGATTAGAGACAAAGTAGGCTGTTGATAGCGAAGTTTGGTTTGAAGCGCAGCACCGTTACGACACAGATCGCAAACGTCCCGATATTCCGCAGATAGAGCAAGAATGCACAACATGCAGGCGGGTAAGGCAGGTATTGGGCTCTTCTTTATGGGGACGACACGACACTGGCACGGCAGCTACAGCGATAGCGACATTTGGGCACGCCTTCATCTATGATTGTACTACTAGCTCTGTCACTGGCGATGTTGTTTGCGACAACGTGTCGGTGTTGTGACGGCATCGCTATAATATACTCGTATATGAATTTAAGTTTCCGTGCGAGAGATTATTAGTTGGAATACTGGTTTACTTCATCTTTCTAAATAAATAAATTAAACTAATATGCATTTCAAAATAAGTTAATTAATTCAGAGTCCAGGCTCTGTCGTGTCGTTTAGTATCGATGTCGATCAAAAGTGAAAAAAAAAACCGATACCATACGATATCGTGTCGTGTCGTCCCATTGAAGAAGAGCCCATTCCCAACCTTGACTACTCACACACCCACGTCGCCACGAGCCTACGTGCAAGGGACGTGTGCGTGTTATTTGCCCATGTGATTTACAGACAAATGCCAACGCCGTACACATATGCGCACGTCCACGGAGCATTAGAGAGCTTTGTTGGACCATCTCATCGCGTTAACGCCTTTTGTCTGACGGCGAATGGGAACATCTGCTCTTAAGAGGCTGTTATTAAATTTGTTCGGGTACCTGGTCCAACCAGTTACACAAGCCTAGCGCAACGCCAAACGTTTTTTGTCTATTTTATTAATAAACGCTATCATGGCGAGTTATGGTTTATGGATTTTAATGGAAAACACGAGCTTGCAGGACAGTTAGTTCATTTAACAAAAAGTAAATAATCTGTACGCGGTTGGTAGCGAACAATAAAAGGAACTGTTATGATGATTTGAGAAACATTGCCTTTCATAAATCAACCAACAGAATCGAGAATCGAACGAAATTTTTGCAGGAGTTTTTGTAGTTATTTGACGAACAACCGCTGTACTAAAAAGTTTATGTGCAAACGAATTTAGTTCGCTTTCATGGTCATAAGGCCTGGATAATGTGAGTGAAGAATATGAAGAATTATTAACAGTATTTTTAGTCACAGTAGCGTAACAAACATATTTCACACAATGAGTAGGCATATCATCTAGTGACTATACTATTAGATTGTAAGTTGCATAAATGTGACTGATGTTTATAGCATGTCGTAACTAAACGATACACTATACACGTTTTTACTTTATGCAGAATTGTTATTATTATTGCAGTTATTAACACCATTTTTATACATGTTAAAAATTAAAGCATCAAATTCTCATGCGGTTTGCTCGTTGTGATCGTCTGAAGTATTTTTATTACTTGTTTTATATCCCAGATTGTATTCAATCAATAAGAGCCCTTTGTTTATAACGGTATGTTTATTTTTATTCTAATTAAGTCGTTGTCAACCCATTACTGTCCCACTGCTGGGCACTGGTCTCTTCCGAGAGAAAGATTACTAATTAACTATTACAGTTTTAGTATATTGTTTTTGATTTTTTCCAAAAGTTCTGAATACATTAAATATTTTCAAAAATTCAGCCTTGTTAAAATTTTAAGAAACTCAGCGATACTAGGCACGTGGCTAATTGTGTTTCTTGCACGCTTCAAATCTGATCAAGTTCGCGCCTTAGGCGACGGTTGGAGCGGCAAAAAGACTTAGCTATAAGCTACATGCTGTCGCTATGGTTTTTTGCAAGCCGGATTCCTGGTACCGGCTCGTGTTTCCCTGACTCAGACGTAACGGAACTCGAAGTACCTCAACGAGCATCAGATCAATTAAGCGATTGCGAAGCGATAGGCACTTAACACAACTACTGGAACATTCACTATGTTTGAGCGAATGTGACTGCGCACGTGTCTACTGATTAGTTTTTTTTAAGAATTAGGTGTTGTTTTCTTTTTTTTTAGTTTTCAAGTAGCGGTCGGTCTATTTGATGGTGGATGGTTTGGTGTTTGATGTAAAATTGCTTGATAAATCCAAGATATACAGGGTTTCTTGTTCTTCATATACACAGCAACTTTAGAGGCTCATATAGGGTATAAATTCTATATTATGTACTCGTACAATAAAAATGTCTAGTAAAAAAATATTGTTAATGAATATGTAAATAATATTTTGATTAGGCAGAGCAAAAACACGTTTACATTTTATAATAGATCTCAATTCATATATTGTTATTTTGATAAATATCTCCATTGTTTAAATATAATTAAATACGTAATTGTTAGTGTTTTATGTTTTACGATTATGCTGCCAAAAACTGACTAGTAACCTATTTGAAAGTAATGTGATTATAGTATTACTATTTTTAGAAGATGCTTAGTGGTTTGAAATTCTGCCTCTCGATTACGGGGTTTAAGGTTCGACACCCAATCACGTGTCTTTGATTTTTTGAATTAAATATGTGCATAATAGAAATTATCTATCATTTGCTTGAAAATTTAAGGAAAACATCGTGAGAAAATCTTCACTATTGAGTTTTAGAAAAATATTTTCACAATTGTGTAGTTTACTAATCCGCTCTTGGCCAGGGTGATCCACTTTGACCTAAACCTTATACACGTGCCCAGTAGTGGGGCAGTAATGAGTTCCCGTCGATGGTTATCATCTCAAAAATTAATATTTGTAAATTGTAAAGCAATAGTAAGATTTAGTTTAGGGGAACTAAGTGACTTTATCAATACACATCTGACTGTATGATTGAATGTTGTGGGTTAGTCTACCGGTTCATTTGTCCGAACTGTAACTTGTTCTCATGTAGGTATTTGCTTGTAATTAATTGCTCACCACACCGTCCTACTTACGGTAACCTTGGCTCGCGTATTAAATGCCATTGTAGATAAGTTATTTACGTTTGGCAATGAGAAAAGCGGCGCAAGAAGTTTTGGTATCACGAATTCGTCAGATCGAGTATTTTGAATTTAGCATTTATAAATAAAACAGGTGGTAGTAAACAGTAGTACGGTCTTTGGCTTTAAAGTGCAGCTCTACAACATTTTTAATGTAACGAATAAGACAGTAATTAGGTTGTTAAAGGGCAACCTAATTGTAAAGTTTATCCATAATTGAGTCAAAAATGTATAAACACTTGACGAATTTTGATAAATTTATGCAGACAGAAGAAATGAGTTAAAAGAAGAAAATATAAAATTAGGCGGTGATAGAACCTACAGGGTTTGATGGGGATTCCACCGACACATCTATTTTTGCTGCGTGTCGGTGATAGGGTATGGATGGTGGCTAATATGAAGCGTTCATTTTATTCCTCACGAGTACCAATGCATCTGATCAGCTTCGGGTAGAACCACTATAATATATGGAACTCGTTAACAGTCCATTAATGGCAGTAACCAAGAGTAGGGTGGATTGCATGCTCGTTTTACTCTGCAATTACCCAGCGAGGTGACCATTCCAAATCCCAAGGAGTCATGTTACCAAGAATTAAGGTCGATGACGAAACAAAACGATTATGCCTAATGGGCGTGCCTAATTTTTTGCTGCTTCTAATTCTTTTTTGTTACAAAGTTTATTCGATCACGACAGAGTGCAAAGTTCCGAGCGATTAGCTCATCTTGCAACTTGCTCAGCTCATTTACTCTTTGCGGACTAAGAAGCGTAAAATTTCCAATTTTTTTTATTTGCCTCTAAGTCGATTTTATTCAAAAAATTCACAATAATTTAATTTTTACGTTACGAGTACACTAATAAGTTATAAAGAAGTTTCTAACTGGCTATTTTACGTAAGATTCCTTAGGTATGCAAGTTTCTTCACGATGTTTTCTTCCACCGTTAAAACAAGTGATTTTTATTTTAACACCGTACATACCTAACTTTGTAAAATCAGTGGCTCCTACCCCACGTTTCAACCACCAGGCTATCACTGACATAAATAAGCGACCTTGTTTGTTTAGGATTTCTTACACACCATCTGTCAATCGCGCCAACATCCACAAACAATTGCAACGTATACGTCAACAACAAACCTCACGTACAGAAGGTTGTTTTTTTGTATTCATCTGGCAAGGTACTCGTTCTCAAGGGAAATGCAACAAACCTTTGAGTTTCTGATAAAAAAAGATGTCAATCCATTACTGTCTCACTGCTGGGCACGGGTCTCCTCACAGGGTGAGAGCGATTTAGGCCATAGTCCAGCGCGCTAGCCAAGTGCGAATTGTTACACTTCACACACCCTCGAGACTATTTTTCAACTCTCAGACATATACGATGTCTTTCTACCTCACGAAGTTTTCCTTCACCGTTTAAGCAAGTGATAATTAATTTAAAGTCAGAGGTTAAAAGAGTGCCTGGGATTTGAACTTCGGACACCTCCAATGAGAAGCCGAGTTTATAACTACTAGGCTATCATTGACAAAAATTGTACCAGATGCAAATAGTATTGATTGTACGTAGAATTCGTGCTCACTAGAGTTTGTTCAGCGAAATGAGATTATGAAACCTGTCATACCGTAGCGTCTTAACTTCACGTTAACGTACTGACAATTTAAATAGAGTGTTGTCTGAACACGACACTCGTCCTCCTTGGCGGGCCGAGGAATTCGCACTCGGCTAGGGTTGCGAGTTGAAATTATCGATACGAATATCGATATTTAAATCGAAGGCTAAAATAACGGTAACTGAGAATATCGAAAGATTTAACGCGATATTACATATAAATCGATAAATATTATAAATCGATAATATATAATACATAATATCGATAAATCAAAACTCAACGAATTTTGATAAAGAAGGACCTTTTTACGATACATTTTAGATAGATACTGTTTTTTTTGTTGATACAACTTTTTTCCTCCCTAAATTTATATTGCTTAATGAAATTACCCAATTACTAATGCAGTAACAAATATTTATTTCGCTACTTCGTTTCGATATTTAACCTTTTCGATGCGATAAAATCTCGTCGGCAATGAGTGAATATCGATATTTTTATCGCTATTCACTCATTGCCGACAAATCGATAAAAATATCGATATTCTACAGTCGATATATCGTTGCGTCGCCGTCCTCGGCTCTCCGCACCCCCACCCCCGCCAAGGGTCCTCGCACGCGCTGTGCATACCGAGGTTATTACACTCGGCACCAGCAATCCATCTCGGCGCGCACGTAATGCACGTTACGCACCGAATTGCAGCTTTTCGCATCTACGCACTGAGTGAATATCGATATTTTTATCGATATTGACTCATTTAATGAGTGAATGTCGCGCCAATGAGTGAATATCGATATTTTTATCGATATTCACTCAGTGGGGACAAATCGATAAAAATATCGATATTCAACAGTCGATATATCGTTGCGTCGCCGCCCTCGGCACTCCGCACCCCCACACCCGCCAAGGGTCCTCGCACGCGCTGTGCATACCGAGGTTATTACACTCGGCACCCGCAATCCATCTCGGCGCGCACGTAATGCACGTTACGCACCGAATTGCAGCTTTTGGCATCTACGCACTGAGACGTGACGTCACTGCGAAATTTGATACGAAACACGATGATTTATTTTTAATTCCTTACTCATTAAAACGCAACGCATCGCTTATGTTTCTTTATAAGGAAAGGCAGATTTATTAAGTAGAAGTTAAAGATACTTAATAAATTATGTTAAATAAATTTAATATTTTTTTAGTTATAAAGGATGTTTTTAATAAATTTCACGTACACGATTGTTTCTACAAATATCAATTTTGCTAGTTATTGGCATGGTTTTCATATATTTTTTTTAACTATGCTGAATACTTTTTAAAACTGCGAAATTCTAATTACGTATGATTAATTAAGTAAATACAATTGATATTGGTTTCATATACATTTAAAAATACATTATAAGTTATGCTAATGCCTCACAAATAAATATAATGATATGAAATTATTCCGACTTAAATCGCAATTACAACTTACTAACAGGTGTAAATAACAACTGTAGTTAAGTGAATGGGTGACGCAACGAAGTCCATCGGATGCGTAGGCGCAAACATGATTACTGTCTGCCACAGCCAGTCAAGTCAGCCCATTAAGACCAGCTTCGAACCTATCTATTACCTCTGTACACATTAAATTGAACGGTAATAGGTACTTGTACGAAGAAATTTCCAAGTCGACTTAGTGTGTATTCACATGTACCACAAAACACAAACACGGCAATGGTGAAATGCATTTGGGTACATTGTCAATCCATTTCTCTTCCTCTGCTACTTGTTCTTTCACAATGAGAGGATTTAAGTACAAAGTGAACACCATGTTAATATTAGTAGACTTCACACACTTTTATAGAACGCTTAGGCATGTAGGTTTTATCACTCTCACACTCACTCACAATATTTTCCACGACATAACTGAAAAACAGAAGTGCGTACCTTGGACTTGAACATCGGACTCTCCGATGAAGAAGACGATTTTTAATCACTAGGTTGATGTCGCCAATTTAAAAAAAATATGCCCAACTAAGCGTTTAAGCTCAACTATGATTTTACCCTTGCTCAGGAGTTGCCCCAAAAACCCTTATGCTCTGCAACTTCGAATTAAATGGTGTAGACAACGCGTTAGGCTTTTCCTTATGAAAATGAGCCTATAAATAAAATTCATTAGACTAGTCCTGTCATTAAACTAAATTCTAATTTCCCGGGTCCATAAAATATGAATTGAAATTAATTTTAATTATACAACAAGAAAGGGAAGTTGGTAATTTACACGCAACTCAATATCTTTCTACGGTTTATTTCGAGACTGACTCATACTCCGACATTTATTACATCTTATTAATATTCTCGTTTTGGGCTTTATAGCCGCTTCGACGAATCGACAACCTTTCCTGTTAATTTCTTAGCAATGACTTCAGTTAATTTCCATACTTGTTCAACGGTCAAAGGGAACAACGGTTACATAAGCCATTTACACGTTTTTAACAAAGAAAACATTATGTAAGGAGGATTGTACAATGTTGTGCGAAACTTGTTTGTTTTACGTGTTTTCCTAGTACATCTTGTGTCGACTTTTACTTAGAACTGACTTAAGTTTTATTTTTAACATTTGTGCAACGAAAGGAAGGCAAACTCGATTATTCTGTTAAAATAAATACTTTTTAGGGCTCCGTACCATCTTTTAAATGGTTACAGTGTTATTATTAAGGTTGTTATAAGAAAAAACACGTAGAAGGCTTCAAATAAAGGGTAGGAGAAACTGTTATTTTCTATGGAATGGTATGGAACCCTCCGAGTGCTATTTCGATTCTCACTTGACTAATTATTGTACACGTAATTTTATCGCGGCTTCTTTTTATAAAATGTCATTGCTAAAGTTGCTCGAAATTTTATGTCATTGATAAGGATATCATTTTAATTGACTTATGTGGTTTGACAAAAAAGGCGTATCGATTTATCTTATTAGAGAATGCATGAATAAGAGTTTTATTTTATTTGTGATTGCCATTTTTTCTTTTATTTGCAAATTATGTACGATGCAGTTATAGAGCTAGAGCTCGCGACGGCTAGTCCGTCATTTTACAAAAGTTGAAAGTTTATCTGTGCACGCTTCGAACACACATAAGAACGATCCGCGACTGGAGTTGGGTTGATAATTCTATAATATAGGATAATAGGGAGATAAGGATGGGGTAAAGTTGTTTAAAATAGTAGGTACCTCAAATCGTTAAGTTTTGAAGCTGAATTTTTTATATTCCTCCCAATCATTTTAATTTTATTTATATTTAATTTAATAGATTGAAGAGAAATTCTGGCTTGGTTATAAGCACAAGGCACATGGAAAAATTACGCTACGTTACGTTAGGTTACGCATTAGAATATAAAGGTAGATAACATCACAGGTGTTGATAGTGTAGCGAGCAACGTAAACAGGGGACACCCACCTGTGGCTCGCCACCCTGTCGTATGCTCAAACACTTAACGACACGTGCTATCAAACATTAGTTTAGTGTAACCTTACGAAATTATGTACACTTACAATTCACGACACATTAGATGTGGCTTAATCTATGTATACCTCGTTAGAAGAGAAAGTATTTATTTATTGCCAGTCAGCTGAGAATTCTTGTAATTGAAAAGGTGTATTGTTTACAAATCTTAGTGCATTCTTCGGTCACTTTTCGACTCTGTCATGTGTTTTCATCATCACGATTTATTATTCCAATGTAGTAGGTACGCAGTCAACCTGATGATAAGTGGAAACAGTTGTCTATGGATCTATTATCAATCCTAGATAGAGTACAGTTACCCCTGAGGACTAAACGCCATCAAATCAGGGCCCAATATCGCACACAGTTGTAATAAAGCAGACGTAGATGATTTTACGTTGTCTAAACTACAACCTAATCCACGTCTACTATCTTTAATATTAATTACTCTTTTTATTACCAATAAATGTAATGATCCAATCGGAGATGATCGAACAGATAAAATCGATAATCGACTGTAACAAATGAAGTCTTTGAAATGTTCAATGGTTCGTATACTTATTAGTAGTGAAGTGCTGAACATGATCGCTACTGGCAATTTTTTGTGAACCTCTTCTGGCAGGCTGTGAGTTTATTTATTATGTTACAAGAGTACCCCTGCCACTGGATTTGTATAATAAATGATTTTTGTGAACATGAATGCTAAATTGCTTTTCCGAAAATTTTATACATGATTATTTCATTTCATCTTTTCTTCGTGTCTTCCTTATTGACATCGATGATGGACTGTACGCATAAATTTGTTTCTTTTGTGTATTTATGATAAACGATCAAATGTTCATGTACATATTCATATTCCAATTTAAAGTCATTTGTTGTAGAGAAGGAAGATTAATGTTGCCGTGGAAGAAATTTTTATGTTCCCACCAACCGTACTGTACTTGCATTTCCCATAACTGTATGGGTTCCTCAACGAGTTTTTTATCATTTAATGATCGACACGTTATGCGATAGCATCTGGACCGTTAGTGCGGGGTACCAAATTGTCTTAATAACGTTTATCCTCGCCAATTACCTAGTGAGAGTGTTTAAAAATGTTTTATCTCACGTACATCTGACTGTATGACCATTGCTTGTAATGTGGCTTGTGATGAAATGAACCCAAAATGTAGTAATTATGTACATATTTAGTAAATTACCGACATTTGAAAAATTACAGTAAGTAAATCATAATTATAATAACTTAAGTGTCAGTTACGAAATCAGATCATTGACAATATTCTTATCATTCTCAGAAGAACTTTATTTAAAGTGTAAAGAATTCAACCAATTTGGCTATTCCCATCTATTTCATAGGAATTTTGCCCAGGAAGCTATTTACATAAAACTAGTTACTGCAAAGGAGCAAAGGGTCTGTATGGCTCGAAATTGCTAGTAGGCAATCCCGCAGATTGCGCGGGAGGGCTTCCGCGGCAACGGGACCCGCATTCCGCTTATTCATACCACTACGCCATTACACTTTTTAATGTGCTAGGATTCTGACCTTCCCTGCCTTGTGGTTAGAGATAGTTTGTGTTTGCAAATTGTGATTTTGAAATATGCGCGAACAAGTTTACGCCCGTTAGTAAGTAATGTAGCTATCGAATTTTTGCCTACCAGGAATCGAAGTATGACCATTTTTATTAGGTAGAACTTGTCAAGTTTGGATATTTGGTAGACAAAACATTGGATAGATTAAAGATTAATTAATGTTAATGAACATGCCTTATTTACCTGCTAAAATCATAACACTATTTTTGGATTTTTCGTAATGGCGAAATATATCACTACGAAATCTGCAAGCCAGAGAGTTTATTAGAAGTATTTCCTAATAAGCATTTGAAGATAACAACTTCTCACTTAATTGAAGCCTTTTAATTATAAGACATTAGTCCTAAGTTAGTCATTGTTTGTAGAAAATTATAGTTATATACCAATTCTTCAAAAGCCCAATTTCCTTAAACGAATTTGTAAACACTATGTTCCATACCTAGTAAAAATTCAAATTCAGTAACAATTTAAATAAAATTAATGTTCTCTATAAAGTTTTCTTCGTAACAAATGAGGCGCATGTAACACATAAAACATACTAATCCTTAGATATTAATCCAAGGAGAATAATAAACTAACAAGATTTAAACCTGTTCATTGTTTTTTAGCTCTTCTTAAGTTTTGTTAAAGTGAGTTGCCCGTACTTTATCATTGGCAAGCATCTTCGCGTAACTTATGAATTTGCATGTTTACGATCCTCCTCGGTAGGTGGTCCACCGCGATTTGTCCGGGGAATGGTAACCGCATGACAGGTGGTTAACCGAACACCATTAACCAAACGACCGGTTAACCATTAACCAATGCCGATTCTTGTACATTGTATCTTAACATCGATTTATACCCACTTGCGGCTCTGAGTTATCTTTCCGCTATCAGAATGCTTTGAAACATAATAGTCTTCTCTCGTACTTTATTTGCACTACGAATATTAATCAGCTGTGGGCAATACTGATGTTTGCTTGGGAATTGCGATACAAACTATAACTGTACCGTGTAGTTACCTATCTAGTTCCTTGGCGACCATATCAGCATTTTGGTTGTCATCCTATGACATAATGACATCTTATCTGACACCTGATGCATTGACATTCTAAGAGATGGCGTTAGTTGGCGTAACTTTTTTTTTGTTATGCTACCATTAGCATTAGAACATCTATATGTTAATTATTACACTTTTATTTTGACGATCTAAACAAATTTGGAAACATTTTCTGAACTCAAAATTTCATCCATATAGTTGAGACTGTTTTCGAATAATTGCCTGTCGTGTACTCATATAGATATTCCAAAATACGAGAATTGTTACTGTAGAAACTTACAAGATATAGATCCGGTAGTATCGTGGTTATTCATTTGAAATTTAGTGAAAAAATAACGTATCAGCCAGTGATATTGCTCGTTATGATGCGGTGACCGACACCGGTACTATTTTTTGTGCAAAAAAAGCGGGATACTTACGTTTATTTCTACAGAATTTGGTTTGGTAGCTTGGCATTTTTTGCGAATTAATTATTGTAACGCGTTTTGTTTTATTAATACGTTAAATAAAACTTCAATTGCATAATTCACATTTCACAAACGATTAAATGACAAAAAATACTGTTATTTATATAATACTTTCGATATTTTTTCGCTATCACGAATGGAATTGATTTTATTTTTCTTTATGTGTATTACATTAGCTTTTTGCATCTTACTTACATACTATTTGATTAAAATATTGTACATATAAATTTTATAGTAATCTATGTAACTTAAATAACTCTCCTAAAATTCATTTTTTTTTTTATTCTAAGTTGATTCTTTACCCAACTCTTTTTGGACGTCATTAAAACTAAATATAAAAATAATATGAATAATAATAATATAAAAATATTATGGCGAAGAAGCCGCGAAAGAAATAAATTCCATAACTTTCGTAATTTTGCAGAACTCTAATTGCACAGTAGCGACATCTATGATCTACTTATTATTATCTTTATAACAGATCCAACGTGACGTCTTGCATCACTGTAACAAGCTCGTCTCCAAGTACTTATTGATTGTAAATATGGCATAACATCTGAGGGCACAGGTTACAGATTGCGTCAACGCTGCACTTTCGATGTGCACAAGTGAAAGGCGCATCTTCGTGTTCAGGTGTATCAAGGGACCGCAAAATGCAATGGTAATAGCTGCAACCGTTATGCGGTCATGCTAGTGTAGCGCTTCTCAAAGTGGGTTATCTCTTGGGAATAGGGGTACGGTGAATTGTTAAAAGGATATCGGGTGACGTTGAAGAAGTTTAATAGGGCGATAATTCAATTGTGCTTTACTAAATACGTAAACCAAAGATGGACGTTTAACATTAACTTTATGAGGCCTCTTTTATTTCCTAGATAAATACAGAAGGCCTTTTTTAGATATTTTAGTTATAAAATTCTAGAATAAATACGCGAAATAACTTTGAGAACCTTAGTGCCAGTGCAATAAAATTTCTTTGCGACCATTTGTTTGTTAGAGATACTTAAGTACAAATTGTTCTTGGCGGAAGCTTGCTAAAGGGCTATAAATTTAGCACCCGACATGCAACATGTGAATTATGAATGAATAGAACACTGTAATGAATTCGATCTGCTATGAGCTCGGAGCCTGCGGCGTCTTTTATATCGCCTGTTTATCCATGAGCTTATAAAGTGCTTACAGTGAAGCCAATCCACTGTTTATTCGTAATTCATTATATTGTGCAATATGTTGGATACAATTTATAGATGTAATTGTTAATGTATGTAACTTTGAACTGAAGTTACTTCAAGGAGTGTAAGGCATGACTATGGGAACCACAGTAGATCAATGATGGTCGCAATAAATTATTGATCTGGTCTACTATCTTAGTCCCAAAAATATAGTAATGCTATAGTACCGAAACGTATGCCTAAGCCTATAATTCAGTAGCATGAAAATACTACCTTCAGTAAGGTCTCTTTAGGATCGTATGATTCTACTAAGGCATATACTTATTATTATAATTATCCATCGCGAAGGAAACAATCATGAGGAAATCTCGTACAAGTCTGTGTACATAATTATCTCAAAAGTGAGGCAAGTCCATAGGCAGATAAGTGGACTATGTCCCAAATATTATATCGTCCTGAGAAACCCGAGTTTCGCAATAAAATAATAGTGGACTTATCATGCCGTTGATTTCGTCGAATATAATTCGTTGTAATTACAGAAAAAGTTTTTGCCACTCCATTCGAAAATTTGTCACGGACCCCAAAGGGGGCTAGATCTTAGTTTGAGAACCTCTGATCTACACAATAAAGAAACAAAAAGTAGTATCATTTTCTTCTTCTTGTTCCTCACAATACTTTATAACTTGCAACTAATCACGTCTAACCCTCTGCGGTTTAGCGTCTACAACTCAATTGCGAAGCGTGTTCAAAGTTCGTGCACGGTGTCTCATTACCAGGGATGTTAACATTAACCGATGTCTGTTCTTTCATTAGCTCCATTCTGTCATTACTTGGACCTGGCGTAGGAAATTGTTAGCGTTGAATGCGGCGGAGGTAACGGGAATGCCTCGACTCAATTATAACCCCCGCGTTACTGCTTCCATTTTCTTATTACGCGGTAATTAATGCTTGTTTCTATTTCCTGGTAGGAGTATAAAGGGAGTCTAGCGGCCAATGGCGTTTTTGTGTTGCTTTAGTTTCTTTATTTGGATCTATTGATGTACTCATCTGTGTTGTGTTCAAATAAATCTGGTAGAATTAATTAAGAATTCAAATTGAGACATTAATTAAAAAAGTAGTAGAACATATATTTATATAGCACATTTCGAATGATTTCAGAGTGAATAAATGTAGTAGAAAAACAAATAGGAACCTTTTGAAAGTTGTTAGATGTTTGGAGCGAGGATGCATAATTGTTACACCTATTTTTAGCATGATGTTCTTTCTTTTGGAGGAAGGATATCGACTGATGTACATTTTCTTATGTTTATGACGCGTCCAGTCCTGAGAATGGAGGATGGAGTTGATTACAGGTTTCCATTTACGACTGTGACCATTTTCCATAAGATTGACTGCATGCACATTTGCTACTTCTATCTTACAAAAACATATCACTTCTCGCGAATTGATTAAGACATTACTTATATTTATAATAACTGACATAAGAAAATCTGCGGCTAATCGATTATGCGACCATTAGATAACGTTAACGACTTAGCACGTCAATCTACAGACGATAGTATGCACGTAGAAAGCGATCAGTCACAATTGAATACAATTTCACGGTGTGAAGGATATGCGGACACGCGTCGTATAATCATGCGATCAATCGGCTTTCTCGTCCAGTGCCTTTGATATGTAATAGAAAGATACTTCACCACCGTGAAACTGGAGCCACAAAACGCTGATTTTTCACTTATTTTTTGAATTCTTAGTCACAATTGAATACAATTTCACGGTGTGAAGGATATGCGGACACGCGTCGTATAATCATGCGATCAATCGGCTTTCTCGCCCAGTGCCTTTGATAAGTAATAGAAAGATACTTCACCACCTTGAAACTGGAGCCACAAAACGCTGATTTGTCACTTATTTTTTGAATTCTTGACAAATAAACAACATTTGTAGGGAAAATGTACGCATACATAACCAATACTAAGTACATAATAAATAAATAAGTACTCAAACATTTTAGGGACAATTTGGCGCAGAGACGTCAAAACGGCAAAACTTTATTTACGCCAATAATTTCAATTCTCAAATGGTTACACTTTCTTGTTAGGAGAGATCATGTATGTATGTATTTTATATGTATTTACTATGTATTTTACTCATCTAAGAGTGCACAGAAATGCTTTGACGGATAACCGTGGAAAGTCTGTGATTGTTGCGTACAAACATGTTATTGGGTCTGAAGTGCGCCCTTTCTTCACCTCGCACAACGTGTAATATACGTATGTTGTTGTTGTATGTTTGTATCATCAGCCTGTAGTCCACTGCTAGGAATAGGCCCTTGGGGTGGGTATAGGATTTCTGTGATTGAGAGATGAAGAGATATAGCGCTTAGATGAACACAACCTTTCATCAAAACTTTTGTTTCGAGCAGCGCTATCCCTAGATGATTATGTTCGCAGGAAGACACGACTCCTGATAGAATGCTTAAGCTGCCTCTTTTAAAAATACGGAAAAGAGGTGAATAAGTAGATCGTGGCTGCTTTTACTCAAAAAAAAAAATATAATAGGTACATAGTTGGGAGTATTTCATTTATATTCTATATCTGAATTACTACAGTGATACATAGCTGCTATGTATTATAGTACAGGTAGGGTACTATTTTAAAAGGTGTAGGTCAGAGACACAAGGGATCAGAACCCAATATCAATACATTAGTAACCAATTTCTGATGTTATATCTATCTACACTTAATAATTCATGACCATTGGGTATCAATTACCATTTTTCATCAGGAGAACGGTACATGAGTTCTTTACTTCAATTTTATATAACAAAATTTTGTAGGTACATCACATCTTCGTACCAGTAATGTCGTCGGCAGTATATAAATTACAAGGATATTTAAATTCATCCAATGTTTATTAATAAAGTTTATAATCGTAGTGCTCTTGAAAGTAAATTTAGAGCTCTGCGTTTATGATATTCTAGGAACAAACGGCTTATCAAAACGTTAATAATATTTTGGCTACGAATAAATTATAATAATAACTGTCTAATATCAGTTTGTTTGTGAGAACAACTGTATGAAGCCGCTATTTATGATCAAGGTTCGATCCTAAGGGAACTGTTATGTTTAACTTATGGCCTAATATTTCATGTTAAAATTAATAATATACAATGCCTCGTAATTTGTGGATATATAAATTTACAATATCTTATTTATATTTACTCATGCTTTGATCTGGATCATTATGAAACTTCCCAGGGGTACTTCAGGATGAAATTTATATAAACAATCTTTACAATAAAAAACAATTTTTAAAGAAAATTCTCAGACTAACCCAGTCGTCTAGGCATGGTCTAGTTTTGTACTTTGCTGATATAAACAGAACTTTTATTTATACAACGATGGTCAAAAGTTGATCACATAAGCAGGGTGAAATTATTCTTTAAACATAGTCACAGCTATTTAATTTATTTAAAACATATTAATGGGTAAACTCTTAGTGCGACAACTTGATGAAGGAGACCGAGGTCTTGCTCAATGATAGGGATAAGACCTCAGGTTGGGTGCCGAGGATAATTATTTAAACGGACGTTTGGTGTGGAGGGTTGTAATTAGTCGTAATCGATCTCGCTGTTACCTTCGCTCGTATATGGGATGGGCGGAGCGGGGTCGGGATTGAGGGTTAGAATTCCAACAACCCGTTGGTTAGCGGATCTTTTTTTTATAAAACTGAAGTAGAAAATTATGAAAGATGGTAGAGCCAAGATAGTTCGACCTGGGAAGTATCACCGCTAATTTCGATCCGATTTCTACGATTTCCTGAAGCATGGCTAGCCGGATAGCAATGGACTTAGTGTGTAATTATGTGTGACGAATAAAGATTATAAAATAAACTAAAAAATTGGCCTTCTTATGAATTAAAAAAGCATATTCTAGAAATTGGTATAACATTAACTTTAATATTAAAATTATACTTACTTAAATTAAGTTGAGTAAAAATTGGTCTAACCTGTCTATGCGCTGCGCGAGGAACTTTGCATCACTGATATCAAGGACAGAGATAATTAACGCAAAAAAATACAGATCATACTGTCAAATTTTCCTAGTATCAACCCTATACGGGCGGGCGGCGTCGCGGGCGCCGGGCGTAGCGCCCGAGTGCATTCACTCGCGCACTTCTGCGCGGCTAATTTCTCTATCTTTAGCCCGCGGTGTAACTGACCGAGCCCTGCTACCGGCTAAAGAGAAACTGCATTAGATGCGTCCGGTTTACACACGTGAAACCAGCCGAACGATCATTTCCCTTTAGTTATCAGCTCACCTCGCTAAGGAACCTAGCATTTTACATTCGAGAATTCATCGATAACTCGCCACCTTTTTGTTCGTTCCATTTATTAATATCTATCCGCGTAATTGCATCCCGGCTCGGTTTGTCCGAGATTGAAAGTAGTTCTAGTAATAACACACTATTTCTTCCGTCTTGTATCTTGCAAACGACTTGTAGAGCAATAATTTTGTGTAAGCCGTTGTCGTAATTTACAGATCAACCGTCGAAGAAACTGACTTGACTGTGTTTCACCTAATTTTTCGAACAGAAATTGCGTGACGTGCTTCTTAAGTTGCATGTAACATTGTGGCGTACGTAAGCAAATAGACTTTACGAGTTCGAAATCAATGAGAATCTTATTGAAATGCATATGTGTGGGTGCAATTAAGCTAGTTCTATAGAAACGCGGCTCATCAATCGATAGGCGTCTTAGACTGACGAGTTAACTTTCGCTTGTGTAGTGAGAGTGGGCTTCCAGTCTTGCGCTAAGTTCAATGACAGCAAAACGATAGACCTTAGGGCGCTCTTTATTTAGACGATTTGTGTCAGATAGAACTTCTTTCGAACAAAGACGAACTACAGTCATAGGTACTGCTCGTGGACCTTTGTGTTTTCGCTTTCGTTGAGGAATAAGTCAGTAAAAATAGAAATTATTGGCGAAATAGGTCGTCTAAAGGTTTGCCATCCCCAACATCTACCGCCTTAGCCTCCAGTCTAAACTCTGCCATCCACATCCACCGCTGTCCATAATGGTTACATGTTTAACGTAGATACAAGACAAAAGTAGACTTTGACGTAGATACAAGACAAAAGTAGACTTAATAATAGTTTAAGTCTGGTTACTGGTATTACACAAATCAGTTTAACGAGTTTTTGTCACGTTAAGCAACTTTCCCTTTACTTTTGCCCCTTTGAACAGTTTTTAGCACCGCTGTATTATAAATCTCTAGCTTCGTAATTTTATGACTTGGCAACGGCTTCCAAGTGTTCATCATCTTTTTTTAGATTTGCCTTCACAGAAGATTATAAGTAGATTCACGTGATTTTGCCTGAGAATAATAAACTAGATTTTACCGGCGACTTCGACTGCTTTCCATTGGTTATAAATCAATACGAGAAACGTTCGTTTACGTACGAAACCACGTATACTTTAACTTTTCACTGTGCCTTAAACTTTTAAATAGGCAGTTTAGATTTTGTCACGGTAAAATAATTGCTCCTTAGCAGATCCAGTTGCAAAATATATTGAGAAAAAAACAGAGTACCTATTGATGAACAGAATTGTAATAGGAACATTACATAACCGTAGTTATTAGTCATTCCGTAATTAATAAAATATAAATAAAAAATGGAGGAGTGATCTTTATTGAATAAAAATAATAAATCGTTTATTTCTTTCCAATAGTATCCAACAAAACAAGTGGCACGGGTCCCTGTACTAGGTTATTCTACTGTTCCAAAATGTAATTTATTTGTACTACGATTATTGTTCCCACAATATTTGTAAAAAGTTTTCCATGATAACATTAAATGAACCAATAATGTAGTTATCCTTAACGTGGTCGGTATGTTAGATTTAGTTCAAACGCATTAACTCTATTACATAACAATGTTTCATGCTTTCTCTAATTTTATCTGGCTTGACTTACCAAATACGAGTATGTGTTAATCTCGTTTTTATACCGAGTTTCACATATGTAACGATATCTACATAACTGGTTGTTACACTCGTCTTTCCTCGTAACATAATGCGATTGTAATATCTGGTAAACAATAGATATTAAACGATATGCATGAACAATAGAGAGAAATTAAATTTTCTTATGCAAAATAACTCGTAACTGCTTAAGCATAAATAATTAGATAGATTTTGCATAATATGAGGTACTTCTCAGTATTATCACAAGTTGCCAAGTGCGAGTCGTACTCGCACTCGGAGGGTTCCGTACTACCAATTCTTTTTATTTTTATTTTTTGATATTTTTAATAATACGTGCTGAACAAGCATGAGATAACATCCCAGTAATTTTAAAAGTATACAAATTACAATTAAATACTAAATAATACTGCTTTCCGGATATTACCAGGTAATAATAATAGGTATTGGTTACCTGTCCATATTTTTTTTTCTAATCAAATCAAGTCAAATTAGTTTATTTGTTAATAAGGTAATTGTTAGTTGTTTTTGTTACATAGTCGCTTAGTTTTAGTGGCAACAAATTTCCGTACAGTTACAGTTACGGTAAGAAGTCCTGTAAAGCATGATTATGACATCTCATTAGTTATTACATATTTGCTATTTTATTTAGGTACCTATTTTTTACTCTTTATTCAGGTTTTTGAAGTAACAAACAAGCATACCGTGGGACTAAGTGCGATAACAGTTGCGTATCAACTTTTGAGAAAACACACATTATATAATTGATCTATGGTACCCTAATTGCCAAACCTCTCAGACATGGGGTCTTTTTGCAAATGCAGCCTAAGATCATGCTACTTGGCCTCTTGGAAGTAATTTAAACTCTTGAAAGGGTCTGATAACATGATTGTTACCTAATGATAGATAAAAACGGGATTGGTAGTTGCTCTGGTTTGATTACGTAGGTATCAGCGCCACACCTTATCCTGCCTTATAGTATGGTGTTTTTATTTTTTAAGAATACCTAATTGAATAAAGTGCCCCAGCTAAGGGAGGTAACACACGAGCTACACTAGTTAATACGAACCTGTAGTTTGTGGCAGGTGTGATTGTTGCCATTGATTGTAGGCAACACCCGGCGACAGTCGGCGATGATCATTGACAAAAACTGTCGTTAGTGTATCAGTGTTTTAAGTATTTTGTCCTGTCACGTAGTATTCTATGTTGCCGGTAGGTTAGTTTTATCCAATTTTGGATTAATTGAAGAGTAAAAGGTATAAGGTGATCACTTTTTTCTAGAATGCTTGTTTACTTTATAATTTCCATAATAAACATACTATCCAAAACATGGAACCACGTGACATTAAGTTCTCCTCACGATAACAAAGCTTTGAATGTTTTATCAGTTCTAGTTTATTAAACATAATATATCGGGGTCACGTGGTCTGTGGTCACAAGTTAACGTGAACGTGTCACGTGTTGATGCATACGACGGATGTTGTGAAAACTAAAGTCCTACACGAGGTCCATCACAGATGTTTTACGATGCCTAGGGCACGTCAGCTCTCAGTACATATATGTACCAATTTTCTACTTAATCTGCTTAGTAGATCCAGAGACAATTGGTTAAGACGAACGGACAAACGGAAAATGTATACACGAGTAATCAATCTATGAGGGTTCTGTTTTCTTTTAAGTTTTACGTAAGGTACCCTAAAATAGGTGGGGGACAGACGCATAAAATGTTTTAGCTCTCAGTGTTAGGTTGAGATGCTTCGTATTTGTCAACAAAGAAGTTACTGTTAGAAGGCAGAATAAGGCTTGACAGTAGTGTTTTAACCACTTCAATCAATTGCTATAAATCAAAAATATGGGCACGTGCGTCTTGGGTTACAAGTTGGCATGTATCGGTCACGTGTTGGTACAATCTACATATTTCGCAAACGTTTCGATAAAGAAATGCAGCTAGATTTTACTATTTATCTAACATGAAATAACCGATGGACGTAGAAACTGAACAAACCAATGTTATTGATGACTTCCGAGTCGAGTATGAGTAACGTATAATTATGACAAGATATGAGTAAAAATAATGCTTCCCATTGGCAATGGCATTGGCATCTTTTGAGCAATAGCTACTATAGTCGTCACAATTTAATAGGCCCATTTTACATACCATCGCTAGGCTCTAAGCATGTGACATACAAATCGATTACAACCCGACATAGTATTGTATACATCACTTTATATTTTGTAAACAGAATACTTATTTAATATTGTTCCAAATCATCTAAATATTTGATAAAAAGGACAAAAACAAAATAAATTCTAGTGTAATTTAAAAATGTTATTATCTTTAGAAGATTAAATAAAGCATCATTCGTAAACTGTATTTTTTTCGTTGTGTCATTCACTAAGAAACAAAGTCTTGATTATTTTATTGTTGTTATGATGAAAATGGAATAAATAATTAGTTATTGGTAATTCTTAGTTACGATTATTTGAAATTTAATCGATTATGGTTTCTTCCGAATGCTTGAAGCCGCAAGCTCTAGCTTAAAACATTAATTACATTAGGATGGCATGTGTCAAAATGGGCCTTTTAAATTGTGACGACTATAAGGCTACCGTCTTGTTGCTTAAAATACTGAATAGTTGCTTAAACCACCGCTTGGGCATTTAATTTGTTGTATGAGCAACCGGCATGTACTCCTCGTATATATTTTATTTTTTTCGAAAATTCTGTCAACATTCGCATGTTTACGAGACTGTACGAACATAAACTACTAAATAGTCGCTGAGGAGTTTGACAACAATTTTTCGTAGTCGCGTTAATCACTATTTAAACGCTAAAACAGCTAGTTGCTGAAGCGATAGAAGCTAATATACGGACAGCCTCAGAGGTGCCATTTGCTTATTATTGCAAGAAGCTAAAAGTTGACATACGCAAACAATATATACCTACTTAACTAACTAATTTTAATTTCTCTCTTTTCAGGTAAGCATGATTATTACAAATTATGTGTTACGTGTGTTACGTGTATGATCTCAATGTAAGTAACTCTTTAAGATTTATGTATGTAGTTTTTGAAGGTGGTAGAACCCTTTGTGCTTCGACTCCGGCGGCACCACCGCCACACCTATTTCTACCTAATAACAGCAGTGTTAGGCGCTGCTGTGTTCCGGTTTGAAGGGTGTGGTAAGGGAGACATACTTTTCCGAGGCGTTCCAGCTTAGTCCTCAGGGGTAGCGGCGCATCTGTGGCCGACCTCAGGTAGGAATATCTAATCCTATCTGGGGTTGATTACAGATGTCCATGGGCGGCAGTAGCTACTTACCATCAGGTGGGCTGCATGCTCGTCTGCTACTCGTATATTATATAAAAAAAAAAAGTTCGATAATAATCGAACCGCAAAAGTTCATGAAAATTTATTACCGCATTTGTAGTTGTCCATTCATGAATTATTGTGTGTAATTTTCAACATGAGTGGTCCGGTCATGTAATAGTATAATTATAGTCTGTTATTGAGAACTTTGAGAACATATGTCTCGTATTGCTTTTAACTCTTACATAACGGTGCGATCTGTCGATTCATTCGAGATGGATTTTTAATAATTACGCAAAAAGCTTTAATGGAATAAATGGGATAGGTAGTTACTTCTTTTAAAAGAGAAAGTGTATAATAGTTTTATGGCTCGTAATGACAGAGATTACTTGTAACGTATCTCATAATAATAAGCGTTTTTCCTTATCGATAGTGTTGTTAAATTTGTTGGTTTGACATAAGGAAGCATGTTGTCGCAAGAAGCTTAGATCATACTCTACCGCGCTGGCTAACTGGATTGGTAGACTTCTCTCACTCTTAAGAACTCTCTTTTTTATAGAACTCTAAGACGTGTAGATTTCCTCACAGTGTTTTTCTTTAAAGTTTTTAAGCAAATGATAATTAATTTATAATAGACAAATAACTTTCAAAACTAGTAGGTGCCTGTAATTCGAACCTCGGACCGATTGGGAGGTCAAGTTTCTAACTTCTAACTAGAGTATCACTATTTCAAAGCATGTTGCAACCATTAAAATGTACACCGTTATAAAACTAGAGTAGATAACCACGTTAGTACGTTTTACGTAATGATAAACAGGAAAATAAAGTAAAAAGCCGTGAGTCTCATAAATATAGGAGAGGTGGAGCAAACGGCCTAATGACGGTGAGTGCACCCATCCATCTGGGGAAATGCCCATCGCTGTCTCATTACTAGGGATGTCCACTACCGATATCGACAACGATATGGATATCGTTGGATTTCCGATATGTGAGGATCGGTGATATTAGTTTGCTGATATATTTTGATTGCCGCTGTATAAACGTCCTTTATTCGTAGTTATGTAACTTGAATCGATTCTGTAGAAATATTAAATATTTTGTTGAATTACAACTTTCAAAACATTACCAAACAACAAAAATATAACAAATTTCGTTTCATGCATTTTTAAATCATTAATCTAAATGTGTAGGTAAGTGATACTGTTTAATTCTATGTATTCTATCTTAAACCCACACCCACAGCTTTAAATTTTCATACCTTTTTGATACCTGGCCGACGTTGGTATCGATATTGTCGATATTTTTTACAAATATCCAAATCAGTATCGTATCGACGTATACCATCCCTACTCATTACTAATACTACCCGCTGTTGGTCACTGCTATTTATCTCTCGTATTAGAAAGTAAGGACGTAATTAATATGGAGAGAGGTGATTATTTTGATACGGAGGCATGTTTAAGATACACCTATTTACCGGACCCCATAGTATTATCAGAGAAAGTTCCAATAGCCAGGAATGCGGCCTGGAATGTTTTAAGGTGTACCAATTTAGGTAGGTATGCGCTTTAAAAGGACAAAGGGTTTCGAGATTTACAGCTTACATACCAACTCTCTTACTTGTAAATTGTGAAATACATTATAACCGGTTTCAGTTATCCCAGTTAGTGAATCCAGTAAATCTAATGATATACAGCTTAGTTATAATATATGTATAACGGCGCGGGCTGTTATTTTCAATTAATTTTAGTTAATTTTGAGTTGAAGCTATTTAATCTTATTTTATGATTTCCATTCAAATTACTTCATTAACAATTATTTTAGTAGACTGTATTTTTGGAGCGGGTAACTCCGGATGGGGTTGCAAGTGTCGCCTTTTTGTTATAAGAACTATGATTATTGTTTCGTTTTTGAGAGTGAGTTGACAATTGACGTTGATGGCGTGTGGACTTGTAAATCCATCGGCTCCGAATTTATTATTTTCTTGTGTGCTTCTTTGTTGGAACCGAAAGCAGTTGGTGCACTATGAAGCCATCTGGCATTTCTATATCGGTCAGATGCGAGGCTCGGCGATCTGACATGTATATATCAAATATTGAAGACAATAAAGATGGGTATGATATTACAAACACGAATCATATATTTTTTTACATATTAATTTCTTTTTGCGTGAGTTTCTGACAGGAATCACAGGATATTGACTGGATTATTCATGTATAGTAGAGAATATAATCAATGCTATGTACTGAAAGGTTAAACAGTAGGTACCGCATAGTACATCGTTAATTCAGTTACTAATAACATCAGTGACGGTGTGGTAAGGGAGACAGACTTTTCCGAGGCATTCCAGCTTAGTCCTCAGGGGTAGGGACGCATCTGTTGCCGACCTCAGGTAGGAATATCTAATCCTATCTGGGGTTGTTTACAGAAGTCCTTGGGCGGCAGTAGCCACTTACCATCAGGTGGACTGTATGTTCGGCTGCTGCTCCTATATTATAAAGAAAAAGTTGATTTGCGCTATTGGTAACTTTGGAATAGTCGGTTCATAGTAAGTTCAAATCATATTCCAATTTCGCAGAGCAATTACGAACAGAGTCACGAAATCGTTGAAAATGCTGCGAAGTTTTTGCGCCCAGGAGTGCACGTATAAAACATGTCGCCAAGTGGCATGCATACGCAAGCGCAGGGCTTTAGCGATGCAAACATCCAGTTAATTGCACACATTTTCAGTCACCGGAGCCTTCTAGTGATGAAATGTAAATAAAAAACGGGCATTACATAACGCAGCAGTTTTAAGTTACACTCGTTTTATGTTTTTTGTCTAAATATCTCCGTAATAGTACACTTACGGCAAATGGGCCTCACATAAGTAATTTGTCGCGACATAATTACGGTAATGTAGCCCTAAAAGTGAAAGTTTAGCTAATTATCTAATGTATTTATCTAATTTGTCTCACTCGATCACGAGTGGCGAGCCAGTGAGCACCTAATACATTTTAAATATCACTTGTCATTAGTAAGTATTATCCATTATCTATTACAGCGGTTGCATAATAAACGTGAGGAGGTTCATGATACCCTCAGGCTATCATTCAAGCCGTCGCCTCTTAGCATTATCGTAGATAAGTAACACCACGTAAGATTTACGTTGCATTATAGCACCGCAAAGCGTTTAGGACAGTCTTTCTCAAAGGCGCGGGAGGCCTACAGGGGGCCGTAAAGTGCTCAGAGATTTGGCGCGAGTTTGGATCAGTTAATGGACTTGGGTTTTTCAAATATATCAAACTTAAATCGAAGCCGTAGCAGACTTCGATTAAAGTAGTAAATACTACTATCTACTACTACATCGATTCTTTCTTATGTATGCCCCATTTAAAAGGTAAACCTAATTACCCCCATACTGATTTTGATTGTTGTTATTATGTTGAGAAAATTAGGCATACTAATTTGGTTTTAAAAAAAATATTTCCAATGTGGATAGTAGACGAAACAGGTTTGAGAACCGCTGGTTTAGAAGATCAGATTAGTCGTCTTCATTGCATAAAATTTGCATTTAAACTCATAAATCATACTCAAATGTCGCAAACTATTATTCAATAATGTCAAAATAATCAAAACTTTTTAGTATTCCGAGTCTGTTTCTTATATTATTGTCATTGGCCATTTCTTAATATAATATAGGAGTAGCAGAAGAGAATGCAGTCCACCTGATGGTAAGTGGCTACTGCCGCCTATGGACATCTGTAATGAACCCCAGATAAGATAATATTCCTTCTTGGGATTAAGGCACCTACCCCTCCTACGCTCCTACCCCTGAGGACTAAGTTGAAACGTCTCGGATAAGTGTCTTCCTTACATCATCCATGAAAGCGGAACACAGCAGTGCTCAACACTGTTATTAAGCAGAAATAGATATAGCGGTGGTGCAAGTCGAACCACAGAGGGTTGTACATTCAAAATATTTTCTTATATATTATTGACATTTGCAGTTACATTAAGACAGAGTTATCTCACTTTGATCACAATCAAAAATTTAAGCGTAACCTGAATGTTATCAGATTCTAAAGGTAACCAAACTAATACGGGGTTATAAATAATAGCTTCGATAATATCAATGCCTATTCGTAATCGTGAGTAGGGTTGCCATATTTTTGCGGGGGGTAATGTTGTAAGTATGTATGTTACATTCTTTGGTACACCGTACAGCCCAAACGACTTGACAAATATAATGAGGTGTCATTAGATTCAAGTAACTTTTGGGAGTGATTTAAATTACAATATTTCTGACGATTAATTTTTTCACATCCTATTACTAAATAATGGAAAGAAACCTCTGTTAAAGAAGCGATTTAGATAGAAAGCCTCATAAAAATATAGTAGGTACTTTTCGTACTTTATTATTTTTATTAATTTAAATTTAATATCAATACAATTGATGAAAAGGTATAATGAATTATTTATATTATATATTATAACATTATTGTGGGTGGCAACCCTAATCGTGGGTGACAATACAATGTGCGGAGCTTAAGTAACTCATTTCAATCTCGATTTCGTCCCGTACTCGTTACTCGTTACTCGTTACAAAGTGAAAGTGATCCCTTTTGAAAGTACTGAGATTTATGCGGCTCATTAACGAGTATAAAATTATCATTCATTTTGACGATAGCTTCAAACTAATGACACTTAGGATGTGTCCACACTAACACCCTAGACTCGGCATATCAGCCGCTGTATGTACGCCACGTGAATAATTGTCGTTTTACTGCATTTTGGGAGACCCTTAGGTGCCGAATAAAATAGAATGATGCTGAAGTTTCGCGGATTATAATGTAGTATTCAAGCAGTGATAGTGAGGGGTCTGAGGTTCAAATCCCAGGCACCTCTGATTTTCAAATTTATGTGCGTATTAGAAATTAATTATCACTTGCTTAAACGGTGGAGGAAAACATCGTGAGGAAACCTGCATACCTGAGAGGTTTATAAAAAAAAAATCTTAAAGGTATGTGAAGTCTACCAATACGCACTTGGCCAGCGCGGTGGACTATGGCCTAATCCTTCTCATTCTGAGAGGAGACCCGTGCCCAGCAGTGGGACAGTAATGGGTTGATGATGATTAATTTTAGAATTTTCTATTAATATGTATTGGGATTTTACTATTGTAATGGCGCAAGTCTATCGTGAATAGACTGTCTGACACAACAACATTTCCCAACGCATAATCGAGTCAGATTTCACGTTTGGTGCAGACGAATCCTAATGATACCTGCCCCGCCGACTATTTCTGGAATACGTAATGACGTAATCATGCTACGTTCCATCGAATTATTGTAATTACATGACTGATTGTAGCAATCTTAATGATGTACAGCCGTATATGTGTTACTGAGGAAATTACATCCACCGTGCTGCGTCGTTTTAATTTAATAGTTTGTAAAGACGATTGAATATTTTATTCATATAAGAAGGAGTGATAATGAGAAATTATAAAAGCCTATTGATATGACATTCGAACTCTTATACCGCAGGTTCAAATCCAAGGTCGATTCTTGAAAGTTCTGTGCTAAAATAAGTTATTACCAGATGTGTAAGTTATATCCACATGCCTAAGAGATCGTTAAAAATATTCAAGAGTACCCTTAAATCTAGACTAGAAGTGTACCAATCTTAACTAGTACGGTAGACTATGGCCTAATTCTTCTGACTATAAAAGGAGACTTTTGCTCAGGTGTGGAACAATAATAATTGACGATGATTAATACAATAACACCAAATTGTAATGAAGCCTATTTGGTCATTAAATATTTTTGTGTTTTATAAATTCCATTCTGTCCTTTATTGATCATTGTTTATAACAAATCACTTAGTATTCTAAAAGACGTTAAATCCAGCCGAGGTGCGCGTGCGCAGACTACAAAGTAAAGTATAGAAAAATTCCTATTGTTTGAAGTTAATATTTACATTACCTAAATCGTTTATTATCAATAATCAAAACACGGTTCGTTTGTATCCGAGGGTCCTTATAAGTTACGTAAATACGTCCGTTTTACGTATTTTCATGTGAAATAGTTCCTATACCATAATTGTGTTTGTAACTGACGGAAAAGGCGTATAACTCATATTATTTATACAACAGTGTGTTGTTTAATTTTACTTTAAGTGGAATTTTAATATACCTACATTGTAGCATAATACAAAATATATGCTTTAATAATACCTATTATAAATTGTCTTGAACCAATTACGGGTATGGGTCTTGTGTCAGATAGGTTTAGGCTAAAATTCATCAAGCTAGCCAAGTGCGGATTGGCAGTGTTCACACGCCACACACAAACTCAGGCACGTAACTTTTATCATTATGTTTTTCTTTACCCTTAAAGCAATTAGTAATTAATCTCTCCTTTTTCTATGTTACGTTTATGGGCTTTCAACGTCGGATAGATACCAGATAGAGAGGCCGAATATACACCCGTTTAAAAATAACTGCTTTAATATAAACAAGTCTATATATCAAATGAAATCATTTTTTTAATTCAAAATAGATCTTTACAGAGCTCTTTTTGAATGTCAATATATCTATAAAAAGGAAGACAAAAGAAACAAAACAATTTCAATTAGACAGACGGCGTTTTCGTCCCAAAAATTCGATGTTAGTTGACCGTAAATACAATGGCCGATACTTTCTAATTACATAAGAATTAATGTCATACCCAAACAAAGTGTAACGTAGAAACGGACACGAACAGTCGTGACTCCACCAAAATCAAGGAAATGTAATATTTGGAAAGAATGCCGATTTTTATCAATGTATCTCTTTACGAAGTTTAGCTTATTAACTATATATCAAAGACATTCAATTGTATAGTAAAAACTACCTAGAACGTACGAAGGAAAAGCGACATCCACTAGTTATTACCAAAATTACCGATTGGTATTAAGTCGGTCTGAAATGTGAATCAATCCGCGAGTCCGTGTGAATCGGAATTAAAGTTTTTGTATTAAAACCTTGAAACAAAAAGAAAGAAAGGAAAAGTCACATCTACGTTTCATAAATCCGAATTTAAAATGTTATTTGTCAAAATATTTCTTGAAAACCTAACATATGCATTGTACGAGAATGATATCAAGGTTGATACCTATTATGATAAAACAATATAATTTTCACGGACCTTTAATATGATTTATAGAGTTTCTATGAGCTATAACAATAACTTTATTTATGTGACTACCGATAAACAAGGACATATAAATTTTAATAGCATAACATTTGAAGCACAACTTTGAACATGAATGCAGTTGCCGATAAAGACCAATAATGTCTTCTCCGAACTCTTATTCGCTTGTGTATTCATGACTTAATTACTCTATTCAAAGTTATTCTAACGTCATAACCATCGGTCAACGTCGATATGTCCCTCTAAAGCGCTCGCTAGTGCGTAAGATCGTGACTAAACTCCTGAAATGGTCATATCGTTGTCACTCCGTGTGGCCGCTAACACAACATTAAAATACACTTACATAGGCACTGCCTACACCATAACACACACACGTTAAAGCCTATTCTTCCACACACACAAAGTACGAAGTATAATACCGTATGTGTGCCTGTAAACAATCGATAGTACCGCCGGCGCACCGCAACCTCTCACGCATGGGTAATGCGCATGCGCATCTATACTGCATGGTGATGAGGATCAACGGCTTTAATATAAGGCTAAACCACTTCCACTATCAAATTTTATTTTGTCGACGTGCTTTATTGCCGCATTTGTATTCAATTCTCCTTTGACATACAACTTTAAGTATTGGTATTCAAAAAAGTTGATGCGGGGACGGTTAGGTAGCTACTAAATACAAGTTCTGGATTTACATTTAAATATAAACTTTGTATCTTGTTCAATTGATCGAAGGGACAAGTGTCCCAGCTTGCCATGTGGGTTGTATAGAAAGAGAAATTGGTTATCTACCTTTTTTAGTATTTCATAAATCTAACTTATAATTCTGGGAGTATATTCATTATTGTACTAAACACTTTTTATCTTTTATTCTCGAACGTCAATATACCTACGTTATTATGTTAATCCGAGTTTTAACGCTTCATATTTTTGTCAAATTATTTGTATTTATTTATAAGAGAAAGCGGTGTCATTACCAAAAGCACGGAATATGAAGATGTTTTTACTATGAGTAGTATGTATAGTACTACAAATAAATGCATTTTTTTAAGTTATTTTATTATATATCACTTAGCGAGTTTGGGAACGCAGATCAGTGTGTATTATTAGCACGGGGTTAGGTTGCAAGCGCCAATGTAACACATATTTTAGCGAGGGAAGAATTTGCGCACGTCGGTGTAACACATATTGTTTGTAATATTTACCTACTTACTTTGATACATCATATGTAAAAATTACTTTGTATAAATAAATATTTTATTGATTGCGCCAAAGAAGTGTAACTTCTGTATAATATAAGAACACACACGTTATTTATTTGTATCGCTACCGATGACGATAATGGTGAAAGGATATCGGGGCGTTACTGTCTACATTAAATAATCGAGAGACGGGTCGTTACGTGAAATATGAAATGGACGGCATGTGTTAATCTTCGAATGAAATGTTAATGTAAGAAGCCTGTTTGCATATCCTTTCATATTCGTTGGGAAACAACGTACCAGTTTTGAATTTATACTTCTTTTAGTGTGTTAAAGAAAACAGATTAAGAGTTTTTTAGTGACGCACGAAGTTGCGCGTGTCAATGTAACACATAAATTTTGTAGTATTTACTTTCGTCTACTTATACTACTGAGCAAAATTAGTTAGCATGCCAAAAAAAACATTTGTATCGTAAACAAATTATTGCCATTATTATATTAAAAACGAAAGTTATCAACGGTGATCAAGATAAGCTCTTAATTCATTTATTTAATTCTTAAGCTTAATCTCTTCCTTTCATAGGAAATCTAATATTCATTGTCTGGTTGGATTCATTATGGTAGACAAAAGCCCACAAGAGGGTTAGTGGGACAAGAATGTTTGGAATAGCGATCGTGGCGCAGGCACAGGAGAGGTTAAGTTTTGATGGTAAAAAGATGTACTGTCTTAAATAACGAAGTAAGGCAGGGTACGCGAAACGAGTTTGACGTTGAACAATAGATAGTAGGTGATTTAGCATAAAGAGCTGGCTATTCATGAAGTGAACGAATCGCGTGCGCCGTGCAGACTACGGATCACGCACCCACTCGTGCAGGGCTACTCTCATTCACATAATGGTACATGAATGCTAAATTGGATAATTTTAAATAATTCCGCTACAACCAATTGACCCATTTTCTAGAATCCCGCTATATTTTAATGGGTCTAATTTTACTAGATAGCCATCTTATTTTCTTTCTAACATCGTGTAAGTTACGCGTATTCATTTCAATATACTCGTAAGTGATTGTTTTTTTGTTTATTTTTGGAAGAACTACTTTATTTGATGGTTTACTGATTTTTAAATGTAACATGACTACTTTTATTATTCTATTTGGCATCTTCATTCAGATACAATCGCAGATTTCTTATTCGTCTATCATTGAAAGAAAAGTAGGTTATAGGGTTTCAATATACTTTTTGCGCGTTATTTGTTCATACAATGATTTAGTTTTCATTTGAAAAACTCAATTTAAATGTTCATTCTCTTTTTCGTGATACTTACATTTCCCAACTGTCGTGACAACCGCAATATTTCACAGCGATCTCATTCCGTACTGTTGAAACGTTGAAAACAGTTTTAAAATGTGTTTCTGTAGTATATTACTCACTTTCCTCTTTCTTTAAGGTATTAGGGAATTCTGATACCTATTTTATGGAGAAAATCATTAAACTAGGGTAAGGTGTTAGACAGACTAACTAAACGACACATAAATCCGTAAAATCACGATGTATGCAGTCTTGACTTTCGTAGTCAATGCCCAAATCGGAAACAACGATTAATAAAGTGCCATAAAGGCCTAAATTCCAGGACATCAAAACTAGTGTTCTCTGACTCTACTCACAGAACATCTTTACGATCTCATTTTTTGTCCATTGCACAAACATACCAAATATGTATTTGTACATTTTAAATTACAGTTACACTATATTTCGTAGGGATTTTCCAGTAGGTATTTAACTTGGTTTGATTTTATGTTCTTGTTTGAAATCTAGCAACATTGCACCTAACAAACGCTTCATCAGAAACTTGGAATGAAAATTACACGTGCCATTCAGTCGCCTTACCGTGACCTAAAAGCGATCGTCCGATGCCAGCTTAGTAAGCAATTAAGTGCATTTGCTGTACCAGTGTTTTTCAATCTTTTATGGCACGAGCCGTCATTATTTTATTAAAGATATTGTACGATCCCCTATCTTCCGCTGTTTCTAACCTGTATTTCATTATCTTACAAATATTAGTATGATGAATTTAGATTTCTGTTTCTGGGTCTGGGATTTTGTGTATTTGTCTATGTGTGTGTCCATGGCACTCACTAGTGTGGGGCTGTGAGTGTAGAAAGTTTTAAGCGTGTAAGCGTTAATTAAATATCGGTTTATTAGTTTGGAAACGTTATTTAATACCTAATTAATACAGAGATCATTTTTACATCTATTACTTTACTAAATACTCTTGATTGACAATTTCTTTTAAAAATTTCATTTTGGTCAAAAAATATGGTCTTAGTTTATTCTATAAATTTGGTCTTATTTTGCTGAAAATATCTAAAAGAGATAAATAAAAATATATAAATTATCTATAGGATCTTTTCTTCATTACATTTATTATTTTTTTACTGAAGCTTCGCGTTCTCCTTTAGAGGCTTTGCGACGCTCTAGGGGGTCATGACCCACACTTTGAGAAACACTATGTTATAATAGGAAGCTCAGGGTGTCAATAGCAAATACAGCGAATTAGCATTAATAACCTATCGTCGATTCAGCGGTTGTGCGACTGCCTACTTCGCGTCACTCGTTTAGATATGACACATGTTGTACGCGCCTTTATGTGTGAGTACTTACATGTTACATGTGTTGAATATAAAGATTGTGATAGTTGTATTACCATACCGATATAACAGACAAAAGGTTTAGAGTTCAATTCTAGATTGCACAAATATATAATATCGTTTAGATACCTTTTGTGTCTTATACGTATATAGATTGCATTGACACCAATACCGGCAGACAGAGAGGCGACACTGGGGCCCGACTATGAGTAGAAAGCGTTATTTCTTTACATAAATACCTTTTTACTTATTGCTTTTCCATTTTAATAAAAAATAAACACGCAAACACTTCAATTATTTCTTATATACACAATTTTATGTACATAATACAGTGGTATCGCCAAAAAACTGGTTCTGACTTTATTCATAAATAGTGACGCATAGTTCTTATTATTGTTTTTACTTACTCATAGTGGAAAATTCTTATTAACAACAGATATTATAATATATTTGCCTTATTAGACATGTTTATGTAACTAATATTGTTCTTGTGCCACTTTTATAAAAAAAAATCCTTCCGGCGTCTTAAGTAGTTGTCATTCTAAGAATTCGATAGGAATCAATTTTGAGTAAATTCAATTTGAATAAAAGTGATATCTCCAATTTATAACCATTATTCTCAAAGTGTTCAATCTATTATTCTTCAATGAAGCGTGGCATGTAGGTAATCGAGTTACTGATGACGGACAGCCAATGATATAATTTTAACTGGTTTAATTCAATCGGACACACCCGGGGTCGCTGAATTCAGGTTACACTGACATACTACTATCTACTATAGTAGCCCATGTCAATGTTATTGAGGTCATTTTACATTAAGAAATTCATGCTTGAAAAATCAAGAATCTTACGAGCTAGTAATTTCAATGGGGTATTACGTAATATTACGGTACTGTCGTTTGTGTAAAGTGTTTTAAATGATTCTTAAAGTGTTCTTAAACTTCTAGAATCTGTTTTACTTGTGATGTCATTGGGTTAGTAAAAATTGTAATAAAGCATGGAAACGACACTCCAAGAAGCTTATCGAAGGAAGGGTACATGAAGCTGGCAAGTAAAGTTTTAGATATTTGAAGAACAGACTAAGAATATTGTTTTTTTATAATTAAATTATAAAATGCAAGTTCCTACACAAAATTGTTATGAATAGAAATGGACATTCCTCATTTTGTACAAAATCTATCACAAACACGTAGTTTTATATTTTTCTAAAGGTGTGCAATAACCATAACATATTACACAACTCAAACATCTTTATCACAGCATTGAGCATCGGGGCAGCGTTCAATTACAGAATGCCGATACCAAATCCATATTTCATTTTTGACACCAACACATTGTGTTCTATCTATAAGCTTATTACATAACACGTTATTCAACTGACATAGTTGACAACGAAATAAGCGCCCAATATTTATTAAAAGACTGTCGTAAGCCGACGGAAGTTTCGACACGAGACTTAGTAGCTTAGACAACCCATATTATGTAAATTAATGCAACTTTATATGATTTTAATATGGCTAATTGGTGTGGATGTGTGTTTTAGGATTGGTTATTTAATTAACGACTTCACAGCCACTTTCGAGAACATACGAAATGTTTATTTCTGAATTAGAAATATTCTATATCAACTTACATAAAATGCAATACTAATAGCTAATATAAATATCGGCAATTATAAAAATTTAATAACGCCATCTATAATGATCTCTGAGTACGTAATAAAAGTAATGATAATAAATTAATGTGTTTGAATGTAAGACTTTAAGTATATAAATATTTAAACAAGGTGATGCAATTAGGAAATAAGTTATTTGCCAATATAGATGTATTTCTTGAAACATAGAGCTTTAATTGCAATCATAGATTATCATCGTAATCTAACTTGATTAGCACAAATAGTAATAAAAGAATTGAAGGTGTAATTTCCAAACAGATTACAAATATATCTACGCAACCCTCGTGATATTTGTGATGATTTTTGGACCCCTTAGTTGTCATGCAATATTACATATCAGCGTTATGGCTGGTCGGAGACACTGAAACGTAATATAAATCGCACTTACAAATGTATATTCACCTTGAATATCATATATGATTACACTAGCGCCGCCATACACGCAGCATAAACCAGAGGTTCTATTATACCTTAATAACAGCAGTCTTAAGCACGGCTGTATTCTGGTTTGAAGGGTGTAAGCGAGACATACTTTTCGGAGTCATTCTAGTTTTGTCCTTAGCGGATAGGATAGCGGTGCATCTGTGGCCGACCTCAGGCAGGAATTTTATCTTTAATCTAGGGTTGATTACAAATGTCCGATGGCAGTAACCACCATCAGGTGCACTACACATAGGTTCTATTAATCTATGCCTTTACCATAAGACCTTACATTACCCATAGGTAGGCTAAAGGGATTGGTAAAGGGTTGCAACCGCCCATGGAACTCGGTATTTAAATCCAAATAGGTTTGTTCTACCTAAGTTCAGTTACAGATAAGTTTTTACTGCTGAATAATAATATGAAGTGTCACACTGTTACAGAAATATCACCCCTTCAAATTCACCCTTACTATGGGTTTTTACGTTTTGACAAATATGACTGTTTTGGTATTTGTTTACGTATTTGCCCATACAATTTCCAATCAGCGCCCCTAGCGGATTATATCAGATTGTAAATTGTATGGGCCAATACGTAAACAAATACCAAAACAGTCATATTTGTTGAAACGTAGAAACTCATGGTAAGGGTACAGCACACATAAATGCTTAATAAAACTACTAGTTACAAACGCAGAAATAGGGGTGGCTAATAATACTAATCGAATTGAACCCTCCATTAAAAGTTAAATGATGTCGATATTATGCGATAACCTTTGGGGCTAATAGATCTTAATTGTCTTTAATCATGATCTTTCAATTAAACCTATAACACCATTTATGGGAGCAGCATGACTCAAATGTCATCTTGATTATTGCCCTAAATGACAAATCTTATAGGATTTTTGTCTATATTACTTAATGTAAATTTAAATAATTATTAACTTGTATTTCTAATTTCAGATTATGATCTCGCTAATCCGAACTTTTATCACGTAAAACTCAATGTAGTAAGATTTACTATGTTTATCATCTAAAGGTACTTAAATCCGTATTTTTTTGCAAATTAATGTTATAATTGGATTTCAAGTATTTTTTGCGCTTTTTAACTCTATAACTTGATTTTTTTTTTTCAATTTAGTTATTATTCATATACATTCCACTCAATCATAACTCATAAATAGGCACAACATTTCGTATATTATGTATACATACACATAATTGAAAAAAGTACACGAGAAATATTTCACCGTAACCACAGATCACTCAATCTCAAAATAAATGCAACATATGCACTGTACGCATTACACATTGCAACATAATAATATACATACGAATACAAATGGAGCTCCGATGGTATATTAAGTATAGGTAGTGTTTTGTAAAAAGCAGTGGTAACCTAGTGGTTAAGAAAATCGACCTCTTGATCAAGGAATCCGAGGTTCAATCCCAGATACGCACCTCTGATTTTCAAAGTTATATGAGTATTACAAAATAATTGTCACTGGCTTAAATGGCGAAGGAAAACATCGTGAGGAAACTTGAGAAATAAAAAAAAAACAGTTTTTTTTATTTCTCAAGTTTACGTGCCCAGCAGTGGGATAGCAATGGATTATATAATAAGATCTCTTGATCTATACCTAACGTCTTGAGTAAGTACTAAGTAGCAATGTTGGTCACTGTAGACTCGCAACATGTAATAGATCTCGCGTGATGGTTTTTATGCGTGCCGTGAGTGCCGTGAGTGGTTATGATTGATAACTGTGGCATACTCCACTTCGGGTAGCTTAGACCACATACAAAACACTCGCTTCCGTTCCTAATCCCTCCAGACTCCGTTGCTATCTTTGTCTGGTTGGATTAGAAATGTAACCTTGTTTTATTCTGTGGAATAATGTCCTATCTTTTATTCATTTCTCTCAGGATATTATTCTCTTAATTCTAACCACAAACTATTGAATACGAATTTATTGCTTAACTATAAAATTTAACAAAAATATTTAGTGTACCTACGAGTTATGTCGTTGATTTTTTTTATGTAATAGCACCTGCCCTCCAGATGTCTAACACATCTGTAAATAACCTTAAATAGAACACGTGTCTGAGGAACCTTTCAATACGCGAGAGTAATCAGCTCCATTGCCTGAGGAATAAAGAACGCTTCATATAAATAAGCAAATAAAGAATAGAGCTCTAAGTTTGCAAACAAAACTCAACGTGAGTTAGTCTGTAAAGAGCCTAATATAGAATGAATCACCAATCGCCCGAACGTATTGCGAACACTCGAAGATTTCGTTACGATATTAATCTTACTGTGACATGGTTCCACTGATATACAAGTATTACGCTAATACGTATCTTGTGTTTTGAAAGTGTTCCATAGCATCTCGAATCATTTATTTTGATTACATTCAATATTAACGCTGAGGTGCTACTTTTCGTGGGAGTTTTATTGTATACGTGCTATATTTGGTAATTTTATTGTTACACTTTTTATACACGGAATAAAACGAATACAAACAAACTTTACAACTATATATTTTTCACGGTTTACTTTTTATGAGCGATACATTTGTACTTACCTACTACTTATAAGTTAGGTAGTAACATTTATTTTGTATTTTTATCTTGTTCACATTTATCGTGGCTCATTCAACACATCATCCACTCGTTCTCGTAAACAAAAGCTCAAATGCAAAAATTTTAAACATTCAAAAAGTTCCATTTATTCTTACGACATTTTAATGTCAATCATAAATTTTCGTTATCTACATGGACATTTGTATTATATTTATTTTATACTAGCTGACCCGGCAAACTTTGTACCGCCTCAAAATCTATTTATCAAATATAATTCATATAAAATATAGCCTATGTTACTCGTAGATAATGTAGCTTTCGAATGGTGAAAGAATTTTTAAAATCGGTGTAGTAGTTTTTGAGCCTTTTCATTACAACCAAACAATCAAACAAAGTGTTCCTCTTTATAATATTAGTATAGACAATTTCGAGATAGCGAAAGACATAAGTAGCACAATTTTGAGAAACAATCTACACAGTAAGTATGTGTACATACCTCCTACTTTTCATTTGACATACTCATTTCTTTCTGATTTGCAATGTTTTACATAAATTACATTTCTTCACGATTTCATTACAAATACATACTTATATGACATGTTTTGATGTTGAAATAATGACTTTATTATGTCACTTACCTTTGAAGTTTTTGTGCTATTTATGATTGCAAAGAATATTAACACCTACTTGAAAACTGGATATGTTAATTATAAATGACTTCAAAATTAACACCAATTCAGGTAGTTAATTGTATAATATTATTGGAGTATACATAATCAATGCTTTTGAAAGCGTGGTAATATATTTTTAAGTCAGTTTGATTGCAGTCAGTAAGTTTTAGTAAAAGTTCAGACATAGTTCAAGGTTAGATACAAGCTTCTATAAATACACTAATCAAAATAATGCGCGTATTGTATTGGATTTATGAAGATCGTAGAACCCATTGTGGTTCGACCCCGGGGGCGCCTCCACCTTATATTTTTCTGTTTTATAATAACACGAGCTTTTGCCCGCAGCTTCGCTCGCGTTACGAAGTAATATTATCATCCCCTATTTTGTCCTCTTGGGGGTAGAATTGATCAAAATCCTTTCTTAGCGGATGCCTACGACATAACATCTACCTGCATGCCAAATTTCAGCCCGATCCGTCCAGTGGTTTGGGTTGTGCGTTGATAGATCACTATGTCAGTCAGTCACCTTTGAGTTATATGTATATATTTAGATTGTATAGCCGATTCGGCTTTTCTAAGTCCAAAGAATACTTACGCTAGGTCTTCAATCTTAATCCTGAGGCGTAGCGACGCATCTGTGGCCAACCTCTGGTGGGACTCCAATCCTATCTGGGATAGTCAATCTCCAAAGTAGTGAACACTTCTATAATAAAAAATAATAAGGACATTAATATTAAGTTTACGCAAGTATTTGTCCTATAAAACAGTAATTACAGTAGTGGTATATTCGTATTCGAAATAAAATCGCAATTAGCCATAACTTTACGGTTACGGTATGAAAATGAATTCTATGGTCTGATCTAGATTCTTATGACTTTTTTGGCCGTAGAATAAAACCAGATTATTACTATATGCTTTTAAGTAATACAGGAAGCGCATGCGCATTTAAATAAGGTGCGATTTTGCATAAAATATTTTTTTATAATATTTATGTCATAATTATATCCATATTGGGCATCCGCAATTGGCGGTAATATCCATTCCTTAGAAATATACAAAAAATAAAATAGATGAATGCCAGCTATATCTAAAACCTTAATGCAGCTTCATTACTTAAAATAGCATAGATAAATGAGTAAATACGTAAATGGTATTATCTAATACCTATAATTATCGTACGTTATATAATACCGTTACGTTTCCCATAGTGGTAACTTTTACTTAATTTTTTAGCGTATTGTGTCAAATAATCTGTCTTATTGCCGGGTTAAGTGCGGATTTGTAGACTTTACACTTTGAGAACATATTTTTAAATTCAGGTTTACCTTTCTTCTGGATGTTTTCTTCATCAACTTTTTTTAACGAATTTCTAACAACTTCGAATTCGAATGCCTGGGATTCGAACCTAGGACCCTGAATTCAAAAATCGAATATTCCAACCACTAGGATATCGTCGCTTATATGAAGACTTTATTATTATTTGCCGTTACCCAAATAAAGATAGTACTATATTCTAACTGTTTTGAGCTTGAATTACGTTACGAGTGTGTTTAGGATCTTATCTCTGACTGGTGTAAGCAACTTACAGTGTTATGTAACATTTCTGTTCCTACAACTACAACCTGATATGGTTACGGCGCACGCCGCATCCGATGCGCACGCGCAACGCTACACACGAATAAACTGACAAATCAAATACAAAACAGTCAGACTTACTCATTCGATGAAAGGGTGAATAAATCTGTTAAGAAAAGTCGAAAATGTTTTACTCTAAACTCAAGTAGTTTTTTGCGCCACTTAGGGATTTTTTGACTCTTCACGCCACACTCAAGTTCATTATATTATAACACTTTAGTTTCTGCGTAACATTTAATACAAATGTGATAAACTGATACACCAAGCTAGGTGCGTTTAGTAATGAATTGTATGGTCTTTAAGTTTGTGAAACAATGTACAATGTTTTATGTTTATAGCTTTTAAAAATAGAATGAATTTTAAAACAAACTTGATAAAAAATAATTTCAAAACACATTAATCGCGCACTTTTCAAAATATTATGTTAACATATGAACTTAAACAACATCACAACATAAAAAACTTTCATTCTTTTCGAATTTAATTAACCAAGTAATTCACTATTTATTTATAATTTATTTATTATTAAGAAATAATACGCCCAAAGTAGTACTTTGGCGTCACCGCGCAGGCTGTCGATAGACTCAATGGCGTGAATGTACCAAAACAACGATAGGCTGCGCGGGCGCAGATACGCTCGGGCAGTCCAGTCCTTGTCGAACCGCGCGTGTGGCTACACGACTGACGCAGTAATTAGCCGGTGTAAACAGTGAACATAGTCGGGCGTGACCCGTGACGTCATGGTCCTATAGTGTTTCTGGATACGCACACATATGATGCACGTGAGTTTCTGTTTTTTAATGGATTTTCTAACGCTGCACACGCGCATTTGATTATTTCAGTGGCGCTTAATGTGGAATAGATAGTTGTTGACTTTATAAATAGTACATCTATTGTTTTATTTTTATTCAAGTGTGGTGTTGGGCTATTGGTCGAAATTTGACCATAAACATTATTGAAAATTTGCGATTTTTTTTTATTAATAGTAATAGTTTACAACTCTTTTATCGAGAAAAATAAAACTAATCTATCTTTTCTTATTTGTAAATGTTGATATCCTATTATTTACTCACTTGAAGCTAAAAAAATGCAGAATTACGTTTATTTTTAGTTTTGCAATTTGGCGGGTAAAGTTGAAGTGAAAACAGGAGGCTATTGTAACATTGTTTCCTGCGATTCACTAATTAGACAATTAGTTAAGTACCTAACAATAACGTTTGTCTGTTTATTACCAACCGCTCAATATCGCAGGTTCAAGGAACGAGTGTGGGTGTCTAATTCACACTGTAAGCATTAAGATAATCTTTATAAGCCTTTGTGGGTGTCATCTTGGTCGTAATTCTTATGAAGCTGGTAACTCTATACGTTCAGGTTACGTTGAGGTAGTAACGGTCGTAAGTAGTGTAATAGTGGTACATCACTAAGTAGATTATGGGAGAGGTTCTTATTTCAAATGTGCTGTTGGACATAAAATTTGGCCACCTACTAAATCGGGTGTCGTAGATGTGTTTGAAAATAATATTTTAGAATCTTTTATTTCTTAATTGTAATTTGAATAAAGAACCTTTAATTATATTTATTTTATTTTGCAATACATGAGAATAATCAAAGTGAGAAGAAAAAATACAATACAACCAATTTTTTGTCCATGTTTGTGTGTATAAAAATGAATACATAATTAGTACTCATTCTGATCTCAATTCTTAAGATAAAATAGACATTTTAAAATTAAAATATAGACAAAAATTAACGCATGCATGTTGTTAAAATTGCTATGACAAGTTACGAATTATATAGAACGAAATAAGTAGATAAATCTACTTATCCAACTGGCATTGGTAGGGTCTATTTTTACCAGTGGCTAGTTAACACATGCTCTTCGAGTATTTAAAGGGCAGCTATCCGCGCGTACTTAGCAAAAACCGCGTCATCCAAATTGGGATGGGTAAGGTAGGTGCAAATTCCTGCCATTGCTAGCATAAACCGGGTAAGGCGGTATTAAATAAACAGCGTATTTAAAATTATAATGAGAACTTTAAAATGTAATATGGTATAATACGCCTGGCATCTTGCCGTCATTAGTGCTCGCATAAAACAATTAAAACGTTAAACTTACCGTTAAATTCGTAGTTCTACGACATTATCCTCCAGTTACATAGCGGGTCTAATTAAAATTGTTAAATATGAAAACGTGTCTCTATAATTTTGTATTACCGCAATGATAAATAAAAGATGTTTACTGTTCGTTGTTTTTTGTTTATTTAGGTACATTGTGTTTTTTGTTGTTGTATTGGCACACGCCATGTCAGCTGTCAGATGTCCATGGACACCTGCTAACTTCAAATAGAACAAGATTCCTATCTGAAGATCACATGTGCCAGTTAACTCTGAAGAAAAATATAACCATTTTATATAAGTAAATCGGCCATGTTACCCTCAATAAATCAGCACTACACTATAGTTATAAGCCAGAATGGGTATATGGGTAATGCCGCCACAGTCATACTATTTTACGTTTAATTTTTAAGTACTTCGAAGAAATAGAGATTTACCGCTTTATAAAACGTAGGAAAAAATGTGTTGGGAAAAGTGAGAAGACTACTCAAACTTCCGGGCCCCACAGGTAAAGGAGTTCCTAGAACGTTTTAACTTCCTGTTGATCAAATACTAAGACAACATTTCCCCAGGTGTGAGGAAAATCCCGTGTGTAGCAATTGGACTTAAAGCACATTTTTTCCTAGGGTTCCAAATTAGTTTATCTCTTGATGGGTTCGACTTACATACACATGAGGCGACCATCCTAATCCTCAAGAGTAGCAAGGCATCAGTGATAGGCTTTAAGCAGAATCTCTGTTCTATATCCAGAGGTCGCACAAGTGGCAGTGACAACGTACGCCCATTTTTAATAATCAATCCATCCGATTTTGACTTATTTAAGATCGAAATTGTCAAAACTGTCAAAAGTCGATATCGATTCTATAATAAAGGTGAACGACATACTCATTTTCCACTTCACACGTAAAAAGGGGTAATTGCCCAACAGATAGACCGTTCCTAATTTAGGCGCTAATCTGGTCCGGTAGGCGTGCGTGTCTTATCATAGTTTGTATTTAGGTTACGTGTTACATAAATGTTTGAACTCTCCAACGTTTCATACACGAAGATTCGATTGATCGACGCTTTCGTAATTGAACCGTAATCATTCGAAACAAACTAGATTTATGGCTCTATCAACCTATATCCTAGAATGGATATTCTACATTTCAATTATTAATTGTTTTTCAATTACTTCATCATTATAATCTTCAACCTATTGCTGTCTCTTCGCTGGGGACTGAATTCACTCAGAATAAAAAACATTAGCCTATAGAACACCGCCCACCGCGCTGGCCCAATACTAATTGGTCAACATTACATACTTAAGAACTTTTCTTAAGATTTTTATGCTGAGAGACCTCACATATCTTTGAGAATATTTTTCTCGATCTCTAAGGCATGTGGGTTCCCTTTCCATTAAAACATTTTATCATTTCTAATGGTGCAAACTTCGAAATATCAGTAGTTTAGTATTTGAACCCCGGACCCTCGCGATGAAAGCTCGTAGTGTACCATGAGACTATTAATTCTTACGTTGTAATTACGTGATCGACGTAACACAGTGATATTATTCATTATCTACACTGATTAATACTGAGATTATCTCTGTGAAACAGATCTCACATACAAGATAAGTGTTATTAGAACAAAATAATTATAGCTTTCGATATTACATGAGGTTTAATATGGAATTAACATCTGGCTGATTTTGTTATTAGTAAACTAAAATAAAGATGATACAACCATCTTTCGTTCGATTTCAGAGACCACTGCCGCACCTATTTCTGTCATTAGACAGAAATAGGTGTTATTAAACAGCAGTGTTAGTGCTGCTGTATTCCGCGTTGAAGAGTGTTGTAAGGGAGATACACTTATCCGAGGCGTCTCAATGTATCTGTGGCCAACCTCAGGTAGGGTTCTCATCTTGACGTCATCTCATCAGACGTTGTCCACCGGCGGCAGTAGCCACTTACCATCAGATAAACTGTATGTTTGCTTGCTACTTCAATGTTATAAAAATGGACTTAAGGTTAGTTTTACCCGGACCTAGGATTAGAAAAATTGTTATTAGGATTAAAAAACTTTTCTTTTCATAGGTTTTAAATTTCCATTTAATACTAAATAGGTCTATTGAGCCACAAGTTTCACAAGTAACTAGCCCTAATAAGAGTTTACAATCTGTTATTTTCCTGATAATCAAAATGCAAATTGCACAAGTCTTAGTCACAATAATTACGTTTGTGAACGGAAATTACATTTTTATACTAACCATAAACAATGTATTTGAATTACCTGGATTTAGAAAAAACGTTGTGATTTGTTATAATATATGACTCTGTTATGCATCGCGGATGCACCTTTGTAAGTATAGTGTTAGGTTAACCGCACACTTGAAATATTTTTAAATAGTCTGTAAATATATTTCACGACATTTCAAATATGATTTATTAATATACCCTATGGAAAGAAATGAAAGATTTATTTTCTAGACCTCTGAAGACATTTATAAATTTTCAGTTACAATATTTTATCATGTAATGTAATGAAATGAAATATATTTATTTTTGTATAGGCCAACGACGGCACTTACAAATTGTCAGGTACAATATTTTTCTTAAACTACTACCGGATCGGAACGCTACCTCTATAATAAAGATATTACATCTGTAAAATAACGTGATAAAATAAAAATAGTATTACAATATTTATTTAATAATAATAGAAAACATGTGAAAATAATCGCGGAAAATAATAATCGAGACACGGTATGCGATCCCAGAAATGACCATACTACCAGAACTACCAGAGTATTAATGAGTAATAACTAATAACTAAGTTATGAGTCTTAGATTATTAATGTGTTGTTCATTGTCTTTATTGCTAATTAATTATTTATTTCGCGATCTTGCACAAAACAACGTATTCAGGCACGTTCCTAGAATATAATTATTAATAGCAAGAAACTTTTTGCAATCAACAAGTAAAGATGACTTTAATTTGATCTACCGAGAAAATTATTGTTGTCCATCAAACTACAATACAGGTGTTTTTGCAAGCCGAGTGGCTCTACAACCCGTCCTAAAGTATTTCTTGTTCTAAAAATAATATAGGTAAAATGTATCCATTGTTGAAGGCCGAACATAGTTTTGTTCCCAGTCACTTATTATTGGCACCATATAGCCATACATTATTTTTAATTAAACTCTTTATATGCTAGCTACATATTTATTATCATATTTTTGTATATAACATACTAAATAATAGATTTATGGGGTAAAAATAACTTAAAAATTGTGTTTCGTATTTTCCGTTGCCAAATTATGTTAAATAGGGGAAGGAAAGGTAAGTCGGAACTAACAGGAAAAACGGTGTTCGTAAATAAAAATACTAATTACGTCATCTCTAAATCTTTTTTAAACAAAACATAGCACTTTCAACGACAATCTTACTTTCAACAAAATATAGCACTTTCTACACATGTTTTTCCTTATGTGGTACACATGTTTTTCCTTATGTGGTCCGTTCTGCCTTCCTTTCCCCTACCTACTAGAAGAATTAAAACGAGGGGATTAAAAATACATCTACAGTTGTGTCATTGATGCGAACATATTTTAAAACAAATATTTCAACATTTAAATAAGCAATCATAAAACACGTTTTGTTTCGTCCATACAAATATCCATTGTTTGTCGAACATATCGCATAGTTTCTTAACAAATTCATTCCTCGTACGAGATTAAGTTTAAAATAACCTATTGCCTCGTCTGAATAATAAGCATAGGTAGGACCAGCCGGTACACGAGGCCTTGCGTCATGCATCGCAGGTAATAAGAAGACATTACAAAATTACCCACTATTGTTCTACGTTCGTGGAACATTGGGTGCGGTTATATAGGTACCGTGTTCAACGCCTACAAAAGTGTCCTAATGCGCTTTTTATTGCTGTTGCTGACATTCATTAGTGTAACTTTAAGAAAGCGTTAAGAAATGGAGCAGATGATTAAAATTCTACGTCTCAATCTGAAGCTCTGAGTTCGAAATCTAGGCACGCAAATGTTTTTGGAAGTTTAGTTGGGTCGGAGGTAGACATTCAAATTAACGCCAGCATTTCACTCTAATGGGGCTTTTGTACGCTATAATTTTATTATTGATACCTACACCATTACAGGAATGTATATAACTCGTTAAGAATCTATCCTCAGCCCATTCCTATCCCGCATATGAACACGAGTGGAGGATACGGGCAGCTTATCTATCGTAGAAATCAGTAGATCTATACGCGCACCCATTGTTCTAAAAGCATTCAACAATCGATTCCTATACTTCTAATAGAGCTCGCGTTATTGTATGAGCATCACAGGTTCTCACAGAAAATCACGTAGGAAGTAACTCTAGCGAAATTCTGTAAAAATTCGATAGTTAATTGTACTTTCGTAACCGTAAAAAGCCTAGCGTCACGTAATGCGATAGTACAATTTGTAGAAAAAAGTATGTTAAGGAGATAAAACGTTTGGTAAACGTTATCCTAGCACGTGGTAAAGTCATTAACTTTGAGAAACCGTGATGTAAAGTTTTTTCATTTGTGGATGTCCTGTGGTGACAAATCGATCTTTTAAGAAACCTGCTGTGATCCGTTGAACAAATTGACAATTGTTGAAAGTTTTAAATCACCTCAGATTTCTTCTACAGATTGAGAAGCGCTTTACTTAAAAAAAATATTATTTACTGAGTGTAATGATCACTGAAACTGAATGAATGAATATTAAAAGTATATTTATCTGATGCGACCCAAATATTTAGTATTTTTAATAAAATTCTTGGAGCTTACGAATAAATATGCCTGCAAGCGGCATTATTTTTGCCTCCCTTATAATAATAACTCATCTCATGAATCAGAGGACCGTCATTGTAACGTGTTATTAAGTGGAATCAAGAATAATTTGGACATATTTTGTCACAGACCCTTTTGAATTATCAGCGCGGTATACCTTTAAGCGATGGCGCATAACAGTGATTTTCAAACTTTTTATGGAACGACCCTCTTGGTATGTAAAAACTTTTGCGACCTCCTAATCATTCGATCGATGGTTTTAACCTGTATTTCGTTATGTTACAAATATGAAATTCGGACATTATTTTTCATAATTATGTATCGTTTAAATAAGATTCAAAACAGAACGACAACAGAGACATTTTTACCTCTATCACGTGCCCAAACGCCTTTTATAAAAAAAATCTTGGTAAAAATATTTAAGTTTTTACTGAGACCTTACGACCCCCTCGAGCTTAACGTCCACCGGATCACGACCAACACTTTGAAAACCACTATATAGTATAATGTCCTGAGTATGCTTATTTGGTATCCCCTTTCACGCTTAAGTTCACTGATTGTTTTCCGGGAAGCGGCAGCGCCACGGTGCGTGCGTGTGACGGCTACCCTACGTAATGTATTCAAACCAAATCGTGTATTGTGTAGGAATCTAATAGGATATTTCTTTCTTCCAATGTAAACTTGAGCGCATGGGAATTTATGATATTATGTATGGATTTGTATGTATTGTGGGCTGCAAGGGTCTTGGGCAAAGAGGGAACATACATGTATTTGTGTTATGACTTATGTTGAGTTGTTAATAGAACTAGTAGTCTTTGAATGTGTATCAATTTGGGTTAAGTTATAATGTACCAATTCGTAAATATAGTCAGGGGTACACTGGATTTCAATAGTTATAGGTAGAACATATCAGGTTTTCGAAAACAAATAAAAAAAATAATGTAGGTCGAGGAAAAATAGATTTAATAAAAAGGACGTCTGTAATCAACTCCATAGGTGAGTCTCGTTTGAAGCCTTTTGAGGTCGCCTCGAAAGTAACCGAAACGCAAGAACTGCTTTACGCTACAAATAGTTTTAACCATCTTTCGCACTATTGTTTTAAAAATGCTGACCGCATTTCTTTCCACCGCAACACTACTCACCATTTATCAACTACCAGCTAATTCGAAATCAGTATCAGTTCATACGATACCGTCTTTACGTAACAACTAATAAAGTGGGACAATGGATGCTACGCATATGCAATATGCGGAAATTACTTTCATAGACGTTATGCTTAAAACTTTTGGACACAAAAACTATGAATCGCGGAATAATATGCAAATTGCGTGTTTAGTACCAAAATCGTATTGGTATTGTGTAATTGATTGAAATATTAATTGGGGATATTCGTGATACTGTTTCAGTTGTCTCGATTTCCTTTTGAATAATATTTTAATAATTGATAATATTGTGTAATACTAGGTGTTAACCCTGTTTTTTTTTTTCAAAATTGTGTTCGTATTAGAAATTAATTATCACTTGATATAAGAAGGTATATGTATGTGTAGGGAAATATGTATTATATGAAAAACATAAATTGAAGAGGATGTATACCTGATGCGGAAGTATTGCTTCACTTCAGAATTAACTTGGAACCCATCCAAAAAAAAACAGAAAGTTACCTGGTTTCAATAAAAAAATCATAGCAAAACTTGAGGCTTATAAAAACACTTATACAAAGTTGTTTGAAGTACGTTATATAGAATTGTTCCAGCTACACAAATATTCCCGTATATCTCAATGCATAACTAATATAGGTCAAAACGACGATGATTCAACTGATTCAGCGTGGAAAGTTTAAAAACACTAAGATTTGAGATAATAGAAATGCAATTGAAAAACCATATTATACAATTCCTAGTAAAAGTGACATATACATTGTCATAGCGTCCAAGGGTGAAAATGAGAGAATCATCAAAAATAATTTCCACTTAAAATAATTATTAAAACTATTTCATAACGTGTGTCAAAGAGTACTAATTGACAGAGTACTGAATGATACGAGTATCGATGACGTAAATGTTTGAAAAACAAAGTTGCGCAAGGAGAAAGCGGGAAACCGGTGAAATACTGATAGTTAACTACTTTTTACAACCGCACCACAGTCGTTTCGCTGGTTTTCTAAGAAATAAACATCATTTTATGGTAGTACAACAAACCACGTGCTATTTTATGGAATTTCTCAACACCGGAACAACACATAAAAAACAAAACCTCCTTTGGTTCATTGTTGTTAATCTTCAGATGGAAATACACTATTTCAAATCTAACCTCTGTCACTTAAGGGTACCTACGGTATGGGAAACCGCCAGTTAGTTTTTTACTGAAACTAGTTTTAACTTCCAAAGTAATTTTAAACCGACAGGCAGGTAAAATTCACGCCGTAGCACAAGCCATCAAACCCATGTATCATAAGTTGACGCAAATCCGATCAAATTTTTAACGGTATTGAGACTTTGAGAGCCTATGGGATTTTAGGAGATAATTTATACCCATTTCATAATACGATTATTGCGTAACAAAGATATTATCAAGTCGTATATTTTTATATAAAATCATGCGTAGGTAACGTCAAAGGGCATAGTTAAGTCATTTGTGCAATAAATCTTACGATTTCGTAAGTTTAATGAAGCATTTGAAAGTTTTATAAAACTGATATGTTGTTTGCTGCGGGGCAAGCGTACGTCGTTCACGTCAGTTCAATCAAGCTATTGCACATGACTCATATGAGACACGAGTATAATGGGTGCATGTACTGATGGTATACGAGGCCCGGCGCATCAGGCACGACCGGTGACCCGAGGGGGCGCGGTCCCTAACTCACCTCAATTAACCAGCATACATCGATGACTGTAGGCCGGTTACACATCAGCCGAGTTACGTGTCTGCTTGAGGCAATGTACTTTCTCCCGTGGACTTATTTAAAATCGTCTCCAACGAATGATTGACGCTTGCTCTATTGTTACCCTCATCGTTACATAACCCGATTTGATGTGCCGTCACTCAAATGAATATTTTCAGTAGACCCTGTTTTGATAATGTGTAATGATGCGTATTTTAAACGCTTGGCATTTAATTGTGAGGCAATGAATGTGTCCGTTTAACCTATGTACTAACTTAGGATGCGACTGGATTAGGCACTCGTATTAACTGCTCTTCACTCAAGGTGTTTTTGCAATATGTCAATGTTGCATGGTTTGTCACTCAGGGCAGTTAACTTCCCTTCTATTTTATTAGTACATACGTCAATTATGTTTTTCACGTAGTATTTATACGATGATTCATTCAGCTATAAGTTCCATTCTTATGAAATACCCGGCACACTTGTTTCAAAATCCACACAATAAATCCATAGTTTTTGACGTCACCTATTTGTTCAGCTTAATGTCTCAGCACATCATTATCTCGATTACTTCTCATTTTTATAAAGTATTAGTTTTCATTTCCACGAGCGTCGTTTAAATTAATAGCCTCGGTTGGAACGGAGTCATCTGCCATTGTTTATCGTGTGGAAATCTTTAAACTTAGTACTCCATTATGTTGATTGTGATAAATGTTTTTGTCAAATTCAATTCGCGTGGAAAGTATATAATTTGTGTGAGGAATTTAAATGCGTCGTGGCGTCTTTTTGTCCTTATTTAAGGCGAGCGTTGTCGCTGGGAGCATGAAGGGTGCAGTAAGAAGGCCGATGACCGCGATCTCCTCGAGATTCGGCCCAGAATGCATTATTTCGATTCTCCGCAGTCCTACATCATTCCCAATCGAAAATTCCACGCCTGATGTCTTCTTCGGTAACTGCGCTGCTTTCTTTATGATTTATGACCGCCTCGCATCGTAATTACATCTCCACTTTATTTATGGTCTTGTATTTATTTATTGTCTGGCGGCTGCACTCGAATCTAATTTAGGATATGTTGATATTAATAATCATACTAGAGATATTACTGAAGGCAATTGAAACTCAGGCAGGCGCAAGCAGGAACTACTGCACGTGTTTTGACATAATTGGGAAAGATTTATTATAAGCGTATTCACGTACACAAGTTTTATATAGGCGTATTATATGATAGTCCATGTCCATGGAATAAAATAAACTGATAATTATTATTGCTACCTACTATTTCTTTTGGAAGACTCTTACCAAGACTTTAATAAATTCCTATAAATCTGAATCTTTCTGTGTATATATTATGGTCTTAAGTCTCTTTGTTTATATCAATTATCGCTTAGTGTTACGGTGTTGTAGCTAATGTGTTAGAATTAGCATTACAGGGCCTCGCTTCCTCGCTTCTACATAAGTGTAACACTTGTACTTAACACTTTTCTACTCAATGTAATAGGTTACTGCTGTACAACCTTTTACAAGGGAACCATTACATTTATTATAATTATTCCCTTTTAGTTACTGTTTGTTAGTTGTTTTAAGTATCTTGGGTCTTAATTACTGGTTATGACTGTATTTTGTTTTACCGAAAATAAAGTTTTTTTCTTCCTTTCAAATTTTATATTAGTCGCTAAAATTTAAATATTATAGTATCAGTTTGCTATTTGTTAGTACAATATTTTCAAGTTTCTCTTTACGGATTATGTTCGTAAAAGCCAAGTGGGTTATCGTTAATCGGCAATCGTCGGTTTTGTTTTCACCAGAGATGAGTCGACAATTCGTCGGTATCGTGGTATATCATTACAATAGATGTGTCGCGACGACCCGCGGAGTCTTGACCTTTTGAGATGTCACGACGATTGTGGAGGCGGTCACATACCATCGGATTTCCTTCTTGTTTATGCGGAAGAACTTTGGTATTTTGAATATGAGAAAAATATTTAGTATTGAGAGTAGTATGAATATTAGCGTTGGTTAAAAGAAGACCCGAGGTTTCTAGCACAGGAATTTCGAGAAAATCCATTATTTTGTTAAGTTACAATCGTAACAAAAATTATTGACTACTCACTTTGAGATGACGGAAAACGATACTTTTTGTTGTCGTCTTTAATAAAAAGAAACGAATTTTCAAAAAAATATTCGAAAGTGTATGACATTTACCGTAGATTAGACATCATAAACCTAAATCTTTCGTTCCAAAGACCTAAACATTTCCTTCGTCCTAAAATCTTCACATTCTTAAACGTAATCCGTGCCTAGTAATGGAATTCTCAATTGAAGTTGAGGATTAACATTCACAAAACACCTAAATTTAAACTCTAAATGACCATCAAATCAATGCAGTTTTACACAACACGGATTCTGTACATTTTTTGCATTGCAATTTAATTTATGATATTAAGTACATTGTCTATGTTGATTTTACCTGTGTTGTTCACGTTCTCGAAATCCAGATGAGTCATAACCTAATTGTGTTCCGCGAAACAGTAAGAGCATTGCATTATCTCGAATTACTTACCGTTAATACCATTCAGCAGTAAAGTTATTTACAATGTTAACCATAACTTTAATCCAATGTGGCGCCTAATTAGTCTCCTTCCATAAGTCATTTGTTAAGATTTAAGTTTTAACGTAATCAGACAGGTATTTATGTATACAGCCAAATTTATCACTTTGGGTAATGAAGCTTACTTTTTTAAGTGGTAGAACTTGTATGGTTTGACTGGGCAATTACACTATTACAACTAAAGTAAAGCAGTTCTTGGGCGTAAATGCTGGCTGACTTACTTACCTACTTATTATGAGGCGACCATAAGTCCTCAGGAGGCAACGCATCTGTAATCGGCTTCAGATAGAACAATTTTTGGTTTGACTCCGGCGGCACCACCTCCATACCTATTTCTACCTAATAACAGCAGTGTTAGCCGTTGCTGTGTTCCGGTTAGAAGGGTGTGGTAATGGAGACAGACTTTTCCGAGGCGTTCCAGCTTAGCCCTCAGGGGTAGCGGCGCATCTGTGGCCGACCTCAGGTAGGAATATCAAATACTATCTGGGGTTGATTACAGATGTCCATGGGCGTCAGTAGCCACTTACCATGAGGTGGACTTCATGCTCGTCTGCTATATTGTATAAAAAAAAAGATAGAACCCTTGTTCTGCATGGAGTTGGTTACAGATTTACATAGGCGGCAGTGTATAACCCTAAAGCTGTAAAGTCAGAGGACTAGATTGAAATGCCATATGATGCATTTATTTCGGCAAAATTTGACTGTTATTAATAATCCAGTGACTAAATACAGGTTACGTAAAGATGTTTTGATGACCACGCGAAAGCCAATAGTTGCACAATTGAATAAACACTAGTTACGATTTACCGCAAGTGTGCTTACCGTAAGTGATAATAGGGTCGGCAAATATATCTATTTTAACACGTGTAATTTATCTTAAATAACATTATTATTTTCAAAACTAAAAATCACGCTTTAATAGTAATTGAAACTAAAAAGCAATAATTGATGCAATCTAGTAACTTTGCGATTAACTTTCTCTAAGGCGCTTGAACAATCTCGCCTCGAAAATCGTTAATCCTGAGGATGTTGATAAGGACAATGGTACAAAATTATTAAAATCGTGTATTGTCATCGGTTTTTGATAATTTTTCAAAATTTTGAATTAAACTGAACGTTCAAAGTGGATAGAAATCGGGTTCACAGATGCCGTTACTTGTTAATTACATACATACCTACATACATACATACAACCCAAGATAATAAAAGCGTGTTAAAAATACACATTATAATTACATCCGCCTTTAAAACTCCATTTTCATAATATTTGGTGTCTATTTTTTTTTTATGAAATAACGGTAAGTTACTTATATTATTTTGATTTTTAAACAGTAAATATTTTGTTTTTGATACTTTATTTTAAAATTTCATTATTATGTTCACACCGAATACCTATACTCAGAGATTTACCGGGTTGAAGGTAGACCTATGCCAAACAGGTAAACATGAAAAGAACCTTGCAAATTGTAAAACCACTTGATTTTAATGACTTTCGATTGATAATCTGTTTACTATGGTAATATATTTTCCTGCCTTTTGTTATGGAAAAGTGGAAACCCTACGCCCATTACGTGGCAAGCCGCGTGCCAACTTTCCACTGTTGACAATACCCATCTAAAAATAATATCGTTATGTCAACAAAACTAAAAAGACGCCAGCTCGCCACTTCGAAGGGCTAAATGCGTTACGTAGTGAAAGTCGCTACGGTTATGGATTAGTCAAACATAATTTAGCCAAAAATTTAGCAATTAACTAACCGTTCACTTGTTCTGTTTATCTTTTTTGTTGGACTTAGTTACAAGTATTTTTATGTTTTTGACTTATACAATGACTAGATAGAGGTAAGGAAAAATATGATATTAGTCTAAATATTCCGATGGGGTTATACCAGCGTTTACAGATTTTAATACGTTAGATTCGTGTAGAAATTGTTAGGCGAATTTTTCAAGATCTTTATCTTTAGTCGAATAAAAAACCGTTCAAATCATTCGTAGAATCTGAATGCCCATTACGTAAAATATTTAAATGTTGATTTTGTGTAATAGATAAAAATCTCTTTTGAATAGTAGATATTTTGAATATGACATAAAATATATGTCAACGTGGGTTGCGCCCACATGTTTTATTAATTATACATCTATACCTACATGCGAAAGTGTAAAACAATGATGTTACAACACCTTAATTCATTACATAAGCATATCGTAAACTACGCAGGTGTATAAAATTTGTATAATGACATATTTTTATGTTTGTGACAAACTTTCAAAACTAACAACACCCATGTCATGTTTCCGCGATACAGAAATAGACTAGTTTTTGGTGGTCTGCTGTCTATTTCTTATGTCTCTAAAAATATCACTTATTTACATAAGTTGGTTGATTTTAGTCTCTGTTAGCTGAAGTAGTATGCATTGTTATAACAGAGGTTCACTTTCTTTAATATGCGATTTAAATAAATGACGTCTCGTAGGCGATTTTGGTGCCCTACCCATCATCATTTTAGTGCAGCAATTCGATTACCTATATTGACCTATGCCATCTTAAAAATTATTTCGTAAAAAAAGCATAAACGTCATATTAACAGATTACGACATATACAAAATTTACTATATTTGCCTTTCACCAGAGTATTGACATTAATCTTTATTTGTAGCATTTAAGTATTACTTCATCATATTTATAATCATCATACAAACTACAAAGTATTTAACGGCACTTATCTCGTTGGCATAATCTGTTTGAGACGTTTTAAAACAGCTCAGCCGAGCCTAAGTGTGTCCAGTAAAACGGGAAACGGAATGGAGAGATAAAGATAATTTGTAAAAAGCACAGAGCCATAAAGCACGCGTTGCTCACGCGCATACTTTATCTATGTCAGTGTTTGTCAACCTTTTTCGTAGCACGACCCCCTTTGCTTTTTTTCGAAGATTGATGTCTCAAACGCCCAGGCAGTCCATCTGATGGTACGTGGTCGCTGCCGCCCTTAGACCATCTGTAACCAACTCTTTATAGAACAGGGGTAGGGAGGTCTACCTATAGATGCGTTGTCATGTTCGAGGACTACCGTGGTCGCTTCATATTATGGCATCTAAACCCTTCGACTGCAAGAACTGCTTCACGCTAGAAATATATGTGACAGCGGAATCTACCCTGTCGAACTATACTCCTTCAACTGTGCATATACTTCCTGATCCCCTACTCTCGGCTGTTCCTTACCTATATTATTATAAGTGCGATATTTTTACTAAAACTGTAATTCAAACATCGTTTGAATTACAGTTTTAGTAAAAATATCGACACACGCGACACTAGAGGCTTTGTGACCCCCTAGGGACTCAACATGTTGAAGAACACTGACTACTTTGGGACAGTTCATTCGTTATCTAAAAACTTGCGTACGCCGTCCCCACTTACTCCAGTAAACATTTGACTTAGAAAGTGCAGTTCCGTGTAACACGTCCACAGATAACGTTTACGTGCCCATTTTGTCCCGAATTCCTGGTACTTAAGCAGATTTAACGTAGAATAAGCACACAGGTGTCGATTTAGGAGCGAACAAATACACAAGAATTGCATTGATGCTTAGTGGTTGAAATCTGCTTGATCAAAGGGTTTAAGGTTCGAACCCTAGATACGCACATTCGATTTTGCATAACGTATAGGTAGTGCGTATTCATTAATTATTATTTGCTTTATCGGTAAAGGAAAACCGTAAAGGAATCTTTAAATGTTCTCAAAAGGTATGTGAAGTCTACCAATTTGCACTTGGCCAGCGCCGTGGATTCGTGGGACAGTAATAGGTTTCCGAAAACATAAATTAGGTACTACCCGTGTCAAATAACCTCGGAATATGTTATAATACATGATTTGGTAGGTACTACGTAATAAAAAAATCTTACTTATCGGAAATCCTTAAAGATTCCTTGAATGCTTTTTCCGTTTGATTTAAAAAGAGTGCCTCATAACAGTATCTAAGATATGCTTTAAATACAATCCCTCTCTTTATCTCGAACAATGGGTAAACAATGCTTTGTTTGTGGCGTTTATCTTAATCCTAAAAGACCGTTTAATAGTAAAGCCTTTTTACTTGTTTTTTACTATTGTCTCGTCTGTTTTTTATGTTTTTTGGGATTTGTTTTCGTCAAACACGTAACCTGGCTTATCTCCACTTTAGTTCGAATTGTTATTTTTTAAATATTATTTGAGTAAAAAAATACAATGCAACATCCACGTCAGGATTTTTTAGGTTTCTGTTTACTTATAATTTTATACCTGTACTTCTGAATGTTCGTAAAAGGTATGGAATGGATAAAAAATACTTCTTAAGGAATACCTTAAGAGAAGTTTTTGATTATAAGTATTTGTGTGAACGTACGCTCTTTATTAATTAAAAATTGACGTCAAATTTCGATCTTTACTTGGTAATTGTTTTATTGGTTATTTATTAATAAGAATAAGCAAGCAGAAATAGCAAACGGATGCCTAATAGCTGTTTACTTAATTCGGATTAGTTCAGATTCCAACAATTTAAATTCCAACTGTATTTTATTGGAAAGCTGCAATCTATGTTTGTTACCTCTTTAAAGTAATAAGGCTTCGACGCCTATCTATCGCATCAACTCGATTTTATACTAATCTTACAAACATAACCTATCTGCTCCGATAAATATTTATTCGTTGATATAATCTAAACTTAAACCAACATAGGCATTACTTATCATACAAATGTTGATGTAATCGCCTCAGAAAATTAGAACGAGTAACGGCGCTGGTGTCAAGCTGTCTATTTGAATGGAAATCACGATGAAAACGTAGGCCGGGGCTGTGCAGTTGTAATTACACTGTAATTATGTAGTGCCTAGCTAAGGATGTATTTAATATGGATATGAGCCTGATCCTAAATACTGTTAGACAGGATTTAGATAATATAGAAGTAGCAGACGAACCACCTGATGATAAATGTCTACTGCCGCCCATAGACATCTGTAATCAACCTTAAATACATAAGGTTAGGTTAGGTTAGGTTAGATTAGACCCTTCAAAGCGGAACACAGCAGTGCTTAACACTGATGTTATTGTGCAGAAATAGTTGTGGCGGTCGTGCCTCAGTATCGAACCACAAAGGGCTCTACTACCTTGTAAAGGTATACCTTGCACTTTAAATACTTAGATATTTCAAATTATGAAACAAAAATATCACTATTATGATTTGAAAGTAACAACTTACAATATAATTCGGAAATGATTCAACACTAGTTCAATTAATTTTAAAAGGTCGTTTTAAATCCGTGTTGCGATTTTAAAACTGATGTCAGCGATTATACAAATAAAAAGAAATGTCACTATTTCCATAAAATTACAAGTTACATCATCATTTGTAGTTTGACTAATTGTTTATTATCTGGCCGCTTGCTACAAGCTACAAGTTTGCTACAAGTTTTGATGCGGGTTATTCATGAGGTAAAGTATTATTAGATATGCGTCATTTTGTCCAAACTCTTTTGTTTGTTTCAAACTTCTAAATATTTTTTGGGGTTCCGTACTCTAAGAGTAAAGACTGGATTCTATTATCAAACCTCCACCGTCCTCCGTCTGATCGTCTGTTACGGTGATCTATCTCTTAAACCGTAATGATGCCATTTTTATTGGATACATGGATCCAGTAATTTTCTGTTTGTTTTAGCTTAATCTATTGAACGATGATACTTTGACAATTAAATCACAAAGCTTTTATTGTTCATCTATCGAACTGCTATGATAAAATACTTAAATCGCAAAAATCTGTGGTACGGAACCGTTCCAGTGGCAGTTCGAATCGCACTTGGACGACGTCATTATAATCTATGACAAAAAAGCCGAAATCTTTCCTCCTACAGTACATTAGTGCGTCATTTCACTGGAATCTATCATTAGTTCGTTTTTTCTTGGACTATAGTTTTGAACATTTGAAAACCCGTAATTATGGATCAAAATGATAACTTAGAATGACACAGTTGACTTGATAAGGAAAAGCCGAGAACATTTGTAACACCCGTTAGATCTTCGTAAGCTGTTTAAAGTTAAACGACCATCATCATTACATTAGTTTTTATAGCCGCCATAAATAGTGGTAGCAGGTTGTTAAGCAAACTTTACAACAAATCTGACGTGTAACTAAATTATCGCAAATAAGTAAGTTAAGTTGGGTTTAAGTAACTTAAGTGCATTTACACTATGTAATATGAGTAGCTTATGTTGAAATGTGACGTAGTTTCAATTTGCATTAGTTTTAGTTATCTACAAATAGGGAAAACACTACTGTAATACACTATACACTACACTATAGTAAAGTACAGTTCAGTACCCTTCCCTCTTTTCTTTGTTAATTATTATTTTTGACTCGGTAACTCGAGCTATTACAATAATTTAACTTATTACAATAAAGTACAAATTCTTCATTCTTCTACGTTTCCAATAATGATTATGGTCAAATTTTGTAACCACTCGTTTATTGAATAAGTTATGAAGTTCTACATTTATAATGAAAGGGATATTTGTAATAACTGTCGTCTTATAACTCCTCGGTCTTATAACAGAACTCAAACACGATTAAAAAGTAACGTTTGTTGTGATTAATAATTAAAAAGGCGACCGCATACAATGGGTAGTCTCACGGTCCTCTGTTACATAATAATAATAAGCATTGTCGCTTCTCCGGGAGCAGGAGTCGTGCGGCGCCCGGGAAGTGGGCCCAGGACTTGCACGTACGACAACATTAGAATTTAGATTACATTCGATTGCATAGAGTATTGTATGTTTAGAAAGCGCTACAACGTTTAAGTTTCATTTATAACTACAGACAGAGTGTGTTAGATGCGTGTCGTGGTAGACAAAATAGTATTTTTCTGCATAATGTGTATAAACGCATTTACATCTGCCGTAACAACACAGCTCAGACTTAGTTTGTGGCTGTCAAAATATTGTAGGTATAGAAAAATATGAATTTGTACAATAAAATTTAAATTAAAAAATAAACATGATGCATGCGTGAATGAATATTTCAACATTTGTTTGATTATTGTGATCATTTATGCAGTCAAAAAACCACGGTGTCATTTATGAATTCTAAGTACCAAATCGTATGTTTTTGAAACAATCAAATATGTAAGATTTATCACTCATTTTGTCATTATCGTAAAGTGCGCCAAGATGAAGATGTCATCTCTATATATTTATTGCTCTGTGGTTCTTTACAATACAAGCCGTGAATCATTTGTGAGTAAAATTATATAATTTTTAATTCAATCTTTGTTTGCAGGCATCTCATTCATTCTAAACCAAATATTTATGTATGAAAATTAGACGAGTTGTTGTGTAACCGTAAAGGACATCTGTTTGGTATAACTGAAGAATTAATCATTGTTTGTTTACACTTTACTGATATCAATGTGAAATACGATTAGGAATTACATACATTTTACTTAAATGTAGAGTCGCCGCATTACCTTCTATTCTTATTTGACGGTTCTAGGACTTTATACCTTCTTTAATTTCCTTTTATTTCCCCTATTCATTTATTATCCCCCCTTATCCCCTATTTATTTATTTTCCCCTTTTATCTAACTACTGTGGTTAATTAGGCAGAAATAGGTGACAAAACCAGAACACAGCAGCGCTTAACAACTCTGTTATTAGGTAGAAACAGGTGTGACGGTGGTGCCGCCGGAGTTGAACAACTGAGAGTTCTACCACCTTTTTAACGTTCCTTCATCTTGTTATAGATCGAGCGTCTCGCGCAATATGAGCGGCTGGTGGGCGGCGGGTGCGCGCGGCGGCGTGCGGCGCGCCTCTCCGACCTGGAGCGCGTGCAGGATCTGTTCCCGCACGACTACCTCGCGCTGCACGACGCCGACGCGCCGGCAGCGCTCGCTTCGCATCATGCACAGGTTTGTGTCTCACTTGTCTAGGAATTAAAAGAGTTTTAAGGCCTTAACGCCGCGCTAAGCGTAAAGCGTTAGAAGTAAATCCTGATGCCGCGCTAGCGCCAGGATGTGTTGTACTAAGTTAGTAGAAAGTGGACACACAGCGCGCACGTTAAAAATCTAAGTGTATGGTGTAGGTAAAAACATTTAAGCCTCTTAGAATCAGAACCACTGAGATTTTTGCATAGTAATGCTCTGCTTCTGCTCTCAGAATTAGGACAATTTTGATTCAAAGTCTGTTTTGGCAAAGTGTAGCTTAGTAAAAACACACATCCTTAGGAACATTATGGAAAACTGTTTTGTTTCTAGCTTTTTCACCATATTTACTTTCACTATTAAAGTAAAGAATAATTTGTTCTAAAATTTTGAGAATCACAAGGAAAGGGCACAATATTTTAACTGATGATTTTATGCTTTTTGCTTGTAAATCTCATAAGTGTACTTCGAAATTTTTAAAGTTTAATAATATAGATATTTAAGTTATTAATGAACGGAGAAAATATATTTATCTTCTGAAACATAAATTTCAAGTTGTAAACCTAAAGGTATTTGAAAGTATTAGCGCTGGTGCGTCGCGCACCGCTGCACTTATTGCGTCTAATTACAGAAATACCTTTCGTATATTTCATTGTGCACTTTTTGCACAACTAAAATGAAGTTTAAATCAAGCCCAATAAACTGTCAGCAAAAACTTTTAATAAATATCTAGGTACACCTACAAAATAAATTTTAAATAAATTGTGTAACGTGATTTTATGTAACCAATATAATAATAGTAAAACTATAATTGTAAACCATACTATAGATCTGCAAACATCTAAGAACAAATAAATAAATCTTTGAATCTCTGAACAATAAAGAGTACCAGCCATAGTCCAGCGCGTTGGCCAAGTTCACATTGGAAGACTTCGCACAACTGGCTTCGTTCTTAAAAAACGTTCTGATACTCGTACATTCTTCGGCGTGCAGGTTTACTCTCGATGTTTTGAAAAATCAGAAAAGTTTTAAATATCAAAACCTGTGCCTGGAATTCGACCTTCTGACCTCCCGCTTGAAGAAGTAAATATTCTTACCCACTAAGATTTTTCAATATAATATACATCAACTTTTGTTTTCCAGAAATCCAAGAGTCTCCGCAAGCGTCCAAGCCTGGACATTGGGGGATCAGTCACCGCCAGCAACCCCTCGCTGTCACCGCGGACCTTCATCATGGAGGCGCCCGTGCAGCTCTGCCCGCTCGGCTCCACCTCCCCACCGCTAGAACGTCACTTCTTCCTCTTCAGCGACCTACTCCTTGTAGGGAAGTCGAGAGGAACGAACTGCTTTAAGTTGAAAGAGAGTGTAAGGTTGGCTGAAGTATGGCTGTCGATGCCCGAAGGGGAAGACACTGGGTTCTTCGTCGGATGGCCCACTTTGACTGGAGTTGCCAACTACCTCGCTACATATCCTACTCAAGCAGCAAGGGACACCTGGTACAGGTAAGATATAACCAATTTTCCTATACATTCAATAATACCAATAGTAAGAGAAAGTTGGTAGAATACAATATGGTTCGACCGGGGAGGTGTCAACGCCACACCTACTTCTAGACTTAAGTAATTCTGTGCTTCATTAGAAAGGTGTGGATACCAGCTGAGTTACAATGAATGTCACTATCTTTAGTCTCATAAGTGGCATACATCTGTCATCGGCTTTAGGTACAATTCCTGTTCCTTATAGAGTTGGTTATCGGTGTCCATGGTCGGCTGTTACCACTTACCGTCTTGAGGAACGTATGAATCATGTATGTATGAATGCAGTCCATCTGGATTTATACTTATTAAAAAAAATGACGCTCTTGCACGTAGTTAGTGTGTCTATCAAGGCTGATCCACTTTCCATTCATGTTAACATACCATAGAGGCGCGCGACCTTGCGTTATCGAAGAATCCATTAGTCGAGAGACAAGTTAAAAATGTATGCATTTGTTAAAGCAAAACATATGTTAATGTTACATTAACCTGTTTCTAACAGAACAAAGTGATGTACAAGGTATTTAAATGAGTGACCAATATAGATTTTTTATTTTTTGTTTGCAGGAAAATCCAAAACGCGTTAGGCACTCAACTGGGTACAGAACCAAAATCAACCAACATACAGATTTTCTATAAGGATTTAGCGAGCTCTATAGAATTCGTAAGTATTTACATTAAAAATAAACTTGTTACTCTTAGCATCGGTTATTTGCGTTTTGGCGACTGCAATTTGCATCGATTGCATATTTTTGGCGAAGCGTTTGGCTGTGGTATCGAAAAAGCGCTTTTTAGGGACTAATTTCAGTCGCTAAAACCGGTCCAAAAGTAGTTGCGATTAGCGTGCGAAAAACGCGTGCGATTAATTCGTTTGGTTGCTGCGTCTAGATTCCGAAAACCATCTACATTGTCGATCGTCAATGCTAGAATTCGCATGTCTGTTGGAGATTTTTTAAACCGACAATTTCTAACTTAAAATCGAAAACAAAAACTTTCACTTGTTTATTCATCACACTTTCGCGACATATCCTGAAATTGTTTTTAGAAATCAAATCACGTAGCAATCTCTCATTGAACTGAATCAGGCATTCACAAAAGCGCTTTTCTCTTTGTGAACATGCAATTCTTCCCACCGAGATGTGAATGCAGAATTTTAAATAAGATGAAACTCAGACAGAATGTCTCAGTATGTAAATTAGAACTGTACAAGAAAAATCATTTACTTGATTCGAATGAAAGTGTTTCGTACACATGTTAGAATATTGTTGTTGATTTTTTAGCAGCGCAGAATACAAATTATTCGGTTTAGATCCAAAGGTTTAGTTATACCTATATAAATAATGAGAGATGATGAAATCCTATACAATTTTCGGGTTCGAGTGCATGTCGACAGCCACAACATAACCACAAACACTAGTACAGAGTTATATGTTATTATCAGTATCGCAAATCTGATAATTAAAAATACATTACAAGGCGGTACACACACACACTACTCCACGTACGCAAGCACGCACACATGCAAGGACGCACGCACACACTCATGAAAACACTAACTCACGCACAGAGACACGGATACACTCATGTATACAAAAAACATAATCACTTATATTCTTGACTTTAAAATGAGGCACATGATAAATTAAAGTATATTATTTTACATAGGCAAATAATAAATGTATTATTTCCAGTGCAAGACGGTATCAGTAACTCCAGACATGAGCGCCCGTTGCGTGGTGCGCCAGGCGTTGCACGTACTCCAGAATGGGACAGAGGGAGAGGGAGATCACGAAGGAGAGCCCGAAGGAGACGAGGGGAGATGGGGGGCAGCGAACGACTTCACCCTGTTCGTACGAGCTGGTAGAGATGCACCCCCAACCCCTTTGCAAGGCATGGAGAGGCCTCATGCTGTACAGGTAACTTCATGAAAATATCAATGATTAAATAAATAAAAATATATATAAATGCTCAGCAAATAACAAAGTTCCTACTTCATTAGATTTACACCCTTAAGCATTCCAATTAAAAGTATATAATATAAAACATTTTATCTGTTACAGATGTCCAGAATAAGGCAAACGTTGTCAAATGAAGATGGGTTTGACTTAGAACATGTCAATGCTAAAAATAATCCTTGTGGCATCGTGTTCGAGTTAAGGAAAAAGAACCAAGGGTTGAAGAGGTAAGTGTTCAAAGAGTGGCGTTAGTGTATCTACGTATTTTTTAATTTAAAAATATTCATGTACGGGTACTGCCACATAATCATTTATTTCTTAAACTAAATGCGTTGGTTATAGTTTAAAGCAAATAAATTATGTATTATAAGCGCGAGTTCCGTACACGCTAATTTTTAGATGTGAAACTCTTAAATTTTTTGTAGCTTAGGCTTGCGTGTCTGATTTCAAAAAAGTTCTTCATGATATTCCTATATTATTGCCGTTAAAAAAAGGGTCCATTTATTTTTAATAAGCACATAAATTAAAATAAATCAGAGGTGCCTGGACGAAGGACACTTTATCACTGTCACAATGGTGTTACTACATATTAATAACAATATTTCTTTATTTCCATTAGCACGACAACCCCAGCGCGCGGTCTCCGCTTGCTCCGGCGCGGCGGTCGCCTGTTCGGCGTGGCGCTGACGCGGCTGTGCGGCGGCGCGCCCCCGCCCGCGCTGCTGTCGGCGCTGCGGCGGCTGCGCGCGCTGGCGCCGCTCACGCACGGCGTGTTCCGCCGCAGCGCCAACGCGAAGGCGCTGCGCCTGCTGCGCGACAAGGTGAGCCTACCTACACACCATAATCCCTTCCCTAGATAAGTACGCCGCGGGCGCTGATGCTGCTATCCACGCTCACACCGCGACCGCTCCCCTAGCTATGTGCGCCCGCGCTGTTGTCGGCGCTGCGCTGGCTACGCGACAAGGTCAGCCTACGTCTTCTTTTGTTCACGTGAGGCGTTCCTTCAAAAAGTGCCCGATACTGTAGGATGCGACGCCGCGTTTGTGAGATTTTTCCGCACTAAGCCCCAGATGACCGTCCTCAGCGCTTCGGAAAGATCTCCGGGATCTCCGGCGGAACACGACCGGAGTTCTTCGGGCACGATGCCCCTGCCAGGCCCTGCCCTGGAGGAGCAATTTAAGCTCCTCCCGCACAACTAGCGTTTACGAGGGTATGCGACACACATACCGTAGTCCTCCCCGGGGACGCTTGCTGGACGCTTCAAGCTCCCACTCTTGCTGTCCGCAACCCCGGAAGTCCCCTTTTAGACGCCGGGGGCGCTAACGCTGCTGTCCACGCTGCGCCTACGCCTCAGAAAAGTATGTCTCCCTTACCACACCCTTCAAACCAGAACATAGCAGCGTTTAACATTGCTGTAATGAGGGAGGAATAGGTTAGCGGTTGTGCCACCGAAGTCGAACCACAAATGGTTCTACCACCTTCATGTAAAAGTTTTAGTTCGGAGTTTGTATTTGTGGAAGATGCTGAGAAAACTTTGACATTGTGATTCAGAATTACTATTGACGCCATCTCTTGACTAGTTTCGAAAAGTGGCCAAATGTAAACTTTTATTTTCTAAAAGTAAGTCGTACTACATATAATAATAAGTGAAACTATTTTTTTCATTTAATTTCCAGTTGGACACCCTGGGTCCGTGGGCGGAGGGTTGCGCGGAGCTGGACCGCGCGCCGGTGCTGCTGCTGGCGGCGCTCGTGAAGGAGTTCTTCCGAGCGCTCCCGCAGCCTCTCCTTGCATCTGAACTTTATCCAGCTTGGCTACAAGTGTTAAGTGAGTACCTTTATATGTGATCTTTTCGCGTTAAGTAGGGTAATTTTGTAATTTTCTCGTTTCGATTATGTAGCCTTGATCATATTGCTAAAAGGTTAAAATAATTACCCCAATTGTACTGGGTGTTTTTATGATACCTGCAAAACAATTGCATCAATGTATAAATCCGCAAAAACCTAGTCCATTATAATTTTCATAATTATATTTATTTTCCTATTACTGTCTACTACATCTTTCATCATAATCATGTTCTTATCTAACATAATTACAAACTTCTACTCAAAACAAATTCCATCATAAACAAAAAATAATCATCTCCTTATACCAATTAAAACGTATTTTTATTGTTACAGGTTTACCGCAAGCAGAGAAGGTACCAGCAGTACGCTCGCTTCTGCTAAAACTGCCAAAGGCTCACTACAACATGTTGACTTACTTTGTATGCCTACTCCAGGCTATCGCAAAGAAGTCCAACATCAATCTGATGTGCCCGATGAATCTAGGCGTGTGTGTAGGCCCCAGCCTCTTGTGGCCGAATATCCCCTGTGACAAAGCTCCCAAAGCAGTGCCAATGGTCGTCGAACTCCTCATAGTGAAAGCTGAGGCTCTGTTCGGACCCCAAATAGCAGGACTTCTCGGTAACGGGAGCCCTGAATCCTCAAATGCGTTACTAGACTCCGGTGCAGAAGAAAGCGACAGTCTACATTCGGTCGGTATATCATTAGATTCCATGGAACTATCGACGCCCAGAAAGGAAAAGTTGTCTCTCAGTCGAGATTCTGGTCTGACACTGTCAGAAGACGATTCTAATAGCAATGGAGGGAATAGTCCGGCGCCGAGGAATATTCTACACAGCCTGTCCGCCCCAACATGCAATTTGCAAGAGCAGAAATTAAATTCCCGATATAATACGGAAAGTCACAACGTAAATGGACTTCCGCAAGTAGCTCAGCGACAGCAAAACATTTATTCTAATAAGGCGGAAATGTACAGTACTGTGAATGAGGAACTTTATACGATGCCATATATGGGTGAACGTTATGTACATAATACTATTAACATAGGAATCTCGAATGGTATCGACGATCGGAATTACGTATCTAAAACGGCGATACAACGCTCCACAGCAGATATATACGGTCAGAGTCCGGCGAAGTATATCACGGGCTTGGAACCACAGAAACCACCGCGAAGTCACGTTTCTAAAGCAGCTCGAACCTCAAAAGTGTTCAGCATGTTCGCAGAAACACAAGATGTAGACAAAAATGTATCCAATAAAAATTTCAGCAGAGCCAAGAGCTCAGACAATCTGTTAGAAGCAAAACAGGAAGCGATCGACTCGAAACGCGATCTAGTGTCTAGTCAAGAAAACATAGTTTACAGCAACATCCACGACCTTGCCATGTTCACTGAAAATATACAGAGACAAAACAACTACCAAACACACGCAGATATCATGTCGAACATGAATACCAACTATTCCCGCGTTTACACTGGCTGGGAGAAGAAAAGTGCCAACTACAACAGCAAGGACAATAACTACTTATCGCAAAAAATATACGGGCAGCTAACCAAGAAACCAGGGGAACTCTCGCAAAGCAAATCGGATGAAAAAGCAACAACGGCAGCCACCATTTTTACACGAAATGACTGGTCTCGTCAAGCAGCCAGAACGAAGAGCCTTGAAGTGAGCGAAGACGGCCAAGCTAACTTTGATAAAACCCGTAACGGAAACTACGAAATCAATATAGTCAACACATGTCGCAAGAGGCGATCTGATCCCGCGCATATGTGCACTAAAAACTGCATAACACTATCCATGGCCACGAGAGACAAGGAAAAGACAGTCCCTCTTCAAAATCCCTATCCTTACATTGAAGATCATTCCAGCAACTCTGAGGACAGCAAAAAGTGTCGTAATCGGAATTACAACTACAATAAACTCAACCAATCGAAGTCTCTCGCTAATATAATACTGCAGACCGATTCAAGCAGCAACGACACATTGTATCAACCGCAAAACTCCTTCAACAGTCGTTCAACGGAATCGCCGGCGAGCGAGAACTCCTTCGAGAATTGTTACCCGACTCAGTACAACGAGCCGCTGTACACGTCGGTATACAACAGGCGAAGAGATATCTTCCACGAAGAAAAGACGGCTAACATGTTCCCCTCGGATATCTATAAGGCAACTCCGACAGCAGTTCAGCCAGATTATTCCGGGGAAAAGGAACAAAACAATAATAAGAAGCCGCCCCTCATGCCGCCACCTGTGCCACCACGAAAGATGGTATATCCGAGGGTTTTGAAGAAATTCCAACCGGTCCACGTAAATAAGGACGATAAGTCACGATCGAAGTCTGTGCCACCTCTGTACAGAGACCCACCGAATGGAACCGACAAGAAATCTCAAAATGGTGTAGCATTGGACTGTTCTGAATCTGATACGGAATCTGAATCGTACGTTTGAATGTTTGCGGTCATCGTATCGTTCGAGTATCTTAGGGTGCAATAATTATTTTATCATTCATTTAATAATTAAATAAAGTTTTTGTTTTAAAAGCAATCTCAACTAACATGGGTCATGAATTTTAATAATAATAATATTGTATATTTTTACTCAGAATTCTACTAAGTAGGTGTCTTATCTATATTATAATTTTACCGATATTTTTGAATCCCGCCTTATTATTTCTAAAATAATATGTGACCATAACCTGAGTTATTTCGGTGATGTAATTCCAAAGACGTAAGAATAGTTTGCAAACTTAATGGTATTATAGGAGATGTAAATGGATGTTTGTTGACATTTTATTATTAATCTTACTTTGTGGATTGTGTAATTACTTCAGCCACGTGTAGAATCTTATCGCTAATCGAACCGAGGTGTGTAATTAAATTCATGTAGCTCGTTATAATCTATTGTGTCATTTACGCTAGAGTAATAAATTTAATATAATATTATTATTGAACTATAGTAGACAACTAGAGAACATTGTAAATAATGTATGATAGTGTACCTATATGTACCTATGAAATAAATATTAAATTCATATTTTGTAATGATACACAATATTGTTTTATTTATTTTTACACTTATAACCTTTCACAATTCTATTTCTTTTTGAGTTTCAGTACTTTCAATTTTATCCCAGTCTTGTTTTTTTGTTGATCCCATTGCAATAAATTGTAATCCTGCTACAATATAAACCAATGATGCTGTGTAGAACACCGGTCTCCACGCTTCTTGATAAGTCTGCAAAGATAACAATAACTTTTACTTGTATGATCACAGCATTGAAAACTAATTTTCGCGTTGCGCTGCACGTTGGACTATGGCTTAAGCCCCTTTCACTCTGAGAGTGGAACCGTGCCCAGCAGTGGCAAATAATGGGTTGATTATGATGTTAATATTTATAGATATTTTCAAATTAACAAAGAGAGGAACCGTCCCCAGCAGTTGGAAAAATTGGTTAAAATTACAGAACAGAATAAAATAAGTCATCTTTGCTGTCAGGCCAAAAAAGGCAAGGGTCACCGCAGAGAAGTCAGTGGAGTGTCCTCTGAGGAGCTAAACTTAAATTAAGTACCTATAATATAAATCTATATGATGATTGATGATTAATTATAGTATTACCTCTTTATACTTCGTAAAATACGCTGTAACATACGGTGACAAGATGCCAGATAAAGTAGTCAATGTGACTGTTAAACTAGTTATGGATCCAACAAAATTGGATGTTAAGTCATATGCATTACCCAGGCTTGAGAGAGTAACCAAACCGTTTAGAGTCAGTGCTAAGGTCATCACCATAACGTAATATAAAGGTGAAAATCCAGGTAACACCATGCACAGGACCAAACAACCAGGAATTATATGAGATCCAACGGTTGCTACTCTTCTTAACACTGGTACACTTAGTATATTCCTTTTTAGTAAGATATCTCCTATGGATCCAAAGAGGAACGATGCCATTGATCTGCATAAGTATATCATTCCGGACAATGCTCCTGTTGATGATATTTTGTAACCGAGAGCGCTGTTGATGTAACTTGGGGCGGCTGTTACTACGAAGGAAATGCCCCAGCCTGTACCGAAGGTCAAAATCAATAGAGACCATACAGGACGAGAAATCAGTATTCTTCGGTAGGGTGGGAAAGGCTGAAACAAGAAAAGTGAATTCATTATCATTGAAATCCAATCAAATAATCTATACTAATATTATAAAGAGGAAAACTTTGTTTATTGTTTGATTGTAATGAATAGGCTCAAAAACTACTGGACCGATTTTAAAAATTCTTTCACCATTCGAAAGCTACATTATCGACGAGTAACATAGGCTATATTTTATATGAAATATTTTTGATAAATAGATTTTGAGGCGGAACAAAGTTTGCCGGATCAGCTAGATTTAAATAAGTACCTAGTACTTAGTTCATTCGTTCAACTAGATAATTTTGAAATGAATAAAAATAATTAAACAGAAACAAGACCAATAATGTTAGACTACTTAAACGGTTACAAATATAACGAAATTTATTTAACCTTAGCTTTTTTCATTCCTTTAATTCCATCGTTTATGTATTGCATTTCCTTTAAAGATATCCTCGGATGATCATTTGGTGTATTATAAATAAGAAGCCACCATGGAATGCACCACAACAGGCCAATTATTCCAAAAGTATAGAAGCCCCATTCCCAATGAAAAGCGTCTATGATCACGCCGCACAGGGTCCAAGCAATGAAGGTCCCGATAGTTCCTCCAATTATGGATCCCAAAAATTTTCCTCGTTCGTTTGGGACGGCCCAGCTCGCTATTAATGTGAACATTGCTGGGAAGAGAAAACCCTACAAAAACAAAACATTAAATTGGATAGGTAAACAACATGCACATGAGTAAAAATCTTTGTTTATTTGTGAAAATCACGACACTAAATATATATATTTTGTGTGAATTTATAATTTAAGTGATATGAGATATACCTAATACTAAATTGCATCAAATATTAAATTACAGTTGATGCTTACAATAACCCACTATTTAAACTGTTAAAAACCAAAAAACGGTCAGTATTCCCTTATAGTAAACTTTACATGTTTGTTTTAAAAGATTTAGAAAAATATTGTTCAAAATTTCAGTACTTACCTACATACTTAAAAAACATTAATTACACCATATAACTTACACTGAAGAATCCAATCGCAATTCTAGCGACAAGCATCAGCTCATAGCTGTGTTTGGCTGCTACAGGGCTAAGTATTGTGAAGATAGAACTTAGAATCACCGTTATGAAAACCACAATTCGTGAACCATAACGCTCAGCAATCAACCCGCTAAACCAGTTAGACGCCAAATAGCCCCAGAAGTAACCGCTCAAGATGTTTGCCCTTTGGTAGGGCGTCCAATCAAAAGTGACTTGCGATTGCTAAAAAGTGAGTAAATATTTATGAAAACAATACAGAGTAGTCAGGAAACATAACAAAGAAAGCACTAACATGAAAACATCATAGAAATAGCAAACGAGCTACCAGTCCAACTGATGGTAAATGGCCTGAGCATAATATAGAACCGAAATGCAAGAACTGCTTCACGGCACAAATGTGGTGATAGTGGATCGATACTACATAGTTCCAACACCTTTCTTATCACGTTTTTAGTCCTTCGTACCTTTCTGCTGATAGCCTGGTAGCTACCAGGCTATTAGCAGAAATGCTAATAGCCTGGTAGCTGTATAGAACTTGTAAATCCTTAACTTCAAAAAAGGCGCAAAAAGAGCTCTCATCCAAAGCCGGCGATGCATTGGCGACTCCTCTAGTGTTGCAAATGTCCAAAGGCGGCATTGACTTGACTACTTTCCATCAGGTAGCACGTTTGCTTAATCATTGGATTAAACAATAAAAAAGCTTATACCAAATAATAAAATAAATAGAAAGAAAACTGAAGTATTATCAAATTATATTACTACTTAGTTTATGTAAGAAACTTACGGTGTAAGTCGTGTTAGTAAGCGGCACCATGGCAACTATATTGACGCTGATGTTGACTCGCATCATGTAATTGATGCAGGTGTTGGTAAATATCATCACGGCGACGATCCAACGACATCCTGCTTTTTCTGTGAAAACAATACCGAATTACATACTACTTGTACTTCGTATATGAAATAAATACACAAGTGGATAAAGTACATACAATGGATAAGCATATAATAACGATATCTAGAGGTTATCATTATTGACATCGGCACTTTCAGTTCTCCAGCTTAGATTACCCGAAATTCAAACTTCTGATCTCATAATAAATAATATACCTATTTTCATATGCTTATATTAACATTTTGAATTTATTTATTATTATTATATTTTGAAAATATGTTTTAAAGCAAAAGGAGATAGGTATTAAGCTTTATAATGAAATATACTTTGTATTCGAAAACTTACATGTGTCTTTTATTTGGATTTTCCGCTATGAATCAATAAAATATCAGATAGAACTGAGATAAATAGAGGTGAAAAGTATATTTATTATCAGCAAATCAGTATGGCAACGCGATACCATGAAGTCAAATGTAAACAATAGATTATCTAGCGTTAGTATGTAACATTTAGCCTATTTCACCATGAAACGGGGAATGCTTGCGGGATTCTAAATTAACGCTTTCTATAGTCATAGCCCCTGACTAGAATTTTTCTTGTGACGCAGGTGCCCACAGTGGGACACCGAAATACAAATACACCCAGAGTCAGAACAGAAATGTAAGGTCATCATTTATATGTCAGTCTGGTCAGGGATCCAACCTGAAACGCACTGCGTGTCCAACGGCAAAGCGATGATCGCCACGTGTATTTTCCTGTATTTAGCCAGCGATGATGCTACATATCTAAACTTTTAAAAAATATCCTTAGACTTAAGACCTCTTTCCTTTGTGAAGTCGGTTAAAAATTTAACGAATATTAGTTACTGACTGTGTTACAGTTCTGAACTAGTGCGCAACCAAAAAAACTCTGTCCTAGTTTTCTAGCGATTGGGTAATTGAGGCTTAAAACATCATAACTTTGACATATTATAAAGCGAATAAGTTTTAAAATTATAGCCATTAAAATGTATCCTGGCACATAAATAAAAACAATGATAACGTTTAAAAATTGTTATTAATATTTTTGTTCGTCAAATTATAATTACAATAAGTAACTACTTACTTAATCTTATTTTATTATTTTGTTTTAAATCAATATTTTGTCGTTAATATTAAAAAACAAATCATATTTTTTTATTCCATAATTTTCAGATTTCCAATTTATCAAAATTTAAGAACCTGATGTAATTGATTACTTCAGAAGTATTCGTCATTCTTATTATAAAGAAATGCTTGCGAATTACATACAAAAAAAATAACATATTACAAAACTTACCAATAAACATCTTAACTAATTGTCCGTTAATTTTCACCATATTATTTTTACATTATTTTTAGCACTTTTCCAAACAGTTCTCTTATTTAAGTACTAACAAACACTATTTCGGTGCTCTTAGTTTTGCTTGCAAACACAAAATAGCGGATACAGAAATACATTGGTATAATCCGAAATAGATAACACTGAATCGGTTTTATCTTAAATAAATATTAAACCACATGAACAAATAATATTATACATACGAGTAGCTTCTTAAAACAGAAATTCGTATCATTATAATTCCGTAACGCTCGTTTTTAGGCAAATAGTGTTAAATTACACATAGTATTTTCTTTTTTCGATAATTTAAAACATAGATGAATAATAACTCGAACGGAGGGTTCCGGTCCACCACATTTTTTTTTTTTATATTTGAAACGTATGCTTTGTGAACATTTGAACTATCGATCTATTACGGTTCAGTAGATAACGAAAATAACGGTGTAAATAGCGGTTTTCATGGCCACCCTCCCTTATTTTTAAGATTCTTAATATTTTGAAGGTGAGCAAGAAAAGTCCTTAGAAATATGAATACAACAGTCATATCACTTTTCTTTATCTGTAATCAATTTCAATATTTTTTTTGAATTCAGAAAACAATTTATAAAAAATCACTAGTAGTTCATCTTTTAAATAAACACATGAATTTACAAAACGGCGGTTTTTATGTTAATCACAATCACACAGTCCAATTTTAAATATATGGACGGACAAAAAAATTCGTATTTCAACGTATGTGTAACATAATACTTTCGTATACGTACATTATCATAGCGATAACTTCATTCGACTATATGTAAAAGTTACATTGTTGTTATCTCAAGATTACTCTTATGTAATCAGTGAGAACTTAAGAAGGTACACAAGACTAGGAGAAATAAATGATACCGCTATCACGCATTTTGTAAGCAGACCATTGTACATTAAGAAAAGATAAGATACAGATTTTCAGCAAATTCTAAAGACCGACGCACATAAAAGCATTGCGGCGTCGTACCGCCAAATCACCTTCATAATTATGTCCTAATATATAGCGTTAAGTATAGCGTAAGTATTTTTTATTAAGTTATTTTTTTTATAACATCAACCCCAGATAGGATTATATACCTTTTTTTTCCTTTCTTGACGAGGGGGAAACCTTCAAAAGGTACCCGACGACGTGGGAGCGACGCCGGGTTATGTAGGATTTTTACCGCACTAAAACCCTCCCGGTGGCGGTCCTCAACGCTTGTTGGAGAATTCTGGGATCTCCGACGGAACGCAACCGGGGTCCTCCAAGCGCGATGCCCCGATCGGGCTCTGCCCTAGGATCGCAGTTTTTGCTCCTCCCACACCGTTTGGTATTCACGACGATATGCGACCACACATACCGCTGTCCTTCCCGGGGTCGCTTACTGGACGGTTCGAGCTCCCACTCTTGCCGCCCGCAACCCCGGAAACCCCCTTTTAGTCGCCTCTTACGACAGGCAGGGGATACCGTAACCCTATTCTAGTCCCAGAACTACAGCGACAAGGATTATATACCTGAAGTCGGGCACAGATGCGCCTCTAGCCCGGAGGACTAAGTTGGAACGCCTCCGCAGAAAAATATGTGTTTCCCCTACCACATTATTATAAAAATAGTTGAAGTTTTTTTTACTATCCATAACAGAAGACAGAATAACAGTGTACCTTGACATTAGCCTCCTTCATCGAATGGAAAAAGATAGTAGAAAATCATTTGATTTAATAATTTAATATGCCCACTAATAGCTTGACTGAGTATGTCGATAGCTATAGTATACAGACCTTAACAATTTACATAGCCCATAACCTAGTTTTAATCCATGGATAAGTCGTAAGGAGATGCTGCTGAATCTTATTATTTACTTTAACCAAAATATAGCAGATCGTTTCGATCTTTGATGGATAAAATTGAATAGATTGATTATTAACAACGGACTTTAGTCTACTACTACGACATTCGTGGATAAAATTGAATGGTGATATTTAAGCTTGGTGCTAATCACTGTCGATTAAATTCAAACCCATTTCAAATAAAAAAGTATGTTTATTTTAGGAGTATGTTTATTTTTATTTAAATTATGTTTTAGCATTTATAGTGACGACTGCCTCAGACTTAGTATTTGTGTTTTTGCAATCTTTGTTTGTTTCTTCCTCAACAGATGCGGTATAGTTCCACGGCTGGGTCTCACCGGAGCCAAATATTACAAAATAAATTGCCGCCGCAATGTACAAAGACGCCCCCGTCAAGAAAACTGGTCTCCACTCCGCAAAACCGTTCTGTAAAAATAATCGAATTTAATAGAAAGTCAATATCAATAATGCTAATTGCATTATTTTGATAACGCTTTCTCTAAAAGTTCAAAATCAATATCTATTTAATTGATATAACTTATAACATAAAGTTAACGATTATAATGCGAAATATATCATTATATAAGACTTTATTTTTAGCATTGCAAATGTCCCTGTATTAAATAATTTGAATACTATAGGTATTCAACAATAGGCTTCAACTAGGCTTGAATGTTTATAAGAAACATGTTAAAACAGCTTTTACGCTGCATATCAATCGCTAGCACAACCTTAATAGAAATTATGTCTTATTAATAAAATACGCTAAAAGACTCACTCCATTCTTAGTAAAGTGTGCCGTAACAAGTGGCGTGAGGAAGCCCGCAGTGTTGCCAAAGCCATTCGCAATTCCAAACATCGTAGCAGCATAGTTAGGCGCTAAATCTTGGTGGTTGATCAAGTTTGTGATTGTGGCTGAGCCGTTAATGCCCAGGGAGAAAGTAATAAGGGCTATGGAGAGTATTGGTGAACATCCAGTGTAACCAAGCGCGATGAGAAACAAGCCGGGTATTACGTGAGAGAATATACAGAACAACTTCCTTATAAATGTTGTCGACACTACGTTCATTTTCACGATTCTGTAAAAACCATACACATATGAAAAATATAGTCTTTAATCTACGCGTATTGCGGTTGCGGACTCAAAAACGCTACGTGATATCTAAGTATTCGAACTACAAAGCAGAAACTGAAAAAAAAATGTTGATTTGAATTATATACAAAAATTGATTTCACAAGTTTTTATACATTGCAAAAATTGCTCTATATAAAATTATAAGGTTGGTCTTGTTTCAATTTTAGATTGGCAGGGAATAATAGTAAAACCATAAAATCTTACTTATCACCGATAGCTCCAAAAATAACGGAGAAAATCATTCTAGCCAAATACGGCAACGAGGCCAAAATTCCAGTGGAAGATAGTTTGAAGCCCAGAGCGCTGGAGACGTACTTAGGGGCAGCCGTCATGATGAAGTACACACCCCACACTCCGCCGTAGTGAAGGATTACCATCGCCAGAAAAGGAGAGGAGGTGAATATACTTTTGTAAGGTGGTATAGCCTGTAAAAAATAATAAAAGTGTTGATCTAGGTGCCAGGCAAGGAATATCAAAAAGCTATTTCCAAAAAATATACCTATATAAAAATATGTATATGAATTTCACATGTGAAGTTCACTAGGCCAGGGCAATTTTGAAAAAATAGAGAAATAGACGAAAAATTTTGAGGTGGATTTTTGGATATTGATATCATCTAAATGACTCAAAGAATATGAGATGTTTGAATTGAAATATAAGATATTTTAATCCAAATACTTTCAATGGAATTATTTACGCAGTTACATACTCTTTTCTTTGAGGTCTGATCAACTTTATGGCCGATAGCTTCCAAAATATATTTCTTTTCAGCTTCTGATATACGAGGGTGCTCTATTGGCGAATCATGCACCAGGTACCACCATAACATACACCAAGCTACAACGAGCACGCCTGAAAATCACAGGTATGAGGGATACGATTAGGAGGTATTCTTTTTATATTGTAGCAGTGGCAATCAAGCATACAGTCCACGTGATGTTAGTAGCAACTGAACATTTACATCTAAAATCAACTCTACATAGATAAATAATCCTTGCTTGACACCACCCAAGAATCTAAGGACTAAGTTAAAAAAGCACTTTAATCCAGAAAGTGCTTAATGCTCTTGTTATAAGGCTCAAATACCTAGGTGCAGTAAAGGTGTCTCAGGAGTCGAACCACGAAGGATTTTGCCACCTTTAGGTACCTTAAAGGTATATGCAAATAGGCATAAGGTGCAAATAGTGCAAACAAACTCGCTGACTACGTTTTTATTTAATTATAGTCATGCATTTATGTTTTATTTATATTAAGATTAAATACCTGGTACATAAAATGCGTAGTCCCATCCAAATCTTTCAATAAGCGGACCGCTGAGGGACCACGTGAACACTGTGCCTATAGCGCCACCTAACAGAGTGCTCACAAACTTGCTCTTCTCATTTGGTGGCGCCCAGCGAGCTAACAAATCGTGGAGGGCAGGAAAGATGAATCCCTAGAAGCAAGTATAAGAAAATTTCCTTACTATTTTGCCACAATATTTTGTTAAAACTTTAATTAGAAATTTATTTTATTGAAATAATATATTTTATTAAGTTGGCAAATTGCGATAAGATTTTGGCACTCCAAAACTGAAAATTATTAATTTAAAGTAAATGTGCCAAACAAAAACGAGGACATGCGTAATTCAGTTAAGGTATAGATTTTCGTAATAAAAAACTACTTTATAAAAATAATAAAGAATATTTATAAAACATCCTCTAGTATTCCCTGTATCGCTAATGTTATTGCTGATGATACACGAATGCCCATGGCCAAAACATATAAAAATAAATACAGTGTGGTTGAAGATATCTCTGATAATCAACTTCACAAGCCTTACCGAAGAAAGTCCGATGACAAATCGCACTGCAACTAGCACCATATAATGTAGCTGCGCGGCCTGCGGGGATAACATATTCAGGAAAGCACTTAGGAGTGTCGTGGAGAATATCAAGAGCCGTGGCCCGACCAGCTCAGCCGCCCTGCCGCCGACGAGGCAGGTGATTGCATAGCCCCAGAAATATGATGATAACACGTATGCCTGCTGTTGCTCCGTCCAAGTAAACGTTGCTAGACCTTCGCGCTGAAATTAATCAATAAATAATCTTTACATCTGTGATAATAATAAGTGTATTTAAAATATATGTAAATATATAACGTAACATAAACTTGCAACAATGTTAAGTGCTGCTGTGTAAGTTATATAAGTCTCTCTCTTAGGACCAACCATATCCTAAGAGAGAGACTTATATGGAGCGTTATAATTAGCAACGTGACTGTTGCCGACCTCCAGCAAGATTAATTATTGAGTAGATGATAAAGTTAATAATTCTACTTAGTTACTTCCGTTTATTTTATTGATTTTTAAAATTGAAAATAAAAAGGTAACAATTTAATAATTTACCTGTCGCCACTCCCGGCTCATGAACAAATTATCATTGTAAAAATTGTTTGTTTTATTTTCAAGGGCCTCACATTCACTTTTGACTCTGTAAAAATAATTTAAATTTAGGTAAGAAAAGACGTCTCCATCAAAAAGTATAATTTAAGAAATGACACATTTATGCACCTTGTAATCCACCTAATCTGTAATCAACTCATATAAAGCAGGGGTTGTACCTGAAGCCAATCACAGATGTGAGTTTTAAAGGTGGTAGAACCCTTTGTGGTCCGACTCCGGTGGCACCACCGTCACACCTATTTCTGCCTTATAACAGCAGTGTTAAGCGCTGCTGTGTTCTGGTTTGAAGGGTGTGGTAAGGGAAACATACTTTTTCGAGGCGTTCCAGCTTAGTCCTCAGGGGTAGTGACGCATCTGTGGCCGACCTCCGGTACAAATATCTGATCGTATCAGGGGTCGATTCCAGATGTCCATGGGCGGCAGTAGCCACTTATCATCAGGTAGACTGCATGCTCGTCCGCTACTCCATACTATATATAAAAAAGGTATTGCCACGCATATAATATAATTGCCACGATTATAAAATTAATCACATATGTGTTGTTATTTCTAACAAGTCGTTATACATCGTGGAAGTATATGCTGTACCAAACTCTTACACCTAGCATCAACATAGGTTAATTTACAAAAGGCATAAGAACCTACGAAGTACTGTTGGAGTTTCGTGGTACCATGGCGATTATGTTGACGCTCATGTTGACCCTCAGCATGTAGTTGACCCAGCTGCCAAGAAACATCATTATGGCAATGTTCAGCCGAGCAGGCACCGCGCTGAAAACTTGAAGAGAGCCATATGAGTTAAATTAATGTTAAGTGACATAGTTTAAAAAAATCAAACTAGTGAAGTGGAAAGGAATCGGAATTAGAAGATATCGCTTATCAGACTCACAGGCGATTTAGTTATCATCTCTGGACGAAATTAATGCCATATTCTTAAAGCTCTTTACCGCTTTTAATGGCTGGATCTTGAGATGAAAATGACAATACCAAGATATCATCACACTCGAATTTGGTGACGTATATGTTTACCTAGGAGAAGTTGGCGAGGTAAGTTGTACTTTAAGAAAATATCACTCAAAGAAGTCAACTGTGTTAGGCAGCGTTCGGGACATTCCGTAATGTCTTCACAACTAACATTACCTGTGTCCAACAGCGAAAGTGCTCGAAAAATAGTACTTTTCCTTAACTAGAAAATACCATGTTCAGAAGTAGACAGCTAGGATTATTATGGATTTTAAAATGCATGATAATAAAACTTACTTGCCCACATTGTAGAAATATCAACGAAACGTTTCAGTAGCTTGAATAACAGGGAAGTAATAAAAATAACAAATACTCGCGTATTTGACGTTTGATTGCTTCAGTTTTATCTAATAAGATAAATATTAAATTCATACGAACTATGGAGATCCTCAAGAGATAATGTGAAAGCACCTTATCTCAAGTACTCGAACTAGTTATAAATATAGCAAAGAAGAAGAGGGCTCAATTATCTGTTTCAAGATTACATATATTTTTATCAAACGACATTTGTGGTAAATGTAGTTAATACATACATGACTTGCATGATTATTATGTAACATTCTAATAGCGCAGTGAGAGACCAGGGTCGGCCCGACAAGCGACAGTTAAGACCGGGGCGATGAGTTAAAGGAACAAATCTATATAACATGGACGAGTTACAGGCGACAGCGCTGCATGGACTCGATAAGTGCCGCCCTGCGCTGTATGTAGGTAATTTATAAGATTTTGCCGCCTCTTACAAAAGTGCCGCACAGGAAGGGCAGGCCCCCAACGCAAATACTTCTTTTAGTATTAGCGCTACTATATTAGATGCTAATTATGGATAGTAGTACTCACTGCTACGTGTATTCTACCCTATTTTTGAATGTTAGCAATGCATATGCGCATCAATTTTAGCAGGCCACATATTTTAAATGTTTTAAAATATTTCACGTCGGGATATTATTATTTATCTCTCCTATTTAAATACTTTGTAGTTACTAAATGCATAAATAAATTGGTTAGATATCGAAAAGTCCTATATCTGTAAAGACAAAAATGGCATACTTTACTATTCACTATGGTGACCATTTGTGTGTGATTCTCAAAGTTCTATCATAATTTCAACACAAGAGAAATAAGAACAATTAAGTATTTCCAATAATAATTTAATTTACTTATCAAATAATACACATCTATACAATTCATCACAGTCACAAATAAATCAATCTGTGAAACGAATGCATTGTGAAAATTTGAACTATCGATCTATTACGGTTCAGTAGATAAAGAAAATAACGGTGTAAACAGCGGTTTTTATGGCCACCCTCCCTTATTTTTAAGATTCTTAATATTTTGAAGGTGAGCAAGAAAAGTCCTTAGAAATATGAATACAACAGTCATATCACTTTTCTTTATCTGTAATCAATTTCAATACTTTTTTTTAATTCAGAAAACAATTTATAAAAAATCACTAGTAGTTCATTTTCTTTTAAATAAACACATGAATTTACAAAAGTTCATGTGTTTATTTAAAAGTTTTTATGTCAAATTTTAAATATATGGACGGACAAAAAAATTCTTATTTCAACGTATGTGTAACATAATACTTTCGTATACGTACATTATCATAGCGTTAACTTCATTCGACTTTATGTAAAAGTTACATTGTTGTTATCTCAAGATTACTCTTATGTAATCAGTGAGAACTTAAGAAGGTACACAAGACTAGGAGAAATAAATGATACCGCTATCACGCATTTTGTAAGCAGAACATTGTACATTAAGAAAAGATAAGATACCGATTTTCAGCAAATTCTAAAGACCGACGCACATAAAAGAGTTGCGGCGTCGTATCGCCAAATCACCTTCATGTCCTAATATATAGCGTTAAGTATAGTGTATGTATTTTTTTTAAATATAGGAGTAGCAGACGAGCATGCAGTCTACCTTATGTTAAGTGGCTACTGCCGACTCACAACTGTAATCTCAACTCCTGAGGTCGGCCAGAGATGCGCCGCTACCCCGGAGTACTAAGCTGGAACGCCTCAGAAGAATATGTCTTCCCTACCACATTATTATAAAAATAGTTGAAGTTTTTTTTACTTTCCATAACAGAAGACAGAATAACAGTGTACCTTGATATTGGCCTCCTTCATCGAACGGGAAAAGATAGTAGAAAATCATTTGATTTAATAAATTAATATGCCCACTGATCGCTTGACTGAGTCGATAGCGATAGTCTACGGATACCTTAACAATTTACATAGCCCATAACCTAGTTTTAATCCATAGATAATGCTGGATAAAACTGAATAGATTGATTATTAACAACGGACTTTAGTCTACTACTACGACATTCGTGGATGAATGGTGATATTTAAGCTTGGTGCTCACTGTCGATTAAATTCAAACGCATTTCAAAATAAAAAAGTATGTTTATTTTAGGAGAATTAAAAACATTTGAATTATGTTTTAGCATTTACAGTGACGATCGCCTCAGACTTAGTATTTGTGTTTTTGCAATCTTTGTCAGTATCTTCCTCAACAGATGCGATATAGTTCCACGGCTGGGTTTCACCAGAGCCAAATATTACAAAATAAATAGCAGCTGCAATGTATAATGACGCTCCCGTCAAGAAAACTGGTCTCCACTCCGCAAAACCGTTCTGTAAAAGTAATTGAATGCGATAGAAAGTTAATAGCAATAATGCAAATTGCATTATTTTGATAACGCTTTCTCTAATAGTTCAAAATTAACATCTACTCCTCTTTGAAATAACATTATACCTACTTATCATATCATTATAATTACTTATACCTGATTTATAACCATTGAAAATGTCCCTGTATTAAATAATTTGAATACTATAGGTAATAGACCTCAACTAGGCTTAAATGTTAATAGCAAACATGTTAAAACAGCTTTTACGAAGAGCTGCATATCAATCGCTAGCACAACCTTAATAGAAATTATGTCTTATTAATAAAATACGCTAAAAGACTCACTCCATTCATAGTAAAGTGTGCCGTAACAAGCGGCGTGAGGAAGCCTGCAGTGTTGCCAAAGCCATTCGCAATTCCAAACATCGTAGCAGCATAGTTAGGCGCTAAATCTTGGTGGTTGATCAAGTTTGTGATTGTGGCTGAGCCGTTTATGCCCAATGAGAAAGTAATAAGGGCTATGGAGAGTATCGGTGAACATCCAGTATAACCAAGCGCGATGAGAAGCAAGCCGGGTATCACGTGAGAGAATATACAGAAGAACTTCCTTATAAATGTTGTCGACACTACGTTCATTTTCACGATTCTGTAAAAACCATACACATATGAAAAATATAGTCTTTAATCTGAATATTCATATTTTACGGGTATTGCGGTTGCGGACTCAAAAACGCTACGTGATATCTAAGTATTCGAACTACAAAGCAGAAACTGAAAAAAAAAATGTTGGTTTGAATTATATACAAAAATTGTTTTCACAAGTTTTTATACATTGCAAAAATTGCTCTATATAAAATTATAAGGTTGGCGTTGTTTCAATTTTAGATTGGCAGGGAATAATAGTAAAACCATAAAATATTACTTATCACCGATAGCACCAAAGATGATGGAGAAAATCATTCTAGCCAAATACGGCAAGGAGGCCAAAATTCCAGTGGAGGATAGTTTGAAGCCCAGAGCGCTGGAGACGTACTTAGGGGCAGCCGTCATGATGAAGTACACACCCCACACGCCGCCGTAGTGAAGGATTACCATCGCCAGAAAAGGAGAGGAGGTGAATATACTTTTGTAAGGTGGTATAGCCTGTAAAAAAAAATGTGAGCCGTCACGGGACGCCTGGCAGATGTGAAACATCGACATTATTTTGTAAAAGTAATATGCAGAAAAGAACATATTGTGATAGGAACTAAATATGTCATAATGATAAAATAAAATATTACGATTTTTTTCCAGATAACGATGACTATTTATTGAATAAACATTTATTTTCATTAAATACAAAAATTTACGAATTTATTTAAAATCGTGACTACTTAATTCGTTTAATCAGTGACGCATGCGTCGCCACGCCAGAAATCGGTTTTACGTGCGGCTATAGATGTTTCACATCAATAATAAAAGTTTTGATCTAGGTGCCAGGCAAGGAATATCAAAAAGCTATTTCCAAAAAATATACCTATATACTATGTATATGAATTTCACATGTGAAGTTCACTAGGCCAGGGCAATTTTGAAAAAATAGAGAAATAGACGAAAAATTTTGAGGTGGATTTTTGGATATTGATATCATCTAAATGACCCAAAGAATATGAGATGTTTGAATTGAAATATAAGATATTTTAACCAAATACTTTCAATGGAATTATTTACGCAGTTACATACTCTTTTCTTTGAGGTCTGATCAACTTTATGGCCGATAGCTTCCAAAATATATTTCTTTTCAGCTTCGGATATCCGAGGGTGCTCTATTGGCGAATCATGCACCAGGTACCACCATAACATACACCAAGCTACAACGAGCACGCCTGAAAATCACAGGTATGAGGGATACAATTAGGAGGTATTCTTTTTATATTGTAGCAGTGGCAATCAAGCATACAGTCTACGTGATGTTAGTAGCAACTGAACATTAACATCTAAAATCAACTCTACATAGATAAATAATCCTAGCTTGACACCACCAAATACACCACCCCTGAGGATCTAAGGACTAAGTTAAAAAAGCACTTTAATCCAGAAAGTGCTTAATGCTCTCGTTATAAGGCTCAAATACCTAGGTACAGTAAAGGTGTCTCAGGAGTCGAACCACGAAAGATTTTGCCACCTTTAGGTACCTTAAAGGTATATGCTAATAGGCATAAGGTGCAAAATGGTGCAAACAGACTCGCTCACTACGTTTTTATTTTATTATAGTCATACATTTATGCTTTATTTATATTAATATTAAATACCTGGTACATAAAATGCGTAGTCCCATCCAAATCTCTCAATGAGCGGTCCGCTGAGTGACCACGTGAACACGGTGCCTATAGCGCCACCTAACAGAGTGCTCACGAACTTGCTCTTCTCGTTAGGTGGCGCCCAGCGAGCTAACAAATCGTGGAGGGCAGGAAAGATGAATCCCTAGAAGCAAGTATAAGAAAATTTCCTTACTATTTTGCCACAATATTTTGTTAAAACTTTAAGTAATTAGAAATTTATTTTATTGAAATAATATATTTTATTAAGTTGGCATATTGCGATAAGATTTTGGTACTCCAAAACTGAAAATTATTAATTTAAAGTAAGTGTGCCAAACAAAAACGAGGACATGCGTAATTCAGTTAAGATATAGATTTTCGTAATAAAAAACTACTTTATAAAAATAATAAAGAATATTTATAAAACATCCTCTAGTATTCCCTGTATCGCTGATGTTATTGCTGATGATACACGAATGCCCATGGCCATAACATATAAAAATAAATACTGTGTGGTTGAAGATATCTCTGATAATCAACTTCACAAGCCTTACCGAAGAAAGTCCGATGACAAATCGCACTGCAACGAGCACCATATAATGTAGCTGCGCGGCCTGAGGGGATAACATATTCAGGAAAGCACTTAGGAGTGTCGTGGAGAATATCAAGAGCCGTGGCCCGACCAGCTCAGCCGCCCTGCCGCCGACGAGGCAGGTGATTGCATAGCCCCAGAAATATGATGATAACACGTATGCCTGCTGTTGCTCCGTCCAAGTAAACGTTGCTAGACCTTCGCGCTGAAATTAATCAATAAATAATCTTTACATCTGTGATAATAATAAGTGTATTTAAAATATATGTAAATATATAACGTAACATAAACTTGCAACAATGTTAAGTGCTGCTGTGTAAGTTATATAAGTCTCTCTCTTAGGACCAACCATATCCTAAGAGAGAGACTTATATGGAGCGTTATAATTAGCAACGTGACTGTTGCCGACCTCCAGCAAGATTAATTATTGAGTAGATGATAAAGTTAATAATTCTACTTAGTTACTTCCGTTTATTTTATTGATTTTTAAAATTGAAAATAAAAAGGTAACAATTTAATAATTTACCTGTCGCCACTCCCGGCTCATGAACAAATTATCATTGTAAAAATTGTTTGTTTTATTTTCAAGGGCCTCACATTCACTTTTGACTCTGTAAAAATAATTTAAATTTAGGTAAGAAAAGACGTCTCCATCAAAAAGTATATTTTAAGAAATGACACATTTATACACCTTGTAATCCACCTAATCTGTAATCAACTCATATAAAGCAGGGGTTGTACGTGAAGCCAATCACAGATGTGAGTTTTAAAGGTGGTCCCTTTGTGGTCCGACTCCGGTGGCACCACCGTCACACCTATTTCTGCCTTATAACAGCAGTGTTAAGCGCTGCTGTGTTCTGGTTTGAAGGGTGTGGTAAGGGAAACATACTTTTTCGAGGCGTTCCAGCTTAGTCCTCAGGGGTAGTGGCGCATCTGTGGCCGACCTCCGGTACAAATATTTGATCGTATCAGGGGTCGATTCCAGATGTCCATGGGCGGCAGTAGCCACTTATCATCAGGTAGACTGCATGCTCGTCCGCTACTCCATACTATATATAAAAAAGGTATTGCCACGCATATAATATAATTGCCACGATTATAAAATTAATCACATATGTGTTGTTATTTCTAACAAGTCGTTATACATCGTAGAAGTATATGCTGTACCAAACTCTTACACCTAGCATCAACATAGGTTAATTTACAAAAGGCTTAAGAACTCACGAAGTACTGTTGGAGCTTCGTGGTACCATGGCGATTATGTTGACGCTCATGTTGACCCTCAGCATGTAGTTGACCCAGCTGCCAAGAAACATCATTATGGCAATGTTCAGCCGAGCAGGCACCGCGCTGAAAACTTGAAGAGAGACATATGAGTTAAATTAATGTTAAGTGACATAGTTTGAAAAATTCAAACTAGTGAAGTGGAAAGGAATCGGAATTAGAAGATATCGCTTATCAGACTCACAGGCGATTTAGTTATCATCTCTGGACGAAATTAATGCCATATTCTTAAAGCTCTTTACCGCTTTTAATGGCTGGATCTTGAGATGAAAATGACAATACCAAGATATCATCACACTCGAATTTGGTGACGTATATGTTTACCTAAGAGAAGTTGGCGAGGTAAGTTGTACTTTAAGAAAATATCACTCAAAGAAGTCAACTGTGTTAGGCAGCGTTCGGGACATTCCGTAATGTCTTCATAACTAACATTACCTGTGTCCAACAGCGAAAGTGCTCGAAAAATAGTAGGTACTTTTCCTTAACTAGAAAATACCATGTTCAGAAGTAGACAGCTAGGATTATTATGGATTTTAAAATGCATGATAATAAAACTTACTTGCCCGCATTGTAGAAATATCAACGAAACGTTTCAGTAGCTTGAATAACAGGGAAGTAATAAAAATAACAAATACTCGCGTATTTGACGTTTGATTGCTTCAGTTTTATCTAATAAGATAAATATTAAATTCATACGAACTATGGATATCCTCAAGAGATAATGTGAAAGCACCTTATCTCAAGTACTCGAACTAGTTATAAATATGGCAAAGAAGAAGAGGGCTCAATTATCTGTTTCAAGATTACATATATTTTTATCAAACGACATTTGTGGCAAATGTAGTTAATACATACATGACTTGCATGATTATTATGTAACATTCTAATAGCGCAGTGTGAGACCAGGGTCGCTCGACAAGCGACAGTTAAGAGCGGGGCGATGAGTTAAAGGAACAAATCTATATAACATGGACGAGTTACAGGCGACAGCGCTGCATGGACTCGATAAGTGCCGCCCTGCGCTGTATGTAGGTAATTTATAAGATTTTGCCGCCTCTTACAAAAGTGCCGCACAGGAAGGGCAGGCCCCCAACGCAAATACTTCTTGTAGTATTAGCGCTACTATATTAGATGCTAATTATGGATAGTAGTACTCACTGCTACGTGTATTCTACCCTATTTTTGAATGTTAGCAATGCATATGCGCATCAATTTTAGCAGGCCACATATTTTAAATGTTTTAAAATATTTCACGTCGGGATATTATTATTTATCTCTCCTATTTAAATACTTTGTAGTTACTAAATGCATAAATAAATTGGTTAGATATCGAAAAATCCTATATCTGTAAAGACAAAAATGGCATACTTTACTATTCACCATTGTGTGTGATTCTCAAAGTTCTATCATAATTTCAACACAAGAGAAATAAGAACAATGAAGTATTTCCAATAATAATTTAATTTACTTATCAAATAATACACATCTATACAATTCATCACAGTCACAAATACATCAATCTGTGAAACGAATGCATTGTGCAAATTTGAACTATCGATCTATTACGGTTCAGTAGATAAAGAAAATAACGGTGTAAATAGCGGTTTTTATGGCCACCCTCCCTTATTTTTAAGATTCTTAATATTTTGAAGGTGAGCAAGAAAAGTCCTTAGAAATATGAACACAACAGTCATATCACTTTTCTTTATCTGTAATCAATTTCAATATTATTTTTTGAATTCAGAAAACAATTTATAAAAAATCACTAGTAGTTCATTTTCTTTTAAATAAACACATGAATTTACAAAACGGCAGTTTTTATGTCAATCACAATCACACAGTCCAATTTTAAATATATGGACGGACAAAAAAATCGTATTTCAACGTATGTGTAACATAATACTTTCGTATACGTACATTATCATAGCGTTAACTTCATTCGACTATATGTAAAAGTTACATTGTTGTTATCTCAAGATTACTCTTATGTAATCAGTGAGAACTTAAGAAGGTACACAAGACTAGGAGAAAGAAATGATACCGCTATCACGCATTTTGTAAGCAGAACATTGTACATTAAGAAAAGATAAGATACAGATTTTCAACAAATTCTAAAGACCGACGCACATAAAAGAGTTGCGGCGTCGTACCGCCAAATCACCTTCATGTCCTAATATATAGCGTTAAGTATAGTGTATGTATTTTTTTTTTAAATATAGGAGTAGCAGACGAGCATGCAGTCTACCTTATGTTAAGTGGTTACTGCCGACTATGGCACACAACTGTAATCTCAACTCCTGAGGTCGACCAGAGATGCGCCGCTACCCCGGAGTACTAAGCTGGAACGCCTCAGAAGAATATGTCTTCCCTACCACATTATTATAAAAATAGTTGAAGTTTTTTTTACTTTCCATAACAGAAGACAGAATAACAGTGTACCTTGATATTGGCCTCCTTCATCGAACGGGAAAAGATAGTAGAAAATCATTTGATTTAATAAATTAATATGCCCACTGATCGCTTGACTGAGTATGTCGATAGCGATAGTATACAGATACCTTAACAATTTACATAACCCATAACCTAGTTTTAATCCATAGATAAGCCTACTTACTTTAATCAAAACATAGCAGATCGTTTCGATCTTCGATGGATAAAATTGTATAGATTGATTATTAACAACGGGCGTTAGTCATCTACTACAACATTCAAGGATGAAGATTGTATGGTGATATTTAAGCTTGCTGCTAGTCACTGTCGATTAATTTCAAACGCATTTCACAATTTAAAAAAGTATGTTTATTTTAGTAAAATTAAAAACATTTAACTTATGTTTTAGCATTTGTAGTGACGATAGCCTCAGATTTGGTATTAGTGCTTTCGCAATCTTTTTCAGTTTCTTCCTCAACAGATGCAATATAGTTCCACGGCTGGGTCTCACCCGAGCCAAATATTACAAAATAAATAGCTGCTGCAATGTACAAAGAGGCCCCCGTCAAGAAAACTGGTCTCCACTCCGCAAAACCGTTCTGTAAAAGTAATTGAATGCAATAGAAAGTTAATAGCAATAATGCAAATTGCATTATTTTGATAACGCTTTCTCTAATAGTTCAAAATCAACATCTATTCCACTTTGATATAATATTATACCTACTTATATCATTATAATTACTTATACCTTATTTATAAGCATTGAAAATGTCCCTGTATTAAATAATTTGAATACTATAGGTAATAGGCCTCAACTAGGCTTAAATGTTAATAAGAAACATGTTAAAACAGCTTTTATGAAGTTAATAAAAATTTAAGTCTTATTAATAAAATACGCTAAAAGACTCACTCCATTCTTAGTAAAGTGTGCCGTAACAAGCGGCGTGAGGAAGCCTGCAGTGTTGCCAAAGCCATTCGCAATTCCATACATCGTAGCAGCATAGTTAGGCGCTAAATCTTGGTGGTTGATCAAGTTTGTGATTGTGGCTGAGCCGTTTATGCCCAATGAGAAAGTAATAAGGGCTATGGAGAGTATCGGTGAACATCCAGTGTAACCAAGCGCGATGAGAAGCAAGCCGGGTATCACGTGAGAGAATATACAGAAGAACTTCCTTATAAATGTTGTCGACACTACGTTCATTTTCACGATTCTGTGTAAAAACCATACACATAACATGAAAAAATAGAAAAGTCTTGAATCTTAATTTTGAAATTCTACGCGTATTGCGGTTCCACATCCGCTCACAGAGGTAGCTCAAAAACTCTCCATGACTTCTAAGTATTAGAATTACAATGTGCAAAAAAACGTCGAACTGACCTATGTAAAAATGTTTTAATAAGTACTTCCAATGCAACATTCACTTTCGTGTGATCGCCATATATTTCATAAGGTGGACGTTGGCAGGGAATAACAAAAAAGCAATAAAATCTTACTTATCACCGATAGCACCAAAGATGATGGAGAAAATCATTCTAGCCAAATACGGCAACGAGGCCAAAATTCCAGTGGAAGATAGTTTGAAGCCCAGAGCGCTGGAGACGTACTTAGGGGCAGCCGTCATGATGAAGTACACACCCCACACTCCGCCGTAGTGAAGGATTACCATCGCCAGAAAAGGAGAGGAGGTGAATATACTTTTGTAAGGTGGTATGGCCTGTAAAAACATAATCAAAGTAATCATTTTAGTTGTATCCAAGATGAGCGGTGACAGCCAAGTGACGTAAGTCCCGGCTAAGGAGTGTAGAAATGAGATGAGAGAGATGTAGAATATGAGAGTGTATAAAAATGTTGCTCTAGGTGCCAGGCAAGGAATATCGAAAAGCTATTTCCGAAAAATAATTACCAATTTACTATGTATATGAATTTCACAAGTTTCACTAGGCCAGGGCAGTTTTGAGAAAAATAGAAAAATAGAGAAAAAAAATTGAGGTGGATTTTTGGATATTGATATCATCTAAATGACCCGAGAATATGAGATGTTAGAATTGAATATTTTGAACCAAATAGGTACTTTCAATGGAATTATTTACGCAGTTACATACTCTTTTCTTTGAGGTCTGATCAACTTTATGGCCGATAGCTTCCAAAATATATTTCTTTTCAGCTTCTGATATCCGAGGGTGCTCTATTGGCGAATCATGTACCAGGTACCACCATAACATGCACCAAGCTACAACGAGCACGCCTGAAAATCACAGGTATGAGGGATACGATTAAGAGGTATTCTTTTTATAGTGTAGCAGTGGCAATCAAGTCTACGTGATGTTAGTAGCAACTGAACATTAACATCTAAAATCAACTCTACATAGAAAAATAATCCTAGCTTGACACCACCAAAGACACCGCCCAAGAATCTAAGGACTAAGTTAAAAAAGCACTTTAATCCAGAAAGTGCTTAATGCTCTCGTTATAAGGCTCAAATACCTAGGTGCAGTAAAGGTGTCTCAGGAGTCGAACCACGAAAGATTTTGCCACCTTTAGGTACCTTAAAGGTATACGCTAATAGGCATAAGGTGCAAATAGTGCAAACAAACTCGCTGACTACGTTTTTATTTAATTATAGTCATGCATTCATGTTTTATTTATATTAAGATTAAATACCTGGTACATAAAATGCGTAGTCCCATCCAAACCTCTCAATAAGCGGACCGCTGAGGGACCACGTGAACACTGTGCCTATAGCGCCACCTAACAGAGTGCTCACAAACTTGCTCTTCTCGTTTGGTGGCGCCCAGCGAGCTAACAAATCGTGGAGGGCAGGAAAGATGAATCCCTAGAAGCAAGTATAAGAAAATTTCCTTACTATTTTGCCACAATATTTTGTTAATTAGAAATTATAAATTTATTTATTTTTATTGAAATAATGTATTTTATTAAGTTGGCAAATTGCGATAAGATTTTGGCACTCCAAAACTGAAAATTATTAATTTAAAGTAAATGTGCCAAACAAAAACGAGGACATGCGTAATTCAGTTTAGGTATAGATTTTCGTAATAAAAAACTACTTTATAAAAATAATAAAGAATATTTATAAAACATCCTCTAGTATTCCCTGTATCGCTGATGTTATTGCTGATATTACACGAATGCCCATGGCCAAAACATATAAAAATAAATACTGTGTGGTTGAAGATATCTCTGATAATCAACTTCACAAGCCTTACCGAAGAAAGTCCGATGACAAATCGCACTGCAACGAGCACCATATAATGTAGCTGCGCGGCCTGAGGGGATAACATATTCAGGACAGCACTTAGGAGTGTTGTGAAGAATATCAAGAGCCGTGGCCCGACCAGCTCAGCCGCCCTGCCGCCGACAAGGCAGGTGATTGCATAGCCCCAGAAATATGATGATAACACGTATGCCTGCTGTTGCTCCGTCCAAATAAACGTTGCTAGACCTTCGCGCTGAAATTAATCAATAAATAATCTTTACATCTGTGATAATAATAAGTGTATTTAAAATATATGTAAATATATAACGTAACATAAACTTGCAACAATGTTAAGTGCTGCTGTGTAAGTGATATAAGTAGGACCAACCATATCCTAAGAGAGAGACTTATATGGAGCGTTATAATTAGCAACGTGACTGTTGCCGACCTCCAGCAAGATTAATTATTGAGCAAATGATAAAGTTAATAATTCTACTTAGTTACTTTCGTTTATTTTATTGATTTTTAAAATTAAAAATAAAAAGGTAAGAATTTAATAATTTACCTGTCGCCACTCCCGGATCATGAACAAATTATCATTGTAAAAATTATTTGTTTTATTTTCAAGGGCCTCACACTCACTTTTGACTCTGTAAAAAAAATAACCAAATTAAGAAAAGACGCCTCCATCATAAAGTACAATTTTAAAAATTACACATTTATGCACCTTTTAATCCACCTAGACTGTAATCACAGCAGGGGTTCTAGCTAAAGCGATTCACAGATGTATTGCCACGCATATAATATAATTGCCACGATTATAAAATTGATCATATATGTATTGCTATTCCTGACAAGTCGTTATACATCGTGGAATTATATGCTGTACCGAACTCTTAAACCAGAAAACAAAAACGCTTAAATTTCAAAAGGCATATAAACGAAGATACTCACGAAGTACTGTTGGAGTTACGTGGTACCATGGCGATTATGTTGACGCTCATGTTGACCCTCAGCATGTAGTTGACCCAGCTGCCAAGAAACATCATTATGGCAATGTTCAGCCGAGCAGGCACCGCGCTGAAAACTTGAAGAGAGACATATGAGTTAAATTAATGTTAAGTGACATAGTTTGAAAAATTCAAACTAGTGAAGTGGAAAGGAATCGGAATTAGAAGATATCACTTATCAGAATCACAGGCGATTTAGTTATCATCTCTGGACGAAATCAATGCCATATTCTTAAAGCTCTTTACCGCTTTTAATGGCTGGATTTTGAGATTAAAATGACAATACCAAGATATCATCACACTCGAATTTGGTGACGTATATGTTTACCTAGGAGAAGTTGGCGAGGTAAGTTCTACTTAAGAAAATATGGCTCATAGAAGTCAACTGTGTTAGGCAGCGTTCGGGATATTCCGTAATGTCTTCATAACTAACATTAACTGTGTCCAACAGCGAAAGTACTCGAAAAATAGTACTTTTCCTTAACTAGAAAATACCATTTTCAGCAGTAAACAGCTAGGATTATTATGGATTTTAAAATGCATGATAATAAAACTTACTTGCCCGCATTGTAGAAATATCAACGAAACGTTTCAGTAGCTTGAATAACAGGGAAGTAATAAAAATAACAAATATTCGCGTATTTGACGTTTGATTGCTTCAGTTTTATCTAATAAGATAAATATTAAATTCATACGAACTATGAGATCCTCAAGAGATAATGTGAAATCACCTTATCTCAAGTATTCGAACTAGTTATAAATATGGCAAAGAAGAAGAGGGCTCAAGTATCTGTTTCAAGATTACATACATTTTTATCAAACGATATTTGTGGAAAAAGTAGTTTATACATACATAACTTGCATAATGATCATTATGTAACATTCTAATAGCGCAGTGAGAGACCAGACTCAAAGCAACAGTTAAGAGCCGGCGACAAGTTAAAAGAACAAATCTATAAAGCTAAACAGCAGTGTATGGACTCGATAGATGATGAAGAACAGTGCCGCCCTGCGCTGTACGTAGGTAAGTTATAAGATTTTGCCGCCTCCTTAAAAGTGCCGCCCGGGACGGGCAGGCCCTTCCCGCAAATACTATTTGTAGTAGTACCGCTAGATCAGATGCTAATTATTGTTAGTAGTACTCACTGCTACGTGTATTCTACCCTAGTTTTGAAAGATAGCATCGTAAATGCACTTCAATTTTAGTTACAAATAAGATTTAATAATTTCAAAATATTTTACGTCGGGCGATTATTATTTATCTCTCCTATTTAATAACATGTACCTTGTACTTACTAAACGAATAAAACGAATAAATAAACACCTTGAGTTAGATATCGGTGGAAAAAAGCTATATCTGTGTCAACAAAAAAGGCATACCTACTGTATTTTCACCATTGTATTACATTAGCGCATCGCAAATATAAAGGATTGAGTTTCTCATCGACAGGATGAATTAATCATAATTAATTGTAATTATTACAATACGAATGTGATGCTCAAAGCTCCATCATAATTTCAACACGAGAAATAAGACCAATAAAGTATTTCCAATAATAATTTAATTTACTTATCAAATAATACACATCTATACAATTCATCACAGTCACAAATACATCAATCTGTGTAGACATAAAAATATTAAAACACATGTCGACAATGTACGCATTAATTTTTTAAAGTAGGTATCTATATTAATAATCGAGATTTTTTAACGTCCTGGTATATAAAATTTAATAAAACAATACAAACAAGCTTGTTTTATACAGAGTTACTATATCTTGAAAATAAATACCTCTTATTTTTAATTTACAATGTATCTGTAATAATCTCCAATTATTTCCTTTTGCAAGTCTTATAATTTTTAGTTTTAGGCAATACTTATCATAAGTAATAATAAAAAATCTATACATAATTCGCATTAAGTAAAATACTTAAGTAAAGCGCAATTGGCAAGTTTACATGAAAAATGAACAATTTATAAGTTACTGGTTTTTAATACAAAATAACAACGCTTATGTATTTTTTTCTTTATTAATTAAAAACAGTGAAATTAATCTAAAAAAACTAGAGGTTAAATGAAACCTCAAATATTTTATATACTTAACTAAAAAGGCGCGTAACAAAAACGGAATGTCATTAATGCTACTACAACAGGCATTTATAAACACAGAAATTAAACCGTATATTTATTAAAACATGGTCGTACAGTGATCTTTTATATCAGAAAACGGCCAGCAATCATTTATATCCATTTATGACATGCCCACAATGATGTTACGGTGTTCTTACAGTATTTATTTAGCATGGACACAATATCATCTCATTATAATCAACAACGCAAATTCGATATGGTCGAAGCCATATTTCTGTATACATCTGTAAATGGAATTTGGATTGACTTTGTTCAAATCTTGTGACCAGTCATCAATCACAAACCATACAATTATTTTATAATATTCATTTTGTGTTAAATTTGTCTATGTTTTGACGGGTATAGTGACGGTGGTGTCGTTGGAGTTGGCACTGGGCCGCTTATCCCTGTCTTCGTCTTCAGCGGGAGTGACGTAGTTCCACGACTGGGTCTCACCAGTGCCGAATAAGATGAAGTAGACAGCTGATGCGATGTAAAGAGAAGCGCCTGTTAGGAACACCGGTCTCCACTCTGCAAAACCATTCTGGAAAAACACATGAAATGTTATTTTCAGAATTTACGTTTTTCTTCATTTTATTAACAAATTAAAATACATTTAACAAAATTCAGATAAAGTTTACGTAAACAAAACGTTGATTAAAGTTTTCGTGTGATTTGAATAAAGAAATATTAGAGGAAAGCTATTAATAATAAATTATTGAAGAAAGTTTCTTTACGAATACATATTTTTGTATGGTTCTAATAAACGTAATAATGATTGTTCATCATATTATAATATTTTCTGTTACATAAAACGATACATATAGGTATCCTTTTATGGAGATATTTATATAAATCCTCGAAATATGCATTATTAACGTCAATCAAATATATAAACCTATTTTGTTTTTAGTTTAAAGTGTAACGCAACTCACCCCTTCCTTGGTAAAGTGCGCAGTCACTAAGGGCGTGATGAAGCCGGCGGTGTTTCCAATACCATTCGCGATACCGTACAAAGTTCCCGCGAAGTTAGGCGCCAAGTCCTGGTGGTTTACTAAGTTAGTGAGGGTGGCAGCGCCGTTGGAGCCCATGGAGAACGTGATGAGAGCCACGGAGAGGATGGGCGCGCAGCCGGTGTAACCCAACCCAATGAGGAGCAACCCTGGCACGATATGAGAGAACAGGCAGAAAAACTTCCTCATAAATGTTGTCGACACCACGTTCTGTTTCACGATTCTGTAAACAAAAAATAAGCAATCAGAATACAAGATATGATAAGATGGACTTAGTAAAAACAATAATTAAGAAGTTTTAATTTACACAAAAATGAATACGTCGCTTAAATATTTAATAATTCTGATCAGTATGAAATAGATGTAATAATGTCTTTAAAAATTAGCTTTGAATAAGTAGTAGCCACTATTCCTAACATATGTAGTCAATTGAACAGTATATCACAAAAAATTAACGATACTTACCAATGTAGATAAATACAATGAGTATTATAGAAATAAGTGTTTTCAATGTATATTTAAATGTATCGTACCTGTCTCCGATAGCCCCGAATATAAGGGAGAATATCATCCTACACAAATAGGGTAAGGATGCCAGAGATCCCGTTGAGCTTAAGTTGAATCCAAGAGCGCTGGAGACGAACTTTGGAGCTGCAGTCATCACGAAGTACAGACCCCAGTTGCTTCCATAATGAAGTACCACCATTGCCAGGAACGGGAACGAAGTGAAAATTTTCCAAAACGGCGGGACAACCTGAAAACATAGAAAGATTATGAAGAGTTACCTATATTAAATCCGTGAATATTATGATTTTTCTCATTTTTAAGGCAGATCTTAATTTGGAATTGGTCCATTATTTTTCGAAGTTGTGTTAAAGATTAAGTATAACGTGATTTAAATAACAAGTTGACAGTATCAGAAAAATATGCCTAAAACTCGTTTACTAAGTTTTGTATTTAAATATTAAGACTTAAGGCCCTTGATGGCCTAATTATGTGAATTAGAGAGTAAATTTATTATTTTTACAAAATTAGGACGCCGATTTACCTAAATAATGAAATATCTGATAGATTCCTCAGACATCATTAGTACTTGATTAATAAATTAAAAGAGAATCCTAAGCGTCTTTAATTAGTTCAAAAAGTATGTGACGAATAAAACAATACTTTAATTAAATACTAAATAAATAGTTTACTAATTGCACCAATAAGTAGCGTGTCATTTCCTATATATATAACGCATATACCGATTTACAATTATCGGTACCCGTTACGGGTTTAACCATGCAGTTTCTAACAATAGACGGTGGAAGCCTATCGAAACTCTCAGGGACATGCCATGGTAATTATAATGTGATTGTACTCGTAAATAAAATCATTACTTTAACCAATGTAATAATGTACGCTTTTACTTAGGGGCCAAGTATTACGTAAGTACCAAATAGGGGTTTTTGAATCGCTTATTTTCGGTGACGTGGGGGTCGGAGTCAGTAAGGTGGTTACGTCATCAATATATTAAGTAATTACTGTTTCTGTTTTTTTTTTTGCAAAATAAAGTATTTTCTGATTTCAATGTTTTATAAACTTACGGGAATGGATTGGGGGGAGAAAGTTTGGCTTACTTTTGCTAACAAAAGAAGTCATGAAAAATAACCAAAGCTCTTATTTTAGATTACTAAAATGCTTACATACTTGAATGACTCCTTATTCTGATATAACTTACCTTTTGTTCCGACTTATGTTGAACCTTGTCGCCAATGGCCTCTAGAATATATTTCTTTTCTTCATCGGATATGCGGGGATGCTGCACCGGGGAGTCGTAGACCAGGAACCACCAAAACGCACACCATGCGAACGCAATTACACCTAAAAATAGAATAAGAAATTACAATGTGATATCTAACTTTTTAGTACCATTTTTATAATAGCAGACGAACATGCAGTCCACCTGATGATAAGTGGCGTCTGCCGCTCATGGACATATGTCATCAACCCCAGATAAGATTATATTTCTACCTGAGGTCTGCCACAGACTCGCCACTACTTCAGAAGACTAAACCGGAATGCCTCGGAAAATTAGGATCCTTATCGCACCATATTAAAAAGTATCGAAGGTATAGGAGATGACAACTAGGGGGAATACTCAACGCAGCGCCGCGGATGGCTACCGGGGGGGTTTTAGTGCGGTAAGAATGCCACATAACTCCACGGCATAGGGTACCTTTTGAAGGTTTCTCCCTCGTAAAAAAAGGGTATGACAACTGCCGCCAATAAGCATCAAAAATTAATCCAAGATAGGATCCTACTTAAAATAGGGCAAAGACGCGTTGCTACTTCTGAGGACTAAGTTGGAACGCTTGTATATCTCCCTTAACCACACCTTTCAAACCATAAAAGCAGCACTTAACACTGTCGTTAGAAGGCAGTAATAAGTGTGGCGACAGTGCCTCCAAAGTCGTGCCATTTCGTGGCTCTACCATTTTAAAACCTAGTATTACTTCAAAACTGATTCTATAAACTAATCACGCATAGAAACTATTTAGAAATCTACTTCTTATGGAATTTTAACAGGAATCACGTGTTCCTGTTTATTATTCCTAAAATAAGAACCGAAAGTCAGATAGGACTAGAAGATAAGAAAGAAAGTATTATACATAGAAATTCGCTTTCTAACATACTATAGCTACGATGATTGAAATGAAAAGAAAATATTTTTTTAAATCAAGTAGGAGCCGAACTTGCACATGAAGGGTTTCGTACCACCATTATAATGGAATCGTAGTAATAAAATATAATAATTATGATAATATAATAATATATAAGATAATAATATCTTAATAATAATATAGATAAAACCTAGTCAATTGTGTAGGCACTATTTATGTATATTTTTAGTAGAAATGATTTATAATATTACCTGGTACATAAAAGGCGTAGTCCCATCCAAACTTCTCAATGAGGGGTCCAGAGAGTGACCACGTGACCACAGTTCCTATAGCGCCACCGAGAAGGGCGCTTACGAACTTGCCCTTTTCCGCGGGCGGCGCCCAGTGCGCCACCAATGCATGTAAGGACGGGAACAAGAAGCCCTGAAAAGAAAGTCCCTTTATTCATCATATTCAACAGAGCACAACAATAAAACAATATGAAAATATAAAAACAATATAAAAAACAAAAGTTCAATTTAAAAAAAAAAACAAGATAACATTTTTTAATACGAATCCAAGTAGAGCTGTTGACCTACAAACAGCTGTGATCGTCGTCGATTTAGTCACATTTCAAACAAAACATCTAATATCAATACGTGCGTTTAAGATCTGTTACAGACAAACATCGACTGTTAAAATCGACCTAATATGAAGAAATTAAGTAGATATGAAAAGAATAATCTAAAACACCATAAACAGATTTATATAAAAAAAACTTTATTACTTTTTAATTTGCATATTATATCGTAGTTTACACTACTTCTCAGTTAAAGCTAAAAAAAATGACAAAATACTTAATTCAATTTTCAACAGAAGGAAAACCTTCGATTACAGTCAATGTTTATTTGTCGTAAGTATTTACACATCCACATATAATGAACACGTACATACAAACTGGTGAATCTGTCTACATGCAGACATAACTATATTTTTTTAAATTGCGCTTTGACTGTTTGTTGATAAAAACAATAGGAACGTCTTTGATAAAATTTTTATCGCGATATTATCTAAAAAAAATTAAACTTGTTATAAAAAACTGAATCGATGAGGCATAACATTTAACAAAAATAAATTAACAAACATTATTGAAAATTATTATTTTTAGGAACGTCATTTGCCTCCTTTCCCGTAACTCTTGTATTTGATACCTTCATGGATGTGCATAAAAAATACTGAGTCCGCCACCTTGGGGCATCCTCCATATTAGATTTAGAATAACCTCACTAAGTTTAGTTATTAAAGTAATTATAGTTAATCATGAATTTACATCAAACCAAAACGCGTAAGTATGCAAAATTTCAACTCAATTGCATAAGGTTAAATATTATTATTTCTTACAGGCATATGAAAGACTACTAAGAAAAGCGTTTATATACGAATTAATAATCAAACTATCACTTAATATCAATCGGTATCAATTTTTTTTATATAATATAGGAGTAGCAGAAGAGCAAGCTATTCACCTCATGGTAAGTGGATATTGCCGTCCATGGACATCTGTAATCAACCCCAGATAGGATTAGATATTCCTACCTCTAGTCGGCAACAGATGCACCGCTGCCCCTGAGGACTAAGCTGGAACGCCTCGGAAAAGTATGTACTTACGAGTATATACGATAAAAGTCGCGGGAAAACCCTAGTTTCATACATATATTTGGTTATAAGACGATACCAATTGTGTAATATTTTGACACGTTTGACGGTATGACACAATCTAATCTAGCACGTTTCGTCGCTTACGTAAACCTTAAGGTTATCCCAATCTAGATCTCAAACGTCAATCATGCGACAAGTGTAATGAAATTGCACTATAGCTTCGTCAATAAGGATTTTTACTTCAACAACAATTTGTTGAAAAAAAAATACATACCTTCGTAAGTCATAGGTCATCTTGCCATTATCTACATTAATTCTTTTGAACACGCTTTTATTTGTTTGATATATAACGGAATCTATGAACTCGATTTTTACCCTCATTGAATGGTCCGATTTTTTTTTAATTGTGAACACTTATCAAAAACCGATGACCATACACGATTTTATTAATTTTGTCCCATTCTCCTCATCAGGATCGTCAGAATTAACGATTTGTAAAATCTTAGCATGGTTTTTAGAAGGTATTTAAACTATATTATAATTATTACTAAATTGAAAAAAAACTGTCACTTTTAACATCGACGGTCGACGATTCAGCTGTTTTTCAGCATGCAGTGGCTACTACGCCCCATACTTGTATGAGTCCATCGCAATTCACAACTACTTTTAAGCGCTTGATGCAACAGTATCGCATTGATAAAACACGCGTTTCCATACCGCGACCGAAAGTAGTCGCCAAAACGTGATCGAAGTAATTGCCAAAACGTGAATCGCCGATGCTACAAGTATGTAAATGTTTGCTAAAATCGTAAATGGTTATAAATGTTTCCATCTAAATTAATGATCGATACGAACGATGCGTGTACAAAGCGCTTCATTTACAAAACAAATGCAGAAGGAGCTCTATTTTAAAGCCAGCGATAGCCTTTCGGTGTATACTTTCCACCAGGTAACCCATCTGCCTAATCACAAGTATATTTAAAAAAAATATATATATTATTAAAAAAAAAATATGTTTATAATGGTATTTACGTTCTAACAATTGATTTTAATATATTTTGTATGCCACAAAGTTTACATTACACTACCATAAAGTGGTTATTTTAGTAGGAGTTATTTAACGAAACTGTTTTCCGCATAACTCTTACCTACATTATATATTTTATCGTGGAGATCGTCAACGATTACGTCGATTATAATGAGTTTTTAATAGTAAAATACGTACTGTGTTGTTAGATGTACGCTATGCAACCTTACCCTAATCACCTCATCATCATGATCAACCCATTATTGTCAACATTTGGGCACGGGTCTCCTACCACAATAAAAAAGGGTTATTTTAGGGCACCACACTATGTAGAGCTGGTTGATATACTTAACACATTTTTGAATTTTTTACCAATAACCTTAGAAATTAGGGTTCCTTACGACGTTTTCCTGCACGTTAACCCTAAATCTCCGATGTGAAAAACTGAATTATAGGTACTTACTACAATGTTCAAATTAAACATATGGTCAGCCGCTGACTGAGCGTTACGCAGCTGTCTGTTTTTCCTTTCATGTTCAGCTTTTATTTACATGGGACCCACAATATTACGCTATATGTAGTCTAGTAGGTACACAATGTATATTGTTAATTCTACGAATACTGTTGGTACATGGTTAATTCTCAGAATGAACGTGAAATCATGCAAGAATACAGCCTGCAATATCATGAATATTTAAAGATACTCGTACATATATTTACTTTATGTATGTTGTTCAGCTGATAAAACAATACATTCATGTATGTATCGTTTCGAGTGTAATGAAAATGTGTTTCCATCACAGTTATTCCAGTTTACATATTGCGTCATTAGTATTTTACATTTGTTATGAATGAATATTCATATTGTAAAATTTTATTTCACTTTTCTGTATTACTTATGCTACTTTCAATATATCTGTCATTAGCGTATATAAACATCTATAGCAGTTGATATATGATGAGAGATAAAAATCCTACCTGAAGTCAATCACGGAAATGCTGATGTCTCGATGGACAGAACGAGAGTTCTATCTGAGGTCGACCACAAATGGCTCACTATCCTTAAGGATTAAGCTGTAACGCCTCGTATAACGGTGTTTCCCATACAACACCTTTTAAAAATACAAAAGCGCTTAATAGTGCGGCACCACACACAAGGCAATTATTAAGGCTTGCGTGTGGTGCCACGAGCCACGAAGAATTGAAACTTTAAGCAGCCCGATGTATGCAAAACTGTCCTTTAATTTTTTTTTACTTTTATGGTGAAGTGACCTTTAGAAAGTAACGCATCACTAATTCCCCAGTCATTTCAGCTTAGTGAGCCGTTACGTCCGTTCCATTGAATCGTTACACCATTGCATATGGAACTATTAATGGAGTTAGGTGCAAATGAATAGCATATAAAATACTTAGTTAGCCGTATGTAATATTTATTAAGAAATGCTATCTATAATCGCTATACCTAATTCTCCGTATTGTTTTAGGTTCCATGAAAACAAGCAATAAGACAAGCAGGAAAATCTACATAGATACATATAGAAATACAGCAGTAAGTAGTGATAGTGTAGTTAGAAACTTGGCCTTTCAATTGGGAGATCCGAGATTAAATCCCGGTAATCCCAGGTACGCTCCTCTGATTTTCAAGGAAATAATTATCACTTAATTAAGCGGTGTAGGATAACATCGTGAGGAAACCTGCATGGTAGAAAATTGTGCATGGAAATGCGAACCGACATCGCACCGCATGATCATGCAACCTGCTTCAGTGCGACATCTTATCGTGTGTGTTAATGCTCTTACACCGTGTCTTGATCAAACATACATAACCCACTTACCGCAGCAAGTCCAATGATGAATCGGACCCCAACGAGCACTATGTAGTGAATCCTCGCGGCTTGTGGGGTCAGCAAGGTGAGTAGGGCGCTCAGCATCATCGTGGAGAAGACGAGCAGCCTTGGCCCGACCAGCTCCGCGGCGGTGCCTCCGACCAGACATGTTATAGCGTAGCCCCAGAAGTACCCAGACAACACATACGCCTGCTGTTGAGTTGTCCATGTGAATGTTACCACGCCTTCCGGCTGAAAGGACCAAAATGCAGATTAATTTTTTGGTAATCTATAACTGGCAAACTGCGGTGGTCATCGGTCTGACAAGCAAACGCCGTGAAAATCTATAAATAATCAAAATCTGAATAAATAATTTAGAAGTCTATTTTGGGGTATTTGTGTGCAAGTATTTTGTGTTTTAAACAACTATCTCTCCCTTAGACCCTTTTCGATAAGACCATCAATAATTCAAACAAATTATAATGAGTTTAATTAGAGAGGCAGGCTTACAGAGAGGGCAAGAAATAATTATAAAGATACAGGCAAAGATTTACACCCCGTTTATTACATATCTCATTATCAACTTCACATTATGTCATAAGTGAAAACATATTTTATCACGAGGTAGGTATAATACTCGTAATATAATATATACCTACCTACTTATTGGATTTGTAACACATAAGTGTTTTTGTAAATAAATTCACGTGTTTCTGAAGAGACACAGATACGATATTACTCGTATATGTTATCTTTACATACATTTGATTAAAATCTTTAACAATACTGATGTCATTTTTTATCCGAAACGTAGATTCCGCTGAGGAATCGCTAGTCGGTATATAATCAAATATTAGCGTAAACAGGCTTGTTTTCTTCTTGTTCACAGAGAGTTTTTCGCCCGCATCCGTTCGTGGAACGGAATGCCTTTTGTTTTGAAATGCCAACTATCTTTTCTACATTTTTTTAAATAAAACCTATTCGCGTAAGGGCTCGAACACAAAACTGCGATGCGACGCGATGCGAATTCGCAACGCAGAAAATTGCGATGCGAATTGCTGCGATGCGATATCGTGCGGCGTAGCGTCTCTCAGGGTGACCAACAACAACAACCACTGTGCGATGCGAATCAATTCGCAAGTTCTTGCGATGCGTCGAGGGAGCTCGCAGATTTTTGCGATGCGACGTCGCATCGCAGTTTTGTGTACGAACCCTAAAACAGTTGAGGGGGTATCCTCATGATTTTCGCTTCGGCGGCCAAATACCAGGACCAGGCACAATTCCATAATACAACCATGATAAATGAAACTGCAAATTTCCTACAATTCATATTTTTACACATGATGCAGTTTGGCGTTTCTGACTCTTGTACTCAATTTTCTTCTAGGTGAAAATGCCGAATTTCCTTGTAAGACCCGCATGCTACCATTAAAGTAGGGGAGCCCATGATGCTAATTGTGTAGTCACTCAAACGTCGTCAAACTCAAACGTTGAGACTTATTGGATGGTGTAGATTAGATATTGGAATTAAGGTTATATCATTTTTTCGTTATATGGTGCTCTTATATGGTGAAGGTAACTCTACAGGGTGTAACGTATCCCCCATATTTTAATCGAGCCACTCCCGAAATCCGTTCTTAGGCTCCTAGTATTATGTCATACGGCTAAATACAAATACAGGTGTGTGGTTAAATACAATAGTAAAAGTATAAGAAACGTTACCTGTCGCAACTGCCTCTTTGTGATGAGTGTTGTGGTCTCGTTATACAACAAGCTGTCGTTATTCGCGATGGCCTCGCATTCGCTTTTCACTCTGTGAATAACAATGGAAAAGTATGAATTGTTTGCAACGCCATGGCACGCAGCGCTATCTTAATGCCATATTACGTGAATTGTATGTTATTTTATAATGTAGCATGCTGTGCTACAACACAAAACCAAAGTGCAGTCCTCCAGAGAGTAAGTGACACTCTCATTCTGTTCTTGACGAATAAAAATCATTTTAGAAAAAGAAATACGTATTTAAATACCTAATACTACGTAATTTACGTAATAAATAAATAAGTATTTCAAACATTTTAGGGATATTTTATAACGGAGATGTGGTAAAACTTTATTTTACTATTTACGCAATAATTTCAATTCTCAAAACTGGTTACACTCTCTTGTTAGGAGTAATCAATCTATGTATTTTACTGTATGTACTATGTTTTTAGGTGATTGGAGCAGCGCAGATGAGCTAATCAGATCGCATCATTGCAAACTCGAACTTGTGGTACACTAATCCCGTCTCTAAAAGGAATATCTACTCATACGAAGCAAACATTACCCAAAAAACATCTCCATCATTGTCGATACAAAAACAACACAAACTTAAGGTATAGTGACGCATCTCCAAAAGGATATTGCGTAAAAACCGGTCATTCCTCTTCAGATCATTGCGTTGTTTTCGAGAGAAATTTGATGCAGAAGGAAAACCGATAGCACGCCTGTGTAACGAATCGATGCGACATGTCGTGCGACTGGTTGTGCGACTGGTCACGTGTTGGGGCACGTTTTGTAATTTAAGTTGGGGTTTCTTTTCACCAGAGGTATGTGTAGGTAGCTAAGCTACGAATATGTGCGAAATCCACCAATAAAGTGCTTCATTTGTGTAGCTTAGCTTAACTCAGCTAGCTAAGTTGTCTATACTAATATTATAAAGAGGAAAACTTTGTTTGTTTGTTTGATTGTAATGGATAGGCTCAAAAACTACTGGACCGATTTTAAAAATTCTTTCACCATTCGAAAGCTACATTATCCACGAGTAACGTAGGCTATATTTTATACGAAATATATTTGATAAAAAGATTTTGAGGCGGTACAAAGTTCGCCAGATCAGCTAGTGTTTTTATATAGAGATGCGAGCTAAGGATTGCGACCGAAGTAGCTAAGTATTTTGATAGTAAATTTTACTCGCGTAACTCAGCTTAGCTACGTAATTTAGTTTCGACCTTCCACATCGCTGAGGTATCACAAATCTTTAGTGGAAATACGCCAAACATTTTAGAGTTCCGGATCTAAAGGGTGCTAATGGAACCCTATTACTAAGCCTCCAATTACAGTTTGCAAATGGCTCTATAGTGAACCGTTATAGATTGCAGTTGCAGTTGTTATGTACATTTTTACAGGGTGTGTATTACAACGGCCGCTAAAACAACTACTAACAATAAAACATTTAAAATAAATAGCCTTGAAAGTCTTACTTTGATTGTTTCGGAAGCGTGAAAGATGATAGAGCCCTTTGTGGTTCGACTCCGGCGGCTCCACCACCACACCTATTTCTAACTTACAACAGCAGTGTTAAGCACTGCTTTATTCTGGATTGAAGGGTGTGGTAAGGGAGACATACTTTTCCGGGGCGTTCCAGCTTAGTTCGCAGGGGTAGTGGCGCATCTATGACCGACTTCAGGTAGGAATATCTAATCCTATCTGGTTGATTACAGATGTCCATGGGCGCCAGTAGCCTCTAACCATCAGTTGGACTGCATGCTCGTCTGCTACTCCTATAATATAAAAAGAAAAAAAGAACACTATACGCACATTTTAATTTGTAACGGTTTAATGAGGTTTGGCTAGCGCGATCAGGCTATGAACACCTACGCGCTTTTGTATTCAAATTATACAGTTATTGCCCGCGGCTTCGCCCGCGTTTAACAGAAAATAATATAACATACATCAAACTCAAAATTCGTACCTTCAACTTTGCTAAAGATCATCACTTGATCAAATGCATAGTTTACGATTCAATCCTTACTAATATCGATTAAAATAATCGATGTTTTGGGTCCAAAAGATCGATTCTCCGATTAATCGATCTTAGATCGCCATCCCTAGTTTCCGTGGGATTTCCGGGATAAAAACTATTCTATGTCCTTTCTCGGGTCTCAGACTATCTTTGTACAAAATTTCATTAAAATCGGTTCTGTCGTTTGGGCGTGAAGAAGAGACAACCAGAGAGACAGACAGAGTTACATTCGGATTTATAATATTAATATAGTAAGGATAACGAATAACTTATATAAAAAATACACAAAAAATAACAAACGAAATGATCGCGTCATAATTAACATAATGCGATGAGTTATTTTTGTTCCCAAAGAAAAAACCTTGACGGATTCCTAGAACGATAAATATTAGCATTTATTATTATATCATAAGTAGGTCCTACAGGTTTTTAAAACCTAAGTCTACGTCATTAATCATAATTATACTCATGCAAATAGGATAGCTAAAACGAGTACAAAGCATGTATAAGTACAATATTATCATAATTATTTTATAGTATTTTTATTACATATTATAATAAACAATTAAATTATAAACAGAAATAAATGATGTAAGATACAGCGTAAAAAAATATATGATTTCTTTTTTCTGGATCAATGATTCATATTTGTCGATTATTTGATTAATGGTAAGTAAATAAATTGTACTTACACTAGTTACACTGTACACTGAGATATGTAACGAGTATATACATATATATATACTATATCAACATAATTTTAATTTTAAAAAACCTTATTTTGTAAGATGCTTTTGTTCCTTTTATAAAAGCTTATGTATACAGTATGTAAGTATGTTTACTGACGATATGACTGATATTTGTTTTGGCCCCAAAAAATAGTAGTCTATAAGTGGAAATAGAAGCTAACCCCACGTGCCTACACCTTATAATGATTGTATTGAAAACAAGTACCTATCTCATTATCATCGCTCTGCCGACCAAAAAGCATAATCACAAGGTCGAAGGATTACTTATAACAAAAAAGCTTTAATAGGAGATCATCCGGTTTTACATGTTTTTAATTAGGAAACTTGTAAAAAATATAACACAGAAAATTTCATCCTAACAATAAAATTTACAGCAGCCTTTGCAGTCCGCCACTGCATAGCATAAGGAAGATTAGAAGAAAGAAGAAGCAAGCGAGCATGTAGTCCACCTGTTAGTAAATGACAACTGCGGCCCCTGAGCACCCATTACAATCAACCCCAGATAGTATTAAATCTCTATCTGGATTGGTCACAAATGTATTGCTGTACTACTTCTAAAGATAAGCTGGAACGTACCGAAAAACTGTGTCTTCCTTACCTCTAGTGAGTTATTCTTCAACCAAAACGCATCAGCACTTAACACAGTTGTTATGCAGCAGAAAGGTATGTAGGTGGTGTCTTATAACAGAATACCTCATACGCTATTCTCGAACTAGTTCTTAGAATCCCTAACTGTTTTAGCAGTTTTCATAGCTTTTCATAAATACTTAAAACGCTTGTATTATTATTCAAATATTCGATTGAAATGCAATAATTGCAGGTAAGATTGCATGCGGACAGTGGATTTCTCTGAACCCACCGTCGTACGAAGGCCTTGCCAGTGAGTAGTAAAAAGCAACCAAAACATCTGCTTGAATTTGGGATGTCCTGTACATTAACCTGGCTTAAGTTTAAACACTACAGACGATACAAAAGATTTTTTTATGTAAATATTTGCGTGTGAATATTTTTTGTATGGGATTATTTAAAAAAATATTACTTAATTATACGTAATTATGTCATTGGTAAATTGAGCATAAGCAATACAATACCTTCCTGCCAGAATTTAAATCGTGTAAGTTAAATGTTTTATTTAATAAAATATTATGTATGTGTTTTGTATGATTAGGCACTGATTGAAATCGGTTATCGCAATTGTTATTAGATTAGTATAAATCTATGTTTTGGCTAATGCCACATAAAACTTAATATTCATTATTGCGTTATCATAAAAATAGTTGCATAAAGTTTTGTTAATTTTAATTTTTTCATGGCTATCCTAGCTATAACCAATCTCGCGTGTCGCTTGAGTAGTTTCATCTTATTCCATTTGCATTACTGTAAACATTCCCCGATGTTATATCTTAAAGTAGAATAATTAGTAATTAAGATATTAGTCTGTGGATAATAATTCAACCTTTGATAAGTTAACGTGGGAACTAATAGCAGTAATGAATACCGATGCGGTATAAACGATTGTATTCGCACTTCAGAGTCGCGCGAGCTAAATCTATATATATAAAAGCGAAAAGATACTCACGTTCAAAACGAATTAATCAAGGTTTTGACTAAACTGCTGAAGCTACAATCATGAAATTTGAAACATAGCTTCATTTTATAATGTAGATGCGCACTAAGAACGGTTTTTTTGATATTCCACCGTTAAGGGGGTTAAATGGGGGTTGAAAGTTAGTATGAAAGTCCGTCAGTTTTGAAGCAAACTGGATGAAAATTGGTATTAAGCTTTCTGATTTAAAGAAATAAAAATCTAATCTAAGGGTTTTTCCAAAATCAACCCTAAAGGTGGTTAAATAGGGGTTGACAGCTTTTTTATAATTTTTCCATTTTGGAAGCCAGCACTATGAAAGTTAGCCATTGTTTTACTGGTTAGATATAATAGAACTTTAGTTCTACCGTTTTTGGAAAATCAACCCCTATGTTGGTAAAATAAGGGTTGTAAGTTTGTATGGAATTCCCCCCGTTTTGATGTAAACTCTATGAAAATCGGTATTTGGGTTTTCGATTAAAAATAATTAAATACCTATTTCACCATTTTTGGAAAATCAACCCTTATGTAGGTTAAATAAGGGTTGTAAGTTTGTATGAAAGTCCTCCAGTTTTGATGTAAACTGTATGAAAATCGGTATTTGGGTTTTCGTTAGAAAATAATTAAAAACCTATTTCATTGTTTTTGGAAAATCAACCCATAAGTTGATAAAATAGGGTTGACAGCTTATTTAAAAATTTGCCAATTTGAAAGCCAGCACTACGAAAATGAGTCATTGCCTTACTGGTTAGATATAGTGGAACTTTAATTCTACCGTCTTTGGAAAATCAACCCTAATGTGGGTTAAATAAGGGTTGAAAGTTTGTTGGAAGTCCGCAGATTTTGAAACAAAGTCTATGAAAATTGGTATTCAGCTTTCTGATAGAAAATAATAGAACAACTATTTCACCGTTTTTGAAAAATTAACCCTTAAGGACGTTTAATAGGGGATGGGACTTTATTTTAAAAACCGTTCGTTAATTTGGAAGCAAGGCCTGTAAAAAATGGTAATTGGCTTTCTGGTTGGGAATGATAGAACTTTTTTAACACCATTTATGGAAAATCTACCCTTAAGAGGGTATAATAGGGGTAGAAACTTCGTTTAGAAGTCCGCAAATTTTGAAGCAAAGTCTATGAAAATTGGTATTTTGCTTTCTGGTTGTAAATAATATATCACTTATTTTTCCATTTTTAAAATCAACCCTTAAGGTCGTTAAATAGGGGTTGGAACTTTATTTTATAATCCGTTAGTTTGGAAGCAACCACTATGAAAAATTATCATTAGACTCAATAAAGCATCTGTGTCACTGTTTTTTTTCGATCAACCCTTAAGACGGCTATAAAAGGGTGTATGCATTATGCCTTTCTGTTTACACATCTGTTTCAGCATTTTTAGCACCTCAACAATTAACCCCATTAGGGTACTATTAGTAAAGAAAGTTTCTTTAAAAACCGTTATTGAAGTTACTTCCTTTGGCGTGTCTGAAAAAAGAACATAGAAGAAAAAAGCAGAGAAGTTTAGTGTAGGGCAAAATTCCACCGGCTGACGTAACGTATATTTTTAACATGGGAATGTATTGCGCGTGCTGAAGTGCAGAACAGCGGTTTTTTAAGGTTCCGTACCTAAAGGATAAAAACAGAACCGTATTACTAAGACTTCGCTGTCTGTCCGTCTGTCCGTGTGTCACAGAGCTCTGTCTCTGGAACTGTAATAGATAGACATTTGAAATTCTTACAGAGGATGCATAACTGTGGGGTAACATAAAAAGGGGTCCCCATACAACACAAACTGCTATTCGATATTTTTCCAACTAACTTTTGAACCGTTAAAGGTAGACAGTTCAAATTTTCACAATGTGTGTACTTTAATGGTTGCTGCAATATTAAATACTAGAAATCAAAAAAAATGAAAATTTTGGTTGTACGGAACCCTCCAGATGCGGGTTTGACTTGCACTTGGCCAATTATTAGTAACGCGCAGACCCACAGGCCACAAGGGAAAGTCGCGGGCCACACACCATCCGTGGGTGTCGGGTTGCCGACCGTTGGTGTCGAATATTATCTTTCAGAAATTTGCTGATAAAGTATCTATTGATGCATATGTATATAGGAATGTTTTTGAAATTCTACTAAGGAGGTAAAAGAAGTGTTATATGTATTTATACGGGAATCTTTTAGGTTCGAAGTTAGAAACGTGAAATTTCAGATAACGTCTATTCAGACAGAAGGGGTGCAAATTTAATATATGTTAATGCGTAATATATTCAATTTACCCTACATTTTGGTATACTGATTAGGTACATCGCAACTACTTTGGACACACTACGTGCCAACATTTTGTCCTGCCGTGGGGTATGGTTGTGGTGGGTATGCGTGGATTAGTGATGGTGATGTGGTAGATACATAGACCTTGGATTAAAATTTTGGGCTAGAACAGGGCTACAGTATCCCCTGCCTGTCGTACGAGACTAAAGGGGGACTTCTGGAGTTGCGGGCGGCAAGAATGGGAGCTCTAACCGCTCAGCCAGACACCCTGGAAAGAACCGCTGTATGTAAGGCTCCATATAACATGGACGGTTCCTATGGAATAATGTAAATAATAATTATTGTATCCTACATGAAACTTATATTTTAAAGAAAGTTTCATTACAGTCCACTAATTAGAGTTTTAGTGTATGTTTCTGAAGAAAGCTTGACCAATTTAGGTACACAGCAACGAAAAAAAATATTTTATTAATTAAATATTAATGCTCTTTAATCGTTAAAATTGTTAAAGGTACAAATTTACGATTACAGTATTACAAATAGTATGTCATATAATATTGTTTTACGCGGGCGAAGCCGCGGGTTCTGCTAGTACTAGCTATAAAGCTAAGAGCTATAAAGTATTACTAAATTGTCTATATAATATATAGCATAAAAATGTTCATGTAGCTCTATGACTGAACGGACTATGAATATTGAATCTACTTGAAGGACATACATATTAAAAATTAGCACATATTAAAGCTATTATGTTTTTCTCTGAAAATATTTGGTAATCGTGCCCAAGAAAAACCGCGGTCGGTCGTGCACTTAAGAAAAATGGCGAGGTAAGCTGGTGACGTAAAGATAACAACTTTTCAACACAGTCAAGATGTTTGGTGGCCTTGCATGGAGCTGAATCGTTAGAGACAAAACATCTCGGCGTGTTGCTCAAACAAAAAGTCCGAAGAGGTTACACCTCAGGACGCTGTATCAAGGTTGTCGAGCTTAGAGGCTTTGTGATAATAAAATATAACAGGTATGTTAGATAACCCTAACGAAACTAGAAATCTTTTGGATTGGGGCTTTGTGATAATAAAATATAACAGGTACTCGTATGTTAGTTCGGACCTTAAAGAATCGAGAAATCTTTCGGACTGAATACAAAGTTCGTTAGCAGATACTTTGTAAGAATATCTAAACAATGTTATCATGCAAATGACTTTGTCAAAGACCAAACTGATAAAACTGTTAAATTTGAAAAAAGGATCTTTTTTACGGGTACGTGTGAAAGTTATCCAGGCTGTTACTGCAGTTTGCAGCTACACTGTCTACACATATTTCACGATTATTTGGTATCATCATATACACAATACTAAGCATCATGATCACTTATAAGTACGGGTCTCTTCTAATGGTAAGTGTACTTTCCGTTTTTTCACGTAACAAAATACAATTTAGAACAGTAGAGGATGGGGGGTTGCAAAATATGTTTATATTCTAATAGGGTCGTGCCATGTTCAATAACAGTAGAGTATGCTAATATTACTTATGGATAATTATGCCTACTAACTATTTGCAATATTTTATTAATATTTTCATAAACTCACGATGTAGTGGAAGAGTCATCAGGCACCATAGCGATAATGTTGACACTCATGTTGACCCTCATCATGTAGTTGACCCAGCAAGCGAAGAACATCAACACTGCGATGTTCAGCCGCGCAGGGACTGCGTCTGAAAATAAAAAAAAATAATATTAAAATAAATAAAAGAAATGCTGGGAGAAATTTCATTTTAAAATAAGTAGTCCTTTGTACTTTGTCCTTTTAGTTTTTTTTTTTCTATCGCTTTACTGTGTAGAAAAATAATTCGTCATTCGTTTTTTTATAAAATAACTTTTTAAAATATTTTTTATTGTTCTTATTTGTATTTATTATAATAGTAGTTATAGTAGTAAACGGATTCTAAAAATTTCAGATGTCTTCCTAGTAACATTTAGATCGAAAAATACTGGTTTGTTTTATGGAGACCCCCATTAATATGCAAATTTATTTTATTTTTAGTATTTTTTATTATAGAGCTAACCATTTTGCATCCTCCGTAAAAATTTCAAGTGTTTATCTTGACCGTAACGGTTCCAGAGATAGATCCCTGTGACACACGGGTAGACGTAGACGGGTAGACGGACAGACAGCGAAGTCTTAGTAATAGAGTTCCGTTTTCACCTTTTGCATACGGAACCCTAAAAACGTATAATAGACAAAATAAATAAAAGCTCAAGAATGAAAGCGACTGTGGTAATGCTATGTTTTACCACAGTAACATACACATACTTTGCAATGCATCTATAATGGACTTCAGAGAACATCCCCATTCTGTATAGAATTTTAAGAGATGTTACAGTACAGGCGGTAGAAGCCACTTACCAAAACCTTGGCTATATAATCATTCGCTACATTAATATTTTTTATACTTTAAGAATAAAACTGTTATAACTTTATATAACTGCCCCGCTGGGCATACCGGTTTGTTCGCAGGGTATACGACCCCTGATCAGGCTGATACCCAGATATTAGAACTCAAACTTCACACATTAACATACAATGAATTGTTGATATATTTCGAATATGTATAAGGTTACAATGGACATATAAATTTTATATAATTAGCGCATTGTTTTAAATTTAATTGCTGTAACGGTTAATAATGTTACTGTTGATCAAACCATATCATGGAATGTAAGCAAAAAATAAGTAACAATTAAAATTATACATAATAATGGAAATCCAGACAGAACTGTAAACTAAGAGTATAAAAAAAAACGCTTTTTAAATTTAAGATGAATTAAAATGTGTTGCTATCAACATAAAACATCGTTATTTCATTTCACATCAACAAAGCGCAAAACGTCATATTCGTGACAACATAAACACAAAACTATTAAGATCTGTATCTTGATTCTTACGGGGTGACGTCAACTTACTGGATGACGTTACCGAGATGCATGATTTTACACCCTACCAAAAGTTGAAAAACGCGGCAACTTTACACTCCAACAACATAGATAAGTATAGATATCTCACCGCCTTATAATTGGAGGAAGCCATTAAATGGCTTAAACGGCTAATAATTCTGCCAGCCATTTAATGGCTGTCATGGTGTAATTTACGTGGAACAAGGCTGACATGCGCAGTTAGGTGGTGTAAAAACACGAAATCGAAGAAAAAGTGCGGAGAAATATTGTTTCATTCGTAAATGATGTAGAAACTACATTTTTTTAATATTTTTGAACACGAAAATAGATGACAGTGTCAATTTCAAGTAAGTGAGCAATCTTTACTAATCTATGTCTAACATTAATCATTTTCAGAATTAAGTGTATTATTTTTCTGAATTAAAAATGCAGAAATCCGACTTTATCTAACCTTTATCCCATGATATAATCCATAATTAACGCAGAATACAATAACAACAACAATATTCATGGCCAACAGTTTGATGGCAATGTCGCAGCACGGTTCATCTCAACACGGAAACCGAGGCTTCAACATTCGCAAACATTCGCAATGAAGTCAAGTGTACGACCTCGTGGAGCCTGTTCACGGAAGATAACTTTCGAACATGTCAATATCGAAGTGACGTTGGACAAACCGTACAACTGGCATTAGACAACCGGCTTGCGCATTGAAACTCCATTCATTTGTTGTTTTTAAACACATAGCGCCAAGCCCGTTTCTTATTAACTGCAAATGCATTGAGATTGCCTTATATTGAAACTCCTTCAGAAAAGCGAGTAAAAGGCGGAAAATACGAGACAAAATGAATAGTTAACGAAAATATATTTTCATGAAATAAATATTCATATTTTATTCATCATAATAAATGACGAAATCAGACGTATATATGCCAGACAGAATGTCATTGACAAGACAATAATTCATATGGGGTTATTAAATATACTTAAATACATATACGCGGGTATTGTTTACAGACAATACGTTGTACGAGTACATAATAAATGTGGTAATTCATGCCGTCACATAATTGTCAATATTAGGTGTCAATACTTCTGTGGTGTAATATAATGACCACCAAACAAATAAATGTATGTGATAAAGACACTAACTTTCAACAAAGCAATAAAAAGTCATTTATTTATTTATTTATTTATCAAAGTCATGATTTATGATAATTTTTAATAATTAATCTATATAATGTTTTCATATCAATCGTCATTTGACAATTACTGGCTACTAGAAATTGTCAAATTTTGACCTTTGGTAAATTGATTATTAAAAACGGGCAAGCCACTAACTTTAAACAGAAGAACGATGTTCAAAGTGTTTAATGTTTTAGATAAACCATTAAACAACCTAGAGATTGATATATTTCTAATTCTGACTAGAAATTGAGGCGACCGGAAAGCGAAAGCAGTTATCGACATTGAGCACTTGATCTAAAACTAGTTCAGCCGAAATATGTCGCGGTGCAAGTGAAACCGTCACATTAATAAGATCATTCGTATTTTGATTTGATTTACATTTGCATGAATACCTGTACAGATAAGTCATGCGAATAAAACATACTTTGATATGCTTAAATGTCAATCTGTTAATCTCTCAAATGATTTCTTACTAACGAGACAAAGATCTACCTAATTTATTGGTGGCTGGTTTATTGGACCGGCAGTCGTATCTCTACTTCAGAATACTTTCATATTTAAAATGATCATGTCTTAATAAATTCTACAAAACAAAATTAGAACATCAGTAACATTTTTAACCGTCAATAATGACTGAAATTGATGTACCATTACTTACTTTAATATTAATTTAATATCTCTGTAACATTACTTTCATTATTATCATCAATATCATTGTAAATTAGTAAACTACTTAGTTCCAATTTATTTATCGTTAAATATTAATTTTGTATTTTTAACTATAGGTATTTAAAATATTTCTGAATAACAAATTAAAGCCATTTTCCTCAATTTAATGACTCGATATTAGATAAATATTTCGACGAATTAACTAGAAGGCATTGCGAAAATGGCGTCTTTTTGTATGCCGATGCCGAAATCTGCGTCAGTAAATAAGGAAAACTTACAAAAAACACAAAATCTAAAATTTTGACGCCGACCTTCATTTTACACACCACTTTTCTACATTTGGCCACCATAATTTATTTCTTTTAGCCATCTTATTTATTACAAGTGAGGCTATCTTGAATAACGAAATCTTTTAATAATCATTATATGCATTCGCTTTATTTACTGAGACAATTTTAAATCAACCAAATTATCCGAAAGTGAACGAATTTACTACAAATTACTCCATAACACATGGGAAAGAACACGTTCACATGACTTAATCGTGCATATAGTACATAAATACAAAAGCAAATTATATTTTCATTATAACTTCGCACAGGACCTGCCTATCATCAGTCGCACAATCCATATGATTGCGAGGTAACTAGGGCCTTTGTTGAGTTTTCATTGTTCGCCATAAACACAAATGCAAGAGCTACATACTTACATAAAAGTATAATTATTTAATTGCAGCGATATAAAACCTTAGAACCATGAACGCATTTTATACGTATGAAACGCTTGCATAATAAATTTATAGCATTCTTCAAATGCAGTTGTGAATGCATTGTATCTTTTTATATTTCATATTATGAAAATAGAACACAAATATGCAGTCCACCTGATGGTGAATGGCAACTGCTACCTATGGACACGTATAATGAATCCTGGTTAGTAGCATAACCCAGCTGTAAGCGGCTACAGAAGTCTGTACTTCTTTATGCATCTGTATGCATTTCTACATACACTACCCCTGAGTACTAGCCTGATATTGAAAGCCTGCCTGCCAATGACTGAAATTTGACAATTTCTAGAAAGCAAAAATTGTCAAATATCATTTCTTGGATAAAACATTAGATACATTGACTTATTAATGAAGGGGATAGTTTGGAATGCCTCTTTAAATCTTAAACATATAAACTGCTATATGTTTATTAATATCCTCAAACGGATTGTAAACGAATATCGAATATAGAACATTATAGTTATAATGTGACAAATTTTATTTAAATACGTTAATTATGTAAAAATCCTCAAAACCTTAGACTAAACTGTTTAATTTTATTTAAATGTAAAACTTTACCATCTAATGAAGTCATGGGTATAGAATCCACGTCGTAGAATTAAAATCTATTTCTAGACGGGGTAAAACAAGTTGGGATCTGCGTTTAAAATAAGTAAACGAGAACAGGTAAGGTTAATGGCAGGTGTGCTCTTTTTTGTGGAATGTTACGTTGCAAGATTGTTGCGTTTTGCAATCGATTTCCTTTGGCTCTGTTGCTTGGTGATAGCATAGAAACGGTGATAGGAAACTGTATTTATGAGAAAGATTGAACTTTTGCGTACTTTGGGAAGATACGCGACCCTTTTATGGCGTATGGGAAGTAGCTGAAAAAAATATATCATAATATCAAGCTGCGTTCTTGAAGCGTGTTGTTGTAATGAAGAGACACTTGAGCATTTCATCTTTTCAACGGTAGCATCCCAGTATCTGAGGCCGAGCGCAGATAAAATTGAATCATTAAAATTAAATATAAATACAAAGTAAAGAAGATAACGACGACCTAATCGAAAAATATCGTATAATCGTCATGAATAATAAAAATCAATCCATTCAATGTTTACCCCCGGAGGGACGTGACCTAAACTTTGAGGAAAACTTTCTCTAAAAAATGTTTTGTTTTGTGTAAAATGTAATGTATTCATTTATTTCATTTGCATGCTTCACATGTCATGATAAAGGCTTAGATAATTCCCAGTGGTAATAATCAAACTTAATCCATTTTTCGCTTCTAAATCAATGACACAGTGTCGTTGACCGTTCCAGTGGGAGGTTGGTAAGTTATTACTTATTAACGGGTGTCTGCAAATATTTGCGTAACGGTAGAGCCTTCTGGAGGAGTCGGTGTCCGTGTTGCGGTGAAAGTGCAAGAATGCAGGCCGAGGCGCCGCGGCGACGCCAGGATCCGACGGCGCCACTGACACCGCTCCAGGGTTGCCATGTCACCGGGAAAACAAAGGGAAATTGGTTGTTTTTGTCTCAGTTCTGTAGCTTGTTTGGCTACCTCATCAAAGATGATTCAGTGTACGGAAAATGCGTCTTCATATCGGAATGTCAGGAAATCGAATTTTTAATCACTGTCTCGCATTTTAAGAGCAGTCACTTTGCTTTAGAAGTAACATTTTAGCCCCCTACCTAAGTGACTAAGCAATAGTAGTTTTTATAATAAATATGATGAAATAATGAAAAAAATATAGGATTGTAAGTACTTAAAAACATCTAATGCTCTTTAAATATAATATATGAAGGAACAGTTACAGTCAATACGGGATCAATCGAATTAATTAAAGAAATTTCTAGAATTACGCCTCAATCTGACAAGTTGACAACCCTAGCGCACCGCCTCTGAGCAAACACCTCTCCCGCTTTACCATTATCAATTAACTGACAGATATCGAACACGATACGAACTTTCGAGGAACTTAATTTAACGTAACATAACGGTAAGCTCTACTTATTCGTACTCGGTACGTGCGTCACTGATTCGTATAGGAAAATTTTGCATAATAAACATTTAAAAAACAGCGCGTGCAAAATATGAACATTTAAGTAGGTAAGGAGGTTTGTACGACCTTCACTTTTTGTGATGCAATTTTGTGTTTTAGTAAATACGAGTAAATAATAACTATAGTCGTCACAATTTAATAGGCCCATTTTGACACATGCCATCGCCAGGCTCTAAACATGTGATATACAAATCGATAACCAAATAAACCGATTTTTACGCAATCGATTCCAACCCCACATCGTATTGTATAGATTCCTTAATATTTTGTAAACAGAATATTTATTTAAGATTTTTCTAAATCAAATATTTATAAAAAGGAGAAAAGAGAAAAAATTCTACTTAGTGTAATTTAAAAATTTAATCATGTTTAGAAGATTACGTAAAGTATCGCTCGTAAACTGTATTTTTTTTTTCGTTTTATTAAACTACATGCTGTACCATAGACAAAATAGAGTCCTAATGTAAGCCCTTTGTAATTATTGCACTCGTTTAGATTTTAAAAGACAGGTAAACATAAGACTAATGTAGATTAAGCGAAGATGTAAAAACGCATTGTTTGTGTCTCATTTGTCCCTGTAAAGCTCATGTATACCTACACACTTTACTATATAATTACTAGTGTAATAATCAGTATAATCTTAATTGGCTTATTTTATTATATAACGAACGAAAACGCTGCCAGTGCGTCATTTAAAAATCAAGCAATTATTCACGGTCCGTTTGATTTGGTACGTATATAATAGAAGTATAATAGTCTTGTAAGACAACGGCTAAATATATAACTAAACATTCAGATTAGTTCCAACACTTGATATACACGTTGTTATATAAAAATATTTCTATTTATTTTTTAATGTTTTTATAATAATTAATTAATACACGGAAACAAAATGTAATAAATAATTAGGTATATACGTAGTCTCATGGCAATACGTTTTTTTGTGCATAAATTCTGGGCGTTTTGCCTGTCACGCGTGTTTACGCTCGTATGCGTGTCCTACTTGCACGCGTGTCACTTGTATCCTAAGTAAGTAATCCTAACGTTTCATAATCATACACACACACACACACACACACACACACACACACACATGAACCGCGAAGACACCGCAACCAGTTCATTAATGTGTGAGGATGTGACGAGGATGAGAGTGTAAACACGCGCGACATGAAAAGCGACTTCCAAATAAAATCTGAAAAGACCTGAAGTGCACATAAAGAAGCAGGCGAAATCTTGTTGCTTGTATTTGGTCACGTACTTATCTATACATCTATACATCTATACATCTATACATCTATACATATAAATAAAATTGGAGTGTCTGTTTTTAGATAATATTGCAATAACCGCTTTTTACTACATGCATATGAATATGCATACGGTACATACACCAAAATAACATTTTTTGTCAGTCTGTCTATTTGTTCTGCCTAATGGCTGAAATGGCTGGACCGATTTTGACGGGACTTTTATTTACAAGTAGCTGATGTAATAAGGAGTAACTTAGGCTACTTATATTTTAGAATTAGCTGTGCCCCGCGGTTTCACCCGCGTTAGATTTACTTTTTAACGCGGGTAAAACCACGGGGCACAGCTAGTACATACGTATGAATAAAACACTGTTTAACACGCCGATACGTACCCACATTAGTAGAGAGCAATTGATAACAATGCAACCTCATTCGTTCGACCTACATTACGTACCTGTCAAGCGACATTACTTCTAGAATAAACACAGGTACATGTCATATTCGCTTGCACAATTTCGACCAGAAATTCCAAGCTGTTTGTGCGACTGTACAGGTGCGAATCTAAAGAATAAATACATTACTGCCGGTATTAAGTTAAATAGTTAGGAGTTATGATTTATGTACATTGTACATAATTATGTTGATAAAAAATAAGTATATTTAAATTACCTAGCTGTATTACAGAATTGTTTGTGTTGACATCATTAAGTATTTTATAAGTAATTTTATTCAACGACAATTTTATATTTGAGCAATCGACGTTACGGTCGGCTACTCAAGTAACATTGAAACTTCGTATTTGTTACTTCGTCAATACATATTGGACAACCTGCACCTAATCATTTGATAATTTAAAATTATTATTACGTATTTAATATTGTATATAGGTACGCGTAAATAAAGTCGAGGTGACTCCCTGTTATTTAAGAATAACTGTTATTTTGTATGGTTATTTATGCTTACTAGTATTCACACGGAACCGATTATGTGCTATTATACGTAATCGCAGTCGTATTTCTAGCATACTTAGGGCGCTTTTCCTGTCGCGCACGTTTAAAGCCGCATGCGCATCCCACCAACGCAACTGAATTACGCTGCAATCTATTTGCCACTTGTGTGTCTATGAAATCTATCTATGTGTCCCTGAAACGATAGAAGGTAAGATGCACGCGTGCGGGTGAGACGCGCGTTTAAACACGCATGACAAGAAAAGCGCATTAACTATGCAAGCAATACTGCAAGATAGCCGGTTCTTTATAAATAAAAAATGCAGTCCGATTTCACATTCATGATGAAAATTCTTTGAGTGAACGTAGCCTAATGTTAATAAACCAATTTGCAGAAACGCCGCGAATCTTCCTACCCTGTCCCAGCATTGTGGTTTGCGTGGCATTGTATTTCGAAATAATTAATAGATTGTACTTTGTATAATACTGTGTCGTTTTTGCAAATCGAAACGACCAGAACAGGCAATTTTGTTCTTCTTATTAATGATATAAACTTTACCGAAAACATGTTCAAAAACATATAGAACGTGACTTCATTATTTATTCATATATTTGAAAATATAGCGCAAGAAGCAAATTAATAAAAAACAATGTCTTTTCCGATAAGGTTACAAAGCAAAAAACCCTTAAATAGAAGCTAGTATCAATCAGTCTATCTATTTAGTATACGCCTGCTCTACATACAACTATATGGAACAACTTCACACCTATGGTAAAAAGTAAAGAAATCTGGTATCAAGATGTACTACTTAAGAAAAACCTGCACTGTATCATGAACTAGCTGACCCGGCAAACTTTGTACCGCCTCAAAATCTATTTATCAAATATATTTCATTTAAAATATAGCCTATGTCACTCGTAGATAATGTAGCTTTCGAATGGTGAAAGAATTTTTAAAATCGATACAGTAGTTTTTGAGCCTATTCAACCAAACAAAGTTTTCCTCTTTATAATATTAGTGTAGATAAAAGATCTCATATACATATCATTGTGACTTCATTACAATTTATATAAAGCACATATTGATAATCACCGGTCCGCGGGCCGAATGTAGCCTGCCTCGGTTTAGGATCCGATCTGCGGATCATTTTAGAACTTTAAAATTATCGTCTGATGAGAAGACCTTTTTTTACCAACACCTATTTCCTTGCAGCAAATTTTACTTTGTGCTTGGCAACTTTCAAATTGTCGCCTATAATAAGAATAAGATCCAATACCTACGGTGTGGAATATTTCAATATTATCATTTTAATAGTAAGGACATTTATTTTTGGAAAATACATTACCTACTACTGTTTAAGTACATGCCTTAATATAGACACAATATTTAATTTATCATAAACAATGAAATTTAAAAATGTGCCAGTATATTATATAGGTGATATGATACATTTGAAATGGCAGTAAAAAATATAATTAACGATTATTGCCATCGCCTTTGCCCCTGACCAATCCTGAGGTAATTTCAATCAGAAACCTTTCACGTCTCAGAGTAATAAAATAACAAATTTAAAGTGAGCCCACATTAGTAAGAATCGTAGGCAGCTGCTGAAAGTAGTTTAGTTGAGGAATAAAATACACTTCTAGTTTTCACAGCACATTTCACCAGAAATTGTTATTAAATCATTTATTTTTATATGTATGCAGATAAGAGCTATGTTTTAAGCGAATGTTTTACTCTTTTTCATTGTGTACGTGTACGTTAAATGATTTTTTATCAATAACTATTAAATACCTTTTTTGACTTTGATTATTAAATTCGTGTATAAAAAATATCATAAGATGAATCGTGCTTCGTAACCTGTATTTACACAATTCCGTAGTGATAATTATCTTTTGAGCAATAATAATTTAGATAAACTAATCTTATAAGTGGTCTTAGCTCCCGGCAATAACCTGGGTAAATAAGTCTTTATTTTCATACTGCCACACTGAGAGCCTTGCAAAAAATAAACCAACAAGTAAGTATATTATGTTTGTTATGTTATGTTGGAGGATCTGGGAGGCTACCACCATCTTTTAAAAACATCATAGTTCAGTAAAGTTTTATTTCAATATTGCATCAACATCATTTTCGTACCACTGTTTTAAAGAGGCCATGGTACGAAATTTCAATGTATGATTAAAATAATATTGTGTTAAGGGATGGTAGTAACCCCCCTGGTCTATGCGGAGGTAATGGTGATATTTTTATAACATTGAAGTCGCCCGTCGACATTAGGGACTAACTCCATATAGATCATTGGTTCTACCTGTAGCCAATCGCATATGCCTTGCCACTCCTGAATCCTGAATCTACCGGTACCCACATCTTTCCACCGCAATGCCGGTACTTCTCTGGGAACAACATACAAGTTCTACCACCTTTCGAATGTTTCCTCGATCGCAGCGGTCGTTATTTTGATTTTCAATGAAATAAGTTTATTCATTAATATCAGTTGCACACCAGGCTTTCTTGCTCACATAACGCAGACAAACATATACACACAATATAGTAGGTACTATTTACTGCTTTGGGCATATTTGAAAAAAGTATTCTATTTCTAAAAAACTAACTGGTTAAAAGTCGTCACTGTTATCTATGAATCTTATTTGTAGATATGTAACTCCCAAGAAGAATCACAAGCTCCAATCCTTTCACAGCCATAAGAGACCTTGTCGTGTCTTGTTTTTAGTGTAACAGGACAATTAAAGTAATTGAATTGGACAGACGACCTTTTCTAATCTTATCAAAAAAACCTACGAAGGTACCAATGCCATGCATTCAAATATCGTTCAAATTCAAGATTATTTTAGAGGCGAAAAGCCATTTTAGAATTTTTAAAATTCTCTTATACGATTATAGTATTTAGTACATTCAAATAAATAAACGAGACGAAATGAGATAGGTATAGGAATATTCCGACAAAAAATATAGAAAACACGACCAAAAACAAAAAATCATACGGCCAAACTTTTTCCAATTCAGTAAAAAATATATGCTAAATATTTAATTTATATTTTAAGTAATACTTAGTATAATATATTTTTAATGAAATATTATTTTATTATTTGCTGCAATAATTACTTCACAAAACAATATAAAGAATTCGCTCAACATTATATGAATAAACTGGAATTTTTCGAAACTTGTTTTTCGTATTTCAGTTGGTTATTTTTAGCACTAGGGTTTTATATTATTATAGGTATATAATTAATTAGTTTTATAAAAAAATATCATTGCAAAATTCATTTTTAAGCTACATTTTATTTTAAACTAAATCCAAGCGTAATTATACGTATAAAACTTAATATTTGTCGCTTATATGTGGGCGCGCCGGTAGGTAGATCTACAATGGTATTTCGATTCAACTAATTTAACCAATATTTATAAAAATTATAGTTAAAATAATTAAACGAATAAGCGTTAATGCCACCACAGTAACAATAACACCCAAGCAAAATACCAAACAGTTCAGAGCACCACCGTGCCGTGCCCACTATTGGACAACTTCTGATCTGTTGACAGTTGCGCGCCCCTTTTTTATACCATGATACAGGTAGCCAATTGTTAATACGGAGAGGTAGTTCGAAATTAATATCATGTGATTTTAAAAACGGAATATTTATATATATGAAATGAAGCATTCTCCCACACGGCCATTCTGACGAGCAGCCGTTACGGCTCGCGAACAAAAGTTTAAAAAAATCAAATTCAATAATATTAAAGAAGTGGATAAACTACTTTAGATTCGCGGATAATATAGTCTCAATTTTAACCACAGAAGCCAAATCTCATGGTACACAAAACACGTAACTTTAATTGGTTAACCCCATAACCGGTGTCTAATAGTGTAAATAAATGGTCGTGTCACATGAAAAGAACTGCCAAATCACATGGCTGATGTCAAGTCACATGACATCATAAATTCGCTAAGTCACATAGCTTACGTACATAATTGATTATTATCTGAAAAGAATTGCCAAATCACATGGCTGATGTCAAGTCACATGACATCATAAATTCGCTAAGTCACATAGCTTACGTACGTAATTGATTATTATCTGAAAAGAATTGCCAAATCACATGGCTGATGTCAAGTCACATGACATCATAAATTCGCTAAGTCACATAGCGTACGTACATAATTGATTATTTCCTGAAAAGAATTGCCAAATCACATGGCTAATGTCAAGTCACATGACATCATAAATTCGCTAAGTCGCATAGCTTACGTACGTAATTGATTATTATCTGAAAAGAATTGCCAAATCACATGGCTGATGTCAAGTCACATGACATCATAAATTCGCTAAGTCACATAGCGTACGTACATAATTGATTATTTCCTGAAAAGAATTGCCAAATCACATGGCTGATGTCAAGTCACATGACATAATAAATTCGCTAAGTCACATAGCTTACGTACGTAATTGATTATTATCTGAAAAGAATTGCCAAATCACATGGCTGATGTCAAGTCCCATGACATCATAAATTCGCTAAATCACATAGCTTACCTACGTAATTGATTATTATCTGAAAAGAATTGCCAAATCACATGGCTGATGTCAAGTCCCATGACGTCATAAATTCGCTAAATCACATAGCTTACGTACGTAATTGATTATTATCTGAAAAGAATTGCCAAATCACATGGCTGATGTCAAGTCTCATGACATCATAAATTCGCTAAGTCACATAGCTTACGTACGTAATTGATTATTATCTGAAAAGAATTGCCAAATCACATGGCTGATGTCAAGTCCCATGACATCATAAATTCGCTAAGTCACATAGCTTACGTACGTAATTGATTATTATCTGAAAAGAATTGCCAAATCACATGGCTGATGTCAAGTCCCATGACATCATAAATTCGCTAAATCACATGGCACTCGGGTTATTATCAAACATAAACGTGACTGTTGGCCAGACAATCATCGATATGCAAGACAATCCCGATAACACAGAACTTACAATCCACATACCGTTCCAAAGTTCGCAGGTACTCAAGAGAAACACAAAGTTTTTACCAGATTTTTGACTGTCGATACTGTCATTGCTTCACAGGGTTCACAGTCATCTGACATGTTCAAATAGTTTCCTTTCCATAGCACATGTTCTCGTAGTCTGAAAACACATTACATTATATGTATAATCAATAATTATATACGAAATAACGAGAGAGCTCCGCGTTTCGTTCATGGTTTGAGAGTAAAATCTACAGATCTTTTCGTTTGGCTCGCTTAAATCTATGGCATAGTCTTCTGCATCGCCAAACGTACACTGGGTAGACTCCAGATACCCTTGAAAATATATTTCCTGTAAGATCCCCGATGTGTAGTTCTTCACGATGTCTTCCTTTACCGAATTTGTTATAATGTGTCTGACTATCTCAGACAGGATTTCTTGAAAATCATTAATGCCTTTTAAGTCAGCTCATTTGACTATGACAGAATTTTATAAGAAACTATTCGAGACCTGCTCAAAACCATGCACGAGTGCTTTTCTTATTTAGAACTGTAAACAAATAAGCTGTAACAAGCATAAAAATAAAAAAGTAAAAGTTAATTTCAAATCGAAAAACCTGATGTCTACAACACAAATGTGTGAAAATAATAATAAAGTGAATTGTCACGTTCAAAACAGTTTTAATGTCAACTTTACATACAGTAAAGAAAATATCAGAGCAGCAAGTACTCCGTGGTCGTTATTCTTAATAAAATAATTAAAATACTATTGCCTTACCATAACATGAGCTATAGTTCGTACCGTTCATGTGATGACGTCAAATGTCAACGAAATAACACTCTGAAGTCCACAGTTACATTACAACGAAAACCAGGTCATTAAACGTAAAAAGTTATTGGAGTCATCCTACCTTCATTATATTATTTACCTTATATAATTTTACTTTTATTACAATTACCTTCGTTTGTGCGATAGGCATTGCTGCAAACAAAGTCTTTACCACACAATAATGATCACACATTGCAGAGTCCAATTTGACAGTAGTGTATGTACTCTCTTGTCTCTTTTTCTTTTTGCAGTATTCGATTTTTCGAATTTTATCAGAACTTGCAGTAGGTATATAATTGCTCGTCCGAACCTGACTTTGTCTTATAAATCTGCAAAGATATACATTTTAATTCGTAGAATAACAAACAGCGGTCAAAACAGTATGAACACAAAATAAAAATGAATATTTTGTGGTATGAACCTCGAGTTCCAATACAATATCTGAAAATAATAGAATTACCTATTTCAATTTAATATAACTCATACGTAACAGTATCTGTTATCACATGAAATTGTGAATAACTTCCAAAAGTTGTTGTAATTAACCATTTGCAAGAATAATAAGTACCTACAAATACCATTATTTCGTCCCGGATTGATTTATACATAATATTCGCTCACACACAAAAACTTTAAACCAAATTTCATACCTCTAGAAGTAGCAGACGAGCATGCAGTCCACCTGATGGTAAGTGGCTACTGAGGCCCATCAACACCTTCAACACAGCAGAGCCTAACACTGCTGTATGGTATTGGTATTGCCGGACCATAAAGGTTTCTACCACCTTTACAAACTTTACCTGCTTGAGTGTAACGACGATAAAGTTATGAAAAGGAGAAAAACATGCCGAACAGTTTCGTATCATATAAACATTGCGTGCGTGAATTTTCTGAATTTGTTTTATCCACAGCCGTATATCTAGACGTAATGTCGCCATCTGTACAGTTACGAAATTAAATGAAATAACAATAAACTCCTTATGTCAATGAATAATTAAAACGTTTAGATTGTTAGCTAGATTACATGATGGTATAGTTGACTTACCACTGTTAAAGTATTCACTAAAGGTACCAACATAATATAATTTCACACGTAAAGTCTAGGATCGTGATGTACGTCATCTCGAAAGGTATTATTTACTATGACACAAAATAAGAAAGAAAATCCAATAACAATTTAAACTACTGTAAAACAAGTTCAAACTTTAAGTTATTATTAAAAATACTTGATCGACTCCGAGCGAGGCTGATGAATTGTCTTTATTAAATTAAACCTTTAAACACATTTGACCGATCAAAATGCTTACAGCTTTGCACCATTATAGTAACTGTTTTTTTTTCTACAGTCAGCTAAGCTTAGATTCTCTTTACTTCTGCAATTTTTAAAGTGAATAGCAAGTAATAGTTACTCACTATGTCACAAAACAATGTGAAAAACACAGAAGACTAAATGTTTATTAATAAGTTATAACTTACGTTAATTCACCTTTTTTTTTGCCTAGTCCAATACACCATTTGGGGTGATGCGAACGTTACCAAACTCCTTTTCTTCAGCTTTACCTTAATGTATCCTTCGCAAATTGTAACCTTTATCAATAACTTTAAATACACAAATTTGTAAGAGCACAAAGTCGCTTACCGATAAACAACTTACTGACTCACCACCAGAATCTAAATGTTACATTTTCATTCATTTTTGGTCCACGTCTACGGCCATCACAAGTCAAGTGTTGTTACAAAACCCCCAATAAGCAGCTTTCATTTTAGTTACAGATTCTGGGAACAAGCGCTAGGTAAATATTATTAGATAGCACCCTACTAAAAATGACAAGCGCTGGTTGAGAGTACACCTTTCAATGAGCACAATACATATCTCACTATCACGGTGTTCCAGGTGAAACTAGAAATAAAACTTACGAAATTCACGGGCCATGGAATTGCGATGGCAAAAGGTATGCTACCTGATTTATCAAACCTTTTACTTCAATAATAATCTTCATTGTGACTAGTATTATTTTAAGACTGGGAGTTTATTAAGAATGTTAAATGCATTACAACGAATAGGTACATACAAAAGGGTAGATATCAGAACTTGTATTCACAATCGTAAAATATTTTTTGCAGCGCAATAATTTTAAAACAATATGATCGTTTAATTTATTATCATTTACTTATTTAGCATAAGCAAGCATCGACTCTTAAAGAGTTGATATAAGCAACGAAACTGTGAGAAGCATAGTTGAAATTACTCGAAGATTTTAAAAATCCAAAACATTTCTAATAAAATGTCGGTACCTACGAGTGTGATTGTTAAATTTTTCGCGCATAACCAAATATTTTCATATTAGTGATTCTTATAATCTTTAACAACTTTCAAATAGTAAAATCGAAAATATAAAAACCATTGGTTTGATCATACCGGAGCGCCAATCGTTCACCAATGAGTCTCGGCACCAATGAGTCTTAATTACGTAGACGGTTAACATGGACAATGCTAACCACCTTCCACCTCCTCAATTTTCATACCCAAGCTTGCGGTACCCAAGCTTGCGGTTGCTTTCACACGCTTGCTAAAATAATGCACATAAAATTATTACAATATTTAGACAAACCGTACACGTTACTCACGCAACCGGTTTCATGATGTATTTCACACACAGCTCCTCCAATGTCGAAGGCCTTGTCAATATCGCCTCCATTGCGCGTCCCAAATTGTCGTCAGGAGTACAGCCAAGATAAATTCTTCAGTTGAACACTTCCTATACACGCGGTTGATTATCTTCTGTTACCGTTACTTTAAAACTATTACGTAATAAAAGGGCGTATCCTATCCCGATTCTGATGTGGGCGCGCCGGTAGGTAGATCTACAATGGTATTTCGATTCAACTAATTTAACCAATATTTATAAAAATTATAGTTAAAATAATTAAACGAATAAGCGTTAATGCCACCACAGTAACAATAACACCCAAGCAAAATACCAAACAGTTCAGAGCACCACCGTGCCGTGCCCACTATTGGACAACTTCTGATCTGTTGACAGTTGCGCGCCCCTTTTTTATACCATGATACAGGTAGCCAATTGTTAATACGGAGAGGTAGTTCGAAATTAATATCATGTGATTTTAAAAACGGAATATTTATATATATGAAATGAAGCATTCTCCCACATATAGGCATAGATTAGTAAAGATTACTCAATCCTAACAAGAAAATGTACCCAGTTTTGAGAATTGAAATAGTTCCGTAAAAAAGTTTTGCCACGTCTCCATGCTAAAATGTCCCTAAAATATTTGAAATAATTATTTATTTATTACGTAAATTACGTAATTATCACGTAAATTAGTTATTTATTCGTAAATTTTCTCTAAAAATGTTTTTATTTGTCAAGGATTCAAAAAAAAGAACTTACTTAAATAAGCCGTTTGTGGCTTCATTCAATTTCAAGGCGGCGAACTATCTTTACTAATCTATGCTTATAGGTATAACCATTTCGATAACCACAGATGTGCAATTAGTACACATGAAACGGTAATAAGGATTTCCAAGAGTTCTTAGCTGTAACAACCCATTGTTCCAGTTGTGCCGTATTTGCTTGTCATAAGTAAATAGTATATTATAGTAAACTGTAAGTACTAAAGCCTCTATATGTTTAAGTGAACGATGAATAAAATAAATGTATATAGAAGGAACGACGTAATCTTTTTTATATAATATAGTAGTAGCAGACGAGCATGCAGTCCACCCAAAATAGGATTAGATGTTCCTGAGATACCTGAGGTCGGCCACAGATACACCGCTACCCCTGAAGGCTAAGCTGAAACGCCTCGGAAAAGTATGTCTCACTTACCACACCCTTTAAACCAGAACCCAGCAGCGCTTAACGTTGCTGTTATAAAGCAGACATAGGTGTAGCGGTGTGCCGCCGGAGTCGAACCACAAAGGGTTTTACCACCTTCACAAGAGGTAAGTGAGAATAAAGATTTTTTGGGATAAAAGTAGCATACCAGCAGCAAGGCAGCAAGCCAGCTGTCCCATGGACTTCTATAATCAACCGCAGATTAGATTAGAGTTCTACTAAGTATAGCTACATATGCCACGCTAATTTGATGCTGTCCTTAAATAAGTCTTCCATATACTTCAAAGTAGAAGACAACGGCGCATAATATTGCTGTTATTGGGCAGATTGGTGTGCCAGTTGCCTCCGGAGACGGACCAAATGATTTATGACAGCTATTATAGGTCTCTAGTAGGAGACCTATACAATTTTACAAATAATTGGATATGAATTCTTTATATCCACCATGCAAAATTAGGTATCTTCTATGGTTTTCTAACTTCATGTTGCATTAGTCCTCTGTACGCCTCAGTCCTCTGTACGTCTCGTTAGCGGGAGTGAGCATTGCGACTGTGAAAACGTCATTTAACTGTACACGGTAATTCCTGAGTTAGAGAAACGCTCATAACTCTACGCGTCGTCAAGTTAATCAACAGTGTAACGCAGTGGTTCTCAACGTGGGTTGGAGGCGGTGAAGCAGTTAAGCAGAAGCTTATTAGTATTTTTCAATTAGCTACGCCTAAAAGAAGGAATTTACTAGAAAGATATTTACCGACCTATTCCCGAAAATTCCCATTTTTTTTTTTTTTGTTGACGAGGGGGAAACCTTCAAAAGGTACCCGACGCCATGGGAGTGACGCCGGGTTATGTGGGATTTTTACCACACTAAAACCCCCCCGGTGGCCGTCCTCAGCGTTTGGTGGAGGAACTCCGGGATCTCCAACGGAACACTAAGCCTAAATGGCTTGCTGAATTTTAACATTTGGAGGAGTGACATAAGCCTATTATATTTTCAAGCAGTAGTAAGGCAAAGGAAGTTTGAGAACCTGTATTCCAATGGCTAATTTACAACAGCTTTTCCGTGCATTGAAAAACGCTTACATTTGGTCTTTATTCTTATTTTAAGTAACAATAATTATATTACCTCTAAGATGTTTAGGCGACTGAAAAACATTAAATAGACAAACGACAGTTGGTCGTCTACTCAATCGACATTGAAATAGCGTGGTGAAATGTGTTTCGTTACTGGTAGTAAGGGTATTGAACTAGCAGGTGTTAAAATAATAATACATATCTACACATCTTTAGGTACATATATAGATACGTTTACTCATAAAGACTAAACAATACAAACAGTCCCGTTTTATCACGTTATTATCATCAATCCAATATTATAACAGCTTAATATTATCTAATTTAGAATGAGATGGGTTTCGGTCCCAATCCTGCATCATAATCTGAATTCATAGATTTTACACACATTTTATAACTGTTTGACAAAATCTAAACATGCACGTTGTTTTACTTTACCATAATAATTATTTTTATATGCATTTACATAAAATTAATTTAACATACCAGGATCACTATCCTCACTATTCCTCGAATAAGCGATCTCACTAGATGGCGATCTAGTGAGATCGCTTATTCCAGGGTATCGTCATTGCAATCGTGGGCAAAGGTTTCCTATCCTAGATAGAAGGGTACATGTCATAGGACACTGGGCTGGCCAATTTTCAAGTGATAGACTTCACATACCTTTGAGATTTTTTTTTATAAATCTCTCAGGTGTGCAGGGTTCTTCGCGATGTTTTCCTTCACCGATTCACTTGATTAATTTCTAATACGCACAACTTTGAAAAATCGGAGGTTTTGAACCTCGGACCCCTCGAGAGGTCGAGTTTCTTAACCACAAGGCTTACACTGCTTATAAATCACTTATTTACTTGAAATAAGACCAGTCAACGCGTCATCGCCGTCATGACAAACGACGTCTTCAAACAATTATCGTCGGTAAACAGGTTTTTTTCAATTAACTCTTGCTCGGCACTTTCCAAAAATGCAACAGGTAATATATCAGTGCAGATTTGGCTACCTGTATTATTTTAATTTAATTGATTCTGCTATTAAGTAATACTGATTAATTTAACGAGTTGATCGCTCAGTGGTCGAATTTCGACCATAATCATTAATTTTCCAATATATTTTATTGGCCTCAAACTTCATGATTTTGGTTGATGAAAAAATCGATTGACAAACAAAAGAGTAGGTACATATTGGTACTGACTAACTTGACTAACTAACTTTTTTACGAAAGTATGTGTTTAAAAACCTCATTACATATTTTATTCGTCGTTAGTTAGAACTGCATTTTAAATGCATTCGCTGCACGCATATAACAGGAATAGAAAAAATATTAATTGCGCGAATCTAATTGTTCTCAGTAAGTATAATGAAATCCTTGGAGACTGACGTTCTAAATTAACATTTTTCAATTTTGATATATTCATTAATTAAATAGCGAATACTTACCGAAAAATTTAAAATGTATCCTCATGATTGATGATGATGTTTTAAGTGATGCACGATAATAAACACAAAAACGCACGCGCGGACGTATGAAGCACGCAGCGCGGCAAGTGGCTGTAGCGGGCTGCGCGCGCGCCTCTCTTTCTGCGACTGCCTTCACCTTCTCCGATCTAGCGGGCAATCAAATCTGCACACCTTAGCCGCAGGTCCGATAGAAGGGACGTTGGACAAGGACGCTGCGTAGAGGCAATGACCGTGTGAAATGATTGTATCGAAAAGTTAGAGACGACACAGTCTTACAACGCCATGTTTATTTGTGATAGAACTCTCTGTGGTTCGACTCTGGCGGCACCAGCGCAACAGCTATTTCTGCCTATTAAACGCTGCTGTGTTGTTATTTGAAAGGATTCCAGCTTAGCCTTCAGGGGAGCGGCGCATCTGTGGCCGACCTCAGGTAGGAATATCTAATCCTATCTGGGGTTGATTACAGATGTCCATGGGCATCAGTAGCCACTTACCATTAGGTGGACAACATACTCGTCTGCTACTCTACTATTATAAAAAAAATATTTTGCATGACAACGCTCCTATATAAAAGTTGATGAAACTACTGTCCCGTCGCTTTAATTCGGCACGACGTCTCTTCTGTATGGCCCGCGCCTTCGTAGACAAACAATAAAAACCTCACAATACCGGCGGATGGACAAATCGTGTCTATCCATTTAATCAGTATTTTATTTTTGTAGAACCTGCTTAATATTTACAAGTATACATTATATTTTAAAGAGCACATGTAAAAAATACTGTTCTTATGTAACGGATACACCCGATTAGAGCAGTTTTTATTTTAGTACCGATATTTCGCCAATTTCGATGCAACTAATGCAACTGGATTGAATACTAAAATAATCTCATTGGAATCTTATTAGACAATGATTAATATATTAGACAATTCAATTTTCAGTCACATCATACTGTATTTTTTGTAGGCCAGCGGAATTGACCACAATGTTATCATTTGAAAAATATACCTATTTACGAATAAGTAAGAATATATAGGTATTTAAAGTCTTTTTTTTTATAATACAAGAGTAGCAGACGAGCATGCAGTCCACCTGATGGTAAGTGGCTACTGCCGCCCATGGACATCTGTAATCAACCCCAGATAGGATTAGATATTCCTACCTGAGGTCGGCCACAGATGCGCCGCTACCCCTGAGGACTAAGCTGGAACGCCTCGGAAAAGTCTGTCTCCCTTACCACATCCTTCAAAACGGAACACAGCAGCGCCTAACACTGCTGTTATTAGGTAGCAACAGGTGTGGCGGTGGTGCCGCTGGAGTCGAACCACAAAGGGTTCTACCACCTTCACTACCTACGTAGGTAATAGTAGGTATATTGTGGTTTTACGTGGTTAAAAGTATCAGTATTATCCGTTGTTGAACATAATATATTGTCAATGGACATTCCCGTAGGTATAACCTGAGTGTACCGAGACACGTAATCAAATACATTTAGTGATTTACGCAGCTAGATATAAGGAACGTCAAGTTTCACTTTTATCACGTGAAAACAACTGACAACGCAGTAAAATTGATTAAGTATATGGTAAAATAAAATGTATATACTGCACATGTATCTTTTTTCTTAACGAGGGGGAAACCTTCAAAAGGTACCCGGAGCCGTGGAAGCGGCACGGAATTATGTGGGATTATTACCGCACTAAAACTCCCCCGGGGATCGTCCTCGACGCTACGTTGAAGACTCCTGGATCTCCAACGGAACGCAACCGGAGTCTTCTTAGCGCGTTGGCCCGTCTGACTTCGCCCAGGTGAGCATTACGCTCGCCACACCGTTTGGTGTGCACGACGGTATGCTACCACACATACCGCCGTCCATCCCGGAGTCACTGGCGGGCGGGCCCAGTCACTGTTGCCTCCCGCAACCCCAGAAGCCCCTTTTTAGTCACCTCTTACAACAGACGGGGATACCGTAGCTATTCTCGTCCCAGAACTACAGGGACGCTGTAAATGTACCCTACGTAATGTACAACTGTTTCTTGTCACACGGGGTTATATCCGTCTCACCCGCATGCCTCGTTTCAATCTCAGTTGCATAACTGCAGTGTTGAAAGCTGTGGTAAGGGAGATATACTTTTAAGAGTAGTTTCAGAGAGTATTATAAATACAAACCTGCATGATAGGAAATAAGCCCTGCGATATTTATATTATTTTTAATACCTATACCTACCGGAAATAAATTTCTTGTACATAGGAAAAATATGCGAACAACTGCAGCGGCTCAGGACAAAACAAGTTCTGTTGTTATCATATAAGCACAATTACTCGTAAATAGTTAACGCAATTACTAAGTATAATGATAATTGGCGACAAGCGATTACAGTAGATGCATAACTTTATCGGACAAGCAATTATTATCTACGAGCTAACTCGCGCGACATCGCCCGCATGGTATCCCATCGTATTTCTATTTAGGCGCCGCATTCCATTGGCAAAAAAATTCCATCAAAAATGATTCGCCGCACTAAAATTTGCCTCTGTCTACTAATTTAAGACAAAATTTCATTATATTTTCGTATTAAGCCATAGATTAGTAAAGATACTTCGCCGCCTTGAAATTGAATAAAGCCACAAACGGCTTATTAGTAAGTTCTTTTATTGAATTCTTGACAAATAAAAACATTTTTAGAGAAAATTTACGAATAAATAAGTAATACTGCGTAATTTACACGCAGTATTACTTTATGTACAGTACAGTATACTATATTTTATATTACGGACATTTTAGCACGGAGACGTGGCAAACTTTTTTACGCAACTATTTCAATTCTTAAAACTGGGTACATTTTCTTGTTAGGAGTGAGTAATCTTTACTAATCTATGTAATAAGTAAGGTTGAGCTTAGACAATAATAGTAGTTTGTTTCATCACAAACCGATTACCCAATTTTTTGTAAGCATAGACAAACACCTTTATAAATGGAACGTTTATTTCCTTTATTTCACAGAAGTTACGTCTTACACATATTATTCTATTTGATGGATATTCTCTCTTCATATTCATTTATAAATAAATATTCTTATTAATTCTTTTGCAACACCAGATTTTATTAGAATCATGCATTTAATAGAGCATTCCGACGTCATTACAAGATTCTGATGCTGTAGTATATTATGCTCGTTTCCTACTATTTGTATATTTTTCCTACTATTGTAATAAAAAAGTATAAAACTATAAATTTAAATCAGTTAAATAATAATAAACATTTGGGGTGTAGGCGAAGAATGTATACAATGTACTTAATTTTATTTTATTATATTTTTAATACATTTTTAAAACGGGCATAAAATTGATATTCAAATTCATAAAAAGAAAAAATTAAAATATAGAATACGTACGAAAAAATAACAATTGAATGCAAAAGTAGTCCTGGTCCTTTCGTCACAACGTTTAACTTTACCTACTGCGCAATTAGTCAGTGTAGGTTTTATAGTTGCAAATCGACTGTTTTTACTTTACATAATTATGTAATTACAGGACCCACTACATATAAGTTTTCAAGTAAGTAAATATATTTGTATTTAAACTTAATAGTCAATATTTTAAAAAAATAATGTTAGTAAGAATAAATCCAAGTGATACATCAATAAATAAAAATAGCACTGAATAAAACATTACATTACACAATATACTATAAAAAATGTAACGGAATCTTAGTATGCCAACCATAGATTAGTAAAGATTACTCACTCGTAACAAGAAAATGTACCCAGTTTTGAGAATTGAAATAGTTGCGTAAAAAAGTTTTACCACGTCTCCGTGCTAAAATGTCCCTAAAATATTTGAAATTATTATTATAAATTATTTAATTATCATGTAAATAACGCAGTATTAGTTATTTATTCGTAAATTTTCTCTAAAAATGTTTTTATTTGTCAAGAATTCAAAAAAAGAACTTACTATAATAAGCCATTTGCGGCTTCATTCAATTTCAAGGCGGCGAAATATCTTTACTAATCTATGATGCCAATTAAAAGATTTTCGAAAATACGTCATATTAATGCAGCAATTAGGAGTTTGGGCGTGGGACCACTACATTCGTCAATCAATTCGTCTTCGTAAGTGTCAATGATTTTCGTTGGAATTAGTATCGAAGTTCATAAAGTATAAATAGTCCATCGAAATATTACAATTTAAGGACCGAATATTGCATTTTTAGAGGACGCAATTTTATTTTTGGGGCATGTGTGGGCTCCATAGGAGCTTAACCTCAAGTTTGTGGGGTCGCCACCCTTGTCCTCCGGTCGCCATCTTGGAAAAAGAGGTGAAAATACTTTTTTCGCGATCTCGGAAACTATGCTTCTTACAAAAAAAATGTAATGTCATATTTTGTAGTAAATTGTTCTTTCTACAAATATGTTTATATAACTTTTTGCCCTAAATTAAAAATTAAAGAAGAAAATTTGATTGAGAGTAATAGGCAATTTTTATCGACGTGCCAGTCTGACAGTTAGTACTAACACTTCAAATTTGGTAGTTCCTTTCTTAGTTCGACTCCGGAGGCTGCGGCACAACATACATTTCTGCTTTTAATAAAGTGACGATCCCTACTGGGATCTAGATTGAAGAGCGCGATAAAGGAGGCATTCCAACTCGGTCCTTACCAGTTACCAACATCTCTTAACATATTTATATAATTTCATAGGTAGAATAAGGGTTTTATTTAAAAAAAAAACTATATTTATCGGTTCAAATTTATTAACTTCCAAACACATTTAAGGACTTAGTGACTAAGATTTTTAATTATTAATAAATAAGACACTTCATAAGTGTGCACGTAAAATATACGTAGGTACAATATTGTAGCACTACAATGTTAAACTATTTATTACAGTTTGCTTCAGCATTAAAATTTTAATTGGTAAAATATTCTTAGTTGTTAATATAACTCTCATTTACTGAATTTAGTATTTTAGACAGTTTTTAATGAATACACACAACATACCTAGTATTTATTTTTTATTGCGTTATATAAAATTATTGACCACGGTTTGTAAAATTCTACTTTCAATATTAAATTCGTTTCAATAACATTTTATATTTATTTTTTCCTAACATTTGGATTTGAACGTACTTTTACTTAGAAAAATATTGTATTAACTTTTTATTATACAGAGCTAGTGCCTATTACCTTAAAATGCGGAAAAAATACGTGAGACCGCATATATTATTATATTATAATAATATTATGGAAACCATAAAATAGAATTCCATACGCAAGTTTCCATTTTACTTCAGCATACACAATATCTGCTAAACTGATTATGAATGCTCGCTAGATATTACCATAATGAAAAAAATATTTATCAAATATATAACTGTGTTCAATATATATGCTCTATTTGAATTTTTTTAAGATTAACAAAATACCTTAATATGATTAAATGATACGTGTGGCCTTATCCTGTGAGTAAAGTATGGTTACATAAAAGTGAAATAAAATTAATAATATAATGACAAAATCGTAAAGTATGTTGAACGGAGCGTACCAAAGGGACACTTAAATTGCAGTCAGTATCTTTTTATTGGCGTCCCTTCAATTTATACAACACATATATGTATATAATATATATATTAGTCTAAATTCAATACTTATTATAAAAGTCCTAGTATACAAAACATTAATTTGTACTAGTGTTACGAGAGGTGGGAAGTTACGATTAAAATGCAGAGTAGATGGTGACTAGTTAATAAGTACATGGCAATAAGTATCAACCTCTCACATTTGTGATAGATGGGGTTAGGATCACAAATATTTAAAATAAAGATAAAATTGTGTATAATCAACAACTTCGTTCAAGGGTCTATACACACGACGTATTTTCCAAGTGCAGACGACACAGCAATAACAATGACATGATTGCTCAGAGTGCAGTTGAATCTGACGAACGACTTTTGTTTATCTGCGCGCCTATATCAACATATCTGCTCGACTGTATTGATATCAGTTTATCTGGATCGATATATCTGAGCGTATGCACTATGAATAAATATTAGATATGTCTGAAATGCGTCGACATATCTGCGCATATGCATCAATGTATTACATATTTGTTTCAAATGCTTGATTCAATTGTTGATTATGTGCGGTTGCCTCGCGTCATATATACATACATATATGTATATATGGGGTACTCTGCCCTTAAACAAAGCGTCGTGTGCATAAACCCCATATCCCGTTAAATTCAACTAGACAAACATAACCAATGATTTAGCAGATTTGGCACCAACTAACTTTGCATATTCCATCAGTACATCTGCATTATCGGCTCTCTTTCCCATTTTTCTTTTATATGTTTTATATGACGTCACTTCACCCTTAAACAACATAGGTATGTAGTTAATATCATCCTCCGTTGGATAATTCTCATCAATACTATCAATATCAGGATCCAGCCTGGAATATGGTGTTATTTCTAATATAGGAATGCAGTCTCGTATGGGAATCCATTTGTATGTCTCGGGGCACAATAAATCTGATGGGAAGAAATTTCCTTTATATCTCATCTTGCGGCAAGAATGTATGTAGAATCCCATGTAGTAATATTTCAGTTCCGGTGCACACGTATGTAAATGCCGCGTGAACTCAATCTCTCTGAAAAATAACGACCAAATTACAAATATTGGTTGTTTTATGTTAGAGTAAATAATGTTATTCTTTTACATGTAAAGACTATGTTCTGTAGTTTCCAAAAAAATAAATTACGTATTCGCGCGAATATGGCTATGCGCTAGTCTCTTTGCAACTTGTGGATCGTGTAGCACACATGACTATGTTATTATCTTCGAAACAATAGGATGCAAGTGGTATGCATGAAGAACAGATCCGCATGCAGACATAAATACGCATGACAAGAATAAGGCTTTTAGAAGCATTATATGAGTATATCGACATACTTTTCTATGTTAAATCGAATCTTACCTGAGAGCTCCATACGTTCCTAAAGTAAGATTCCTATATTGTGGGTCATAAAAAAAGTAAACAGATGATACACATTTTGGTAATACATCAATGACCCCCACTGCAATTATTTTCCCATCTAACCAGTACTGTTGATGAAATGATCCATAGCCACATGCTGGGCCGGACTCATTATGTTCTTCCTGTAACAAGAAAATTGCGTCACACATCCATTACAGTTTTTGCAGTTCTACAAAAAATATGACCTTAAGAGTGATACAAACAAGCAAAATTTTAACAAAAAAATTGTCATTTTAAAACTACAATCGAGTACGATAAAAAGGTTTTGAATACAACTTTTGTTCTTTTCAACAATAATATGATAATAAATTAACATTTTCGATACTAAAAGGCGATGAACGAAGATTTTACCGATGACGTGCCCCAGACAGCAGTGACAATATTGCTTATGCTAAAACACATGAAAAAGTTATAACACACGCTTATATCTTATGTAGGTATATGTAGGATTTAAAATATATAACAATTTAATAGCGGACTGTTGCAAAGTAGTTTTTGCTAGACTTAACATAATTGCTAGACATAACATAACATGAATTTCTGCAAAAATAGATACACCTGATATTAGTAACTACATAAAAAAGAAGTATTCAGTGATCTACTGGAATAGGAACAGAACCCAGATCATCACAAAATTATCGTCATAATCAAATTATTTTATTTAAAGTAGATTCTTCACCTACTATCGCTTCGGAAGGTGATTCGTCCATGGAGAAGAAGCGAAATAAAACTTCATAATGCAAAGCTTTCCCAGAAAAGATTCCTATACAATGCTACTTTACAGTTCTTACAATAATCAACAAACGTCAAGAATATTCATGTATTTTTACTTGTGTTACAATATTCGATATTTACTTAAATTGTTTAAAAAATGACTTATATGTAATAAATATTGCTTACCAATAGTGGACTTTGGACTAAAAAGTCTTCAAACTTTGGTTGGGTACACTTCTCAGGTTTATCACCATGAACAGTCGTCTGGTATTTAACATACACTTGGTGTGTTTCCTTCGCCGTTTCCAGCCATTCAGGACTAGGTGGATTAGTTCTGACCAACTTTATCTGAAAATAATATTTTATAATGATTCCATTTAAATACGCACTGTAAAGCTATATGGTATTATTGGTATTTTTCTTGTCACGCAGGGTTTATGTCCGCATGCGTGTCTAATCCGCGTGGTGGATCCGCTGCAGTCTCTTTAAAAGTATTTAACAACTTATCGCTACTTAGCGATAAGAACGCCAATCGCATACTCTTTGACCTGTGTATGTATATTGCTTATTGTTTAAATTCAACAATTGTGCAATTAAGAGTATTTTATCTGCGTTATTGGAAAAAGACCCTAAGCACACCTTTTGTAGTATTTTTAGTAGTACGTAACTACGTAACATAAAATAAAGTTAATAAAAACAAATATTTACATCGTCTAGTGACTACACTACCTTTAATTTTCGCTTTGTTTCTTTTGGTAACTCATTAATAAAATCCTCCACTTGTTTTTCCTTATTTTGTTTCTTCTCTAAAGTGCTTACGTCAATACCCTTTTGTTTCAGTCTTTCCAGTTTCCTCTCAATACGTAATTGCTTTGCTTTTTTGCATGGTACTCTTGATGGGTCTACAGACGTAACTGTAAAATAAATTCAATACTATTTTTTATGTAAGAGAAGCAATTGTGTGAAATGGACACAATTGTCCATTGAAATCAATAATTTAAAAAAATCGAATGAATTTAAAACTTCTTTGGCGTTTTTAATAAAAGGAAATACAAAATGCCCTCTGTATATATGTACAAGACGTGAAAGTATTACATTACAAAAAAATATTACAAAATGTTGGATTACGGCAGTAGTTAAGCAGAGAATGATTTATACTGTAATATAAACCTATAAGCTTAAATGGGAATAATATTGTATAGATATGTGTAACCAATACCTAAAATGATATGGTAGTATTTAACATGTTGAAAATAACAGATGCTTTGATGTAAAGAAGAAAAAAAAAAAATTCATTCTCACCTTTTTTGCATTCTTGACTATCTCTCAAAGCATTCTTATCTTCTGATGTATCAATTTCTGACATTTCACCTGAAACCATTAGACTTAAAACTATACAACATATACTATTAGGAAATCTGTTTATCAAATTTGAAAAAAGATAGATTAGGTTCTATGGGTGGCTATATGTATTTATTTTTATTATTTTACAGTTTTTATTACAATACACAATTTATTTATGTATAGTTTAACAATATGGCAGTACATTAAATCAATTTGGCCAATTCAATTACATAAGTTTATGTAGAATAAGTTTTTATTTAATTGAAATATTCCACCGGATGTGGATACAAAGTACATTGAATTGATCTGATGCAAAAAATATGCAATTAATAAACTTAGTTAATTTAATGGATTAGCTAGGATATGGATTTGGATTTTATTTTGCGTCTTGTGCGGACTTCAAGGTTTATGAATATTAAACAGAGTAAAATATTATTGCAGTATTATTAATTTATTACCATTTCTTACATATGAACTATTACCAACCACACTTGTAGTATTACAGGAATTATGTCTTAATTTATAAAACAATCATTCAAGCCCTTACTTTATACACATGTACAAGACATTGTGTTATTATTATTTCAATAGATAACCAGAATTAAATCAGGCGAATTACAACCAAAAACCTATAAATAAATTTATTAAGTTAACAATTACTTAAATGTTATGAAAACTGCCATACCTTCAGGATTTTTATCATTGCTTGAAATACTATTGCTCTCAACCGGTGCCACTAAACTAGTCAAGTTGATATCCCGATGAGCATTACTAGTTTCCACAAACAGTTCAGAACCCTCTCCATAGTCTTCGAGCCGTATATCGTCACTGCCACTGGACATTTGCTGGTCACCACCACCAGCTGCCTCCTCTTGACCTATCAGGTACTTATTGAACTGTTTCAATACTTTCTTCTGGGATTTGGATGCCTTGAATTCCAGTGCTTTGCATCTATATTGAAATAGTTTTAACATGTATTATATTTATGCATTCTGTATTATAATGTATTTATAAATAATTTTATTTATGTATTATGTAATAACTGAGTGTAATGTTAATCATTCTTGAAACATTAGTATTGTCTATTTTTATGCAACTGTAGAAAGTAATGTTTTTCAAGCATATGTATGGAAGTAACATAGTTTATATTGTTGTTTTTGTATTCTCTAGTATTATTAGATGTTTGTTTCATGTACAGCTGAATCTTAACTATTCATGTGTTTTTATTTAGTACTCATTTTTCATATCATTTTAATATTATTATTAAATTAGCCAGTGTTTCTAAGATACTAGTTTAGACAAACAATAGCTGAGAATTTGTTTATTAAATCACCATAATAATTAAAACTGACCTTATGGTGTATGAAGGACAACAAATTATACTGATAGTTGGTTTATAGACATATTTTCCTGATCTGCGCCACCCTCTGTCTATTAAATCTTGATAGTCCGATACTGTCATTGTGTGCGCCCACATTCCTAGATCAGACAAAATGTAAATAATAAATATGTGTAACTTTTACGACTTATGTAAATATATAAATAAGCAAAGATAACAATTCGGAAACCTTTGTATTTTTTGTCAACCGATTTTCCTGATTTGGTAAATATAGACGTCATTTTGGAATTTGATACATTAACGTAATTTTGAAAACATGATAATTCATGTTTTCCTTAAATATTCAATAATGTTTATAGTCGAAATCTCAATCGCTGGGCGAACGTCAGTTAGTTTATAAACCCTATTTCTTTACATTTGCGTACCTTAAATTTCTCCAAAAAAAACCTGCTTACCATCTGCTACTGTATTTGTTGCCTCTGTATGAAATAATATTATAAATTGCTTACCATGTCCATAATTGGTATCAGAACCTTTACAATAACCACATCTATACCTTTCGTGTTCGGCATAATATTCAATTATACTACGCAACATATTTGATTACTGTAAGGGAAAAACTATTATTTCTATACCGTAACAATGTAAATCTTATGAATTACAACCAGTATTTGACTACAAGAAATGCAAGAGGAAGAGAAAAAAATCTGACAGTGACAATCTTGACATTGACGTGTGACAGAATTACAAAATTACTAATGTAATTTATGACAGTGATTTTTGTCTCTATTGTCAATGGTAATATATCAATTTGTTTTTTTTATTTATAAAAAGGAACCTGCAAGAAATATATTTATATCACATATTCCACAACGGCAATAATACTCTAACTTTGTTTCAGTTTTAAGTATTACATACAAATCGTAAGTTTGTTACAACCTTTTATAGCGTTTATGAAAAGCATAGACAAGAATGCGCCAAAATTTTAAAAATATAATACGGTATAGTCCGCGCCAAACTGCTAATATAATTTGCTATGGCGACACGATTCATTTCTATTTTCAAAGCGGACTAACAGTTTTACGCGAAGTATACTACGAGTTACGACCACGGAACGTACTAAACAGCGAAACAACAATTTACCTTAAAATATCAGTTGATTTAAATTATGTAAAATTGATTTAAAAATAAAATTAAGCGCTGGGGGTAATATGGTATGAAAACCCTTAGCAGAACGAGATTACTGAGGCCTTTGTAATTTTCGCAATTTTTTATTTTGGTAAACCTGCATTTAACCCCTCATACCGAAGTGATGTCTGTCCTGTTGCAGACAAGGAATCAAAGGATCGAGGAAGTGATATTATAATTAAAAGGTAAAGTAGTAAAAGGAGAAAAAAGAAATATAATCTATAAAAGAAGGATACGTAGGTATATATATATTTGTCCCTGTAGTTCCGGGACTAGAATAGGGCTACGGTATCCCCTGCCTGTCGTAGGAGGCGACTAAAAGGGGGTTTCCGGGGTTGCGGGCGGCAAGAGTGGGAGCTCGAACCGCCCAGCAAGCGACCCCGGAAAGGACGGCGGTATGTGTGGTCGCATACCGTCGTAAACATTACATGGTGTGGGAGGAGCAAAAACTGCTCCCCCAGGGTAGAGCCCGATCGGGGCATAGCGCTTGGAGATCTCCGGTTGTGTTCCGCCGGAGATCACGGAGTTCTCCAACAAGCGTTGAGGACGGCCACCGGGGGAGTTTTAGTGCGGTAAAAATCCCACATAACCCGGCGTCGCTCCCACGTCGTCGGGTCCCTTTTGAAGGTTTCCCCTCGAGAAAAAAGAAAAGGTATATATATATTAAAACACAAAATTAAGTACAAACCTATTTATACAAATAAAATAATACTGTCCATTTACAAACTATAATCTAATAATTTCGGTACCAGCAATAAAACTTGATTTTCCTTGTTCATTATTAATCGAATTCAATCATCTGCAACCGGGAAAAAGATAAAATTCCTATGCAGATACAAAGTTTAACACAATATAGGCATTTAAGACTAAGACGTTTAAGGCTAAGACGTTTCCGGCGATGCATTGGGAACTCCTCCTCCGCCTTTGGTCTGTAGGCGGCAGTAACAGCTTTCTACCAGGTAGCCGTCTGCCTTATCGTTAAAAAAAGACATACTAACCAGGATTCATTTTCTTCAATCTCTGTAATGTTGGACATAATTGAAGCTTTCTGTTTTATAAATATATTTTTCCTTTGCGGCCTATAAGAAATAATTTCATATATAATCATAGTTCTGTTTTTTATTAGGGCACGGGGAAGCCTGCTTGTCATGTAACAAGACGTGATGTTAACGACTATTTAGGTAAATTTAAAAAGAGCTTAGCATTTGCATTGTTTGGCCGCCCATTGGCTAACTATCGTTTGAGCGATACTTGCAAAAGTTACCGTGTTATCATACATTCTTTTTTTGTTTATTATTTTTTCGGTTTCCGTATTGATGTTTCGTTGTGTATTTTGTTTTGTATTCTGAATAAGTTAGCGGCTGCGGAAAGTATACCTGCTCCTTATATTATTCCACGGCTGTGTACAAGTTTCTCCCCAAATCAAAAATATGATGCCGCTTAGGCATAGCACTAGTCCATGAAAACACCAAATATTTTTCCAAACACGTGGCGCATCCTGAAAACGTTTAAGATAAATAGTAGGACTGGGTGGAATGGGCTAGGGTGACTGATGAGTCACCCTAGCCTCCTGCCTTTTTTCGGCAGTTTAAGGAAGCTTTTCCACCAGAGGTGTATGTGAGGTAGCTAAGCCTTGGTTATGTGTCAGATCCACCAATAAGATTGCTTGGTTTTCATTGCATGGCCTAGCTTTCCTCTGGTGGCAATGAATTCCACAACACTGTTTTTTATATGAGAGAAAATGAGCTAAGAATCGCTACCTGAATAGCTATATCTTTTTGTAGCCCATCTTACTCACTTAGTTCAGCTCCGCTTCATACCTTAGTTTTAACCTCGCTTAACTAATTTTAAGTACCTACTTCATATTTTTTTGTAACATGTCCAACTCCCAACGAAACTATTATTCCAGCAGTATGTCCAATTATTTTAATTACTGTATTTATTGAATTTGCGTACATCTGAGTTAATTCCTGAAATAAATTGTAAATGTTTTTTTGTCAATTAATAAACTATAGGTAAGTATAGTCCGCGAGGTCTAAGCTGAGCTTTGCATTAGTGTGAGTTAAAATAAAAGTAGTGTCGCTTAAAAAACTTTTAAAAACATTTTTTATTATTTTGTAGTTAACCTTTTACAGAGATGTCGAATCCCCGGTCTTTGGTTTTTCGAAGTTACTTTTGTGGGTGTTAAAAATTCATTAATGCTTTGTTGGTGAAGGAAAACATTGTGAGCAATTGAGTGAAACAGGGCTTATCTTAATTTCTGAGGAGCCTAGCAGTGAAATAATAATGATTTGGTGACTACTTATATGTGATCTGTAAACTTCTATCTATACGTTCTATCTATATCTTCTTTTCATGTCCTTACGTAACAAATGTCCAACGTTAAATCCATCCCAGCCGCTGTGAGCGAAATAGCCATAGTCAAAATAATGGGTCCGGGAAGTGAAGCGACCGTCCACATTGACAGTACCAGGAAACCAGGAATCACATGCGCTGGAAAAGTACTTTCTTATACTCAATCTTAGTTTCCTATAGTTTTCTAGTTGGCATAAGGTCTACCTGATGATATTAACGTGTCGGACCATATAAGGTCTCTGTTAAATTAAATTAGAGATAGATAAGAATCTTTAACGACATCTCATAGCTTATAACGGTAGGTGATTAATTTGACTTGTGCCAAAAAGAACCTATTTGACCTATTGAGAAACCAAAACTCGTTCCAGGCTCTTCGTAAATTAGGTACCTATATACCTACAACTACTAGAGACTACTTTTTGAATATCTATTGATTTTAACTTACAAACAATTATGAAGTATTTCCGAATGTGCGTTATTCTGTTCATTGTCGTATTCTGTTTGTATGAGTGGAAAGTCTGAATAACTATTGTTCCCAATACCAGTCTTAAGAAAAATGGTAGAGCCGTCAACGCTGAAGCCTGTGAAAATATTATCATGATAAGGTGGGTAGTAATAGTCAGGGCTATCTAACTATTATCTGATCTAGCTATTTAGCCTCTCTGAGCAAAAATAATCTTTGCCACACTTCACAATAAACATTTCCGTCGGCGGCAAATTATTTAATTAGCATAAATAAGTTTTAACATTTACTTCGTCCAACCCTCCCTTAATTTTATCGCCCCTAATTTTGCCGCTCCGGGATCGGGCCTTGTGACAAATTCCCGAAAAAACGTACAACTCCATCTGCATAATGTAATATTATAATCACCTATTTTACTCAACGAAGAGTTTAAAAATTAATGAAAAGCATCACGTATTTACATAAAAAAATACGATTGAGGAGTATGTCTTTTATAAGGTCCATAGGTAATAAATTAAAAAGCTTAAAACATGACTACGAAAAAGAACTAAGTATTTACATTGTAGATACTATAATGAAGTATCATTGTATAGTAAAGTGGGCCGTGGAGACACAAAGAAATTATCATCCAAGCGTATCCAAAATTTAGGCCGCAAAGTGCCCAAAAAGGTACTGATCTCAAAATTAATTTCCACGGAGCTTGAGAATTAGTAAGCTGAAATAAGAATCTTTTTTAACTTATAATAATAATAATAATTAATATCACACATCTAATCAAAGTTGTTTAGGTACTCCTTAAGTGAAACGTAACAACAATAACATATTACCTATACATAATGAGAACATAAAATCTTCGGAGTTTCTAATAATATATTTTTACAAGCTTTTATTTTTGTATAAAATTTAAGAATGTAATTAATCTGGTACCTATATTTTTATGTACCTACCTAAAGCCTTGTAGTACTTAAGTATCCAATGTAGAATAATAGATATAATAAAAGGTGAACAACCTTAATAGTGAAAACGGTGCCAATAGTGTTTGTCAAATATGTTAATTCTGCTTTCGATATAAAGGAATGTTTTGCTGGACAGTCCGTTACCACGCCGATCCATGCCGCGGCCCATGCTACTTGCAAGGCGCCACAGACGTAAAACCCAACTGCCCATCGAGAGTAAAGATGGACTGCAGCACAAATAAGGAAAGTCGAACAGGTTCCCATAGTGATACCTAACGAGAAAGTCAATTTAAAACCATTTGCTTAATTAATCGCCGTCTGGTTTGCAAACCTACAGTTTCAAATGTGCGCTCTGTTAAACAAATTTTGGTCTCGTTTTTTTTGGCACATACCAACAAAAAATATACTGATCTTGTAACACATATAAACTACTTAATCAATGATGACTAACCGCAATAAGCCCACATAAAGTGATTCCTTTCTATCGGCGGCACCCAATGTCTTAGAACTTGAACCATACTTGGCTGCATTGCACCCTAAATATGAAATAAAATATTTATATTTTTTTCCTACTGCCAAGCATAAAAGTTTGTTAATTATTTCAACACTAAAAAAGAGGCCTAAACTCAGTTCGGATATAGGTAATATATTTTTTTAAAGTCTACGTTGCCCGTTTTCCATTTTCGATAGAGAAATAAATTATAAAATGATTCCTCGATTTTGTCATCAATAACTTAATTGAGATTCTTTATCTTAAATTAAATCATATGATACTGATGAAGGCATGTGTGCGAAGATAAAGCTTTAACCTAAGTATAGGTACTTGTATAGCGGAAACTATTTTTCGCTACATAAGGAGGTGCTTTTATTTAAATGATAGTCAGATTTAGTACTGACACTTTACTTAACCAAAATGCAACAACACAATTGCAAAATTAAATTAACCCCAACATCCCAACACTAACCGCACAGAAGCCGTTTAAAATGCGAACAATGAACAGCAACCAGTAATTGAAATACACAGAGGCTGGTGTCAGGCAATTAAATACGCCGGATGAGATTCCAGCTATGCCAACTATCCAAGTAGGCCCAAGACTGTAATAAAAAATAAAAACGATAGACAAAACAGTAAGACGGAACAAAGGCAGGGAGCCTTTATTCCGCTTTAGTTTTTTGTAGCTATCGGTCAGTATTAATATAATCATATTCTCAAATTTTAGTAATAATAATGGTGGAATTTCGATCACTAAGGGAACTCCAAACAGTATGATGAAATTCCTACCTACGCAGTTTAAAGTTTAACTTATAACATTTGAGTACATCATCGCTATCTTACTTTATTATTACCTCATCTTTATCTACTTCGTTTGTTAACTGTTTTTTTTTTGTTTGGTATCAGTTTTAGTGTTATCAAATATTTTGGAAAAATTGTGATTATAATCGAATTGGTACCACTAGGTGAACTTTAATATAGGCAAACGCATAAATTTTGCTAAGATATTGAGAACATATCGGTAAACTTGAATACTAATTCTTTAAATACCTATATAAAAACTCGGTCAGTACTAAAACCGGATGTAAGTCAAATCTTGTCAATACTCTTGTGTTAAAGACATACACGATACACGAGCAAGATTTTATTTTTAAATCAGACACTGTCTAATATTTGTACTTTTCCTCTACCTGCTTTGGAATATTCCATGATGGTTTGAGATCCGAATTAAGAACGACCGTCACCCGTCCATTCAATGGATGAAAACTACTACTAATCATGTCTATCTATATCTATCTATGTATCATGTCATTCTACATGTTAATTTACTTACCGGTCCCCGATGTTATGGAATATGGGAAAACAAATGCAATAACCGATATGATAAGCAGACAGCAGCAGAGCTATTTTCATTTCATCCCAATATATTACATCAATTAAATTCTGAAAATTAACATGAGGTAAAAATTAAAAGTAACAAAAATAAAGTGATATCGTTTATGAATCATCTAATGAAAGGACTAGCAGGTTTCAAGTAATTTTCTTCTATACGAGCAAATATTAAAAATTGAAATTTTACTTAGGATGGAAAATATTGCTTATTAATATCATACTTACTCTTGCTCGTATATCTGGCTGTGCCCTTAAATTATAGGTGTAAGTAAAGTTTTCACTATCTATCCTCTTTTTTATCTTCACCATGTCAACGATATGTACGCTCAGGTTATACCGAACAACATAAACCAGAAAATATCCTAAAAATATCATTATTCCCACCTGTAAATTTAAAAAAAGTACTGACCACAAAATCTCTATTACATATTATTATATACCAAAGCATGGCATTTAACGTACCATAACACGAATACGAATTTTATACATTATGAAAACATTACAATGATTTGTGTGTATTTGGCTAATCTTCCATGACCATACTGATTAATTAGACTTATGTTTTCATTTTATTACTTCCGGTTTAGATATACGTTTTATACTTTCAATAAATGATGAAAATAATACTTACCTGAAGGATTAGGATGTTTACAAATATCTTAATTAGGCAAAGACAAATTAGTACAGTAGGCATATTTTTCTTTCGTATATTTATCAACCTATTTTCTTTTTATGTTTGGTAGTTATTGACTGTTTGTCTCACGATTGTTATATAATATTTTTTGTTGAAAAATATATGATTGTCTTATTTCAACGGTCACTGGACATACTACTAGATAAATAAAACCAATATCAAGTAAGTACATATAGGTATAAATTTTTATTTGGTAATAATGATCACAGATATTATAGAGATTGAAATAGTATCATTTACACACCTAATTTATAGTACTTAAATAATGGATAATAAATAGTTGATGTCAAAACAATCTAAATAATGGACACTTATATAAATAATCAAAGGTAAATTATAAATTAAAAAGTCAATGTATATCTAAGGAAGTAAATGTCGAAACATTGTATAAATTACAAATGCTTGTTTAAATACATAAATTTATACCTATAAATTAACATATCACTAACATTAAATCATCTAAACAGGTAATGATAATTATTGAGTCCACGAAATTTTTATAACAGTTAAAATGCCACAAATTTCATTTTAAATACATCGAACATTATCACAAAGTTATCCCTTTTAGGAACTCAGATTCGCACATATATTATTAACTTTAAGGCAATAAACGGTACAAATTTAATCAAAACTAAAAGTACAGATTAGTTACGTGTTATTACGCTTAACGGTGTGTCTTTGTCTTCTTTATCTTTAGCTTCCTTGGAGTCATTTTTATCTTCAGGCGTACTTACACCCCTATTATCACCATTCCTCATTTTATCGTCCTTAGCTTCATTGGTTTCATCGTTTGAAAAGTTCCAGGATTGTATGTTACCAGTTCCAAATAGGATGAAAAATATAGCCGAAACAATATAAACTGACGCTCCCACGAAAAAAACAGGACGCCATTGATCGAAACTATTCTGTAAACAAAAATAAACATAGGTATAAATTAAAAACGATCATAATTATCTAAACAAATTAGTTAGGTATCGAGTTAAAATAGTTACCCCATTCCTGGTAAAATAGGCTGTTATCATAGGTGTGAAAAACCCAGCAGTGCTACCAACGAAATTAGCAATTCCGTACAAAGTTCCGGCATAATTCGGCGCCAAATCTTGATGATTCTGAAGATTTGTTAATGTTGCTGCTCCGTTGAAACCCATGGACATCGTTATCAATGTTACTGATAATGCCGTCGAGCAGCCCGCATATACCATCAGAACGAGTAGCACCCCCGGAATTATATGTGAGAAGAGACAAAAGAATTTCCTTATTGTAGTTGTTTTCATCATTTTCTTCGATAAAATGCAGTCACCAACAGCGCCAAATATCGCAGCCATGAACAATCTAGCTAGGTAGGGCAGTGCAGATATAATCCCAGCAGCAGATAGTTCAAATCCGAGAACACTTGAGACAAACTTCGGGCCCACAGTCATTATAAAATATAAGCCCCAAAGATTTCCATAGTGTAAGACAGTCATGGCTAAGAATGGAAATGATGTACAAATACTCTTGAACGGTGGAAGCCCCTGAAATTAAAAACAGGTGATCTCATTATGTCCTAACGTTATTTTTAGATGTTAGAGATGATATCTATTTGCATAATTCATTGAAAAGTAAGCACAAAAGAAAATTACCATTAAGTGAGTAAATAATGCAAAAACAAGGAATGGCCATATTTGCTAAAAACTTTATACTTCGGTATTATAAAGCTAACGCCATCTATCGATCCGTTTGTCCTATTTTAAAAAGACAAATAGGTAAGATGGTAATGGACAAATATACGTATACGTGTTTCGACCCGTAAAACATTGCTAGTTAAATTTATATTATGTTTATTTATGTAAAAAATTAAGGGCCCCAGCCATGGAACATATTTTTTGTCAATATTTCTTGTTTTTCTATACTAGTTCGTTAGCACACACAAACGTCAATCTTGTGGTTATAGTGGAACTATAAGTAAAACAACAAATAGTAAAAAAAACTAAGCAGCGATCAAGTTTAAGTCGGACTCGCTAAAAATCGCGAACCGAATGAAAGTAAACACAATTTTGTTACTTAAATACTTAACACAACGCCAACTAACCTTAGATTTTTTGACCTTGTCACCTAGAGCGTCTGTAATGTACTTCCTTTCCGCTTCAGTTATTCTGGGATGTTCATTTGGAGTATCCGCAACCAAATACCACCAAAAGGCACACCATACAAATGTTAAAGCAGCTGGGACGTAAAATGCTGATGCCCATCCGAATTTTTCCAGAAGTGGTCCCGTAAGTGACCACGTTACAACGGTTCCTAGGGTCCCACCCATCATAGCACTTATGAATTTTCCCTTCTCTTCCGGAGGCGCCCATCGAGCGACGAGAACATGCAAGGATGGATATATGAAGCCCTAAAACAAGTATTGCCTCGTTTAATATAACAGATAGAAATATGTTATCTTTATATATATATATATTTCTTATGTGCGTGTGTATGTCACTGAACTCCTCCTAAACGACTGGGCTGATTTTGATGAAATTTGTTGTGTGTGTTCAAGGGGACTTGAGAATGGTTTAGATTCACAATTTAATCCGTGGGAAAAACATTTTTTAGTTAACTTTTAATTCGTAAGTAGTTATAGAATCGGAAACTATGCATTTGATCAAGTGATGATCTTTAGCAAAGTTGTTGTCCAACAGCCCACGAGGGTTTGGGAGTTGGTAAGACCAATTTTCAACATATGGCACCACTGTCATTCCAATGCAGGTACAAATTTTCCGTTTTATGTATGTCATATTATTTCCTTAAAATGCGGGCGAAACCGCGGGCACCGCTAGTTTTTATATAAGATTAAAGTACCAAATGAGTCTGCAATGCTGGTAAGTGGTTCTTAACGCCATTGGATATCGGAAAGAAAACTGAATATAGAATAAGGATTCTATCTGAAACACACACATGATGCGTCGTCATTCTTGATGAATAAGATGGTAGAGCCTTGTGAGGCGAAATATAAGCGTTTTACCGCGTGGAAACTTATTTTGAAGCTAGTAAAAACCTTTAAACTATATATTTGACAAATTTACATATGTGGTTTCACCTTTGTGTTTACGACTCTGTGGTTTTTCATCGCGAAACATTTTTCCCGGAATATTTGCATGTTTGCATAATGTATTCTGTGATGTGGGTATACGTGTTTCTAGGTAGTGTTGATGATTATTATATGAACAAGTGTTTGACCATCATATTATCACAGTTGCCAGCCAAACAAGGATCGTTTCATTATTAACTAACAAGTTTAGCAAGTTATATTATGTTATAACTAAAACGGGATTACCAGTAATAATCTTAGTGAATTAAAATTAAGCATTAACATGTAAATCAGCATTTCTCAAAGTGGGCGAGACGACCCCATATGGGCTCCTATAACAGGGTGCAACGCACAACAAAAATTTGTGAAGCATTTAAGGAGGCGATAGGTATCAGATATTTTAAACCAAGATCAATTTATTTAACAGACGGAAATAGGAAAATCTGCATTTTTTCACCGTACGATATTACTGAATGGCACAACAAAAATTTGTGAAACAGTTAAGGAGGGGATGGGTATTTTGTATGTATCAGATATTTTTAATCAAGACCAATTTATTTAACAGACGGAAAAAGGAAAATCTGCATTTTTTTCACCGTACGATATTACAGAATAATAATTGTTAATTAACACGTAACGAAAATCTTTTTTGCACAATAAAATAATTGACTCTCAAAGTGGGCAGTAGACGTTATAACTTTGGGAATCTCTGTTATAACAGTAGGTATAACTGTAAAGGTTTTTTAAATACGAATTATGGGAGCCTTATCTCTTATGTATAGGACATTTTAATAAACATAAAAGTTCTAGTATCAAATTCAAATATCTACGACTAGGTATATTTCAAGATGTTTATTAGTGTATTTTCGCGTAGAAATTACCTACTTACTGTAACACAGGTATAAAATACAGGATAAAATGTAATGCCTGAATAAGACTGTAATTTTACTGTACATAGGTAATATTATTAAGGAACGGGTTCTTAATTGACTGTTCAAACATTCTGTAGATATAACTAAATATTTACATGTCCGTGTGTTAAGATTATACTTACCTATCTGTAATTTATGGACTGCTAACAGAAAAATACTTAGTAAAAATGAATGCTAAATTTTGAGAATGAAAAAATCATCTTTTTTGTTCCGATCCAATAAATATTCGTTAATGTTTCTAGCTCTTTTCCGTATTAAAATTTTTAAAACACAATAGTTTCCTCAAGAAATTAGAAAGACTCCCAACATGTAGTAAGGTAGAGATACTTTTAGATGCGTTCCAGCTTAGTCTTCAGGGATAACATCCTAGAAAGTTGTTTGTAGATATCCATGGGCAGGCCATTGCTACTTTAACATCAGTCATCACGGTTATCTCGATCACTGCTTCTATGACAATTGAAAAATCTTACCCCAGCGAATCCCAGAAAGAACCGCACAACGATAAGAGACACGTAGCCGAGCCTGGCCGCGGCGGGGCTGAGCGCGGTGAGCACGGCGCTGGCCACTGACGACACCAGCACCACGTACCGCGGGCCCCAGCGCTCCGCCGCCATGCCGCCCACCAGCGACGTGATCGGGTAGCACCAGAAGTAAGCGCCCAGGATCGTCGCCTGCTGCTCTGGCGACCAGTCGAACGAGGCGCCACCTTGCGTCTATTTTCGAAAATAAAATCGATACAATCTAACAGATAACTGATATAATAATCCTATGAAGTAAGGTTTACAATTGGTAGTAATAGCAGTGATAGCCTAGTGGTTGAACCCCAGCCTCTCGGTCGAGAGGTCCGAAGTTCAAGTTCCAATGACAGTGTTCACCTATGATTTTTCAAAAAGGTATGTGTGTATTAGAAATTATTTATCAGTTTTTTAACGGCAAAACATCGTTACGAAACCTGCATACCTAACTGAGAGACCTTTAGAAAAAAGTACTCAAAGGTTTGTGAAGTCTACCAATAAGCACTTGGCATGCGCAGTGGACTATGGTTTAATCCTTCTCATTCCGAGAGGAGACCCGTGCCCAGCAGTGGGGTTAGTCCACCGCGCTGACCAAGTACAAATTAGAAGACTTCATATACCTTTGAGAGCTTTTTACTATATATATTGCAGATAATCAATTATTTTTTGTACAAAGATAAGTAAGAAAAAGAATAATAATAAAATTTGGCGCGTCTTGCCGATGTAGGATACGAAACGGTACTTATGATTCAACAGATTTTAACGGGACTAAATTTTGTAACTCCAAATTATTATTATACCCATACGAAAAAAATACAGTATGTATATTAAACAACTGATACGTTATTTATATTCTTACTAGTGGTGCAAGCGATATAAATAATTGTATTTGGCTTTCTAAATAGTATAAGTAGTTTGAAGCTGGTAGAACCTTTCGACTCTGGAGGCTCCACCGCCTCACCCATTTCTGCCTAATGACAGCAGTGTTAAGCATTGCTGCATTCCAGCTTGAAGGGCGAGGTAAGGCAGACATACTTATTTGGTACGTTCCAACTAAGTCTTCAGGAGAAGTACTGCCTTGGTGGCCGAACTCCGGCAGGACTCTTATTCTATCTGAGGATCATCCTCACAGAAGTTCGTGGCTGGTAGCAGCTATTTACCTTTAGGTAGACTGCATGCTCGTTTCCTAGTAGGTAGCTACTATATTATGTAAAAAGTAGCAATAGTAGCAAGTTTGGTGTGGTAAGGGAGGCAGACTGTTCCGAGGCGTTCCAGCTTAGTTCTCAGGGGTAGCGGCGCATCTGTGGCCGACCTCAGGTAGGAATATCTAATCCTATCTGGGATTGATTACAGACGTCCATGGGTGGCAGTAGCCACTTACCATCAGGTGTACTGCATGCTCGTCTGCTACTCCTATATTATAAAAAAAGAGTTATAACCTTTTTCGTTACTTACCTGTCTCGGTGCTTCTCGTACATCACTAATGTCAGTGTTGTGGAAAGTAACATTCGTCACCTCTTCTTTTGAATCGCACTGCGACATCGCTCTGTTGAATTACGAAAGTTTGTGATATTTTTAAATGAAGGCAGAAGAACTCGGTTGACATATGTTTAAAAAGTGATAGAATCCTCTATGGTTTGGTTTCCGAGGCACCACAGACACAGTTATTTCTACCTTATAACAGTAATGTTAAGTGTAGCTGTGTTCCGAAGTAGGTGGTAAAGAAAAGGTAACTAAGTCCTAATAAATTAAAGCAACACATGTGTGGAAGACTTCAGATAGAACTCTAATCCTATCCGAGGTTTCCCGATCTAAGGTATCCATGTCCATAGGACATGTTACTAGAGTACGTAATATTATACGTATAAAACTCGATAAGTATGAGACTCGATTTGTATGAGTGATTTAAATATATATTTTTACTCATAAGGAAGTCGGTTAAAATATACCTATTTAAAAAGCTATTCTGCATTAATGGATGTAAAATTTTACATGCCCACCTATCTAGCTATTTATTTAAGGCCACGTTATAGTGATACAGTTACTTAGTGTGATTTATTGTTATTATTCGCTAATGATGCGCATGCCGATAATATCTTTATTTTATTTTAGAAAACCAGTTACTCCATAGCATCTGCGCAAAAAATCCAATAGTCTATTGGTGTAGTTACGTTAATTTTTTTGTGCCCTTTACGAGCTTTTTGAATCTCAACTGACGCCGAGGTTCAACTAGGCTTTTTTCAGGTTTGGTTGGTTTGGTTTTAATAATTCCTTTTTCAAGCTTAGCCCGTTTATTTATATGGTTGATATAGAAGTTAGCCTTACGTGATATTCTTAGCCTCGTGGGGCACCATGGCGATAAGGTTGAGACTCATGTTGACTCTGAGCATGTACACCACCCAGCAGCTGGTGAACAGCATCACCCATAGGTTGAACCTCACTGGAACTACATCTGTAATTAATAAAAAAATAGACACTGATCAAGGTTTTTTGAAGTAATACTTTTGTCGCGTTTGGGATTAAGTACAGGACAATGTGTTTTTAGCGTAGGACGAATTTGCGCGCGTCGATGTTACACATAATTGACGTTAGACTTGGTAACAGATCCGACAACCATGATATCATTATAAAAATCCAACAATATTAAAATCATCAGTATTAAAATCATGCAACATGTTTTTCACACGCTTCTACCCCAATGACTCCAATAAGCGATGCTTACAGTTAGATTAGATTCGATAGTTAATTAGAAGTTGACCTTTATGTAAAGAAGTTTAATCAATGCAAAATTATCATACATTTGTAGCCCTAATATATATAAAATATAAAAATACTTTGTCATGCAAATCAACAAAATCTCCAAAAAGTCAGTTTTTGCGTTGAAGTCTTTTCCTTTCCCAAAATTTGAGGAACACCGGGTGGAGGATTCATTCGATAAAATTCTTTATACTTTGTTACCTAGTTACTATGTCGGTTAAACTGGTTCCTAAATTAGCTCCTACTAATATACAGAGAGCCACATTAGAATAACATTTTTTTTATATTCATAAAAAGTGTAATTTATACTCTTATTTAATTTAAATAAAAACTAGATATCTGCATAAATATCTTTTTTTAAACAGAATTATTTAAATTTTATTACTTATATAGGGTAAACATTTTTTACGTACAAAAAGTTTCGCCGTGACAAAATCGATTTAATAGGGTCAAAATATCAGTATTCGGCATTAAATAGATTCAAATATCCCTCCATAAGTACTAGGTTACATGATAAAACTAGTAAAAGCTAAAGTCCGGTTCTTTAGTATCAAGACTCATAGTAAAATTAGTATTTTATACAGCTTTAAACTTTTAACGATGAAGTTACTGCCGTAGCCTCAATCGTCCGGTTACAAAATCTAAAGATCACTAAAGCCCATCTAATAAAAAAAAAATGTGAGCCGTCACGGGACGCCTGGCAGATGTGAAACATCGACATTATTTTGTAAAAGTAATATGCAGAAAAGAACATATTGTGGTAGGAACTAAATATGTCATAATGATAAAATAAAATATTACGATTTTTTTCCAGATAACGATGACTATTTATTGAATTCGATTGCGCATGGCGACGCGTCGCCACACCGTACACACTACTGCATATAGACTGTATATATATACCATCGTATAGCGTGGCGACGCCACGGCATGCGTCGCCACGCCAGAAATCGGTTTTACGTGCGGCTATAGATGTTTCACACCAATAAATCAGTAAATAATAACTCTATGTACATTGATGTAATATGGATATATTGATAAATAAAGATAGATTTGCATAGATACAAAAAATGCTTTCTTATGATTTTGTCGTCAAAACCTAAAAAGCTAGTTGATGGCATGTATTGAATTTTTAACACGAGGTAGCATTTTATATAGGAGTGTTTTAAATATTTTTTATCCCGACGTTCCCACGGCAGTATTTGACTAAGCTAAACGTGACCGTGTTTAGCTAGATGTTATGTACCAAAGTCATGTTTTCAAATACGAGAAACCGATTGCATAAACCACATGTAACATGTAGCCGCGCTGAAACAAGTAAATTAATTACGTGCTTAGAAATTTTGAATTTTGATATATCGAGGGTCACTTGTGCTACCAAAAAGAATCTAACGACACTTCATATATTAAAATCCCTTAGCCATTCAGGCTGTAGAGCATACCATAGGACAACCAAACATACATATACACTCGCAAAACATCCTTCTAGCGTAGTCTAGTAAAAATGATAGCTACTTATGAGTGAACACGTTAATGCTTGAAGTCGTAACACTTGCCTTTGTAACACTTTTGATGTCTTTTTGATACGAATCTCATCATTACCTATTTGCTGAACCCATTTTAAAATACATTAAAAGACGATATGTAGATATAATTTAGACAAGCATTACAATGGTAAATAAAAAGATTATAAATCACAGCAACAATCAGACACTGAGATTGACAGACTGTGGAAAATGACAATTGCTGTAGCGAAAATGTCGCAAAATTACTGTATATGCGTCAAATTGGCTACCACATAAATAGGTTTTTATTTACATATTTATATAGACGATTTAATTTACATGCCAGCCAGTTATCCTTACTTTATTTGTAAATGAAGGAATTTAACTGCCAAGGGAAGAGGGAAAAATATGTACCATGGTAAAAGGGCATACCTATGTCTGTACTCTGATAAATCTGCATTTAAGATGGCGATGAACGTATTATAGAAAATATGTTACTAATATGACGTCCTGTAACTGACATTCTGCCTTGCATCTAATCATAACCTAAATATAATAGCAGTCTTTAAGTCAGGAGCCAGGAGCTGAAAGTAGATATGACAAACGAAGGGATCAACTTTAATGATGAAATTAGGAAGCCTGAAAAGGTAGACTTTTTAGTACTATAGTAGACAATTTGCTAGTGTTCCTGCCCTTATTTTTTTTTTGTTCACGAGGGGGAACCTTCAAAAAGTACCCGATGCCTTGGGAGCGATACAGGGTTATGTTGAACTCTTACCGCACTAAAACCCCCCCGGTGGCCGTCCTCAGCGCTGCGTAGAGGACTCCAGGATCTCCAAAGGAACGCAACCGGAGTCCTCTTAGCGCATTATCCCGTCGGGCTCCGCCCAGGTGAGCTTATCGCTCACCGCACCGTCTGGTTCATACGACGGTATGCGACCACACATACCGCCGTCCTTCCCGGGGCCGTTTGCCGGGCAGTTCGAGCTCCCACTCTTGCCACCCACGACCCCAGAAGCCCCCTTTTAGTCGCCTCTTACGACAGGCAGGGTCAATACCGTAACCCTATTCTTGTCCCGGAACTACAGGGATAATGTTCCTACCCTAAAACGGATTATTACCAACAGGTATCATAGAGGTAAATAGAATTCTAAGACGTGGGAAAATAGTTAAAAAGTACAAAAACACGCTAGGCTAATCTTTAAAATTATTTCAATACAAAGAAAAAAACACTAGTACCAGATGGACTTAGGCCACGTCTAGATCTTTCAACACAAAGTAATCGGAGAACAACTGTCAATAAAAATAATATCAATTACCACAAAATTCGAATTCATATTGCTAATCCAATAAATTATGTCAGGTAACACAGTGTAAAACAATGAGTGCACGTAATGTCCACCGCAAAGTACCCAATGTCTCAAGAAATCATATTACAACTCAACATTATGTCAATCGCCCAACCGCACCTAATAGTTCGAGATAATAGTCACGTATGCCCACATTACACAGCATTCTGTTATTTTATAAACATTTGTGATGTTTCACACGAAACAAGGAACTGTTGGAAAATTGAAAACAATTTACGATTTCCTGGTAAATTTAACGAAAATTGTATATTTTTTCACTGGTCCGGTTTTGCTTTGCGATGTATCAAATCTCTTCGATCTTTCTGTTGTCTTTTTCGCTTTCCCTTTCTTCTTTTCTTGGGCCAGCCGAAGTTAAATAAAAAAGAGGCAAAAGCCACCGTTCTCCTCCAGAACATATTCTTCTGTGTCGACTAAGTCCTATGCAAACATACCACTATTGTATTATGATATGAACTATGTCGATCTGCCAAAAATAATTATTCCAAATCTGATGCCTCAGCTATCAGTGTTGATGTATTTATAATGAATGTATCTACACATGTGCCCATTCTAAAGCAATGTGCGTGAAATGTTTATTACAACGACAATTGTTTGCAAACAATTCATATTTACTTTTCACACTAATTTCACGCTTACGATAAAAGTTAATAAGATATAATAATAAGTACCCATTAGGTAAGCGTTAAAACCGAGTTGCAATTTAAGTTGTAGGTACGCATGACGTTTATTTAACTTTAAATATTATTCAACGAGATATTTTTTGTGTTAGAATATTGTTAGCGTCTTCGCTTAGGGTTACCGTACATTGGCTATTATAGTTTGAGCAACTGGTAGCTTCAGCGATTAAATTGTGGTAAACATTACTGTCAGAAGTTGGCCAACGTATATTTAGACTGTTATGTATATATACAGACATGAAGGTAATGGACTATTAACAGTTTTTTCAAATAAATTTGCGGCTCATCGGTCGCTCATACACTTAACACATTAATAAATTGGATGCCAAAGCCATAGCAGATTACACGACTGCTCAGTAGCTTGAGCGATTATAACTAATGGGTGATCAGCCTAAGTTTTCGAACAAACGCGAATTAATAACAACTTTAGGATTTTTGTTTGTCAAACAAAAAAGTGTACAGCATCATAAGCGATTTGTGGAAACGGTGACATCCGCAAATCATGCGAGGTTAATGTCATGGCGTTTTGTAAAACGACCTCGATCGGGTACGGCACATCTTTTATTCTATTATACTTAACAATCGTTCATGATCATGGCCTTCTACAAAAGTTGATACTAATTTGTTGGTTTTATTTGCCGACGCACCTTTCATGCATGTAAGTGAGTACCTATTGGATACCTATGGTGACATATAACTATGGTGATAAAAGCGAACAGAATGCAGGCAACTTATTACTAAATACGTGGATACCCGTAGATTTCCTCCACGAATCCAAATAGGAAATTTAAAATAGGTACTTTAAGCTGACCACAACTTTGCAATGCTAACTCCAAAGCCTAAGTAGAAACACATTGTGGTTAGTTAAAGGTAGGTATGCCAACTCATCAAAACAGCACAAAAAGGTACTGCTGCTATAAATAGGCCAGAAATAGGTATAGTAACGGTTTGGTTAATATTAAACGAGTTTTTTAAATATATTTGTTTGTTGATGTTAGGTACGCTAATCTTCAAATGTAGATTACATTTGAAGATTAGCCTATATTAAAATCTAATTTCCAGAGTTATGTTATTGTTAAAAATCAATTGCAGTTTATTACATTGTTTTACTAAATCTATTTTGTAGAACAATGAGGATATAAATCGAAGAGAAATTCCATTATACACCGTATATAAATTTCATTTCCTGCATTTTTCTTTTACGTATAAAACATCGATAAATTTCGTAACATTATGATAAGAGAAATGGCAATTTTATTGGCTAACAAAAATCCTACTAACACACACAGAGCGATATTAAAACATTTATTGGAAGAAATTGTATCAATTATTCCAACAATAGTGTCTGCTGCAAAAATATAGGAAGAGATGAAGGTGAGAGAACCTTTTGTGGTTCGACTACGAGGGCATCTTTTCTGCCAACAACAGTATTAAGCACAGCTGTAGACCACTGCGAAGGGAGGCATACTTGTTCGTAGCGATCAAACTTAGTCCTCAGGGGTAGCAACGCATCTTAAGCTAACCCCAGATAGGAATCTAATCTCACCTTAAGTTGATTATAAATGCGGCAGGAGCGACTTACTATAAAGTGGAATGCATTCTCGTTTGTCACTTAAATATTATAAAAAAATACTCATTTCTCTAACTATCGAACAAAAGTTTTATTATTGTGATTGTGAAATACACGTAACTATGATTAAACACATACGCTAATCATATTATTTGTGACACCATAATTACCTTTTATTAAAATATGTTTTGTTAATTAATACCAGCAGTGCGTACACGTTTAAATTTAAATTAATTGCTCTAAAATTCTTGTAGACGCAAATAATATACCTACTTTTGATGAATTAAATATTAAAAAAAAAGTATATTTTAATCTGTGTTGGCTGAAAATGTTATTAAGAATTCTAATCCACTTTTATTTAAATTCAAAGTATTTGCCATTAATTTATTAAAACCGAAATATGCGAAAAAAGGCAAAAGGGCTCCTTGGTCATTAAATGAAAACCCAACAGTTTATTCTACGGAAACATTTCTAAAACTGTAAATGATAAGCGTTATGAAACGCAGCGAAAACCTATAGGCTGCAATAAAATAAACGCAAATCAAACGGAATCGCTGGAACCGAGATAAAACTCCTATAAAATCACGTTTGGCGCGTGGTAGGAAATTCTTTTATCGTCAGCAGTGTAGAGAGTCAACAAAGAGCTGTATTTGATAACATGCGACTTGCTGGTCCGGCCGTCGTGCCAGACTGTTGATGTTACATCGTTCGTGTAAAAACGGTCAAGTTTCTATAACATCTTGACGTTGTACGACAATTGCCTTGTAATTTCTAAATATTAATGCTTCTTATGTCATAAATGCATGTCCGTCTCGAATCTTTCCTGTATATTTTTTCCCGTAGGTATAATATAAGGTGACTAAAGAATTAATTCTAGAAGGTGGACAGTAGTGTCTCCCTTATGTTATTCATTGCCGCATTACTAAATTACAGATAAAAAAATATATCTTTTATGCCAAAATCTTTACGATAATACTTTACGAGAAGAGCTTATGTTCAGGGATGACCTTTTTAAGGCAAATTGATATTTTTTAAAAGATAATATGGGGTATGGAATTTATGGAGTTTATCTCACCGTTCTATTCATAACGAAACATTGCTAGTGGTTTATCATTGATGTTTCAAAAAAAACTCTGCAAAGGATTGATTGAATATTTTTGATTTGATTTTATATGTATTTGGTAGTTAGTTGTAGTATCATCATTTGGAAAAAAACACTCGTGTGCCTACTTTAAATAAACTAATTTAATCATGCTCTACCTACACTGAATCTAAATCCGAGTTTGATAACCTTATTATGATAGATACGAGTATTGATCACAATTTTGGGACCCAAACCCGTATATCATTTCTATTTATATTTTAACATTAAATAATAAGAAATAGCAATGACTACCATGTATGTTTTATTTTTTCGATTAGTTATTGTCTGCCAGCCTATTTGACTGACCGTATTTTAGAAGCCGCCGGCTGTCATAAAATATAGTATTTTTTCTAAAAACAAAAAATATTTTACACGCATTACATGTTTCGTTAGAATCGTTCCTAGTCATATAACAACATAACCTCCTAGATATATGTAAACAAGAATAACTTTTACCTCTTCAAATTAATGATGTCACATGGCTAATCCTAATACATGCCTAATCTTTATAACCACTTATAAATATCGATAAAATTGTAACTGTGATTCCAATTGTTCTATTAAGTTTAAAAAATAAGATCATCTGTATGGCATACATAACATAACCCACTTTTCATATTGTTAGCAACCCATACCCAAAAAGCGACGTCATAGGACATTTTAATAGATAAGCCATTTTCCAGTGTCAAATACTATTTTCGGTTGGGTGAAGCCAAAAACGAATGCTTTGGTGATACCAAAATCAATTAAAATTTATATCAACTTTGGCATCCATTGAAATGTACTAAAGAGCAAATACCGGAAATACCTATATTGCTAAAGGACATATAGGGCTCGTTTAAACATATAGACATGGGCGGCTCTTAAAACTATTAGTAGTTTTAAATATATTTTATTGTACATTAAGAGAATCACAATGTTGTGACTGTAAAAGAAAAAACTAAACTTGAATTGGTTTAAGTTTTCATTAATTTACGGTTAAAATATTCATTAAATTTAACAACAGTCCTACCATGAATTTGATACATTTATTAAAACTGCTCTAAACGACCTGAAATATATGCGATTATGCCGATTAAGATTTCATTTAAAAAACACTCCTTTTTATACTTAAACTAGTTTTTGCGATCTGTTTGTTACCTGTATCTACATATTCGTTCGTCGATGGTCAAGTTTTTTTGCTAATAGGTATAGGTACATTTTTTTGCTGCTAATTTAGGTTCTAATAGTTTTTTTTAAATTTCGACAAGTAATTCATTCATACTATAATTAATATATTACAATATAAAAATAGTTTCTTGCGTGTTTTAATATTTTTTATAAAAACCCTAATTATTTTCAGATTTTCAGAGCAGTTACAAAATAACACTGACACTTACTAATAAGTGAAATATTGTTAGCTAATTAATTAAAACGGTTTCGTGCAAATAAGATCTAATGGAATTGTTTCTCCGTAAATATATTATTGAAGCGACTTATACCTGCTACATATTCTTTGAAGAGTTACATAGAGATAAACTAATTAAAATATTACCCATTCGATTTATATTTTATATTGTAAATCTTTGATTCTCGAATGTTTTAACTTCAATAGTTTAAATATCTTAATTCTGATAACATACAAATTTTTGCTCTGCAAGCAAAAACTTCTTAGAAGCGTTGAACTATTTTTAGGAAGGAAAAATCACTAATAATAATCAATACGGATTCATACCTCACTCACTTACTAATGTAGTAGGCTTGCGCACACGCAGCTCATCGCAATGTTTTGAAGAAATTATATAAAATGTATATAATTGCTACTCGGAGTGCCGATAAACATGATTAAAAGTAACCCGAGTAAAAGTTAATTATAAAATTTCACTGCTTACTGTACTAATAATTAGAAAAATTAAAAAGTGACATCTTATTAAGTTTTCACTTTTGTGAGCAATCCTCCTACATTTTTCATTTATAATTTTAATTGATAGAGATTGGCTTTTATTTAAGATTTATAAATAGTGTTTTTATTAAGATTTATAAATACCTGGCCGACCCGGCAAACATTGTGTTGCCATATAATTAAAAAAATGTTAAGGGTGAACAACCCTTATCACTTAGGGGTATGAAAAATAGATAGTAGCCGATTCTAAGACCTACTGAATACGCATATAAAATTTGGTGAAAACCGTTAAAGCCATTTCGAAGGAGTACGGTAATTAACATTGTGACACTAGAATTTTATAAATAACATAATATTTAACGAATTTAAAATTCTATGTATGTAAATACTTTATCGTCTACTGTTAGAAAGGACATAAAATTATTTCACAACTCCATAAACATTTTACGATGATTATTCCGAGAAATAAGCAAAATAAAATCTGTTTTCGAAATCAAAAACTACACATTTATCATTGCACTAAATAATGCACACACATAACGATCATAAATCCAAAATCAAATTAGGTAGGTATATAATGTTGTAAAGTAAGTAACAACGTACCGACATCGAAATACTAAATTACACTCACGTATTGATTTCAAATTATATTTGTAATAAACAAAATATTACGTAAAATCATATGTAACAAACCCTACATGAAGATAACTTTCGTAATTGATTTGGAGCACCATCTGATTCTTTTCTTTAATAATAAACACAGTGTTAAATTATAATTTTGTTTACCAAAAACTAAATGTTAAATTAAAATTTAATAATAAAATGTTATTGTGTTAAATGTTTATGCGTAAATGTTTTGTTATTACATTAAAACAAATGTTTATTATAGGCAATTAGTTGCTAAAATATTACCAAAATATTTGCTACCTGTGCAAAATGCATTATAATTTTTTCGTGTAATATAAACAAATAAACTGGAAAATTTTGCAAACAATTAGCCCCGAAAACTATTTTTATTCTACATAATACCTGAATAGGGAACTTACCGAGAAACTTAATATCAATCACTGCCATATTTGTTTAGTCCGGTCCAACTGAATTTTTAAACTTGAAAAATATGCGTTATACTTATTCATACAACAGTCATTTCTACGACTTGTAATGTGTGATGTGTGAACATCGAAGTGCTTCTTTAGACGGTTGGGGACAGAGTGACAGAGCCTGCGGCAGAACGCGCGAGCCACAACCGCGCCTACAACGTCGGACGTTGTTTCATCAACAACTAAAATTTTACACAAAAACTGACCATGTTTTCTTTCTAAATACCTACACCGCATGACACTTTTCTCCGACTCTAACTTCAACTTACAATACACTCGACATTGCCACCTATCCCTATGTTTATTCTAAATGCGTCACTTGCGAAACTGTTATAATAAAGGAGCAAACAGTTCACTTGTGTTGAATAACCACTGCCGCTTTCAGATACCTACTTATAAACTTAAAATAAATAAAATTTATATCCTACCTTTTTTTGAACTGCTAATAAGTATAGGTACAATCCACCTAATGATTAGTAGCAAGTGCCACCATAGATGTCTAGAATCATTCCCTGATTCCATATTTGATTACACTTGAGGACCCAGTTTGCCTCGCAAACCATCTCGCCTTTACCCTCAAATCAATTTTTTTTTAAATTCAAAATAGGTTATTTACAGAGCACTTTTTGAATGTCAATACCACCACTTCACAAGGTGTTTCGCTATGGAGAAGAAGCGGCGAAAGAAACTCCACACATCTCTTAAAAAATGTGTTTTACAATGTTAAACTTAACCTACAACATAATGGTACATGTTGAGCTGGAACTACTTCAGACCACACCATCACTCTTGACACCCTGAAATTTATCCAAAATTGACTCTAAAAAGTGAATCTGATCCTTCAGTAGTAGTGCTCCCCTGCTACTAAGAGACTGAAATTGGTGTACCTATCTATGGACTATGCTTTAGAGTTTAAACGAACGACGCTAAAGAATTCGAACCTTAATTATTATCATCGTTGTTTTTCTACTACCATATATCTAAGTATCATATATGCAAATCATAATTAAGTAATTTAAGAAAAAAACGAGGTAGGATAATTACATGACTATCATTTAATGATAAAACGTTATTTTTTCTCACTGAAAATTAATTTCAGTATGAAATCACAACTAGGTGTGAGGAAGAACTGAGACCAAAGAAAGATATGAAGTATAATTAAGTAAATACATCTATAAAATTAAATTAGTTGTTTGTATGGTAATATGTTTGCATAGTTATAAATTAAGTTATGATTATTATTGTCAAGTTATTTATATTAGCTTAGTTACTTATAAGGAAAGATACCTATTAGTTGTCATCAATCACCATGTACCTATGCTTGATTCGTTGTAGTTAAAGTAAGTTATTTAATTTTATATTTATGGATAAAATACAAATTAGTTTCTTGCCAAAAAATAAAATCCAAATCCGATTTGAACGCAATAGTTAACACCGTGGTTGAGCACCCATAAGGAGTTACATATTTAACATTCCAATCAATTATCAATTTCAAGAAACATAGTAAAATAATTATGATTTTACTTAATTAAATAGCATATAGGCAGGTAAATGTAGACAAATAGTTACTTGGTTCTAAAGCTCTATTTCTTCTCTCTTATACATAATTTATTGTTATGTTCTAATTTTCGAATAAGCATATTATATTTTAGGTATAATGAGATTTGTTTCTGTTCGACTTTTGTAAGATAATATAATATCGCATACGATATAGCCTATATCGCCTATAGGTAAGTACCTAACTAAATTCAGAAGATTTTTTAAAGAATCAGTTGTGTGATCTCTTGGGAACTACTATCAAGGAATAAACTTAAGATTACCCTTTCGGTGGCCTAATAGTGGAGTATTTATCGTCTGCAAGGAGCTCTTCCGCAACACAGCCATCAAGGACGTGATAGCTTGTAAATCAGGCAGATACCGGCACACTACTTGGAATTTTACTAACTACCACCCATAAAAAGTTACAATGACATTCATTATCTACCGTTAAGTAGGTAGGTAGGTATATCGTTATTATTTGCATGATCATATGGTTAAAACAGGTAGAACCCGTTTGAAAGCTATTTGCTAGAAATTTACTTTGAAAAATTAGATCATTATATTGTTATATTGTTAACATTAATTAACCGAATTCAAAAAGGAGGTGGTTATCAATTCGGCCGTTATCTTTTTTTTCTATGTATGTACACGAATTACTCCGCCGTTAGTGGACCGATTTTAATAATTCTTTTTTTATTGTGTAGAGACGAGCAGTTCAGAAATATGTACTAAACCAACATTTATTTCAATTATTTTTTACTTTGTAGTGACATAGAAGTCGGTTGCATTTTTTGTTAAAAAATTTATTGACTGATTGAAAGACGCGATACTTTACAAGTTTTTATTTTAATATTACTTATATAAAAAGCGTGTTCATGTGAATGTTTTATAATTGGAAAAGTAGGTAGATAGGTACTGTGTCATAAGTGTGTATATCAAATAAATTAAGCATATAACTTCCCGTAAGACACTTACAGTAAAGAGATACGCATTATGATTTCCTCATGCAAAACTTTACAACCGAATAAATGAACGCAAAGAGGTGATTTCCTCGCTATCGATTTGATTGCTTCTCTTCATAATATGCAGCAGTCTTCAGCTGCCTTCGATCATTGATCGAAAGCAGCTGCATAATTATTAATTATATTTATAGTGTGTGATCTATGTGTGTGATGATAAAGTATCGATATGTAAAGAAATCACTTAGATATTTAGTGGAGTCAATGAATCATAATCTGAAGATTCTGAAGGCGGTAGACCCCTTTGTGGTTCGACTCCGCAGGCCATCACACTTATTTGTACTGCTGATGTATTCAACTTTAAGGGAAACTTATCCAAGGAGTACCAATTGTATCTGTGACCAACCATGGGTAGTAAATAGGAATATAACGGGATATTTTTATCAAAAGATGATGGTTATACAAAATCTAATATGTATTTCATTTCCTCTCTTTTTCACTCCTGTGAAATGTCAGTTTTGTAAGACTCTATATAAACTCTTGTAATTTATTTAAAAAAAAATTACATGACTGTTGCCAGTACAGTAGCTATGAAAAGCTGTATAAATCGTATAAAGAATTTCACCAAGGACTGTACCTATAGGTAAATATGTGTAAAAGATATATTTTGATCAAAACAATAACACTTGTCGCCTACATTTCGCACATAACAGCTGTTCAAAAGTTTCACTTTCTACGTGACTGGTTTAAAATTATTTCTGTCACATTTAGCCGTATGACTGATTTTCATCTATAGTATAAATTAATTCCATACAGTATTGTATTGCAAAATAGCGACATTTATATTCGCATCTTGTTCATTTTTTGTAATGGGTAAGCGAGATACCTCAGAGGAAGATACACATACAAACATTGTATTTTAAACTCATATCATCTCATAAATCACGAGGAATTGATTTTTTTTAGATATCAATACCTGTACTGGCTACATTAATATGTTATCTGCATTTTATGGCGAATTTGCAAAAAAAAACAAAATGTAAAACGATTATAAGAAATAAATGTTGAAATTAGTTATACGTTAACAATATATTTTTTGTTATTAAAATACAATTAAATTTCATCATACCAAAAATAATCTGTTTAACAATACAGAAAGTTGCTAGCGGCAACACTGATATAATGCTGTCATCTACCAAACTGTCAGTTATGTCAGTGTCAGTTCCTCGCTACTTTGTCGCTGGGCGCCTTGTCATGATTATTGATAAACATTGTACTAAAAAAAGATAAGACTTAAAATTGAAAGTTGTATTTTCCGCGGAACAAAGTTCAAATTCAATCAGTAGCTTACATGGTCGAGTCGCGCGGTGTCCACATTCACAAACATTCCGAATTGGACTTTGCTGTACAGTTGCCCGCCTTAATAATACAGAGAGTACAAATTTAATTTGAAATCATAAATACCTACAACAAATAAATTCTCACTAGGAGATACGCCAAATATCAAGTAGATAACAATAAGTGTTTTTATTACATGTGAGTTAAATTACACTCGAGATAATATAAAGTTGGTGGAGGCCAAAATAATCTTTCTTTCTGATTGTATCTGTCATCTGCGGCTTTTCTTAATTCCCACACTTATTATATTATTGTAAACTTTTTAGTTTGAAACTTTCAAAATGTTGTTTGGACGTGTGTTTCAGAACCTTCGTAGTTCATTTAGGAGATCTATACACATATCAAATAATTTAAATCAAGCTATGGGGATCGACGGGAATAATATTTTGGCCGAAAGTTTAAAACGACAGGTAAGTACACATTCTTTCAATAACAAATTTGTATCAAACCAAAATTATACTATACATAAAAAAAAATACCTACTCATTATTTATATTCAAAGATTATAATCTTCATAGAAGATAGTACTACTTAATTGGCTTTAATGTGTTGAATGTTATAGAATGTTAATTTGAAAGTTGTTATTTTAGTTGTTCAAATTCATTTTTTTCGCTAAAAGTAAATTAGTTAAATTATATATTAAACATATTACTGAAATATCCCTCTAGGGACACAGGTTCTAGATTCTTCAAACAAGCCCTATAAGGTGTTCAATGTATGCACCATACATGCAAGTGTGTCAAGGCATCTCATAGTTCTATGTGAATTTATTTGCTTTTTATGTTTGCACTCAATATCTCACTCTTGCATGTCTCTGTAATAGGTTATGCATGCACAATTACAAGTATCCACACAACTATCAAAATACAAAACTTAACCTTTTCATCATAATAGATCCTTTAACACATTTTTAACTTTTAACTGCCGACCATGTTCATCTACCCCAAATAAGATAAAGAGTTCTTCCTGAGGTTGGCCATAGATGCATGTTACCCCTGAGGACTTAAAGTGCCTCAAATAAGTATAAATTCCTTACCACACCCTACAAATATAGCAGTGTTGACTCTCCAAGAATTTAACAATATAATTGCACTGCCCTTAAAGTAGACTGGGGGAATGGTTACTAAAGATCATGTTATTTCTTGGAAAAGGAACGCAATTAAAAAATACAATATTGCTACTAACTATTTATAGTTACTTCTTTAAAACTTCAAAGACTTTTATATTCATCTCCATTGACATACATAGACTACATATCTGCCAGTTCACATGAAAATTGTATAATTTGTCATTTAAAATTAAAATGATTTATATATAAAGAATCCTCTTAATTAAAATAAAAAAAAACAATTCTTCAATAAGTTTATTTATAAACAACATATAAAAAAGAAATAATATGGTTAACATTTAAAGGTTGATTTTGTTATTAATGTATCAGCATGATTGCAAAACTTATTTCTACCTTATAATATTGGTCTGTCCAATGAAACAAATAAAATATACTTTAGTTTTTTTTGTATAGAAGTAGCAAACAACCATGCAGTCCACCACTTAATTTATAGGCACTCTATTCATGGACATATGTAATCAATCCCAGACATTGTGTCTTACCTGAAGTCGAACAAATGCATTGGTACCCCTGAAGATTATATTGGAACATGTCATATAAGTTTTTTTTTTTTTTTTATAATACAAGAGTAGCAGACGAGCATGCAGTCCACCTGATAGTAAGAGGCTACTGCCGCCCATGGACATCTGTAATCAACCCCAGATAGGATTAGATATTCCTACCTGAGGTTGGCCACAGATGCGCCGCTACCCCTGAGGACTAAGCTGGAACGCCTCGGAAAAGTCTGTATCCCTTACCACACCCTTCAAACCGGAACACAGCAGCGCCGAACACTGCTGTTATTAGGTAGAAATAGGTGTGACGGTGGTGCCGCCGGAGTTGAACCACAAAGGGTTCTACCACCTTTCAATGTTTCTTCTGTAACTTTAGCTCACTTTTAATTCTAAAATGTTTATTAAAAGCATAGGTTTTTTCATTAAGGACAAAAAATAAGTATCTATCAAGCAAGTCTGGTAATACAAGGGTCCAAATATAGGAACCCTTATTTACTAATAGATGGTCAATGTTTTTTTATATAAAATTCCATTGTTCTAGGGTGTGGAATATGTCTTTGGAATAGTGGGTATTCCAGTAATTGAGACTGCAATGGCATTCCAAGCGGCAGGACTCAAGTACATTGGTATGAGGAATGAACAGGCTGCATGCTATGCAGCTCAAGCGATCGGCTACCTCACAGGTAATTATGAAATGGGCTCTTATTGTATTATACTTAAAATATAGGTAGAATATAACATATAGGAATTTTTAAATTAAATAAATTCTTTACTTTAACTTCATCTTATTTATGTATGCTATACTTCTACCACTACTGTAGATTGGATTCAAGATTTTCATATGGGGGAGCCTGACCCCTGCAGTTTATGATCAAAGAATTTGATAGCTATAGAAAATAAAATAAGGTCCTCCTATACCGAGAAACATCAGTATGCAGTCACATATCAAGTCAGTCACTGAAAAATGGCATTCTATTCTGAAATGTTTAATATTTATTTTCATAAAAAAAAACAGATTAAGATTAATATTTTATAATTATACATACGACATTCATACAATACGATGCGATATACATACAACACACAAGTTAGTGTTTTAGACTCACACTGTAAAATTATGAAGAAGTAAATATTGTAAAACTGTCAAGGTCTTCTTACAAAAAATTAAAAATTAACACAAATTGTGCAAAAACATTCAATATATGTATAATTAAATAATAGACAAAAAAAATGAATAACATTATGAGGTAAATAATAACATAGTACTATATAATATGAGGAATACTAACCATATGATTATTTTATAAATCATTGTCCTTAAGAACAATAAACTATCACTAATAACATCATGAATTAATTTTATTACTTGGTATTAAGATAAGCTTTGAATGATAATAATAGTAATATTCAGTTTTACTTTCGATGTTATTACATATTCTTCTACAAATAACTAGCATTAGCCTTTTATGTATTTTTATAAAGAAATAACTTTCGTTAATCAAATGTGTACTATTATCTAATTATCAAACATTATAAAAGTTTTACTCCAAAATATTTTCGAATAATTGAGCAACATCTTAATTTTTACCATGAACCATCTTAATTTAGATATATTCATTATTATGTATTACTGCGAATACATGTTACGCCATTTTTATTACATGAAACAATAAACAAATAATACATTCCAGTTTAATCTGAAGGGATTGCAACATTGGGGTGAACTTAATTAGACTTTTTTGATCGAATCTATGGGCTTCTAATTACTAATCAATCCTTAGGCAGACTGCATTTCAAACTGCTACTTAAAATTCCATAAAAGGCAAAATAATTAAACATCTGCTATAATAACTTTTATAATACTATTATTAGATTGAAATATCTGTAAATTTTTAGGAAAGCCTGGAGTATGCCTGGCAGTGTCTGGACCAGGTTTACTACATTGTATTGGTGGGATGGCCAATGCTCAAATAAACTGCTGGCCGTTGCTCGTCATAGCTGGCTCCTGTCCCGAAGATCATGAGGGTATTGGAGGCTTTCAAGAGTGGCTCCAGGTAAAATATACCATTGTCACCAATTTTTAAGGTGTAGAGCTCTTCGTCATTCAAAACTGGTAGGACTCTAATCTTATTTGGTTTTGGTATAATAGATTTCCATGGGTGGCAGTGGCCGCTTACTATAACATGGACTGCATCTTTTTTTTATAATATAGGGTTAGCAGATAAACACGCAATCCATCTGATGATAAGGGGCTGCTGCTGCTCATGGACATCTGTAATCAACCCTAGATAAGATTAGAATCCTACCTTAGGTCGACCACAGATACGCCGCTACCTCTAAAGGTTAACCTGGAATTCCTCAGGAAAGTACGCCTCCTTTACCCATACCCTTTAAACTATAATACAGCAGCACTTAATACTGCTATTATTAGGTAGTAATAGGTGTGGCGGTGGTGCCGCCGGAGTAGAACCACAGATCGTTCTACCACCTTCTTTATTTGTTTGTTACTTAAATCTTATAATAAAATATTCCGTCATTTCTGTACTTTGACTCAGGCGCACAGAGCTGCAACTAATTAGCTCAATTCAATTAAAATTGCCGTCATTATACTTATGATTTAAGAGTCATAACCTTGCATGAATAATTAATTTTACTTATACTTAGCAACAATAACACATTAAATATTGGACAAAATGCAAGATAGAATATTATACGCATTTTATATAATCATTACGAATTATGTTCGTGTTTCTTGAAGTAGGCAAGCAGATAAGATTACTCACAAAATAGCGATAGACATAGTGATAACACAGATGCTTAATCGATTATGTCGATGTATGTATGCCTGTTATTATATAATATGATTATATTACAATTATGATATTATTCAATATTTAGTCCGGTTTATCAAACTTCTACTGTTTATGAGTAGCGGAAGAGCACGCATTCCACCTGATGGTAAGTGGCCACTGCCGCCCATGGACATCTGTAATCAACCCCAGATAGGATTAGATATTCCTACCAGAGTTCGGTTACAGACGTGCCGCTACCACTGAGGATAAATTTGGAACGTATCGGACAAGTATCCGATACGTTCTCCTTTACCACATCTTACAAACCAGAACACAGCATCGCTTAACACTGCTGTTATGAGGCAGAAATAGGTGTGTTGGTGGTGCCGCCGGAATCGAACCACAAAGAGTTTTACCACATTCAAAACTTTACGCTACTCTTATATTATAAAAATGAATATTACAGTAGAATTATTACAGTAGATTATCCGGATTCGCCATTATCCGGATAATCGACTTACCAACCGCAACCGATTACATATGTGTATAATCTAAGAATATGCACGTACGTAAAAACATCGTATGTTTGAAAATCTATATTTTAATAATTTCTTAATAATTGATTTTCGTTGATATGTAATTGTTGTTTTCAATTAACACATAATATTATGTATTGCATGTTCAAAAAACCGGTTGTTCATACATTCGATTATCCGAATGTCTAAAGACATTAATTAGGCGGGTTGCTAGTGGTTCTGCTGTATTAATTTCCATCCGGTGATGTTTCCAGGTGGAGTCGAGTCGCATGTACAGCAAGTATGCCGCCCGGCCCCCGTCCGCGCGCCTCATCCCGCTACACGTAGAGAAGGCGGTGCGAGTGGCCTCAGCGGGCCGCCCCGGGGTCGCTTACCTGGACATGCCCGCTACCTTGCTCACGGTAACTGTTTTAAGTACCGAATCACCCCCTCAACAGGGGGATGATAGATGTTTTTAATATTTGTTCATTATTTTATTATGTTTTAAATAATATTATATTATTATGAATAAATATCAAGAATCCGGGGGGTATTTACCACCTGAGAATCTGCCCGGACAAAGAGGGTATCCTCGAGACCCGAAATTCCATGCCCACCGCCCTTATGGTCACATTGTCTTAGCATATGAGAGACCCGGAGGGTATGACGTCCCGCTGACTGACTGACTGGTAACTGTTTGACTTCACTTGAAGTTAAAAAAACATTTTTAAAAGATGTGTTATGGAGTATCCTTCGCCGCTTCTTCTCCATAACGAAACACCTTGTGAAATGGTGTTAGTTGTATTGACATTCAAAAAGTGCTCTGTAAAGAACCTATTTTGAATGAAAAAAATGATTTGATTTCAGATTCTCGGTTGGTAAACACCCCCCGGATATTTGATTTTTATTTATAATAATATAATGTTATTTAACACATTATAAAATATACGGATACAGAATATACGAATACGGTAACTGTTTCTACACTGTCGTAGAACGCGTTTACCAGAATGTACCATCCACTATAATATTTGCACAAAAACTGTTGGACCTTTGGGTTCGCCCGAGTCTAAGGTAGAACATGCCCATTGGAATAAGTAGAGGAAAATTGTAGAACTTTTTTAAGGTTCCGTAGCCAAAAGTTAGAAACGGAACCCTATTATTAAGCCACTGTCTGTCAGTCTGTCACATGGCTCAATCTTGAACTGTAAATAGATACTTGTTTTTTTTTTACAGAGTATGTGTAAGGGTAGACTTTATAACAACCAATGCTTAATATAAAAAAAACGCTTGATAATAAATTGGGGTCGGCATACAAGAAACTGCTATAAAAAATGAAAATTTTGTGATACGGAACCCTCGGTGTGAGAGTGCGGCTCGCTCTTAGCCAACTATTTAGTAGTAGAAATCGTATGAAACCTACCCTTAAAGTTATCATCAATGACGTACATAACTCTAATTTATGGCTTAAGAAATAATTTAACAAAATGTGATCAAACTGGAAAAAGTAAAAATTATATAATACGAAAAAAAAAACGTAATATGAGGTTTAGCCACCTGGATAAAAGCCGTCTCTGGGATTTATTTATAAGCCTCTTAACACCGCTCAGTGATTTCAGCTAATTTAAATGCAAAGCAATGTAACCGTTTAAAATTCTGCCACAACATTAGAAGAAATTAATTAATATTCATTATAATTACATATTCACTTTACCCGTGAGTATTACCTTATTATGTAGAATCTTCAATACCTATTTCGAATATTTTGAATATTGATCTTTGCATATGCTGTGGACGAACACGTTTGTATATATTTTTTATTTATGTAAATATAGAAGTAAACGGCCCCCCGACCACCAGGGGGCCGACCGTCCGCTCGGTAACGACGCGACAAGTACCGAACCACCCACTTAACAGTGGGGTTGGTCTATTTTTGATACTTGTTCATTATATTATAATGTTTTAAATAACATTATATTATTATGAATAAATATTATAAATCCAGGGGGCATTCGACCTGAGAATCTGCCCGGGCAAAGAGGGTGTCCTCGAGATCCGAATTTCCTGCCCACCGCCCTTATGTTGACATTGCCGCAATATATGTGCGCCCGGGGGGTAAGACGTCCCAGTTAGCTAGCTGGCTAGCTAGCTAAGTAAACGGCCTGTAATTCATATGATGCCAAGAAGGTAGTGCCTATACTTTTGTGTTATTGCTATTGCATTGCTACCAATGAGGAAATTTGCCACAATGCATATTCCCACGAGGGTTTCCTACTTATACTTCAGGAGCAGCAACGTATCTGTAGTCGACATTGTGTAGGACGTCAATTCTATCTGGGATTGATTACAGATGTCCATGTTAAAACTGTAAGGTGGAATAAATATTCGTTTGATACTTTTATAATGTAACAATATTTTAATATGTAACTGGTATTCAACAGACGCGGTTTTAAATTATTTTTTGACGATTTTTCGACTCAGTTGCATGGATCGTGGTAACGGCGAAACATTGGCATCATCGACAAAAATAAATCATCCCCTTATCGTGGATTCCCGTTACGGCCATTACATATAAAAGTGTCTCAATTTCCCGATCATTGTAGTCTGAAATCATGTAAAAATATATTGGTACAATAGGCAGAAGTGGACGAAGACAAAGTTCCTCTGGAGTACCACAACCCTGGACCAGTGAGGCTGGCGTACCCCGATCCCGCGTTAGTGGACAAAGCAGCAGAGGTGCTGTCGAAATCTGAACGTCCTCTCATCATAGTTGGCAAGGGAGCGGCTTATGGACACGCGGAAGATGCTATATGCAAGCTGGTTGAGAATACCAAGATACCATTCTTGCCTACTCCTATGGGTAAGATTTTAAATATAGTTTATTATTACTATTTTGTCTAATACGATGATAAAAATGTATAGGAATAATTAAAAAATATATCGAATACAAATAATAAAAACACGAAGTTTAAAATAGTAAATTACATTTATTATGTTAGGTTATGTTAGGGCATTTACCAAAGGTTGGTTATAGATGAGTAAATGAATTGACGATGCCACAAAGAATTATGTAAGATATTAGCGAATCAACGATCGAAATTTGAAAATGCGCTAAACACACAACTGTCAAAGTCTTTCTTTGATATGTAAAATAATGCATACATTGTTTATTAATAACAAGCTATAATCGATAGCCCAATCGATATAATTACCTAGTAATTGCTAATTTCCCAACAATATTTATACACTATCAATACTTTCTTTAAATCAAGACTTACTTTAAATCTGCAGGTATAATATATAGATCCTATAAATCGTTAGAATTTGGTAAGTTCCCGATAATATTTCCACACTATCAATAGTTTAACTCTTACTTTAAATTTGTAGGTAAGGGCGTGGTCCCAGACGCATCTCCGCTGTGTGTGTCGACGGCTCGTACACAGGCGCTGCTCCAAGCTGACACAGTGTTGTTGCTGGGCGCGCGGCTCAACTGGATGCTGCACTTCGGACAGGCGCCGCGGTTCGCACCCGACGTTAAAGTTATACAGGTGAGGCTACACACGTTTATAATATAGGAGCAGCAGACGAAGAGTGTGGCAAGGGAGACGTACTTTTCCGACGCGTTTCAGCTTAGTCCTCAGGGGTAGGGACGCATATGTGGCCGACTTCAGGTAGGAATGTCTAATCCTATCTAGGGTTGATTACAGATGTCCATGGGCGGCATCAGGTGGACTGCATGCTCGTCTGCTACCCCTATATTATGTTCTGAGTCTAGGTGTTTGTTTATTGTCTGTGTGTGTCCACGGCACCCACGATACAGGAAATCCTAATAGGAAGCATATTTATTAATTAACGAATATATTTTTTTCAGGTGGACATTTCACCCGAGGAGTTCCACAACAGCATCAAGTCTGAGGTGGCGGTACATTCGGACATCAAGCCGTTCGTCAAGGCGCTCGTGGACAAACTCGCCGCTAAGAAGTTCTCGTTGCAACCAAACACAAATAGTTGGTGGAAGACACTCGGTGACAAACAGAAGAAGAATGTGGAGTTTGTTGAGGTAATGTTTTTGTGCTTTTAATAATTAATGTTTGTTAATTGGTAATCAGTAAAGTAGTGTTGGCCTAATGGTTGAAACTCAGGGTCGATCGAAAGGTCGAAGGTTCGAATGGCAGTCTATATCTGATTTTCAAATCAATTATCACTTGCTTTGAGGATGAAGGAAAACCATGAGAAAACCTGTGACTGAGAGATGTCAAGTTTACCAAGCCGCATGCAGCCAGGGCGGAGTACTGTAAACTAATCCATCTGATTCCGATAGGAGATTTGTGCACAATAGTGGAAGCAGATCTTGAGTTTCAGTGGATGGATGTGTGCCCGCTGACTTATATATGGGACGATCCTCTTAGTAATAGGGCATGGAACCCATCTGTGATCGACTGCAAGTAGGACTCTACTTTTATACAGAGATTGGTTACAGATACCATGCAAATGAATTACCATCAAGTGAATTGCATGCTAAAAACTCGTTTGCTGCAAACAACTTTGTGCTCATTTACATTTTTAATTGCAGGCCCAAGCGAACGACAAATCGGTGCCGTTGAACTACTACGCGGTGTTTAAGGCGGTCCAGGCGAACATTCCGAAGGACTCGGTCATCGTGAGCGAAGGCGCCAACACTATGGACATCGGCCGCGGGATCCTACTCAACAACAAACCACGGCACCGACTGGATGCTGGGACATTTGGTACCATGGGGGTGAGTAGTTTGAGAATTTTTAAGCGATTTTTTCGAAATGTGTGGTTATTCCCTTTCCAGCGTTAGCGGGTTTTGGTGGCGAGTTCAAAGCTCAGCCGCGATTTTTTAAGCGCGTTAAGTGATGTTTGGTATAGAAAAAAATATGAATTTGCGTCACCGAAATGCTAAAGTTGGTATATCTGTGGCTTCTGTGACGTAATATGCGTAGCATCACAGCTTAACGTTAAGTCATTTATCAGTATAAATGTAAGCTATAAATTTCATACCTACCTACTTCCATACCTACTTAAAAAGACATTAAGAACAATGTTGCTCGTACGTTTTCCCATCATAGTTCATTTAAAAAAAATATTCAGGGGAGCTAAAGAAACACGAAATGACTACCACTAAAGCCTGACATTAGTCCCATACTGAACTAAATATGGTATATTTAGTTCAATATGGTACTAATCTTCATTCGGCATTTCGAGCAGCGTCAAAACACTCAAATCTTAAATTGATTACTGTCCCACTATTGGGCATAGTTCTCCTCTCGGTGCGAAAGGGATTTAAGCCATAGTCCATTACTTGCCTATTGTGGTTTGGTAGAAATTATATCACTTTATGATTGCTTTTTTTAAATCTCAGTAATATAGGTTACATTATGATGTTTTCCTCGTACACATATAATTTTGAGCAATCATAGATTACCATAATTTAGTTGAACCTCCTTGAATTGAAAGTTCAAACTGCTAGGCTACTATGTCATTGCTGTTATATCCAATTCAGACTATAATTCGTATAGAGATACGAGTTGATAGCGAGGTCTATGACTATCGCATTGAGAATCATTCCATACAAACTGTATGGTAGTGAACTAAAGTCCACATTTGCTTACCCTTAGCGAAACGATGCTAAGAGGATAAGTGAATAATGAGCGCTGAAATTACTTTGCAGTTTACCGTGATTGCGGTGGCATATGTATCTCTCAATTGTAGAATCAGGCAAGTCACGATACGTCATTCGAACTGAGATTGAGAAATCTGTGTAAATAACAAGAGGATGTATTCAAATGTGTTTTACTACGTGGTACAATTATTTTTTTGTTAGATTTTATCTATCTATTGTTGACTCTCTATTCGCAGTAAAATATTATATGTATACATTTTAAGGGTGATGACCACCTTTTTTTTCTCTGGCACCACTGCAACATTCAATATTTCATAACAGCACAGTCGAGAACTATTGTATTTAGATAATTATTATAAAACAAAAAACCCAACTGCTTAAATATATAGCCTATATTACTCTCACAATTTAGACGGATCCAACGGCAACTGCTATATTACAATCTTCAAGTAATTTGGGCTCAAGGGCATACCAAAGAATGAGATATACCATACATACTTTGCACAGTCATGTAATAAACTTACTCTTTTTCAGGTTGGTCCTGGTTTTGCGATAGCAGCAGCAATGTGGTGCCGCGACTACGCGCCAGGAAAGAGAGTTATTTGCGTGGAGGGAGACTCTGCTTTCGGTTTCTCTGGTGATTGTTTTATTATTAAGTAATCCATTAATAAAATAAATAAATAAATAATCCCACTGGATCTTGTATCATAATGAAAATGGTTTAGCCCATAGTCCACCACTCTGGCTTAGGACAAATACTTATTGTTTCAAGAACACGCATAAATTACATAGCACACAGCATTGCGAGCCTGGGATTCGAACCCCGTACCTCAAAAGAGATAATAGGCCGATACTCACATTACTAACATATATAACGTAAAGGTATAAATAACGTATATTACAAATATATTCATATTTTGTAATAAAATAATGTAGGGGTTTGCTTTAAAAACGTAGTTATAGCGATTGTTGACCATTTTTAATATAATTGTTAAATTTTAATTTCTTTTTATATTCTAGGAATGGAAATCGAGACGATGTTCAGATACAAACTGCCAGTTATAATAGTCATTGTCAACAACAATGGTATCTATAATGGTTTCGACAAACAAATGATGCAAGATATACAATCCGGCGGCGACGTTGCGCAATGGTATGTCAATTGCTTTTAACCTCATAGTAATAAAGTATAGAATGAGCCTAATAAGGTACGAACGACGTCACAAATCAGAACATCATGACTATGCGTAGTAAAGGAAGAATAGACAAATAAGTTCAAATAGAGCAAGTTAGATAATTTCGTAATTGTAATAGTAAATGTCGTGATTCTCATAAAATGTTCTGTGAAAATCAGTATAAAGTTACATTGCAAAACTACAGCGATTCGTAGGCGGATGTGCTAACATCCAAGGTCCAATGTTTTAATGTCATGGATGCATTCTATGCTAATTATTTCTCTTGGCATGTTTTGGGAAATAACCTTCAACATCCTTATAATGCTAGGCATTCTCAAATGAGGTACACTGCCGTATATGGGTTGGTAGACTTCTCGCACCTTTGAAAATATTAACGCTCAAGTGTAAATAAATCTATACTACAGAAAAATGTTTTACTATTATCACAGAATTCAGTTTTTAGGGAAAATTGTTGTATGTATGCCACCTAGAACTTTATTTGATGATACTGTAAAAATTAAGAGTTGATGAAAACACTCCTTTTTAACTGATTTTTATATGATTTCTTATTTACTTATCACAATATCACTCGTACCTAATACCTGCTTAAAATCCAATTTCAAAATATGCTTATATTAAAATCGATTACAGCACTCCACCAACTGCCTTATCAACTGAAGTTCGTTACGAGAAGATGATGGAAATGTTTGGAGATACCGGCCACTTCTGCCGCACAGTGGAAGAAATCGAGGCAGCTGTGAAGAAAGCTGTTGCAGTAACGGATAGACCCAGCATTATCAACATTCTTATCAGTCCGCAGTCAAACAGAAAACCACAGGCCTTCAACTGGCTGACGGAATCGAAACTGTGATTTTCTACAATCAAGTCCAAAGTTTAGTTTAAGGAAAACTGTATTTACACTAACTTTAGAAGTAATATTTCTTTTCGGGCGTTTGGGAAAAATATTATGAATAAGTGAATTTTAATAAATACCAAAAAGGAAATCGGCACCATAGAATTTGGTAAATGTAAGTTTACAAGTAAATATTGTAGTTTTATAAGATACGACACGTCGCGTTATATGACGTGTACTGCCTTTGTAATAAACATTTTTTTTGTTTTACAAGACTCACTTCTGACGCCTGCACACATTGAAACAATTTTTATTTTTTTTATTAAATACGCCAAAGAATTATAAATTCTACAAAGTACACACGCAATTTATTTTATTTTTGTTATACTTTTATGAATTTTTATTATTGTTAACGGTGCTAAATAGAGAGTTAAGATACATTTGTGATACTTTTTATATAGGGAGAGGATTTAATAAAAATACTTTTCTATTGGGTATTGTCTGTCTATTGAGTTCCTTATATGTCATCACATGTTTGTATATAATGAACTTAAAAATATATATATTTAATACATTTACATTATAAACTAAATCCCTGTATTTTATTTTAACTTCACGGTAAGCAAATAAATCTGCTGTATGGTTGGTTGTCCAAAGCAAACCGAATGTATACCAGTTTGAAGTTGTTCACATTTTGCTGAGGCAGCCAATTAAAAAATTCTCTATCACAGTTTGTGCTGAAACAAAAATTGAGAAATTAGTACATTCCTTTTCAATGTTCATGTTAAAGCTAAGATTCATACATCATATCTTTCCCATTTTAAGATGGTAGAACCCTTCTTCAGTTTAAAAAATCTTTATTGTCTTAAGAAATTACAAAATTTCACTTACAAGACAACTTATGCTAACTTATGGATAGGTTTGTTACAGTGAGTGTGCTTATTTATATATAATCCAAAAGCCATCAATCAGCATTGTTTTGAATTTTTAATAATATTACTTTTTCTTGAGGCTGATTAACCAACCAACACAATTATTTCTGCCCTAATGCTGCCATATTTTGTTTTGACAGAAGAGAAATTTGTATGAGACATTTCAAGTTAGTCTTAGGACAGCCACATATTTGAAGCTACACTGGAGACTATTACAGGGAGGACTTATGTTATCTGGGGTTCATTAGAGAAGTCCATGAGTGGCAGTTGTAATTTTCCATCAGATGGACTGAACCCAAATAGTATTTTATGACAACTTTATTATTTAAATGTACACTCTTAATTTCCAATAGAATAAGAAATCTCTTATTTTCTTAATTTTAAACAAACTATTGTTATAGATCGGACATTAGTAACATCACAAGATAGAAGCAAGTAATAACTCACACGCAAGGAATCTCACACAATCACACAAATAATTTATGTAATGTGCCGTATTGTCATATGATTTCAATGAAGGTCAATTGGCACAAACATTTCATGAAGGAGCCTTACAAGGTCTTACACTTGAAGACTACATACAAATTGACAACACAACAGGCAGATTTAACATTGCCCTTGTAGCAATTGTGTATTGATTTCTTTCATATTTATATGTATACATACACAACTAGTTGTATATGTTTGTATGAATTTGTATAGTTATAAATACTTGAGCAATAAACCAACTGACATAAAGAAAAATATAAAACCACTTCAGTTAAAAATACCATGTTTTAATGAGCCATATCATATCTCACAGTTTAAAAGTCCTTTTTACGCTGAATAAAACAGTTATAAAAATACTCTTCACATAAAGATGACAAAAAGACACTTTTTTATGAGCTAATACCAACTGAGCATGCAATCTGTCTAATGATCTGTGATCACTGTTACCCATGGACATTTGTAACCAACTTCATATAGAACGAGGGTAGTACTCAAGACCAATCGTAGATAAATTCAAATTGCTACAGAGGACTAAGATTGTAATCTTACACTAAAATTAACAACTGCCTCATGCACGAAATAATTATGATTGTAGGTATTTTACTGCAACTTTTATTCTTATGTCATAATTCTAAGTCATGTTATCATCGTTAATAAGAAGCTTGGATATTAACGATATCACATTTTTATAACGATACATTAAACTAATAAGTGACTCATTGGATACTACAGTTTAAAAACAGATGCGGGTAGGTGAAGTGGGGACGACACCTTGGCGGCGCTCGAATTAACAGAGAGCGACATTCTGGTCGGAGACTTCAGCAAGAACAGTCGAATAACGGAGATACTTGTGTAGTTATAATACTTCTAATCACTAGTGTGAACTTACGTATAGTTATTATATCGTTACTCTATACCTTTTATGTGACTATAAGATTACACGACTTGAAGACCTTCAAGATGGGTATCATTTATAGTCATTTCTACTATTTACTCACCCAGTTTGCAATTGTTGGTTGTGGTCAAAGTATAAGCATCCTGATCATAGTCATTGGTTAGGGTGAGATCAGCCCCTCTGATGAGGAGCTCATTACAGGTGTAGGGGAAATCAGCCGCTGCTGCATACATCAGAGCTGTACTACCGGACTGTAACAAGAAATAAAAACTTTTCAGGATCTAATCACAAAATTAGGTTTTCAATATCTACATCTAGGATAAAAAATATATATAAATTCATGTAGTAGTTTTATAATATGTCCTCAATATCATCCATTATTGTCTGTCCAACTGCTATCACGTGTCTCCTCTCAGAATGAGAAGAATTAGGCCATGGTCTGCCATGCTCGTCCACACTTGGCATATTGGTAGACCTCTAATATTTCTTCCAAGATCCTTTAGGCATGCAAGTTCCCTCTTGTTGTTTTCTTACCATTAAAACAGGATCATTATTTTCTAATGCCTGCATAACTTTCAAACATCAATGGGTAAGTGTCTAGATTTTAAACCATTTACACCGCAGACAATTAGAGCAATTAACTGAAACCTTCATATTATTATTTTCATCACCCATATGTGTTGCTATCCGTATGCTGTATAGCACACGGATTACAAAAGTGGATTGTTACAATAATTATACTTAGAATATTACAATGTGTGTCTACTGCTATTTTTACCATTACTTCTTTCCGACTTCAGTTAAGTTCAACATGTCTATGACAAAGAGTACTTACGTCATCTTGTATGTCAGCATCGGCCCCTTCATTCAAAAGAAATTTTACAACCTCGTGGTGCCCGCCTGCCGCAGCCAAGTGCAGAGCGGTCTCGCCTTCAGGACCCCGCGTATTGACATTGGCACCACTCCTGGATAAAACAATCTTCATCAACCTAATACTGTCCTATATGTAGGCATGGATGGAGGAAAATAAGGAAAAGGCTGTAGTGCACATTCTTTACTAGATGTGAATTCAAATAGAACCTATAAATCTCTTTGTCAAAGGCAACAATCTTTAATTTCATAAAGCATTTCCCAATGGAAATAGGGATTTGATAAAATTCATTTTTTTTAAAGTTAGTGTGAGAAGGTACCACTCCCAAACCTTCTAGTGTGAAGCAGTTTTTGCATTTTGGAGTATATTCATGAGGGCTAGATTACACATGAAGCAACCACCTCAGTCCTCACGAGTGGATTACAGTGTGATCAACTTCAGGTAAATAACTAACTTATTTTTTATGAAGTTTATATGAAGTTGGTTACAGGTGGACTGCATGCTCATTTGCTATTTCAATCTTATAAAGAAAAAATATTATACTTTTTAATAAACTGTTCAATCAATGAGATTTAGATACTTTCAAAAGTGTAATTAAAATGCAGTTGCAACTAAATATTAAAATAGCCTGGTGTAAATTTTTTTAGATGTTCTAAAAGAAACAAAATAAATAAATGAATTGATTATTAGATATCAAAGTGAAAGAAGAACAATAACAAAGGATGTGTTGAAAAAAAAATAACTCCTTAACTTCCCTTTAAAAAGTTTAGAAATAATGGCAATGCATGCTTCTTTCCTTTACAAAACCATATGAACATATTTAAGTTTAATTTTTTTTAAGCCGAAATCCTTTGACATTATCACAAAGGAAGTTTAGTTAAGTAGTGAATAGAAGTGGCACTTACCACACTAAATCTTGACAACTATTTAACTGACCGTAGCTCGCGGCCCAGTGCAGGGCCGTGAGACCATGCTCATCGGTGATATCAACATACTGCTCCAGTTTCACGTCTTCACGAGTTATTTCTCCCCGCCCAGCCTTAGCGTGGAAGCTACAGTCCGGCTGTGGCAATTCGGGAACCCGCGCCTGCGTATTACCTACAAAGCGACCTTGACACTAGACAACAATTCGAATCCTTTCAAGATACGAAAATCAATAAATCGCTCGATGCACTATTCTAGTATACTTGACGATAAATGTCACCCCTCTCTGTAAATTAGTCAAAGCTGTGCACTGGACGATTTGTAAGGCGTAAACGCGCTCTTCCGCACTCCATTTAAATTGGGCGCCCATCGTTGATATCCCGCTCCCACTCTTGCTGCTGTCCTGGCTTCCAGAATCAAATTCGCACTTGAAATTATCTACATTTTCCTGTTTTATATCAATATTTTTGCCCTCATGTTTGACAGAACACCTTCTTCCATTTTCACATTTGACAAACCAAAGACAAAACAATATAGTTTACGATATTTTGAGCATTAATGAATATTTTATGAATACGCCATACATGTCTATATTGAACATTAATTTTCAGAAAATAGTTAAAAGTAGGAACTACTGCATTGAGTTAAGGTCTAAATTCAGAAAATGAGTGCCTATGTATCTGTATATGTCGTAGTACTCTATGGCCTATATACTATTAATTTCTTGTAACATATAAATCTTATAGTTTTCTTTATAAATCTCCTATAATATTTTAAAATATTATCATTATTTGTTATAAAAAACACTCATAAATTAATATCATATGAATAAAAGTGTAACGAACGTGGCTGTGCCCATAAATTATGTTACAAAAGGCTATGTAAAAAAAATACATTTATGCTAAACTTAATAAAAAAAGTCACCGAAACATGTATACTTACAACGTGAAAATATATAAACTAGTAACTAAAATAATGTGTATATAATAATAATTCTTATTATTATTCCTTATTCAAAAATTTATCAATAATACTTATGTTTGTGACTGTTCGTACGTATGCTGTGGTCCTATGACTGTCAATGCTTGCCGCCTTTGTCGCTAAATGAATTAATGAATGAAAAAATAGCTGTCAATGTCATTTAAAATCTACCAAAAAATAATACACTCAAAAAATGACAGTTTGTTAAGTTTGAATTTCAAGAGTTTCAAACGATTAACCGTGTCTCATTGAGCTCAAATTACTAAAGCGTAGTAATAAAACAACTTCATTGTACAATGTATCATCCCATATAAACTTCTAGATATATCGTGTTCATAGTGTTCCTTTGAGTAGTAACTTAAACAGTGTTTATAAATGGTAAGTATCTTGTGTATAATAACATCGCATGCGACTAAGTAAATTATATCAACACTCTAATAGACAGTTTATTAGATTATTGACTCAATTTACAGGCAAAATGTCTGCTGAAGGACAATTAGCTCAACTACAACATGATCTACAAAATGAGTTAACAACTTCAAATCAACTTTTAAGACTGATGTAAGTATCAAAACAAACCGTTAAACTAGTAAATGTTAATACTTGACTCTATGATACTCTGGTGGACTTAGCTCGTCAGAGGCCTGGGGAAATTTTGACTGAGGCCAGGGACGGAAAGTTGAATGAGGCTCCAGTTTAATAAGTTGGTCAAATTTTTCAAGTTTTTACAAATATCTACAAGCGAACTTGTACACATTTGGAGATCCCCCAGGTCCGGATGCCCAGGACGGACTGCAACCCTTAGTCCACTAGCTTACTTCTTAGTCTGATAATGATTCTGTTATAGACTACATGCTCATTTATTACTTCAATATTATAAAAAAGATAAAACTTTACATTCAAATTCATATTTCTAATAATTTGATTATTGTAGATCTATCGAGCTTCAGAAAATTAAGGCACTTACGAGACCTGGTGGTGAATTTGAGGCTAACATTAAACAGGTGTGTAACTAAATATGTTTAATCATGCTATCTCATTGCTTTAAAAAAACATGCATTTAGATTGTACTACAGTACACCCTGTATTTGTTCTCTAATGATAGCTATGCTGATAGCTGTGATAGCCTTGTGGTAAGTAATTTTGTCTCCCAATCTTTGGTTTGAGCTGTGAATCCTAGGCATATACACCTTTTGAAGTTATCTGAGTAATAGAATTTAATTATCACTTGCTTCCATATTGAAGTTAAATATGAAAACAAAGCAAAACATCTTGTAGGTTAAGGTTCTTTGATGTCTACGGACCTGTGTGTTTAGCATGGTAGATTATGACCTAAACAATTCTCATTCTGTAAAAAAACCCTTGCCCAGCAATGTGACAGTGTTTTTATCTTGATAATAAATGTTTCCAGCTTCAAAGATCTTGTTTAGTATGTAAACTAAATTAACTTATTTTTTATTTTCAGAATGCAAACTTACTGAAAAATCTTGCCAGTATTCAAAAGCTTGACTTAGAGAAGGTACCAAAAATGAAGAGAGTACAAATTATGGATACTACTCAAAATACTAATCCAAATATGTCTTACGAGCAACATGACAGTTTTAGAGATAGTATGGAAGAAAGTCAGTAAAAACTAGGTGTAAGTGAACTTATGGGTAATCAGGGTTTGACAATACCAAGTCATATATCAAGGTAAAGATAAAAGTTTTCAACATCTTTTCTGTTTTATTTATCAACCAATTTTCTGTTTCTTTGTTTGGTTGTGGACTTGAATGTGAGTGTGGTCGTGGACTTTAAGTTTCTAACTGTCCGAAAAATAAATTGCATTTGGGTGCCACATTGCCAAAAACTTTTAAGCAGACTTCCATGCTTTAAAATAGAAAAAGAAATCCAAAAATTCTGTTTGGTCATCATGGAGTACTGTCCGACTCAATTAAATACTGTGTAAGTTATTAAGGCTCTGTTGTATAAAGTATTACATAATTAAGGATACCACTTTTATTTAAGAAAAACATGTCAAATGTAATGTATGTCTATAAATGTGTAGATATTATACTCAAAAACTTGTCTTGATTAGAAGTAGACAGCCAAAGCAGTAAGAATTAAGAATTTCATAATAATAATGAATATGATAACACTTTATTGTATGTAAATAAATAAAAACCAGTAATTAGGTACAACTACAAAATACTTTTCATATGTATCAAAATAGCAATAAAAACCATTTTACTTACAAAACTTTATTTTTATTTCACTTATTTTACATAGTTATAACTTAGGTATAAAATCTTTACTGACATGTTTGACATGCAATATAACAAATACATAGATCGTGAAGCCCACACATTATGAAATAATGAGATAGAAATTAATGTCAGGCACTGTTCATACCTGTTTTAATTTTTTAAAAAGAAAGTTATATAAACTTATAAAGTAAGGTCAAATAAACATGATCTATTCTACTTATTTTCTAATAAATTTTATTGAAAACTTTGAACCAATAACCTGCTAAGTGTTCGAACCAAAAGAGTCACAAAATAAATATGAGAGGAAATGACACTTGTTTTATTTGGCTGAGCTAACATGTACCATTTTTTTAAATATAATTTTGGAGTAGCAGACAGCATGCAGTCCACATGATGGTAAGTGGCTACTGCCGCCCATGGACATTTGTAATCAACCCCAGATAGGATTAGATATTCCTATCTGAGGTTGGCCCCAGATACGCCGCTACCCGTGAGGACTAAGCTAGAACGCCTCGGAAAAGTATTTACCATACATACGAGATAAAACCGTGCAAGAATTATGCTGCAACCGCTTTAAATAATAACATTGCAACCAGCATTTAGATGTCTTTTTCTGTGATGTACATAAAATGTTAGATCAGGAAATATCTAGAAAATCCAGTTTTCTGGGGGCATGTCTTTCGTAAATATTCTAGACGGACACATTTATCACTAGTATGATTAGCTTGGACTTAAATGCTAATATGCAACGTAAATAATAATAAACCAATGTAATAATAATCTATAAAATTGAATCCCATTTCATTTGCCGCCTTATAGCATCAAGTGGGTACACCCCTATACTCAAACCAGTTGGACCTGTTCAACATTCCCATCTATATTCTACACATCACCCTTTTCAGTCTCTTAGTCGGCCAAAGAGCTAACTTTTCAATTCCATTCTGAGGTGATTTCTTTACCATGAACAATTAAAAAACTCATCCGTTTCTTCCCGTACGACCACGTCCTATCTAATAATCAATAAGTTTGCGCAGTTTCAACGTATGAATAATGTTCATTCAAATTTGATTTTATAACCGCCTATTTTGCGTCTAACAAAAAAAGGCTTTAAAACTAAAGTTTTTCAATTTACATTAAAATGTGGGTAAATAATACGAAAAAGTAAAAATAGTAGTTTAAAAGTAGGTACTTAAAATACATCCGAAGTAAACACACCAAAAAGGAGTTATAGATTAGTTGGGTTGGGCACCTTAATCAAATATACCTGCACATAACTTATTTAATTTCTAATCTTAAATAGGCCACACCAAAAATGGCTACCGTTTTATAAGTTTCAACAGATTAAAATGTTTATCTAAAAACGACATTTTTATGGCGATAGGCCTTTACCGGAGTAACTGATTAATAATTCACCTAAAGCCATGTGGTAACAGCTTACAGACTAGATAGACAACAAATACTCCTAAGTTTATATCGTATCAGTGTTGGAACACAGCAGATTTTTCTTTGAATCTCTGTCTCCGTTGAGCTTTCTCTTCAGCCTCGCGACGTTTTTCCTCTTGTTCTTGGATGATTTCATCATGGAACTTGTTTGTTTTAGCGAGTTCTTCTATTTTCGCTTCGAAGAAGTTTTTAGCGCCGTTGACCCCAACTTGGTCTACGTTTATTTCTGTCAGTCTTGCTAAGGCCTCTAGCCCTGAATCCGACTCGAGTTCCCCGGCTCGTGCTTTGCTGAAAATATGGTTTGTTTATGTTAATAAATATTAATATTTAATACATACATGACGATATCCACTTTAATTTAATTTAGAACTTACACAAATTAAAATTTATAATCAACGTTAAGTGGTTGTACTCAGTGGTTTTATGACTTTACGATTGCAATAAACATAAGAGCATTAGAGTAGGTACATGTATTTGATTAAATATCTGTTAACATAAAATAATAATCTGTGATGGTAAATGTGGTAAAGGTGAGTCATTACAACTTAATCCTCAGGGGATCTGTGATTCACATGTAAAACTATCTATGCAGTCCACATACATGCTCGTTTGCTATTTATTTGAAATAAAAAATATAGTTACCGGTATATCAACAAGAATTCCCTGAAGCTAATCTTATTATCGCCATCTTCATCAACTTCGGATATCATGGCCTTAAGACCGAGATGCGTCTGCGGGGCACCCAGCCTCTCCATCATACGCTTCACCTCCGTCAGATCGAGGAACCCATCACGACCTTCGTCGAATCTGAAACATTAAACAAGAAACATGAATTTGACTAAAACATTTTATTTGTTTGTGCATTATGCATCTTGCACCGAATGTGCATTACAAAACAAACAGTGGTAGTTACAAAAGTGTGTTGTTATACATTTTTCTTGCCATCTTTCCTTTTGGACTTACGGAAATATAATAATTTCTTAATCAGACTTTACCCGATAATATTAAACCCTATTTTAAATTTTATCGATGTAATGTTGCGACATGGTGGATACGAAAAATAGTTGGTAGACAACGCTAAAAATCATAAATTTTGTACGTGGTATACACCTTTTACCTACATAACCATTTCTGGCAAGTGGTACCGTGGGTGCTTACGTGCCTATTTTACTTTGGAATTGCCTTCTCACTAGTAGATACTCAAACATGACTGTTTAAAACTTCAAACTACTATGCTACGTGGTTTTAGAGTCCAGCTATTCATGCAGCAAGTGTGGAGGCACTCCAATATGTGGAAGTAGGACCGTTATGTAAGAACATTGTTATTTAGGCTCGTACAGAAAGTGTAGTGGGTATTGTGAATGCAAATGCCACATTTCATATGGCTACCTGATATATGACCTCATATTTACAGTCGGTGAAGAAAACAAAAGAAACTTCATTAGCATTTTGATTCTCTACTTAGAAGTTACATCCAAAATAATATATTGATTGACGAACTGACTTCACTGAGACGAAACCATATTTTTATTAGTCTGGAGCTGTAAAGTGATTTCATAATAATCCACGTGGTGTTACTGATCTGTTTGTAATGTAATAAGTAGATGCCTGTATATTTAACTGTATTTATTCTGCGGTATCACAATAGTATGAACAAGTGCATTCTGTACATACAAACGAGATGAATAGTTGGTTTCCTATAGCAGTTACAAAGAGAGCGCAAAACCTCCCGGTTATGGTAGTGATTTTAAATAGAGGCATTGTAATTGAAACTGAAATAATGTTCGGTGTCGACATTCTATGCAAAGGGGACATTATGAGAAACTAGGCATCTTGTATCTACACTGTACACTACACTATTGAAGTGCATTCACTGGCAAAAACGTGTGAGCGAGTTATGTTACTTTACAAATCGCATTATTACATCGCATATAAGCATCGACAGCAAGTAATAGTAGTTACTTGAAATTCGGCCTTAAACAGCGGCTCTGAAGTTCAAATGCTTGGCTCCTTTTTTGGCTTATTTTTCGGATTTATGTAGGTAGGTACACATTAAAAAATAATTATCACGTGCTTTAGCCGTAAATAAGAATGTGTGGAAACCACCTTACTTTTGGGTACAAAATAAATACTAACTTTGGGTACAAAACAAATACAGGTATGTGGTGTAAACATACACGCCTGAGAGGTCTTTAAAATAATTGTATGAAAGGTTACTCCTTTACTATTCTACCAACACGCAATCAACTCTTAACCTCGCACTATAAGAATAAATCAATGCCCAGTACCCTTACCAGGAATTTTTACGTTTTGACAAATATGACTGTTTTGGTATTTGTTTACGTATTGGCCCATATCCTGGTAAGGGTACTGCAGTGGGACAAATTATTGTCAAAAAAACGCAAGTTTCAAGGCTGGTAATTTAGTATTTTCGTATTTATTATACTAAGTATACCCATAGTTAACGCTTCTTTAACATGACTACCTACATACAACCTTAAGAATAAGGTGTGACTAACTAATTCATTATTATGTAGATGAGATCACTACAAATAATTTTGTACGCGACATTACTTTGAAGTCGCTGTTCCTAGCTATACCATTATTAAGTAGTTACACACAAAAATATCATCTTGTTTAAAAAGATTAGCTACCCACAGATAAGCACAAAAGCAGAAAATAAGATCTAATGATCTCTTCTTGTATTCATTACGGAGGTAGGTACCTACAGGTACAAATAAACCTAGACCAGATCAACAGTTTCCAATATTATCGTTTTGCTTATAATTTTCCTATTAGTAGAAAACGGTTAACAATTAGAAACCACATCTCACAGCATACTATGTAACTTGAATAATATACTAAAACTAAAAACATGAGCTCACACCATAGTATTAAACGGCGTCAAAAATTCATTTATGCAAAAATTCCATTAAAATTCAATAGCATTTAAAATTACTAGAAATTATGTAAAAGTTATCAATATTTAACAGTGGATATCAAAGAAATCTATAGGTATGTCTTCTCTGTGCTTAAAAAAAATATATAGTTATTATTAGTTACGATGTTAATGTGTATCACTATTGAGTTCAATTGAATCTAAGTACATAACATGCCTGCCTTGAAGAATTCAATCAAGGTTGGACAACTCATGAATTTTAATAATCAAGTTTCAAGTAGCAGCAGGTATGGATAAATAGTAGTTCTCACAAAAGTAGAAATCTTTATAGAGAGTAAGTACAGACGAAACATTTAGTATTTTTGTAAGAGGAAAAAACTAAGCAATCACATTTGCTAGGAAAAAGGTATCGTCAGTCGCAACGCGTTTATTATTTTTAAACCTGACGCCGTAAACGGACCACCTGAAGAATAAAAATATAAACGGAATGCGTTCCTTGCGGGAGCCACTGTTTGGTCGCGGCGCACGCGTCGATTTATAAAATAAGCCCCTTATGGCATTGTCGAAACATGATCACTAATAATAAAGAAACGTATACTCATATTTTATAGTCAAGAACAAAAGCGTTTGCAGTAGTCCGCAGCTATCAGGCGAAGTTTATTGTCCACATTTTTGTAATGCTTGCAAAAGGAGTCACAAGTAGTGGTGGTAGGTATATATTTTTTCTTGGTTAACCACATGAGACATCACAAGACATTGTTAACCGACTGACATAACTAATGTTTTACGTGTGTCCTGCATGCCTAGTGACATTGGTATTAGCACTATTAGCTATTCCATCCTACATAATATGTAGGTACTTTAGTTTACATAGGATTGGTAGATGCATGATCAATTAATATTCTTTGCGTAACCTTAAGGAATCTGCCCGTAACGTTTCTTGCCGTGATGGGGACGTGTCAGGTAAAATGCAATACTTGTATTCAAAAGTATTAAAGGTGTTTGTCAATAACGGAAGGTCCAGTGGTGGTCTTAGGCTTTTCAAAAGTTTTTTTTTGCCTGATACTTTCACAGTTATAATTTGGTACGGGTTAATCCTTTTAAACATTAAATTCCACTGTCCAAATGTAGATTCTTGATAAAACGACACAAGAATATAGGAAGATATTAAAACTACTAAGTAAATTAAGTACTATATTAATAAACTTCGATTTAAACTGATGAGTTAATAATGTCAATGACCATTATTCATAGAAAAAGTAATATTATTAGACATAATTGTATCAAAATCGACAGAGTTATCTAGGTATGGGAAATTAAAAACTACAAACTGCCACAAACGAGGTCAGACATGATAAACAGGAATCGTTGACCGTCCTACTAACATCCGCGACTAACGAACGCCACCTTTACATCACCACTAGAGGATTCGATCCCGGGATCCCGGATCTATTCTTGAATGTGATGGATCCCGGGATTCCCGGGATTGAAACATAAATAGTAGTTTTAATAGTTAAGAAATCCCACCAAAACACATTTCAGCCTCTTAATATTCTGAGAGCTAAATTAATGTCATCAAAACTAAATAAATTACGTACGCAACACTCAACCTACGCATTATGTATTTTGAAATAAAAGTTAAATGAATTGCTTACAGTTTACCCTTTTCGGTTATAATTTTGTCTTAATAAAGAAACTATCACATAATAACCATATTTGGTCTTTTTCATTCTATATTCATGGATTTCTGAATATTGACAAGGTTATTTTTATTATTACTCAAATTGTTAATTATTCCGGGATTTTAATTCCGGGATTCCGATATTATCAGTAGAAAATCCCAAAATCCCGGGATTAAAAAAGATATTCGGGATCAAATTCTCTAACAACCACCCGTCTATCTGATGAAGTAGGAACAATTAATTGGTATGCGCCCGTTGGCTTACATTTCAAATAACAATTGCTATTCAGTCACAAACAAAACTAGACAGTAGTGTTTATTTTTATTAGAGCATCACGCGGATGTGTAAATGGAAAAACAACTCTATTAAGAAGTATGCCTGTCGTCAAATACATTTATATCTATTTGTATTATGTTTCAAAGTATGAGAAAACCACAGATTTATCTATTATTCGTTTAGTTTATTTTTAGTCGGGATTTCTTTAGTAGCAAACGACCTTGGAGTCCAACTGATGGTAAGTGGTCACTGCCGCCCATGGTCTACAGTAACTCCCTGTAGATTCTATACCTACCAAGGATCAAGTTTTACCTAAATCCGATAACACACGTGTAACCACTTTTGAGGACTAACTCAAATTATACTTTCCCTTCCACCGGCAATAGTATTCCGCAAAGCTAGCACTACTACCTTGAAATATAACCGTGATACATATGAGTTTCTTATCAATATTAAATTAAAATCACATTAAAATTTCAACCATATCATTTCTCCTTCGTAATCGTATTTGTTGCGTATTACATAATGTACAAACAATATTTTGGTGTCACTAAATATGGACAAGCATAATAAATTATTCATTTATCCTCAGTATACATAATTAAACTGAACTTGTTTCCTGATATAACCAAGTGTGCTCAAATATTGCAAATTACTTTATTTTGTCAGGTAATATTTTATTTAGTTATGCTAAGTATGATCTTTAAAAGGAACTCGCTTTCTAAGTCGAAGGTGGCGGCTAAAAAATGGACCTAGGAACAAAATGACTTACTGTCAGTTAGGTAAGACTTTAGGTGAAAGCTAAATCAGATCATTTCCTAACTAAACTGAATTTTTGTTACGTGAAATAATGTTAGGTAACCACATGATATAAAGAAATCCTGTTTTATCTACTGAAATGTTTGATCATTAATTCCTAATAGCATCTCAGTACGAATTCTTAAATGGAAACACCCATTTACGATGGAAATTAGAATATTTAACGATTTGTTTCGTAATTTTAGAGTAACATCGCGTATACTTACGCTTATACGTATATATTAACATGTTTGTAAACATATTAATTAATTAACAACTATAATTGTTATGTAATACTTGTATTTTATAATTGGTAGCCTAGTGGTTGTAACTCGTCCACTTAATTGGGGTTTCAAGATTTTAATTCCTGGCAGGAGTCTCCAACGACGAGGTAAATATAAAGGATTTAAGGAATCCGACGTTCAAATACCTAATTCTGATACAAAGTTATGCTCATATTAGAAAGTAATAATAATAATTACTTGAAAAAATGGCCACGGAAAACTTCATGAGGATTTAAACGGCTGAAAGTTCCCTAAAAATTCAGAGCTTTGAAGTCTACCAATTCGCCCTGGGCTAGCGCGGTGGATTTGGCAGACACCATTCTTAGTTAGAGAGGAGATCCATGCAGCAGTGGGAGTGGTGGACAAGTTGACGACGACTTGTATTTCATGAAATAGGTACAAATATTTGCTATGTGGATTAAAAAGATTAACGACAAGGTTGGCTGCATGATATTCATATTAAGTACATAATGTATACTTTTGTTTATTATCTTACCTTATATGATGATAAGGACAACTTCTACCAGTGTTGTATTTTATTGCTCATAATTATCTTGGTTATTTATTAGTTAAGCAATTTGCAAAATTTATATACATTGCATTGACACTACATCAACACTCATTTTAACAATTATTTATATTTAGTTTGTAAAAAGAATAAAAAATATATTTAAAAATAGACTTTATAACATTGTTTTGGTTTTCATATTCTTAAAACCTTTTCAGTTGATACCCATTTATTTGTGTGAATATAAATTATTCTTACATTGTCATTTAAACGTTACTAAGCATGGAACAGAAAAAAACAAGTTACTAAGCTATTCTTACTTTGTCATTCAAACATGCATGTAAAACTTCACCTCAATAGGTTGGAGTTCAAAATTCAGTTGCAAGAATTGCCTCTCACATATTGTACATACGAACTAAGTTAACTACCAAATTGTAAAAATAGCTGTCTACACTTTACCGTACCAAAAGTATTTATCTGGTTTAGACTTCGCTTGACGCAACTGATTGGCATGAAGAATTGAGTACAGAACTCCAAAAAACATGCAAGTGCTGACTGTCACGTTGCATTTGTATGCCAGCAGGCCGACATGAACAGTACAGAACACCTAAATTGCGTCACGAACGCAACATGAATTCAATGTGAAACGAAACGATTTCCCAACAAAACAATTATTGTTTGCCTATAGCCATTAATCGTTCGTGAGTTTCCTATTTTTTACACCGTATTATTATTTGGCCTTTTTGCTAAGTTTTGTAATATTTAATAGATTTAGCGTGCTTATTTCCCATTTATCTTTGTTGGCCATGCAATCCGCTTCCTTTAATTTAATGATGACTTAGTTCATTTATACGTGGGAATTAAAGATAATGTTACCATTATTAAACTAGTTTATAGAGTTCATTATACAGCAGCGTTTCTCAAAGTGGGAGATAATGCCTTTATGTGGGGGCTGGACGCCTTAATGCAGGAGGTGAAAGGTACACTGAAGATTGGAGGGCGTTGATGCACTTTAAGGGACCATAGCTGATTTGTGATCTTCAGGATGACCTTTTTTATCGACATATTTCAGGGACATAATGTTATTATTTTATGATAATAATCTTTTCTTGTTATTGTTAAAGGTGATCTTCTTTTTTAAATTTTGCATCAGCCAAAAGACGGAAAAGGGGATCGTTCGAATATAGTTTATTCTAAAATAATGCGGTAAAATAAGATTGAGAACTTATGGTATTTTGAATATGACTATTTATTGAACTAGTTTCAAGTTTATGAACACACAAGTCTAATCTTATATCTTTTTGAATTCAAATAGGTTGTTGGAAGTAATCTGAACTCTAAACATGCACATGTACTTATAAAATTAAAAAGATGAAAACGGCATGCAGGGCTAGCGGCATAACAATAAATAAAAGAGATAATCTCAGAAACTGCAATAACCGATACCTATATAGAGTCTACTGCAGTCACCTCCGTGCCAAGTTCTTTGAACCCTGAGATAACGAACGTTTATTTTATTGCACATCTCGGTATGAAAATATTCTCTTTGTATTAAAATTTACATACTTACATGAAAATAATAATGAAATGTAGTTTGCATACCACTGTGACACCCAGTGGTCATCATCATTAATAAAACAAGAGAAAACAATCGATTTTCGAATAGACTTTCGTAGCTATTGATAAGCTTTAAAATTATTGATTATAAATCAACACATTAATTATTGTGGTTGAATGTCGACGACCAGGAAAAAATTCCAGTACAGAAAATAGGTCTTTGAATAGATTAAGTAAAGTTTATTTAGTAGATTAAGGTCCGTAAAAATGGTGACTATGTCGCCAATATTAAAGCAGAGAAATATTATAAAATTAAAACTTGCTTAAGTGTGATCGACCCAGATTATATAATGTGTAGCTATATAACCTATGTCGATCACAAATTAGATGAATCCAACGACACCTCAAATGTCAAGGCTGTAGGCCCTACAGTAAAGGGCGTGCCATAGAATGTCGTGGTACCTAAATAAAAAATCCACCACTAATATTACCCCAATTAACCTTACTAGTTTATTATGATCAGTTTTAATTATTTTACATAAGTCAATTATTCTTTGCAGACCGATACATGGATCATTCTATTTTCAAGATTTATGTGGTGCAATATACAAACTAACAAAACTTTTAACAATAGTAAACTCACTTCTCTTATCATGCAAATACGCACATCTCTACTAAAGTTGGTTATTTCAACATCACAGACAGACTCAATTTATACGGTTTTGTTGTTCTATTTCATGTGACAATTTGGCACATTTTAATGGATATGTGGTATAGAAACACTTGACAAGGACAAGGGAACAATTAATATTTTATGGATGTCGTCTGATAAGGTCAAGCGGATCACAAAGTTTGATCCAAGGTTTGTCTCAGACTCTTTAGTCACTTGACACTTTCTGAGATTTTTAGCTATTTTCCTAAGAAGTATCTTAGGCACTTGAGTAGGTATAAATATTACTTACTTTGTGAACGTTCTTATCATGGTCCTACGTTATCTTGGCCATAACTACGATGTAATGTGTTTCATGTTTGATAATAATGATATCCGCAGCCAAATTTCTGCGTAGCCATATCGTTGACATTACATTTCCACTGATAACTAGAAACGTATTACTTAAACTAAACGCAAATGATTAAAAATTTAATTCAAGCATACCTCACGGAATAACATTTATTAAGTTTCTCCAAAATAAGCATAACTGCATCGTTTCACGTGGAATTATGAATTAAAATTGATGGTTTTAATGCAGTAACAATAACTTTTAATTCACTGGATACAGTTACAGACTTTTAAGAGCGATAATTTGGCACATCCGCAAACCACACTCAAAATGTAAAAATATGATTTATTTCGAGATACATTAAGAACAATAAATTGTTTTGAAAATTTGAAGTGTCTGGGCTTACGTTGAAAATATTCGCGAAACGAATACCTATCAAAAGTAAAAATAATAATTTTGTTTTTGTATCATATAAAATTTGATACAAACTTGAGTAATTTGGATTTATTGGCACATTATGTTAATATTAGAAATGATTTAGTCTAATATAGATTGAAATTTAACTAACTACTGGGCAAACCCATATGTGGAGAGCTAGTTTGAAATAAAAGATAAAGTTCTCGAAGATCTTCATAAGGAAATACTAGTCTCGGTTCAGTATATATGTAATATGTATATCTACGATATTATACATACATTAGTGCTAGCATTTGTGGTTTTTATTGAGTGAGTCTCAGATAATCGCGAGTATGTAGGTGTGTGTGACTGTAATCTTCATAATTATGATATAACAGTGGTTATCGTTGGAGTATTCAAAGAAATCGTACATATCCTGATGATGTAGAATTTATATGCAGATTTTATTCTGTAACAAACAGTGCTGCTTAAAATATCTTTCGGCATAAACAGAACTCGGTACATTAACCCATGCGTCATAGCATCGTTAGTTAAAATTTTTAAATGTGAGCTGAAAAATGATGAGTGTGAGAAAGGAATTATAAAGATAATGGTCTTGCCTTGGTATTTAATATGTATTATTGCTCGGCTCGATGTAAAATGGTATAATTTTCAATTTATAAGTACCTATGTCTGTTTTATTACTTTTCTTTAAATTATGTCACAAGAAATTACGTGTTCTTGATTCCTGCAAGTAAAATGATATGATTACTACGTAACTGGAAACCCTTACATTTTTTATATTTTATTTAAAGGGGTTATCCATAAATTGCATTATAAAATATGACGCGACAAAGGGTTCATAAACTTTGTGACATATCTAGTTAAGATATCTTTTTTAAATAAGGAATAATATGTTAAAATAATAATGCCGTCACGTGCGTGCGTGTCACGCAAATGTAAATTAGTGATGAAAAAAATATTTAAGTATTCAAACTAATTTAAGTATATTATAACATATGCAAACAAAGTGCCATATGGGGGTGTTAGTTGGGACTGGTGTGCTGTGAGTCATCGACACCAAACATTGATTTTGTCGCGTGATATCTCCACACGGACCGGCGCTTCCTTCCTCCCGTTGCGGCGTATATCGATTTTAAAATAATACTACTTTCCTGCGTTGAACCACTGACACATTTGGTATGGAAACGATAATATCATCAGACTAAAGTCCAATTTATATCGATAGCTATTTAACGTGTCAGACAAATCATAATTTCTATACAATCAGGCACGACCAATATACGCGCGTTTGCGGTATGGAATATATACTCGTAAATGCTCATATACATTGTATAGCACAATATGATATGGCTTTGCTATGAAGCGTTGACATGTACAGACATCGTTATATTAATCATCGAATATTATCTTCGCGACATGTTGATTCACAGTGATTTAAGTCATTTTATATCCTTACATTTATTTAAATCTACATCTAAATATATATAACTCAAAGGTGACTGACTGACATAGTGGTCTATCAACGCACAGTGTGCTGTGCGTTGATAGACCACTGGACGGATCGGGCAGAAATTTGGCATGCAGGTAGATGTTATGACGTAGGCATCCGCTAAAAAAGAATTTTGATCAATTCTACCCCCAAGGGGATGAAATAGGGGATGAAAATATTACTTCGTAACGCGAGCGAAGCCGTGGGCAAAAGCGTTTAAAGATAAGGTGCATATTGTTTTTAAAAAATAAAATGTTCACAGGGAGCGGAAATACATTTCGATAAATTGATACGCTGCTAGAATTTGAAAGTGGTCCTAAATAGTGAGAAATAGAAATTGATTCCTCATTAATGTATGACACGTCCCAACTCAGTCATCAGGTGTCAGTTATACGCGTGTACCTTTCATTAGTTCGAAGAAGGACCCAAGTTTACCATGGAAACCTTGAACTGTTGAAATAAATGCGCATTTGAGTATACTAATGAAATTAATGTACAAAAAGGATTGAAATTATAAAATAAGTTCAAATTTAAATAAAGTTTAATGATATAAGAAACCTTCGTGGTTCGACAATAATAGTTATGCTAAGTGCTGTAGTTTACTGGTTTAAAAGGTATTGTAAGAAAGATACTCTTATATGAAGTGGTACTCTTGTGAAGGTGGTAGAACCCTTTGTGGTTCGACTCAGTGTTAGGCGCTGCTGTGTTCCGGTTTGAAGGGTGTGGTAAGGGAGTCAGTCTTTTCCGAGGCGTTCCAGCCTCGTCCTCAGGGGTAGCGGCGCATCTGTGGCCGACCTTAGGTAGGAATATCTAATCCTATCTGGGGTTGATTACAGATGTCCATGGGCGGCAGTAGCCACTTACCATCAGGTGGACTGCATGCTCGTCTGCTACTCCTATATTATAAAAAAAAAATGTGCCATTCCAACTTAAATCTCAGAGGCAAGAACTCAACTGTGGCCGACCTCAGGTAGGACTCTGATCCTACATAATTATGGTTAAATAACTCCATATGTAACTCGTGTGCTACTTATACATTATAAAAAGTTACAATTCCGTATTGAGGCGCCTACTATCTACATTACATAACAGTTATATACTTTTAAAACGTACTTATCATTAAGCGAATAATATATGCCGGTTGAACAACTACAAGAATTTCAATTTCATGTTTATTTTTACAAATAAAGCCGGCGACAATGAATTCCAAACCAGTTTTTACTCTATAGCGATTATAGAATATACCAGTATTTAGTTACGTTGGATGTCGTCCTAAAGTTGATTAACACTCTTAAATTATAGTATTTAAACTGTTATATCAGTTATAGCCTCAGTTATATGAGCTATAGCCTATAGTTCTGGTTGAAACTTAGCTTCGGACCCCTCGATTGAGGGGTCCCAAGTTCAAATCCCACGCACGCACCTCTGATTTTTCAAAGTTATGGCGTATTCGGATTTAATCTTCATTTGCTTTAACGGTGAAGGAAAACGTAGTGAGGAAACTTGCATACCTGAGAGATTTAAAAAATTCTCAAAGGTATGTGAACTCTACCTATACGTACTTGGCCAAAACGCTTTTACACTCACAGCCCCACACTAGGATTCCCTGTATCGTGGGTGCTATGGACACACACAGAGACAAATACACAAACACCCAGACCTAGAAACAGAAATCTAAATTCTTCATTTAGAAATCTGTCTGGCCGGGGATCGAATCCGGGACCGAAGCTTGGACTATGGCCTAATCCTTCCCATTCTGAGAGGAGACCCGTGCCCAGCAGTGGGACAATAATGGGTTGACGACGACGAAACTGTTAAATAGGATATAAACTGTTATACAGTTAGCTACTGTTTTATTGGCAGTAATGTGTGAATTAACATGACTCATTATTTATGCTTTTCGCTTTATAGGAAACCACTACACGTTTGTCACGCACAGTGACTAACTTAACTACGTCACGACGATACACGTCATATTACAAAAAAATATTATTCATACTAAAATAATTATTGGTTTAATAAAAAATGCTTTTAGTACTTTGACCTGGACAACTGTGCATTAATGTAGAGCCGAATAGCAAGAACCTACATAACCTGGACAACTGTACATTTTGTAATATAGAGCCGAATAGCAAAACATGTGCAACTCGATTCAGAAAATTTTGGAGATTCGATTCAATCCTCAGCCATCTATGCCTCAGCCTAAAAGAGCGCGGTCTATTGGCCATAGATCTGACAATGCAGACAACTCCACAGGAGAACTGAGAACATCGCCTGGCGGTAATCCTGTCTGTGTCTCCTACGACATCCACGGCAACTCAAGAAAAGTAGCTGTTTTTTTTTAATGACCATTTAATTTTGAATTTGAATATGTTCTATAATGCACGGTTCTATTTAATACTCTACTAATAGAAATTAAAGATATACCAATAAAATATTATAATTAATAACTAGCTAAAATTATGGTTAAATAACAGAGCAATTTACTTTGTTATTGAATCTTTTAATCGTCCTCAATATATTCATGCCAAATTAAGTACAAATAACGTAAAGTCAAATTCCAATTCAATTTGTAGAAGTTTCTAAAATTTTCAATAGCTCTACTTTATATGGCTGCTGTTATAATAAGATATTATATTATGATTGGATATACTGAAATTGCGTATCTAGGCTCTATAATTTAAATCTCAATTTAATAGGTAACTCGTGTAAGACTATATTTATTTTATTGTATTATTACGTTATAGGAAAAAACATTCTAAAAATTTAAAAAACTGTTTAAAATTTATTATTCGAACGATAATTGTCGACATATATTTAAATATCTGGCTGTACGTGTAACAAAAAAGAAAAAGAAAAGTGAATAATGGCGGGAATAAGCGGATGATGAACATGATCAATGATGTCTTAGGGTATGGTGTATGGAGCTCTTGCAATTAAATATAACTAATTATCTAAATAATTTATTGAAAAAACCCTTAACATTTGTCAAAATGACAAATAAAGTACCTACTTATTTGATTTTGATTTTGGATAATATTTATCTGACACGAGATTCTGACACGTTTTCGAGATTACCTCTACCATTAACATAATTATACTACTATACTATTACATAATACAGTTTAACTCTCTATTACTATAATATACATATATGTTTACATAATTGATTTGTTAATGGCCTATTGATTTGCAAAAGTAACTTACACCTTAACAGACCGGTACAAAATAGATTATCTATTGTTGACATAGATTAGTAGATTACTCACTCCTAACAAGAAAATGTAACCAGTTTTGAGAATTGAAATAGTTCGTAAAAAAGTTTTGCTACGTCTCCGTGCTAAAATGTCCCTAAAATATTTGAAATAATTATTTATTTATTATGTAAATTACGCAGTATTAGTTATATATTCGTAAAAATTCTCTAAAATGTTTTTATTTGTCAAGAATTCAAAAAATGAACTTACTAATAAGCCGTTTGTGGCTTCATTCAATTTCAAGGCGGCGAAGTATCTTTACTAATCTATGATTGTTGATAACAGTGAGTAATATCCGCCTTTCCGAACTCTCAGGAAGTAAACTGTTAATGACGTAAACTTAAAAGTGGTTCATACACCTTGTCACCAATGAATGGACTCATTCTATCAACAAATCACGTTTAGTTGTAAAGTAACATGTCATGATTTAAAGGCTGATGTATTGATACGGAAGAGTTCGTTGCAATTATTAAACCTACTCGTACGAGCTACCTACATCTAAAATAGTTATAAGTTGGTGGATCATTTTTAACGATGTTTAGTTCTATTTTATATTGGTGCCATTTATTAAATTATTTCGACATTATGTATAACAAACAGCATTTTAGAAATTTATAATAAGGATTGGTAGAAAAATAAATAGTAAGTAAAAATAAGTAGTAGTAAAAAACCTTTAATTTGAAAGAATATTCTGGCCATATTCAGCTGGCTGTATTCGTGACAAAAAAGAAAAAAAAAACAAGGAATTATGGTCGGGCGGGAAAGGCACATAATCTAAGATTAAGAAACAATATTTTATTGGAGATACTCACTATAAGTTTGGTAAATATGTAAATAAGACACTATTTGCTATTTTACTTAAAATAAATATCTAACAATTCAACGTTCTGGTGTATTCTACCGTTCTTCGTAATCGTAATTATATTATAAGTAATAAATATATTGTACAATATTTTATTAGAAATGATTTCATAACAATACCGGCTAAAAGGTATGTCATGTTTTTCCAGTCATGTAATATACGTATAGTGATAATTATTATTTATTTTAAAAATTAAGTAGTTCGGACTGAGGCCATGTAAATATAACAGCCATAACTTCGCCGTTTATGAACCTATTTTAATGCCTTTAATTTCGTGCGTGGACAATTGCTACAAGTTGGTCCCATTTAAATATGATGAGGATCAGAGTGGGTTCTGGAGACAAAATATGTAACTCCTCAACCGATGGGTATAATTGAGTTTTGTTTGAAGATATTTGGTGTAGGTTCTAATGAAATTGCAAAACCAGTTTATCATTGACTACTTAAGGGTCTGATAATGTGGCTCGGAGACAAAATATGTAACTCCTCAACCGATGGGAATAATTGAGTTGTGTTTGAAGATATTTGGTGTAGGTTCTAATGAAATTGCAAAGCCAGTTCATCATTGACTATTTAAGGGTCCGATAATGTGGCTCGGAGACAAAATATGTAACTCCTCAACCGATGGGAATAATTGAGTTGTGTTTGAAGATATTTGGTGTAGGTTCTAATGAAATTGCAAAGCCAGTTCATCATTGACTATTTAGTTAGGTTAGGTTGGAATATATAAGACAATATAAAACTAAGCGAGCAGGGCGCGGCAGCGCCCTGTGAGCGGGCGGTTCCAATAATTTGTACAATGATGATGGACTTCAGAAATATGTACTAAACCAACATTTATTTGAATTATTTTTTACTTTGTAGTGACATAGAAGTCGGTTGTAATTTTTGTTAAATTTTTTTTCTCTAAAAATGTTTTTATTTGTCAAGAATTCAAAAAAAGAACTTACTAATAATCTGTTTGTGGCTTCATTCAATTTCAAGGCGGCGAAGTATCTTTACTAATCTATGATCTATGGATGTAAATAGTACCTATTATTGTAATAAATATATCGTAAAACAGAAGCATTATTTAGCGCCTAGCTTACGTTCGCTTCTATGTTGTTATAGTTTGTAAAGTTAAACAAAATGAAGTCATGCGGGTATCCTACTGGTTTGGCGAGTGTTGATTGTTTCTTGTTGGGGTTGGGGTTTAAAAATAAAATATTGACCGGCTTACAACTGCAATAATACTCCTAACACAGCTTACAATGTTAAAGATGATTAATGGTAATGAAGTTTCCATTTATATCCAGATATATAATGTAGTATTAGATGGGTATATCGTATTGTATTTTGATACTAATTTGAGTAAAATAAATGCGCAGTTTAATACCTGCTTCATTTTTGTCTGTAAATTTATTCATGTGAACAGAATAAGTAATTCATTATAATTCGCAGTTGATTACGTCAAAATCTACAATTTTTGTTAGATAGGTACAACGTAAAAAATTTATTATGTCGTGTGAGTCTTCAATTATCTCATTGGGTAAGCAAATGAAAGTGATTCTGAAGTAAATTGACTCCCGTAAAATGGAGCGGCACCTATTCAATATCTACTCCCACGACCCCACTCGTCACAGTAAAGTATTAATAAATTACTTCTATTATGTTTTCGAATAATTAATTGCCGGAACTTTCACAAATGTATTGCGAAATGGCATGTTAATATACTTAATTATTACATTTCTCGTATCACTTTTTTTTGGGTTCCCTAATACGTTTAATAAAAATAGAAACATATTTGGTATACGCCCGATTAACATATAACAATTTAACGATACAAAACGTTCTTAGTGCGTAAAAAATGAACTGAATGTTCAATAAATTGATATGATTATCAATTCAGGGGTAGGTGGGACTTTCAACTTTTTTTGCAACCATATAGGTTCACATCTCGCTTCTACGTACAAGACCAAACTGAATAATCTTAATACTCCCTAATCTAGACCAACAAAAGAAACGACAGCTGCTTATTTATCTTTCGACATAACTACTTAATAAACTAGAATTTAATTAGCAATAACTGAACACGTAAATAAATGCGCATTATCTATTAGGTAAGTACAAAATGTTTTAAAATAACGTTTAATCATTAATTTATTAAAGAATCAAAATGCATAATTGAAGGTAGGTAGGATATGATTATATATCTCCACTCATTTTAAAAACTTACTTGTTGAAGGTCTCCTCGTATTGTTTTATTTCCTTCCTGGAGAACTCGTGAAATTCCGTGAACACGTTCACGAATTTATATTTCGGCTTCACCTCGAGCCCCTCTTCGAGTTTCTCGTTGATTTGTTGCCTCCTGGAGAGGATTCCGCTGAGTTCGTCTGTGGCTGACATTGTGAAAAATTACGCGCCAATGAAGTTGTAATATACGTTTGTTGGTCGAGAGGAGAGCTATAACGCGTGGAGCGTGTTCGCGCGACGTTAGATACACTGGTTGTGTGACTGGCGTGGCCGGGTGCCGGCGACCACTATACTCACCGCGCGCTCCCTCGCAGTATCGTAATCACGTCGCGGGGGACGGAGGATCGACGCGAGTTTGTGCCGCGCACGCTTTGACTCTTCATAATTTATCTCATCTTGCCGCATTCGAGTTACCTTCGAAATAAACCTCGACAAATTTTAAATTTTGTTGATTCGATGCATGAGATCAAATCACCAGAAAACATGAAATTGTGCTAAGTAATATTAACAATGGAGATACTGAATATAGAGTACTATAATATATTGGTATAATTATACACAATATTATGATATCTGTATGTATGTATGTATGAAAAATGCATGTGTATTATCATGTATGGGGCGACATGCATTTCAGTTTTGGAGCAAATAATTAAGTAGATAGCAATATCATGCTTAAATATTATATTGTACGTATTAAACCATATTGACCTAATAAAAACAAAAAAAATATATTTAATATGCTTAAATATTAAACCAAGCATTTTGGATTTTAAACAGATCTCTTTAGATTTTGGACCTACGTTAATTAACTTTAACGCGCCTACATACAATACAACCATCGCTTCGTAAGTCTTGTAGTGAAGCAAACTGCATCCTGAATACATAAGATTAGATAGTGAACAATTTAATGTTGTTTGAGAATAGGTAAAGAAGATAATCAGCTTTGTTTGCTCATCTTCATACGGCAACAAGCCCCTACCTAAGGTTCTTTTAGAATACATATTATGTTTAACCCCAGGATTAAGCAAGTGACCTCATTTACAACGGCAAGGTAAGCCTATTAGTGTAAATGACGTTAAAAGAAAACAGACGTAATACAATAAACGGTTAAACCCCTTAGGTATGCAAATGTAAGTAAAACCTATATAAAAGCGAAAGAATACTCACTGATCATCGCAGAACCTACTACTGAACTGAAAGTACTAGTACTGCAGAAATGGGACAAAATATTCAATTATGATCTACACATGTAAATTCGCGAGTAACAACTGTATTACCAGTTGTTACTCATATGTTATAATGTAATTAAATTTAGCACATTCATCATACATAGCCTAGGATGTGCGTGTTGTATACCTTCAGGGAATATTTATCTATCACTTTGAACTAAAAACTAATTAAATGTTTACTGAGTCAATTATTGATATTACCTTACATATACAGTCCCATAATCTATTTAACGTTAATTAAACTCATAATTAAGGGTTGTTACTATTACTACACGTGTTGATACTGTCTTAATCCATTTTAATTCCATTATTTTTATACAGGGTGAATATTGTTCATTAGGCGTGGATGGCAAAGTTTATTATGAATATAAATTAAAATACACCCTGTATTATTACGCCATCCAATATTGTCGCTGTATTGCTCCGTAGGGATAATTTGCGGAAATAATGGACATTTTATGTACAACAGCGCCAAAACGAACAAGTTTTCATAAGGTAACTGGTTTCCGTTATTGCCGGTCATCATGAAGGAGCTCAGAAGGTATAGTAATTATTACTAGTATATGAAATATTTTTGATCTCAGAAAATTTGGCATTTTATTGTTAATTTAGGATTTTTACTCAAGTACCTTTCACTGAAGTAAAAATCGCGCCATGTTAAACTTTACTTATCTCTATGACTTATCTTAAGTAATGAATCAAAAGCACCCATTAAGTAATTTGTTATTCCTATTCATGCATATCGATCTTACTACCTTTTTATCTGACTGGGGATGGCAATGTTTTTCAAGCATATGTATGCACGTACAGGGCCAGAGTTAGAGGTCTAGAGGCCTTGGGGCAACAAAGGAGTGGAGGCCCCCTGGCCCCAAATTATTTTCCGAATAAAATGAACAATTTTTTCAGTTGAGTTTTTCAATAAATATTTTATTGTGAAACGCAGGTAGATTCTTCTAGTATTCATGTTTGTACAAAGTACTGTAGATAAAAGTAAAACAGCGAAAAAAATAGCAAAAGAAAAGATATGTTTTTTTTACTAGTGTTTACTAGTCGAAATTAAAAAAAAATCCGACGTCTCTATTGTGGGGGCCCGTCTTTTGTGGAGGCCCCGGGGCTGCTGCCCAGGTTGCCCTCCCTTAAATCCGGCCCAGTGCATGTAGGTATGTCTCCTTCTTTGTTTCGCCCTGCTGCAGCATAAACAGCTTGACGGATTTTAACTTCCTTGGAGTTGGGTTCGTCAAGTTGTGGAAGTAAGTTAGGCTATATATTTAAGCAGTTGGGTTTTTGGTTTTTATTGTCATTATCTAGCTATTGTTACCTTTCAGATCAAATAGCACTGACAGACTACCTGAAATAGATTTGGAAAACGGTGTACAAGAGGTTGGAACTAATGATACAGTTCACAAAAAGGCGAAAGGAAAATTTATAAAAGAATATTTGATCGACTTTACCGCAAATTCTAATCTTCACGGGCTTAGATACATTGGGGAGAAAAAGAGAACATACGCTGAAAAGTAAGTTTATGTGTTAGATTTTGTTATCGTCAAATAATAGGGGTAATAGGGTAATAGATAATATTATGCATTTTTATCGTTGATTTACATTTTCTAATACCGTATAACATATTTCACTGCAGTATTTGACAATTCATATTCTGGTCTTAATATAGAAAACATATTTTAATTTTTTTTTTAACAAAAAATACAACCGACTTCTATGTCACTACAAAGTAAAAAATAATTGAAATAAATGTTGGTTTAGTACATATTTGTAATTCGGCGCTCAATATATTTAGTTGGATAACGATGTAAACAGCGTGTCTAATATGAGCGCCGACTTCAGAAATATGTACTAAACCAACATTTATTTCAATTATTTTTTACTTTGTAGTGACATAGAAGTCGGTTGTATTTTTTGTTAAAAAATTTTTTTCACCCTTTTTAGTGATGACATACTAACATTTATATTAATACAATATAAAATTGCAAAAACGTGATCATGAATGAAGGTAAGGTCTGAATTTACATTGATTGGAACCGCCCGCTCAAAGGGCGCTGCCGCGCCCTGCTCGCTTAGTTTTATATTATCTTATATGTTCCAACCTAACCTAACTAAATAGTCAATGATGAACTGACTTTGCAATTCCAATCGAACCTACACCAAATATTCAAACACAACTCAATTATTCACATCGGTTGAGGAGTTACATATTTTGTCTCCGAGCCACATTATCAGACCCTTAAATAGTCAATGATGAACTGGCTTCGCAATTTCATTAGAACCTACACCAAATATCTTCAAACACAACTCAATTATTCCCATTGGTTTAGGAGTTACATATTTTGTCTCCGAGCCACATTATCAGACCCTTAAATAGTCAATGATGAACTGGCTTTGCAATTTCATTAGAACCTACACCAAATATCTTCAAACACAACTCAATTATTCCCATCGGCTGAGGAGTTACATATTTTGTCTCCGAGCCACATTATCAGACCCTTAAATAGTCAATGATGAACTGGCTTTGCAATTTCATTAGAACCTACACCAAATATCTTCAAACACAACTCAATTATTCCCATCGGCTGAGGAGTTACATATTTTGTCTCCGAGCCACATTATCAGACCCTTAATTAGTCAATACGAATTGCTCAAGGGAATCACCGAACACATTGTGGAATCGAGCAAAAGAAATCATTAAAATTGCGGCAACTGAAGCCGGGTCCTCGTCTCATACGCACAAAAAACAACATTGGATTACTGATGGTACTCTGAGTCTTGTGCAGGAAAGACGCCGTATGAAATCACGCGGGGCGAATATTAGGGATCTAAATAAGGTGTCGGCGCAAATTCAAGCAAATATGAGACGAGATCACAACGCCTACTTCCATAAAATATGCGACGAGATCGAAGTGCATAGTGGTAAACATGAATCTCGGGACCTCTATCACAAAATTAGATCTATTACAAAATCCCTATCCACTAGAACCTGGGCTATTGAAGACAGTGAAAATCGTATGGTAACAGAACTAAATCGAATATCTGATGTCTGGAGAACCTACTGTCAATCCCTGTTCTATGATCCGCAATCTAATATTTTTACATCAACGGAACCTTGTAATGCTGAACTGGAACCAGACATTCTTATGTCCGAGATCAGAGCTGCCATCAAACATTTAAAGAATGGGAAGGCTACCGGCACAGATGCGATTCCCATTGAGACAATTAGGGCTCTAGGTGAAAAGGGCACCGTTATTTTTCACACGATCTGCAATAGGATTTGGCGAACAGGACTGTGGCCGCTAGAGTGGACTCACACCATATTTACACCTCTGCATAAAAAAGGTTCAACCAAGAAATGTAGCAATTACCGTCTAATAGCCCTTATAACACATGCCAGCAAAATCATGCTACATATTCTCAACGAACGTTTGAAAGCCTACCTTTCTAAGGAAATCTCGCCAGAGCAAGCCGGTTTTATGAAAGGAAAAGGTACTCGCGAGCAAATTCTTATTGTTCGCCAAATCATCGAAAAAGCTAGAGAATTCAATAAACCAACATATATTTGCTTTGTTGACTTCTCAAAAGCGTTCGATTCCGTGAAGTGGCCCATGTTGTGGAGGACGCTACTAGATATGGGTACTCCTAAGCACTTGGTACACCTTTTGCGAAGTCTATATGAAACAGGAACAGCCTCAGTACGAACAGACAATGTACTATCCAAGGACTTCCATCCCAGTACAGGAGTCCGCCAAGGATGTATCACATCACCGCTGCTGTTCAATTGCTACACCGAGCTAGTCATGCGCATTACTTTGGAAAACTGGAGCGACGGTGTTACAATTGGTGGGTACAGAATCGCCAATTTGCGGTATGCAGATGACACCACCTTATTTGCTACAAGTCCAGACAAATTGGAGGAATTACTTTTTAAAATGGAACGTGTCAGCCTTGAGTTTGGGTTAGCAATAAATCGCAATAAGACCAAAATTATGATAATAGATCCTGCTACCAATAACTCCCCGCAAATAACAGAAATTGCGAACTGTTCTGTAGTCCGGACGTACATATATCTTGGGGCGTTAATTTCTAATAATGGCGGCTGCATAGATGAGATCAAGCGTCGGATGACAATAACAAGGACTGCAATGGACAAACTTAAGAAGATATGGCGTAATAGAAATATCACCGAAGCCACTAAAACCCGGCTGATACGAACTTTAGTCTTTCCCATATTTTTGTACGCCTCTGAGACATGGACATTACGAGAATTGGAAAAGAAAAAGATAGACGCCCTAGAAATGTGGTGTTGGCGAAGAATGCTTGGAGTTTCATGGACCGAGTTTCGCACAAATGTCTCCATCCTCCAAGAACTCAGGATCAAACAGCGTCTATCTACACTAGTACAAACTCGTATACTCAAATTCTTTGGGCATATTACAAGACGAAATAATGACTCCATTGAACGGCTTGTCGTGCAGGGCGGAGTGGAAGGAACCAGATCTCGCGGACGATCACCCACGCGATGGACAGATCAAGTGAAATCAGCTGTAGGTGGCCCTGTACACGAGTGCTCTAGAATGGCCACCAGTAGAGTGAAATGGCGAAATGTCGTGAGGCGAGTGACATCAGCCCCCACACACAACACATGATGACCACGACCGCTCTGACAAGAGCGAAACGACTGAGAAGAAGAATTAGTCAATGATGAACTGGCTTTGTAATTTCATTAGAACCTACACCAAATATCTTTAAACACAACTCAATTATTCCCATCGGTTGAGGAGTTACTTATTTTGACTCCGAGGCACATTATCAGACCCTTAAATAGTTAATGATAAACTGGTTTTGCAATTTCATTAGAACCTACACCAAATATCGTCAAACAAAAGTCAATTATACCCATCGGTTGATGAGTTACATATTTTGTCTCCAGAACCCACTCTGATCCTCATCATATTTAAATGGGACCAACTTGTAGCAACTGTCCACACACGAAATTAAAGGCATTAAAATAGGTTCATAAACGGCGAAGTTATAGCTGTTATATTTATATGGGTGGAGGAGTTCGCCTCATTTTCTCCAGAACCCATCGATGGATTCTAACCATATTTAAATGGGACCAATTTTCAGCTCGTCCTTACACAATAAAAAAAGAATTATTAAAATCGGTCCACTAACGGCGGAGTAATCCGTGTACATACATAAAAAAAAAAAAAGATACTGGCGAATACCGCCGAATTGATAAACCCACCTCCTTTTTGAAGTCGGTTTAAAAATCCATAAGTGAACTTTTGGTTATTTCATGTATTGAAGAAAAAATAAAATGCTATTTATTAGAGTAATTGTATTACTAACTTTATAATTTGTTGATGTCGGAGTTAGAATCGGAAGTGAGGGCAGGCCTTTATGAAAAAATATATACAAATACACAATGACATTTATACTAATACATAGATGTATTTTTATATATATTTTGCATAGGCAAATACATAAAATGAAGTGTCTGTTTCTAATATCAATTAAGTGTTTTTACTACATGGATATGAATATATAATTTTTACAAAAAACACTTATATATTTTTTGACTGACTGATTGTCTGGCTTATCTCTGATGCACTGATTTTGCCGGAACTATCACTGGCCCTTAGCTGATGATATAAGAGTGTCTTAGACTAGTAAATTTTAGGAAAAGAGTTAAGTTTCCGCACAAACTAAAAAAAAATCATAACTTTTTTCAGAATATTTTGGCTTTTTATGTTTGTATTATGCGTAATATATTGCGCGTATCTCATACGGAAAGTTTGGATAAAATGGGATGAAAGTCCAGTGATGGTCAGCTTCGCTGAAAGTTTAACTCCGGCTTGGCAAGTAGGTATAATTTCGATAATATATTATTATGCGTCAGAAAAACAACACTTATTTTCCTTAATTTTTTTTAGATTCCTTTCCCAGCTATAACCATCTGTTTCCAATCAAAAGCATCTTCAAAGCGATTCAATTTTACTAAATATTATAAGCTCTATGACGAAGAGGACACTAAAGCCAATCTTACAGAAAAAGAGTGAGTATTTTTTAAATTGTAACACTGTAAACGGGTATGCAATCCCCCATTTTAAACGGCCACTCTTTTTTATTATAAAGAACTATGATATGTGCCTCAGACTAAAAAAATCACTTCTGAGATAGTGGAAAAAATATACCTACTTCATTATTTATGATTTAGACATGGTCTCGATGGTTAGACGCGCTGGTCTGCCACTTACAGTAGATTAACCACTTACCCATGCTACTAGATATTGCTTGGCTGCTTTTAATGTCCCCTGTTGGACACTAGTCTTTTCCCACAATTAGAGGAATCTTGGAGCTTATTCCATACTTATTTGTTTAGTCAATTTCACATAAAATATCAAGGCAAAAAAATAAATGTTAGTAGTTTTATATTTATTTCCATAGGTAAAATTAATATATTTATATAAGGAATATTGTTTTTATAATATAGGAGTAGCAGACATGCATGCAGTCCATCTGGTGGTAAGTGGCTACTGCCGCCCATCCACATCTGTAATTAACCCCAGATAGGATTAGATATTCCTACCTGAGGTCGGCCACAGATGCGCCGCTACCCCTGAGGACTAAGCTGGAACGCCTCAGAAAAGTCTGTCTCCCTTACCACACCCTTCAAACCGGAACATAGCAGCGTCTAACACTGCTGTGATTATGCAGAAATAGGTGTGGCGGTGGTGCCGCCGGAGTCGAACCACAAAGGGTTCTATCACCTTTAATAATTATATTAATAGACATAATTAATATTGAATCAATGTATGACTGAATTGCTATCTTCATGTTTATAATATATGTAGTAATGTAGTTATGTATAATATATTAAATATTCGCTTTCTATAGGACACAAATGGTTGAAGATTTTTCAATGGCATGTAAAAAGTACGTTGACAGTGACAAAAAATTCACAGACGGAAAGATAACAGTTGGAAATATAAAAGACGTATGTTATATTTTACAAGCGTTTATCCTTCACCTTTATTAAATGTTGTGAGTTAAATTTGGCCCATTAGCCGTACCCTTAGTACGAGTTTTTCGAGCTTACGAATAAGCTCCTACAGCGCCTTCGTGGACCGGATCGGAACTAAAATTCCGCAGTAAAAGTTCAAAAAACGGAACTATACCGCTATCAAAATTAAATTAAAAATGTAAAAATAAACGCATTATTTTTATATTTTTAAAATAAATGTCGTTACATTTAACTATTCAGTTTTTTAAAACTCATAATGCGAAATTTTAGTTCCGGTCCACGGGAGCGCTGTGTGAGCGAATTTGTAAACGTTGAACGTTTTCGAACAAACGTAAAAACTCATACTAATGGTACTGTTGTTAAATTGAATCGAAGCTGGTGCAATGGTGATGGTGTCTAAACAAATGCACAAGACAATTACTCGAGCTTTCTGAAATTGGCTTCATAAGACGTGTTTTAACCCTAGGCGATGTTTAATTTATTAATAAAATAGTTTCTATTTTTGAGAAATAAATTTATGAAATAAAAGTAAGTTTCAAAGAGTTTTTCGTTTATTGCCTACTGCTTTTTTGGAGTTTGTATTGTCCAAACTGTGGATATTGTTACATTCTATCGACCATGTATGTTTACTTTTCAAATTATATAAGCTAACAGATTTATATTGTTTTATAGCTATCGGTGAACTTCGGAGATTTCTTAAACTATTGTTTGTGGAAAGACACGCCCATTTGCGAAAAAATATTTTCTCCAATTGTCATGGAAGAAGGTTTATGCCAAACTTTCAACATGTTAGGTCCTGATGAACTATTCAGAATGGAGAAGTAAATAATCAAGTTGGCAATATGACGTGATAACTGATAACGCACGCAGCTTTCTTTTACACCCCCAAGAGGCAGTTACTCTGATTCTTTAGTTTACCTTGCACACTTGACACTTTACTTGGCACCGCAAACTTTAATCTTCTACAAACTATTTGGTAATCAATATGGTATGACTTGCATTTGGTAATCAAAAGTTGAGCCACTGTCGCCTGCAAAACTACACAAATCAAGTGACACTCTATCTATACGTTTGAATTCGTTACGATTTGTTGAGGTTTGACAAGTGAATGGGCGCAGCATTATTTGGTTTACATGTATATCACTTTTGCCTTTCATAACGCACCTTTAACTTTATATAATCAAGTGAAGAAAACTGATTTATGTCAAAATATTTTGTAGAAAAATTGACTTTCAACTTCTCAAACATGATGATGCACGAGTATGGCCTAAACTATTAGTACAAATCAAAGTTATGATTTGCATGTATGTTGAAGTTTCCACTTATGTGCACGTCTAGGTATACATTGACGATGACTATTAATATAAAGAAGATTTTTATGTTAGCGCTTAATAGCATGAAAAATAAAGAACTGACAGTTCAGTCACAGAACTGAATTCAGTATCACTAGTCTCCATCGTAAGCGCAGATTCCATTATAACATGCTATGTGCTTTATTGCTGTATAGTTTAACGTTTTATAATCTGTAAGCTATTAATTTATTTAAATGCTATTTTTAAGTTTACATAAGGATTACGAGTACATGAATAAGAGAAATAGCAATTCTACACAATCATGGACTTTGGAAGCAGGTTACCCACCCTCTACTCCGCTTGAAACTTATCCGTATCGGGGATCCGTAAGTATAAATGAAATGACAGTCAAACAAATAATTGGAAAAGTACGACTTGAACTCGCACATGGTGGGTTCTTTACTACAAATTTGTATTTTTTTATTAATTTCTAGTAAGTATTTGTTAGTTTTATTATCATGGCATATATTAGTAAATGCTTAGTGAAAATTGTCTTTCTATTACCATTAAATAGTTGTGTATTATCATTTTAAATGCAGATGTATCAAACAAGCATGAAGTCCACCTCATGGCATCCGCCCATGGATATTTGTAATGAATACCAGATGGAATCAGATTCCTACTTTATGCCATTGTTCGGCCATTGATGCAGAGAATTGCAGTGCTACTTCTGAGGACTAAAATGATCTCATATCACGCACCGAAACATTTCGATAGATGCTTCTACAACACATGCTCTTCAACTTTTCAAACATGATAGTATAATACCATTTTCCCGAATGACCCCACTTTTTTAATTTTACAGGGGAACGGTGGTAAAGACAACTTAGTAGTTGGTATTTATAGCTATAATTTAAACATGGATTATACGTGCAACATGATGCAAGGTTTCAAGGTAATATACTTGTGTAATCTTGTTTTGGCTTACAATGTACCTACTGTACCCTTACCATGAATTTTTACATTTTGACAAATATGACTGATTTGGTATTTGCGTACGTCTTTGCCCATACAATTTCCAATTAGTGCCCCTATCGGATTGTATCAGAACTATTATGTCACTAACGTAACATTAAATGTCTAAACTGACAAAATGGCGCTTTATGTTTTGTCTCTCCTTCTGTCAAAAAGACTTGAGCACTTACTTATTGTTACGTTTACTCAGTCTACAAACAAACGAAACAAAATAACGGATTGAGTTAAAGTAACGTAAAATTGTGGGATGTTTTGAAAACTCATGGTAAGGGTACTGTATATTTTGTAGAAATGTTGTATGTATCGCTGTTAGATTATTTATCTAAATATACTCTTCGAAGCAATCAATTTTATAAATTTCTTCCGCTGTTGCTGTTTAAATGGTTGGAATCTTGGGATGGAATATGGTCGACGTGTGCTACCTACTATTTGACCATTGCTTTGTAAAGGCTATGTACAAGATTTGTTTTACGCTCTGAAGCTCCCATGTCTTGTACTTACACACATCCACACATTATCCTACTTGACACAATCGAACGTTTTTGTGTAATCAAAGGCGGATTTTTGGGAGGGGAGGCGGAACTGCTGTCCTGGGACCTTCACAAGATAGGGGCCAAAAAATTGAGATATAAAATATCCTGATTTTGACGAGTCGACGACCTTTCCTCTTTTCAAACAGTTTTCTTTCGCGTTTTTACTTTCTTGCCAAAATATTTTTTTAATTGCAACAGTGAATAGATACATTTTTGAAAGACTTGACAGAAAAACAAAATATATCTTTTATTCGAAAAATAATTAGTTGCCTCCGCTTTTTCGTTGTGCCAAATCCGGACCTTTACACACAGGTCGCAAGATCATGTATGTTAAGATTTTGCTTTATCGTAACGCGGTCTTGCTTATAATTAAACATTGTTATAAATAATAATTATAGATTACTCCTACAGCTCCAGGTTTAACCACCAATAAAATTGATATTGACCATCTCTGTTGCATTAGGATATAGTCAATTCGATTGAACTCTATTTATTCTCGTGCTTCCAACTATGTTGGATTGTTATAATTTTTGTGCATCTTACTTTTACGTTAAAGTCTCAATTTATTTCAATTGTTTCAGATTTAGGATTTCTTGTCCAGGTCTTATCTGATTTTAGTGTGATTGTCGAATATCAAACATTACATACTACAATAAATTAATAAAAAATAACATGTTTTTGTAGATATATCTACACAGCCCAGCCGAGCTGCCAAGCATCTCCCGACACTCGATTCAGTTTCCATTGTCCCAAGATTTGTTGGTTGCAGTCAAACCGAAGATGATGACAGCAACAGAGGGCCTCAAGGACTACAGTTCTCAAAGGTTATATTACTGTTATAAGAATTTCCTTGCGACTTTTCCTTCACTACTTCATTGTTTTAAAAGCAATTATGGCCTGGTATTCCACATGGTCGTATCTGTAATAAAGTATTACCTACAAATGAAAGTTAACCTCGCAGGCCAATTGTATATTAGTAAAACTACATCCTACTAGTACATATCTAATACTTAAATATGTACCTACTAGTAGGATGCTCTACACGTAAGTGTTCTTATACAACTAATTTATTTTTTTGCTGGGTAGGCCCAGGGTAAATATTTATTTAGCACGTAACAGAAGGAAATCTTGCCCACCCAGACTCACTCAGACGAAATCGCGGGCTGTGGTTAAATAGTACATTACGATACGCGTGGCCAAAGTAGCCTATTTTTGCACGGCGTGAAGTTAGCACCCGAGCGCAGCGAGGGTGCTAAACGCCGTGCAGATAATAGGCTACTTTTGTCACAAATATCGTATACTATTTTATAGCTCGTGTGACATAAACCCGCTTATACTTGTGAAGAAATATGAAAAAATATGATAATTATTTTGAAACTTATAAATGATTGAAACTAAAAATTATGAACTAAAAAAGCAATAAAAATGTAACACAACCAAAACCATTGAAATTTAGAAAATTTTGTAATTATTCTGCTCTTGTGATAAAGACAAATCTTACACCATACATACGTCGAAATCTATCAAGTCATTTAGGCTACATACAGGCGTATTAAAGAAACATATGATAAGCAATCACATAATGTACTAATACATAACTAATACTAGTGATACAGTAGAAAATCGATTATCCGGACCTCAGTTATAAATATTCGCGATTGTTTGGATTGTGAAACGTGAACAAGTAACTTTGTAATAACCCTTACAGATCAGCAACATTTTGTGTGACATGTGCATTTAAATTCCGGAAAGTCGCCAAATCGCAACAAAATAGTTACTTTAAAAAACAAAAACCCGATTGCTAAAAATATAACCTATGTTATCGCCACAATTTAGACGAATCCAACGACACATCATGTATCAAAATTCGCTTGTAAGTCGCTTGAGTTTGCCAAAGAATGAAAAATACATACGTAACAAACATAATAGTCGAAAAACATAACCTTCCTAAATCGGTTTAAATAGCTTTTCTTCATAAACTCAATTATCCAAATTTTCGATAATCCGAATGCCACAAATACGACAACAATTAGGTCGCTTAGTCGAGATTCTACTGGAGTAGTATTATGGCTAATTTTGATAATGATTCCTAATTTAAATATCTCCTAATATGGTGTGTAGCGAAAATACACAGTCAAAACAAACAATAAAATTCGATAAAGCCCAATAGTTAGTCTTATAGTGATGCTATTGCTTAGTATGTACACAATGGCAAAAACATTTATAAATACGTCCAAAATAAAATATTAAAATAATTATAGCTTTAAACAAAATACTCATTACTCACTTTTAATTTTTAAATGGCATTTAAAAGTATGAAACGTTCATAGCTATGTTTATTTTTTACAACTGTGAGGGTAGTGTATTAATATTCGTAGGGTGTAAAAATCGGCTACTTTGGACACAGAAATGCGTGGCTAAAATGCGGGTTTAGGTCACAGAGTGCTATAAATTATTATAATCATATTTGATAGATATTACCTAAAATCAATTTATTTGCAGACGTCAATGTTACTTCTCTAACGAGCGGTATCTTCGATTCTTCAAAATTTACACGCAATCAAATTGTGAATTAGAGTGTTTGGCTAATTTTACCAATGCAAAATGTGGTTGTGTTCATTTTGGACTACCACGTAAGTATCTTTAACAGGTTTCTCAAAAAAGAGTAGTTCCTTACCAGTTCCGTGAAAAAGTACGCAAGTTGAATTCTTCAAAGAGGCCTTCACGGCCAAATCTGAATCTATAAGGATAAGCAAAAAAGGTTGAAAGGGGTTACAAGGCCGATTTTGATAAAAACTAAAACTACATCATTCGTTTTTTTAAATAGCTTTTTTAGCTGGGAATCGATAGAGTTCATTTTGAAAAAAACACATCCTGTATTATTCCATCATTGGATAGTGTCGCTTGAAAGGATCACATCAGAAGCCAAATTTTGAAGAAAATATATATTTATGACAATGCACGAAAAACATGGAAGAATTAATTTGTTATGGATTAATATGAAGGAATCCATAACTAACTAATTCTTTCATGTTAGTTTCAGATTTGACCCTGAAGGCCCATTTGAAATATTCACTCTGTACCTATATAATATATTTTTTTTTTTTAATAGTATAGGAGTAGCAGTACAGTCCACCTAATGGTAAGTGGCTACTGCCGCCCATGGACATCTGTAATTAAGCCCAGATAGGATTAGATATTCCTACCTGAGGTCGGCCACAGATGCGCCGCTATCCCTGAGGACTAAGCTGGAACGCCTCGGAAAAGTCTGTCTCCCTTACCACACCCTTCAAACCGGAACACAGCAGCGCCTAACACTGCTGTTATTAGGTAAAAATAGGTGTGGCGGTGGTGCCGCCGGAGTCGAACCACAAAGGGTTCTACCACCTTCAAAATCTGCCACCGAACATCCTAACCTAATGGTGAGAGGAAATTGCCGCTTATGGATATTGGAGTGATTCGTATATCTTCCTTACCTCTTTAAACCGTTCTGGTTTACTTGCTAAAGTAACTAAAACTAAACAGCAGTGCTTAAACAAAACACTTAATCAGAAAAAAGTACTTATAACTGAAAAACATTGTTTAAAAGAACCTTCTTTTAACTGCTATAGCATATAGTTAAAACTTTATCCTATATGCTAGACGATATGAAACAATGATTTTCCTCTTGTCCATATTCATCATTCATCAGCAAATCGAATTCGTGTGATAGGTAACGTTGCTTATGTAAAGGTTAAGAACTTTCCAGCACTTTACTAGATAACTATTTTGTTGATTTCTTATTAACAACCACTTATATAATTAACATAAGATACTTTTCACTTACTCTTTGTATTTTTTATTTAAGATGGGCCTGGCGTAAAAACTTGCGGAGCGGGTAGCATGCATTGTTTATCTTCAGCTCAGAGTAAGTAGCATGTAGAACACGCAATAGAAAAATCGCCTTCTCAATTATTATTATAACCAGGATAGTTTACTCAATATCTTATTTTGTCCTAGATGTTTTATACCGAGATAGCTAATATTAAAATTATTATATTAATTGTGTGGAGTGCAACACAATAATGTAGGTATGTTGTCTTAACTCTTGATGATATTCAGGGCCTGATGACAGTGTTGAAAGGTGGCTATACAAACTATAATGAAATGAGACAAACCCATCGGGTTGGGACTAGTTTCATTCGGTCTATACCTACTTTTGTGTAAGGCTGCGCTAGTTTAAAGCTAAAGCTTGTAGTGCAAATAAAACATGGGAAGGTAGTATTTAAGTTTGGTAATTTGTGCGCTACAAGTTTTTAAAATCATGGAACAATTGCGTCGGTATAAAAAATAAACAAAAGCGTATAAATGTACAAAAATTCAATGCCAACAATATAACATGAGTACAAGTGGTCAGTGAGACCACTCGCGATCTTCAACACCTATAACTTACTGTATACGCACGCTACGCCATGGTCCTGCTAATTGCTCGAGAGATAGAGACAAACAAGCTATACGTTTACGCTAATATAGATAAAAAGGTGACTCTTCAAAAAAGGTGTATAAAGAGCTCTGGTGTTGCAAATGGCGACGTTGACTACTTTCCATCAAGTAGCACGTCTGCCTAATCGTTAGGTTAAGCAATTAAAAAAAAACTCAGTCTTTAACAAAAACAAATTATAATTTGTCCATATTTTAGCGGAACTGGTGCAGCTGGAAGTTCAATCTAGTATTGATGGACATACGAGTGATAAGGATACAATGAATGAGGCTCTCGCTGTTGCAGGGCGGTGCAGTTGCCTGCCCGCCTGCACCTCGATAGAGTACGCAGCTGAGACCTCACAGGCAAATGTTGATATGAACGCTTTTCTTATAGCGAATAACATACCACTCCTTGGAGCTGAGTAAGATTTTTTTTATAACATAGGAGTAGTATACGATCATGTGGACTGATGATATATGACTACTAACGCACGTAGACATCTGTAATCAACCCCAGATATGATAAGAGTCCTGCCTAAGGTCGACTACTGATTACTGAGGCGTGCCTACCTCCGAGAACTAAGTTGAAACGACTCGAATAATTATGTCTCCCTTTCCACATCTTTCGAAGAAGGATAGTGAAGGAAGTGAAGTGTATTTATTATTATTAAACATTAATACAACATTAGTCCCTAGATATTCTATTTTTCCAGTTTAACAGTTTCAAGATTGAAGGTTTATTTGAAAGAACCCCAATTCACTACACTGCGACGGTCTGAACTTTATGGACAAGTAGATCTCCTCGCCAACTGTGGTGGCCTTCTAGGGCTGTTCATGGGCTTTTCAGTTCTAAGTGTAGCTGAAATTATCTATTTTCTTACTCTGAGGTAAGTAATAAATGCGTTTGTATGTTAGTCGCCAAAAATACATTTAGTTATATCATGTACAGGCTATTTCGTAATACTTTTTCATCCGGCAGAAGAATCCACAACTTTTTATAAGATTAAAGTTCACCTAATGGTAAAAGATCACTGTTGCCCATGGATATCACTGACCAATTCCAGTCAAAGGTGCACTCCCGAGGATCGAGATGGTTACCTTATACAAGGTGAATTTTTCAAATGAGCCTTCAGGGCCAAATCCAAAACTATAAGGATTAGCGAAAAATGCTGAAAGGAGTTACGACGCCGATTTTGATAAAAACTAAAACTGCATCATTCATGTATATAAGCCATCCGGCATCCACACCCTTCCAGAACCGAATCGCAGAACTGCTTCAAATTAGCGTAGAAGTGGTATCTCCCCGATGGGGTCGCACCATACCTACTGACCCTACTGCCCGTCAAGTAGAGTCAACTGTCTTCTTACCAGATACCATTGTATTAAGAAACAAGACCACATCCTTTTAACGTGTCGATTGAATCTGCAAATATTTTTAAGTGTGAACTGTTTTACAACAAGTGAATGTGAATGTGTGAGTGTATTAGATAGGATAATGATAACCTTTTCGTTAACGATAACTATAACCACAACCTTGATACATTGTTTTGCAGATGGTGGTGCTTATTTACTAAGAATCGACGTATCCATGGAGTTCAATAGAAACACGTAAACTATATTGTTGATTGATTTTGCATGGAAGAAGTATATTTAAATAAGACTCTTTACCATTTTTATTCAAGTTTAACTTGTGATTGCACAATAAAATTGATTGCACTTTTATTAATTTGTGTGATGTGGTAAAATAAAAGCAATATCTTTTAAGAACGTGTTTTTAATTTTACCATTTATTTTAGCTTTAAAACATAGACTGTTTTTTCTGCAATATCATTTACGACGTTCTCGGTACTATCAGTGTCTTAAAAACATTTGAAAGGGGTATTTTGAGGTTAGTTTGAGGACGGGATCTTTGAGTTACGGAGTAGAACCCCTCATTACTGCCCCTAGTTTTTGCATAATTTATGATAACTTAAGTTTCTGCTAACCCAATTGTAATGAAATATTGAATTAATAATATGAATATCATAATTATATGATAAAATGAAAAAAATAACCTTCAACTCCTCAACCCTGATGATGCAGAGGTGCCACCAGCGTAATCCGTAACAGTCAGCTGTTTGGTGCTAACGTATACAGGGTAAGATTTTCAAGTGGATGGCGAAGTCTGAAATAATAGGATAAAATTATACCCATTTTTTTTTCAAGATTTGGATTACAAGTGGAGGTATTTAAGAGATATTAATTTTAACGCAATAAACTATTTGAACGAAAACTATTTATTATTTAAATCTCCGTACATATTATATGCTCCTATCCATTTAAAATAGTAAAACCGACGTTAAATGGTTCTTGGGCTTTATGTGGAAACTAATTTTAATGTGCTTTTTGTGGCACATAGCAGTAGCAGCAAAAATGGTAATAGCAGACTAGCATGCAGTCTACCTTATGTTAAGTGACTACTGCTTCCCATAGACATCTGTTATCAACCCCAGATAGAATTAGATTCCTACCTGCGGTCGGCCACAGATGCGTCGCTACCCCTGAGGACTAAGCTGGAACGCCTCGGAAAAGTCCTTTACCCTTACACCCTTCAAACAAAAACACAGCAGCGCTTAACACTGCTGTGATTAGGCAGCAATACTCATTTAAATAATATTTTCAGAATAATCTAAATGCAAAAAAGTACAAGCATTTTGAGAAGCTACGTAGAGAGCCATATACTCGAATTATAACCTCCAAACATGGTTAGCAATCCTTCCGAAATATAAAATTAAAAAAAAATACAACCGACTTCTATGTCGGCGCTAAATATATTTCGTTGGATAACGATGTAAGCAGCGTGTCTAATATGAGCGCCGACTTCAGAAATATGTACTAAACCAACATTTATTTCAATTATTTTTACCCGACTGCCAAGGAAGGGTTATGTTTTTCGCGCGTATCTTGTATGTTTGTCTTTCTTTATTTGATCCGATCTAACAAACGGCTGGATGAATTTCGACAATTAATGTGTCATTATATTCGTTTCAATGACCCGAGTGTCCTTAGATAGGTGTTACTAAAAAAAATCAAAATGGCGGATTTTTGACGCGAAATACTAATACATTTAAAAAAAAAAGTTACCCGAACCTATCGAGTAGGGTATCAAATGAAAGGAAATTAAACGGAGATTATAAAAACATATTTGTATATACATAAAAAAGCAACGTGACTGACTGAATGACTAACTAAATGACTTTTTCATTTTACAGAAATCAATGTACAGCCTTAACCAAGGACCTTACAGTTCTGAAATTTTGCACATAGGTTCTCGATATAGCGTGAATAAGTACTAAGAAAGGCCTTTTGCAAAATTCTACCCCTAAAAGGGTAAAATAGGGGATGTCAGTTTTTTTGAAATTCTTTATTTTTAAAGCAACTACTATAAAATTTAGTATTTGGCTTTCTGGATAGGAACACGTAAACACCTATTTATCCCCTTCCGAAAAATCAACCCCGTAGAAGGTAAAATAAGGGTTAAAAGTTAATTTGAACAGCCGGCAATTTTGAAGCAAACACTGAAATTTTGTATCTGGCTTGCTGGATAAAAATAATGTAATTCTACCCCTAACGAGGCAAAATAATGTCTGGAACTTTGTATTACTGAAGTTATATTTTTTGTGGACTTTTTGCGAAATAGTAACACATTTAAAAAAAAAATAACCAAACCGCTGAAGGCGTGCTGTAATACACATAGGTTCTTTATATAGAGTAAATGAGCACTACGAGGATAAAATAGGATAACATTGTTAGAACATCTTTTGATTTTGAAGCAGATACCTATGCTGAAACTCTGTATTTGGCTTTTTGGATAAAAATAATGAAACGCCTATTTCACTGGTTTTGGAAATTCTACTTAGGCCTTTTTAGTGCAGTCGGGTTTTTGATTTTTTAATTAATTCACTTGTTTACTTTGTAGTGACATAGAAGTCGGTTGTATTTTTTTGTTAAAAAATTTATTTCACCCTTTTTAGTGATGACATACTAACATTTATATTAATACAATATAAATTTCCATGAATGAAGATAAGAACTGAGTTTACATTGATTGGAACCGCCCGCTCGCAGGGCGCTGCCGCGCCCTACTCGCTTAGTTTTACATTGTCTTATATGTTCCAACCTAACCTAACTAAATAGTCAATGATGAACTGGCTTTGCAATTTCATTAGAACCTACACCAAATATCTTCAAACACAACTCAATTATTCCCATCGGTTGAGGAGTTACATATTTTGTCTCCGAGCCACATTATCAGACCCTTAAATAGTCAATGATGAACTGGCTTTGAAATTCCATAAGAACCTACACCAAATATCTTCAAACACAACTCAATTATTCCCATCGGTTGAGGAGTTACATATTTTGACTCTGAGCCACATTATCAGACCCTTAAATAGTCAATGATAAACTGGTTATGCAATTTCATTAGAACCTACACCAAATATCTTCAAACAAAACTCAATTATACCCATCGGTTGACGAATTACATATTTTGTCTCCAGAACCCACTCTGATCCTCATCATATTTAAATGGGACCAACTTGTAGCAATTGTCCACACACGAAATTAAAGTCATTAAAAAAGGTTCATAAACGGCGAAGTTATGGCTATTATTTTTACATGGGTGGAGGAGTTCCCCTCATTTTCTGCAGAACCCATCGATGGATCCTAACCATATTTAAATGGGACCAATTTCCAGCTCGTTTCTATACAATAAAAAAAGAATTATTAAAATCGGTCCACTAACGGCGGAGTGATTCGTGTACATACATAAAAAAAAAGATACCGGCCGAATTGATAACCTCCTTTTTGAAGTCGGTTAAAAAAGCAGTAAATCCTCACAAAAAAAGATTGTCAGGACCAAACAATTTCTGAAAATAAATGTACTTATTAGCGAATTAAAAAGGTCGTCAAGACTCATTGAATATTTCTGCCCCCGGTCTCCGAAGAGCTTAGCCCGCATATCCGTGGAATAGGGTCAGAAGCTATGTAAAGGCCTTATAATATACAAAATAGCGTGCGAAACTATTAGTTATGGTACGCGTGTTATATATCTTCAGGGAATATGTAACTATGAATTTCAGCGAAGAACTAATGAATTAAAAACTGAGTCAATTATTTATATTACCTTTTACATTCCCACAATGTATGATGAATATTCAAATTAAATTATGTTCCTCATAATTAAGCATTATTAGTTAATATATTTTACATGGATATTCCATTAGACCATTTTATTTCCATAATGTCTATACAGAGTGAATGTTAATTAATTTGTCGTGGATGGGCAATGGCTATTTTCGAAATTGTTAGGAATAGTGAACAATGCTTAAAGGAATTACCAATTTTGTAAAGATATATATTTATATTAAGTGTAACATATATAAATAACAAACTTATTTTCTAGATGAAGATTGAAAAAATATTTTGAATAAAAATTAAAATACACCCTATATTGTTACGGAATTAGATAATGTCCCATAGGGATAATTTGCGGAAATAATGAACATTTTACTAACAACGTAGCAGAAATTAATAAAAGTCTTCAAATGGCGACCGGCTTTTGTCATCACTAGTCATCATGAAGCGACACTTAAGGTATAATAGCTCTAAGGTATATATTTTTTTTTTTATATGTATCCTAACGATAAGGCAGACGGGCTACCTGATGGAAAGCAGTCACCGTCGCCTATGGACATTTGCAACACCAGAGGAGTCGCCAATGCATCGCCGGCTTTGAAGGAGAGCTCTTTTTACACCCCTCTTGAAGAGCCCCATGTCATAGTCCTGAGGGAATACCTCAGGAGGAAGTTCATTCCACATTTTGCACGTACGCGGCAAAAATGAACGTTCAAACCGAACCGTGGAGGACCGCCACGGGTCCAGTTGATGTGGATGGAGCTTCATCCTTCGGCGAGTGGTGCGATGAAGGAAGGGCGAATGCCGCTTCTTCTTTCCTTTTATAATATAAAAGATATCTTCAACGATTTTTGCCCTCGACATCAAAAGATTGTTAAAAAATAATGTTACTATTCTAATAGCGTGCGATGCCTTGTACGATTTTTTAAAAATATTTTTGTATTTCGGAAAATAATTAATTAAAAAATTATAACAATTAATAATGGAAGCACCTATTAGCTTTTCGAATTTAACTTTTCTCAAGTATTGCAAACAGAGACAGTTAAAAATATTTTATTCCTTTTCATGCATATTTAGATCAAACAGCACTGGAAGACTGCCTGAAAGACAATTAGAAGATGATCAAGGAGAGCTTGGGACTAAACGAGATAACATTCACAAAAAGGGGAGAGGGAAATGTATTAAAGAATATTTGTTCGACTTTACCACAAATTCTAGTCTTCATGGTCTTAGATACATTGGGGATAAACAGAGAACACACGTTGAAAAGTAAGTTTTTGTTTTATATATTGTTATCGTGTAAATAAACAGTACCTGATGACCGAATAAAAAGTCACGAGTGCAAATATTTTTTTCACAAAAAGAAGGAAAAAAAGACTCAAAAAAAAAGAACTCGAAAAAAAGAGAAAAAATAAAAGAAACAGCCATGACTGCTAGGCCTAAATCATTTCATAAAGCCTACCTGAAATATATGTATAACTTTATGCCATTGCATGAATTTGTTAATTAATATTAAATATTAAATGACTATATATTCACTTATCGGTTATTTTTATTACGACTTGTGCCAAAAATATAAAAAATAAGTAATACAAATATGTGACGTGACGGTTTTCCCTCTTTTGACTTCAGCTTACATTATATGAAGTTATTATTTACTTTAATACATTATTGATTCTTACTACGCTCAGGGAAAGCTACACAAAAGTTTGCAATTCCGTATTACTTACTGTCATGACGTAAAGTGACGAACTAACCTAACCTAACCAAACACACCACCTTCGTAGACAGACTTCCAAAATGTAATATTATTATTTATTTATTACTCTTTTTCTTTTGTTTTCAGACTGTTTTGGCTTTTTATGTTTATATTATGCGTAATATATTGCGCGATTCTCATACGGAAAGTTTGGATAAAATGGGATGAAAGTCCAGTGATGGTCAGCTTCGCTGAAAGTTTAACTCCGGCTTGGCAAGTAGGTATAAATAGAATAAAAATATATTAATAGTTGCATATGAATAATAACATTTTTTCTATTTTTTTTAGATTCCTTACCCAGCTATAACCATCTGTTTCCAAATTAAAGCATATCCAGACCGGTTTAATTATACCGAATTTTATCATCTGTATATGAATGAAACCACCAAATCCAATCTTACAGAAGAGGAGTACGTAACTATAATAAATAATACAGTTTTCATACTTATGTTAAACATCGGAATAGCGAACAAGGTATACAAGAACACAGGCAGCCTTATTTCAAATGGTCAAGGGTCACTCGCTTGTAATGACATGTAATAAAATTTAATAGTAAAGAATTATCTAAAGCTTTTTATATCTTAAGTAATACCTGCTTATGCATATAAGAAATAAGTTCACGTCTTCTCTAGGACACAATGCTTTGAAGATTTTTCGATGATTTGCGATGATAGTTTGGATCAAAATTTTGGCAAGCAATTCACAGACGGAACAAATACAGTTGGAAATATAAAACTGGTATGTTGTATTTTATATGCTTTACTTTCAATTTTTACTGTTCGAATGTTTACAAGTCTTAACCATTATCCGATGATTTATATTATGATTTATGATTATAGAGTAACTAGTGGTGCCCGCGGCTTCGCCCGCATTTTAAAGAAATAATATGACATACATAAAACGGAAAATTTGTACCTGCATTGGAATGACAGTGGTGCTATCTGTCGAAAATTAGTCTTACCAACTCCCAAACCCTCGTGGGCTCTTGGACAACAACTTTGCTAAAGATCATCACTTGATCAAATGCGTAGTTTCCGATTCTATAACTACTTACGAATTAAAAAATAATTTAAAAAAACCTTTTCCCACGGACTAAATTGTGAATCTAAACCATTCTCGAGACCTCTTCAACTTATACAACAAATTTCATCAAAATCAGTCCAGTCGTTTAGGAGGAGTTCAGTGACATACACACGCACATAAGAAATATATATATAAAGATGGCTTGATAATGCCACGGGCTGGTCGAGCAATGGGTCCGAGCGATGCACTTAGTATTTTCCACTGAGCATCATCCCATCTACCACGTTGTGCTTGACTTCTTTGAAATTAGCTTCATAAGTACCTTAACACTTGTTAGTCAAAAATCAAATAAAAAGTAAAAGAATCGTTAAAAGCTTGAAGCTTGGGACAGTATTCTACTTAAAACAAAGCATATTAATACTGATGCTCCAAATAATTAAAGCTAATGAATACATTGTTTTTATAGTTTTCGGCAAACTTCGGAGATTTCAGCAGTTTGTGTTTATGGAAGAACTGGGTCGAATGCCAGGAATTATTTTCTCCAGTTATTACGGAAAAAGGTTTATGCCATACGTTCAACGCTTTAGGTCCTGATCAACTATTCAGAATGGAAAAGTAAATAAACAACTTAGTACATACAACGTGGTAATTCAACCAGCTTTCTTGAGACACCGAAGAGCAGTGATTGACTCTCGACTTTATCTTTAATTTATATTCTTTATACTTATACTTTTATATATCGCACATTTAGTTGAGATATCTCATTGCTTTATAATTCAATACTTTAATTTACTTACAATAGATTTATTTTAATACTTTCTTTAAGTTTACATAAGGATTACGAGTACATGCAAGAGAGATATAGCAATTCTACACAATCATGGACTTTGGAAGCAGGTTACCCACCCTCTACTCCGCTTGAAACTTATCCGTATCGGGGATCCGTAAGTAAAAGGAAAAGAGATTACAATTACAATCTGACATAATGTCAAGTGGACCCATTGTCTCTACTGCAAGCGCCGCAAACAAATAATTATCCCATATATTACTATATTTGCAGCCCTTTAACATCTGGGCATGATCAGCTGCAGCCCCCGTGCTCACAGAGATATTAACAATGTGATATGGGTCTAGGGTCTCCACACAGGTCGTGTCCCATACCAGGGGTCGTGCGAGTCTCCACGTTACCAAAATACCATTGGGTCTCTTGCCATCATCCTTAAATAGACCAGAGTGTTCCAGCATCGCTGGTATAGAAACGCTAGCAAGAGCCCGAGGAATTACTAGTAGATCGTTTAAAGTTCCGTGATGTGTCCACCTCCTGCCCACACGGATTAAAGTGAGACTCGCATACCCTGGCACCTACAGAATTTCTCAAGGTTACTGGATCTATCAAGGCGCCAATATTTATTATTATAATACATGTTGTTAATCTATTTCACAGGGGAATGGCGGTGAAGACAACTTGGAGATCTTTACCTTTACTATGGCATCCGACCTGGATTACGTATGCAATTTTAAGCAAGGTATCAAGGTAGTGTGCTCAATGTATTAAACTGCGCACAGTTCACAATTGACAACATGTCCGTCCACGCCACATAACAGCAGCCAAAAGCATGCAGCTTCAGTCACGACTGCGTGCAGTTAAAATCCGCCCACTCAGTTTAATCACATCATCTGCAAATATGCAGTTTGTTTGAGAGAGCCTCTATACACACACTGCCTTAAATTTTATCATACATAACTTATCATACATACGCCGTAGTCGGGTGAAAACATTTTAACAAAAAGGCCTTACTTAACATATTGAAGAATAACATGTTATGTTATTGTAGATATTCCTACATAGTCCTGCCGAGCTGCCACGTGTCTCGCGACACTATATCAATTTACCACAGTCCCACGACGTAATGATCGCAGTCAAACCGAAGATGATTATAACAGCAGAAGGACTCAGGCCCTACAGTCCTATAAGGTTATATACGTTTTATAAGAGTTTCTTTACGATGATTTCCTTTCGGGTTTAGGACCTAGCCCAGCCCGCTGGCCAATTGCACATAAATAGAATTCACCTTTAAAAATAAATATAGATTTCTTAGCATGTAGGTTTCTTTACCATGTTTCCTTCGCCAAAAAAACAAATGATGATTCAATTCTACACACATCCGGGATAATTTATAATTATTAATGATAATTTATAATTTATAATTATTCATTAGTTTTGCAAAATCTACCCGAGTCCAGAGCAATATGGACATATATCAATTTAGTAAATAGCAATAGCAAGTCATTGTCGACTGGTTTTATGTATCTACAGTGTCGGATATTGGCCAGGACAACGTCGCGTTCAATAATTAGAAATTAAGTAAGTAATCTAAGTATTTATCTCCAATATATTATTTTGCAGACGTAAATGTTACTTCTCCAACGAGCGTTACCTTCAGTACTTCAAAATTTATACGCAAACAAATTGCGAAATAGAATGTTTGACTAATTTTACCCAAACAAAATGTGGTTGTGTTCATTTTGGATTACCGCGTAAGTATTTTAATAGACTTTCATATTAACTTTAAGACTCTCCCATTGTAAAGTGCTACAAATGCTTTTTGTATTACGCTGAAGACGTTCAGCAAGTCTCCCAGAATCATTATCAGGATCATCATCAACATGAAGTAGTGTGACGTGTTCATCTATGTTGTTAACGCCATGGACCTTCCTGTTAATAAGCTTGATCATATCTTCCAACGCGACGGTGCATAGCTTCGGTGAATGCCTATAACCCTGTCAGACATTCCGCCCCCGTCACAGAACCACCAAGGTCTCGACAGATTGAACAGCCTTAACCTTAGACATAGAACGCCAGATTATTGTGCTAAAGATAGATGTGGTACTGAGGCCTTTTTGGTATCCAGTTTGCTCTTACAATGGGATCAATGGGAACTTTCGATAACAGCCGTACCTATATTTTGTTATCAGACTTTATAACTACGTAAATTTTTATCAATATTTTGTTAAAATCAATTATTTTTCCTTGTTTTGTTAAAGTTAGCCGTATTTTCCCTAAAACGATTTTTCCACCTTATTCCCTTTTTTGAACATTATGTACCTATAGTTATTTCTTTTCTCCTATCTTAACTTGGTGTTTTTTTGGTTTACAGATGGACCCGGCATGAAAGTTTGCGCCGCAGGCAGCATCTTATGTATGTCTGAGGCTCGAAGTAAGTGCACAATTATTATAATAAAACTGTATTAACTTTTTGATTAACAGATCTGCTCGTCTGCTAAAATATTCTGTTGTTTCCTTGTATTTTTACAAGATTAAGTATTTTCAGCTCACAATATTTGTTAGCAAATGAAACCAACAATATAAGTCAAATCTTACAAATTGAATTGTAACTTCCTCTTAAAAAAATCAATTAGAGCATCAAGTTTTAAAGTCGATGGTCATATTCTAATGAAAGATCTCCTTAACGGGAAATAGCAGACACAACTTTGTATTATAAGTACTCCTGAGCAGTCTTGTAAACCCATAATTTTATCATTTTATTGCAATAGTTACAAAGTAGTATAACATACTATAATAGTTATTTGAAGTTATAAAGTATAATATAGTATAATATACTTTCTTATTCTTAATTTGTATTCAGCTTTTAATGATTTTTATAATCATTTAATTTATCTCATTGTACCTTGCATTATTTAGGGGAACTCATGAAGTTGACAATTGAATCTGGCATGAATGTACAGCCGAGTGATAACGACACGACACGCGAGGCCCGTGCCGTCGCGGCGCGGTGCAGGTGCCTGCCCGCCTGCACCTCCATAGAGTATGAAGCTGAGACGTCACAAGCGACCGTAGATGAAAAAGCTGTTAGTAGAGCGTACAAATATCCGATGACCAATGAGTAAGTATTTTTTTTACAAAAACAGACACGGGATTCTTACCGCTCAACCCCAACGGTGACCATCCTCGGCGCTGCGTTGAGGACTCCGAGATCATCAAAGGATCGCAACCGGTCTCCTCGAAGCGCATTGCCCCGTCGGGCTCCGCCCAGATGATCATAAAGCTCACCACATCGTCTGGTGTGTACGACAGTATGAGTCAGGATTTTTATTTTTATAATATCTTAATTAAGCAAGCACCTTCCTCGTGAATAACTGTGTACTCGTGTAAACCTCCAGCATATCAGTTTCATAGTAGTATCGGTCTGGATTTTTTGTTTTGAGTTAATCGCATTGAGATTGACATACAGACAAATATTTAAAATATTATTGTAATCATTAATTTTGATAAAGAATTTATTAAGATTTTACGCACCCGCAAAAATCGTTTAGACATTTTACTGACATTCAATATCTTTGAGCTATGGAGAGAAAGTTTAATCTGTTTTAAGTGTTTCAATTTTAAATACTTTATTTTAGGAATGAAACATACATATTTCATATCTATCAACGTTTTTACTCCCTCGTATTACTTTTATTAGCATCCTGCCTGTTTTTCTATTCATCCCTATTTTAATTTTCTGAAGCATTGTTGGGAGAAATTGCTGTTCAGTGTTTAGTGATGAAAGCGCTTTTTTGTATTGTTTATAAAATATTAAAGTACCATGTTATTTTGAAATATTAAAAAATGTACAGACTATTTTTTAGAATTATGAGATATTACGTCTTTTTCAGGATGGCTTTTTTGACCTCGAGAGTGAAGATCTATTTAAAGGAATCCCAATTTACTACGTTGCGAAGATCTGAGCTTTTTGGACAAGTTGACTTCCTTGCCAACTGTGGTGGCCTTCTCGGGCTGTTAATGGGTTTTTCAGTTCTAAGCGTTGTTGAAATAATCTATTTCTTACCCTAAGGTAAGTAGAGTTCAAAACCAGTATTAAAATACTGGGACAAAGTAGTGGAAGTAAAACATGAAAGTCATATTTTTAGTTAGACACAATATCTGTAAGTTCTTCTATCCGTCCTATCCATCGGGCGTCGGAATCCATAACTAAAGATAGCTATGCTCATTATTAGATAAGTTAGTTTGCATAACCAAAAAACAAAAAAAAGCCACAAACCGAAATTAAAAACCTTTCGGCTTTAGTCAAAAAGGACTGAAGTGTTAACTGAGGCCGAAAGTTTCTCACGAGCTCCGAAATCGAACCCTGTTATGAACACAAATAAACATAAAATATATTTGACACGATTCATGGTAATTTTGACCATATGTAGAATTTATTTATTTATAGCCCGCGTAGAACTGCTAGTCCACTTGAAATGTAGAAATGAATCGCGTCGCCATAGCAAATTGTGTGACTACTCGTACATCTGCTCGCATTAACTTCAGAACGGTCTAGCAGATTGGCGTGGACTATACCTTCTATAATATGATTAAAATTACCATGAATTACTTTCGACCTTGAGTCACACATTAAAGATGGACTTTCTTACCGCATGATATCACTTTGTGACGATCAATCAGAAATTTATTGGTACAATTGATAGCTGACACTTTTTTCAGATGGTGGTGCTTATTCCGTAAGCGTCGACGTAATCTTAAGGAGTTCAATAAAAAACAACAAGTTGATACCGAATAAATATATTATTACCTGCCATCTATAATAAGTACTAAAATTTAGTAATTCAGTTGAAAAAAATGTTTGAATCTTGACACTTTCTATTGTGATCGCTGCACTAATCGCTCTTTTTATACATTTATATCATGATTATGTAAAGTTTGTGAAATAAAAATAATATCTTACAAAAACCGAGCATTTTTAAAAAATTGCATTATTTAAGTTTCAGGCCAAGACTATTTTTGACTTTATATCATAACTTACTAGTACTAATATTATAACTTAGGCGCCGTCTTCTATCCATTGGCGAAATTACTTAAGTTTGATCTAAATTAATTGACACAGATACTTTCAAAAGATGTCGTTACTCGTCATATAACTATCGAACATTGAAAAAAACTTCCAAGTGCTAGTCGGACTCACCCACGAAGGGTTCCCCACGTGAAATATAAGAAAAGTAATAAGTAAATCGTTTCACTTTATATTTTTGTTGTAACATGATCTATACAAGTATGATGACTGATTTTTCCATTACCATTATAATATTGAGAAATATTGGTCGTCATTCGATAAGTTTAAGGTAGGACCTACTTGTAGAACCCTTTGTGATTTACCCCAGAGGCACCATCGCCACATAGGCACTGCTGTGTTCCGGTTTCAAGGTTGTGACAATGGAGAGAACCGAGGCGTTCCAACTTAGTACTCAAGGGTAGCAAGGCAGTACACTCACCAGCAGGTGCACTGGCAGTAGCAACGCTGTAGATAAACACCAACAGTGAAACCAGATACCTACGAGTACAATAAAAAAGTACAAGTATCCCTCTGAACAAATTGTAGGTGTATGTCGTATACCTACCAAAAATCAACATTTGATATTTTTTCATATTAGAAACTGCCCAATTTTAATCTTTGATCAGCAAAATTTAGATAGCTTAAGTATATAGTAAGTATTAGATTAAGTCAATGGGCGTTACAGAGATAATGTTATATATGCATTTTACTGCGGTTCATAACTATTCTCTCATAGATAATTTTGTCAATAGAATGATTGTAACATTTAAAATATGAAGCGTCCCACACTTTTTACTCTGAATTGAATTGTTATTTTAATAACTTAAATTTTATTACAATTATTTTCTAGAGTTTAGTCCGATTAGCAATAAATAAATCAAATTTTAGCAATAAAAGCGTGTTTTTTAGTTTTTTTTAACTATTATTTATTTGTCATTAAAATGCATAGCACCTACTAGGAAGTATTGTCTGTAAATTAGTTCGATAGTTGTCCTAATCTCTTCCATTGTGAAATGTAGTTCTTAATGCATTTAATTATATTCTTTTAATTCAATATGAATATACTTTTCCCATTGTTCCAATCGTTAGGATAGAGAGCGTGCCCAAGCAAAGGCAAACATACCTACCAACCTACATATAAATATATAGAAACATATACATATAATATCGAAAAACATTACCCACATTCTCACTCAGTCGTGTAAAAAATACAATTTTATTGTAGACAAAATCTTTAAAATCCAACATAAACTATTTATGATTTTTAGGGTTCCGTACCCAAAGGGTAAAAACGGAACCCTATTACTAAGAGTTCGCTGTCTGTCCGTCTGTCCATCTGTCACAGGCCTATATCTCCAGAAACGTAATAGATAGACAGATGAAATTTTTACGCCATCTATTTTTGTGACATAACTATGGTACACAAAAATAGATGGCGTTGGGGCAAATAATACTTAGGTATTATTGACAATTTACAAATCATTCATCATCACCCCAACGCCATCTATTGTTGTGTCATATAACTAAGTATTGATGAAAATAATAAAATGAATAAAAATAAATAAAAAATAATGAACATTTGGTGGTACGGAAGCCTTTATGTGCGAGTTCGACTCGTACTTGGCGAATTATTATTTTTATAATATATATTTTTTATTGTACATTTAGACATGAAAAGTGCGATTAATTATACAATCAAAGGTTATAATAAAAATGCAGTAGTTTCTTGTCAAAGCACACTTTTCCTAACAGCTTCAATGAAAAATAATACAAATTATTGATCCACAGCAATAATAATATAATTGTTTAGTTCCCGTGTTTACATGTACATATTTCCTCATCATTACGTCGTTTCTTAGTGATTAAACACCACCATCTGCAAAAAAAGGTGAGCGATATAATTGACTGTTAGGAGGCATCTTTCTTACTCGTATTTATAGGGGAAGCACGCAGTCACCTGATGGTAAGTGGCTACTGCCGCTCATGGAGATATGTAATCAACCCTAGATAAGATAAGATTCATACCTGAGCTCGGCCACAGCTCCCCTACCCCGGAGAACCAAGCTGGAATGCCTTGCAAAAGTATTTCTCCCGTGCTCTTTAAACCAGAACTCAGCAGCGCTTAACACTGCTGTTATTATAACAACATGTGGTGAGAGGATATACTATATATATATATATATATATATATATATATATATATATATATATATTATATATATATATATATATATATATATATATATATATATATATATATATATATATATATACATATATATAGGATATATACATCTTATCTATGTATATAATGAATGTCAATCAGTAAACATAGGTACGAGTATTGCTTACCTCAAAGTGAGGAAATAGATAATTTCAGCTACACTTAGAACTGAAAAGCCCAAGAACAGCCCTAGAAGACCACCACAGTTAGCGAGGAAGTCTACTTGTCCATAAAGTTCCGACCGTTGCATTGTAGTGAATTGAAGTTCTTTCAAATAAATCTTCACGAGTGAAAGGGATCTATTGGAAAAAAGTGCGTTTTAGTATATACATTGTATACATGCGCAAAAAATGGAAAGAGTACCAAAGAAAATATATATTATGATGATATCATATGGTGTCTCTCTCAGAAAATGACAAGGATTAAGCAATAGAATTGGTAGACTTCACATAACCACGAGGCCTTTTTCTAAAAATCTCTCAATTAAGCAGGTTCTCCGTCAGAGTGATAATTCACTTAATGAGAGGTTTGCCTGGGATTCGAACCTCGGACCCTTCGAACAAGTTTCAACCACTAGGCTACTACCATAAACGATATTATCTGATCTTACCATACGAGCTCACCATAAACATGAAATATTAACCGTTCAATACCTTATATCGAATTTTGATAAATATTTACTTACTCTTTGTCAAAGGCTGTTCTGTTACGTGCTTTTAAAATAGCTTTCAAATCTACGTCCGCTTGTGACGTCTCAGCTTCATACTCTATGGAGGTGCAGGCGGGCAGGCACCTGCACTGCGCCGCGACGGCATGAGCGCCATTAAATCTGTTGGCATCAATTGTCTGTGCATCTACATAAGATTTAACTTCCAGCTGCATCAGTTTAACTAAAATAAGTAAAAAAAAATATGATTTATATATGTATGTATATTCTGAAAATTTGCCAATTTTAGCAGTTCAAAAGGTGTTTGTATGTTTTTAAATAAATAAAGATATGTAAAAGGGTAAAGAGAATAGCTCTACAAATAAATAATCACTTTTATTGGAGACGTGGATTAAAAATATTCCGGACGTGTTGCAGTGAATCAGTTTTTTTATAGGGTTACATACCTAAAGGGTGTAAACGGATCCCTATTACTTAGCCTCCGATATCTGTCCGTCTGTCACAAGGCTCTATCTTGAACCGTAATATATAGACTTTTTTTTTAATATAAAATAAAAAGAAATATTATTCTTACAACTCAATAATAATTATAAACTTAGAAATCTAACTTTTTATATGTATTTTTATTTGATGGTACGGAAGACTAAATGTGCGGGTTCGACTCGTACTCGACCTAATTGGTCTCCATCCATCCATCCATCAGCCTTTAATAGTCCACTGCTGGATATAGGCCTCCCCTAATCTACGCCACTCCGACCGGTCTTGAGGATCGTAGGACTCTCATGGTCTGGTACTGATGAAGCTACTTATGAGCTTATAAAAAAATTAACATACCTTTATTATATTTCGCACGGTTATGTTACCATCTGTGAACTGGTTGTCAAAATGAACCAACATTATATTGCAAATCATCGAAATATCTTCAAAAGTACGTTTCCTAAAGAAGAGATTTATTATACGAGCGTGTAAATAAACGAAAAGTCATAGAATTATAATAATTAGCAATTGATTTAATTATCTATGATTTACTATGTATTCTTTTATTTAAAATGGGTGATCGAAATCAGCGAACTGCGTGCTAGTTCGCTATTTCAATATATGTAATTAAATACATAAATAACTGGGTATATACATAATACTATTTATAAATAATACTATTTATTATTAATACTCACTCTTCTTCTGTAAGGTTAGCTCTACTGGTTTCATCCAATTGGAGATGAAAATACTTAGTCAAATTGTATAACCTTGGTAGTGACTTGGTTTGAAAACAAACGGTTACAGCTGGGAAAGGAATCTGCAAAAAATGTTATTGTACAGATGAAAGTATAATAATCTAAGTATGATCTAAGTATTTATTATTTACAATATACTTACTTGCCAAGCAGGGGTCAAATTTTCAGCGAAGCTGACCATCACTGGACTTTCATCCCATTTTCTCCAAACCTTCTGTATGAGCATCGCGCAATATATTACGCATGAAAGGAACATAAGAAACCAAAATACTCTGAAACATAAAGAATTACATTATTTTAATGTAATAAAAACATAATTATATTGCCCGCTTACGCCTGTTATTAAAGACCAATGAGGTCCTAACAAAATAATGGTGATACCAAAGATCGACATTTGTCAATTAATTAATACTTAAATTTATTTTAATTATAAGATTTTTATTACATGATCATAATTTTTGAACATACTTATTAACGTTGATACAAAAAAAGATTGCATTCATTATACGGAGGGGTGCAAGTCATTTGTTAGTCTTATCTTAGATAAATAACACACTTTTCAGCGGTTGTCCTTTTTTTCTCTCCAATGTATCTAAGCCCGTGAAGATTAGAATTTGCGGTAAAGTCAATTAAATATTCCTTAATAAATCTTTCTTTTCCCTTTTTACAAACTTCATCGTTACTGTCAACGTTCGGCACGTTACTTTCCAAATCTTTTTTAGGAAGTATTCCAGTGTTCTTGGATCTAAAGGTAAATAATTATAGTTAAAACTTAAAACCACGCTAACATCGCACAAGGAAAATCGTTAATCCTGACGATCCTGCTGAATGGGACAAAATTATTATATCGTGTATTGTCACCGGTTCTTGATAAATATTCAAAATTTTAAATTAATTCGACCGTTGAAAGTGGGTAAAAATTGAGTTCAAAGATTCCGATGCATATCTACATACTCGTACATACAAGTCAAGCTAATAAAGGCGTGGTAAAACAGGTCACAGGGTACAAAAACGGCTTTTATAAACTATTTACCAACTCATTTTTAATAAAAGGTATGTTATTTAATAGATAATTTATGTCATATGGCTATCGTAATAGATACTGTGGTAATAGTATTATGTGTATGGTTTTTTAAATAATCGCATAGTTTTGCATTAGTGCCTCCATCAAACGTATGCTTCATACATTTTGGGCCTTTTGCACATGAATGTCACGATTTCTCAAATAGAGATTTTTTCAATAAATTTGCATGTGTGTGATAGTGTTTCGATGAAAACATTATATTGATTATATATGGAATCGATAACATTTAAATATTGTGCTTATTTCTCGACAGATAAGTTTAAAAATACCGCGGAAATAGGTGACTTTACCTTATGTAACATACATGTAATGTAACTGGAAAGTTTTTTAATGTGCATATAGTATTTACCTATAGTATGAATTATGATGTAAACACGTTAAATAATTATCATGAACTAACTGCATAATAATAGTCAATTTATAGAGTATACCTACATGTATATAAATACGTATACTTTAGCATTAATACATAAAAGGCATCGGCATAACTGAAAACTGGAAGAAATAATTTAAAATATATAATAGACCAAACCCAGTGAATAATTATTATTAGAAGACAAACTTAAAATATGATCTTCAGTTAGTCGAAGACATGTAAACGAGAGACAATGTATACAAAATGGTTAAAAAAAAAGTGAGTGTGTGTCAGCTACGACGCACGATTGGAGTTTACTCCTTACGAACGATAATTATGATATATATCGAATAGAAAAAAAGGGGAAATGAACGCATCTGTTAAAATGATAAGAGAAACAAACATATATCTGTAATTATTCGGATTATTTATATTACTTCAATAATGCGTATTACATAAAGTATGTTACAAAATAATATAAATAATAATAATAATAATAATTGTGTTCAATTTATACAAATCCAATATTAGGATGATTGATTTCTTTCACTTTGAATTATAAGTTGTGGCAAAACTTCGTAATACGCAGGCGCGCAACACACACGTACAAACATACGCACACATTCAACTCTCAGACTGGAGGTGTAGTGAACTATACAGTGAGACTACGAAGTATCGCGCAAAGAGGAGACCCCGAGAATGAGATACGCTGTGTAATGTATTCCATCTCATTCTTTTACACGTTCAATCCTACAGATATATATGTTTGTCTCTTTCTACGTTACGCCTCAACTTTTCGTGTTACACTTGATTTTACTCCTCATAAAATTTCCGTACCGGGCCTTATAACTCAAATCGTTTCTTAAGGAGTAAACTCCAAAAATCTTAGGACAAGCATAAAAATTAGATAAAAGTGAAGTAGTTGAGTAAATAATAAATTTAGATGTGGTCGAATTTTCTTAGATCAAAATATAATTTGTTTGGAAATATTTTTTTATATTACTATTACAATACCTTAACTGTTCCTTCATGACGAACAGCAATGATGGAAGCCAGTCACCATTTAAACACAATTTCCAGTTTCGGCTTTGTTGTATGTACCACTAACATGTCCAATGTCCATTAATCGCAAAATCTATTCCCACGGAGACAGACATCAATATTATAGCATAGCGTAATATTACAGGGTGTATTTTTATCCATAACTAGCTGACACGGCAAACTTTGTACCGTCTCAAAATCTATTTATCATAGCCTATTTTACTCGTGGATAATGTAGCTTTCGAATGGTGAAAGCATTTTTAAAATCCGTCCAGTAGTTTTTGAGCCTATTCATTACAACTAAACAAACAAACAAAGTTTTCCTCTTTATAATATTAGTCTAGATTAACTTGTTCAATCCCCATCTAGAAAAATAGTGTTTATTTTACCCGACTGCGCATATAATATTTTTCGAGCGCATATGTGTATGTATTACTATGTATCATTCTTAACTACGTCCTGCAGTCCAAACGGCTTGACAATTTTTAACAACATTTGAGGTCGCTAGATTCTCTTAAATTATGGCAGTAACGATCTTTTATAATATATCTCTAATTTATTGAATTAAGCGTTAAAGCATCGACATGATTTTCATTTCATCATCGGTCCGCCCCGGGCCCCCGGTCCTGCGGGGCCCCAAATACAGTTGCTAAAAAAAGGTGGTCAGAAACAAAGAATCTATGAAATGTGTATCAGTCAGCGATAAAAAAGGTCACGAAATCACAGGTGAATAATTCTATGACACATTTGCCATTTTGTAAAATCTAATCAACTTTTTACACTGGAGGCCTCGTCTACATTTGGCTAAACGTAGAAGATGTATAGCATTTATCTATATATTTATTTCAAATATTTAGAAAGCACGATTAGGACATCAAAGGGTCACATCAGTGAGTAATTCAGAAATAATAACATTTGTTATCATAGTTAGTCGGTCAAGTATATAGTCAAAAAACAATAGCCAGGGTTATGATGGTCTTTTTTTTTCTTTACGAGGAAAACCTGCAAAAGGTACCCGACGACGTGGGAGCGACGCAGGGTTATGTGGGATTTCTACCGCACTAAAACCCCCCGGTGGCCGTCCTCAAATTTGTGGGAGAACTCCGGGATCTCCGACGGAACACAACCGGAGTCCTCCAAGCGCGATGCCCCGATCGGGCTCGGTTCTGGGAGAGCAGTTTTCGCTCCTCCCGTACCATCTGGTGTTCACGACGGTATGCGACCACACGTACCGCCATCCCCGGTCCCCGGTTCCCGGGATCGCTTACTGGACGGTTTGAATTCCTACTTTTGCCGCCCGCAACCCCGGAAGCCTCCTTTTAGTCGCCTCTTACGACATGCAGGGGTTACCGTAGCCCTATTCTAGTTCCGGAACTACAGGGAAAAGGGCTATGATAGCCTATTGAAACAGATAGCGATCAAATGCATTACTTAGGTAAACCGACAGTTTCGCCTTGGAGATGTGACCGGGTCCGTGTCACACAGTAAACTGCCGCAGCGCATAGCCCTCACTCTCCAAAACGACTCTGTCCACATGGCGCACCTTTTTTAAACGAAAGTGACGTCACAGCTTACCTGAGGTACAACTATAGTCTGATTCATAATTAGGTGTCCAAAATGTAAACAAAGAAATGTCACTGTCAAAATTAACAAGAAACAAAAACTTTAACAAACTCAACAAAAAACGAAAATTTAACAAATATACACAATTTAACAAATGCGTTATGTAAACGAGAAAACATTAGAGTTCGATCACAATCACTAAAATTAACAATATCAGTTACGAAACTTAAAATGACAGTACAAGAAATGTCTTGGATTCCGATTGTGTTACCATTATGACATTTTAATTTTCTACCATAAACTATGTTTTTTATTATTATTACTGTACGGAACGAAATTGAGGTGATATAAATATTAGAAAATGTGAATTAATCTTAATTTATTTAGATTATTATTTTATTATTGTTGTATTACTTTAATATCGACAAAAATAAAAACTACCATTTGTAACGTATTTTCTTGATAGGTCAACACCTTTGTTTACATTTTGGACACCTAATTATGAATCAGAGTATACTAAATTAGCAAATTATTAAACAACGATATCGATATCTACGATATTTATCTATCATTGAAGTAGGTATTACATAGGTCATTAGGTATAGTAACTACTTAATAATAGCTCCACAGGTATCGGAGGGTGTGATAATTATAATTAAAACCAGCCAAGTGCGAGTAGACCCCAAACACAAGGTTCCGTCCACGAAACTTTTGAGTCTAAATTTTGGAAATAGTAATAGTCTTTGTCAATGTAATGTCATGCAATACATGTAATGTGAAGAAGTTAGCTTTGAAAGATGGACAGACGGATTCACAAGTGAACTCCGGTTCTGTTTTGTCATTAAGGCATACGCAACTCTAACGATGTACCTTTTTACATGTGTTGATGTAATAATATCGTTGTAATTTACCACAGTTTGCGTATTTCACTATCGCTTCGTGTAAACGACTCGTCAGTATATCTCCAGGGAGAACCTACCTAAAATTTTAACCTAATTATTATTTATTATTTAACTATATTAACTACTGAAATTTTGTAGACATGTTGTGAGGGATCCAGAAAATATCATAGGGTACTCGTACTAGGGTAGGTAAATTTTAGCCAGTTTTCCCGGAAATTGCAAGCGCCGATAACTATGTACTTAACCACCATTTATTTAAATTATTTTTTACTGTGTAGTGACATAGAAGTCGGTTTTATTTTTTTGTTATTTTTTTCCCAAATTACTCCATACCCACGTTTTTTTACAGGATAACGGGGGTTAAAACAATTGAGTCATCGTTGTCTATACCGATGTTTTAAACCTGGATTGGATATGGAAAAATATTCAAGGTTTGAAGGCAATATACCAATGATTAAATGCATTGTTTAAAGCAATTATTATACAATTACGCATCTTATATGTATGCTATACTATGAACTATACGTATTTCCGCATATGAAACTCATTTATTAAACATTAAGTAATTACAGTTCCTAGTATCCTTAATGTTAGGTACGTTAATTAACAATTTGATACGCATGTTACAATAAATATGATCATCACTGTTTGCTACGATGTCCTCTTCCTCTACAATTGATAAGAAATGAGTCCGAAACACAGACATCTTACTTTTCAATGCCTATGCTTATTTGCATTGCATTAGCACGCAATCCTTTGAAATAAATTACATAATACAAGAGAAGTTCCTACGTCCCTGTCATAGATTAGTAATCTATGGTCCCTATATCAAAAATTGCTCCCAACTGTACCTCTAATCAACTCTAATGAAAAGTTATTAATTCCAATGTAATTTATTACTTAGAACATTAGTTAGGTACTAAGTAACCTAACTAATACTTAATGGCAATAAAATGTAACGATACCAGTCTAATTCATGTCAATGATTCCCAGTTGAACAAATAGGTAAATTATAAGTAGGTACCTACGACCTCAATATTAATAACTAAGCTAATTTTATTGAAAGGTGAACAAATATTACCTATTTCAATTACCAATTACTTACCTATTTCATTTTCTCGTTTATATAGCTCACGAGGGATATTTTGCTTATATACTTAATTCATTATTCGTCCTAAATTAAAGCAGGCTTCGACCTAGCCTAAATTAATAAAACCTATCAAACGCTAGCAGGTTTCAGTCATAACCGGACATCAGGAGACGACACAAGAGGTACTGTAGATATTACTTTTTATAATAAAAAATGTAATCCAGGGGTTTACTACCATCTCTTAACACAATATTATTTTTAACATACTTTTACTTTTTTTGCAGCAAATTTAACTTTTTAAGCAAAATATGACAACAATTGGTTTTATACAATGGATAAGCGAAAAATTAATAAGGGTTTAAGTTTGTTCAACTGTGTATGACGGAATATTTTACTGTTTTACGGAGGAAATAAAACGTTCCTGAACTATGATGGTTTTTAAAAGATGGTGGTAGGCCCCCAAATGTGGTAGATTATAATTGTAAATCAGATCAATAGAGCATACAAGTTATAATGGTAAATGGCCACTGCCACCCATGGACATCTATAATCAACCCCAGATATGATCTGACTATCTAAAGTCGATTGTTGCGTAGTTAGAACTCCTCGAATAATTGGCTCTCTTTTTCTTCACCTTTTAAACCAGTACACAGCAGTACGAGACATTGCTGTTTAATAGCAGATATAGGTGTGGCGGTGGAGTCGCAGTCGGAAAATGAAGAGTTCTACCTTTATGCAATTCACCTAGGGTTAAAATAAAAAACGACAGAAATCTTATCTGAAATAGTTATCTTAGTAGTAGTATCTTAGCCTAAATATTTGCTGTTTCTCTCTATTTAGAACAGAAACATAAATAGGTGTGGAGCTGGTGCCGACGGCCAAATGTCTACAAGCTGGCATAATAAAGAATTCTGCCTGTAATATAATCTTTATATATATATTTCTTATGTGCGTCTGTATGTCACTGAACTCCTCCTAAACGACTGGACTGATTTTGGTGAAATTTGTTGTGTGTGTTCAAGGGGATTTGAGAATGGTTTAGATCAGGGGTTCCCAAAGTGTGCGCCGCGGCGCCCTGGTGCGCCGTAGAAAGTAAAGAGGGGCGCCGTGAGCCGATCTTCTAATCATTGGACACCACAAATATTGGCGTTTTGGTCATCGATTCAAAATGAATATCCAAATTTAACATCCAAAGCATTAAAAAAATTCATTCCGTTTGCAAAATCATATCTATGTGAAGCTGGGTTTTCAGATGTAGCTGTAATAAAGAACAAATATCGGATCAATGTGGAGCAAGAAATGAGAATAGCAGTGTCAAGTCATATTCCCCGCTTTGAAAAACTGCGCGGAGATCACTTAGCTCACCCTTCACATTGATTTGACTGAATAAATATCGTATTTTATTTTTGTTATCCTCAAGTCTTTCTTCTTGTTTTCCGTTTAAATTATTTTATAATAACGTATTGTACAATTTCATATTGTGGTGTTTTAAATTTCGTTTCGATCAACCTAAGGTAACTACTATTATTGTAGTTACCTATTTCTTTCGACTGTCTTCTTCAAATAGTTAGCTAGGACAGGGCACAGGGCGCCGTGAAAGAATATTAAACTTGTAACTGCGCCGCGGGTTACAAAAGATTGGGAACCCCTGGTTTAGATTCACAATTTAGTCCGTGGGAAAAAGGTTTTTTTTTAATTAATTTTTAATTCGTATGTAGTTGTTGATTTTGGAATGTTTCACATTGGATTTGACAGACTTCGCTACCATCGCAGTTTCAAATATTCTATCTATTTTTCAAACCACAAGTGATAAGGGTTGTTCACCCTTAACATTTGTTTTATTTATATGACAACACAAGCGTTTGCCGGGTCAACTAGTAACATAATATAAACGAATGTTTCGGCAAAACTGGATCTGAACTTTATCGTGGTTATTAGTATTATATCACACGATGTTTCATGTGATGTAAATTAAATCAAATTCCAAAGTGTACAATGCGGAAAAAAACACCTACTCTCAGCGGTGTCCGAAAAAAGGAAAACTATGAACAATACTCGTAGTAATATTTTTTTGACTGAGTATTAAACCAGTGTAATCTTCACGGTCTTAAATCATCATTATCATCAACAAACCATTACTGTCCCATTGCTGGGCACGGGTCTCCTCTTATAATGAGAAGGCTTCGGTCATAGTCCACCGCGCTGGACAAGTACGTATTGGTAGACTTCACATACCTTTGAGTTTTTTTTTTTATAAATTTCTCAGGTATGCAGGTTTCCTCATCGTTTATTAAGTGATCATTAATTTCTAATACGCACATAACTTTGAAAAATCAGAGGTGCTTGCCTGGGATTTGAACCTCGGACCCCTCGACTTTCAACTTTACGCGCCGGGCCTCCGAATACCATCCGCCACTGGTTGCTGTTGCACCCCTGAGGCCTGTTAGAATGCCTCGGATAAGTATATGCCTCGAAGGTGGTAGAACCCTTTGTGGTTCGACTTCGGCGGCACCACCGCCACACCTATTTCTACCTAATAACAGCAGTGTTAGACGCTGCTGTGTTCCGGATTGAAAGGAGTGGTAAGGGAGACAGACTTTTCAGAGGCGTTCAAGCTTAGTCCCAGGGGTAGGGGCGCATCTGTAGCCGACCTCAGGTATTTTTATACACCGATTATATTATTTTAATATACTAACAAATATGTAATGAAAGCACAATTAGAGTATTTTGATTTTTTATATTCAAGTGTTGAATAATAGGTGACCTATGTAAGTACATATTTATATTGTGAAATATTTTTTTGGAAAATATGACTACTTTTACCATTCTTCTAAATTAGAAATCACCTGTATAATACATGTACGATACAGGTCTATAGGTACCGGAACAGATAAATATAATAATGACACTTAAAAAGCGTTTTGTTTTTTTACTTATTTGGAAAAATATCATTATAATATACTTATCATACTTCGCGTGCTGAACGATCACTTCGGGCACACGCCTCTATCTCCAGGGAACACCTACCTATAATTTTAAGCTAATTTGAAACTAATGAATTGAAAATTGACTTTGTTGTTCACAACAACGTATTGAAGTCATAATTACACGTTTTTTGTAATTACGTTTGTAGATATGGATATTCCAAGCATCCATTTGAATTTCATAATTTTTATGGAGCTCCCTAGGGCTATTTCGCTGACATAATGGACGTTTTAGTTCAAACCGAGCCCAAATTAACAGAACAAATTAACAAAACTCCTCAAACCGTGACTGGTCTCAGTCATTACTGGACGTCATGAGGCGACACTCAAGGTATTGTAGTTACTGATATTATTATTTCAAATATGTGCACAAAAATTTTTTAAAGACTCAAAAATTTTGACCACATCTTCTAAATTTTGTCTTCCAAATTTTCAATTGCCACTCTTTGTGAGAACATTCTTTTCGCTTTGCAAACTTATCGGACTGTCCATTTTCTTTTTCTATTATCGTTTTTTACGATCTGCTAAAACGCATCTTCTATTTTCTTTAAAAATGCTCACCTCTTTTACTGTCTGTATTTATTCTCCCTTCCAATACGATACTCTGAGTCCCTGATCCCTTTGAGGCAAGTTGAAATTTATTAGCTTAGCTTAGCTTATTAATTTAAAAGCTACAACTTCAATCATCAATCAAGATTGATTGATGATTGAAGTTACCGGACTGTCCATTTTCTTTTCCTTTAATCGTTTTTTTTTATCTACTAAAACGCGTCGTCTATTTGAAATGAGATCATTGTAGTTGGTATTACTGTAATAAATTAATGTAATATTAATTAATTAATGTAATATTAATGTAATAAATATATAGGTAAATTATGTTGCGGAACCCTAAGATGATTGCTGACACCGAGGTCGCAGTTAAACTGTTGTTTTATCAACAACAATGATCGGTTCTTTACATCATTCGCGACGCCTCGAACCGTAGGTTAAGATAATTAGCGCACAAATAAATCACACTTCGATCTAGACAGTGTAGGTTAGGTTAAGATTTATTTTAATAAATTAAGTTTACGAAAAGCTCGCTCTTTGTCAGTCCTCCGACGCAGCAAATATTACCGCAGTCGTTAGGATACTCTCGGGCCAGTTTGTGATAGATTAGGCAACTCTATGTATCGGGAATCGCGTCGCGAGTCGCCTGGGCGACTATCAAGACCCGTCGCCAAATACCCGTTATCTATGGACATAAATATCGATATTGACAACCAAGAGCGACCAGTAACAACACTATTGTAAGTGTACTTGAATTGTTCTTGTATTGCTCCATCTCGCCTCTAACCCATCACTATTTTTAACATAGATCCGTTTAGTTTCGGAGGATTAACTCATAAGCATACAATAGCTTACGAACCACATATGACATAACTTTTAAGGCCCTTCTCTTTGTCCCACACTTTGGTGGATTCCCCAATGCGCTAAAATGTTAGAATGTCACAAAGTTAGAATATGAAATGTTAAACCGTATCCTTAATGTATGTCTAATTATAAATAAGTGGACAAATATAATAATTATAGGTATTACCGTTAATAATATATTAAGATAAAAGTGAGAATATTATTAGTGACAGGTAGTAATCACATAACGAAACAAATACTTTAAGTTAAAAGAACGTAATATATCAATTTCATAAATATCATAACCATATCAAAACGAGCATAATCTACAATTCTATAAATGTTTATCAACTTTATGTTCGCGTATCGCGTAATTTATTTTACCGAATATAAACAATTCTCATTGAAGGAAATATTTATACACAACTAGCTGACCCGGCAAACGTGTTGCCATATAAATAAAAAAATGTTAATTGTGAACAACTCTTATTACTTAGGGGTATGAAAAATAGCTAGTAGCCGATTCTCAAACCTACTGAATGTGCATATACAATTTGGTGAAAATCGGTAAAGCCGTTTCAGAGAAGTACGGTAACCAACATTGTGACACCAGAATTTTATATATACGAGTAAGATGACAAAAAGTAATTTGTAACGCGATAATAAACATACCTACCTTGCAGTTGTAGATGCGTTGCTTCTTCTGAGGATTAAGATAATCGCTCACATGTAGACCTGCTTCACGCGAGAAATAGGTGTAGCTGTGGCACCTACCCCGTTGGTTCCTACCGGCTCTACTGCCCTCAATATAATAATTGGAAGCCATCACCATCTCCTATTTCTGCCTCATAACGGCAGTGTTAAGGGCTGCTGTGTTCTGGTTTAAAGGGTGTAGTAACTGTGGTAAGGGAAACATACTTTTCCGAGGTGTTCCAACTTAGTCAGCTTAGCGGCACATCTGTGGCCGACGTAAGGTAGGTAGGTCTTATCTTATATGGGGTTAATTACAGATATCATGGGCGGCAGTAGCCACTTACCATCGGGTTGACTGCATGCTCGTCTGCTACTCCTATAATTTAAAAAAATATCGTTAAAACTACCTTTAACTGTTACGTTTTAGATCGAACAGCACTGAGAGAATCCCGGATTTGGAAAATAATGTCAAGGAAGTTAAGAAGATTAAAGATGACGGTCACAAGAAAGAAAAATTAAAGTTGATTAAAGAATATTTCATTGACTATACCGCAAATTCTAATCTTCATGGACTCAGATACATTGGAGAGAAAAAGAGAACGCCTGTTGAAAAGTAAGTTTTTAATAAAGAGCACCCGCGCTCGGAATCTATTTACTGATTTTAAGATTAGCCTACAAAGGACAATCAAAATGTTAGAATAATTTATACTTACTTATATTTTTGTACAGTGCAAATTAGTTATACGCTAGTTATGGAAACTTCTTTAAACCATAGACGCCTTAGTACTCGTGGGCCTAGTTTTTGGAATAAGTCTTTAGTCGGACGCGTACTTCTAATCTCAGTACGCATTTTACCTAGTATATCTCACCTCTATATATAGCAGTGATAGCCTAGTGGTTAAGAAACTCGGCCTCTCGATCGAGGGGTCCGAGGTTCAAATCCCAGGCCTACCTCTGATTTTTCAAAATGATGTGCGTATTAGAGATTAATTATCACTTGCTTAAACGATGAAGGAAAACATCGTGAGGAAACCTGCATACCTGAGAGATCTATTAAAAAAAAAACATCTGTAAGGAATGTGAAGTCTACCAATATGCACTTGGCCAGCGCGGCGGACTATGGCCTAATCCTTCTCACTTTGAGAGGAGACCCGTGCCCAGCAGTGGTACAATAATGGTTTGTGTATTGACTCTATTGTCAATACACATGCTGAGCCTTTTTTGTAGACAGGCTTCAAAAGTATACTTTAATAATGATTTATCGAAGAGATAGAAAAATATAGTTTTATTACAAAGTAATCTCATATTATGTATTACCATACTTTTCAGAATATTTTGGCTATTCATGTTCATATTATGCGTGGTATTCTGCTCGTTTCTTATACGGAAGGTTTGGATAAAATGGACTGAGAGTCCAGTGATTGTCAGCTTCGCCGAAAACTCAACTCCAGTTTGGCAAGTAGGTATAACTCAATAATTTATTATTATGCATACTTCAATTGGAATAACAATATTTCTCCCTTAATTCTTTCCAGATTCCTTACCCAGCTATTACCGTTTGCTTCGAAACCAAGGCAATGCAAACGAGGTTCAATTTCACCAAATATTACCATATGTATCTTAATGAGACCACTAAAGCTAATCTAACAGAAGAAGAGTAAGTATTTGTAATATTTTATACGTAACTATTTTTATATTTTATATTGCTGTAGCTAAAATGTTTGCAATCCATCCAAATATAAGTGATCATTGCTCATCACACAGCCTACAATTATATGTGGAAATACCAAGATCAGCAAGATCTATGCAAGGAAAAGGACTTTTACCACCGTGGCCCGACCATTAACGTTTTAAATTCAAATAATGTAGCTTTCATATTACATGTATTGCTTTTTTTTCAGGATGCATACTTTTGAAGATGTTGCGATGGTTTGCGATGACCATTTAGCTCCTGAAACAGGCCGGAAGTTTTCACCCGGAAACGTAACAATAGACAATATTAAAAGGGTAAGTGAGGCTCTTTTTACAATTATTGCTTAGTATTATTTTTCCACTCATAATAAGTATACTCTTACGCTGTAAAAATTTTACTCTTGATAGCCTTTTTTTTCATATTTAGTAACGTGTAAGATCAACCGGTACCTACGTCACAAAACACTTATAAAAATCTGAATATAATAATAAATCAATGGACGTGAATTGATGTCACTGTTCCAAATTTTAAACTGTTGCCTATTTAAATAACTAATACCATTCTATCTATGTACTGACCGAATCACCAAGGTAAATGACATCCAAACTATTGAAACTAATACCTATTTAAATTGCTTTATAGCTCTCGGCCAATTTACGGGAATTATTCTTCGGTTGCAAGTGGCAGGGCGAGTTGTTAGACAACTGTGAAGCTTTATTTTCTCCAATTATTACAGAAGAAGGTTTATGTTACACTTTCAACACTTTAGGCGCCGATCAACTATTTAGAACAGAGAAGTAAATATTAATTTTCTACAATAAAAACGCTTTATCTTCTAGCTTATATTGGCTTACTCTGTATTTATGAAATATGAAATTATCTAAGTACGTACCTAATTATTAAGTTATATTCTTAAGTATTCACTAAATCGTTTATAATGTATGCATGTGATTGGCGTCGGCCATCAAACATTTAAAAATTTTAATACGATTCGTTTTTCTTAAGTTTACATACGGAATACGAATACATGGAATCAAGAAATTTGACAACAACATGGACCTTGGAAGGAGGTTACCCACTCTCTACTCCACTCAAAACATATCCACATAGAGGATCTGTAAGTAACTACTAACAAACACAACCAAACTCAAAACCACTGTAGATAAACTTCGATAGGCAAGTCGTTTCTATACCCCACTGCTGGGCTTGGTTCTCTTAGCACATAACTGGAGAAAGCATAGATAATGTTCTCCAAAAAAGTGGATTTTAAGAGGAAAGTTTGGGTTCGCGGCAATCGCTTATATGTCACCAAACAGGTCACTTATATTCTTGACTGCAACTGTAAGATCTTTTATGTCTTACTACTGTGAACAAGTCTCTACTTAAAACGGAGGGAGCCCTGGAGCGTACTCCAACACGGCTATAAGGATGGTTATGGATTAGTGGCTGACCCGCATCGGATGTTGTTAAACCGCCCCCCAAAAAGATTTAAGAACAACCATGCGATCTTAACAATTGAACGACGACAATTGAACATGCCTTCGAAACACGTAAGCGTGTATGTTTAGCCATCAGCAGTCTCCCAAACTACCGACCACCCCAAATATTAGGTATTTAACATTATAGATCGGTTTGATTCTTAATAATTAATCTAAATACACACTTATATAGTATGTTTGATGATCTCTAGCGGCTTATAAGGGGCGGTCTGCGCCGGGCCTCCGATCCTGCGGGAGCCTCCAAACTCAGTTGCTAAAAAAAGCTCGTCAGAATCAAACAATCTATGTGTGTCACTTAGCGAAAAAAGGTCACCGAATCACAGGCGAATACTTATATGACACATTTGTCATTTTGTAAAAAAACATTATTCTTTTTACACTTCTGGGGGCCATTCAACATTCAGCCTCCGATGACCTTAGTCCGCCAATGTTTGTGATTTTGTTTTCTTGCAGTTAATACTTTTTTTCGCAGGGCTACGGTGCAAAGGCCGGTCTAGTTATGTTACTAACAGGCAAGAGAATTGACATGGATTATCTATGTAAAGGTCCAGTTCAAGGTTTCAAGGTAATATAGCAAAATGTTTTGTAAGAACTTTCATAACAGCAATACTAATCAAAAACACAAAGTACTTTTTTTTTTTTTTTTTTTTATAATATAAGAGTAGCAGACGAGCATGCAGTCCACCTGATGGTAAGTGGCTACTGCCGCCCATGGACATCTGTAATCAACCCCAGATAGGATAAGATATTCCTACCTGAGGTCGGCCACAGATGCGCCGCTACCCCTCAGGACTAAGCTGGAACGCCTCGGAAAAGTCTGTCTCCCATACCACACCCTTCAAACCGGAACACAGCAGCGCCTAACACTGCTGTTATTAGGCAGAAATAGGTGTGGCGGTGGTGCCGCCGGAGTCGAACCACAAAGGGTTCTACCACCTTTAAAATTACCTACATAAATTTAAAATTACCTTATTTTCCTACATAGAAAATTATAATATATTTTTGTTTATGAATTATGTACACTTATCAAAAATATACCTACCTAATACAATTACTGATATTGAGAACAATTAAATCCATATTTGGGTTCAATACACGACCGATATAAATTTCATTCCAGTGTTTAGGATTATTTAGGATGCATATGATTTCATTTCAATAGGAAGAAAAAAACAACTAGTAATGCTAATGCTAAGGAAAATATATAAGGTAGAAAAATACGTAGCTTCGTAGCTCGACTGTTGAGGCACCACGGCGGTACCTATTTCTGCCTTAAAACAAGAATATCAAGCGATCCTGTACGAGGGATTGCAACTCAATCCTCAGAAATAGCGACGCGTCTGTAATGTCTGTATGCGTCTGTTTGAAGGTGGTAGAACCCTTTGTGGTTCGACTCCGGTGGCACCACTGCCACACCTATTTCTACCTAATAACAGCAGTGTTATGCGCTGCTGTGTTTCGTTTTGTAGGGTGTGGTAAGGGAGACATACTTTTCCGAGGCGTTCCAGCTTAGTCCTCAGGGGTAGCGGCGCATCTGTGGCCGACCTCAGGTAGGAATATCTATCCTATCTGGGGTTGATTACAGATGTCCATGGGCGGCAGGAGCCACTTACCATCAGGTGGACTGCAAGCTCGTCTGCTACTCCTATATTTAAAAAAAAAAAAAAATAAAAAAAAAAACGATCTGAGGTTGACTATATATATCATTTACCATCGAGAGATTGCATGTTCATTACTACTTCTATATTATATGTCAATGTGTTATTGTAGATATTGCTCCACAACCCCGCCGAGTTGCCACGTCTTTCGCAGCAGTATTTCAGGCTACCACTCTCCCAAGAAGTAGTGGTCGCAGTCAAACCGAACATGATGACGACGTCAGAGGGACTCAGGCCCTACGATGCTTTAAGGTAATATGAGGCATCAAGATATTGTTCGCGACGTTTGACTTGATCGTAAGAGCAAGTGATATTTTGTGTGTGTTACCCGAATCTAAATATATACATATAACTTAAAGGTGACTGACTGACATAGTGATCTATCAACGCACAGCCCAAACCACTGGACGGATCGGGCTGAAATTTGGCATGCAGGTAGATGTTATGACGTAGGCATCCGCTAAGAAAGGATTTTGATAAATTCTACCCCCAAGGGGATAAAATAGGGGATGAAAATATTACTTCGTAACGCGAGCGAAGCCGCGGGCAAAAGCTCGTCTTCTTATAAAGCATGGGGGTAGAAAGTCACATATTTTTTTTTTTTTATTTATTATAGGCATGGCCTCTGAAATTTGACTTGAGGTTCAAACCTACACCCCGGTGCGAGACTGAGACCATCATTACTAATATTTTCAATTTTTATATAGTATTCATATGTGTACCCACACGTGTAAGTGTATACTTGGTCATGGACGACAACAACACATTTGTAATCAACTGCAGGTAGCGGTTATTTAGATATCATCTGGATTTGAATGATGTATGGGTAATAATGTCTGTTTAAAGTCAAATAGAGGGCATACTCATTTGTTACTTGCGTCAGATAAAATAAATAATAATTGGCCAAGAACTCACACACGGAGATTTCCGTACCTACCACCAATTAACAAAAATCACAGACATACAGCAAAGGTAAGTAATAGGGTCCAGTTTTCGCCCTTTGGGTACGGATCCCTTTAAACTGCATGGCAATGTATTAAAGGCAATTTAATTTAATCCTTATCCTTACAAATATTATAAATCCGAAAGTAACTCTGTCTGTCTCTTTCTTCTTCACGCTTAAACCACTGAACCGATTTTAATGAAATTTTGTACAAAGATAATCTGAGACCCGAGAAAGGACATAGGATAGTTTTTATCCCGGAATAAACGAACTGAACTTTCATTCCAATGAAGGTACGAATTTTCAGTTTTATGTATGTTAGTATGTCATATTATTTTCTTTTAAAAACTAGTTTAAAATAAATTTATTACTTACATTGAAATAACCATGTCTATTTGCAGACGCCAGTGTTATTTCCCCAGCGAGCGATACCTTCAATACTTCAAAATTTACACTCAAGCTAATTGTGAAATGGAGTGTTTAACTAATTTCACGTACACGAGATGTGGTTGTATTCATTTTGGACTGCCGCGTGAGTAATTTGTACTAAAATATAATAGCTACTATTAGAAAATAAAATATTTTTTAGAATAGGATGATGATGATACCTATATCTAATTATTTAATGAAGGTGGGAGGGTTACTTTGTAGTTCAATTTCGGCGGTACCACCGCCACACCTATTTGTGTCTAATAACAGCAGTGTTAAGTGATTCTGTATTCTGGTTTGATGGGAAACATATTTTTCCAAGGCTTTCCAGCTTATTCCTCAGTGTGCACACATCAGTCGCATCAGCCAATTCCAGGCAGGAGTCTGCTCTTATTTGGGGTTGATTACAGACGTCTATGGGTGGCAGTAACCGCTTACTATCAGATGGACTGCATGCTCGTCTGCTACTTGTATATTATAACAAGTATTTACCAACATAGGTAGATTGGTACATAAAAGTGGTACTAGATGTAGAGGTTATGATCCAGTACACCATGTTACATTTCTACTTCCGTTTATACATAGAAAAGCAAGCGCAAGTATCGTCCTCGACATTTCAAAACGCTTCACGATTCTGGCATTTCGCTTGAACTATTGAATCCTCGTCCTACGCTTTATTATGCATTACTAAGCATTGTAGACGTTTTAGAAAGAGGTCATGCTACCTTCCATCTAACATACGTGTAAAAGTTATCTTAAGGCGCTGCGCAAACGGGGACACTTTCTGTTACTGACACAGCACACCATCACAAGCAACCGTGCTCACTGTGTCCCGTGTCGGCAATCGGACACAGTTGTCGATGTCCTGTCACCGACACGGGACACCACTAGAAACCGTAGCTGTAAGAAACCGTAATTGTAAGGAAATTTGTTAATGTTGCTTGTGTCTTCAACTGACGACTTTTAGTTTCCAGTTACCGACACCGAACACTTCTTGATCGTTATGAATATAGTGTTAAGTGGAAGCAACTGGACACACGTATGCGCAGGGAGTTGAATGATTTCATACTGATTCTATAGAAATCAAATATTCATCGGTAGCTTGTGTCTGACACAAGACACAAAAGTGTCCCCGTTTGCGCAGCGCTATAGACTTGTTTTATTTTTTCTTTCTAAGGTGGACCTGACATGAAAGTGTGCAGCGCAGGCAGCATGAAATGCATAAAAGACGCTCAAAGTAAGTGAAACAAGTAACAAATACACGGTGGAGCAAAATTAATCATCCTATTTAATTTTTGAATAACTTTTGTACTTACTGAATAAAAAAGTGATTTTGAATAATAGAAATCCTTACTAAAACCTGTAACTTTTTTTGCTAATTAGAAAATATGATATCTGTCAAGTATTTTCCGCCAGTAACACTTCGCATTCCAGTCGAATATTCTTAAGAGCTGCGATTGACCCGTGACTTCAAGTAGTCCCAAAGAAAGAAGTCTGGGATGGTTAAATCGGGCGATCTTGCTGGCCATCTTAAGGAAAGTCGTGGAAAATATGATAAAACGTGCGCAAATTTATATCAACGCTTGTGAAAGACGCTTGAAAGATATCATATTTTCTAAGTAGCAAAAACAGTTACAGGTCCTGGTAAAGATTTCTATTAATCACTTTTTTATTTAGTACAGTAAAAGTTATTCAAAAACATATATACGTACATGAATGTATACATATATTTTAGTGGAGCTCGTGACGGTGGAAATTCAGTCTGGAATAGATGAAAAGATGAGTGACAACGACACGTTACGCGAGGCTCGTGAAGTCGCGGCGCGGTGCAGGTGCCTGCCCGCCTGCACCTCCATCGAGTATGAAGCTGAGACGTCACAAGCGGACTTCGATTGGAAAGCTCTGTACCGAGCCTTCAACCAAAAGATCGACAGCGACGAGTAAGTACTTCATCTTTATCAAACCAGTTACCCAACCATTTTAAATAGGTAACTACAATTTGCTCTGGACCACCGCTACTTCGCCCTCGGCCTTCGATCAACAATACCAAACATTAGTATTGTTGATCGAAGCTCTCGGCCTTATAGAACCAATGTGTTCTTACCGTATTGGCTTACGCCCGTTGTTGTCTGTAGGAAAAAAATACAAATGCCTACTTCAAGGCATAAATCCTATATGCAAAAATCTATTACTTCCATTAGTATCTTATTAGTTATACGGCTTTCGAAGTGTGCAAATAAATGATGTAAAAAATTGTAACATGTGACCTTTGATAAGTAAAATAGAAAGATACTTCACCACCTTAAAATGGATGAAGCCACAAATAGCTGATTTGTACCAACTGACAATTTTTTATATGTCAAGAATTAAAAAATACTTTTTTTGAATGTTTTTTTTTTAATTCTTGACATATTAAAAAATAGTGAAAAAATAGGTATAAATAACTAATACTACGTAATTTACGTAATAAGTATTTCAAATATTTTAGAACATTTAAGCACGGAGACGTGGCAAAATTTATTTATGCAACAATTTCAATTCTCTAAGCTGGGTTCACTTTCTTGTTAGGCGTGATCTATCTATGTATTGCCAGAAGTTGTAGAAGAGCGGTAAGCAATATAATTCGAAATTATTTCTGGAAGATCCTTAGCAGGATGTATGCAACGATATGATTGCGTTTGACCGTGACCGTCACATGTAAACTAAGGGGGAGCATGTTACTATTACTAAATCACTACATCAATTGTTTGATAGCGCATGAAAGGATACGACCACTCTATTATTTAATACTTCCCCGTAACATAAATATAAGATGCTACGTACTATAAAATATGTATGACATGCGTCATTCATAATAATAAACTAGGTACCTACTATTCAAAGGTTACAAATCCCTGTTCGGTAACTCCTTCAGCCAAGCACCTACCTACCATTGCAATAGAACCAGGAAAAAACAATTGATAGCAACGTAATAATTTACTCATTCTTAAATCTTCTCCATGGTAAACAAAGCTCTATATATTTAGGTTTGCTTGTGTTTTTATAGAAATACGATTTCTAAACCAAATGTCCAATTGTTTTCCCCCTCTTACCCCATTTCGATAATTTACGGAGATGTTTAAAACTATATTCATTCAATAAAATCACAAATGAAATCTGAATGTAGTTGTGTTGTTTGTTCTTATTGGTAATTAATTTAATTTTCTTTCAGCATGTACTTCTCAAGAGTGATGATATTTTTCAAGGAAGCACAATTCATTACATCGCGACGATCTGAACTTTATGGACAAACTGACTTTCTTGCTAACTGTGGTGGCCTTCTCGGACTGTTTATGGGATTTTCCTTCCTAAGTGTAGCTGAAATCATCTATTTCCTTACTTTGAGGTAAGCGTTATTTTTAAACATTAATAACAAAAGAACAATGAAATAAGAACACTCGTTTAAACACAGATTTCTAACTAAACATACAGACATGTTTAGGGTTTAAACATAGACTAATATCAGAAATTAAAGAAAAAAATTAGTTTGTTATTATCATATTATCTATGTTAAGTGTAAATAATACATTTTGGCGCGAAAATATTAGAGAAATATTGAAGCTAATGAAACTAGAAAACATGCGTAGAAATTTGCGCGAGCGAGCCAAATACCATGTATGTACGGATTATTTATTTAGTGAACATTATTTTTTGCAGATTATGCTGTTTAATAAGTAAGCATCGAAGCGCACGTAAGAAGGAATTCAATGAAACTTGGCCCAAACTCAAAAACTACGAGTAAACTCTCTATTTGATTTAAAAATCGTAACAATCTATTCCATTTACACGTTTGGTAACTTCTAGTTACATGAATTAATTGCACTGTTATTTGTGAAGTCATTGTGTAATGTTTTAATTTTATTCAATAAAAAATATCTAAAGAAAACACTTTTATTTCATAACGACTATTCTTAAGGATTTAAACATAGAGGTAATGTTTGCTACAATATCAGTGTTATAATTTATAAGTAATGGAAACAAAGACAGCGGAATGTGTTTTGATTACTTTAAAAACAATTTTAGGTTAATTTAAGAAGAAATAAGCTAATGTATATGGCAAAGGATTAAATTTATTATTGTACGAAGCCGTGCGCTCGTGCATAGCGCACGAGATAGCGTATGCGGTCAAGTGAAATTATTAGATGTTTAATAGACTGTAAGAGATTATTAACAGCAATGAAACTACTTATATTAAATAAACATGACACTTTTTTCCATATCGATTAAACTATAAAGTGAATTATGGACAAAGGTCTGCTTTACAGTTATAACGCACCGGAAGTATATGTTAAATTATAAAGCTTATTGATATTAGATTCTTCTTCAAACAGTACTTGGGCCACTAGGCTTCTTCTTAGGGGCATAACCAATCCTGTTGTGAATTTCGTCAGTTGTTTTAGTGCCAGGAGCCAGCGACTTCGGTGTATCTTCCTGCATCTCGTTAGCAGCTGAAGAATTGTTTGCTAACTCACGACGATACGTCTCGTACTCTTGTAAATCGCTCAGTTTTAACACTACTTCTGTTAATGGTCGCCTGATCATTTTGTATCTGCAACAAGAAAACACGAACTTATATATACCTCTACAACTACTAATTTTACTCTGTGAGGTATTTGTACAGTTTGTCTGGTTATCTATTGTTCATTTGTTCATAAGTCATTTTTATTTTTTACAGTGGCACCTCGCGCTGCTCCTCGTGTTAACGAGATTATTTCCGTTGTGTAGACTCTACACTCTATACTCTATATTTTAGTAATTGTACCCTACACTGTAGAGTATAATATCGTTCCGAAAAAGTTGTATTCTGGAATCGATGCGAAGCGAAGGGTGATAAAGCGATTAAAGAAATCGAGACCCAAAAAATCGATTCTCCAAAAATCGATCTTCGATCTTTTCAGCTAGAAAGCGAAAAAGGGATCAAGACCAAACAAGCACTGAAATACGTATCCGTCAGCAAAAAATGTCTATTAAAATATTCGATCTTTTTGCCCCAAAAGTTCAATTCTTAGATTAATCGACCTCAGATTGCCATCCCTGATTCGGTACGCGACCGGCAGGACGAGCGGCATGACGAGAGCTCAGCCACACGACGTTCATGCTAGAAGTATAGGTATTTTGTCCCTGCCTACTTCCCTCGCCTCTCGACCAGTATGTAGCCGCGCGGTAAAGGTACTACATAGATTTAATCAAAGAGTATAGTCGCCTATGATTAGATGCACCCTAATTAGTGAATTATGCTGCCAAGATGACTGTGTATTCGGACTTTTATTTTAAACATAATAATTAACACCAAGATATTTTGAAACAATATTTTCGGTTTAGTTTCCGAACATATAACAAGAATACCAACCTGACAGACTAAAATCAATCGACCACTCTCACTCGAGTATTATTATTACGCGTGTGACGTCGTTTATAATACACGTCATCTTGTAAAATTTGTCGTTTAACTGATCTCATAAACGTGTATATATAGCATATACGGATAATTTATTAAAACTATTCAAAGAGAAACTAAATAAACTTACCAAAATGTTGTACCTGGAGGATTATCTTGAAAGTAAGTTCTTTGTTCTATAAAGATTTCACCACGCCTATCGCCATTACGGTTGGCACCACATTTATTGATTTTGTCAATTGTACTGGCGCGAAATTTAATCGCTACCTATGCTACGCTACCTATAGTATAACTTGACGTTTTAAAATTTTATCCATTATAATATGGTTTTAAGTTGGGGAAATACTTTAGAGAGTTTCATTATATACATAATAAATTATAATATATGTTTATAGTTATTTACTTAAAATAACTTATAAGGCACATTATTTGAAAATGCCTATTCGGTTAAATGTAGCCTAACTTGACTACTTGCCTATTTTGGTCCAAATTTTTTCTCTTTTTCTATGTAAATAATAGTAGACTGGTTATAAATACACCGAAGTAGTTATAATAAAAAAATGTGCATTAAATATCTATTATTTACCTTATTCATTGTTCCGGCAACAAAGATTTCTGCCATTGAGAATATTTCAACAATACATTTCGGTGGTCATATATTTGTTCTTAATTATACTTAATTAATATTATGAATATTATTTACAGTGATTGAACATCTCCCTCAAGAGTTGAGGGACAGATTCACGGAAATGCGAGAAATGGATTTGTCTGTTCAAAGTTAGTATTTTTTATTTGCTATTTACTGTTTATGAATGTTGGTATAATGCCATTTAAGTCCCTAATGTTAATGATCTATCTAAGTATATAGCACTCAAATAAAATTTATTAAATTGCAAGTTGGAAGAAAATAATTTAAGGATTGAGTATTCAATAAAAAAAAATTAAAAAAAAAAAATTGAATGACCATTTACTTTAATTCTATTTAAAAATTTTCCTTGTATCTACTACTATTTACAATGTAATACTATTGTTACATAGACAATATGGACACATTAGAGAAGCGTGTGCGCACTCTATTTGGGAATTGCCGGCGTGGCGAGATGAACACTGAACAAGCTAATACTGAGTACTCCGATATTAAACGTGGGTACAATAAGACTCTGGAGGAGGCCGATGAGAAGGTCACTCTGGCCAACCAGATGTATGATCTTGTTGATCGTTATTTACGCAGACTGGGTAAGTAATGATTTATTAATAAAATCTTCATTATTTGTTCTTTAAACACTTTATTTATTTATTTAAATCTTATACCTAAAATATGCTACAAAGGTAGACTTAATGCTATGAGCACTTTATTAAAATGTATAAAAATAAAATTGGATTTCATGCTATAAGTATTGATTGATGGACACAACTACAACACAGGTTGTAAAAATAACAAATTAAATAAGAAGAGACTTATAATGTGATACAATAAATAAAATAAATATACAGTAAAGTTTCCTACTCCTTTTAGTAGCTCTGAACACAATTTCCAGATTTTATTTATAATTCAATTGTCTCTAAGTGAATTTATATGAGTTAATTTATTGTTGTAAAGAACATATTTGTATACATTCCCCGATAAGATCCTTATGAGTATGAAATAGCTCAGTTCTATTCATACAATTTCATAAAAACATTTAACATTTTATTTCTAATGGTTTATAGATCATCATATTTAACTGTGTACAATGTATTTATAGATACTGAGCTGCACAAGTTCAAGTGTGAGCTGGAGGCTGACAACAAGGGGATTACTGAGCTGTTGGAGAAACGCTCATTGGATCTGGATGTGAACACCAATCACACCGGCACATCTAACAACAACCATTACAAGGAAAGCCGGTAAGATATATAACACATCAAAGAGCTACCAAGGAAACGGAAAGTTTAAATGCTTTTATTTTACTTAATTGAATGTCTATAAGGTATCGGAACAATTACACTGTTTGAAACAGGTTAAAAACTCATATACTTACATCGGTTATTTTTTTATACATCATGTGTGTTTGTATTGTCCTACTTGTGATTGGTCACAGGTATGCTACCCCTGTGGATTAAGTTGAAATGCTTAACACAAGTGTCTCCATTAAAAACCAGAATATAATCCTGCTTAATATTGCTATTTTGGACAGAAATATGTGGCAGTAGCGCCTTTGAGGTCGAACCATGGGTTCTACTATCATCAAAATTTATTATTCATCTCAAAATTTATGATTTATATAATTTCAAAAATAAACTAATTTAAATGTTACATTTGTATCAGATACCGCATCCGCGCTGAGAAGCGCCGCGAGAGCTGGGCGCCGCGCGAGCCCCGCGGACACTCCGCCGGCAATGGGACTGTGCCCAGAAGTGATCCCGCTATGCAGGTATACATATACGGCTATGTTCTAGACTATTTACACATTATCCATGGGTAATCTATCGGTAATTAATACAAATTACAATTTTTATGTTAATCAAAAAGTCTATTTCTTTTCAATTCCATAAGGTTCGGTATGTTTTTGGTCTTTGTTTTTTTAACAATTTAATTTCCAATAATAATATAAGATGATACATTTAATTAGTTCTTGAATTTATCCAAAAAAATATTTACAAAATTGTCAAATTTTAACAATATTTGTTTCTGTTTTTCGATAAGTATACATTCTATTATCATCATCGACCCATTACTGACCCACTGTTGGGCACGGGTCTCCTCTCAGAATGAAGTGGATTAGGCCATAGTCACGATGTTTTTCTTCGTCGTTTAGGTAAGTCATAATTAATTTCTAATATCATTTGAACCAAAATTATTTCAGGTGGCTTTGGGACGTGATTCCTACACTCTGGGTCACGCCGGAAGCACCATTGCTGCTGCGGCTAGTCAAGCCATCGCCGCCACACAACAGGTACCGGAAATATTCTATTTTCATATACTTATTATATCTCATGAATACCTATAGTAGTAATAGGATATTAAAGGACTCTTTGTTAAGAAAAAACTGGCAAATTAGAGGTGAAGATGGTGAAGTAGATACTATATTCTTACTATATGTGACTTGGAATTAGGAATTAAACATTTTTGCAAAGAAAAATAGATACTTATTAAAAAAATACAAAAGTACCCCTAATCTTAAAGTACCCTTCTCAGTCTCAAATTCTTCTCCTTTTAGAAGCTTATTAGTATGTAAGAAAATAAAAATAACTTAATTTTACTCAATAATGATTTAATATCACTCATGACGTTTTTTAACTATGTAAACAGATGTCGCAGGGCCGCCGTACGGCGACGCTCAAAGCGTCGTACGAGGCAGTGACTGGAGGTGAATTGGCTCATCACACTATACACACTCAGCATCACGCTCATCACACCACTCATCATGATCATGGTTAGTAATTAGTTGTCATATTAATACAAAATGTAAGGATCATAGGTACTATTTTACATTTGTATAGTTTTTTACTCCCCAAAGACCAAAATTCTCATTATGCCACTTTTGTTATCATGTACGAAACATTATTTGTATTATTTAAACATTAAATATTTGAAAATATCAATAGCTTATAGTACTAACCTTTTTTTTATGTTACATTCGCTCCACAAAAAGTTCAATTTAATTTTTGGATGACTTCTAATATTTATCAAGAATTTCAGACGATGAATAGGACAATATGCAAAATATTTGTTACATCTAGTGAAACTGTTATTTTCGAACAAATAAGAGGCTCTTTTTATTAAGGTCATGTGCATTAATATTTGATATAACTGCAGGTCACGGCATTGCCCCGACCCATAGCCAAAGCAGCGGCAGTGCTCATGGACATCATACTACATCGCACGGACATAGCTCCTCAGCTTCTTCCTCGAACAAACGTCATAACAAACAGAAGTAAGTAATTTAATGTGTACTCCACGACTTGGCAATATAGATTCAAAATAATGTTGTTATAATAGTCTATGTAAATATTTTTGTTACAAAAATAAAAAGTTAATGAATAACTTTTTATTTTTTTCTTATAATAGGAAATTTGCACTGAATTTGATTTGAACAAGAAATAGTAAATAACATTGGTGATTTTTGTGTTAAATGTGAAATATTTTGTGACTTAACTTTTTTATTATGTTTACTTAGGGTTTCTGCGCGGTTATAATATTAAATATAATTACAAAAATAAAAGTATTTACTAATATGTATATGTTTGTTTTACAGGAAGACTTCATACAGTTCTTCCAGCGGAGTGTCGGTGCACTCCCAACAGGCTGTTGCGGCGGCCGCCAGTCGTTCGTCTTCACCCACTGTTGTGTTAGTTAAATATATAAAACAATTTATTTATTTAGTAGAAATAGATAACATAAAATAAAAATTGTATTCGCAAATAAATTTGCTCCATATCGTAGGAACTGCTGTCTGCATCTGCCTTATTGAAACTAGAAACATTGCTATAAAAAAAAATATGTAACAATGTAGCACTGCAGTTTCTTCATTGATATGTTCTGGTCTTAAGAGTGTGCTTTAGGGGAGAGACTCATGTTATGAATGTTAAATGCATCTCTGGCCAACTTTAAATCACACTCTCAATCTCACCAATACAAATAATTGTGAGATTATTATTACACTCAATTCTATATGTATCATAATATTTAGATATATAACATTCTACCACCATTTAATATTTTTTAATTTTCTTAGTACAAACAAATTGTATTTTTAGGGGCATAAATAATGTGGTGAATAACGTGGCCATAGAGGAGCCAATGGAGGAAGAATGGACATATGATCCCAACGAGCCTCGCTACTGCATCTGCAACCAGGTGTCTTACGGCGACATGGTGGCCTGTGACAATCAAGATGTAAGTAGAATACATTTAATTAACTTAAAAACAGTATCTACTTAAAATGTAAATGTGCATTATAAGAATGCAGTTAAAATGTATTTGACTGCATAACTATTATAGTCCGCGTAAAACTGCTAGTCCGCTCTGAATATTTGCAAATTGTACGAGTACACATGCTTGCAACAACTTCAGAGCCGACTAGCATTTTGGCGAGGACTATACAAGTGTAACAGTTAGCCCATATCTTGTTATTTACGGTTTGATCCCAATATGATATTGCCTTAATAAATATTTACAAACTTACTTTTAATTTAATTGTATTATTACCATTTTGTTTTAAAAATAATCGTTATATATTTGAGCGTATGAATCTTTGTTCCTCATTCTTAGGCATATCCTGTCCACACAGCTTGAGAGATTTTAAAATATGAAGTGGGAATGGATTTGCTTGTGGAGTGTGCAATTACAAAGTGGCATAGGCTATAATTTTACGTCATAGGGTTTTTGGTTTGGATTATAATTATCTGTTCTAGTTCAAGTAATGACTATGTGTAATATGTATTCTTAAAATGATTTCAGTGTCCCTTCGAATGGTTCCACTACCCGTGTGTGGGGATCACGGCCCCGCCAAAAGGGAAGTGGTACTGCCCGCAGTGCCAGACTAATATGCGTCGCAATCGCGCCCACCGAAAGAATTAATATAAATTAATATTAATTCATTACATGCCAATGTATAAGGCATATTCGTTGTTTATGTACAACTTTGTAGTAGTGCTTAATAAATACTCTCATAATTATTCGTATTTATTTATTTAATAAACTCCATTTTAAAATGTCATTGTATAAGACATGTATGTTATTGGTGTGCAACATTGTAGTCGTGCTTAATAAATACTCTCATGAATTCGTGTTTCATTTTATTACATCATAAGGTACAGGAACCGACGCTAAAAACCTATCTGAATTCTGCGGCCATTAATAGAGGACCTCTTAAAGACACATTTATGTTTCTTTCTTTTTCTTGTGAGCCTGGCAGTGTGCACTGGAAGACACAATATATTCTAAAAACGGAAATTCAGATTTTTTTTATTTTTCCTGATAAGCCCATTAACGTAGGGAAGTAGCAAAAGTATAATTATTTAAGGTAAAATTCTCTGCCAAGTATAGGGTTAACCTATAACATAACTTATATCTATGGAAAACTTACTCGTTCTCATTACCTTTCGGATTTGGCGCTTTTAGACGGGCTTGGGGGGGGGGGGGTATTATAATTTTCATATAGGAAAAGCTTTTCGTCGACCCGCAGAAACCGGTAAATGTAAATTCTACTCCGCCATGCAGCATACACACTATTTAACGTAATTAAATAATTTCAAGAAATACACAATGCATATAAATAATTATTTTATTTTATGATCCATTAATTCGTTGTATTTAGTATCGTGAAAAGTTTTGTCGGTTGTGTGCTATGTTCTTAAATACAAAAAACGAGTCTATTAACACTCTGTGGGCGTCTCGTAATTTCTAGAAGCTTGTTCTCGTCTGTACTCGTAAACTTGCAACTTTGCAAGTAGCAATTCCTCACCCTCACTCACTGTCACTGTCAATCAAGTGGTTGCCGCTCGCATGGTTTGAGTTTGATGATCAAACTTTGATCTCATTGCTATTTATACGGTACTGAGTGATTTGATTGAATTCGCGTGTAATTATCCAAAATTTAAACAATTATAATCAACACATTGGACTTACGTCATGGCTGAAGCAAAACTTAACGAGGTAAGAAAACTCTATAAACGTAAATCAATAAAAAAGGTTTAAACAATGCACATAATAAGTAATGTGACTTAAAATTCTAATAGATCATTCTTAAATTCAAAGTATACATTGATAAAGGTTAATGTTACACAATCTATAACTATTATAATAAATTATTATAAGTGATTCTTGTAGATGTGAGTCGAGTATTTTTTTATTGCATATTATTTAAATTTCTTTTATATCGTAAAGGCTCTTAGTATAGAGATCTTAGCAGATCGTAAAGGCACCCTATTCATTTGACTTACTATTCATTAGACTTCACATACAAATTAACAATATATGGTTGAATTAAATGTGTTATCTATCTATAATATAATTATTGTTTACAGTTACAATCTGACATTAATGAGCTCAATGCACTCTTAAAGCAAGCAACACGGAAGAGAGTTCAGGATTTGTTATCCATTGAAATTAGGAAATTAGAAACGGATTGGTTAAATCAGAAACAGCTTGTTAAAAGCAATGTTGATGACACACCGGCCGCTAGCACCTCTACGAAGCAAGAAAAACGATACCAGATCAAACTTAATGGATATGGTATGACTTGGTACTATTCTAACTCATAATTGTCTCACTGCTGGGCACAGGTCTTTGAGAGCCCTGCTAGGGATATAGGCCATAGTCCAATGTCGTGGCCCAGTGATTGTTAGTAAACTTAATCACCCTAAACTATTGTTTAGTTCTCAGATTTTCAGGTTTTCTTATAATGTTTTTATTCACCTTATAAGCAAGTGAAAAATGTATATTATGCATCTAACCGAAAAATCAAAGGTGTTTACCAGGGATACAAACCTCAGACTCCTAAAACACACTTGCTTTTCAAAAACGTGCAAAAATTTCAAATGAATCCATATATGCATCCTACAGTGTCTACTAAATATTGTATAAATGTTGATTGAATAAAAAAATTCAAAATAATGCAATAATTTCAGGCTGGGATCAATCGGACAAGTATATCAAAGTGTTTGTCACTTTAAAGGATGTACAAAATGTTGCAAAGGAACAAGTTTACTGCAAGTTAACAGAACGCTCCATGGAGCTGCATGTGGACAACTTGGACAATAAGGACTACCTGCTCGTTATCAACAAACTCCTCGACCCCATTGATGTCGAAGGAAGCTTCTGGAAACAAAAGACAGGTAAATGGAGTGAAGTATAAAGTCGAAATAAAGCTGAGTGTCAAATTATGTGCTGTTGTATAGACACCGTTTCTCAAAGTGACTAATTATAAGACTTACTATATAGCGTTTAGAATTCTCTGCATCTCCCTTTACCTTTTATGTGAAAATCCACTTCAAAATTGTTAAATACATTTCCAAAATGAGTGTCGGCGCTATATGGACAAACAATAATTTCATAAAAGACAATATTAAATTTATGTATTAAAAATCTCTTAATAATTGTGGATGAATTAATATAATTTAGAACCACCATATATATACACAGCATTTGTTTTCTACATATAAAAAATTATGATGCATGACTTGAAAAAAATAGGAATAGGATTTTGTTTTGTACTTATGCTATATTTCACTAAATGACCTCAAAATATAATCGTGAATATCTCTTTTTTATGTTTGTAGATATGGTGGTTGTCTTCTTGGCCAAGTCTCGCCAAAATATAAAATGGTCACACATGACTGAGCTGGAGAAGAAATTTGAAGACCAACGCAACAGTAAGTTCAAACCAGAGGACATGGATAAGAAAGATCCTCAGGAGTCCATCATGAGTCTTATGAGGAACATGTAAGTGTAATATAGGCTGTCATTTTTCTTTAATTTCAACCTAAATTTGCCCCACTTGAGGCACAGGCTCCAGAGTGAGTGGTATTCAGACCATAGTCCACCTCCTTTGTCAAGTACTGATTAGTAGATTATGCACACCTTTGATAACGATTTTTTAGAACTTGCAGTGTAGGTTTCCTCACATTGTTTTCTTCACCATTACAACAAATGATCATAAATTTCTAATATCAAAATAAACACAGAAAAATTTGGTGTGTACCATGGATTGGAGCAATGATTTTATTCAATAGTACAGTCGATGGATTTCATGGATTGCAGGTTTGATTTTAATTAAATTAGAATAGGAGAATCGGCATGATGACAAATTTTGAAAACCTCTTCTATAATGTACCTACATGTCTACTGATTCCAAAAATCGTATGATTTCGGCTTATTAGTAATAACGAAAATATTTTATACCTATTTTGAATTAGCGCGAATATGCTCGCGGGTGTCATGACGTCCGTTGTTGACGTCACACTATGACATCCCATACAATTCAGTGACACACCTAAATATGACGTCATTCGCCCCGATTAGCGTTTCAGACAAGATGGCCGACTGCTTAAACTTTTTTTTAAAGTTGGTCATTTTTGAGAATCCTTTCAATATATTGCCTTTACACAAGTGATTTACACTTATTCTTTGATTTTTTAATATTGTCATTATGCCTATTGCCTAGTGAAGTATAGCAATACTTAATTACTATGAACTACAATAGGTGTAAATGAAGGCAACATTTTTACGAAAAAATGTAGGTAATTGAATATAAAATATATGATTTAACAAAATAGATAATCAAGAAATCCTATTTCTATTTCTACCAGGTATGAAAGTGGGGATGATGACATGAAGAGAATGATTTCCAAAGCTTGGTATGAGGGGCAACAGAAGAAAAAGACAGATACAATGGAACTTTAAGTATTAAGTGCGTGTTTTATTTTACTTTTAAGCAAATTTAAGTTTAAGAATAAATCAATACTGATGTTTATGGTGTCTTTTTAGCTACTTAACATTCCTTCTTTACATTTATATAACAGTAGTAATAGATTTGACTGTATGTTATATTGAGAACATCAATTTTAAGCTGTAGATATCGATATAATGTTTTGGTCAAATGTTTTGAAAGTGGTAGAACCCTATGCGGTTCGATTTCGGTACCACCGCCACACCTATTTCTGCCTCATAACAGCAGCTGTAATCGCTGCTGTGTTCTGGTTTGAAGGGTGTGGTAAGGGAGTCAGTTATACTTTTCAGAGGCATTCCAGCTTAGTCCTCAGGGGTAACGGCGCATCTGTGACCGAACTCAACTAGAAATATTTAATCCTATCTGGGGTTATTACAGATGTCCATGGGCGGCAGTAGCCTCTTCCCATCAGGTGGACTGTATGCTCGTCTGCTACTCCTATATTATGAAAAAAAAAATTGTATTCCGATGAAAAAATATTATACCATTGATTTTTCTTGGGTAAAGAAAATCATAACAAAAAATACAGATTTAAGAACGATAATTATGATATATATCGAATAGAAAAAAAGGGTAAATGAACGCATCTGCTAAAATGATAAGAGAAACAAACATATATCTGTAATTATTCGGATTATTCATATTACTTTAATAATGCGTATTACATAAAGTATGTTACAAAAAAAATGTGAGCCGTCACGGGACGCCTGGCAGATGTGAAACATCGACATTATTTTGTTAAAGTAATATGCAGAAAAGAACATATTGTGATAGGAACTAAATATGTCATAATGATAAAATAAAATATTACGATTTTTTTCCAGATAACGATGACTATTTATTGAATTCGATTGCGCATGGCGCCACACCGTACACACTACTGCATATAGACTGTATATATATACCATCGTATAGCGTGCGCCACGGCATGCGTCGCCACGCCAGAAATCGGTTTTACGTGCGGCTATAGATGTTTCACATCAAAAAAATAAATTGGCTCCAATATATTAGTAAACTCAAGAATCTTAGCTAGTTATTTCAATATATTACTAAAATCGTAAATTATAAGTATCAATAATGAATGTTTCACAATAAATGCCACTATGATTAGAAAAATTAATTAATTTTTTAATGTTCATATTTATAACAAATAAGAAAAAACTTTCGTGCGCTGTCAGCTGATTTTGAAATACAATTCTGTCAGTCTTAATAAATTTATTCTGAGAAGAATGACATTAAAATTAATTAATAATTTAAAAACATTGTATGCAATGATTTTTATGTGAATTTTAATCTACCAAGATAGTAGATTTTACATTTGCTGGCGCTCAAAACACACCAAATATACGCGTGCTTAATGCACAGATAAATGCATACTTTAATTATAAAAACTTTCTTTGCAGAAGGCTGATCACTTTCACTCTCTAAATTATCACGGTCAGACATTTTATTATCAGAAAAATAAGCGGGCAATACTTAAAACATACAAAATACGTCAAGTGGTGTAAAACGAGTTAAAACGACTCCAGTCGCTCTCGCGCGGCGTAGTAATACACACGAATGTCACTGAACACGTTAAACGTCATTATTTTGAATTTTAAGCCTCAAAATGCCTTCTTGTGCAATGCATAAATGCAAAAATTATGCTCGAAAAAGAAACAAGATTCATGGAATCACCTATCACACGTAAATGAAGAGAAATTATTAAATTTTGTTTATTTTTCGTGTTCGATCCGCCATGATTACATGAGTAACCAGAAAGAGACAAAGTATGTTTTTGTCAATGAAAGTGATAAAGACGCAAAATGCATGACCATGCATTTTGCGTCTTTATCACTTTCATTGACAAAAACTTTCATTGATTGAATTGAACTGTCATAGATCAATGAAAAAATTTTCATTGATCTATCACCATAGATCAACAGAACAGAAGTGACATTTTATTGAAGCTCACGATGTTCATACGTGTATGTTATAGTTTAAGATCCCACTGCTTAATTTTTATATTAGTGTGTTTTAGTCAAAATATAACTTTTTATAGTTTATTTTAATAAAATAAAATCGATATATGGGAAATTCTGTATCCTAATCTCTAAACTTTCTTCGATATCTGTGGTAAATAATAAAAAATATTACCATAAAATTTATATAGGATAGTATACGGTATTTTAAAATTTCTTTAATTGAATAAATTAACCTAAACATAATTTAATAAACAATCTTTGTATAGCCAGAAATTAATCCTCATAAAGACCACGGTAAGATTATATAAAATTCGCATGTCACGATGTTAGTTACTGTACTCCTGCGAAACGGTTTTACTGATTTTCATCAAAATTTATATGCATATTCAGTAAGTCTGAGAATTGGCTACTATCTATCTATTTTTCATATCTCTTAAGTGATAAGGGTTGTTCACCCTTAACATTTTTTTTATTTATATGGCAACACAATGTTTGCTGGGTCAGCTAGTACATTTATAAAATGTACACAACTTTGCAATTAATGGTCGTGTGTAAAATAAAACTGAAAATAATAAACATAAATTAGTAAAGATACTTCGCCGCCTTGAAATTGAATGAAGCCACAAACGGCTTATTAGTAAGTTTTTTTTTAATTCTTGACAAATAAAAACATTTTTAGAGAAAATTTACAAATAAATAACTAATACTGCGTAATTTACATAATAGATAAATAATTATTTCAAATATTTTAGGGACATTTTAGCACGGAGACGTGGCAAAACTTTTTTACGCAACTATTTCAATTCTCAAAACTGGGTACATTTTCTTGTTAGGAGTGAGTAATCTTTACTAATATACGATAATAAATATAAACAATTTTTAAATCGTATATTTTAAACCAGTCGATACATCTGTATAGATACATTCTTTCATCAAATTATATATTTATATAATAATAATTTATTTAGTTAAACTGTACTATAACATTTCTACGTAAACGATGTACTAAAACTATTATCGACAGTTCTGGACATTTTTTACCTTCTGTTCCATTATTTCATTGTCTTTGACAAGCATGAGTATCAATGAGAAATATACGTCCATACGTCCCGTTTTTAACGGGACAGTCCCTTTTTTCGATGCTTCGTGCCGTTGTCTCCGAAATGAACCGTTGCCATTGTCAATTAAGTAACAGTAAATATTATAATTGTGAAAAAAACATGGGGTGCTCCATTTATCAGTTTTCATAAAGCGCCCCACATTTTTTGCACAATTATACTATTTACTTTTCCTTAAATGATTCCTAGATTGAAAATTATTTTCTACTTTTAGTTAATTTTATCATAAAAGCGTGTTTTTTATTATTTCTAACTATATTTTTTCAAGTAAAAAGTATTTGACATAAAAAAATCGATGTCCCGTTTTGACTGAAGTAATCATTGGTCACTATATTCCATGGTCAATATTTACGTTTGCGTACACTTGAAACGCAAGGTCAAACACTAGTTGTCTTTTTTTATCACATTGTTCTAATAGCTCTGTCCCTTATAGAACATTTGTCTATGTAGTTAAAGGTAATCGTCGCCACGCCAGAAATCTTTTTTACGTGCGGCTATAGATGTTTCACATCAATAATATAAATAATAATAATTGTGTTCAATTTATACAAATCCAATTTTAGGATGATTGATTTCTTTCACTTTGAATTATAAGTTGTGGCAGAACTTCGCAATACGCAAGCGCGCAACACACACGTACAAACATACGCACACATTCAACTCTCAGACTGGAGGTAGTGAACTATACAGTGAGACTACGAAGTATCGCGCAAAGAGGAGACCCCGAGAATGAGATACGCTGTGTAATGTATTCCATCTCATTCTTTTACACGTTCAATCCTATAGATATATATGTTTGTCTCTTTCTACGTTACGCCTCAACTTTTCGTGTTACACTTGATTTTACTCCTCATAAAATTTCCGTACCGGGCCATTGATCTATAAATATAAAGATCCGCCACAAGCGGGCAAAACTTGAAACATACAAAATACGGCAAGTGGTGTAAAACGACTCCAGCCAAGTCCAGTCGCTCTCGCGCGGCGTAGTAATACACACGAATGTCACTGAACACGTTGAACGTCATTATTTTGAATTTAAAGCCTCAAAATGCCTTCTTGTGCAATGCGTAAATGCAAAAATTATGCTCGAAAAAGAAACAAACTTCATGGAATCACCTATCACACGTAAATGAAGAGAAATTATTAAATTTTGTTTATTTTTCGTGTTCGATCCGCCATGATTACGTGAGTAACCAGAAAGAGACAAAGTATGTTTTTGTCAATGAAAGTGATAAAGACGCAAAATGCATGGTCATAGATCAACAGAACAGAAGTGACATTTTATTGAATCTGACGATGTTCATATGTCGTATGTTATAGTTTAAGATCCCACTGCTTAATTTTTATATTAGTGTGTTTTTAGTCAAAATATAACATTTTATGGTTTATTTTAATAAAATAAAATCGATATATGGGAAATTCTGTATCCTAATCTTTAAATTTCCTTCGATACCTGTGGTAAATAATAAAAAATATTACCATAAAATTTATATAGGATAGTATACGGTATTTTAAAATTTCTTTAATTGAATAAATATTTCAATCATTAAGGTCGTATTTCTTCCTTAACCTAAACATAATTTAATAAATAATCTTTGTATAGCCAGAAATTAATCCTCAAAAAGACCACGGTAAAATTAGAATCTTATATATAAAATTCTCATGTCACAATTACTTAGTTACTGTACCTACTCCTGCGAAACGGCTTTACTGATTTTCACCAAAATTTATATGCATATTCAGTAAGTCTGAGAATTGGTTACTATCTATTTTTCATATCTCTTAAGTGATAAGGGTTGTTCACCCTTAACATTTTTTTTATTTATATGGCAACACAATGTTTGCTGGGTCAGCTAGTACATTTATAAAATTTACACAACTTTGCAATTAATGGTCGTGTGTAAAATAAAACTGATAATAATAAATAGAGATGCGCCGAATAGTGGTTTCACCGAATAACCGAATACCGAATATTATTCGGTTAAACTTTTACCGAACCGGATATTCGGCCGAATTATTCGGTTTACCAATTCATTGTTTTGCCGCGTAAACAGATTCTACTATTTCTTTTATAGTGTCCATTATTATCAATTTGCCAGTGACCTGTGTTCATTAAAACTTTAAAATGTTGATTTAAATTTGAAAAAGAAATACTGATTTGAGGTTTAAAAAATATGTTGATTATACTAACTATAGAATCTATACAAATAATTAAAATTTAAGTGTCTGTTTGTAATGTCAAAATAACAACATTTTACTAATAGTATATAACATAAAAGGAAAATATAAAATATAGAAACATATAAAATAAAAGGGTATACGGTACTTATAACGAAAGAAATATTATTTAAATTTTGGTTTGTTCCGGCTAATCTTCAAAATGGCTGTACTGATTTTGACGGGAGTTTCACTGACAGTTAGCTGAGGTTATAGACAGTAACATAGGCTACATACATTTTGGAAAAAGAATTAGGGATAAGCGCAAAAAAGTTAAATCCCATGAAAACTTCAGAGTATTTACACTTTTACCGCGGGTGAAACCGCGTGGCACAGCTAGTAAGTAATAAATATGTTCATTTGAGGTATTAAAATAAATGTTGATTTGAAGTTTAATTGCTTTATGTAATTAAATTTGTCATAGGATTTCTTTGACTTATAATATAACATAAAGCAGTGATAGCCTAGTGGTTAAGAAACGTGGCCTCTCGATCGAGGGGTCCGAGGTTCAAATCCCAGGCACGCACCTCTGATTTTCAAATTTATGTGCGTATTAGAAATTAATTATCACTTGCTTAAACGGTGAAGGAAAACATCGTGAGGAAACCTGCATACCTGAGAGATTTATATTAAAAAAAAAATCTTAAAGGTATGTGAAGTCTACCAATACGCACTTGGCCAGCGCGGTGGACTATGACCTAATCCTTCTCATTCTGAGAGGAGACCCGTGCCCAGCAGTGGGACAGTAAGGGGTTGATGATGATGATGATGATAATATAACATAAATCTTACATAAGAAGTTTTGTGTTTTAGTTATGTACCGTGTCGTGTATACACGAAAATAGACATACCTACTCGAACCGAATATATTCGGCACCAAAACCGAATAATTCGGCCGAATACAAATAGCAAAAAAGATGCCGAATACGCCGAATACCGAATACCAACCGAATATTCGGCGCATCTCTAATAATAAACATAGATTAGTAAAGATACTTCGCCGCCTTGAAATTGAAATAAGCCACAAACGGCTTAATAGTAAGTCCTTTTTTTGAATTCTTGACAAATAAAAACATTTTTAGAGAAAATTTACGAATAAATAACTAATACTGCGTAATTTACATAATAAATAAATAATTATTTCAAATATTTTAGAGACATTTTAGCACGGAGACGTGGCAAAACTTTTTTACGCGACTATTTCAATTCTCAAAACTGGGTACATTTTCTTGTTAGGAGTGAGTAATATTTACTAATCTATGATAATAAATATAAACTATTTTTAAATCATATATTTTAAACCAGTCGATACATCTGTATAGATACATTCTTTCAAATTATATTTTTATTTAATAATTATTTATTTAGTTAAACTGTACTATAACATTTCTACGTAAACGACGTACTAAAACTATTATCGACAGTTTTGGACATTTTTTACCTTCTGTTCCATTATTTCATTGTCTTTGACAAGCATGCGGATCAATGGGATAGCCACCATACGTCCAGTTTTTAACGGGACAGTCCCTTTTTCCGATGCTTCGTGCCGTTGTCTCCGAAATGAACCGTTGCCATTATCAATTAAGTAACAGTATATAGTATAATTATGAAAAAAAACATGGGGTGCTCCATTTACCAGTTTTGTAAAAAGCGCCCCACATTTTTTCCACAATTATACTATTTACTGTTCCTTAAATGATTCATAGATTGAAAATTATTTTCTACTTTTTAGTTAATTTTATCATAAAAGCGTGTTTTTTAGTATTTAACTATATTTTTTCAAGTAAAAAGTATTTGACATAAAAAAATCGATGTCCCGTTTTGACTGAAGTAATCATTGGTCACTATATTCCATGGTCAATATTTACGTTTGCGTACACTTGAAACGCAAGGTCAAACACTAGTTGTCTTTTTTTATCACATTGTTCTAATAGCTCTGTCCCTTATAGAACATTTGTCTATGTAGTAAAGGTAAGTAAAATAAAAAACGTGCATGTGTGCTATCAAAGCAGTTTCGCTCAAGTTTTCTCTTAAGTTAGCGGGCGTATAACGTGTCTAGTATAAAATGTCATTGTACCGGGCCTTATAACTCAAATCGTTTCTTAAGGAGTAAACTCCAAAAATCGATCCTCCGAAAATATTTTGCGCGTCAGATAAAGGCAAGGTAAGTTAAGTACATGCAGAATAGCTTAGATTTCAATAATCTGACGAAACTAGCGTGGTCTAAGGAAATGGCGAGTCACGATGTAAAAAAAATACGTTACCTCGAAATACTCGAGCGCGATTAGTTATTTTTTATTTTGAAGGTAATCTTTTAAGGGTTTCGGAAAAAATGTAATCTGACGATTTTCATGGGGTGATGTAGCTAAAACTATAAATAAAGTAATGGTTCGTAATGGCTCTAATTGCATATATTATCAACATTCTCTTCAAGTACGTCTTATTTTAATTTAACTAAATCTTTCTTATTAAATTTCTGTTAACTAAAAGTAAATGATCACATTATCGAAACTTAGACTATTTAAGTATGTATTTCAAACTGGAGGGAAAGTTAATCATTTTAAATGAAACATTTTATCTGAGATCATATTTTTATTAATTTAAATATAATATTAACATCTACATAGTTATATTAGATAAACATTTGTAAATGATTTTTTAACATGAAATCTACTACATATTTGATTAACAATTTAATACGAATGCCAATAGTATAAGTTATTTATATAGGATCCGTCGCCAATCAATTCGCCGATTTGATTTTTAATCCACTTTCACAAGACGAGTGGAAGAGAGCCAGGCCATAGAGCTGTAACAGAAAAGAAAAGATTATATAATAAAAGACATAATAATGTACGTTTTAAAAGGTAAAGGAGTAAAACCAGGATAGTTGGACTGTGGATTTATGTACTACCACCGCCACGGCTACTTCTAGCGGTTTTTGAGTTTCAATGGAACCTAGGGTGAGGATGCCTCATATTAAAGGCGTACATATTAGGCCTCAAGAGTTTGTGGTCTGCGGTCGGTTTTTTTTTAAATAATATAAGAGTAGCAGACGAGCATGCAGTCCACCTGATGGTAAGTGGCTACTGCCGCCCATGGACATCTGTAATCAACCCCAGATAGGATTAGATATTCCTACCTGAGGTCGGCCACAGATGCGCCGCTACCCCTGAGAACTAAGCTGGAACGCCTCGGAAAAGTCTGTCTCCCTTACCAAACCTTCAAACCGGAACATAGCAACGCCTAACACTGCTATTATTAGGTAGAAATAGGTGTGGCGGTGGTGCCGCCGGAGTCGAACCACAAAGGGTTCTACCACCTTCGGTTTCAGGTAGGAACCCTGTTTTATATGGAGTTGCTTATATCAGTTACTGAAGAAACGAAAAGAAACATATAAAAGTTTATGGAAGTCCACTTAAAAAACTAACCTTGTTTTAGAGTGTTCCTTTTCTTTGAATACTTGGACTAAAACTCCAAGGATGTAAATTCCCTGGACTGCGTAGAAGATATATTGCCAATAGAAGAGCGCGCTAAACTGATTTTCAGTTTCTTTAATGGTGGATTCAATAGGTTCGGATCGGGCCACGGTTTTAAGTGCGTTAGTAAATTCAGAATTTTGTCTTGAGGAATAGTCACGTCGCATATCCATGTTACTTCTATATCCCTCACGAACACCTGTCTCCCTTTCCCGGTTGATATCTGTAGTAGAGCTTCGCATGGCAATTACTGTTCTAGATTCTGGAACACGGGCATCAGAAGATCGTACGTAATCTCTGTTACGTGTTTGTTCTTGTGAAATCCTATGGATACCAAATCGCGGATATGTCATTTCGTTAGTGAAGTCTCTGAAATTTTGCTCCCTGGACCTCGAGTACGACCGTTTATCAATATCATTTATAATAATTTGATTCCGGAGTATCCTTCGACCATTAGATTCGCGGAGTTCACGATCATTGATATAAGCAGTTCGGTCACGAACGCGATCATCTCTGTTATATCTTACATTACTGCGTTCTTGTCTTACATTCCGGTTTTGTACTTCACTACGGCGAGTGATTTGCCTATCATCGTTTCTCATCATGAGTGCATGGCGACTGTCTTCACTGCGTTCAATTAAATTGGTTCTTTCACGAGTAGCTCTTAGGTATCTTTCATCATTTCGAATATCCGTGCGTCTATTTCTGATGTTGCGTTCCTCATGGCTTCGATGATTCTGAACATCTGAAACTCGTCTAAGATTCGATTCGCGTATTTCTCGGTCCATGAAAACAGAGCGCTCATGACTTACATATGTGTTTGGGTTGTTCTGAAGGCGGGTTAGGCGACTGTTCGTCATCCTCTGCATGTCATGTTGGCGTACGTCGCGTTTCAAAGACCTTTCACGAATGTTATCGTTAACATATCGTTCGACATACCTTAAGTCGGTGCGCTCTACTCTTGTACGAACATTACGTTTATCAACATCGTTTTCATCATTATTTCTTCTCGTATCAGATCTAAGTATTTGTCTCTCGTTGAAATCTCCTTCCCTTGAATATCTTTCGCTTTTCCTGATATCGTCGCGTACATTTTGTACATTTCTGCTACGCAAAATTGTCCTTGCCCTTAAATGGTTTGGTTCAGGTTCAAGGGATCTTTCATAAATATTGCCTCTTGAATACCTTTTGATATTTCTAATGATCCTGTCATCGTCTCTTACATTTGTGTTTAATTCCTCACGGCTGCGGCTTCGGACATCTGAAATGCGTTTTGCCTGTATTTGCCGTACATCAAATTCGTTTGATACAGCTCTTTCACGAATATGCTCTCTTGAATACCTTTCCTCACTTCTGTTTATTTCTTCACGGCTGCGAGCTTCCCGGCTTCGAACATCTGAAACTCTTTTCGGATCTGTTTGGCGTACGTCACGGTCATTTGATACAGCTTTTTCGTGAATGTGCTCTCTTGAACTTCTTTCGCCATTCCTTGTACGAATGCGCTCAACCCTTACATTCGAATTTGGTTCCCTCTGGCTTGCGTTTATTTCCTCTCGGCTGCGAGTTTCCCGGCTTCGAACATCTGAAAGTCTTATCGGTTGTGTTCGGCGCTCATCACGTTCGTTTGATTCAGCCCTTTCGCGAATGTGCTCCCTTGAATACCTTTCGTCATGCCTTGTACGAATGCGCTCAACCCTTTCTTCCGAATTTTGTTCGTTGCGGCTCCGATCAACATTTATTTCTTCACGGGTACGAGCTTCATGGCTTCGAACATCTGTAACTCTTTTTGGTTCTGTTTGGCGTACGTCACGGTCATTTGATACAGCCCTTTCGCGAATATGCTCGCTTGAGTACCTTTCGTCATTCCTTGTACGAATGCGCTCAACCCTTACATTCGAATTTTGTTCCCTTCGGTTTGTGTTTATTTCTTCTCGGCTGCGAGCTTCCCGGCTTCGAACATCTGAAAGTCTTATCGGTTCTGTTTGGCGTTCGTCACGTTCGTTTGATGCAGATCTTTCGCGAATGTGCTGCCTTGAATACCTTTGATTTCCTCCTTCCTTTCGAACATCAGAAACTTTTTCTGGTTCTGATTGGCGTACATCACGATCTTTTGATACAGATCTTTCGCGAATATGCTCCCTTGAATACCTTTCGTCATTTCTTGTACGAATGTTCTCAATCCTTTCATTGGAATTTTGTTCCCTACGGCTTGTATTTATTTCTTCACGGCTGCGAGCTTCCCGGCTTCGAACATCTGAAATTCTTTTCGGTTCTGTTTGACGTTCATCACGTTCATTTGATACAGACCTTTCGCGAATATGCTCCCTTGAATACCTTTCGTCATTCCTTGTTCGAATGCGCTCAACCCTTAGATTCGAATTTTGTTCCCTCCGACTTGTGTCTATTTCTTCTCGGCTGCGAGCTTCCCGGCTTCGAACATCTGAAACTCTTTTCAGTTCTGTTTGGCGTACATCATGATCGTTTGATACAGATCTTTCGCGAATATGCACCCTTGAATACCTTTCGTCATTTCTTGTACGAATGTTCTCAACCCTTACATTGGAGTTTTGTTCCCTACGGCTTGTATTTATTTCTTCACGGCTGCGAGCTTCCCGGCTTCGAACATCTGAAATTCTTTTCGGTTCTGTTTGACGCTCATCACGTTCATTTGATACAGACCTTTCGCGAATATGCTCCCTTGAATACCTTTCGTCATTCCTTGTTCGAATGCGCTCAACCCTTATATTCGAATTTTGTTCCCTCCGACTTGTGTCTATTTCTTCTCGGCTGCGAGCTTCCCGGCTTCGAACATCTGAAACTCTTTTCAGTTCTGTTTGGCGTTCATCACGTTCGTTTGATACAGACCTTTGGCGAATATGCTCCCTTGAATACCTTTCGTCATTCGTTGTTTGAATGCGCTCAAGCCTTACATTCGAATTTGGTTCCCTACGGCTTGTATTTATTTCTTCTCGCCTGCGAGCCTCCCCGCTTCGAACATCTGATAGTCTTATCGGTTGTGTTTGGCGTTCATCACGTTCGTTTGCTACAGCCCTTTCGCGAATGTGTTCCCTGGAATACCTTTCATCATTCCTTATACTAATCCTCTCAATCCTAACATTAGAATTTTGTTTGCTAGGGCTTCGATCAATAGATGAATCCAAAACTACCTTTGCATTGCGTACTTCCCGGTCAGCGGAAATAGATCGGTAGCTATCGATATCTCTCGAGTGTCGTTCAAAATTCCTATTATTAGTGCGCTCATACCTTACAGTAGTACCACTTTCGCGAATATTGTTTCTTGAAACAAGGCGTTCGTCACGATTGATTCGGTTTATTTCTTCACCTTTAACAGCACTATGTATATCTGTACGCTTCTCCTCACCTGACTCGCTTACGAAACGTTCAGCAGAATCAGTTCTTGCGTGAATGATGCGTCTTAAATTTCTTTCGTCTGATACAAAAGCCCTTTCACGAACGTTAGCTCTATAATTCCTCTCACTGTTACGATTGTCGAGGTTACTCTCAATACGAGAATTTACTCTAATTTGGTTACGAATGATATTCCGGTTTCGTACTCGATCGGTGTCGTGTTGGCGGATGTTAAGTTCAATATTTCTAATATTAACACGTTCACGGCTACGATCTGTAGATGTTTCTGTGCGGGCATTGTCTCTGATAGAATCTCCGTCAAGATCACGTTTGCGAATACTTCGCTCCGATGAATCAACGGTATTTTTACTCATTTGTCGAACATTATCTTCTCGACGATTCACGTCTCGTGACTGACGATTAAGCATATGTTCGTGTCTAAAATTTCGTGTTACAGCATTATTCTTGCGTGCGGTATTAGATTCAGCATTCCTCTCAGAAACGTCTTGACGCGTGTGACGAATATGCGAACGCCGTGTGTCCAGACGGGTATCAAGCCTATGCTCAGAAATTTCTCTGCTTTTGCGTTCTCTATTTTCATCAGGGAGACGAGCATACAAAGATGTATCGGTGTCACGGGCATTTCTGAAGTTCTTGTGATTTTGTTCACGAACAATTTTCGTTTCGACATTCTGATTTACATATGTGATTGGGCTATGTCTTCTGACCTGTACAATTGTTTTTCGGTCATCAGATGCGAAGACACGGCGATCTAATTGTTGCTCATTCGAGGAGAATTTGGGTTCGACGTCTCGTACATCATAGCGGTAGCGGCGAAATTCACGTTGGTCGGTTGGTCGTTGGACAACTAGGCGCTCACTGTTGGAAGTCGGTTTGCCAAATCGATGCTGTCCATGGAGAAACCTTTCGTCAGCAAGAGTTGAACGGGAGGAATGGATGCAATACTGCCTGCCATAAAGGAAGCTATGCTCAGACAAAATTGGCTGAAGCAAACAAGGTATTAGAAGTATTAGTAAACGCCAGTTATGCATATTAACAGTTCTCTGGCTGTATGATTTTTCTTGTTCTTCTCTGTAGATTGTAGAAACTCTGTTGAAAGTTGCTGTTGTACTGATTTCAGAGAGATCCCGCGGGTCCTTTTATACGAAATCGTACGGTGTAGCTATTGGACTTCTATTAAGCGCTAGAACGCATTCAATTTTCAATATCCTACGCAAGGATGTTGAATAGTGCGACCGACTCGTCTCTATCCTTTTAGGTTACGGTCACTGGTATTATAATAAACACTTCTATTACTTTTTTAATAGGAAGGAATTCTTTCTAGTCCTTTATTTATTTATATATATATATATATATCCTTTATTAAACTCACTGGCGGACAAAGCGGGGGGGAGGGGGATTCAGGGGGGTCCGCCTCGGGCCTCCGACGAGTTTAGATCACTACTGATTAAACTCCCAAAATCATCAAATTCATTTACGTTACCTAGGTCAGATATTCTTAGTAGCTGTAATGAATAATTAGCTTTTTTATTAGGTCCTAACATTATTAGCTTATTGATATTATTCGAATGAACGTTTAGTTACGTATATTGATATAAAATACAACAGTAAGGTCGTTTGTCCACCGCACCGTCACCGAGCCGATACCGAGAACGAGATTATTTTGAGGCCGATTTTAACATGTCGTGAAGTCAATAGTTTGTCCACTGCGACCGATATCGGCGGTTTATTTTGTTCCTGCTGTCACGCGTGTGACGGCAATGTATGGACAAGTTCCAATGTGTTTTATATTGCCGGCACATCGGCCCGTCGAAATCTCGGTGCCGATCTACTCGAAATATCGGCGGCCGGATGACGGTGCTCCGGTGACGGACTTGCGGTGGACAAGCGACTATAGTAAATGTATGTACTGCTACTTCTCGCCGTCATTAATTATCAGTATCGACTCGGTGACGGTGGCGGTGGACAAACAGCGTAACGATATCGTGTTAATTTAATTCTGCGTTAATGCCTCATTCTCCTATTTTATTTTTTCATAATATTTTTTAATTGTATTTTCTCTTGCGGTTATCGATTTGGACAAAAAGCTTGGTGATTACTGAAAAATATCTCTCTTCTCGGTAGGATAATCTATTTCTAAGGTCTAACACTGTAAATATTTTCAAGTATCAAGAGCGTTTGCATCGCACATTCTACGCTGCGTGTTATCGCCGGCCACAGCTGCACAAGAAAATTTGTCTCCGCGCGCGAAATAATTATCTGATCTAACTCACTGGAGCAATAGATGAGACCATCGTATAAATTGAATTTCTATGACGTTAGGAAAATTACATTATGTTCTTATATTTTTAGCAAAAAATATAATTTCAAAAGAATATCGGTCAATTATATATATCAGGTAAAATACTGGTATACCTGGCAACTTAATTTTTCTTGGTAAGTACAATAAATTGTCCTTTGCCCTCAGAAAATAATAACCTGCTATTTTTTAATATATTTTTCTGTGAGAAACAAGCCAAAATTGAAGGTGGTAGAATTCTTTGTGATTCGCCTGCATCAGAACCACCGGCACACCTATTTCTACCTAATAACAGGAATTTTCAGCGCTGCTGTTTTCTGGTTTGGAGGGTGTGGTAAGGGAGACATACTTTTCCGAGGCATTTCAGCTTAGTCCTCAGGGGTAGGCGCAACTATAGTCGACCTCAGGTAGAAATAAATCTTATCAGGCTTGATTACATGCGCGGCAACCGCAAAAGCCACTTACCATCAGGTGGACTGCATACTCGTCTGCTACCCATATATTATAAAAAATGTAAGTAGGCATATAAAATTGAACTGTAACTTATTTTGCTGTATAATTTTAGTAACACTAAGCTATTTTTCTCACGACCATTGAAGTACTACTAATATAATTACTAATTATTAGTAGTAGTTCAATGCGCTGTACCTACATCTAAATAGATATATAAAAGTTGCTGTTCGGTAGTCTCGCTAAAACTCGGGAACGGCTGGACCGATTTGGCTAATTTTAGTTTAGAATAATTTGTGGAAATCCTGGGTTTAAAAGGTGAGTAAATATGAAATATATTTCATAAATAAATTCTGAGGCAGTGTAAAGTTTGCCGGGTCAGCTAGTTATTATATACAATATTCATACGACAAAGTAGTGGCATGCCAATTCGTGCTAATAATTATTTTTCAGATAGTAAGAAAATTAATTATCTTTTACATTGATGGTTTAACGCTTTGTTATCCCACCTACAAGAATAACAGTCCGGTTTGCTCGAATCATTCTTGGCATGACCCTCTACCGGCTTAATTGCGGAAGGGGTGATCAACCTCGGGCCCCCGATCGTGAGGGCCTCCAAAAACAGTTGCTAAAGGTTATCAAAAACAAAAGGTTTTTACACTGTTGCCCTCCATTCAACTTTCCACCTCGGGCCTCCGACGACGTTAGTGGCATGATTATGAAACAATGATGGGTACGAAGGCAGTGATAGAAGCCTAGTGATTGGAACACGTCCTCTTGATCAACGGATCCGGCGTTCGAATCCCAGGCAGACACCCACTAGAGGTCTGTGCAGACACCACTGATTTTTCATTGTTATGTACGTATTAGAAATTAATTATCACTTGCTTCAATGGTGAAGGTAAACATCGCGAGGAAACCAGCATACTTGAGAGATCATTAAAAAAAATAGTTTTCAAAAGTATGTGAAACCGTCAATACATATTTGGTCAGCGCGGTGAACTCTGGCCTAATTCTTCTCATTATGAGAGTAGACTCGTATTCATTATTGAAAGTTCGTATTTTTTTTGTGTAAATACGATTTAGCTATATTTTACTACAGAAACACGGTTTGCTTAAACCCGGTTCTCCCAATTTTACACAGCTTTTTGCTGAGAAGTAGGTACGTTAAATGTGGCTCGACTCCAGTCTTGGCTTTATGAAATGCCTCACGTAATTGCATTGGATTAGATGGCAACAGTTCTTGGACTGGGGTCACTTTTAACTTATATAAAGTAAACGTTATTTTTACGTTTACATTACAAAACCGATTTTTTTTTTGCTTGAAAAAGACCTGTATTTGTTTGCTTGAAAGCACTAATATCTGGAAGTATTGGTCCAATTGACAAACCTTAAATTTGGTAGGACATTGATTTAGAAAGGATTTAGGCCATGATGAATAATATGAGGTACCTATTCTAACAGTCTTTTTTAGTAGTATACAGTGTTGGGCAATATGAAATCTAACTACTGATTACTAACTACGATTACATATAGTAATCAGTAATTATAACTACAAATTACAAAAAATAGTTAAACATTTTCATTACTAACTACTAATTGTAGTTGCAATCACGGTTACATGATTACCTTTTATAACTACATATTTAAAATGATGTTGGGCCTTTAAAAATCGCATACACGCGCGCGAGTTGTTCATGTGCCTACTTGTCGTTTGCTAGGTAGTTAGTTAAGAGCCTGTTAGAGCGAGAATGCAGCGCTAAGTCCCACCACCCAGCAGACCACAGGCGGGAATCGAACCCACACCTTCGGGTTTTAACTCGGGTGGCTGTACTCTTAATCCAAATTTTATTTCATTGAAAATATAAGTCCATAGAATTCAAATAATCAGTAGTTATAAGTACTAGATTGCAGCAATCAAATTAATAACTAAACTACATCATGTAGTTTGACTACTGTAGTTAAATTATGCTACGACTGAAAGTAGTTAACTACAATGTAATCATAACTACTTACTACTTTTAATCGTAGTTAGTAACCAGATTACAAATTGTAGTTAACTACGCCCTACACTGGTAGTATATTTTAACTTATTAAGCCTACCGACTACATACGTTCATAGGTAACGGCAGCAGTCTTATTAAGAACGAAATAATGAATGAAAAAAGAAAAAGAATTCGGTAATTCTTCTAAAATTGTGTAACAAACTGTATTGTTACAAATTGAACGAATAAGTATAGAAGTCAGTCAGATAAGTTCATGTTAACTCACGCAATCATACAAAGCCCATACAAATACGTTTTATCTTACAAGACAATTTTATTATACTGGTAGTACATTGGAAGTTAACAGGTCATCATTTTAGCGAAATAATATACACTATATACCTAGCCTATTCCTAGCCTATACCATACAATCCCAATTTGCGTTGCTTAAGAATCTAAATGATATGAGTGTAACAAATAAAACTGCCGTTTGGTTAACCAGAGGTTTATTTTTTTTTAATATCCTTAGTTCTAATTGTATCCGTAGGATTGGATGACAGTGTTGAAGGGCGCTGTTGATTTCGCCACCTTTTCACCGGCCTCCTTGGTGATACTCTGTGAAAAAAATAGCAAGTTAATTAAACCTTCTGATAAATCATAAAGTCGTAACTTAACTATAATTTGAACTCAGTTTTAAGATATTTTCATAGCACATCAAATAATGTAGGTAAGAAAGTTGATCATCATTGAAATCTTAATTATTTGAGTAAAAATATGGAACAGCTAATATGATATATTAAATACTTCTATTTTATATGAAGGTTGCTGTATAACAGGATTTTTGTGTGTAAGCTTACTTATAACATAAAAATTGTACATAAATATTAACAATACCTTGAGTTTCCTTTCAAAGGCAACTCTGTGGATAGCCTTGAACTTTCTCTTGTCCTCCAGTTTGCGGACAACATCACGGTACTTCCATCCAACTTCATGAGAAAGTCTGCCAACGTGACAGTACTGCAGAAATATAGACAATATTAAAACTTAAATAATTAACACAGAAATTGTTTTTAAATATTATAAATGGTCAGATTCCAAATGATTTCAACATTGCTGTATGTTCAGTCGCAAATTACCCTTGAAAAACATCATTCAGTGAAGAAATTTTAAAATAATTTAACTTTCATATGGTACCAGAATCTAATACAAAAAACAAAAGTAAAGCTATAACAAGTAGCTATATAAAAAGGGAACACAATCAGTCAACTTTATGATCTCATAAATATAACATCAAATCATATCTATTACATGGTATAGCCCGCTCTGAAGTTTTTGCGAGCAGGTGTAGACATACAATGCCTATGGTGACCCGATTCATTTTTATTTTCAGTGCATACTAGCAGTTCTACACTGTATTATTGTACATTGTCAAACTGTTTATTAGAAATAGTTATTAATTACTGTGCTGTAAAGTTCAGTAAATCCAATATGTCAATGTTATGACTTTAATATAAAAAGGGTAGAACACGTAAATTTATAAAACATACCTTGCGTCCAGGTTTCAAGCAGAACACACGGAGAGCTGCTGGTACGACCACGCGGCGACGGTTATCATAGGGGGGTGGGCAACCGTCATAGGCACGCAGTCTCCTCAGAGCGTCCTTTCCACGCTCAGTTTTGTGTGGGATCATGCCTGGAATGTACAACACAAATGTAATCTATTCATGACTATCAAAGGTGATGTATTTTAGAAAAAAATTACTTCATATCAATTGTATTATCACAGACTACTCAAATAATGTAGGTAATAGTAGATAATAATCATTAGCAGTAATATTTACAAAATAAAAAAATGTATAATATATAAACGTTCCAGCTTAGTCTACAGGGGTAGTGGCACATCTGTGGCAGACCTTAGGTAGGAATATCTAATCCTATCTGGGGTTGATTACAGATGTCCATGGGCGGCAGTAGCCACTTACCATCAGGTGGACTGCATGCTCGTCTGCTACTCCAATATTATAAAAAAAATTAAGTTCTTTAAAGTGTGTGTAGCCATAGCTTGTGTACTTAAAGTTTACCAGTGGCAGGTTGAATTAAGATTTTGGTGGGTAACTGCTTGTTCCACATATTCTGCCTCTTGATATAGAAACTCTGACTCTTGTTCAAGGGGTCTGAGGTTCAAATCCTAGGCATGCACCTCTGGTTTATCAAAATTATGTGCATTAAAAAATTATTATAACGTGCTTAAACAGTGAAGTAAAAACATTGTGAGGAAACCTGCACACCAGATACCACATCAGTATGACTCAAACACCTCAAATGAACCTAATTTGGGGTGGATTACAGATATCGATGGGCAGCAGTATCAGACTTCATGCTCCAAGCTACTTATATATTAAAAAAAAACATTGTGGAAAATGCTTCAAACCTCCTCCACTTGCTGTTAAAGACTATCAATAGGATAAAAAAAAGGTTGCAGCCGCTATAACTATCGTATTCTTAGGACACTATTGGTCATCTTACCTCTGACAGTCTTCCACAGAATCTTGGATGGTGCTCTAAAGTGGAATGGGCCACGGGCTGGGTTAACATTGCACCGCTTGCGCAAGAATGACATGAACTTCAACTTATTCCTGAAAATAAGCCACATTTTAGGTATTTGTAATATCTGTGATTTGTTGTCTTTTTAAATGATTGTTGCAGTAATCAGACATTTTTTTAGTAACAACATTTATTGTTCAGACGCAAATTACCCAAAAGAAAACATCATACAGTGAAATAGTAACTTTTAATAATACGCTAGTGGTAGTAGCGGCTACGTGTATATGCTATTTATTTAGATATATTTTTAGCACAATGGAAACTGCAAAAAAAGAAAATTATGGGAGGAGTACAAAAATATCAAAACTATATACTATAATAATATACATATAACGATTCCATAGTTTTAACTAATTTGTGGAGTATATCTCGAAATATATAATAAAAGACATATATACTGAACTATTTGTAGAGCTGAGTAAATAAGGAGAACATGGATTGAAATTTAACACAAGTGCATCTGTCCAGTATTAATGAAAAATGACTCTCAAGTTAGTAGGATTAACTTACAGATGTAAACTTACCTGAAGAAGTTACCGGAAATGTTAAGTTGCTCGCATCGTACGACAACAACTTTGTTTCCTTCAAGCAGGACCTTCGCAATGACTGCCGACAGGCGGCCCAGTAGATGGCCGCGGCCATCGATTACAATGGCCTGTGAACCACAACAGAATAATTACTTTAACACACTGCGTTCATAGTGTGGTCATAATGCTAACCTAACCTAACGCAATTTTAAACTAACACTGAACACTGTAATAGTATACCTTTAAAACTGCTACGGTTAAGATAATTAAACGTATCCAATAAATACCGACACATTTCCTACTTTTATTTACGATTAATGTTAAAAATGTGAGAAGCAAACACGTGTACTACATTGCAACTGGTGAAACTCCGGCATGGTCAATGATTCCATGCGTATTACATGTATAATTAATTATTTTCACATTAAATCATTACAATCACTACAAATTGGTAATATTTTCACTAAAATCTTATTTTTCTCTCTCACCTTATTACTAAAGCCCGTCATTTTCACGACAACAAAACGGAAAAGAACAGTTTTTTAAACCAAGATGGCTACCGGATATAGTTTATGGTTCTGCTGTAACTAGATGCTAATCCTACTCTGCCAAACAAAAATTTATCATATATTTTTACTCAACTTAAAAATAGGAAAATATCGTGATTTTCTCTGGAGCTTCATATTAAGTTTGCAACATTGTTATTATAAAATTATTGTACCCTATATGTCTATTGCTATGTTGTATAATATATATAAGACAAAATTTTATAATATTCAATAAAACAAAAGTAATGTTTATAATGAAAATATTTGTTACGACTATGAACTCAACACTGAAAATTGGGTACTTGACAGTTATAACAATAAAATATGAAATATGTTGGATATGATAGCTTATAAGTAAACATAAATTATGCAGTATTTCGTTTATTTTTTAATACGTTCTAAGTATTTTAATTTTTAAAAAGAAATTTTCGATTTTTTATCTGTGGATTTTAAATCCCAAAACGGCGACAGTGCTGCCTCAAATGTCATGTGACGTCACTACATCGAAACCAAACAAGACAAATAATAATTAAATCGTTTGCTGTTAGAGTTGGTTGAATTTATGTTGTGAACCGAAATGAAGCCATACTATATTAAAGCTGATAGCGTGAACCTGCTTAAAGAAGATCCATATATGCAGTGCAATAAATCAAAATGGATACAAAAACTTCCGTAAGATAACCTATGGAAATATCAAATAAACAACGTAAGTAAAACATTATTTATATTTACATTTAATCATATCGGACAATTAAAACATTTCTTAACTGACTTCAGACAGAAGAAAGGTTGTCTTCAAGTAATTATTCAGATTTTTTTAAATATACTTATATTCTTATGTGAACTGATTTAAGGTTATTAATTGGTTATATTTATATTTACAGATCTTCCCGACAATAGTATAGTGACGACGTTATAGAGTATGCGCAGTTTAAGAGGAAGGCAAGTTTGTGTTTCATGAAAAGTAAAAGTTGTCCTGAACACAAGGTACATCAATGAAAATGAAAATGTGATGACTGTCCTGCCTAGAAGAAGTGAGGAGCCAAAAGTTTCGAAAGTGGGCACCAGTCTGAAATACATAAAGTAAAGTACACGGGAAATAGTACTTCTTTACTTGCGTAACCTACCCAACAAGATGAAGGAAGAAAAGTGACCATTCTGTTCCTATTATTGCATTGCAATTTAATTCTGAAAATGACAATGATAAAAATATATATCCATTTGTTACGGAAAATAATTTTAGTAATGAAGAAAAGCAGACACGCAAGCAGCACAAAAATTTAGCTTAGGTGATCTGTAGTAATTATTGTAACTGTAACATATGATAAATATATACAAAAGTTCTACTGTGTATACTCACTAATAGAACCATATAAACCAAATAAACAAAGAAATCGGTTAATAAAATACTAATATTAGCAAATCATGTATTTTTAATTATACAGTCCTGTAACTTAATCAGTGCACATGCACCATCAATAATAACACAGTCATGAAATATTTTAATTGTGTCCTATTAATTACAGAATGGGCCCTTAAAATATAATTCTCATAGACGTCTTATAATTCTATTCTTATCATAGACATCTATATAATATATTAAATATATCAATACTTCCACTTGCTGTTTTGTTTTGATTACGTCCCGTTCCAATGATTTGGAATTGACGAATCACTCGAGAAAATCTGCAAGTTCTTTAACGTTTATGAGATTTGGGTTTAGGAACTTGTATAAGCAAATTTGTTACGATCGTACTTGTACACATCGTCACTGCACACGTCTTATAACTTCATTTATTTAAATTTTTGTTATAATAGCTAAATAACTCTCAATTTTCTTATAAGCGTTGTTTGTTTACAGTGTAATGACGTTCCGCCACAAAATGACACTTGACCGCCTGATTTAACGCGACGTTCCGTTCACCGTAAAGAAAGTTCGATTTTTATTAATGAATAGCCCTTTTTTCGAAAAAGTGATCAATGAAAGGCATATATAATACGTATACTAATTCATTAAAACACTTTCCCAAAAAGTGTCAAGTAGCCAATTATAGGAACAGAAACATTTTATGAAACTAGTATAGTTAGTTGCGCGAAACAAGAAAAAGGTTGTTACTTGGCATTAAAACTTCTGCGTAACTTAATATTTGGTCTGCATCTGCCTTAATGAGCCTGGCTGTACGATCGACTGTACTAGTATAGAAATTAAAAAAATGGATAATTTTACATTTTGAAACCTATCAAATGCATCAATGTCAGCTGTCACTCTGACAAGCAGCTGTTGCTGAGCGAAGCTTTATTTTTATTTATAAATTCTTTAAAACCACGTCAGTGATTCGGGTACTAAAATAAGTATCGAGACATGACCACGAACTTATCCATACCATTTGGATAAACATGGAGATTCCGTACAAAAAAATATTCATTTATGTGTTAACATTCGCAGCTTATGCGTACACAGGCATAGGTTCAAATATGTTACGAAATTTAAAAGATGCGGTACTCTCGGCTGAATCTGTTTTCGGTGATATGCTTCGAAATGCAATAACGGTTGCTGAAAAGTTTAAATCACTTCACGATGTTTTCGACGCGGCTGTTGAAGAGGAGTGTATCTTTACGTGCCCGGAAGGTATGATCTCTTGTCTAGAAAGCAAACAAATATATATATATATTTTATGTTTGTATAAAGTACCAAGTGAGAAATAGGTACTTTATATTAATTACGATCTAGCCGAATTTAAGACTAATGAGTAATTCTGCGCTAACTTAAACTGCTCAATAATCATATAATGAAGGTGCGTCCTCTGACACTGCACTTCTTTGTTTTAACACATAAGGGCAAACAGCAAACAAATATGAAATCCTAGAAATTATAAGCTACAGTTAATACATACTATTAACACAGTTCATTTATTATAATATTCATTCATTCTTTAACTCTAAATTCCACTCAACAATATCATTATCTCTTTTTTGTTATTAAAATATGAGATCTTAGCACTTTGTTATAAAAACCTTCTGCCTAGATACCATTGTTGATAATAGCCGTTGCGATGGGACATTTATATCTTTATGGGCTTCATTATTTAAATAGGTCTGGAGCCCTCACTGAAGTTCTGTTATGTTGATTGATGGTCCTATTCTTAACTTAAACTTTCAGGTCAAAGACCAGTCCGCAACAGGAACCACATCCCCAAGTCTGATGGGTGCGGTTCTTTAGGATTCGAGATATCATCCGAGTATCTTCCTTTAGATGAGATGACAAAATGCTGTGATAGCCATGACATTTGCTACGATACATGTAATAGTGGCAAGGAGGTGTGTGATTTGGATTTCAAGAGATGCCTCTATAATTACTGTGATACCTACAAATCTGTTAATGTAGCTGGGGATACTATTACGAAAGGTAATTAACTTTTTTTCATCATCATCAACCATTATATATACACTTGCCCAGCAGTGGGACACTGCTGGGCAAGTGTATATATAGTGTAGTGTCTCATCTCAGAATGAAAAGGATCAGGCCATAGTCCACTTCACTAGCCAAGTGCGTATTGGTAAACTACACACACCTATGAGTTTTTTTAAATCTCTCAGTTGTGCAGCTTTTCTTACGATGTTTTCCTTCACCATTTTAAGCCAGTTAATTAATTTCTAATATGCACATAACTTTGAAAAATCAAGGGTGCATGCCTGGGATTTGAATCTCAGACCCCTCGAACGAGAGGCAGTGATTCTTAACCACTAGGGAATCATTTTTAGCTAAATCTCTGAGGACAGTTATAAACCTAAGCCTCATATAAGTGTCTTTTCCTTACCACAGATACTTTTTCATAAAATTTGTGACTATTCCACTCTGTATCTTCTTTCTTGTAACATTTAAGATGATGCTTGAAAAGTCTTGTTTTTTACAGGGTGTAAAGCAGCAGCCAAGTTGTTATTTACTGGAACACTAACACTTGGATGTAAATCTTATTTGGATGCACAGAAAACTGCTTGCTACTGTCCACCAAAAAATAATAAATACAAGAAGTATACCCCAGGAAATGGGGAATTATAGACAGTTATATTCAAGTATCCCTCCCTAGTTTTATATAAGTGTATAGTCCGCACCAAACTGCAAGTCCGCTCTGAAGTTGTTGCACACAATTACAATCATATATTCCATAGCAACGTAAGGGCATACTAATGCACCTATGTACCCGTTGACGAGAGCAGGCAGCGGATGAGTGCCGGGAGGGGCACTTCGCTATTCGATGCAACTCGTTTTTATATTCAGAGAGCGGACTAGCAGTTTGGCGTGGACTATACCTAATTACCATTATGTTTTTGTTTATTACCTTAGATTAGTAGTTAAAAATGTTTCGAAATAAGTATTAGGAAATTTATTTATTTATTTAATTGTGCTGGACTTAGTTCTATTATTTATTCAAATAATTTTCTACTAATTTACCTATGTAATAGGTATGTATTTGTATGTATAATTGTTTTGTTATGTCTTCTCATACATAGTGCCTATTTAAATTTACCAAAACAACATCACACCAGACCAGCTGCATAATATGTAGGTGCAAATTTGTAAGAAAATGTAGTCTTATTTGCTATCCTATTGTAGATTATACTGACTATATTTAAGTACAAAACAACTATAAACAACATTTTGCGTGCACAGCTGGAATATTTGAATAGTCGCTACAATTATAATAGACTGCAGTAATATTTGCTGTCATGTGTTGTGGTTGTCATACATGTGAATAGGCACTAGTGTTTAATAAATTATTATTACTGTAATGAGATTATAGTAACAGTATGAATATAATCTCAGTGGTACCAAAAAAGGTAGTTTATTAATAATGTATTCAATGTTACCACAATGGTAGTATAATATAAGCATTATTTTCTAAAAGAAATGTCTTGTAAATTGATAGATATAAATAAAAATGTCAATTGATTATTATTTTTTTATTTTAGCAATAAAAATTACATCCCTGCTCTTTTGGGACCTTAATATAAAATAATTAAATATGCTAAATTTAGAGTATAGGCCCTTGGAAGTCACACACCAAAACAGAGCCAATGGTAATCACAAAATTCATTTTCTGAATTTTACCAATGAAAAATTTGTATGAGTCCATTATAATATTACATTATTGGCATAATTCATATAAATTAGAGTAGAAATGATGTTTTGCTTTTTCAGATGTTTGTTATGTAAAAACATATACAAATCATTGATAAATTACACAACACACTCCTTATAAGGCAAATAAAAACAAATTTAAACCTTACTCTGACTTGTTCCTCTAAATTATCTCACCCGGTCTGCTAATAGGACTCGCACAATGATTATAAGTTCTCAGCTACATCAAAATTGTTAAAAACATCAATACTACTAATGGACGCAGTCATTAAAACATATGTTATTACATTACCATATGTTGAGCTTATAAAAATAATTAATCGCAATAAAAATAAATGCATGTAAAAATATTAAGATGCTTATTTTTCGATCTAGTGATTCTATCATAGCTGTAGAAAATTATATAATATGTGAGCGAATTTGATGTATACTTAAATAAACATGAGACTTGCTTCTCTTTATGTTAGAAGCTCTTTGATTTCATCCTTTTCGGCGGCTTCAATGTATGGTGTTCCGTCTGGAGTTTTGCCATTCTTGGAAGCACCCTGTAATTATAATTTATTAATTAATTGCTTTTAGATAACATACTATCTTATACATATATATGTTTTATGATAAAAGTATACAATTGTTTGACTTCAGAATTGTCATTTCACTTAAGACAGATTTTGTGTCAATTTTATATAACCACTCCAAGAATATGCAAAGAATTTAATTCACTTTTTGTAAGCAGCCATTCAACAGGTTACAAGGTCACTGCTTTCACAGCGAATTGGTTTTGTTGAATAGACATCAGATAGTGCAAAGCTACCAATAGGGCAAATTAAGCACAATAAAAAGCAGGATATATTACTAGAATTACATTTATTTTCACTATTTATTGATATAGCATAGCCTACATTGATACACAATATAATTCATTTTATCGACAAATGACAAATGTTTATCTTTATTTTTACCCAAACATTAAAAATGGCAGTCATTTATATATGCACATGTAACACAATTTAGTAACATGAACGAAAGTAAAAATTTCACATATATTTTTAAATAGTAGACTAAAAATAATTGGCAGAAGGAAAATTTAGACTGAATGCCTTGTTTTATATTTTTAACTACTGTTTTGAAAACAATATTCTATACTTTTCTAATGATAAACTATACTTTTCATGTTTCATTCATACACATTACAGAATACAATTTATTGAAATGTGCACTTATTGGACGGAGAATAATGCAAATGTGGCATTATCGAACTGCAATCCATGATATGGAAAACCTGAATAAGAAGCTTTTACTATAAATAAAATTAAGCAAATGTTATCAACACTTACATGCTTCAGTAAGGTTTTCACGCAATCAGTATGACCTTCCCAAATAGCCGCCAAGATTACTGATATTCCATGCTTGTCCACCATCTGAAATCATTCATTTCAAAATATTTAGAAAATAATTCATTTCAAAATATTTTGAAGGTGGTAGAACCCTCTGTGGTTCGACTCCGGCTGCACCACCGCCACACCTATTTCTACCTAATAACAGCAGTGTTAGGTGCTGCTGTGTTCTGGTTTGAAGGGTGTGGTAAGGGAGACAGACTTTTCCGAGGCGTTCCAGCTTAGTCCTCAGGGGTAGCGGCGCATCTGTGGCCAACCTCAGGTAGGAATATGTAATCCTATCTGGGGTTGATTACAGATGTCCATGGGCGGCAGTAGCCACTTACCATCAGGTGGACTGCATGCTCGTCTGCTACCCTTATATTATATAAAAAAAAAAAAAATAATAATTATATGAATACATTGAATATAAATTACATAAACATAAACATAGTGTAATATAATGGTGCTTCATGACTGATATATTTGATAAACTCTTTAATTTGTAGATGTAAAGTATGTATCAGATTACCCGCCTGTGGAGGTAATATTTTTCGAGAATATAATTATATGTCAAATTTTTTGGCATGCCCTTATGCTAAAATGGCTTGATGAATGGTGTCATTGGTACCTTTTAAAATGTGGGAGTAATAATTACTGATTATGGAGTTGTACTCCTTTTGGCACAGTTAGGAAAAGAAATCAGAGTAGTTTTTACCATGGGATAAAGTACACATATTATTGTACTAACTTTCGATTAGTCATTTACATTGTGTACTCATTAATAAAATATTGAATAACTTTTGCCAAAGTTTAACTTCTAACAAGCCCATAAAAGCAACACATACTTTTTAATACATTTTATTAAAACCAAAATTTTATTCATGTTAAAATCTATTGTATTTGTATTCCAGGCACTGTAGATATATGAGTTACATGTATATATGACCGTGTATGTTCACTAAACTTCATTTCAATTGAAGAACACTTCAATCAAATGTCTAGACATCTAGCGTTACACTAAAATTACTGAGTCATCATTACTATCTTGAACATTAAATTATTACTATCATGTGTGTATGACAATGTGTCCAAGTATTTGTAGATTCTAATCTCATACAAACAACTAATACAAATAAATATTTTTTGATATATTCTCTTGTTAAGCATTTTGTTTAGCTCGATGTACGAAGAATTTCTTATTTATTGAAATGTTTAAGAGGAACTTTGGATTATTCTGATTATATGGAGGTGTTACTTACATTAGGATCCGCACCCTTGTCTAGCAAATAGTTCACAACGACTGTTTGCCCATAATCAGCCGCGTAGTGTAGTGGGACCCGGCCGTCTATGAGAGCATTTACATCGACTTTCTGTAAAAACCAATAAATCGGCTCCAATATGACACATTTCCATATTTTTCCTTTTGATAATTTTGTTATAGATTTTCCTTTACACATATATTTTTTTATAAGAGGATAAAAGGGAATTTTTCATCATTTTACAAAAGACTCATCATCAATTCGCCCAATTATTCGTTCATAAAATAAAGTAATAAAACTACTTACATTTTTTTCTACTATGTCTTTCACTTGATCTATATCGCCGTTTTTAATACCCCAGACTAATTCACTCATTTTTACGTACTTTCTAATTTCTTCCCGTTCGTATCTGAAAAATAGCAAATCAACTTCAATGCCTTCAATATTTTTCGATAGCTCAGAGCAGAGCTCTTGTCTCTGAGAAATGCAATATTGGCATCCACTAGCCACAGATTAAAATTTGTAAATGTCATTTCATTATAAAGACATTCGCACATTGTACTACTGCGTGTATTATTAATATCGACTAGCTTGAGAAATACATTACTCCACTTATAAAAATATTTCAATAATTTTATTACGATTTTTTTATATTAACGTATTTTTATTTTATTTTTAAACCTTTCTTCTAATATTCATAAAATACCTAGGATGCTGGGGTGGTTGTCCCCCAACCATTAAGGTTGTGGGGACGAATCTAACTTGGAAAGTATCATCCATCTTAGGTCACTGCTCGACAGTCATAGTTATTTATTAATACTCTATCTGTGTAACTCAACTTTGCAAAATAAAGATCGAAAAGAAAGAATCCAAGGCATAAACCATCTATTGAAAAACTTAAGCAATGTCAAATATGTCAATTGTCAAAATAATCGTTGGATTTAAATTGAAAGTTTGAACTGTTTTCAAAATTTTTGTTATACAAAAGTTTTGTGATAAGTTTTATTTTCATATTGTTTCTATTTTTAATTTGTTCCGGTACAAAGTAATGGATCAAAATTATTTCAATATTTCCCGTTTACCTAAAGATCCTCGGAGTGCTACAAAATACTTTGTGGTAAAACTTGATAACGTATTGTTGGAATATATTACGTGTTACAATTTTATTAATATTATTCACTTATGTTTTTATTTCCAGGAAATATTGCTGCAAAATGTATATCCTTTACTTCAAAGAATTTCGAACAAAATACAGCTTTGTATCAAAGATGGAACATTGGAAGAGAGTATACTGTTTAAAATTCGCGATGTTTATTCACTTTGCTCGAACCAGATCAAGAAGTGTGCCCTGAACTTATTAGATGTGTTTAAACACGAACATCACCAACAATTGTGTCTACAGGTCTGTTTCTCAGTCACAAAATATCTCTTTTAGATCTTTAAAAATTTAAATTTAAATATATACCTTATGTAAAATTGTGGGATAAAGTTACAAAAATGCATTCTTAGTGTTTATTTACATTGTGTCAATTCAACCCTCTAGCTTAAGCTGTGACCCAATTTTTCAAATTGGGTGATTATACATGTTACTTAGGAAATAGTATAATAACAGTCATTGTCTTGGGCCAAGACAATAATTATTTGATTACATAATAGGAGACCTGTCCCAGGAGTGGGACAGTAATGGGTTGATGCTGCCCAGCAGTGAGACAGTAACGGGTTGACGAGTTGACTAGTGTGTGGCTATAATTATTGTTTTTAATGTCACAAAATTATGGCATCTGTTGTACCATTTACAATTACTCCATTGTTATTTTTTAGGAGAGCAGACAATATATTTTAGAGAGATTGATATGCTGCTTTGAAAAGTTGTATTCAATTGAGGAATGCCTTCTAGAATCTGGTAACAGTAGTATGGATACTTTAAACAGCTCCCTGTTGATAACAACCATGTACTTTGTGAATTGGATTGACCAAACATTCGAGATTCTCAATAAAATGTCAACAGTTGTGTATAGAACGGATTACAAGGAATCTGACGACATATATGAAGAATGGAAAAATGAGGTAAGTTTTTTTATAATATAGAACTATCATTCAACCTGCTGGTAAGTGGCTACTGCCGCCTATTGACATCTGTAATCAACACCAGACAAGATTAGAAATTCCTACTTGAGGTCGGCCACAGATGCGCGGCTACCTCTGAGGACTTAGCTGGAAAGCCTCTGAAAAGTATGTCTCCTTACCGCATTCTTCAAACCAGAACACATCAGCGCTACACACTGCTGTTGTTAGACAGCAATAGGAGTGCCACAATAGGTTATATTTTCTACAACCAATTGTTATTTGCTGTTACTAAACTACTTTGTATGTATTTTATCATTATCTCGCTGATCCGGCAAACTATGTATCACCTCAGAATCTATTTATGAAATAAATTTCATATTTACTCACCTTTTAAACCTTGCCTGGACTTCCACAAATTATTCTTAACTAAAATTAGCCTAATCGGTCAAGTCGTTCTCGAGTTTTAGCGAGACTAACGAACAGCAATTGATTTTTATATATATATAGATTATCTATTAAAGTATTTTTTTATTTTCAGGTAGTTGAATGTGTAAGTGAATTGCACACATCTATAGATGAGCTTCTGTTGTCAGCAATGACTCTTTGTAGATATTGTTTAACCTCAGACCAACCCATCGTGAAAGTTAGATGTCAAGTGGTAAGTGGCTTATAAAAAATATTAATATTATCCATACATTATTTGGCACTGAGAAATAGTTTGGTACATTTTTTATTTTCAACCAATTGTCTTATTTATTTTATTTTTTACCTATTCATGATCTTCATCAAAGTAGATGTACGATTCTCTTCTCAATTTAAATATTATTATTTGAGTAGAATTTGTGAAATGTAGAAATATGTGTTTCAGTGCTATTTCTTGGTACTTTACACCAATTTTTTAATATACTTTTGTTTCAGGTGTTAAGAGAAACGAAAGCCTTACTAAGTGATGTGATTGAAGGCGACTTAGATGCAGTATTCCATGCTACAAAGGAGTCGTTAAAATTGCCAATCAAGCCATCAAACACCAATCTATTGATTGATGTTCTGAAAGATGTTCTCTATGTACTAGAAACAAACACAAATACAGCATTACTAGCCCTGTTAGTACATTGTTTCAGCCATAGTACATCCCTTGTAGAGGTTCTGAGGAACCATCTAAAATCAAAGAAGGATAACATGTGTCCCTGCAATATCAACTACGATGATGTGGCCGAAAGTTGCGTATTTGTGAAGGATTTTGATTTGTACAATGAGAGGCTCTTGCAAATAGGTTCTTTCGCTATATCTTGCTCGTCAGACCAGAAAAGTAAGTTTTTTAATATAAGATTGGATAACCACTACCTTTCGACGATCCAGGTGGAGCGGCGGTCACTATACCGGTCCGCAACGCAGAGGGTCTGGGATCGATCCCCGGCCAGATATCTAAATGATGAATTTAGGTTTCCGTTTCTGGGTTAGGTGTTTGTGTATTTGTCTCTGTGTATGTCCATAGCACCCTCGTACAGGTAATCGTAGTGTGGGGCTGTGAGTGTAGAAAGCGTTTATTAGAAGATGAATGGATCCTTATTGGTTTTTCTTTATTTAAGTGTTAAAAGAGTATGGTAGCATGCAGTTCGTCCGATTGCAAATAAATTTGGAGTTGCTTATAGATATTGGAGTCTTGTCTAAGCCACTGATGCAAAGGCAAAGTCATTTAATGTGGCCACTTGTGATATTACACCTTCCAGACTGCCTAAGCAAACATATTTAAGGCATCAATATTACAATGCACCAAGTTCTAAGTCTGTTTAATGGCTAAAACATAAATGTATGACGCCGTGTCGTGATTTTTTACGATCTGCATCGTACACGATACGGTTACTTTAAAAGTTATTGTGTACGTAAATATTATATTGCGTTATTTTTTCTTAAGTTGATTTCTACCATTCAAGACATCATACATCGACGTCGTTGGTTGTGGCATCACTTTGAAAATTGTTATTTGTGTAATTACAGGAGTGTTGTCCCTGAAGAGCGGTCTTGCTAGCCTAGAAGCCTTGGACCCTCATTTGGTCCCCGCGCTCATGATGTCTCCTAACAGCACACACTCCGACCTGCTGATTGACTCGTGGAACCAGGAAATATCTGAGATTAAAAATAACGTGTTTCTAATCGTCGACCCGATTGCGTTTTCTGACGTAATGAAAATATTTAATTATTTTTATTTGAAGTGTAGTAGCTTCTACATGTGTTTAATTTGTTTTTCTGATCTAATGTACTCTTATTTTCCTGCTTTTTTTCTGATTCTATCACTTATCATGTTTGCTTTCTTGGGAAGTGAGTTTGAATACCCATAACAGCCTACTGGTTTGAAATTGGCGTCTTCTAAGAGCCCGTGGTTCGAATCCCAGGCACGCAAGTATCTCTGATTTTTTAAAGTTATGTGCGTATTTGAAATAACTTTTCACTTGCTTTAGCGGTAAAGGTAAATATCATAAAACTTCACGCCGAAGAGTTCTATAAAAACTTTTTAAAGGTGTGTGACGTCATATAACAACAAGAGGCTAACAATTCGCACTTTGCTAGTGTGACAAACTAGGCATTGTCATACATGGACTAAACCCTTCGTTTACTAACCTGCTCAACACTAGGACAATAATGGATTAATGGTAGAAGTAATATTCTACTTTTTACCACTCTTTTATTAGCTTGGTATGTATGTATGTATGTATATAACGGAATCTTTGAACTCGATTTTTAGCCACTTTGAACAATCCGATTAATTTAAAATTTTGAACAATTATCAAGAACCGATGACAATACATGATTTTACTAATTTTATCCGATTCTTCTTATCAGGATCGTCAGGAATCAGGATTAACGATTTTCGATGCGATTTTAGCGAGGATTTTAGTTTTAAAACTATGTATAATTATTTTTATTACAGAGGGTAAAACAGATGATGCATCAAATGATGTTGGAGGTAACTAAAGAGAATGGTTACAACAACAGTAAAGTGTGTGCAGTGATCAACATTGGCTGTACTGTGTGCGATTTTTTCAATATTTACAATAAATACGAACCAGAGGCATTGGAACAGAATGCGGAATTGGTTCCTCTGTTAAAGGATTTAAATAAAGGTAGGAATACTTAATTGTTACGCTCTGTTCTGTTTTTTAAAGTTTAGCAAGAACAGATAGACATACAAAAAATCATATACTTTTACATTTTAATTGATATTTTGAAATTTTTTTATTATTATTTCATACTAATCTATGTATTACCTATTTATGATTTATAATATTTGAATTTCAACCCGCATGAAAAAGGCTTAATTTTTTGCCATTACGTGGGTTCGCTCGTGTATAGTTCTGGTTGGCATGTATACCACTTGCATACAAACAGTTCATAGATAATTTTGCTGTTACTCTACAGTCTACACACATGTATGCGGGACGCTGAGATACTGCAACGAGTTAAATCACGTGGGCATAAAGCCGCGTGATACTCGTAAGTAAAAGGCTTATAACCTAAAGTTAAACTGGACAACCCTAGCTTTGCTAGTTAATATATACATTGCGAGCAGGTGTAGTCATACAATTTGCTATGGCGACGCGATTCATTTCTATATTCAGAGCGGACTAGCAGTTTTACGCGGACTATGCGCCAACCTACCAAGCAATACATTAAACAGTAATTTTTCTTTCCTTTTTATTATATTTTTAGTTCAATTGGAATGTAAAGTTGTAAGCAACATGCTGAGTTCAGGTGACGATTTCGTTTATGACATAAACAAATCTAAATCATTGAAAGAAGTTACATTTGCACAGCTACTAAAAAGACTTAAACTGCTTTTCACGTTAGTATCAAGAATCAACGCATTGATCAGCCCGAAAGACAATGATCAACATTTCTATGAGGATGATCCTACGATCGAAGATAGAAATATGACACATACATTATACGGCAAAAATGGGTGTACATACATCAATTCGCCAAGAAAGCGTATAAATACGATATCTAGGAGTATATTCACGAGAACAGCGAACATTCGTTCTTCAACCGCGAAATATCCATTGTCTATTCTGACGAAGAATCTCAAAGTGAAACAGTTTAAAGACTTGAGTTTCTCGGTAAAGTTGGATGAGATATGCGACTCGTCATATAAGTCTAAGCGAAGTAAATCTATCCTGTATAACTCGCCGATGCAGAGATGTTCTCTAAGAAAGGCAGTGCTGAGTCGACAATGTAAGGCCGTGTATAAGGACCGAGATGTGTTACGAAATGAAAATGCCTGGGAAAGTAGTGCTATTTCGGAAAAAGGCAGCTTGATGGACGCTACAACAAGTTTGCAAATTACAGGTAATTCTGCATTAAATTTTCTATTGCATTTTATACTTTGGCAATTAACGTTCCTCACGATGTATTCTTTTTCTATCAAAACAATTCTTGTTTGAATAACTTTATAAAAGATTGTATTTCCAAATATGGAAACTTTTTTTTCTTTTATAATATAGGAGTAGGAGACGGGCGTGCAGTCCGCCTGATGGTAAGTGGCTACTGTCGCCCAAGGACACCTGTAATCAACTCCAGATAGGATTAGATATTCCTGAGGTCTACCCCTGAAGACTTATTTGGAACGTCTTGGTAAAGTATGTTTCCATTACCGCACTCTTCAAACCAGAACACAAGAGCGCTTAAAACTACTGTTATCGTATGACAGAAATCGGTATGGCAGTGGTGCCGCCGGCTTCGAACCACAAAGGATTCTCCATCAAAAACGTTCAAATGATCCAGGGATTTACTCAAAATCCTTAAAAAATATGATCCTTATTGATGATTGGTCCTTAAAAATATGATGTATGTGCTCATTTTTTTTTATTTTACAGAAGTTCTAAATCAAATAAACGACTTGACAAACTTATCGACAATGTCAAGATTACCTAACAATCCTACGGTAAGTATAAATCAAGAGACATTCACAGAAGACAAGGATATTCGAAGTAATATATTAAGGTTGACTATAAACAATGAAAATACGGCTAAGTTCAAACATGTCTGGAACATTTCTGTGAACTCGAGCGAATCAAATGTTGATAGTTCGCAAGCTTCGAATATCACTCTGCCGTCTAATGTGACTACTTTGGAAAGAATTAACGATTTGGAATTCGTGGAGAACAAGTTAAATGAACTAATGACATTGCAGATGGAAACTAGTTTATAAGTAGTCTTCATATTTTTAATAAAATGTAAATGATGTAGAAATTATTTCAATTCAAATCAATCGAAAGATGTTTGGTGTATTTTTGTCATAAAAAATGTGTTCTGTTTTTAAAGACAATAAGTGAATATTTGAAATATTTAAGTGTAATTTGTAAGCGGTTTATAAAATACTAGCTGACCCGACAAACTTTGTACCGCCTCAAAATCTATTTATCAAATATATTTCATATAAAATATAGCCTATGTTACCCGTGGATAATGTAGCTTTCGAATGGTAAAAGAATTTTTAAAATCGGTCCAGTAGTCATTGAGCCTATTCATTACAATCAAACAAACAAACAAAGTTTTCCTCTTTATAATATTAGTATAGAAATGCTCTTTATTTTTTTAGAGGCCTTTTCCTGTCACATGGTTTTTTGCCCGTTTGTATAGTCCGTAATCCGTATGCATGCCACTCTTATCCTAACGTATCATAGATACTTTTCCTGTCATGTACACACAAGCGGTATGCTAAGAGACTGCAGCGGGTTAATTCACGTATACGGGTGAGATTCACACGCGGTCATAAAACTGCGTGACAAAAAAGGTCCTTAGTGCTAGTTAATAGTAGTTTAGTAGTAGTTATATCTTTTAACTTTTAAGAAAGATTAAGGTGGTTTTATAATGTAATATTGTAAAATTAAGTATTTTTTTACAATAATATCACATGTTTACATTTTTTAAAAAGCTTAACATTTATATTTTTGTATAATTATGTATACTTATTATGTAATCAAAATGAATTAAATGTATTTATTTTAAAGTAAATAAAATGTTTATAATATTATTATCAAGGACACGTTATTTTTATATTTCCTTTCATACGAGTATCTGTCTAGTACCATTGAGAGTGAATGATGAAAGCTTACCGCTTCATAGAAATAACATCGAATTGTCCGATATCCGCCTACTACAAAACTGTTTTAAAATACAACAAGATTTCATTTTATGGAAACTTGTAGGATATGGTTTATTCATAAAATATAATGGATTAAGGTATACTTTAATGTATTACCAAAATGACACTAAATTTTAGGTGTACAACTGTACATATTGAATTTATCACATGTTTTTAGCTTAATTATATAGGACCGGATTCCACCTTGTAGCACTGCACCGATCACAGTTAGCCTTCAGAATTAAATTAGACTAAATTAATAAAAAAAGGAATATACGTATATTTTTATAATGTAGGAGTAGCAGACGAGCGTGCAGTCCACCTGATGGTAAGTGGCTTGGGTACAAAACAAATACAGGTCTGTGTCGCTACTGGTGCCCATGAATCAATCCATCCATCTGTAATCAATCAACCACACACCCCTGAGGACTAAGCTAGAAAGCCTCTGAAAAGTATGTCTCCCCATCAAACCAGAACACAGCAGCGCTTGACATTGCTCTTATAAGGCAGAAATAGGTGTGGCGGTGCCTTCATGTAATGTAATACCTGTAAAAGTAATGCTTTGTGGTTCGACTCCGGTGGCACCATCGCCACACGTATTTTGGCTTACTGACAATAATTTTTCAATTTTACATGAGTATGATATGACCAAGTGCGGATTGGTATACAGATTGGTTTAGGAATTTTAGATATAGGTACACACACATTTAAAACATAATAGTGATAAATATTTTTGAATACCTATTCAACTACCTGCTTGCCTAAGCAGTGACAGCCTGGTTAGATACGATCTCTCAATTGGGAGATCTAGTTGTGAATATCAGGCACGCATCTCTGAATATTCAAAGTTGTATACATATTAGACATCAATTATCACTTGCTTAAACAGTGAAGGAAAACATTACGAGAAAAGCTACACGCTGAAGAGTTCTATAAAAAAAGTCTACCAATTCGCATTTGGCCAGTGTGGTCACCTAAACACCTCACCCTGACAGGAGATCCGCGCCCAGCAGTGGGACAATAAAGAATAACAGCAATGTTGAGCGTTCTTTGTATTCAGGATTGAAGGGCGTGGTACGGAAGAAACACTAGACGTATTCCAATTACCTAACCCCCGCTACTAATAATCAATTTTAAGCTACTTTTGCAACATTGTTGAAAATTGTCAATTTACGCAGGCAAAACTTGACAGTTTTAACACTGGTAGTCCATCTCAGATAGTCTATCTGAGATCGGCTGAGATAGAATATAGATAGGTTTGATTATAGAATGTCCCTGTAGTTTCGGGACCAGAATACGGTACCCCCTGCCTGTCTTAAGAGGCGACTAAAAGGGGCTCCCGGAAGCCCCTTGTTGCGGGTGGCAAGAGTGGGAGCTCAAACCGCCCCGACAGCGACCCCGGGAAGGATGGCGGTATGTGTGGTCGCATACCGTCGTGTACAACAGACGGTGTGGCGAGCGATATGCTCACCTGGGCGGAGCCCGACGGGGCAACGCGCTAAGAGGACCCCGGTTGCGTGCCTCTGGAGATCTCGGAGTCAGCGGTGAGAATCCCACACAACTCTGTGTCGCTCCCACGGCACCAGGTACCTTTCGAAGGTTATCCCCTCGAAAACAAAAAAAAAGGTTTGATTATAGATGATTAAGAATGACAGTGGCCACTCAGCATTCGGTGGACTGGAAACTCGTGCGATACTTTTTTGTTGTAAAATAGTCGGTAACCGATTCGGCAAATTGTAATGCAATGTCTAATATATCGGTGGAATCTCATAGTAGCTACTAGTAGGTAACACGAAGTACCACTACTCCTGTCCCTGGTGAGCATCTGAATAGTGTGGGTAGACACTCATCACCCTGCGACCTCCCTAGTTACGTAAATAGACACCAGAGGACATACAAATCAAACTGATTGGGCGCACTGGGAACGGATCCGGTGGCCAATCCTCTTATTACTGACATTTAACGATTTACGAATGAAATCTACGTACTTCGTTAAAAAACCGCGGAATTTTACATTATAATATAATAAGATTTTTAGCATAAGGGTGAGCAACGGTTTCCTTTTTTCCCAAATAGTCTTTTCGAATTTTTACGCGCTTTATATTAGCTTCACTTGTATGTTTGTCAGTGAGTAACTCCGTTTTTCAGTAGAAAGAGGTCAACATACATCCTTATCTCACCCTGCATGTATGAAAGAATGAAATAGAATACTTTTCTACTTATTTATTATCGACAATAGTTGCATGCCCTCTTTTCTACAGGGTCTCCAGACCGTAGACTCTATTATATAAAAAATCTGACTGGTTACAATTATAGCCTATGTTACTCCACCGACATCTCATTGTGAATTCGGATAAATTCGGGTAAAACGGTGATATATTTAAAGACTAAGAAACTAAGTTGCTACAACGTATTCTCTATCTAACTAGCCATGGTGCTAGCCCCCTTTAAAAGTATGTGAAAACAAAGTACGATATCGAAACTACAGGACGACCCCATACCAATCTACAGCACAAAAAACTAGAAGCTCTATACAAATAGTCGCACATTTTGTGATTACGGTAATCAATTATAGAGCTGAACCTAAGAGATCTAACTATTCGTGAACAATATTAAGTTACTTATTATACCTAATTGAAGAGATTTTTTACATTAATATATTTTTTAATTTACATTCAGTCATTCATGTTATAATTTATACACTCATTACTCCTAATAAAACATAGTAGCGTTCAATTGCTTTTGTAAAGTCGATCGGCGTGTCGCTGGTACCATCGCAGCCGAATCAATCTTTAAAAATAAAATATACCTATATATTTTTAAAATCTTTGTCTACCTATTCTTTCAATACTTGTAACGACTTAGATTTTAACCTTTTACCTATCTAGCAAGATTATAGAATAGCTCCCTAACACCGTATGACACGTGGAAACTTTCCATTAGACGTAAAAACCTCCGTATATAGTGAAACCACAGTAGTCTATTTAAATATAGCCCTGAAACTAAATCCTATCAATTAAAGTGCATGCTGCATATGTACTCAACCCCGTCCTTAGGGACCACGCATGCGTATTACAGGAGCTGGAGATGGTATAAAAGCCGGGAGACCAGAAAGCGTAGCATCATTGCCTCTAGCAACGGGACAGTTCCAGCAAGTTAAATTCACAGTAAAGCCGTGAAAGTTGTATGTTTCTATTGTAGTTTGTGACCTTATATCTGAAGGTAAGTTAATATTTATCATATTTTTTAATATATTTCTTTATTAAAATTTGTTTTAAATTTTTTATAGCACAGAAAAACTTTTTTTAGAAACTGTTCTTTCATTTTAAATTTAATTTCATATCTTATTTTTATTTTATTATGGTTTGTTTAATTAATAAAGTGAGAAAAACTTTTGGAAACTTTCTCTTGCGTATTAAAACTTTTCGCAGAAAAGTCTTCATATGTACCTACAAAGAAATTGGCCGCTCAGTGTCATTTAAAAATAATTATTTTTAAAGCATATACATTATGTTTGTGTTTACACCCCTTTAAAACTATTTCCTAATATTAATTAATTCTGTGAATTATTTTTCTAAATAAAAATAATGTACCTACTTAGGTACCTAATTTTCAAAACGACAATAAGTAAAATACTTAATTTTATGTATTCTAATTTTTAACTTTACCATCAAAATTCAATAAAATCCTGTTGATAAATAAAATAGAAAATAATACAATTTAACATTGAGTTAAACATATCTTAAGGCTTAGTGAATTTTTCACGAAATAAATAAATCGTCATTATTCATAAGAATTAAAAAATCGCTCATATATAAACAAATTTTCCTGTACAATCAACATCTTAAACGATTAACTGTTCAAAGAAAAAGTAAATAAAATATTCGGCCAGTCAGCAATAAAACATAACTTTATTATAATTGTAGCGAAGCAAAACCAATAAAACATAAACCTATGCTAATTGTAATTATAAATATTTAATTTGTCTAAATAATTTGTGCAGCTATTCCTACTTGTACACCGGCGACAGTTACAATATTAATATTTCCAACGTATTGATGCAGTTTTTTGAGTTTTTATACTATTTACTTTTTTCATACAGACTTCTTTTTTTTGAACATTAAAAAAATTAAAAGAAGTTAAGAACTTGTTAATCAAACCTCGGTTGAAACTCAGTTGTTTCTGTTTAATGGAAAACACTTCATTCGTTGGCAGGTAATTGAATTGCCAAGTGCTGCCAAGCGCCAAGTTTATGTCTCACCTGCGAGTCTATTATGCGGGCTCGGAGTTAAACCACTGAAATTGAGTAAACGATTTTATGAGGACTTTTATTGTTGTTTTTACAACTACGTTTCGGGTTTTAACTGGGAACGGGTAATTTAGATAGCTGCTTTATTTAGATAATAAATAGACGGATAAGGTAAAATTTTCGTTTGATAACAAGATAATTTTCGTAAATCGTTAACCACATATTTAGTCATTCGTTATTTTTACGGGCACTGCAAAATTTTTGAAGATATCCTTTACAATTTTTTCTGTTATAATATTACCTGTTTTAATATTATATTGCTTGTTTGATTCGTATTTATTGCATTAACATTTAACATAATTACTTAAATCCCAACTGAAGTTAAGGATTTAATAATAGGTAATAGGATAATAGGTATCTACTACTGTGAAGTAATTTTATCTTATATCTGAGTATTTAAACAGATATTCTTATTCAAGAGTGGCTATAAGCGTCTTGAATTTATTACTAAGAATAAAATTAGTTTCTTCAAAAGCTATAGTAACCAAGTAGCAAAGTGCGCTAAAGCTGCATTGCAGATAGATTAGTACCTATCTATTGAACTATTTTAAACATTTAGTAAAAGAAGACTACTCTGGCAATCAACTTGCATGTCTGTGCTTATTCGTTACGTCCGTTATTAATACTCGATCTATCCAAACTTTTCCTTACAAAGGTCGAAATTTCTGGTTAGCAGAACATTAGATAGATTAATTATTTATAACGGGAGTTAGACGATGTCTAACGTAGACATCGTAGATGACGCCAGAATCCTGTGTATTCGGAGTAGAAACCCGTAACCGTAAATTATCCTATGATTACGTGGAATTTCGTTAAATCCGACTCAGCTGTTTCCAAGATTAGCCCGCAAGGCAGGCATAAAAACGTAGATTATGTTTTCGTATCGTGGAAATAATCTTAAGACTTCAGTAAATTATTTTTCAAAATACTGATACTGTTCAACTAAAAGAATTTAAATTGAACATAATCGATATTTAAAAAAATGATATAAGTAATTGTAGTTGTTTCATGTTCATTTTTATATTCCATTTAGATGCGGAGGCACATTAGGAAACTCCATTCGCGGCGCCGGACTCGCTTCCTTTTAGGCGCCACCATTGTTCTCGCATTCTCAACTTATATTAATCAAGTAAGTAGTTTTGATAGCTGGTAGAGATCCTGGTTTGAGTGAGGCGGAACTTAACTATATGAGACTTGGCAACTCAGTCCTTAATGGTACCAAGGTGTTTGGATATTGTGACAAGTCTCCATTAGCTGCAGTAGCCACTAAACATTGGCTTGCTTTATTTTTCACTAATTTAAATAAAAAAAACACATATAATTTATGATTTTTTTAATATGTACCAGCAGCATTTTCATTATTTTTGTTTTCTATGATAGGTTGTTGGCTTAGAGAGCGATGCACCAACAATTCAGTGGCCAAGTATGCCCCGGCGAAACATCGCAGCCTTGGCCAGGGAAGGTTATCTGCGCAGCCCAGTCAATGGATTGAAGAGAAGCATTTCGACCTTAGCTAAAAACGGCCAGCTGCCAACCTTTAGATCACCTTACGATGAAACCGACAAACAGGAAGAAGATGACGAGTCTCCTGATAAAAGAAATATGGCCTCTATCGCTCGCCTTCGAAGCTACTCAACAATGAAGAGAAATATTCAAGCATTAGCTCGAGATGGGCATCGCTTCGGAAGAGGTCAATACAGCCAGCCAAATGAGAAACGCAACATCGCAGCGTTGGCCCGTAACGGCTTGATTCACAAAAAGGATGAGATCGCAGGAGACGAATATTACTATCCTTTCTATCAAAATCCCATACCGCCTCTGTCTGAAATCGATGGGCCCTATGACTTTAATGAAATGTACGACTTCCAACAGTCAGTCAACCCAGATATGTTTCCTCCTTTGTCTCGCGTGCTAAAACGGAGCGATGTTGGAACCTACCCCAATATGTTTGTGCCAAATCAAATGGACAGTGACGGGTACTGGAATCTGAAAAGGGGTTCTGTCGGCTTGCCAGCTCTGGGTCTTTACCGCCCAATATACACTGATAATAATAACCGGAATAAGCGTTCAGTCCTCCTAATTCCCGATGTCATTGATAAAAATGATATTGATGAAGATTCAGAAGACTACGAAAACGAAAGTGATGATAAACGTTCCGTAGGTGAGTCGAACTGTGTAAATCCACTATTATTCTCATAATTATGAAGTCATTACTGTCCCACAGCTGAACTGTTTCAAGTGCAGGTATTTAGACTCAAACTAAAATATTTTGAAGGAGGCATATTTCACAATTATACATTTCGAGAAAGTAGAGTCGGATTCGAACTCCGACCACCAAAGAAGGGGGCTCCAAATCATTCCACTGGACTATAAAATTTATTAGTTATTCTAGAAAATCAACATCAAACTTATTATTAGGTAAAACTCATTAAAATTTTCACGCATAATTAATTTCAAAGACTTGTGTGCGGACATAGGTCTGACAGGGTCTTTTTGGGTCACTTTCTGATTGAAAACTAATTAAACTCCTAAAATTTACCTTTTATTAAGCTCTTTTAGTAATTAAAACAATCAGTGGTAAATCAAAGTCTATTTAAATTGTAATCTATTTTATTTTGCATTTGTTGCGTTTGTTGCAGATGAAGATTACGATCAACAAACTTTTGTTAAACGTCACATTGGGTCATTGGCCCGCTATGGCTTATTACCCACGTTTAGGTACTCTGGGGGCAGATATAGCCGATCTGGGCGCGCTAGGCTCTTGCTACCCAGTCAGGAATATCTACCTTACAGGTTACTTAAATGTTAGATGTGGTAGCCATCGATGTTCAGGATCGTAGTTAACTAGAAGTCTATGTGCTTTAGTGCTTCTGTGCAAAATTGCATAGGATTAGGCCGGAAACAGCATGCCGTCTATTAGACTTGTGATAAATGTTAGGTACAATATGTACATGTGATTCTTCTAGGAACTTGTGAACTGGAGCACATTTTGTTTATTTTGTACTAGGCCGATGTTCAAAAGCTGCACAGGTATTTGGTGTTTCGAAGACTAGCAGCATGGATTCTTCATCTTTATTTTTGATGCTTTGTAGATTGTTAAAACGACAGTTTTTTTTTTCGTGTTTTTTCGATAATGATAGAACTCTCTGTTGCACCGCGGTGGCACTGCCGCCTCAACTATATGACACTATTTCCGCAGATGAATACACTACAGGTTTATAGTAAGGCAGACGCACACAAGGCGTTCTAACTTAGCCCTTAGAGGTAGTAACGTAATCAACTTCAGATGCAATTCCTACCTTGATTAGAGGACTAAGTTGGAATGCCCCATGATTTTTAATTTCTCAACTTGTACCATGCACATTGCACAGGTTCTGAGTAATTTCTATTTACTAATTTTAACTTGTGATCATTTTTGGAAAATGAAATTATTTAAACTGTAAAAGAGACATAATAATAGAAAAGGATTCAGTTCTTAAAGCTATCTTGTAAATGGTGAAGATATAATTCTTTTACAGGACCACCCACGAATAGACTTTCCTTTCAGATTTACATTTTAAATATCGAATAACGTAGCAGATACCTAAAATAAATACTGATTTATTGACGGACAACATATACATAGCTACTGAATTAAAAACCTTAAATTTTTTAAGACTCATTAATTGGGATTTTTTGTGTTACCTAGCAATAACAAAAAAATCAAAATGTTGTCCAATAAACACGTTCAATTTGCTTAGCGAAGGATTAATATTTAATTTTAAAGTTTTACTTATATTGAGCAATGTTTAACATGGTCTATTAATTCCCACAGGAAGTATCCCTCTAACGAGAATGTCCAAACTCGGTGAGTATGTACATAAATATTTCAAAATATGAATAACTTACATATTTTACATCTATTCCGACTTGTATAATGTTAAAATTCTTTATTCACAATATTACAAGCAAAATACACATGTCTAACTACGGCAGTGGTAACTTACTATCAGTACCCTTAGTATGAGTTTTTGCAAAAATGACTGTTTCTGTATTTGTTTATGTATCTCCCATACATTTCCAATCAGTTCTGATACAGTCCGCTAAGGGCACTGATCAGAAATGTATGGGCATACGTGAACAAATACCAAAATAGTCATTTTTGAAAAAGCGTAAAAACACATACTAAGGGTACTGGTAACATGTCCGTTTGCTGCTTCTATACTATAAAATAAACTTTCACTTATACTAGTGACGTCACAAGTTTACGTCGGAACTTTGCACGACACGACAAGTGTCCGGAACTGCGATAGCACTGCATTGTTTGCCGTGTGTCTGTTTATTGTTTGCGAACGCTACATTACCTTTTGTTCTGTGAAATTAAAAACCTTTTCATATGCTCTAAATACTTGCCCAGTTTAATTTATTCTGTAGAATGATTTAACTTAAACTTAACGACGAACGTAACTTTAATAATTTTACAGCTATTGTATCTACGATAAAATACTTAACCTACATACGTAGAAGTTTAATTAATAATATTTATTAAGAGAAATATATCGGTTTAGATACATAAAATTTTAGAAAAGTTGATTTGGGTGAGAATTAGACAAATAACTGACAACAACGGGGTTAAGAATATTTTGAATACTTTCTGGAATTCTGAACGAGTGAATTAGTCTAAAATATTTTTTTGGTTATAGGGAATATATCTCTAATACCGAAGATGACGCATCCATCGACGCAGGCGACGACACCTACATATCGCCGCCGGCAATACCTGCTCACCCGCACCCGACCGGGCGGTACTTCCACCGAGCGCTAAGCAACGAAGTTCCCCCCAGCAACTCGCCTTCCATACCGCCTCCCCTCACCCTTTCCCACTATGAAGCAATGACTCGAAACCGCTGGCAACCTCCTAAAGAACCAAATAAGTTCTACTACTTCAGGTCGTTAAAAGTCCCCCACCACACGTCCGGGAAGCGGTACCTTCTCCTTCCCGCGGTCGATAAGGCAATCCGCAAGAGCTACCGCAACAGCAGTCTACCGAGCCGGCGTAAGAACCTGTAGCTATGTCCGTGCGCGCAGGGTGACGTCACGTCATCCCGCACGTAGGCCTCAGGGTGAGGTTCTTAAATGGCTAATGCCCGAACAGAGACAGTTTACGCTTTTTGATGTCAAACTTTATGCTGTAAAAAACAACTGTTTAAAAAACTGAGAACGGACCTGAACATTAACCTAGACAATAACTTAGATAATAACAATCTCTATTTGATAATAAAAGTTGCGATGCAATTTCAAGTATTGAAATTATACAATAATCTAATAAAATAAGCTCCAACGGATCTTAATTTAAGAAAACGACCTGGCTTGATTGAAAATTACAGATAAAATGAAGTAATTTATAATTTTAGATAGATTTAAGAATACGTTGTCAATCGCAAATACTTATAAAAGGGAATTTGTAATTTTTCCAACATATTATAGTTCGGGAAACTAAAATATATTTAGATGAGAGTATTAAATATTAATTATTGAATGCTTCCTATCTTTATAATATGTCTGTAATGTTAGAACGATTATAAAGTGGCAAAAGAGCCTTTAAAAGTTGAGGTGAACACACTAAGTGGTCGCACAATTAATAGCTCACTTTATAAATACGTTAGTCTCTTTTTGACTAGAATTCGCTGTGTTTGACAAATAACTAATCTTATGTAAAAATATATACATCTATTTATCTTAAGCTTTAAACTAAAGAATCTTGTATACCTTACTAAACTGTGACAATAAAATGGACAGTGTCCCGACAAATAATATACTCGTTTAACTCTATATATGTAATTTTAATACACAAATGTCTTTTTTCCTTTTCTTCGCAAATATTCTTGATGTATTTAGAAATTAATATCTACTTATAAATTTTAATGTCGTGTTTATTGTAAATAAATAAAGAAAACCAAAGTATATGTTTGTATTTTTCTAAAATGTTTCACTCAAAATCATCAATTAGCGGTATTGATATTTAGAAAACAATCTGATAATTAGTTAGTTAATACAAAAAATATTATGTACCTATAAATACAATTATCAAAGTATAATTCACAATTCAATTCTTTTATAAACTAATAAACAAAATAAAATATTCCTTCACATGAGATTTCAATATTTAATTAAAACCAAACATTAACAAAGCATAATCATTTATTAATGAACACTATATGTATAATTGCTTTTACTTTTATTAAGTAATATGGCACTTTTATAACAATTCCCAAATGCATGTTTGGCGGCCTGGAAAAAAATGAATCATACTCAAATAAATACCTCAAAATTTTCAATACAGATTTTGGTCAAACAGATATTCATAATGATATTAGTTATAATGTATCAATTCTCTTTTTTATTCTATTTAGGTGTACCTTTAGATGGGTTAATGGGGTTTTTTAGAGGGGTCCTCTCAGATATAGAATATTTAAACATCATGTGGAAACTTGCACGCCTAAGAATTCTTAAAAATGTGTGGAATCCAATTATTGCCTAAACGCCTTTCACTCTGAGAGGACCCTCGTGCCAACCGGTCGTAGTTATGGGTAGTAATTGCATGGGGTAAAAACCCCATTTATCACTTTTCATACCTTGGAGAAGAATTATGTGCACAGTACTCCAGGGGTAAAGGAGCACCGACCATCGTTGCAGTATCTGAGCAGACCGGTGCAAGAGCGCACACGACCTACATTGTTGGGAAAACAAGATCGGGATTGCCTACACCCAGAACATGTGGTACCACCCTGAAAAATAATGAAATTGTGCATATTTAAAATATATTAGATCTATTGTGGTCGAATCGGGACGGTACTACAGCCATGTAGTGCCTATTGCCTATGTATACGAGTATTATATATTTGAAGGTAAGAAAACCCATTGTGGTTCGAGTCCGGCAGCACCACCGCCACACCTATTCTGCCTCATAACAGCAGTGTTAAGCCCTGCTGTGTTCTGGTTTGCAGGGTGTGGTAAGGGAGAAATACTTTTCCGAGGCGTTCCAGCTTAGTCCTCAAGGGTAGCGGCGCATCTGTGGCCGACTCAGGTAGGAATATCTAATCCTATCTGGGATTGATTATAGATGTCATGGACAATGGGCCATGGGCGGCAGTAGCCACTTACCATCAGGTGGACTGCATGCTCGTCTACTATTCCTATATTATAAAGAAAAGACTCACTTCAGCAGTGTAGTTACAAGAAACATAAGTGCCAAGTCTGCCTTGGGGATCACTTTCTTCCACCTCGTGAGGTTCAGCGGATCTCTCTTGACGAGATCCCAAGGAGAAGGGTAGGGGCAGTTGGCCGAATAATGCAGAAAACGGGAAGTTTAACCCAGAACTGTTACCAATGCCAAATGATGGTAATCCGAAGTGCCTTTCAAGTTCTTCTTGAGCGCAAATTAAGTTAAATGCAACCTATAAGATAATATTTTTTTTAAATAATATTATTCATTCAGTTACTATGAAACTAAAGAGCATTATATGCGTTTTTTAAATGCGGTTAGTATATATACATGTATAAAATGTACTTATATTGGGAACGGGGTGAATAACTTTCCAGAAAAAAAAACTATATTAATCGGTACATCGTCTGCGCAGAATTTTTCAACAAATGTTATTACAAGTTGGCAAATAGTAATAGTGACCTATGGGTAGATAATGAGAGTATTGAGTTCATCACACGAGAGAGAGATCATACAGAGCATAACATTTATACGCATACGACAAAATATGCTAAATTTAAACAAATCCAACGAGTAATTTAATTATTGATTATCGTAGTACAATATCTGGAGGCACGGCAGTGCCTCCGCGAGTCGAACAAAAAAAAAATAAAGTATAATTCAAAAGGAACATGTTGAAAATAATAAATTTATGATAATCTGATGATCTGAGGGATTTACGATTATAGATGGCATATTCATTTATAAATATTTTTTTTGTAAATTTGGTGAATATATTTTTTTGTTTAGTTTGTAGTTTTTTACATATTTTTTTTACTTTAAATTTCAATTGAAATTGTAAATAATAATAAATTGTAGATTAATTTAAAAGTAGGTATATGAATTCTATCATTCTTACCATAGCTGTAAAAAGATGGAAGATGAGCTTGAAAGCCATTTTGTACGCTGTGACGATTTAACTGAAGAAAACTGATCAGGTAGACGTTTGCAGAATCAATGTGGAATAGATTCTTAGCAGAGTTTATATACGATTGATGTACTATACATTATGCTAATCTATGGTAATAAAGTCAACCTCTTCAGTCCTTAAAGGTCAGTTATTATGTGAGTTGGTGCTGCAAGGTCTAGACACAATACACAGAAGAAAACATAGAAATAGTACTAACGGGAGTTGATTATGAAACATTTTTTTTTGTATATATAAAGTACCACGTGAGTAGTAAGGTTCTTTATATTAATTACAATCTAGCCTAATTGAAGACAAATGAGTACGCTACGCTAACTTAAACTGCTATATAATCACATAATGAAGGTAGCCTCCTTTGACACTGCACTTCTTTGTCTTATCAAATAAAGGAGTAGACACATTTTCTTGTGTTCTGTAATATGAAACAAAGTGGTGCAATTTTTAAAATTCTTACTTGTATTTTTTTCTTGATCGTGAAGGGTAATGTGTGTCTTTATTAGTAGTATATCGATGGTAATGTATATTTATGAGTCATTCTTTTGATCGTAAACGCCTTGACGGTATACATATGAGGTGTCAATGGAATTGTCTAAAGTGTGATAGTGAGAAAGACTAGGTAATATTTTAACGCAGGCGAGTTTCTCGTTTTTACAATCATTTTCGAGTTTGTAATATACAAGCATAGATAAGTAAAGATTACTCATTCCTAACAAGAAAAATTAACCAGTTATGACAATTGAAATTGTCACTGTCATCTATTTTCGTGTTTGAAAAATATAAAAAAAAATGTTTTTAGAGTATTTACTAATGAAACGATATTACGAACGTATTACGAAGAAAAAGTGTGGAGAACACTTTTTTTTCGATTTCGTGTTGTCTTTGCACCACTTAACTATTGTAACATGTCGGCATTGTTCCGCATATTACACCATGACAGTCGGAGACGTAATGGGAAAACAGTCAGCCATTTTACGTATGTGTCAGCCATTTGTGGCTTTCTTCAATTACAAGGCGGTGAGATATCTATACTAATCTATGTATACAAGTGAAGAAATATATTCGCCGACAAATAGCAGTGTTGAGCACTGAGCTAAGTTGGAATGGATTGTAAGTGTCTGTCCTTTTAGTAAACACTGCAAAATGGATCGTTTTATTTGTTATCTTAAAGAAAGTATAACTGCCTAAGTGCGAGTCGTAGTGCGAACATTTTAATATAAACTTTTTTCCAATCTCCTTACTGTTTTTAACACGCTTTTATTAGCTTAGGATGTATGTATGTAACGGAATCTTTGAGCATTATTTTCACCAACTTCCACAGCTCTGATTAATTTGAAACTTTGCACACGTATAAAGGACCGATGACAATGCAATAATTTAATAACATCCTATTATACTTATTAGATTAAATAAATCCCCAATTTATTTGTCAAGAGTTTGTCACAGACTAAAAAAATGAAAAATAAATAATACTTTAAAAAACTAAAAAAACACTATTTTATTGCTAATCGAACTAAAAACTAGAAAATACGTTTTAATGACAAAGAGTTTAAGAGTAAAGAGTTTCAATTCAGAGTAAGCAGCGTAGGGTGCATTTTACTGCGGTTCATAACTATTCTCATAGATAATTGCCAATAGACTGATTGTAACATTTAAAATATCAAGCACACACTGTTTACTCTGAATGGAAACCTTTTACTCTTAAACTCTTTGTCATTAATTATTTTTCTAGTTTTTAGTTTAGAGCGGACCAGCAGTTTGGCACGGACTGTACCTTAGTACTTAATACATACTTATGAAATTTTTATTGTAACGCTATTCAGCACATCGGTTGGTTTTATAATATGTACTCGTGAGAACATTATAATTACAATGCACTGTTATATAATGTGTACAAACTAGAAGAAAAGTAGTGCAAGTTTGTTTGTAACACAACGCACCTTCCGTGCAACAAAGTCATAAATCCAAAGTAGGAAAATCGACTTAAGTACGCCAAATTGATTAAAAATAATACCTTCGTTTGGCAACAAAGACAGCCGTAAAAGTTTATAAAAAATACGCTAATCCAGTAATAATATAGTAAACCAATAATAAAATGATAATCCTGAAAAAAACTTAATTCTTTCCTGTGATCACGAAATGTGCTTTTGTGACTTTGTTGCACCGAAGGTGCTACATTTAAAATTGTAGCTTCGTTAATTGCTAATTATTGGACATCGGATTGGACACCACTTTTTTGTCGTTATTGCATATTTTAGTAATTTTTCATTGACCTTGATTTTTCAGAAATTCGGAAGAGTTAAAAAATATTGAAAAAGGTTTTTTCAACTTTTCCATTTTCCAGTCACTTATTAAAAAAATGTCTTCATAAATATTTTTATTACTTGGATAGTATTCTAAAATGTTCTTGTACGTTCTACACTTACTACACTTTGGTAACATAAAAATATGTTTGTCATTTTAGTATGGTTCCACAAAAATGAAAAATAATTTTAGATTTGTCAATAAAACTTGACTCTAAGCCTGGGCAAAAACTAAAGACTCCATTTACTAGATACCCTATATCAATTTGCGAAAATCATCATAAAAATTAATGGTAATTCGATCGTGCATATTTTGGCCATATTTAGACCTTTTAGTGCATATTTCGCCCTTTTTCAGTGCATATTTCGTCTACTAATTATACGATTTTTCCTTTGTAAATATAATCATTATACGTATTACATAAAAATGCGAGTCATTCAACATGCGCGAACTATGATGAATATTACTCGCCTTAGATACCAAAAATACACCAGGGGTGAAGTATTAATAAAAGTATATTTTAAAGTGTACATTAATTTATTATTTAATTAATTATTTTGATTTACATATGGATATACTGAAAACATTTCTTTTTATATTTATATTGATTAATCACTCACTAAAACAATGCATAACTGAGGTCTGCGAGCTGAAAAAAAAGTAATATCACATTATAAATTATTATTACTATATGTCAATTATTTCATTTATTTAGACCTGTGTTTATAATATATTCACGGAACAAGAAAAAGAGTTTTCATTTGTCAAAGTGAAAGCTTCTCTAAGATGCATGAACCTATACCAGTTCGCAATAGTGCAACGCGGTGCACTCTGAGAGGAGATGCTATGCTCAGTAGTAGGACACTAATGGGCTAACGATAAGATAAAGAGAGATGAGACCACACAAAGTACCCTTTAGAAGACAGTTGCCACTTACATTAAGGTGGATTGTATGTTTGTTTGCTACGTGTATTATAAAATTAAAACTTATTTAATTTTATGATATACCTCGGTTGTATATCATACTTGCCTCGGTTGTATGTCATCAAATCTATTATTCGTTGCTCCCTTCGCTGCCTCCTTCGTTGCTCCCTTCGCTGCCTCCTTCGTTGCTTCCAGCGCTGCCTCCTTCGTTGCTCCCTTCGCTGCCTCCTTCGTTGCTTCCACCGCTGCCTCCTTCGTTACTACCTCCGCTGCCCCCTTCGTTGCTCCCTCCGCTGCCTCCTCCGTTGCTCCCTTCGCTGCCTCCTTCGTTGCTCCCTTCGCTGCCTCCTTCGTTGCTTCCACCGCTGCCTCCTTCGTTACTACCTCCGCTGCCCCCTTCGTTGCTCCCTCCGCTGCCTCCTCCGTTGCTCCCTTCGCTGCCTCCTTCGTTGCTCCCTTCGCTGCCTCCTTCGTTGCTTCCACCGCTGCCTCCTTCGTTACTACCTCCGCTGCCCCCTTCGTTGCTTCCTCCGCTGCCTCCTTCGTTGCTACCTCCGCTACCCCCTTCGTTGCTTCCTCCGCTACCCCCTTCGTTGCTTCCTCCGCTGCCTCCTTCGTTACTACCTCCGCTGCCCCCTTCGTTGCTTCCTCCACTGCCTCCTTCGTTGCTACCTCCGCTGCCCCCTTCGTTGCTTCCTCCACTGCCTCCTTCGTTGCTACCTCCGCTGCCCCCTTCGTTGCTTCCTCCGCTGCCCCCTTCGTTGCTACCTCCGCTACCCCCTTCGTTGCTTCCTCCGTTGCCTCCTCCGTTGCCCTCTCCACTGCCGTTGCCCTCTCCGCTGTTGTTCTCACACTTCTCCTCTGCGAATAAGCTGCATCTCCCGTAGTTACAGTGACGGAGCAGACCGCGGCAAGTGTGTATAACGCCTTTGTTGTTGGGGTGGCACGTCAAGGTTTGCCTGCAGTTAATGCAACTGCTACCAGGCTGGAAGTTATTTAAAATTACATTGTACTTAAAAAATTCTAATTAAATAATTGATTTATAATGTGTCCTACCAAACCGTATAGTGCCTATACGGTTTGGTAGGACATTATGTTTTTTAATTTCCACTAACTTCTCATTACTTAACTCAGGTGTCAGGAAGCAAATATAGTTACAAGTATCATCATACCAAAACCCTTATATAAACGAAGTTACGAGTATGAACTGGCCTAAAGATATTTTCATAAGAAAATTTAACTATTTATAATGCCACGCGATGTAAAAATTTCGTTACTCCTTACAATCACTATAGCGAATTTTTCCGGCTTTAAAAATACGTACTGTTTTACTGTAGTCGCAAGGAACACGCTTGGGGAGGAGCCCCAAGGCGGAGGCACCATCTTCAGATGCTGGCAACCCTTCAGCAAGATATAAGTTAACAGCAACCTGGAAACGAATAAGTCTTGTTAAAATGTATTAACTTATAAAAATAAGATGCATTCCCACCAGAGGGTGCCCACAGAAGCATTTCCGTCTCAAGGACTATGTCGGAACGGCACATATAAGTGTTTCTTCCTTATCATAACCTTTAAATCAAAATATTATCTAAATATTGATGTTACAAGGAAAAACTAAGTGAGACTGTGTTGCCTCTTAAAGATCTTAGTATAACGATCTTAATATATCTTAGTATAATATATTTTTATATTCATATCTCGCTGAGAAGGAAGGAGGGGGAATCTCATTCTAGGAGGAAAGGAGAAATGGGTTGACTACGATATCTCGCTGGTGTCTACACTCTGCAATTCTATGTATATAAGTCTCGTCGATGGACTCGTGTACAGTTGATCAGAAAAACATGGGTCTCTGGATACCTAGAGCGTACATCAATACTATTCCAATTCATATTGATTCATGATGGTGAGTAGATGGGCAAGCTATATCAGACGTTAAATGCTAATACAATACCTACAGTCTACCTGCAGTTCAGTGCAGCTGCTAACCCTTTTTTTACGTGGGGAAACCCATCATGGGTTTCTCTCAGCCGCGGGGCAGCGGAGAGGATATGCCGGACTCCCACCGGCTAAAACCCCACGGTGTTCCTCTGCACGCCCTTTAACGGGACTGCGGGTACGATAAAAGCATTCGTCCGCGGTCAGCTGCTAACCCTGGGAACTAAGCTGGAATACTTCTGAATTGTATGTAACCATTACCAACCCTTCAAACCAGAAAACAGCAGTGCTTAAAGCTGCTGTAATTAGGCTGAAATAGTAAAAGTGAAATGAAAGTGAATGGCAAGGGTGCCTACGAAGTAGAGGCCTCAAAAAAAGCTTAAAAATAAAAATGTTAAAAAGTACATTTAATAATTCTTACCACAGCTGCGAGAACAGGAAGTATAAAAAGCTTGGAAGCCATTTTATTTAAGACGAAAGTTGATCGGCTGCAAGTCGACGAAACCAATGAGGAACACTTTGCTAACTGAGTTTATATACGATTTCTACATAATGGTTTATGTTAATTTTATGCCAACAATGACAAACATTTCTCCCATTTCTATAACAGAAAGACTATTCAAGGGTATGATGACAAAGGACTACCGTGTATTTAAACATAAATCATTCATGTGTATACTTCCTCCAAACAGAATATAAAGCAAGTATATAGAAATATAATATTACTAGCTGTGCGCGCGGTTTCACCCGCTGAACATGATAATGTAAAGGTATCATTATCATGTTCAGCGGATGAAACCAAAAACATGATATACTTACCTTATGAACCGAAACTAATAGTAACTGACGTTCACATGTTTGCCATGTTCACATATTCACGTGTTTTAATATAGTCATTCTTATCGCGATAATTTTTAAGCTATCCGTCCAAATTATTAAGTGTTAAAGACGAAGTTTATCTACTTTAAATGTCAAAGGCGATTAATATTTTTTTTGACAAGAGTTAAGTAAATACCATACAATAAGCATATTAAAAAGGTAACCAAACAATTATAAATTTATGATGACTATTTTAACTATAATGGTTACCACGTGAAAGATAGATATGTATATGCTGTCGCGGACTTGTATTATAACTGTTGACGGCAAAAAATGCTACCATACTTCTTTTTATGTAACTCTAATGGTCTAGGAAGAGTTCGCCCAGACAGCTCTCAAAGGGCAAGAATTTTTGCGACTTACTTATCGTTATATTATAGTCAAACCACGCATTATCTTTATGAATTTTAGTCTATATGTTATTCTGATATACAAACTATATTATTGGCAAGTTTCATTCAAATCCGTTTGCAGTTTTTGCTACAAGAAGTGATAAATATCCATCAAAACATCCTCACAAACTTTCGCCTTTATAATATTAGTAGGACTTCATAGCACATCTTAGTAATAGTATATACTTTATCATCAACATCAATCCATCGCTGCCGCACTGCTGGGCACGGGTCTCCTCTCACAATAAGAAGGATTAGGCCATAGTCCACCGTGCTGGCCAAGTGCGTATTGGTTAGGGTTTCTGGGCGGGAATTCCCGGATCGGGAATTCCCGGGAAAAACACGATGAGTCGGGATGGGAAAAATGGGCCGGGATCCCGGGAAGTCAGGAAATTTCAAAGGTCCAAAATAATCTTAAAAAATCGTAAATTACTCATAGATTTTAACATTTATGATTATTTTAACATGCAATACTCAATGAGAACATATTAACAATGTTATAGTAGACCTTATCGCGTAAGAATATGTCATTTAAGCACAAATTAATACCGAAGTTTCAACTATATTGTAATTATTGTTGTATTGTAATGGTAGTGCTTGCAACCTGACGGAAATTAAATATGTTCAAAAAATTAAGAATAATGTCAATGTAAGAAATACATTTGCAAATGAGGCACTAAATGCTCTCTTATTTTATCCATCCATTCATTAGTCTTTTGAGGAACATTGCTGGACATAGGCCTCTTATTATGTAGATAAAATTGGCCAAGTGCAATTCGAACTCGCAGCCCGAGAGTATCGTAACACCAACATTTTTATTTCTTTTATTTGCTGTATTAGTTATTATTGCAGCCATTGAAGAATGCATTATGAACATTTTAACAGTCTACCTATTATATTCAATAGATAGAAGCGAAAGACATCGAAAAATAGCGGTTCCTTGTATTTATTACATTTTATTTTTTTTTTATTTTAAGTATTTATTGTGATAGCAGCCACCATTATACATACTGTGTAAAATTTACAATTTTTTTATCTATTACGGTTCAGGAGATAGAGCCTTATGACAGATGGACCGACAACGGAGGTTTAGTAATAGGGTTCCGCTATTACCCTTTAAATAAAAAGGACGGTGCATCCATGCTTTTTCATACTGAATCTGATTTATACTTGGTTTATCTTTTATTATTATAATCCATTTTATTGTCTTCATAAGACAATAAAATGGATTATAATAGGCATAGGCCTAGTACAACTCTGACTAGAAAAACGTGTGATATTTAACTACTCATTGTTAAGAATGGAACATTACTTTGTTTAGGATCCACTGTGCGTCCGGCTGCGATGGATTTTAAACTCAGAGCCCTCGATTGAGAGGAAGACTTTCTAACCACTACTAATAGCATATGTTTTGTATTTATTAATTCCTTTTAAACTGGAGGGCGAGACTATCATTGTTTATATAGGTTGGTCCTATTGAGTGATGTGGCTGGTCATCGCCACTTCAGCTGGCTAAGCTACACCTAATTCGGAACATAGCTCCTCCCGACGCACTACATATTTTTCCGCACGTAAACTAACTGAGATGGATTGTTCGACTAACCCCATTCGCACAACAACAACCTATACGGGTGTGACATGGAGTCGTAGGCATGAGTTTGCCTTGTCCCTTTGTTCATTTTAAGACCCGTCCGTTGTGTGGCAATGTGGATATCACGTAGGTTGTAAAGATGGTAAAATCCATTGTGATTTGACTCCAGCGGTACCACCGCCACGCCTACTCCTATTTCGACCTAATGACGGAAGTATTAAACGCTGCTTTAATCCGGTTTGAAGAGTGCGGTAAGGGAACCAAACAATTTAAGGAGTTCCAGCTTAGTCCTCAGGAGGTAACTGTGCATCTGTTGCCGGGGTGGATTGCAGTTACTCTATTACTATGTACTCGGACTAACACAAAGGCGGCTCTTTATACACAGATTAAAATCTCGATGTACTTACAGTTGATCTGGCATCTCTGAAAAGCCTAGATAACAGCACGATTATACTTCTCGTCCTACTTCTATATAGATGACCGCTAATAGATAAATTTTAGGCGCGCTGCTGCGCTTTGTATCACACGTTAATTCGACGATCTCAGGTATTGTAGCACTTGGTTAGCAGTCCTTACACCTTGTTAGAGGCCTTATGAATAATGGATAAAACATTTGACATGGTTCGGCCACTAATCTGTACGTCTTTCCACGAATCCGTATAGCAGAGTAGCGTAGTATAATATGGTCCAGGTCTCCCCCAGTTGCAAGAAGTGGGTAATGCCCAGAAATAAGAGTTAGAAAGGTTGGAGACATAGAATTCATAATGTTTTGAAAATTTCCCGAGTTCTCGGGAATTCCCGGGAAAATGTGGTCGGGAAATCCCGTGAACCGGAAAAAAAATATGCCGGGAAGTCAGAAACCCTAGTATTGGTAGAATTCAAATACCTTAGAGATTTTTTTTTATAAATATCTCAGATATGCAGGTTTCCTCACGATGTTTTCCGTCACCGTTTAAGCAAGTGATAATTAATTCCTAATACGCACATAATTTTGAGAAATCAGAGGTTTGAACCTGGGTTTTGAACCTCGGACCCCTCGATCGAGAGGCCGAGTCTCTTAACCACTAGGCTATCACAGTGTACACTTATTATTTTAGTATTCCGTACATTACTAAAACAGAATAAAGATATAAATTTGATACAGATGTCAGGATTTAGGATGTCAAGGTTTAGGATCTGCCCGAAAGCAATTTCGACATAGGTAATAACTGGCAAATTCCATTTATTGCAATAGTTTAAAGTGATATAAAGTAGAACTTAGCTATTAACTGAAATCATCGCACATTCTTTGTAAAGTCTTAACCAGAGACGCGTAAGTATATAAAGTCGGCGCCAAACTGCTAGTCCGCTCTGAAGTTGTTGCGAGCAGGCGTAGTCATACAATTTGCTATGGCGACGCGATACATTTCTACATTCGGAGCGGACTAGCAGTTTTACGCGGCCTATACTCCACAGCAGATTTTTTGAATTTTGGATAAAAGTTATGTATACATTATTTTTTAATTTTTTTTTATAAATCGTTCGGCAATTAAAGAGTAGCTTATCCATCTATATTATGCAGACGCGTAAACGATTGACTGTTGATAGAATTTTCGAATAAAATAAAAAACATGTTGATCGCTCAAGCAACAAAGAGTACAGAGTAAGTTAGTACAGAAAACTTTGGATACATTATGGGCGCAATTAATCTTAGTATTGACCGGTGACCGGAAAAAATACTAATCATATTTTTTTCTTTTTATATGTGTATGTGTTATTTTTTACATTTGTTTGCGGATAACTTCGTCGTTTATGAACCGATTTTGATGATTTTTTTTTTGGAAAAAAAGATATTTCCAAAATGGTCCCATTATAAGGAAATCAGGGTCTGATGATGGCAGACCAGAGAAATCGAGGGGAACTTTCAATAGTCGTTAGGGCGACTAGTGTGTTTGTAAGTTTTTTCATTAAGTATGTCATCCCTAAAAAAGGGTGAAAACATTTTTGGAACGAAGTTCCTTATCGCGCGCTAGGCTGGGTAAGGGGGCTACGCGAGCGTTACGAAAAATCCTAACGACACTTTTGCTATATTTTTTAATTTTTTTCCTGAGTTTCGGTAATAGACGTTCCATGATAGATGTACGTTGTTAAGCAACATAAAATATTGACATATGTTTCTTTAAGATATTATCCCGAAAATTGTCCTATATGCTCGTTTGTTGCTAAATCACACTTATGTTGCTTGGCAATATCATATATCGAGACATATTTCTTGGCAACATTTTCCGAAATTTAGCTCTAGACACTCTTTTGACATTGAATCACGCGTGTTTTGCTAAGTAACATCATATGTTGACATATTTTTCTCGGCAACATTTCTCGGAATTTATTTCTAGACGCATATTCACCATTAAATCACACCGGCGTTTCTCTGCAATATCATATGTTAGCATATGTTTCTTAGGAACATTTTTTCCCGAATTGTTCACAGAGCGGCTCGCACTTCATTTGACGATTATATTGCTTAACAACATCGTATGTTGACACATGTTTCTTATATAATATACAAGTCCCGTTAAAATAATTGTGAATGCGTGTGATGTTTTTATGTCATCAACATTAATCGTACAAGTCTTATTTAAACACAACTTATTGCTCGATTTTTTGAATTCGTAAATACATCTACCGGTTAGCAAACAGTACACGTTCTAACCTCTATTGACAATTGTGTGTTGTTAAACACGCATAATAAGGGCCTAAAATATCATTTTTTTTAGATAAAATTATTGCCTAATTTAATTTGTAAGATTAAATTGTGTTTGTGGTATGACTTTATGTAGTAAGGTTATGACGCGCATGGCTTGCTAAACACATAATAGTGAACAGAGGTAAGGGCGCTAAATGATATTGTTATTTTAGTCCTGTAGATATAATATATATACTTTTTTTTTATTTATATAGCAAATCGATTTCAAAACGAATGGAACTTCGTTCCAATCGGGTGTCCCCATTGTGTTTCGTTTTGTTTAGTAAATAGTTCTGTACCCTTACCAGGAGTTTTTACATTTCGACAAATATGACTGTTTTGGTATTTGTTTACGCATTGGCCCATACGATTTTCTAGTTCTGACACGATCCGCTAGGGGCACTGATTGGAATTTGTATGGGCAAATACGTAAACAAATACCAAAACAGTAATATTTTGGTATAATAGGCATATGCAAATAAAGTTATGGAGTCGTCGTAATAAGGGCAAGCCCGGCTTCGTCCGTACTTGTAATTGACAGCGTCGTATAGCGTTATATAACCTAGCTAGGTTATATAATTTTTGATCTCCTGGCAAGTTTGCGCTTCCCGAGATTTTTATAATAAAGGAGTTTTTTATATGTATACCTAACGATAAGGCAGAGGAGTTACCTGATGGAAAGCAGTCATCGTCGCCTTTGGACATTTGCTACACCAGAGGAGTGGCCAATGTATCGCCGGCTTTAAAGAAGAGCTCTTTTTGCACCTTCCTTGAAGCTCAGGCGCTCAGGGGGAATACTTCGGGAATTTAATTCATTTTCGCTTTCTACACTCACAGCCCCACACTAGGATTCCCTGTATCGTGGGTGCTATGGACACACACAGAGACAAATACACAACCACCCAGACCCAGAAACAAAAATCTAAATTCATCATTTAGAAATCTGTCTGGCCGGGGATCGAACCCGGGACCCTCTGTGCGTCAGACCGGCATGGTGACCGCTCCGCCACGCGGGTCGTCATAAATGATCGTGCAATCCGAACCGCCATGAGTAAACTCCTGTGCCCTTACCAGGAGTTTTTACGTTTCGACAAATATGACTGATTTGGTATTTGTTTACGTATTTGCCCATAAAAATTCCAATCAGCGCCCCTAGCGGATTGTGTCAGAACTAGGAAATCGTATGGGCCAATACGTAAACAAATACCAAAACAGTAATATTTGTCGAAACGTAAAAACTCCTGGTAAGGGTACAGTTGATGTGGATTATGAAAGGGGTAAAAACATGCTGAAACGTTTCGTGTAATACTGCACTGTGTAGCACTGCGTGCGTTCGGCGTCAATTTGGCAAAGGCACTTTTTGCTTTTTTATTCTAATCAATCAAGTTTAAAAATCTTGGCGATATTTTGCCGATTATTTCGAAGATTATTATAATTTATAGGTAGGTGCATGGTATCTTTTCATTATAATGTACAGTGAGTTATTGTTAGCAGACTCATTTTAATATATATTATATAGCTTGTTTTAAAAATTAATGTTGTCATTTTACTTGGCAGTTTCTATGAATTGCCTATGTTTATTGATATTATTTTTTAATGTACAGAGGGCACATACGTTAACTTACTGTTAGATAGACTGCATGTGACTTTAATTTCTTAAAAAAACTTGTTTTTGGTGTCTAGGATTTATGATAATATGTATATATTTTTTCACTGGTGAAATGAATTTTCGTTTCAATTAGAAAGAAAGAAAAAAATATTCGTTTAATTAAATATTAATACTTCTTTAACGTTAAAATTGTTAAAGGTACAAATTTATAATTACAGTATATTTTATGTCATATACTATTTTTTTAGGCGAGCGAAGCCGTGGGTTCCGCTAGTATACCTAATAAAAGTATATTATAAAGTGTAAATTATTTTATTTTTTAATTAATTATTTTGACTTACATATGGATTATACTGAAAACATTTCTTTCTGTATTTATATTGATTAATCACTCACTAAAACAATACATAAGTGTGAAAAGTCTACGAGCTGAAAAAAATAAATAAAAAATCAATTTATTTTTGTGATACAAAAAGAAAGTAATATCATATTACAAATTAATATTACTATATATCAATTATTTTGCTTCGTTTACTTATTTTTGTGTTAATAATATAAAAAAATATTCACGGAAGAAGTAAACGTGTTTTAATTTGTCACAGTGAAGAAAAACATCCCTAAAACACAACTTCTCAAAGATGCATGAAGTCTACCAATTCGCAATTCTGCAGCGTGGTGCACTCTGAGGTCGTTTGTCCACTGCACCGTCACCGAGCCGATACCGAGATCAAGGTTTATTTCGGACCGATTTTAATATGTCGTGACGGCGATAGTTTGTCCACCGCGACCGATATCGGCGGTTTATTTTGTTCGATCAACATCGGCGTGTGACAACAGTGTATGGACAAGTTCCAACATGTTTTATATTGCCGACACATCGGCACCACCGCCACACCTATTTCTGCCTTATAACAGCAGTGTTAAGCACTGCTCGGTTCGAAGGGTGAGGTAAGGGAGACATACTTCTCCAAGGCGGCCAGCTTAGTCCTCAGGGGTAGCGGTGCATAAATTAGTGGCTGACCTCATGTAGGAATATCTAATCCTATCTGGGGTTTATTATATATATCCATGAGCGGGATGCTTGGGATGACGGGACGTTCACATGTTTTACGGTTCAATAGGTATTACACAACAATAAATATAATAATAATATGTTAATTTAAGAAATTTAATTATGTTTCGTTAATTGATCTAAGAATTGGAATTATGTTTCGTTATGGTTAATTTCTACTAAATCCACTCAAAATCATATTTTCGTGCGCTCCTCCATTAATCGATTCCGCAATATGATACAGACCGGAAGTCTACTAAACTATGCATCCAAATTACATACTTGTACGATAATGGCCAAATATACATTTATTTTATTTTCTACATCCCTACATTATTATCCTACATTATGCTTGATTTTTATTTGTATAAAAATCGAAATCGAATCGAATATCGAAATTTTTGGAATGGATTATTCATTATGTCATTATTATTATTAAACCTATTGACCCATCAACTTGTAGTTCTTTAGAGGGTTTCGAGTAAAAAAGATTTTAGAGTTCAATAAGGAGAAAAAACATTATTTTCGATTTTTGGACTTATCAAGGTTCGACATACAAAAATTCTAATTTGTGAGCGCCTCTGTGCAGGCTGCAGGATTTTTTTACCATACAACTTGGTGGTCTTCCTCGGCATTATGTAGAGAACTCGCTCATCTCCGATGGGATGCAAACGGAGTGCCCTGAGCGCAGGAGATTTGGGCTCTCCGTGCACAGGCTTGCAATCATCTTACACCTTCAAGAATTTACGACCACACATGCTCTCATCCGTAGTCGGATCCCTGCCTCGTTGATCACACTCTCGTCGTCCAATAACGCGAAGCCGCTCGGAACCCTCGCATTTTTGGTGAAATATATATCATAACAATGTATTTGAAAAGTAGTAGGATCAATATGGTTCAACCGGAATCAATATGGTACCACCGCCACACCTATTTCTAACTTATAGCAGTTCATTCGTTTCGGCGGAAGAGCTTCCACATATGGGTTGATTCACAATTCTGTAGGTACCTACTCAGGAGTGGCTACGCGTCTTTGATAGGCTTCAAGTAAAATCTTCAATTTATATGGAGATGGTTACTGATCCTTATGCGCGGCAGTGACCACTTTCCAGGTATACTGCATCCTCGTTTTCTATTTTCATAATTAAGGAATACAGTCTATACTATCGACTATGTTATGGTTACTATCTGTTAATCCGAATAAAAACTACTTGTATTGATAGCGCGTGCTTCCCCATATATTCATCCCGGAAAATGTTATACGAGTATTAGGATCTTCTAAGCTATAAGTCTAATTTACATGCCTATTTTTTCATTACAGTCCTATTTTTTCTACATTAAACCCTTGATTTATTGAAACAATTTATTATTATTTGGTATTTATTAAAACAATTTTAATATGAATTTATTTTTTGTCTTCTGTTTAAATCATAAGAACAGTTATTGTGGAGTACGCAACAAAGATAGACATATGCCATCGCCGACTAATTTGTAAACCTTTTTAAGGTGTACAATATTTTAGAACATTATTTTGATTTATCTCGTAGGGTTCAACCAGCTTTTGCAATGTAAGCCCAAACATATGTGTTTATTTACGAAATCTGTAAAATCATCAGTGTTGTTCTACTATGTTATGCATGTATTATACATACAAACCTTCCTGTTGAATCACTCTGTCTATTAAAAAACACTGCGTCAAAATCAGGTACGTAGTTTTAAAGATCTAAGCGAACATGGGAACAGACAGCGGGATGCGATTTTGTTTTATAGTAGTGATAGTGATGTATGTACGCTACTTCGGCGCCGTCATTAATTATCGGTATCGGCTCGGTGACGGTTTCGGTGGAAAAACAGCGTAAGAGGAGACTTATGCCGTAATGTAAATGTAATGGGGCAGTAATGAACTGACGATAAGATAAAGAGAAATAAGACTTTGGAAGTCAGTTGCCACTTACAATGAGGTGAACTGTATGTTCGTTTGTTACGTGTATTATAAAACTAACAGTACATTACTATACGCGTGGCCTAAGTTGCCAATTACTGCACGGCGTGAAGTTAGCGCCCGTTAGCGCAGCGAGGTTATCTACTTTGATGTGAAAAACAAACAATAAAATTCGATACAGCCCAACAGACTTACAGTGATGCGATTGCTTAGGATATAGGTATGCATTTTCAAGAACGTAAATATACGAAAAATAAAATATTATGTTAATATTATTGCTTAAACAAAGTAATCCTTATTAACTCCTTTATTAAGTCCTTTATTGAATCTTAACCAAATGGCTATTAAATAATATTATTTACATAACAGACATTGAAATTCTGACTTATACAGATAATTGACTAATTAACTATTATAATTATTATATTAGATACATTCTTTAAAATAATTGACCATTGTATTAATATTCTATCTTGACGATGTTACAATTATATCTATTATTTTAAAATTATTGTTTTATAATGATAAAGATATTCGGTTCTTAAAAAAAGTATGTAAATATTATATTGCATTACCCTAACAGGGTGCATGCTTGTACTATGATTAATTTGTAAGACTTTGAAAATAAGCATTAGCAATAAAGAATTTGAATTTGAATTTGAATTAGTCTATTGATTCGTACGGTGTACAAATTGGGTACTTTGATCAAGGAAAAGCGTGACTCAAATGCGGGTTTAGGCCACAGAATGCTATAACCCTTATTTAATTTTATGATACCTCGGTTGCATGTTATCAAATCTATTAGTCGGTGTTGCCTCCGCTGCCTCCATCGTTGCTCCCGCCGCTGCCCCCATCGTTGTTTCCTCCGTTATTCCCTCCGCTGCCCCCATCGTTGTTTCCTCCGTTGTTCCCTCCGCTGCCTTCATCATTGCTCCCTCCGCTGCCTCCATCGTTGCTCCCTCCGCTGCCCCATCGTTGTTCCCTCCGTTGTTCCTCCGCTGCCTCCATCGTTGTTTCCTCCACTGCCTCCATCATTGTTCCCTCCGTTGCCCTCTCCACTGCCGTTGTTCTCTTCGCTACTGTCTTCACACGTCTTCTCTGCGAATAAGCTGCATCTTCCGTAGTTACAGTAGCGGAGGAGACCGCGGCAAGTGTGTATAACGCCTTTGTTGTCGGGGCGGCACGTCAAGGATTCCCTGCAGCTAATGCAACTGCTACCAGGCTGGAATTTAAAACATTCTAATTAAATAATTGATCAATAATGCGCGGGCTTCTATATTGAAAAAAATATAGGATGAATTCTATAATAAATTTGCTCTGCATTAATTAAAAATATATGCGGCACTATACGGTTTGGTAGGATTTTGTTTTTAATTTTCACTAACTTCTCATTACTTAACTCAGGTGTCAGAAAGCAAATATAGGTACGAGTATCATCATACCAGAACTCTTATATAAACGAAGTTACGAGTATGAACTGGCCTAAAGATATTTTCATAAGAAAATTTAACTATTTATAATGCCACGCGATGTACCTACACGTATCGTACGTAAAATTTGTCGAGACAGTAACATTTTAGTACCACAAATAAATATTAAATCTAGTCGTTGTGAGATATAGTGGGATGTGGAACAGGTTAGATGTCGTAAGTCCTCTACTTTTATTGAAACAATGCGGTAGGTATAAAATGAATGCAAAAATTTCGTCACTCCTTACAATCACTATAGCGAATTTTTCCGGCTTTAAAAATACGTACTGTTTTACTGTAGTCGCAAGTAACACGCTTGGGGAAGAGCCCCAAGGCGGAGGCACCATCTTCAGATGCTGGCAACCCTTCAGCAAGATATAAGTTAACAGCAACCTGGAAACGAATAAGTCTTGTTAAAATGTATTAACTTATAAAAATAAGTTGCATTCCCACCAGAGTGTGCCCACAGAAGCATTTACGTCTCAAGGACTAAGTTGGAACGGCACATATAAGTGTTTCTTCCTTATCATAACCTTTAAATCAAAATATTATCTAAATATTGATGTTACAAGGAAAAACTAAGTGCGACTGTGTTGCCTCTTAAAGATCTTAGTATAACGATCTTAATATATCTTAGTATAATATATTTTTATATTCATATCTCGCTGAGAAGGAAGGAGGGGGAATCTCATTCTAGGAGGAAAGGAGTAATGGGTTGACTACGATATCTCGCTGGTGTCTACACTCTGCAATCCTATGTATATATGTCTCGTCGATGGACTCGTGTACAGTTGATCAGAAAAACATACTCGTAGGTCCCTGGATACCCAGAGCGTACATCAATAAAATTCCAATTCATATTGATTCATGATGGTGAGTAGATGGGCAAGCTATATCAGACGTTAAATGCTAATACAATACCTACAGTCTACCTGCAGTTCAGTGCAGCTGCTAACCCTTTTTTTACGTGGGGAAACCCATCATGGGTTTCTCTCAGCCGCGGGGCAGCGGATATGCCGGACTCCTACCGGCTAAAACCCCACGGTGTTCCTCTGCACGCCCTTTAACGGGACTGCGGGTACGCTAAAAGCATTCGTCCGCGGTCAGCTGCTAACCCTGGGAACTAAGCTGGAATACTTCTGAATTGTATGTAACCATTACGAACCCTTCAAACCAGAAAACAGCAGTGCTTAATGCTGCTGTAATTAGGCTGAAATAGTAAAAGTGAAATGAAAGTGAATGGCAAGGGTGCCTACGAAGTAGAGGCCTCAAAAAAAGCTTAAAATAAAATGTTAAAAAGTACATTTAATAATTCTTACCACAGCTGCGAGAACAGGAAGTATAAAAAGCTTGGAAGCCATTTATTTAAGACGAAAGTTGATCGGCTGCAAGTCGACGAAACCAATGAGGAACACTTTGCTAACTGAGTTTATATACGATTTCTACATAATGGTTTATGTTAATTTTATGCCAACAATGACAAACATTTCTCCCATTTCTATAACAGAAAGACTATTCAAGGGTATGATGACAAAGGACTACCGTGTATTTAAACATAAATCATTCATGTGTATACTTCCTCCAAACAGAATATAAAGCAAGTATATAGGAATATAATATTACTAGTTGTGCCCGCGGTTTCACTCGCTGAACATGATAATGTAAAGGTATAATTATCATGTTCCGCGGGTGAAACCAAAAACATGATAAACTTACCTTATGAACCCAAACTAATAGTACTTGCGTTCACTTGTTTGCCATGTTCACATATTCACGTGTTTTAATATAGCTCCGGTCATGTCAATCTTATCGTGATAAATTTTAAACTATCCGTCAAAATTATTAAGTGTAAAAGACGAAATGTCAAAGGCGATAAAAGTATTTATTTTGATGAGAGTTGGACAAATACGAGTACCATAAAATAAGCTTAATAAAAGGTTAATATGACTGACTATCTTATCTATAATGATTACCACGTAAAAGATAGATATGTATATGCTGTCGCGGACTTGTATTATAACTATTGAAGGCAAAAAATGCTACCATACATTATTTTTATGTAACTGTAACGGACTAGGCAGGGTTAGCCCAGACAGCTCTCAGAGGGTAAGAATTATTGCGACTTACTTGTTACTTATCGTTATATTATAGTGAAGCCACGCAATATCTTTATGAATTTTAGTCCATATGTTATACTGATATACAAACTATATTATTGGAAAGTTTCATTCAAATCTGTTTGCAGTTTTGCTACAAGAAATGACAAACATCCCTCCATCCATCCTCGCAAACTTTCGCCTTTATAATATTAGTAGGACTTCATAGCACATCTTAGTAATAGTATATACTTCATCATCAACATCATCAATCCATCGCTGCCCCACTGCTGGGCACGGGTCTCCTCTCACAATGAGAAGGATTAGGCCATATGGTCTAAGATCCGAAGCTAAATCGAACTGGACCGAGCTGATAATAGAATGAAACTCATTTTATAATGAAATTAGTACATTGGGTAATACATTAAAAATGGGTTTGCTAAAAAAATCCTGGACAGGATAATTTTAATTATTTTTTGAAAAATTAAAATTTAATTGAAAATTAAATTTTGCAACATCAAGATAATAAGAAAATTCTATTCTGAGTGAATGTTAAAAACATACAGAATGTGCAGGCTTTGGGTTGCCTATTATTTACGTGGACGAAACTACTGGGTTGTCAGGTATAAACAGGTATTTCGCTGGCAACTACTTTCACTCATGATGATAATAGATAAAATTTTATATCAGTAGAAGCGCTGTTTTATTGTGAACACGTTGATATAGGGTTGTCTGCAAATGAAAATTAATTTTTCAAAAAATAATTAAAATTATCCTGTCCAGGATTTTTTTAGCAAACCCATTTTTAATGTATTACCCAATGTACTAATTTCGTTATAAAATGAGTTTCATTCTATTATCAGCTCGGTCCAGTTCGACTTAGCTTCGGATCTTCTACTAATAGTCCACCGCGTTGAGCAAGTGCGTATTGGTAGACTTCACATACCTTAGAGATTTTTTTTATAAATCTCTCAGATATGCAGGTTTCCTCACGATGTTTTCCTTCACCGTTTAAGCAAGTGATCCGCACATAATTTTGAAAAATCAGAGGTGCGTACGTGGGATTTGAACCTCGGACCCTTCGATCTAGCAGTTTTACGCGGACTATACTCCACAGCAGAAAATTTTCGAATTTTGGATAAAAGTTATGTATACATTATTTTTTTAATTTTATTTATAAATCGTTCGGCAAATAAAGAGTAGCTTATCCATCTATATTATACGGACGCGTAAACAATTGACTGTGGATAGGATTTTCGAATAAAATAAAAACATGTTAATCGCTCAAGCAACAAAGAGGACGCACGAGCGGCAGCGGTTTGCGTAGCAGCTTAAACGACGAGATGGTACCTTAAGCAACTATAGCTTAAGTAGCTAATGGGTAGTCAGTATAAGTCTCATATAAATATACCTGGGCAGTCCGATAAGTACTTAGGATAGTAATTATATAGGATTAGTAAAAGGGTAGCGGTGTAATAGGCATAGGCAAATAATGTTATCGTCGTAATAAGGGCAGACCCGGCTTCGTCCGTACTTGTAATTGATAGCGTTATATAACCTAGCTAGGTTACATATTTTTTTATTTCCTGGCAAGTTTGCGCTTCCCGAGATTTTTATAATAAAGGATTTTTTTATATGTATACCTAACGATAAGGCAGACGAGTTACCTGATGGAAAGCAGTCATCGTCGCCTTTGGACATTTACTACACCAGAGGAGTGACCAATGTATCGCCGGCTTTAAAGAAGAGCTCTTTTTGCACCTTCCTTGAAGCTCAGGCGCTCAGGGGGAATACTTCGGGAATTTAATTCATTTTCGCTTTCTACACTCACAACCCCACACTAGGATTCCCTGTATCGTGGGTGCTATGGACACACACAGAGACAAATACACAAACACCCAGACCCAGAAACAAAAATCTAAATTCATCATTTAGAAATCTGTCTGGCCGGGGATCGAACCCGGGACCCTCTGTGCGTCAGACCAGCATGGTGACCGCTCCGCCACGCGGGTCGTCATAAATGATCGTGCAATCCGAACCGCCATGAGTAAACTCCTGTGCCCTTACCAGGAGTTTTTACGTTTCGACAAATATGACTGATTTGGTATTTGTTTACGTATTTGCCCATAAAAATTCCAATCAGCGCCCCTAGCGGATTGTGTCAGAACTAGGAAATCGTATGGGCCAATACGTAAACAAATACCAAAACAGTAATATTTGTCGAAACGTAAAAACTCCTGGTAAGGGTACAGTTGATGTGGATTATGAAAGGGGTAAAAACACGCTGAAACGTTTCGTGTAATACTGCACTGTGTAGCACTGCGTGCGTTCGGCGTCAATTTGGCAAAGGCACTTTTTGCTTTTTGATTCTAATCAATCAAGTTTAAAAACCTTGACGATATATTACTGATTATTTCGAAGATTATTATAATTTATAGGTAGGTGCTATTATAATTAATGTTGTCATTTTACTTGGCAGTTTGTATGAACTGCCTATGAGTTTTTTGATATTATTTTTTAATGTACAGAGGGCACATACGTTAACTTACTGTTAGATAGACTGCATGTTACTTTAATTTCTTAAAAAAACTTGTTTTTGGTGTCTAGGATTTATGATAATAAGTATATATTTTTTCACTGGTGAAATGAATTTTCGTTTCAATTAGAAAGAAAGAAAAAAATATTCGTTCAATTAAATATTAATACTACTTTAGCGTTAAAATTGTTAAAGGTACAAATTTACAATTACAGTATATTTTATGTCATATACTATTTTTTTACGCGAGCGAAGCCGTGAGTTCTGCTAGTATACTTAATAAAAGTATATTATAAAGTGTAAATTATTTTATTTTTAAATTAATTATTTTGACTTACATATGGATTATACTGAAAACATTTCTTTCTATATTTATATTGATTAATCACTCACTAAAACAATACATAAGTGTGAAAAGTCTACGAGCTGAAAAAAATAAATAAAAAATCAATTTATTTTTGTGATACAAAAAGAAAGTAATATCATATTACAAATTATTATTACTATATATCAATTATTTTGCTTCGTTTACTTATTTTTGTGTTAACAATATAAAAAAATATTCACGGAAGAAGTAAACGTGTTTTAATTTGTCACAGTAAGGAAAAACATCCCTAAAACACAACTTCTCAAAGATGCATGAAGTCTACCAATTCGCAATTCTGCAGCGTGGTGCACTCTGAGGTCGTTTGTCCACTGCACCGTCACCGAGCCGATACCGAGAACAAGGTTTATTTCGGACCGATTTTAATATGTCGTGACGGCGATAGTTTGTCCACCGCGACCGATATCGGCGGTTTATTTTGTTCGATCGACATCGGCGTGTGACAACAGTGTATGGACAAGTTCCAACATGTTTTATATTGCCGACACATCGGCACCACCGCCACACCTATTTCTGCCTAATAACAGCAGTGTTAAGCACTGCTCGGTTCGAAGGGTGATATATCCATGAGCGGGATGCTTGGGATGACGGGACGTTCACATGTTTTACGGTTCAATAGGTATTACACAACAATAAATATACTATGTTAATTTAAGAAATTTAATTATGTTTCGTTCTAAGAAATGGAATTATGTTTCGTTATGGTTAATTTCTACTAAATCCACTCAAAATCATATTTTCGTGCGCTCCTCCATTAATCGATTTCGCAATATGATACAGACCGGAAGTCTACTAAACTATGCATCCAAATTACATACTTGTACGATAATGGCCAAATATACATTTATTTTATTTTCTACATACCTACATTACATGCTTGATTTTTATTTGTATAAAAATCAAAATCGAATCGAATATCGAAATTTATGAATGGATTATTCATTATGTCATTATTATTATTAAACCTATTGACACATCAACTAGTAGTTCTTTAGAGGGTTTCGAGTAATAAAGATTTTAGAGTTCAACAAGGAGAAAAAACATTATTTTCGATTTTTGGACTTATCAAGGTTCGACATACAAAAATTCTAATTTGTGAGCGCCACTGTGCAGGCTGCAGGATTTTTTTACCATACAACTTGGTGGTCTCCCTCGGCATTATGTAGAGAACTCGCTCATCTCCGATGGGACGCAAACGAAGTCCCCTGAGCGCAGGAGATTTGGGCTCTCCGTGCACAGGCTTGCAATCATCTTACACCTTCAAGTGTTTACGACCACACATGCTCTCATCCGTAGTCGGATCCCTGCCTCGTTGATCACACGTCCAATAACGTGAAAGCCGCTTCGTAACCTCGCATTCTTGGTGAAATATATTTCATAAAAATGTATTTGAAAAGTACTAGGATCAATATGGTTTAACCGGAATCATAATGGTACCACCCCCACACCTATTTCTAACTTATAGCAGTTCAGTCGTTTCGGCGGAAGAGCTTCCACATATGGATTGATTCACAATTCTGTAGGTACCTACTCAGGAGTGGCTACGCGTCTTTGATAGGCTTTAAGTAAAATCTTCAATTTATATGGAGTTGGTTACTGATCCTTATGCGCGGCAGTGACCACTTTCCAGGTATACTGCATCCTTTTTTTCTACTTTCATAATTAAGGAATACAGTCTATACTATCGACTATGTTATGGTAACTTTCTGTTAATCCGAATGAAAATCACTTGTGTTGATAGCGCGTGCTTCCCCATATATTACAACAAACATATGTGTTTATTTACGAAATCTGTAAAATCATCAGTGTTGTTCTACTATATTATGCATGTTTTATACATACAAACCTTCCTGTTGAATCACTCTGTCTATTAAAAAACACTGCATCAAAATCAGGTCCGTAGTTTTAAAGATCTAAGCGAACATGGGGACAGTCAGCAGGAAGCGACTTTGTTTTATAGTAGTGATAGTGATGTATGTACGCTACTTCGGCGCCGTCATTATTTATCGGTATCGGCTCGGTGACGGTTTCGGTGGACAAACAGCGTAAGAGGAGACTTATGCCGTAATGTAAATGTAATGGGGCAGTAATGAACTGACGATAAGATAAAGAGAAATAAGACTTTGGAAGTCAGTTGCCACTTACAATGAGGTGAACTGTATGTTCGTTTGTTACGTGTATTATAAAACTAACAGTACATTACTATACGCGTGGCCTAAGTTGCCAATTACTGCACGGCGTGAAGTTAGCGCCCGTTAGCGCAGCGAGGTTATCTACTTTGATGTGAAAAACAAACAATAAAATTCGATACAGCCCAACAGACTTACAGTGATGCGATTGCTTAGGATATAGGTATGCATTTTCAAGAACGTAAATATACGAAAAATAAAATATTATGTTAATATTATTGCTTTAAACAAAGTAATCCTTATTAACTCCTTTATTAAGTCCTTTATTGAATCTTAACCAAATTGGCTATTAAATAATATTATTTACATAACAGACATTGAAATTCTGACTTATACAGATAATTGACTAATTAACTATTATAATTATTATATTAGATACATTCTTTAAAATAATTGACATTGTATTAATATTCTATCTTGACGATGTTACAATTATATCTATTATTTTAAATTATTGTTTTATAATGATAAAGATATTTCGGTTCTTAAAAAAAGTATGTAAATATTATATTGCATTACCCTAACAGGGTGCATGCTTGTACTATGATTAATTTGTAAGACTTTGAAAATAAGCATTAGCAATAAAGAATTTGAATTTGAATTTGAATTAGTCTATTGATTCGTACGGTGTACAAATTGGGTACTTTGATCAAGGAAAAGCGTGACTCAAATGCGGGTTTAGGCCACAGAATGCTATAACCCTTATTTAATTTTATGATACCTCGGTTGCATGTTATCAAATCTATTAGTCGGTGTTGCCTCCGCTGCCTCCATCGTTGCTCCCGCCGCTGCCCCCATCGTTGTTTCCTCCGTTATTCCCTCCGCTGCCCCCATCGTTGTTTCCTCCGTTGTTCCCTCCGCTGCCTTCATCATTGCTCCCTCCGCTGCCTCCATCGTTGCTCCCTCCGCTGCCCCCATCGTTGTTCCCTCCGTTGTTCCCTCCGCTGCCTCCATCGTTGTTTCCTCCACTGCCTCCATCATTGTTCCCTCCGTTGCCCTCTCCACTGCCGTTGTTCTCTTCGCTACTGTCTTCACACGTCTTCTCTGCGAATAAGCTGCATCTTCCGTAGTTACAGTAGCGGAGGAGACCGCGGCAAGTGTGTATAACGCCTTTGTTGTCGGGGCGGCACGTCAAGGATTCCCTGCAGCTAATGCAACTGCTACCAGGCTGGAATTTAAAACATTCTAATTAAATAATTGATCAATAATGCGCGGGCTTCTATATTGAAAAAAATATAGGATGAATTCTATAATAAATTTGCTCTGCATTAATTAAAAATATATGCGGCACTATACGGTTTGGTAGGATTTTGTTTTTTTTTTTTAATTTTCACTAACTTCTCATTACTTAACTCAGGTGTCAGAAAGCAAATATAGGTACGAGTATCATCATACCAGAACTCTTATATAAACGAAGTTACGAGTATGAACTGGCCTAAAGATATTTTCATAAGAAAATTTAACTATTTATAATGCCACGCGATGTACCTACACGTATCGTACGTAAAATTTGTCGAGACAGTAACATTTTAGTACCACAAATAAATATTAAATCTAGTCGTTGTGAGATATAGTGGGATGTGGAACAGGTTAGATGTCGTAAGTCCTCTACTTTTATTGAAACAATGCGGTAGGTATAAAATGAATGCAAAAATTTCGTCACTCCTTACAATCACTATAGCGAATTTTTCCGGCTTTAAAAATACGTACTGTTTTACTGTAGTCGCAAGTAACACGCTTGGGGAAGAGCCCCAAGGCGGAGGCACCATCTTCAGATGCCGGCAACCCTTCAGCAAAATATAAGTTAACAGCAACCTGGAAACGAATAAGTCTTGTTAAAATGTATTAACTTATAAAATAAATTGCATTCCTACCAGAGGGTACCCACAGGAGCATTTCCGTCTCAAAAGACTAAGTCGGAACGGCACTAAGTATTTCTCCCTTATCATAATCTTTAAACCAAAATGTTATCTAAATATTGATGTTACAAGGCAAAACTAAGTGCGACTGTGTTGCCTCTTAAATATCTTAGTATAACGATCTTAATATATCTTAGTATAATATATTTTTATATTTATATTTCGCTGAGAAGGAGGGAGGAGGATTCTCATTTTGGGAGGAAAGGAGTAGACGACGATATTTCGCTGGTGTCTGCAATCCTATGTATGTCTCGCCGATTGACCTGTGTAGAATTGATCAGAAAAACATAGGTCTCTGGAGGATACCCAGAGCGTACATCAATACTATTCTAATTCATGTTGATTCATGACGGTCAGTGGACGTGCAAGCTATATCAGACGTTAAATGCTCATACAATACCTACAGTCTACCTGCAGTTCAGTGCAGTTGCTAACCCTTTTTTTACGTGGGGAAACCCATCATGGGTTTCTCTCAGCCTCGGGGGCAGCGGAGAGGATATGCCGGACTCGTACCGGCTAAAACCCCACGGTGTTCCTCTGCACGCCCTTTAACGGGACTTCGGGTACGCTAAAGGGTCGAGGACTCAAAAAAGCTTAAAAAAATGTTAAAAAGTAAATTTAATAATTCTTACCACAGCTGCGAGAACAGGAAGTATAAAAAGCTTGGAAGCCATTTTATTTAAGACGAAAGTTGATCGGCTGCAAGTCGACGAAACCAATGAGGAACACTTTGCTAACTGAGTTTATATACGATTTATACATAATGGTTTATGTTAATTTTATGCCAACAATGACAAACATTTCTCCCATTTCTATAACAGAAAGACTATTCAAGGGTATGATGACAAAGGACTACCGTGTATTTAAACATAAATCATTCATGTGTATACAAACTCCATACAGAAAATAATGCAAAGGTATATATAAATATAATATTACTAGTTGTGCCCGCGGTTTCACCTTGTACAAAAAACATGACATACCACCTTATGAACCCAAAACTAATAGCAACTGACGTTCACAAGTTTGCCATGTTCACATATTCACGTGATAAGTTTTAAACTATCTGTCCAAATTATTTAATGTAAAGGACAAAGTTTATCTACTTTAAATGTCAAAGGCGATAAAAGTATTTATTTTGATAAGAAATTACTGTACCGTAAAGTAAATACCGTAAAATAAGCATATTAAAAAGGTAATCCAGGCATCCAGGCAAAAAGGTACCGTTACAAATTTCGCCTTTATAATATTAATAGGATTAGTAGGATTTTATAGCACATTTTAATAATAAGATATAGTTATTATTTTAGTATTCCGTATATTACTAAAACAGAATAAAGACATAAACTTGAAACGTTAGGGCTTAGGATGTCAAGATTTTAGAATCCGTCCGAAAGCAATTTCGACGTCCTCGTAGGTAACTGTCCGATGTTGACGCTATTCTAACTTTCTTATTCTTATCCGAAATTTCGGGCCTGGCTGAAGAGCAGGGGTGGAAAAACCTACCGCCTTACTCAGATACTCACCGGACATGGCTGTTTCGGTGAGTATCTGAAAAGGATACAAAGAGAAGAGACGGCTCAGTGTCATAATTGCGGGCACGACGAGGATTCCGCACAGCACACGCTGCAGTTCTGCCCGGCGTGGGAGTCGCAGCGGCGGATCCTCGTCGAAAAAGTGGGACCGGATCTCTCTCTGTCGGCCATCGTCGGAGCGATGGTTCAGCGCAGCGAAGCCTGGGACGGCATGATCACCTTCTGCGACGTGGTCATGTCTGCGAACGAAGACGCCGAGCGAGCAAAGGAGGGGGCGCTTAACCAGCTCGAAGGAGAAGGCGGAGGCAATTTTGGATATAAGTTATGAATACATTTTTTTTTCATAAACCGTTCGGCAAATAAAGAGTAGCTTATCGATCTATATTATGCGGACGCGTAAACAATTGACTGTTGATAGATTTTTTGAATAAAATATCATATTGATCGCTCAAGCATATGGGACGCACGAGCGGCAGCGGCTAAGTGTTTAGCAGCTTAAACGACGAGATGTTAGCTTAAGCAAATAGTTACTTAAGTGGCTAATAGGTGGTAAATCTAAGATTTATATAAATATATAGATAATTCGTAATCGATGTGTGCCAGGATTAAGGGTGTGGTGAGGTGGAACTTAGTCTTCAAGGAACTTTGGAAGAAGGAACTTTGTATTTGTGTGAACAACACAAAGATCCCACGATCAACTTCCTTATAAAATCAAATTGTTATTAGTAGTTTTATGGTTTTGTTAAAAGGAATATCAGCTATTTTCTGTAATTTAAATATGTATATCTACGTATACAATGTTTAGTATATAGACATTGTCATATATCAATCTTTAGTAGACAAAACTTTGGATAGATTATAGGCGTAATTAATCCAGGTATTGACCGGTGACCGGAAAATTCGGAAAAATATTTTTGCGGAAATCATATTTTTTACTTTATTTCATAAAATATAAACGTATAACGTATATATTACGTAGACACTAGTGAGACGTGACGTACATTGTAATGTGTACAATATATCATTATCTTATACATACAATTCTCGTGTCACAATGTTAGTTACCGTACTCCTCCGAAACGGCTTTACCGATTTTCCCCAAATATATGCATATTCAGTAGGTCTGAGAATCGGCTACTATCTATTTTTCATACCCCTAAGTGATAAGAGTTGTTCACCCTCAATATTTTTTTATTTATATGGTAACACAACGTATGCTGGGTCAGCTATTTAATCACTATAATTCAGCACGTTCGTTTGTAATCTATCTATCGTTTCTATGCGTCCCAGTTTTATCCGCTGAAAAACTCCGTGATCGGTGACTTGAAGTGTGAGATATGGTAGAGACATTCATAGGCACTTCTGTATGATCAGGGTTGAAGAGTTGAAGGTCGTATTTGCCATCATATGTCTCTACTCAAAGACCTTATCATATATTCGTAAGCTCCAAATGCCCAACTTGTATGGTTGAGACAGGAGGAACCTCTGCATTATCAGTGTTGAAGAGTTGAAGGTCGAATTTTCCACCATATATCTCTGCTCATCAACCTTATTAAATATTCATAAGTTCCAAGTGCTTAACTTGTATGGTTGAAGCAGGAGGCACCTCTGCATTATCAGGGTTGAAGAAATGAAGGTCGAATTTCCATCGTATCATGTTAATCTAGATACTCAATGTTCATTTTAAGTTTCATGAGAATTGGGTGAGCAGAAGGTAAGTTATCATAAAATATGTAAAAAACGACCCTTAGTGATGATGAGTTCCACCCCATTACTCAAAGTTCTAATCATCAGACCATACTGATGTCAAGGTAGGAAAGTACCGCAATGAAACACCCTTTCATATGAAAAAAAGAACATTTAAATTGGTTAAGAAATACTCGAGTTATTCAACTTTATAAGAAATCGGGTTTTTCCAGTTTCCCAGGAAAACTGGCAACAATTTTCAAATGTTCTCGAAATGGGACCCCTGTGAAACTAACCGCACATAATGGTGTTTGAATCATGTCGATCGGTTGCGGCATCGCGAAAAAATAATTATAGTTCAAAAAACTAAAAAACACGCTTTTATGATAAAATCAACTAAAAAGTAGAAAATAATTTTCAATCTAAGAATCAATTAAGGAACAGTAAATAGTATAATTGTGGAAAAAGTGTGGGGTGCTTTTCGAACCTGATAAATGGAGCACCCCACACTTTTTCCACAATTATACTATTTACTGTTCCTTAATTGATTCTTAGATTGAAAATTATTTTCTACTTTTTAGTTGATTTTATCATAAAAGCGTGTTTTTTAGTTTTTTGAACTATAATTATTTATTAATTTTTAGTATTTCTCGTTATAGCGACCACCATTATTCATCGTTTGTAAAAAAATCAAGTGTCTATCTATTACGATTTAAGAGATAATGCCCAACGACAGACGAACAGACCGCAGAGGGTTTCGTTTTAACCTTTGAGTACGGAATCCTAAAAATCATTCTACAAGAGGGCATTATAGATATGTTTCAGAACATTTGAGTTATAGGGAAATAACATTATTATTTTCTAAACTAAAAATCACGATATAAAAGTTACGCCTATTGAAACTAAATAGCAATAATTATTTGCAATCTAAAGTTGCGATGAACTTTGCTGAAGGTGTTTGAAAAATCTCGCCTCGAAAATCGCTAATCCAGAGGATGTTGATAAGGACAATGGTACAAAACTATTAATGTTTAAAAATAATATTGAATTGTCATCGGTCCTTAATAAGTATGCCAAATTTCGAGTTAATCCGACGTTTTGAAGGGGGTTAAAATCATGTTGAAAGATTCCGTTACATAATAACATACCAACATACCAACATACATACGTCTGAAGCTAAAAATCTCGCCTCGAAAATCGTTAATCCAGAGGATGTTGATAAGGACAATGGTACAAAACTATTAATGTTTAAAATATTGAATTGTCATCGGTCCTTAATAAGTATGCCAAATTTCGAGTTAATCCGACGTTTTGAAAGGGGTTAAAAGCATGTTCAAAGATTCCGTTACATACTAACATACCAACATACCAACATACATACGTCTGAAGCTAATAAAAGCGTGTTAATAAAAGCGTGTTAAAAAGCTGGTCATACATAAAAAAATATATATACCTACGTGTCTTCCTTTGAGAAGTCGGTTAAAAATAATGTTTTCTTGTCAGTTTCTATGACTGCCTATGATTTTTTAATATGCAGAGGGCACATACGTGCACTTTCCATTATAAAGACTGTATGTTACCTCTTTTAAAAAAAATCTTGTTTTTAGTGTCTAAGATTTGTGAAAATATATATATATTTTCCTCTGGTAAAATGAATTTGCGTTTCAATTAGGAATGTTTATGCTGTGTGTGGTCTGAGACACGCTTTATAAGGGCCCTTTTTTTCACAACCCATTTATCCTATTTTGCAAAGATTGAAATTTGACCATTTTTTAGTACGTGGGTATACAAATAACAGAATATGTTAGATGTTGACCTTTGGTAGGCGAAATATTGGATAGACTGATTATAAATAACGGAGCCAAATTTATCGATAACTATCTTTGAAGTTTCTTACTTACAGAGTATATAGGTACATATAAATAAAAACAAAAAACTTTTGTAGTCATTTATTTTATTATTTACTATAATTGTGACTAATAGTACGGGATCCCTGGTATAGTTTTCATCATTTATTAGTAACAAGCTGATTTTTCGTGAGTAGCGAGAGGTAGGTGAGTAGAGAGAGGGGGGACACCTTAAAAAAACTTATATTGTGTAGGACAAATATTTTTTCACGTTATTTAAATAATTATCTTGATAATTAACAAAGAAAAATTTGGTTAGTAATAAATTTTTAGAATTCGTCCGGTCAACATATTTTATCCTTGCTGCCCCTATCAAGCTACCATTTACCAACATTGCTGTAAGGAAAAATGTTGGGCGTCTTGTCGAAACGAAAACTACTCTACTCACGAACGATCAGCTTGTTAGTAATAAATGATGAAAACTATACAAGGGATCCTGTACTATAATAGGTACCTATAAAATAAAATTTAAGATTTTTGTATTAAATAAATGTATTTTACTTTAAGTTACATGAAATTTCGCCGTGTATAACCGTAATATGTATGTTTCTTTCGGTGGGCCCACTGCTGGGACGTCACTGAAGTCAGTAAGAGCTGTATGCCGCAGTGAGCTCGCTCCGAGTTGAAGAATGTATCCATTCCCACTACAATACCGCTTGCACAACCTCTACTTCTACCTACACTTGGCTATGCTGATGTGTGTGTAATGTCATTACTCATTACCGTGGAGCAAATAAATAAGCTGGAGCGCCTTCAAAATTTGTGTATACGGTTCATACAGCAGGGTAATAAAAGTATATTTTAAAGTGTAAATCAATTTATTATTCAATTAATTATTGTGGTTTACATACTTATCGGTAGTCGGTACAGATTTTATGAAACATTTATTTTTATATACCATTCACTTACAAGCAATTATTCAAGGCCTTAAGTATGCGAGCTGAAACAAAACACAAATTAAAATTAATTTATTGGTTCAAACCCTTTTCAAACCAAATGAAGAAGGGAAGAGATGAGTTGAAATGGACAGACATTGTTAGAAATAGTGAAAAATACCAGGAAAATAACATATTTCTGATTTTTTACAGTTATGTACGTATCAGAAATTAATAACCACTTGCTTAAACGGCAAAGGAAAACATCGTTAGGAAGCCTGCACACCGGAGAGATTTATAAAAAAAAATCACAAAGACACAATCCCGTGTCTACTAATACGCACTTGGCCAGCGCGGTGGCGCGCGCTTACTTATTATGTATCTATAGTTTTAAGTCTAAAGTTTTAGCAATAAAGCAACGCATTTGAGACCGATCTCTGGTAAAACTGTAATTCTATTCTCTATCTATCTCTATCTATCTGGGTCTAAGTATTGATGGAGTTTCTTTCGCCGCTTCTTCTCCATAACGAAACACCTTGTGAAGTGGTGGTAGTTGTATTGGCATTCAAAAAGTGATCTGTAAAGAACCATTTTGAATTTAAAAAAATGATTTGATTTGGGTGATAAATAATTCTGGTGAGCGGGCAGCGTGTAGCAAAATCAACGGGTTGCACTCAGTGGGAGTGCCAGCAAAAGTGAAAACTTTCGAAACCGAAGCTAAATAATAAAATATAATAAATATCTTTTTTTTATGCTGACACCAGATGACATCTTGACAGGCAGTTTGTTTTGCCGTCTTACGAATTTTCGATCAGGCCACGTGTCCTGACTCGAGTTTAACATTTTTTACCCATCACAAAAAGTGTACAAGACCGCTAAAGAAGATTTCACTTCGAAAACTATACCTTGTTTCATAGGTGTGTAAATTTATCCGCTGGTCGAGTTGGCACACTGTGGGCCAGGGATGAAGGAGCATCGGCCATTGTTGCAGTAGCTGAGGAAACCGCGGCAAGTGCGTAGGCGGCCTACGTTGTTGGGGTAGCACGCTAATGCTTGCCTGCAGCTACTGCACGTGGTGCCACCCTGGAAAATAATTAAAATAATTGACTTTTTGTCATGAATTTTACGCGTAAACATACGAAATGAGGTTTATAATTTATAAGGTTATTCGCTCCGAATCTTGATTACTCGATTGCCAACTAACTACACTACAAAGGCATGATGATAGTTAAAAAATCAAAGAGTAAATTATTTAAGTAAAAACAATATATTGAAAGGATTCTCAAAAACTACCCAGTTTAAAAAAAAAACTTTAAGTTTTATTAAATTTTTAATAAAAAAAAAGTAAAATAAAGACGTCATTTTTGGGTATGTCTCTAAATTGCTTGAACGTTTGTATGGGATGTCCTAGTATGACACCACCAAAGAACGTCATGACACTCGCGAGCGTTTTCACGCTGAATTCAAAATGGCTATAAAAATGCTATTATTTTCTTTAATACTCAACTTATTGCCGAAATAATACGATTTTTGGATTCACTAGACATGTACTTTATAGAAGAGGTTTTGAAAATTTGTCATCATCCCCTTTGTGTCAATCCAGTGTTCCACTCAGATTAAAGCCTGTAATATCCGAATACGTGGTACGTATTAAGCAACGCGCTAAAATGAAACTGAAAACTCCGTAAACATGCGACTACAATATATCAGCAATGTAAGTTGGTTTGCCGCTTTTAAGAAATTACTTACTTGAGCAGTGTAGTTACAATCGACACGACTAGCGAAAAAGAATCTGTTCTGATGTTCACCATCATCAGACTCTTCGGGCTCAGCAGATCGCTCTTGACGGGATCCGAAAGGAAGAGGGAACGGCAGTTGACTTAATAATCCAGAAAGTGCTGAGCTTGGATCGGAACTGTTGCCGTCACCTGAAGATGGCAATCCGAATCCTTCAGCAAATATTAAGTTAACAGCAACCTGGAAACGAATAACTTTACTAAAAAGAACTTTCTTTTAAAAATGAATAAGCAATCTTAACTTTTTAATTTCGTATCAAACGAGCATTTAGTCCTGATGGTTGGTGGCCATTGCTACCCATGGACATTTGAAACCAATTCCAGCTAGGATTTCGGACTTACCATTGATCGGCTACTGCTGTGTCAAGGTATAAATAGGAGTAACGGTGGTACCTCCAGAGTTTAACCTCGGAGGGTTCTATCACCACGTACCGGTAGGGTATATTTATAATCTAGTTAATAATATTTATAATAATACTAGTGGCTGCAGCTCATCGCTATACTGTTGATAAACCCGTGTCTACTTGTACAGGTGTTTCGATTGCGACGCCACACCTATTTCTACCTAAAAACAGCAGTGTTCAGCGCTGCTGTGCTCTGGTTTGAAAGGTGTAGCAAGGGAAACATACTTTTCCGAGGCATCCCAGCTTAGTCCTCAAGGGTAGCGGCGCATCTGTAGCCGACCTCAGGAAGGAATATAATCCTATCTGGATTTGACTACAGATGTACACGGACGGCAGTAGCCACTTACCATCAGGTGGACTGCATGCTCGTCTGTAACTCCGATGTAATATATAAAAAAGAAAGACAGGTCTCTGGAGAGTGCCTTGAGCTTCACCATCCATCGCACCATCGCAAAGTTTGTGGACAGGCAAGTGCTAATAGGTTACTTAACTCACAAACTGAACGTCAATAAATCGCAAAAATAAATTAATCCAATGATCTTACCAAAGCTGTGAGAAAAGGAAGTACAATAAGCTTGAAAGCCATATTATCTGTTGGTGATGATTTGAGACGTAAGTTTATCGGATGCAAGTCGACGTAACCAATGAGGGACACTTTCCTACTTGGGTTTATATACGATTTATACATAATGGTTTATGTTAATTTTATGCCAACAGTGACAAACATTTCTCCCATTTCTATAAAGAAAGACTATATTCAAGTGTAATGACAAAGGAGTGACACGTATCAGGCATCTAGACAAACAATATTTTGTATGTACATTATACACTTACCTCTGACGTAACATATTTGACGTAGTACATATTTTAGGGTTCCATATATTAGTAAAACGAAATATACGTATCTTATATATAAAATTCTTGTGTCACAATGTTAGTTACCGTACTCCTCCGAAACGGCTTTACCGATTTTCACCAAATTTTATATGCATATTGAGTAGGTCTAAGAATCGGCTACTATCTATTTTTCATACCCTTAAGTGATAAGGGTTGTTCACCCTTAATTTCTTTTAATTTTTGTACAAATTTTTTTGTAATATATTTTTCTATAATGTGGCATTAGAAAATTCATTTTTATATGGCAACACAAAGTTTGCCGGGTCAGCTAGTAAATCTATATATATAAAAATCAATTGCTGTTCGTTAGTTTCGATAAGTCTCGCATTTTAGTTTAGAATAATTTGTAGAAGTCCAGGGAAGGCTTAAAAGGTAAATATGAAATATATTTCATAAATGGATTCTGAGGCGGCACAAAGTTTGCCGGGTCAGCCAGTAAGTTATAAAAGTGATCATCATTTGCCAACGTCTCGGATCCCTCCGAAAAGAATTTTGACATAACTATCCGAGAAAACAACTGGAAAAATAAAGTATTTGATAAAATAAATGAAGTAAAACTACAGATTTATCAAATAACATATTCGTTCATTTACAGTAAAGCTTATCTTAACCAAATACCTGCATATAATCCGTAACAGCGAAAGTCATAACAGGACAAAAATACAGATTTTATTTTCATACAGAAACGGTTTAAAAACTAAGTCGACTACGTAAAAAAGCGTTGTAAAATAATGAAAAAAGAAATTATTTTTGTCTCACATTATTAGCTACGATCTATTACTTACTTACTTACATACATTTTAAATGAACACATTGGCTTCCACGACACCGAAAAAATCCCTATGATGTCTAAAAATAAACGAACATCAAGAAAAAAACATAATACGAGTATTTATTTATCTACCTCTACAGGATACCCGTGGTCCTGCTCAGTCGATAGGTTGCTAAAATTACTTACGAAGTACTCGTTTGTAATGTATTATTTAACGAAGAAAAACAGTTTAGATCGTATGTGGAAGACGTCTATCGATTGTTTTAACAGACCTACGACTTAAGTTCTTTCTATATCATAATAGTATACCATCTTTCTCATTAACATTAGATATTGCATGTTAAATGATATTCGTTTGTGAAAAACTGTGATGTAATTGGTATTCCTTTTAGCAGCGTATGTGTTGTTTTATATTATTAAAAATAATATATAAGAAATGATGTACAAAAGCAATCATACCTCATTCACATTCTGGTAAACATCATGACATGTATTTTCGAATGAAAGGGATGCGTGCTATGTCTCACTGCGGCTGATTTTACAATAGAAACTCGTGAGTATGTCAAGTTTATTGTTATCTACAAAATATCACCAACTATAATTGTGTACGTTGGTTTCCAATCAACTTACTTGCTTATGTACTTAGGTGCCAAATTAGTCATTAATTCATCCCTTAGTTTAGATCTGGTAGTTAACGTTTGTTTTTTATATCGTCAGCTACGAGCTAAGAATTTGAGCTAGGAATGCGAGCTAAGGTCCGTGTAACTATATCGTGAGTATAGCCGTATACGTGAGTATGTCCGTGTAGCTATATAGTAAGTATTTTCACACATCACATCTTATTGTGCCTTTATAAGGGGCCGCAGCCTCGCATGTCTCTAGTGGAAAAGCAGCCTCAAACTGTTTAATTAAAACATCCAAACGTGTTAAAGTCCTCATGGTGGTATTTTTTGTATTGTGATTAAGAGCAATTTAAAAATAAAGCGTAAAACAGTTTCCAATTAAATAATTGAATTTATTTTTTAAATGAAATCTCAATTTATTCGATGCTTTGTGTCTTCTTCTTCTTATTCTGTTACACGATTATCTGAAAAAATTGGAAGGAATATTTATGCCACAGTATTTTGAAGATTATTACTTATTTAATGTTTTAATCATATAATGCTTCATAAGCAAATATATATTAGATAAATATCCTTCCAAGTGCAAATTTGATGAAGGGTCTAGGCGGTGAAGGGTCTAGATCAAATGTAGAGTTCTGCGATTTGTTTGCTTGGCAGAAATATAATTTTTTACGCCGACTTTTGCGGAGCGCTGGAAAAAAACTGATTATAAATTTGAGTGATATACGAAAAAAGTTAAAACCTATGACTCTCTTTTGCTTGCTCTAGACTTATCTCAATTGTCAGGGTCTAGCAGTGGGGAATAAAACTTAAAGCCGAATACATACCTTAATTATATTTATTAAGAGGTGGGGCATTCAGTGTTGTTCAGGAAGGAGCAGTGACCCTCCCTGCAGGTCAAGCCGAGCAAAGAGCAGTTGCGTGCAATCCCAACGTTGAACATAGAACAGTGAAGAGCCTGGGAGCAGCTTGGGCAGCTAGCAGCCGTCTGCAACAATAATTCATACTCTCATTCGTTCTCAAAGATTTTTTTATAATATAGTATTTCCTTCCATGCATATATGTAAGAACTTTAACAAACCACTTTACAAAAACTTTGATGACAAGCATTCGTAGCTTTGATGACAAACTTTGATGACAAGCCTAATGGTTGAAACTCGGCCTCCTGTTCGAGAGGTTCGAGATAAGATCCCAGGCAGCAATGATTTTTCAAAGTTATTTGCGTATTAGAAATTATCACTTGCTAAAACGACAAAGGAAAACACCGTTAAGAAACTTGCATACCTAAGAGATGTTTAAAAAAGTTCTCAAAGGTATGTAACTTCTACTTATACGCACTTGTCCAGCGCGGTGGACTCTGGTCTGATCCTTCTCATTCTGACAGAAGATCCGTGCCCAGCAGTAGGACAGTAATGGGTTGACGACGATAAAATAAAGTTATTGTAATAACCACTTTACTTACATCAGTTGTATAATTACAGGGGATTATACTGATATATTTTGGAAAATCTAGGCTGAAGTTCCCCAACGCTCTCGGTATCCTTGTGAGCAAATGACGATCCGTTTCGTCGAGAAGATTCTCGATGTTTGCACTTTTTATCGGATTGTCATGTTTGGCCAAAATTATATTAATTAAAACCTGTGAAATAAATAAGATTTATTTTTCACAAGTACATCAGCAATTAATAACAATAGAAATTCCGTAAGTTCATTGAGTACAAACTCAATTTACAAGTTTGTAGTCCACAAGGGAGACAGACTTTTCCGAGGCGTTCCAGCTTTGTCCTCAGGGCTAGCGGCGCATCTGTCGTCGACCTCAGGTAGGAATATCTAATCCTGTCTGGGGTTGATTACAGATGTCCATGGGCAGCAATAGCCACTTACCATCAGGTGGACTGCATGCTAGGGTGTCCCGTAAATATTTTTTTTCGATTTTCTTAACAGCAGACCCCTCAAAAGTTGCGTAATTAAGCGTAGATTAATAAAAAAATAATAAAAAAATTATAAAACTACATCTTTAGGGCTCTACCGAGCTTCAAAGTTTTGCGAAATTGACATTTTTTGGTGATATTTCGCTGTTCATTATTACTGTTCCTTAACTTAATTTTAAACATTTAATTACTTTATTTTCTATATTGGGTCAATACAAACAAGTCGTTTTGTTTTGCTTACAACAACCCATTACCAGCGACTTCGCATTTGTTAGGATTTAATCAGCAAATCCTCATATTTTCACAAGTTTTTTGTTTTGACCTGCGAGTGTTTTCTTTGTGGCAAAAGCAATTATTATACAATATTTGCTATTTATACTATGTTAGAACCATACTGAGAACTTGATGATCGGCAGCTACCAACTATATAGGGGCATCCAACTACATTTGCGTGTCATCTGGAGAGCTCTACCTAACTTTGAAGTTTTATAAATTTTACATTTTTACAGACACGCAACAAACATCTATCAACCGTACAAAATTTAGTTTATAATCAATGACAATAACATAAAATAAAAAAGTATTTTCTACCCAGAAATTGTGCTTGATTTTACAACATACTCGTACCTATCAATAATAAATCCATCTCTATAAGAAGCTATATTTACAGTTCAGGAGGCCTCTGCTACCAGTTATACATTTATTTCTCTTCACGTGTCCTCGTTTTAAATATGTTAAAGAACCAACGTTTATATAACCTGAAGCTCCACACAATATTTTGGTATAAACTCTAGTAAAGAACTTTACTTATTGCGGTTTAAATATCCTAAGTTTAGTGCAACTTTAAGCTTATCTAGTCTTTATTATTCTTTGCTATACCAGTAATCGAAAGTAGTCGCTATTATCAAACAACATAGTGAAAAGCATGTTTCCTTCGCATACAAATAAAAACATTTCTTTCGACAATAGAATCGACGATAGAACTCAGATTTTTGTGTTAAAATCAAGAGTAGGTGCGGTGAAATCTTTTATGGTTACACATTAGGTTCAAGAAAATATTTCACATGTATTTGAAAACAATTACATAGTTCGTTGCGAATAGTAAATAGTGTTTTACTGCGGTGGCTTATAATTTGCCTGATTTGCCAAAAAATGTAGTTAATGAAGATATAAAAATGAAAATTATCTTTGTGAAACATATCCATTTGAATCAACTGGACGCTGTTGTCTAGACCGGGATAAACGTCCCACTCGAGATGGCTACTTCTTTTAATATAATAGCAACTCATCACTAATGCCATACTGAGATTTTACATTGACTACTTATTATATTATACGTCGTTAAAATATACGCCCGATTTTATTTCTTCTCAAGAGAAAGACTTCTTCTTTTAACTTTGGATTTTTACTGAAAAAGCTGAGTTCTGTTATTGATTACTTTATCGAAAGATTTTTTTTCTGTGCATTATTTGTACATTTTCTAGGAGCCGAAGTAGAACCATATTACATTGTATGTACTCTCAATTTTACACAAAAATCTGAGTTCTCTCGAGGTTTCAATGGACGAAAGGAATAATTTTGTGACAACACTTTTGTCAGTACATTGTATGATGATAATGACTACATTAGGGACTTAGTATTGCGAAGAATAATAAAAACGGGTTAAAATTAAAGTGGTACTAAGCGCAGGATATTAAAATGGCAAAGAATCGAGTTCTCTGCTAGTAGATAATATTACAACGAAATAATTGTATGTCTCGAGCGCCAGGTCAAAAAATGGCCGGTTCTTCAACATATTTTTATCAAGGATCATGTTCGGGCTTAAGAGCTCTGATTTTGTTTATACGATATTTTCCCTGTCACATGCAATCTACATAAAGATGTAACAGGTAACAGCAGCGTCATAAAGTGTAACTACGACGAAGTTACAATATCGAGCAAAAATACCAAATCTTGGACACAAAAATAAATTTCAATATCAAGTATTTGTCATTAATTATAAGCTCTATATTGTTTTTATCGTTTTATCGTCTTTTTCTATTAATTTTATTACAAAAAAACTTCTTAAACGTGATTTTTTTTATTATTCTAGGTGTCTGTTAAAATGGTTTTTTTTTTAAACTTCAAGGTTCGGTAGAGCCCTCAAGATGACATGCAATTGTATTTTTTTTACTTTATCCGTAATCTGCGTAAAATTACGCAACTTTTGACACCTCTGCTCATAGTCTAGCTCAAAATTTTTTTTTTTTCATGCAAGGACGGGACACCCTACTGCATGCTCGTCTGCTACTGCTATATTATAAAAAAAGAGTAGTACTTTATATAGTAGTTTTTGTAGTGATAGAGTATTGGTGGAAACTTGGCCACACAATCGGTAGGTCCCAGGTTCAAACCATAGGCACACACCTCTAATTTTTTATGTATGTGCGTTAACGATGGAGGAAAACATCGAGAAGACACACTGTACCATTACCATGAGATTTTACGTTTTGACAAATATGACTGTTTTGGTACTTGTTTACGTATTGCCCATGCAATTTCCAATCAGCGCCGCTAGCGGATTGTATCAGAACTATAGTATCAGTAACGGAACATTAAATGTCTAAATTGACAAAATTGCGCTTTATGTTTTGTCTCTCTTTTTTGCGAACATGTGAGGCAGACAAAAAGACTTGAGCAATTACTTATTACGTTTACTCAGTCTATTAAAGCAAACAGAACAGAATAATGGTTTGAGTAAACGTAACGTAAAATTGTGGGATGTTTTGAAAACTCGTGGAAACACAGATAGGGTTATATATTCCTACCTGTGGCCGACCTCAGGTAGGATATATAACCCTATGTGTGTTGATTAGTGATGTCCATGGGTAGCCAGTTTCCATCTGGTGGACTGCGTGCTCATTTGCTACTCCTATATTGAATAAAATTATGATATTAAAAGAATTCGATTTTTAGGTTGTATAACTATTTTACGCACAAAACACCACATTAGAATAAATTACTAAAATATGTCATTAAAATGCTATGAAAACGTGATTAAAATCGAGTAATTAATTATTGAACAAATAAATAAATTAGGATATAATTAATAATTGATCGATTAAATAACTACATTCTAAGCGTTATAACACAGTGTTTTTCAGAGAGGTGCTTTCGCAGTTCGCACACAGAGAAAAAAAACTGTAGGTAAAAGATAGTTATAATTTTCTCTTACTCTAACCAATGACTCTATAGTTTTTTCTGTTCCGTACTCTAACCTTATAAGTAACAGTGCTGAATAATGTATAATATATATTAATAGTTACCAGAGCAGTGACGAATGAAATGAGACCCATTGTGGATGAATCAACTCAGTAAACTAATGTTCATAGTGCTTCAAGTAATGTGATTATATACACTCGTACTCGAAAATTCAGGTTTTATATTCATTGATAGTGAGCCAATTAAACTTATGCTAATTCTGTTTATATCCTCTTAAATCCAAATTAAACTAGTTTAAATAGTTTTATTCAGCTATTTAGAACCCTTTAACAGGTTATTTTTATGGATGGAAGTAAAAAACCTGTAATGGAAGCAAACAAACTTAATATATTATGTAATTGCACATGTACAATTTGATTTGAAATTTAGGTGAAAAACAACATTACCGATCTGACTATAGATATATCTTTCTAATCCATATTTTTTGCAAAAATATTATAAGTAATATGTTTAAAGCATAATTAGAAAATTTTCAAGGTTCCTACTTAGAACAAGACTTTTTTATTAGAGTAGCAGACAAGCATGCAGTCCACCTGATTGTAATTGGCTACTGGCGCCTATGGAAATCGATAATCAACCCCAGATAAGATTAGGTTTCTACTAGAGGTCGGCTACAGATGCGCCGCTACCGATGAAGACTAAGCTGGAACGCCTCTGAAAAGTATGCCTCCCTTACCGCACCTGTGAAATCAGGACACAGCAGCACATGGTGTGGCGGTGGTGCCGCCGAATGGAACCAGTAAGGGTTTTACCACTTTTAAAGGTACCTAGGAAAAGACTACAAAATTATGTTGCTCACTAGTTTCTCTATACTAATCTATACTAATATTATAAAGAGGAAAACTTTGTTTGTTTATTTGATTTTAATGAATAGGCTCAAAAATTACTGGACCGATTTTAAAAAACCTTTCACCATTCGTAAGCTACATTATCCACGAGTAACATAGGCTATATTTTGTATGAAATATATTTGATAAATAGTTTTTGAGGCGGTACAGTTTGGGTCAGCTAGTAACTTATAACTGCTGCTTCTTATGAAAATAACATCTACTTTAAAATGACAAACCGAAACCAGGAATTTGCTGATATGTACGAGTGGATGCCAAGAAAAGCTTTACACGCTCGGGTTCATATCTCGGGTCGTATCAAGTGTGACTTGTAAACGTAACGGGTTATAGGATACCATTGTCATTGTTACGTCGACAGAAGAATTTTCATTACATCCCAACATTGCTTTTATGTTCAATTTGAGCTCCAGCTATCTAATTACATTCTTTTCTTCGCTACATTTATCCTAAACAGAGCGATAGGTATTTTCTAATTGTTTTTGTTACGCCATAGTAACCATTTTTATCGGCGATTTAAACACATTAGTAGGTCATTATTATACTGAATGTAGCTTTATAGCCCATTGGTTGAAACGCCTCTCAATTGAAGGGATCATAGTTCGAATTCCGGACATGGATGTCCGATTTTGATGTTGACAAAACTGTCTTTGCGTATTAGATTTAATTATCGTGTGCTTTAACGTTGATGGAAAGCATCGTGAGGAGAAATAAAAATCTATCTGGAGAGATATTTTAAAAAAATATCAAAGGTATGTAAAGTCCACCAACTCGCACTTAGCTAGTTAGACGCGGTTAGACGCATACTCAGAAATAGGACAGTAACGGGTTACTGATGAATTACACTAAATACAGGTAATTTTAATGAAAACAATGTTATATGCCATAGTTACTATATTTTTAGCAAAAAATAATTCCCACATAGTTAATGTAAATATCTTTTGATACTCTATCCTTCTACATAATTATTTTTGTGATATAAAACTACGAAACAGAATCTAAGCGCAATCAGGACTCGGAACAGCAGAACACAAGCCATTGTTGCAGAAAGGTCTCTGAGGTCCGCATGGCTTTATAATGCCACCAATTGGCTTGCAGATGACACGCGTGTTGCAATCGTAGCATGAAATCCTTGAAGGCGCTGTGAAGTCGCACGAAGTCCACTCTACCAGACCTTGGTTACCAGGTCCCTGGGCAGCTTGGCGGCGAACTCTCCCTTGTGACACATGAGGTCCTCCCTGGGCCTCATGAGCACCTCCTTGGTATTCATGAGCACCTCCTTGGTCTTCATGAGCACCTCCTTGGTCCTCATGAGCTCCACCTTGATCCTCATGGGGCTTCCCTTGGGAATTCTGACACGAACCCGCAGTGAACAGAGCGTACTGCAAATCGATTGAGAAAACAGAAAATATAAATAAGGATCGGTAAATAATGACGATCGGTCTCAATTATATCGAGAAAGCTTTGTTCGGAATGGACTGTTATTAAAAACAAACAAAGAGATGGTTAGTAGAGACATTTTCCTTCAACTTATGAGAAATATAGATTTAATGTTGACTTTCATTTATTTGATATCGATGCTACTTATTTGCGTTGTTTAAAGACAAAATTAATTGGAATAGCAATATTTATAATTGTGAGACGAAGTTTACCTCAGTATATAAAATTTAACGTATGAATTTAAATAGAAATTTATAAGTTTGTAGATTTTTCATATTTTTTATTTATTGTATTTATTTGGTATAAGTTAACTTAACCTAACCTTAGGTATAGGTTTTGGTCTGGGACCAGAATAGGGCTACGGTATCCTCTGCCAGTCGTAAGAGGCGACTAAAAGGGGGCTTCCGGGGTTGCGGACGGCAAGAGTGGGAGCTCAAACCGCCCGGACAGCGACCCCGGGAAGGACGGCGGTATGTGTGGTCGCATACCGTCGTGCACACCAGACGGTGTGGTGAGCATCAAGCTCACCTGGGCGGAGCCCGACGGGGCACAGCGCTAAGAGGACTCCGGTTGCGTTCCGTTGAAGATCCCGGAGTCCTCTACGCAGCGCCGAGGACGGCCACCGGGGGGGTTTTAGTAAGTAGTAAGAGGCGCACATAACCCTGTGTCGCTCCCACACCGGCACCGGGTACCTTTTGAAGGTTTCCCCCTCGTTAACAAAAAAAAAAGGTATAGGTTTTGGTAGAGGTATCAACTTATACCTATTTTTATAGGTATACCGATACATAACTGTCCCGGTGGGCGTCGTCTGGCCCTTTCAGAAGTAAAGCAATGTGATTTGTAATTCATAGTTTGATGTCTTGGAGATTAAGAAAATGTGAAAGAGTGAAGTTCATAAATTACAGAAATACCAAATTCGTTCACAGTGTTTACACTGTTCGATCCTGGCTATGAATATATCAAAGTATGACCATATTGTATAAAATATGACCGTTGACCATTATGAATCGACTTGTTCAGAAAACGATTATAAATCCAATATTAACTTTTTTAGCCAAAGTGCTAAAGAAGTTTTCTCCTAAAAATATATTGGAAACTTTATGACACTAAAATGACACTATGACACTAAACATTTTAGATCTTATAAAGTAACGTAGCTATAATTGGATTCGGGTCCAATACCTTCCCATTCCGTGGACTATTTAATGAAAAAGATAAGAGTTTATTAAGAAGTAAACTTCAAACTGAAATAACTTACCACTGCAATTAGGACAGCAATGCTTTTGAAATTAGCCATCTTTGATTTTAGGGTGAAACACTGAGAGGTGAACTGTTATTAGATCTTGCGTGCATTCGCTTTTATATATTTATCGTGTATCAGTTATCAACAACTTATATCCCCCGTCAAGAAAGTGCAAATAAGGAAATCACAGGTAGATATGTAGAGGGTTTTCCAACGGTGGAGAATCAACACAAATGTTTATTGTTTTCCGAACGGAATTTTCACAGAAACTATAAACCTACTCGTAATTGTTTTGAACCTGTTATCTAATCTGAAATATGTTTTCACACTTTCGTAAACAGGTACATGAGTCGTGTCGTCATGTCGTAGGTCGTGTGCACTAATAATTTAATTGTGAATATTGTGATATTAATCTTAGTATACAATGTGATGATATTTCAGCTGAGCGTGGTGGGTGGCCAAATTTCAAAGCGTAAGGTCGTTTGTCCACCGCACCGTCACCGAGCTCGATAGCGATACCGTGAACGAGATTATTTCGGGCCGATTTTAATATGTCGTGACGGCGACAGTTTGTCCACCGCGAGCGATATCGGCGGTTTATTTTGTTCCAGCTGTCACGCGTATGACGCCAGTGTATGGACAAGTTCCAATGTGTTTTATATTGCCGGCGGACCGATGTCCGTCAAAATCTCGGTGCTGATCTAGCGGTCACGCCGATCTACTGCGAAATATCGGCGGCCAGGATGACAGTGCTCGGGTGAGGGACGTGCGGTGGACAAGCGGCTAAGTAAATGTATGTTACGCTACTTCGGCGCCGTCATTAATTATCGGTATCGGCTCGGTGACGGGGGCGGTGGACAAACAGCGTAAGGTCGTTTGTTCACCGCACTGTTACCAAGCCGATACCGAGAACGAGACTATTTCGGGCCGATTTTAATATGTCGTGACGGCGATAGTTTGTCCACAGAAAAGGTTAGTTTACAAAAAAGAAATTTTGTTATGTGAAACACGTAGCAAATGAACATGCAGCCTTCCTCATGGTAGTGGTTTGTGCGGTACAAACCACTACCATGAGGAAGGCTGCATGTTCATATGGACATTTAACTTGTAGATAACAAGAGTTCTACTTGAAGCCGATCAAAAATGTGTTGTTACTCCCTTTTATAACTAAAATGTCACTTCATACGTAAGTCAGCCAGCTCTACCGCCTATTGCGTATTAGTTGCGTAGTAGTTTAAATTCTATCTATATCTACTCTTTTTGGTAAGTTTTTTTTTATAATGTAGGAGTAGTAGACGAGCATGCAGTCCACATGATGGTAAGTGGCTACTGCCGTCCTGGACATCTGTAATCGACCCCAGATAGGATTAGATATTCCTACCTGAGGTCGGCCACAGATGCGCCGCTACCCCTGAGGACTAAGCTGGAACGCCTCGGAAAAGTGTCTCCCTTACTACATAAAGTAAGCTGCGTATATTATTTCAATATTTTGTTATTTTATAATAGTCCTTGTGTCTCGTGTGTCACTTCAATTTATGGCTTCCCGATACCAATACAATTGTCAAAGAAAAATGATATTGCATACAAAGCGGTTCAATTTCCCATTTGTGTGGTTGCTACATATCTATACGTTTGAAGTGCACACTTGAATAAGAAATGGAGGAAGGCTTACTGAGAAATATAGTTTCATATTTCCACGAAAAGTGCACAATAGGTTTCGTATTGGGGTTATTGGACACGTCTACCGAATATGTTACTATTATATTATTTATATAATTTTTGATAAAATAAATCAAATGTAGGTACTGCTTATTTCTTACAGAAATACATACCTACTATTCTTGTACAAGATATATGTTTATGTTTTTTTCTATTGTCTGTATTGTATATGCATAGATATTAAATAAATAAATAAAAATAAATGTTACGTATAATAATAGCCATATTATATGGTGAATATAAAAGACAGACACTGCTTTGGCAGTGCGACTATTATGAACTGAATGAACCCTTTATGAAATTTATAGAATTTATATTCTCTATTTGGTATAGTCAATGGGTAAAGCTCCTCTAGTAACATGCACGTTACAAATAGGAATAGATGCAATGCTTACTTTAAGAAAGTAGCAAGAAATTACTAGAGTTACAACTAAAAATTTAAAAAATCCGTAGAGAGGATGGAAGTTGCATAAAAAGTAGCTGATAGGTAGATTATTTATAATAAAATTAACGCTAGATTCAACCCTAGATGCCGACCTTCACCAACTATCATACACTATGTAAGTATCATTAAGTATTTGGTGTATAAATTGCGGGCGTGTTAATCTTCGGGTTACGCAAATAAAAGTAGCTTTTAAATCTTAACGTTTACTCGAACGGAGTTATGTGCGAAAAGTGTAAAAACATGGACGCCTCTGTGTTGCCTGCCATAGACAGTGGCAAAGAAATGCGAGATTACCATAGATACAGAAATACAAATGAATATTATAAATTAACTAGATAATATAATTAATGACACAATAATATTCTAAATTAAGTAATCAGTTATATAATAAACATTTATAAATATCTGTAAAGTAGTACAATAAAGTTAACAGTAGAGTGACGGTCTAAACGAACCGCCACAAGTATGTAAATTATTAGCACTTATGTGCGTGAGTTTTCAACTGGAAAACCATACACATCAAATAATATTTTCATAAGAAGTTTAGCTGTCTTTAAGGAAGATAAAGGTAGGTATTGAAAGTACAATATCTTGTCTTTAATTAGTCATATTCTCATAAACATCAAATGAACTTGTTTTTGATTTTGCAGAATCTTTGTGATTAAATTAGTATTGGTTGCTTGTGCAATCATGCATATTTAAACTTTACTGTTTTATTTCATTGTAAATAATGTCCAAACAAACTACTTGAACATTATATTGAGTAAAGATACAAATATTCTTTAAAAATCTTCAAATAGAAGTAAATGTTAAATAAATCGTCAAAGCATACTCTTAAATAACAATATTTTATTCTGTTTTATTCTGTTTAAGTAGCTTTACTCAAACATTATGTAGGAAGAACTTAACAGTTTTTGAATGTAGGGAAGCACATCTTTTTTATGATTTTTACTACAACGCTGCGGTGTTGTATGACATATTGTAGTGATGTAAATATATTATATGAAGTTTAATTCCAAATAAATTAATAAGTAAATAAAAGTTATAAAATAAAGTAGCGAAAAAATACAAAATGCGTAATTGCAGTGACTAAATGTTTAATAAAAAAATTACATATTTCTATTTAATAAAATTTCGTTCAATTTCCTTACAATAATCACGATATGTTCTTTGCGAGGTTATAGTTACAAGTACAAAAGTTTCTAGATCTCTATGTATTTTCCAATGATTGCAGATTGTTGAAAGCCAGTTTCTTGTCAGAATAGCTTCATAAGAGATCTCCGTTGCAGTTATAAAGTTTTATGTACTGCTTATTCTGACACAATTTCAGCTGGTGCGGGAGACACTGGTGCGCATTCAGCAGACGGAGTCGCGGAGCATTCGCCCAGGTTGCAGTACGGCTTCGTGGGGTCAGTACACGGTTTCTCCATGCCACCGATCTTGGTGCAAACGAGTTTCGTCGAGCAGTCACTGCAGGTTGATCCTATTGTTGTACACGTTGTAGTCCATTGCGGGAACCAGGGGGCCGCGGCCACCCAGGCCGGGACCCAGGGGTTCGGTCCGCCCGCTACAGGCCACTTCGCTCCAGTTGCAGCCTGTGCCGGAATTGCGGCAGCCGCTGCGATCTATGGAAATTAAATTAAAAATAAATTGATACAAAAATATATTGATATGCAAATTCCCAATTACACTTTAATTAAAATTAACTCCTTTAAAAATATATTTATTCGTTCCTTCAACTCTATGTACAATCGAAATAAATTTCAAAACTGTATATTTTACGTATTTAACTGTATACGTTACATGTGGTGAAGTGGTAGCCATATCGGTCTCACATTAACATAGTTCTGGGTTCGATGCAAGCCGAGAGATGGGCATGGCGATTCGTTCCGAAAAAGATCGATTCGAATCGAAGTTATCGTAAATCGATTCACAAAAATATCGAGGCCCAAAGAAGAATAATCGAGTTTTTTGATCCGAAAGATCGATTCTTCGATTAATTATTCTCAGATCGCTACCCCTACCGAGAGACACCTAAATGATGAACTTGGATATGAGTTCTGCGTCGGGTTTGTGTAGACATCTCTGTGTGGGTCCATACCACATGGAAGATTATCTGAAGTAGAAAGGAAAGGTAAACTTACCACAACCAGAAGTACCAGAATTATTTTCGAAGCCATGTCTAGTTAGTTGCTCGTTTCTTCGACAGACGATTTCGTTACTATGGTACCACTAAGACACCAAATTGCTTTTATATGCGTTTTGTTTGCTTTAGCGATTGCACCTCATTAGGTAGATATGGTTTTCCCAATAGAAACAAATAAACAACACAAGATAACACGGCTTCTAGTAGCGTCAACATAACAGGATGGGATTTAAGATATCAAATAACAAAGTTATAAAGTAATTATGTAAGAACAATAACTTTCAATTATGTGTTGTTGCTAATGGGGAATTCATTAAGGTTGATATAACATTAATGGTAACATTAATCTATTGTTTTCTATTTTCAATGATTGTTATATGAAGTCAATGATTGTTATATTAATTACTTTTATTTAATTCGGTTAGAGCTATTATAATTATGTGTTGTAGGCATTTTTTTATGTACCTAATCTAACGAACATTATGTTAATAATTATTATTTGTTTTTTTTTTTATAGTAAACGAGTAGCAGACGAGCATGCAGTCCACCTGATGGTAAGTGGCTACTGCCGCCCATGGACATCTGTAATCAACCCCAGATAGAATTAGATATTCCTACCTGAGGTCGGCCAGAGATGCGCCGCTACCCCTGAGGACTAAGCTGGAACGCCTCGGAAAAGTCTGTCTCCCTTACCACACCCTTCAAACCGGAACACAGCAGCGCCTAACACTGCTGTTATTAGGTAGAAATAGGTGTGGCGGTGGTGCCGCCGGAGTCGAACCACAAAGGGTTCTACCACCTTCAAAATGAACATGAACATTATTAACATGAACATCACCTTATTTGAAGTGGTTACTGTTGACCATGGACATCTGTATTATCATTTTCATTAAGAGTTATAATATAATTGGTGTTCTAATTGATATATGAAATATTACCATCCTATAGTGTGATATACAGATAACTTTATAAAGCAGTGCTGCGGCTAAAAACAGTAGATACTATATAATATATGCAAATGTATTTTACTTCTATACTATATATTTATATTTACCGAATATAGCCAATATACAATTTAAAGAGAATTTTGTCATAAACGCAAAAATGGGACTTACTATTTTAAGACCTATTAAAACTGTTTCGGTTGCGAATATTCTAAAAAGCAATAAAAATAAAAAAGTATACTTTCTGAAAAACTTTTCCGACCGTACCAACGAAAGTCTACTGAATTTTCCACTACAAAAAATCGCTCTGTTAATATTATCTCACTCCAACTGTTTGCGTTGGTATTAAGATTATTGACTTAACGTAACACAAATGGTAACAGAAACAGTAAAAGTTCATAAACTCAAAGATTAATTCATGGTAAACAGAAATTAATAATCATTTGTTTTAACGGTGAAAAAAATCTTGAGGAAATGTACACGCTCTGGAGTTCTTTAAAAAGTTCTCAATGTGGTTTGAAGTCTATCAGTACGTACTTATACTCAGCATGGTAGCCAGAAAGTAAGCCATTTTCATTTATTGGAGACCATAACTCAATCATGGCTCAATAATGGGTTGATGATGAATCTAATTTTATGTTACGTAAAGTAACATTACTACACTTGTAGCTTGTTGTACTTGGATACTACAGTCTATCTAAATATATATAACTCAAAGGTGACTGACTGACATAGTGATCTATCAACGCACAGCCCAAACCACTGGACGGATCGGGCTGAAATTTGGCATGCAGGTAGATGTTATGACGTAGGCATCCGCTAAGAAAGGATGTTGATCAATTCTACCCCCAAGGGGATAAAATAGGGGATGAAAATATCACTTCGTAACGCGGGCAAAAGCTTGTTTTATTATAAAACAAAGAACACGATAGTTCAAATATATAGCTTAAGACATTCCCATAATTTAGACAAAACTAACGACACCTATGTTAAAATCCTTGAAACCGGTTGAGCTAAAAACGTGCCAAAGAATGTGACATACGGACATACGCTCGAAAGACATTGCTCTCCGCAGTCGGGTAAAATATTTCTAGTCACAGTGAACTTACGTTACAATGAGAAACTAAGAATAGTTCCTCGTTCTTTAGAATGAAGCATATTAGCTTCCAGGCACACAACAACAAATGTCTTGGTAACATACCAGATATTAAGTTCAGGCGCAGAAGTGAAGTTAATTGCAAACGTTTTCAGGACGGATTCAGGTCATGTTAAGTTATTTCCAGAAATACTATTGTTTATTATGCCTTTTCTCTTCATGGAGAATATAAGAATACGGAGAAAATAAGTTTCTCCGAACGCTCATGATTTATAAAAGGCATTAAATTTAAAGAAGACAATTTTCTGTATGAAAGTATTTCAATGCAATGATAAATAATGTTCATTTCAATTTTAAATTTCTGCCCACATGCCTAGAATAGGACTGTTATTTATACGTAAACTTACGAAGCAGGATTCGTTTTTGTAATAAAAGCTGTTCATAGAAGTACGGAATTACCACGCTGCCTACCCGTGTTACATCTGTACCACCCATTAATTGCATCCAAAAGATTAGCTGTACTTTGATTGTAACAAACTACATTCTTATATAGAAGTGTACCTAAGGTTGCTCATAGCTAAGTTGGAACCCCTCGAATAAGGGTATGTCTTTTCGATCCTTTTAGGGTAGATAGGTACCAGATTTTCTCAAAAAGGGCGATAAAAGGCGTTTATTGTTTTTGAGAAAATCTAGTCTGACCCTTTTTCTTTAAATCTGAAACCAGCTTTTGAAAAACAAAAGTGTTGTTGATGAAAAGAAATTCATTTTCGCAGTCATCCATGTCGTGCCTGGATTTTCCGTCTCTGTTGATTAAAGATAAGATTCGTTTCGTTGGTGGTTGGGTAAATACGTAATTGTTCATAAAACATTACACATTGATAACTACGATATACCTACATCGGATTATGTTCCTCTACCTCAGACTCATCTGGTTTCTAACTGAAATATGTAACTATTTTATAATATAGGAACAAGTGTCACTCTACTGTTTTAAGAGATGCACGCTATAAGCTATAATGTTCTACATGTTAAAACTCTACACCTTAGGAAAAAAAATCAATCGTGTTCTTCCAAAAATCCACTATTTCGTCGTTGTTTCATTTTACTATTAAGAAAGTGACATTAAGTAGGTCTTATAATTAAGATATTATAAACTTTATTTATGAGTGTGTCTTTATTTATAATAAGGTACTTGTATCTATCGAATTTTGGAAGTATTTAAACGTTATATAACTTTATAATTAAATAAATATCATTAAGTTAACAATTTTTATTAATTTAACTGTCACTTTTTGATAAGTTAAATGTTATTCGTAATTATATCAATATAGGGATATAAAACGCCTTATAATTTATTATGAGCAAAAATTGCTTAACGTTAAACGTCTATGTAAATAATATGTGGCGTTTGATCCACATCCGAATAATATTGCATTAATTGAGAAAATTTCCTAAGAAAATGATAATGGCAGCATCATAATATTGTTATATGAAGTGAAAATAACAATATTAAGAACATATAATATAGAAGAAATTTCATAAAAATGTAAGTTTTTGACACTTTATTATTTGAGGCAATAGAATGTAACATATACTAAATTTTATACGAGTATCAATAATGTACCTATTCATTGTACATAACAAATTCTGTACTTATACATTTTTTTAGTAATTTCCAAGAAATTGGCCTTCAGCCTACGTTTGCGTCATTTACTAAGGACCTTTACCTAATGCATTAGTACCTAGCAAAACGTATTTTAATTTGTTTTATAGTGGTAATGTATGTTATGCTTATTTAGTAAGAATAAGCTATAACCATATTTTGATGTATTCAATAATAGGATATTTGTATCGTGCGCGCTTCGTGCACGTAACAACAATTAGGTACACAATCATTTAGACCCGTAATACAATTTATTTATTTGGAAATTTAACCCCAAACCTGTAATAGTGGAGACGAACTAGCTACAGAAACTTTGTGTGTAAATCACGTCAGATTCTCCAATTTCTACTCTTTAATGATAGATATAAAAATTCAAACTTGTTATAAAATAATATATATCTAAGTGTGATGTACATTGTACATGTTATGTTGTTGTATATGTTACATAATGAGCTAAGGAAAACATTTATATTTGAAATCATAACCTGTTATTTCTATTCCAATATTTGCTTCACTAAATATAACCAAAATAGCGAAGGTATTCTTATCTAGAATACTTCAAATACGAACATGAAGTATAGTCATACAGTAGGGATAGTATGAATATTTAAAAATATTATACTGATCTCAGATTCGGTTACGGATATGGAATTAATGTGGATTATACGATAGTTTCGGATAGTTTGATTCTGGATGTTAGATTTTAAGAATTGTGAAGAAAATTCAAATGGGTTATAATTTGAATTTATTTCTAAAGATATGCGATAGATTCGGTTACTGTCACATAGTTTTATAATATCTTAACTTTCCTGATACACAATGCCTTGTTTGCAATAAGAACTCGTAATAGTGGCACTCGTCCTAACCCCAATGTGTATCCAATAAGACAGGTAATAAAGGAGTCAAGTGGTGGAAATCTTCGAGATTTATTCGAGTGGTATAGACCACGTAGGGTTTAATAACAGCTAGAGCACGACAAGTACACATCACAATTAGAGCAGGACGCCGTGAAATTGTGTTTTGCGAAAAATAGAAATATACGAAATGTAATTCGGAAAATTTGGGGAAAGTGGTAGCTTACAAACCGGCTTCTAAGACTTTATTATTACCTGTAAGTAGGTTTAGTACCTTTCTGGAAATTTAAAGAATAAGTTTCCATAAAAATATTTGTTTTAAGATAGATGATGATTTTTAAGTGGCACTGTTGAGAATTCTTAGGTGATTTTACTAAGAAATTCCCAAGCGAATAACACAGATTTATGAGGAAAATTATTCTCGTATCATATAAAAGTCGATAGTCGTATCTATTTTTTATCGTGCGACGCATTAATTAATTATAAAAATGTGTGCTTAATTCGTTTACAACTGAAATTCGGTTTGAAGGTGGTAAGACAGACAATTTGGAATGTTCAAATTATTAGTTTGTCGGGTGTAGCAATGAATCTGTGGCCAACCTTAGACAAAATCTAACCTGGGGTTACAGATGTCTACGGGCAATGACCACTTGTCAAAAGTGGTAGAACCCTTTGTTGTTCATCTCCGGCAGCACCACCGCCACACCTATTTCTGCCTATTAACAACAGTATTAAGTGCTGTTGTGTTTTGATTTGAAAGGTGCAATAAGGGAGACATACTTTTCAGAGGCATTCCAATTTAGTTATATGGGGTAGCGATTTGTCTGTGGTCGAACTCAGGTAGGAATCTGTTGTCTAGCGTTGATTACAGATATCCATGGGCGGCAGTAGCTACTTACTATCAGATGGACTACACGCTCGTCTGCTTCTTCTATAATATATAAAACAGGTAGACAGCCCGTTAGTTAGCCTCTTTTAAAAATTACAAAAAATCTAGAACGGGAGAGTATGATCCTGAGTGTATTTTGAAGGTGGTAGAACCCTTTGTGGTTCGACTCCGGCGGCACCACCACCACACCTATTTCTGCCTAATAACAGCAGTGTTAAGCGCTGCTGTGTTCCGTTTTGAAGGGTGTGGTAAGGGAGACAGACTTTTCCGAGGCGTTCCAGCTTAGTCCTCAGGGGTAGCGGCGCATGTGTGGCCGACCTCAGGTAGGAATATTTAATCCTATCTGGGGTTGATTACAGATGTCCATGGGCGGCAGTAGCCACTTACCATCAGGTGGACTGCATGCTCGTCTGCTACTCCTATATTATAAAAAAAAGAGTCTGTGCGAGAAGAACCGTGCACATGAGGACAGTAATGGATAATGACATATAAAACATATTAATAGACGAATATGAAATATTCAACAAGAATTTACTACAGAAGATTTTGATGACACAAGATACAATGTGGCTGCGAGGCATGCGAGACATTTGTGTGTCGAGGCAGCTTCATACAAACAATGAGACGACGGAGCGTCATATTATAATTCTTTTTGACGTGGTGATAATATTATGTTTGTATAAATATTTCTTATTACGTACTTACATCATTCATGAACGAAATTAGACTTAACATATTATTATGAAGTAGGTAGATAGATATACAGAGTGAATTTTTAAGTGGGCGTTAATAGCAAAATTTAAAGCATAAGGAATAGAATACTAAAACATGAAGACCGATGTTGTTTAAAAACTGAAACTGGATAAGTAAATAGATTTTAAATATAAACTTTGGCCTAGGTGAGAATCGAATGAGTTCAATAACAATACATTGTTGCAATATTGGTTAGTGTTGCTCATAAGGACAAAATTTTGGAATTTAATGATAAAAGACAAACTATGGCATTTTTTAGAAAAAAATGTTTATTTTCATTAGATCTTATGGAACCTTATGTTAATATTTTTATTATTCGATATCTCCATTGCTTTTTATACACATCTTTGCCCAGCATTGCTTGCTATAGGTACTAGGCGTCTTAAGATCTGTTATATCCTTGTCAATTACGCGCATTCCTTATTCTTTCGAATTTCACCATCCACGGTCAAGTGAAAAATCCATTTTTTTGTAATATAGGAGTAGCAGACGAGCATGCAGTCCACCTGATGGTAAGTGGTTACTGTCGCCTATGAATATCTGTAAGTATTCCCAGATAGGATTAGATATTCCTATCTGAAGTCGGCCGCAGAAACGCCCCTATACCTTACGACTAAGCTAGAACGCCTCGGAAAAGTATGTCTCCCTTATCTATCACACCCTTCAAACCTTCTGGTTTGAGGGGTGTGATAGGTAAGGGCGTAGCAGCGCTTAACACTCCGCCACCTTACCTCACAAGTTTCTACCACTTTCAAAACTTCATACTGTATATAAAGAATTGCACGCGCAAACAACTTTTTATATCACCAAGATTGTACGATACTAAGTAATACTAACTTCCTAGTTTCGTGTAACCACACCGATTTATTTTAATTTTTATTTCGCATTCACTCTAACTGTTTATTATTCTTGAGCATTTCATGGTAAAAGGCTCTATGACATGACTGCTGTAGTACCATCATACCTTTTAGCACCACAATGTCTGCCACAATAAATCTCGATATAACGCCCCCACGGGTCCAACACTATCAAAATATTTTCAACCTGGATTCAACCATACTGTTCAGTATTTCGGACTAAACTGGCCGAAACACTGATTATATATAAAAGGAATAAATTCAAAATTTTAAATATTGACGTTTCTTCCACTACTCACACGGAAAATACATACAGTCGGTATTCAGATTTCGTCACGGGACGTATAATATAATTTATATTTATTACGGGGGTCCTGGGGACCTATTTGGGAGTCGCGAGTGTGTGTGCATCACGGTCGATCGGTCGCCGAAGGGAGCACCGCACAGTTCTACGGTATTTATACATTTATTCACCTATACTATTGTTTCTAGCGCACAAGGGTTCCAAATTATATTTCGGATTAGAAACCAGCGACCTAAAACTCTACATTTTGGTCACTTCGAGCCGGATTCGGGTTTCCGTGCTCGCAAGTATATTCTTGTGTGTTGGTGAACAGTAGTGTAGACATCGGCACACGTCCACGTCGTTTGTAAATACTTTGCCGGATTATAAGTATTTACAGCGGCTGGACAACATCAAAAAACGGGTGTACTCTACAATTATTACGTAGGGATACACGTATTTATTTCGGTTACTATTTTATTTATTTACATCGGATACTACAAGAAACGTCAACGGTTTTAGGCGTTTTTTCGGACTAATATTAGTGTTTCGGTCGGGCTTGTACTGAGCATTCTCCTGTTTCGGGTTGTGTCGGTTGAAGGTGGTAGAACTCTACGTGGTTCGACTCCGGCAGCACCACCGCCACATCTATTTCTGCCATTACAGCAGTGTTTGGAGCTGCTGTATTTTGGTTTGAAAAAGGTGTGGTAAGGGAGATATACTTAATCGAGGCGTTCCAACTTAGTCCTCAAGAGTAACAGCGCACGTGTGGTCATTTACACCAGGTGGAGGTGGACTGCATGGTCGTTGTCTACTCTATTATTTCGGTCGGTTTTATTTCGGTTTGGATTTTTATTATTGCGGATTATAATTTACATTCGGTAATATTTTGTGCTTTCATATTTGTCAAGTCGGTTGACATATAATTTTGTGACAGCGTTCTATCGGTTTAAATTTAATTTAATTTTTTCTTATTTTATTTTTTTGAAATGGCTCCTAAATCTAAACAAAGGTTGAATAAATTAAAATACGATTTAGCAATTCATAATTTGGATTCTATTTACGATCTTTCTCAGCGGGAACCTAAATCTGAAATAGATAAAAATAATTTTAAAATACGGTATCATGATTTGGATCGTAATTATGAAGAGTTTACGTCGATGTTTTTGGAACTGCAATCGGAATTGGATGAAGGCTCTGATGTGGATTATTCGGACGATTTTAAAAAATATAATGGAATATATTATGATATCAAGAGGAAGTTTTTAGAAATATCATCTTCGGAGACTGAACATGGTTCGGAGTTCAGGTCAATGGATGATGGTGACAAGCGGAAGCGGGTGGTTTTACCACGAATACAAATTCCTACATTTTCGGGAAAAATAGAAGAATTTGTTTCATTTATGGATTTATTTAATTCTTTGATATGTGAAGATAATGCTTTATCTGATTCGGAGAAAATGTATTACTTATTAGGTTCATTGGCTGGAGAACCAAAGGTTTTATTGCAACACTTATCTATTTCGGGAGATAATTTTTCGGTTGCTATGGATCTATTGAACAATAGATATAATAATAAAAGATTGTTAGCAGATAAACTATTTTATAATTTGTTTTATATTTCACATGTCACCAAACATTTAAGTTCTATTAAATTATTTTTAAATACATTATTAGAAAATACGAAAGCGCTAGAAAAGATGAATTTTCCGGTTGATCAGTGGACTCATTTATTGTTTTATATTAATTTTCAAAAATTAGATAATAGTCTAAAAAAAGGTTTTGAAGAACGGTTTACAGGAAAGGACTTTCCGGAATTTAAGGATTTAATAAGGTTTTTGGAAAATGAACTTAGGATTTTAGAGTCAAGTGGTGATTCACATCGGGCATATGGCACTACTAAAACTCATGCGGCATTTCAGGAAAATAGGCAGGTAGGCTGCAAATGTTGTAAAAAGGGAATACACCATCTTTCCAAATGTAATAAATTTTTATCTTTAAGGGTGGGTCTTAGGAAAGACTTTATTAAAGAAAATAAACTGTGTTTTAGATGTTTTAACTCTCATAAGATAGCGGACTGTCAATCTTCATGGGTTTGCTTTAAGTGTAAGTCACCTAAGCATCATCATCTTATTCACATGGATTTACCTCACTACCAGACAGCATCGGGCAGTGCAAGGTCGGCGGCGACACCTACTGTGACCGGTAACAGTAGGGCACATACCTCTAATGTTGTCACGGATAGGGTGGAGGATAATCCATGTACTTCATCTGTTAGCGGGCCTAACAGGGCAAATATTACGGTTTCGAATCAAGGTGGTGCCTCGTTGACTTCTAACATGATTGAATCTAATATGTTTAATGGTACGGTTCTTCTGTCTACGGCCATGGTACATATTAAGGATGCACATGGGCAATATCAAGAAGCGCGTGCGTTATTGGACAACGGTAGTCAAGGTAGTTTTATTTCAGAGAGTTGTGCTTATAGATTAGGTTTAAGGAGGTTTAAAACAAATGTTACTACAGTCACGGGACTGAGTGGTATACCGGTAGATAGTGGTAAAAATGGTGTATTTATAACAATTCGCCCGCGGTTTTCATCTCGACCATTATTGGTAACTACCGCTACTATTTTAAATAAAATAACGAATCAGTTGCCTAGTTTTAATATACCTCAAGATGTTTGTAGAAACTACGAAGGACTACCTCTTGCGGATGAATATTTTTACCTCAGTCGAGAGGTGGACATTTTAATAGGTGCGGATTTGTTAGGAGAAGTTATGCTCGGAGATATTTTCAAAATAAATAGTAATTTGCCTTATGCTACGCACACTATCTTCGGCTATGTCTTATCGGGGCCAATTAGATACGCGGTAAAGAATAATAATAGCATGGGTATGCAGAATATGAATGTGTCTCAGACTTTTACTAGTAATGTAGAACTAGAACATTTATTAGAAAAATTTTGGGAGACTGAGGATATACCTTGTGACATTACGGATCCAAAAGACTTGGAATGCGAAATATATTTTAAAAACAATCATCGTCGGGATGAGACGGGGAGGTATGTAGTTCGCTTACCTTTTTAACAAATAAGCCTACGTTAGGTAATTCTTACCATTAGCTAAAAAGCGGTTTTTTGCTACGGAAAGACGATTAGCTTCAAATGAGGTTTTTAAAGAAAAATATATTAATTTTATGAGAGATTATTTTAACTTGGGTCATATGTCACTTTTAGAAACCAATGTAGATGAATGTAATACGGGATACATTATACCTCATCACGGAATTTTTAAATCTGGTTCGGATAAAATTAGAGTAGTCTTCGATGCAAGCTGCGCAACTACTAACGGGATTTCATTAAATGATTGTTTGTTTGCTGGACCCAAGCTTCAAAAGGATATTATGGAAATAATTTGTAGGTTTCGGTTGTTTAGGTATGTTTTCACGACAGACATAAGGATGATGTTTCGTCAAATAAACATAGATGAACGGGATCAAAAGTATCAACTTATTTTGTGGAGAGAATCACCACATCAAACCCTACAATTATACAAGCTTAATACGGTAACATATGGTATGAAATCTAGTCCATATTTGGCTATTAGAACATTAAGGCAACTAGCAGCAGACGAAGAATCAAGGTTTCCTGCCGCGGCTAAGTTGCTCCGGTCTTCGGTTTATATGGATGATATATTAGGTGGAGCACAGACTGAAGCTGAAGCCCAAAATTGAAAGAAGAATTGACGGATTTGCTTCATTCTGGAGGGTTTGAACTTAGTAAATGGGTGTCTAATAGCTCTTTGTTGCTGCAAAATATACCTTCAGAACATTTAGAAAAACCACGGGTGTTCCATTCTTCGGATGGACCGGGCTTTGTAAAGATTTTGGGGGTTGAATGGGATTTTACAAGTGATTGTTTTTCATATCATACACGTTTGCAAGATATTAATAATTGTACTAAAAGATCTATTTTATCTGTATTAGCTCGGACGTTTGACCCTCTCGGTTGGATTGCACCTATTATTTTACAAGGTAAATTATTGATGCAGCGGGTTTGGGCATTACAATTACCTTGGGATGATATACCACCGCAAGATATAGTGGTAGAATGGAACGCAATTCTAAAGGATTTGGCTTTAATAGAGAATATTAAACTGAAACGTTATACACTGTTAGATAAAGGAGAATATTCGATTCATGGATTTTCAGATGCGTCTGAACGCGGATACGGTGCTGCAGTATATCTTAGATCGGAAGATGAAAATGGTGAAATAAAAATCAGTTTAATAATGGCGAAGTCACGAGTCGCGCCAATTAAAAACTAAGTTAACTATTCCTAAGCTGGAGCTAAATGGAGCAGTTTTATTGATTCGGATAATGAAATACGTTATAAATTCTATACAGGACGAAGTTGAGATTAAAAATATGATATGTTGGACAGACAGCACAATCGTCTTAGCATGGTTACGGACAGAACCATACCTTTTAGAAACCTTTGAGGGAAACAGGGTTTCTCAAATAAATAATACAGGATTGAAGGTAGTCTGGCAACATATACCATCAGAAATGAACCCCGCGGACGTGGCAAGCAGAGGTTGTCGAGCATCGGAAATACTCGAGCATCCCTTGTGGTGGGGTCCATGCTGGCTTTACAAACAGCCAAACTCTTGGCCTGTAGGAATAGTACATAAAGTCGATGGAGATTTGCCAGGTCTGAAGAAGAAAGCAATCTTGACTTATGTTAGTGAAACGGTTTCAGATAATTTATGTAATAGATTTGGTTCATTTATTAAGCTTCAATCGGTGATAGCTTATTGTTTGCGTTTTATTAATAATATTCGGAAAAATGCAATTAAAATGGTAGGTAATCTCTCGGCAGAAGAACGGAAGGGTGCTTTGCACAAATTAATAAAACAAGTCCAGACGACAGAGTTTGCTATTGACATTGAAAACTTAAAACGGGGTAGACAAACTACTGTTCGGTTACAAAGACTTATGCCATTCTTGGATGGTAACGGATTGCTAAGGGTTGGGGGTCGGCTTGACAATGCTAGTGTCTCTTATGAACATAAGCATCCATTGCTTTTACCTAAACGGCATCCATTAACAATATTAATTGTAGATTATTTTCATAGGATTTATTGTCATGTCGGTGCAACGGCTTTACAAGCTATTTTGCTTAAACAGTTTTGGATTTTATCAGCTCGTCAATTGATTCGGAGTTATTTTAAATGTATATTTTGTTTTAGGTTAAAGGCTAAACCTTTGGAGCCTTTAATGGCTTCTTTACCTGCTGATAGGGTGAATACCACCGGGGTATTTCACACTGTGCAAACGGATTTTGCAGGTCCTTTTATAATAAGGGTTTCACGGTTTAAGGAATGCTAAAACTTTAAAGGTGTATCTTTGTGTTTTTGTTTGTTCGGCTACGAAGGCTGTACATTTAGAGATAGTCAGCGAATTGACACGGAAGCCTTTCTTGCAGCGTTAACTAGATTTACTTCTCGGCGTGGTCTTCCACAATTTCATTCGGTCGGACTGTGGAACAAATTATGTAGGCGCAAAAAGGTATCTAGATGAAGTACAAAATTCTTGATTCGAGAAGAAATCGAGAAGTATTGAGTAATGACGCTGCTATAAAGGGTATAACATGGTTATTTAATACACCTTCGGCACCTCATTTTGGTGGTTTATTTGAAGCGGCTGTAAAGTCAGCAAAAACTCTATTGAAAACGAGTAATCGGTGAACTTGTTTTAACTTATGAAGAGCTGGAAACTGTATTTACTAGGGTGGAAGCAGTTCTCAACTCTAGACCATTATGTGCGGTAACGGAAGATCCTCATGGTTTTGACGTTTTAACGCCAGCTCATTTTCTGGTAGGAAAATCCTTATTATCGGTGCCGGAATATGACTTGACAGAGGTACCCAATAATCGATTGAAGAGATATCAATTGGTGCAAGCTCTTCATCAAAGATTTTGGAAAAAATGGAGTAGTCAATATCTTCACTCGCTTCAAACTAGAAGTAAATGGACTAAACCTGGAGGATCACCTAAAATCGGAGATTTAGTTTTATTAAAAGAAGAAAACTTGCCTTCTTTAAAATGGAAATTAGGTCGGATTTTGGAATTACTGCCAGGGAAAGATGGTATTACTAGGGTAGTAAAATTAAAAACTACGTCAGGTATATTTATTCGACCTGTAGTTAAGATTTGTAGGCTGCCTTTGGAATAGGGCTGTCACAAATTTATTTGTTTAAGTTTAAATTATTATATGTTCGGTGTAAGGTTTAGTTTTCGGATTTTGATTGATAAAGGCTTGGCCTTTCTCGGGCGGGGGTATGTTCAGTATTTCGGACTAAACTGGCCGAAACACTGATTATATATAAAAGGAATAAATTCAAAATTTTAAATATTGACGTTTCTTCCACTACTCACACGGAAAATACATACAGTCGGTATTCAGATTTCGTCACGGGACGTATAATATAATTTATATTTATTACGGGGGTCCTGGGGACCTATTTGGGAGTCGCGAGTGTGTGTGCATCACGGTCGATCGGTCGCCGAAGGGAGCACCGCACAGTTCTACGGTATTTATACATTTATTCACCTATACTATTGTTTCTAGCGCACAAGGGTTCCAAATTATATTTCGGATTAGAAACCAGCGACCTAAAACTCTACACATACATATAACATTATAATGATTTCTTTTGCTTGAATTTGTTTATAATTTTCGATTAGGGTAGGATATAATTATGTACTATGCCTGAAATGTTTGCGTATGCTCAACAACTTTAAAATATTCTAATGGCCGTGCATGAATGTTATATGACAAACAGACAAACATGCATTTATTTTTAAATATATTTAAATAAGTAGCTTTGTATACCTTATATATGACGCGCTCTAAATTTTCAGGGGTAGCGACTCATATATTATCGACTTTAAGTAAGATAATTGAGGGTTGGTTAAATGTATTACAGGGTATCCATGGATTACAGGGATATGGAAGGTCCGGTACCTTATTTGGTATGGTACCTGATTAAATTGATGATCGTAGATAGAAGTGATTTATATCTTAGTATTAGGGGAAGCCAAACGTTGGTGACGGTAAAATAAGAATTGCAAGTTTATGTTATGGCTTTTGTTCCAGATTAGATTCCCTATATAGTAAAGAAAATTTTAGAAACCATAAAAAGATTAACTTTTTCTTTGTAATTTTAAAAATCGAATACAAATGGATTTGTATTACGAGTAGGTACATTGGCAATAAGTTAAACTACTCATAATATAATACTCGTATAAAACATACTTTTGACGTATAGTTATGATTGTACTTATTTAAAAAAATTGCAGACAATTTGTTTTTTTTTTCAAATGCTACATTAAAAGCTTAAAAATAGTTATTCGGTAATTGATTTTAGTTGAATTAAAATTTACTTGCTTACTCAATTTTAATTGAATTTAAATTGAATAACCTAATACCGTTCATCATAACACTAAACAATCATAGCAAGTTATGACGTCATATTTTGTTATACCTAGCTATTTTAACGTCACCTTGCTGATCAGCTTGTTCTCTCTTCAAATAGAGCGTCATGATGCAGGAAAGTGTTGTTGAAAGAGTAAATACAATGACAGCAGGAAACTGTCCTATTTGTAGCACCACCGCTATAACCTAAATATTTTTATTTCACAAAGTTTGATCTTCCAAAGAGCTTCTTTAAAAATTGTCATTTTTACACATCATCTACACTAAGGTTAACTATGTCGTGGTCCCCATTAATATATATATATGACAAAATATTCATTAGATAACGAAATTTTAACTTCCCCGGACGGTAAGTTTTGACGCCAAAATTTCACAAGGTTCGTAGTTTATACCTTTTTCGTATCGATATTTCAACTTATAACCCCGATAGGCCAGAACCCACACTACTCCAATGAGTCCTGTTGTAATGTGGTCAAATGTTGGGTGGATCTTAAAATACCACCACCACACGGACGGTGTGCCGTAGATGCTACGAACCACAAAGACCCACACGTCCTACACCCACGCTTAAAACAAGTGTGTATTCATGTGAAAAACGTTTCAACGTAATCGACAGGTCTAAATCCATATCTACCTGATTGGAGGATAGTAGTCGGATCCCAATAACACGTGATATGATGTCAATTTTGCAATAGTTTTTTTCTGGAGAGAGAATAGAGAAATATCCTAATCAATGATGAATAATTCTCTGGTTCATACCGTTCAATTTACTTTTATTTGCATTTCACGTAATCATTTTTGGTGGTCTATTACACAATTTCCGGTGGACATTCACCGAACAATAGCGGAGGTAAACAAGTTTAAACAACGCAATCAGTAAGATAACTAACATGTATGTACATATCTAGAAAATTACTGCTCAGTGCATGTGACTGGTGACGGTGTTTAGCCAAAATTTAGTTTAGTTAATCCATACAATTCTTATTTACTCGTAAGATAAACATGCAATATTATAACATATTGTATTAACTTGTAGTTATTATGCTATTATATGTAAAGATTTAATACTAAAATATTTCGTGGTAATAAATCAATTAGAATTATAATGGGAATAGACAGATAGTAGAGCTAGTATGGTTCGGCTGGGGTAGCACCACCGCGATATCTATTTTTAGCGTTAAGCAGGTCAGCGTTTCTGTGGAAAGATGTGGCTGTGCTATCTATATAGACGATTCGAGAATGGCAACCCATCCATGATCAGATTGAGATGTACGTTACGTTCTAACCTGTTTTGTATAAAGTTGGTTACACATGTCCTATTTTCCATTGTCGGCAGTGACTATCAGGGGGATTGGAGGCTCGTGCTTTTTTTTATAATATGAGAGTAGCTGACGACCATGCAGTCCACGTGATGGTAAATGGTTACTGCAGTCCATGGACATCTGTTGTCAACCCCAGATAGGATTAGATATACTTCCACTGCTACCCCTGAGGACTAAGCTGGAACGCCTCGAAAAAGTATGTCTCCCTTACCACACCCTTCAAAAGCAGAATACATTACTAGTGTTAATAGACAGATATAGGTGTGGTGGTGGTGCCGCCGGTTTTTTTTATAATATAGGAGTAGCAGACGAGCATGCAGTCCACTTGATGGTAAGTGGCTGCTGCCGCCCATGGACATCTTTAATCAACCCCAGATAGGATTAGATATTCCTACCTGAGGTCGGCCACAGATGCGGCGCTATCCCTGAGGACTAAGCTGAAACGCCTCGGAAAAGTCTGTCTCCCTTACCACACCCTTCAAACCGGAACACACCAGCGCCTAACACTGCTGTTATTAGGTAGAAATAGGTGTGGCGGTGGTGCCGCCGGAGTCGAACCACAAAGGGTTCTACCACCTTCTTCAAATAAAATACGTACCTAATATTTTTCCAAGTTGCACGGTAAAATGGTTTATGCGAAAAGCCAAAAGTTTAAATGCGTAGTTAACCTTATCTTGATATTGAAGCAGTAACATAATCCGAGCTCTGATAGCTTTGCAAAGATTATCTCATATGATTATATTTGAACAATTCAAGAAGCTTAATAAGAATTTCGTTACCTGAAAATATACTTTCCACGAGTACTTAAATGACTAATTTTAAATTTTGGTTTGGTGGCAATTTAAAGGTTTCTTAACAATTGAAAATGCTATTATTCTATGCCGTTACCACAAGTAATTAGCGTATTAAAATAACTTTACAGAATATAAAATTAAAATTGTAATGGTAGTACCGTAATTTTAAAGAATCTTTCGTAGTGTAACTCCGACAGTATCATATTCGTAGCATAACCTAAGTATTCTTCTCCTATAGCAGTGTTGTTTGCTATGTTCTAGTTTGAAGGGAGTGGTAATGGAGAGATAGTTATACGAAGCATTACAATAATCGTCAATGATAGCAATGTAGTAGTGGCTGACCTCAGATACTTTAATTCTATCAGGGATTGATTTTAAATTTTGCCACTTACCTTCGGGAGGATTACGTTATTGTCTGCTATTTCTATAATAAAAATCTTGCGGATCGTAATATAAAAATCCTAATAATAAATTTATATTTTCTTAATCGTATCTATGTTTTACGTACTCGTATTTTAATAAACCCTAGATTAAATCATTCGTGATATTGCAAAATTATCATAGTAATTATAGTTAAGTCGTCTAATCTAATTAGGTTCACTTTGCAAGTATTTTAGTGTTGATATTGAAAACAATTCGACTAGAATAGTAATATATTTTGTCAGTAGTTTTTAATATATTACGTATCTATAGTTCCTGTACTTCGAGAATTTGATTTTTCAAAAATTCTTCTGTGTTGTTTATTTACTTTAAAAAAATCTCTTTTGATAATTGTACATAGAGCTTTTTATAGCTTGTAGAACAATATATATAGCGATGTTATATTCCATACATTTTTAAATCAACTTTTTTACTTTTCCCGTGACGCAGCGCAAGGGTATGATTATTGATATAAAGTGGTAACTATGCATCTGAATATAATTTTACATACAGAATATAATGTGTATATTAGGTAATCTTTTGAATGCCCCGAGGATGTGCCGTTTCCTCCTATTTGATCTCTTTTATATCAAATATCCGGTTGTTTATGCGACTATTTTAATTATCTGCACTATTATGTTCTTTACGCTAATAGCTGTTGTTTGTTGTGAGTCAGAATGCGAAAACATTGTGTTTGTTTAAGATTTTACTCTCGTCTTTATCACTAGAGGAGCCATTATCTTACCTTATCTGCACTAATTGCCAGGTTGGGTATAAAAGATGCGTTCATAGTTTTGGGCACAAATTGTATCGAACGAGACCAAACGACACAAAAGTTTATATTGGAGATTTTAGTTTAGTGATATTTAAAATTATAAGCGAACGAATATTGGAACTGGAATTTGAACGTTCACAATGAGGATATTATTTATACTTCTTGTTGTGAGTATTCGTTTTTATTTTTATAACTTAATCATAAATAGTTACCTGTTATTGATTTTAGATTTTCTAAAAATAAAAATATAATTTAAAGTTAACTTGGTGAACAATTTGCTTTCAGAATATTATAAAAAGAATATTATATTATAATAAAATACTGTGTTAAATACTTTTGTTAGATAAATATTTAATTTAAAGAAGATAAATATAAAATAATATAACTGAAAATATATATATATTTTTATAAATGGGTATTCAATTAATAATTCATTTGAGAATGCTTTTATGTCATAAATTAATTGTTATTGTATTATATTGTTATTATATGTTGTTTTTTTATTTGAATACTAAATATTTCATCATTTATAATAATTACATTTTAATAAAAAAAATAGTTTCTTTTTCAATTTAGATTAAAGTTATATTTATAAAATTTTAATTGGGAAAAACAGACACATATTTTTACGCGCTTTAAATTTCAGGGAACACAAAAAAAAACTACTTCGTTTTAAATTCGTCTTATTATATTGTGTTCTTATTATTCTTTAAATTAGATTATACAGTGTTTAGAAATTGTATGTTAAAAATATCTGTTTATTTCTTTTACTTCTCGGACCCGTAATCATCAATAAATAACCAGTTGGGTTTTAAAAAGTAACGAAATTTATTTTAAAGATTTGCTTTATCAACATAATTCAAAATATAAATCAATGCGCTGTGTCGAATAATTATTTGTATGCAGTAGATTAAATCTTTATATTTTAATCTCTTTTTTTATTCTTATTAGTAGGAAGTTATATTCTGCTAAAATTTATATTGTTATTGTCTGAATTATATTGCCATATGTTTTGTTTAAATTTTCTAAGCAATTACCATGAATTTTTCAGATCGGTTTTTGCATAGTCAGCGCGAAATATATACCCCATGAATCAAGTGATACGGATCCCGTATTATACCGAGTTAGAAGATCAGATTCAGATTCAAATGCGGCATCCGAAGAACGTGATGATAATTCAAGGAACCATAACGATAATGATGACGACAATGACAATAACGATGATTCTGTAGAGAGGAAGGAGAGAGAAAAACAACAAAAGCTTCGTGAAAAAGAAGAAAAAGAAGAAAGAAAACGCCGCGAAAGATTAGAAAAAGAAAGGCGAAAAGAGATTGAAGAGAAAAAGAAACAAGAAGAAAAACTGGCCAAACAGCGTGATGATAACTCAAGTAACCAAAATGATAATGATGACGATAACGACGATAATTCCGCAGAGAGAAAGGAAAGAGAAAAACAACAAAAGATTCGTGAAAAGGAAGAAAAAGAAGAAAGGAAACGTCGAGAAAGATTAGAAAAAGAAAAGGAAAAAGAGATCGAAGAGAAAAGGGAACAAGAAGAAAAATTGGCCAAACAACAGCGCAAAGAACAGGAAAGACTAGAAAAAGAAGAACGCAAGTTACAAGAAAGAATTGAGAAAGAAAGGCGTAGACAAGCAGAAAAAGAACGAAAGGAAGCGGAGAAGATTGAAAAAGAAGAAAGGAAACGTCAGGAAATATTGAAAAAGCAATTGGAAAAAATACAGAAAGAACAAAAAGAATCGGCGGAAGACCGCTATTTGGAAACTGAAGAAGAAAATTCAGTGGAAATCGAAGATATATGGAAGACTCACATATACAATAAGTATGGAATAAATGTCACAAGTTCGAAATGGGAAAGACAAGCTGCATTACAGAGATACTTACAAGAAGAAATGGGAATTGATGCAAATAGTACAAAGAGTGAACGGCGGCAGGCAATATTGAAATTAATACAAACAAAGCTACATAATGATTCTGCAACAGTCGACTCCTTTAGAAATCTTATGTTAAGTCACGTAAATGCTGCACAAATACAAAAAATGCGTTCAAAATTAGAGAATGACTTGCAAGAGTTGAAAAACAAATCGGAATTATTAAATAATATAACGTTACCATGGGCATCTGTAGCACAACAAAATGTAGAAGAAAAAAGGACTTTCTTACAGGCTATTGCTCAATTTTTGCCAAATATTATCCCCAATTGGTTTACGAATAGCAAGACGTCAGATAGCGCGGCGCCAACAAATATTTCTAATGCCAATGGCGTGAACAATGTAGTTGGTGTTCAAAACAATGTAAATGGATTGTCTACCAATGGTGAAGTCTCTACAGGGTCTAATTCACCGAATGCAGATGCTCATATAGTTTCTGAGCAACCTTTAAATAAACAGCAACCCAGTTCTGCAGGTGAACCTGGTCCTTTGACTGATAATGTAAATGCTGGTCAAAATGGCGTCATTGGACTGCCTTCTAATATAATTAGTTTAGCCAATACTAATGGTGTTCCATCAACTGATTCTACGCAGTCGTCTTCGAGTTCGACCTCACCAGCCAGTGATAATGGTTCTTTTAACACTAAAACTGTTGTTGTACAAACCAACCTCAATGGAGTATCGACTAGGGGTGACGCTTCAGGTAGTATACCTGCTTCAAGTTCCAGCCAATCTTCAGGAAATCCAGCACAGAAAAATGCAGCCGATGCTAATATATCCTTGAATAATAATGGAGCAGCTGGTACTCAGACTAACGTAAATATATCGCCCGAAAGTAATGGGGCTTCTCTCAACCCTGAACAATCAAATACCGCTTCACAACAATCTACGAGCAACCCATCACAGTTAAACAATGTTGCTTCTCTCAATAATAATATTATTGTTGGTCAAACAAACAATAATGGAGTATCTACAAATGGCATCGCCTCAGATAATTCTGGATTATCGGGTATTGTATCTAGTTCTCCGCAGACATCTGGAAATTCACCACAAAGTAATGCAGCTGTTGATAATACTTTAAACAACAATATTGTTACAAGTCAAAGTAATACAAATGCACAGAATACAGTTTTGCCATCACCTAGTTCAGGTTTAGCAAACGCTGCTTCGACTTCCGGATCTTCAACAAGCCCCTCGCAACCTAATGGATCTAGTGGCAATGGATCTCCGATCAATAATATAAATGTCAGTCAAACTAACTTAAATGTACTACCAAAAACAGTTGCTGCTTCAGCTAACCCTGAAGTAAATATCGCTTCACAGACTAATTCACAAAAATCTTCAAGCAACCCATCTGAACCTAGTAATCTCGGTTCTCTGAAGAATGATATCGTGGGTGGTCAAACAGACCAGACCGGGGTATCTAATAATGCTGCTACTTCAGATAACGCTGGTACGTCAGCTAATATGTCTTCTGGTCAATCGTCAGGAGCTCCATCAGAGAATTCAGCTGGTATTGTACTAGCTAATACGGCTGCGAGTTCCGGGCCAGGACAACCATCAATCGAAACATCAAATCCTAATTTGTCCAGTGACAGTGGGTCCCTAAACAGTAACATCGTAGGTCAAACAGATCAGACTGGGTTAAGTGCTAATACTGTCACATCAAGTAACTCTGGATCAAGCGCTCTCGGATCTTCTTCTAGTTCTGGACAATCCTCAGGTAATTTACCACAAACCTCATCTAACTCTGATTTGAGTTCTTCGAAAAACAATATTGCTGTTGGCCCGTCTGAAGCAACGGTGTCTACAACTGATGCTGCTTCAGTTAACCCTAATCCAGTGAATATCAATCAAATAGGTCAGAAAGGTGCGGCAGATAATACTGTGGTATCAGGTAACTCTGGCTCATCGGTTACTGTATCTTCTAGATTTGAGCAAAAGAATGCTGCCAGTGATAATAGCGCGCTGAACAATCTTGCTGCTAGCCAAACCAGAACCAATTCAGATCAGAATGTAGCGTCCACTAATGCAGTGGCCTCTGGACCATTGGTTACTGTATCTTCTAGTTCTGGACAACCCTCAATCAATACAGCACAAACGAATACCGCCAGTGATAAAAGTGCACTGAATAATAATATTGATATAAGCCAAACCAATACGGTTTTATCATCAACCAACTCTGATTTACCAAGTGCTGTTTCGTCGTCGGGATCCGGGAAACCTGGTGAAAACGGGTCTGTGAAAAACGATATCGTTGTTGGTCAAACTGACACAAAGGTGCCTACAACCGTTGTTCCTTCAGGTAACGCTGAATCATCAAGTGTTTCTGCGACCACCACCGTGCCATCACAACCGTCTGGAGAAAATAGTACCTTGAACAGTAACGGTGATGTTAGTCAATCAATTATAGTAGTACCGCCTAAGACAGCTCAAGCATCATCCAGCTCTGAATCCATCAAACAACCCTCGAATGCTGAACCTGGACCACTTCCAGAAATATCATTAAATGCTAATGCTCCTGTGAAAAACGATATTGCTGGTGGCCAAAGTGACGTCCAAGCTCTACCTGAAATCGTTATTCCTTCAATCACCACTGAATCATCGAGTGACAATACCTTGAATAGCAACATTGATGTTGGTCAATCTAATATAAATGTACTCCTTAAGAAAGCTCCAGTATCATCCAGCTCTGATTCCACCAAGCAACCCTTGAATGCTGAACCTGGACAACCGCCGGAAATATCACCAGTTACTCCAAAATCATCTAGTGCAACGGCTTCAAGTAACTCACCACAGTCTCAAACGCCTGCCGATAACAGTAATGTAAACAATAATATTGTTGTACTACCTAAGGAAGTTACAGTGTCATCTATCGCTGATTCAACCAAGGAACCTACAAATGCTGGAGTTGGAGAACCTCAGAAAAAGTCATTAAATGGTAATGCTTCCGTAGACAAAGCTTCTGTGAAAAAACCTTATCGCTGGTGGGCAAACAGACCCGCAGCCACTACCTGAAACCGTTGTTCCTTCAGTAACAACCGAATCAACGAGTGTAGCCGCTTCTGGCAACTCACCACAACCTCAATCAACCACCGAAAACAGTGCTTTGAACGGTAACATTGATGTAGGTCAATCTAATATAGATGTACTGCCTAAGAAAGTTCCAGCATCACCCAATTCTGATTCCACCAAGAAACCCTTGAATGCTGAACCTGGACAACCGCTGGAAATATCATCAAATGCTAATGCTCCTGTGAAAAATGAGATTGCCGGTGGCCAAGCTAACGCGCAAGTAGTACCTGAAATCTCAACAGTTACCACAAAATCACCGAGTGTAGCTGCTTCAAGTAACCCACCACAGTCTCAAACTCCAGCCGATAACAGTAATGTAAACATTAACATTAATGTACTGCCTAAGAATGTCTCAGTGTCATTCAATGCTGATTCAACCAAGAAACCTTTAAATACTCAAGCTGGAGAACCTCCGAAAAATCCATTAAGTTCTAATGCTTCCGGTGTTAAAGGTTCTGTGAAAAGTGATATTGCTGGTGGGCAAAATGATGCGCACGCACTGCCTGAAAACGTCGTTTCTTCAGTAACCACCGAATCATCAAGTATAGTTGCTTCAAGCAAGTCACCGCAATCTCAACCGATTGCGGTAAACAGTACCTCGAGCAGTAACATCGATGTTCGTTTCGCTGGTGGCCAGACAGACGCGCAAACTCTACCTGAAACCGTTATTCCTTCAGTTACCACTGAATCATCGAGTGTAGCTGCTTCTAGCGTCTCGCCACAACCTCAACCGTCTGCCGAAAATAGTACTTTGAACAGTAACATTGCTGTTGGTATCGCTGGTGGTCAAACAGTCGCGCAAGCTCTACCTGAAAACGTTATTCCTTCAGTTACCACTGAATCATCGAGTGTAGCTGCTTCTAGCGTCACGCCACAACCTCAACCGTCTGCCGAAAATAGTACTTTGAACAGTAACATAGCTGTTGGTATCGCTGGTGGTCAAACAGTCGCGCAAGCTCTACCTGAAACCGTTATTCCTTCAGTTACCACTGAATCATCGAGTGTAGCTGCACCTAGCAATTCACCACAATCTCAACCGTCTGCCGAAAACAGTAGTTTGAACAGTAACATAGCTGTTGGTATCGCTGGTGGCCAAACAGTCGCGCAAGCTCTACCTAAAACCGTTTTAGCTTCAGTTACCACTGAATCATCGAGTGTAGCTGCTTCTAGCAACTCACCACAACCTCAGCCGTCTACCGAAAACAGTACTTTAAGCAATAACATCGATATTGGTATCGCTGGTAGTCAAACAAATTCGAAATCAATACCTGAAACCGTTATTGCTTCAATCACCACTGAATCATCGAGTGTTGTAACTTCAAGCAACTTATCGCAATCTCAAACTTCTGCCGATAATGGTAACTTAAACAATAATATTGACTTACTGCCTAAGAAAGTTCCAGTGTCATCCAATGCTGAATTAACAAAGGAACCTTCGAAAGCCGCACCTGTAGAATCTCCAAAAAAGCAACCAAATGCTTTTGCTACCGGTGATAAAGGGCCTGTTAAGAACGATATTGCTGGTGGCCAAGTAGACGCGAAAGTCATACCTGAAATAGTTGATTCTTCAGTTATTACCGAATCAACGAATGTAACTGCGCCAAGCAACGCATCACAATCTCAAGTGTCTGCCGATAATAGTACTACGAACAATAACATTGATGGTGGTCAAACCAATATAGATGTTTTGCCTCAGAAAGTTCCAGTGTCTTCTAGTGCAACTTCAACCAAGGAACCCTCGAATGTTGAACCTGAACAACCACCGAAGAGCCCATTGAAATCTAAGCCTAATGGTCCTGGTGACAAGGGTCCTGTAATAAATTCTATTTCTGTTGACCAATCTAATACAGAGAAGTTACCTAAAAAAGTTCCAGAGTCACCCAAGTCCGATTTAGCAAAGGAACCTATAAAAGATGGACCTGCACAACCACCTAAAAATCCATCGAAACCTGGTCCTAGTGACAATGGTCCCGTGCTAAACGCTATTGCTGTTGACAAATCCAAAATAGAGGAAGGGCCCAAGAAGGTTCCAGTGTCTTCCAATTCTGATGCAGCAAAAGAAGTTTCCAAACCTGGACCACCACAATCCCAAGAAAAGCCGTCGAAACTTGATGCTTCTGGCGACAACAAACCAGTAAAAAAGGATATTGCTGTTGATAAATCCAAAATAGAGGAAGGGCCCAAGAAGGTTCCAGTGTCTTCCAATTCTGATGCAGCAAAAGAAGTTTCCAAACCTGGACCACCACAATCCCAAGAAAAGCCGTCGAAACCTGATGCTCCTGGCGACAACAAACCAGTGAAAAAGGATATTGCTGTTGATAAATCGAACACAGAGGTGCTGCCTAAAAAGGATCTAATATCATCCAACTCTGATTCAAATAACGGGACGAATGTTGGGTCAGAACAGTCTTCTATAAAAGCACCAAAATCAAAAACGACTGGAGCTGATGGTCCTCTAGAGAAGAATAATAACGCCATTCCTGTGCCCGTAACTGTGGCCACTTCAATCAATCCTGAATCAACTGGTGTTGCTGCACAACAGTCGGAGAGTAACCCTTCACATCCGAATGCATCTGGTACCAACGCTGAGTCGCTGAACAACAATAGTTCCAGTGCTCAAACTGACGTGAAGGCTCCAGTCGATGCAGTTGTGTTACCCAGCTCTGAGGCACCTAATGCCTTTCCAGCGAATATTTCTGAACAACTATCAACAAATTCACCGCTACCTAGTTCGATTAGTGACAATTCTTCCCTTAAAAGTGACGTAGTTGGAACTACTGTCTCTTCTATAATTGTTAAAGATACCTCACTAGCGTCTGGAACAGAAAATGTTGCCAATACTGAATCTCTTCAAGTAACAACAGCCTCTACTTTGATAAATAAATTAAATGAGACAAGCTCATCTTCCGTTTCTGTTGACAGTTCAACTGTGGTTTCACAAATAAGTACTGTTGCGGGTAATGTTCCTACCAATGTTGTTACTGATGCCGTTGAAGCTGTTTCTACTGGAAGCGAATCATTTACATCGAGTCCCGATGTTATCACTGATGCTAGTTCAATAAATACTCAACCAATTAATGAAAATGTGATTACTGGAAAACCGACTTCTCAAATTGACGCTGTATCTGACGCAGCTACAACAAGTCCCGTTACAGAAAGTGTAAAAGTTGGAGATTTAACTACAGGGTTTGTAGATTCGCCGTTGATAGCGAAATTACGTCCTGTTGTTCCAGTCAAGGTAAATCCTGAACCAGGTACTGTTGGTCAAGAAAATGTGAATACACCAACAAATTCTGCGAGAGTCGTAACCGAAGCACCATCGGTTCCTGTTGGACCAGTTATGCCCGCTGGAGTTGTGCCTGTTGTGCCGGTTGTGCCAGCTGGAGTCGTCGTGCCAGTTGAACCTGGCGCATCCATTGTTGGCATAAAGACACAATAATTACGAAATATCGTATCGTAATTTAGTTGTAGTATTCATAAATAAGTGTTAAGTTTGTATAAATGTAATTTGAAGACATATTTATTGTACCCTTAAACTATTGGAACTGGCTATGTAAAATTTGAATTAAAATTGATTAACATGTGCATCAATTATGTTGTTTACATTATTTTCCACTACAAGCCTTTTTAATTAATCTATATATATAAAAGAAAGTCGTGTTAGTTACTCCACTTATAACTCAAGAACGGCTGAACCGATTTGGCTGAAAATTGGTGGAGAGGTAGCTTAGAACCAGGAGACGGACATAGGATACTTTTTATCCCGTTCGACCGCGTTTCCGTGAAGTCATTTTATAACTCAAGAACGGCTGAACCAATTTGACTGAAAATTAATCGAGAGGTAGCTTAGAAGCAGGAAAAGGACATAGGATACTTTTTATCCCGTTCGACCGCGTTTTCGTGAAGCATTTTATAACTCAACAACGGCTGAACCAATTTGATTGAAAATTGGTGGAGAGGTAGCTTAGAACCAGGAGACGGACATAGGATACTTTTTATCCTGTTCGACCGCGTTTCCGTGAATAAATAAGAGTTGAAAGTTTGTATTAAAGTCCCCCAGTTTTGATGCAAATCTATATGAAAATTGGTATTTGATAGGATTTCGATAGAAAGTAATTAAATATCTATTTTACGATATTTGCAAAATCAACCCTTAAGTTGGTTAAGTAGGGGTTGGAATTTTATATTAAAATCCGTTAATTTGGAAGCAAAAACTGTAAAAATTTGCATTTGGCTTTAGAAGACACTTCGTTTAGAAATCGGCAGATTTTGAAGCAAAGTCTATGAAAATTGGAATTTAGCTTTTTGATTCAAAATAATAGAACACATTTTTCACCGTTTTTGGAAAATCAACCTTTAGGGACATTTAATCGGGTATGGAACTTTAATTTAATATCCGTTAATTTGGAGCACTAAGAAAATTATCATAAGACATAATGAAGCATCTGAGTCACTGTTTGTTTTTTTAGATCAACCCTTAAGACTGTTATAAATCGCCTTTCTATTTACACACCTGTTTCAGCATTTTTAGCTATTCAACAACCCGATTAGAGTACTATAAGTAAATAAACTTTCTTTAAAAAAAACCGTTATTGAAGTTATAGGTACTTCTTTTCGCGTGTTTGTAAAAAAATAACAAAAAATACAACCGACTTCTATGTCACTACAAAGTAAAAAATAATTCGAACGAAATATATTGAGCGCCGACTTCAGAAATATGTACTAAACCAACATTTATTTGAATTATTTTTTACTATGTAGTGACAGAAGTCGGTTGTATTTTTTGTTAAAATTTTTTTTACCCTTTTTAGTGATGACATAATAACATTTATATTAATACAATATAGAATTGTATAAACGTGATCATGAATTAAGGTACGGTCTGAATTTACATTGATTGGAACCGCCGGCACGCAGGGCGCTGCCGCGCCCTGCCCGCTTAGTTTTATATTGTCTTATGTGTTCCAACCTAACCTAACTAAATAGTCAATGATTTGCAATTTCATTAGAACCTCCTACACCAAATATCTTCAAACACGACTCAATTATTCCCATCGGTTGAGGTGTTACATATTTTGTCTCCGAGCCACATTATCAGACCCTTAAATAGTCAATGATGAACTGACTTTGTAATTTCGTTAGAACTTACACCAAATATCTTCAAACACAACTCAAATATCCCCATCGGTTGAGGAGTTACATATTTTGTCTCCGAGCCACATTATCAGACCCTTAAATAGTCAATGATGCACTGACTTTGTAATTTCATTAGAACCTACAATAAAAAATAACACAAAAAAAAAATATTAAAATCGGTTCACTAACGGCGGAGTAATTCGTGTACATACATAAAAAAAAGATACCGGCCGAATTGATAACCACCTCCTTTTTGAAGTCGGTAAAAAAATAACAGAGTGCAGAGAGGTAGAGTCAATTTTATTTAATTGTATTTTTTATTTTCCTGTTCTCCTGTGGCCATTTCCTAATATTTACCAGTAGTTTATGGACATAATACATAAATTACACGAGTGAAACCACGAGGTACAGATAGTCACTCATAATTAGGTGGTACGAAGTTCACCGGGTCATCTAGTTAATTAATAATTGTAAATTGGGAAGGTTTTGAATAAATAAAACAACGTCATTATGCTTAACAATATGTACTAGTGACTTTTCTAAATACAAGCTGTTTGGTTTAAAAATAGGTATCATAAAGTGGAATGCACAATGGAGGTATTTTTTCTCAATGCACACATTAAAATACTTATAATATATAGAATATAATTTAAATAAATTTAACGACCTACTTACACTAAAACAAATCTTAACTAAGCATAAATTACTCTGTCAAAGCCAATACTTGTTAGGTGCATTGGGAGCGTTTGGATAGTTGTGTTGGGCGAGAGGATCACTTATATTAGGAAAGGAGTAAGGATCGTTCATATACTTATATTCACTGGATAATCCAGCTAAATTCATGTTAAGGGTATTATGGGATGGACTCCAACTAGAAGTTGAAGGATCAACGGCTACTTTAGAGTAATCTGCAGGAACTTTTGGATACTCGTTATTTGGTAACTCTTTGTAATCAGTTGCAGTGGGTTTTGCATAGGTATCATCCCTAGGCTCTATGACTTCTTCGGCAACAACCTTATCATCTGCATCATCTTTGGGTAAATAATTTATGGTTTTATTGTACACATCATTAGTAGGATACCGAGCGTAGTCGTTTCTTGGGATACCAGTATCCAGTAATTGACTGTGTGGAGGGCCATTAGCGCCGGTAACTAGGTGGCTAAAGGTAGAGCTAGAAGTGCTTGGGAAGGTAGCGCTTTGAAAAGCTTGGTTGAGATGTTGGGATTGTGCCATCAGTTGGTTATAGTTGGCATATTTTTGGTGATGCCAAGCATCCGGGTGTTGGGGATGATGCTGGGAAAGTGATGGTATCTCACTAGCCGGGTAAGGGCAAGGTATTTGGGGCATTGGCAGAGTCGAGTAACTTGTAAGCGAGGGTGAAGAGTTTGACCCGGTTTGTTTACGTAGTCGAGCTCTTCGGTTTGAGAACCAAACCTGAAATTAAGAGAAAAAAATGTTATTTATTTAATTCAAATTATTTTGGATATAATATGTATTTCGGTAATCAAACATTTAGTTATTTTAAATTAAATCTCAATAATTAATGGAAAACAGAAAACTCTGTATCTAGTTAGTTGTGTTTATGTTCCTTCTTAAATAATGCACTAAGATAACTAACTTTGACTTTCTAGTTTAGTCTTGAACTAGGGTTTTTCGCAGTAAGGTCTTTTAGAATACTTTTGTTCGTTGAATCTCATTTAGGACTTTAGTTTCGCTTGCATAGATATTATTATAAGTATGTTATACATAAACCTCCGAGGTATGTGGAGGTACGTACGTACGCCCGTATCTTACTAAATTCCAACATAAAAATCTTACTTGAATTCTTGCTTCAGTTAGTCCAGTTTGCAAAGCCAGCTCCTCTCTGGTATACACATCAGGGTATTGGGTTCTATGGAAGGCTCTTTCTAAAGCATCCAGCTGTTCCCCAGTGAACGTAGTGCGGGACCGCCTCTGCTTCCTCTTTAGGGTGAGACCTGGCTCTGACTCAATATCTGATGAATCTGAACCTCGTCCTGGTAAAAAAGAAAGAGTTACAAAATAAGTTGCGTTCAAAATTTGAGATTACATATTAACGTAACGAGTTAACTTATACTCGTATGTATACCTTTCAAAGGTGGACTACTTCTGGAATCACATCATAGATGTGTTGTTATGAGGTCTAATGTGGAATGCCTCATGCATCATGAATGAATCAGCATTAATGGTAGATACATAACTCAATTATTAAACATCAATATTTATAATTTAAAAACACATTTTATGATCATTTTATTTGCAAATTCAAAGCACGAGTACTTTGTAGGTTTAGACGAATCTTTTTTTTAATAAATTACGAAATTACTTCATGCATGGCTTACTGTCAAGATATGCTAAAATTAATAGGCCTGTTAACGTTAAAAAGAAAATTATTTAATGGAGACAGTACACAGACAGCAAAGGTATTTAAAATATCACGGATAAACTGGAGCCCTATCCCTCAGTTATCAATGATCTGTCTTCTTTACGTAGAGATATAATTTATGTGACGTTCCATTGTACCAATTTGTCTTCATCTGTTTTTTTATCGCGTAATTTATTAACGGAACGTTTTTTCCAAAAACCCATATCACGTTTTAATTCGCCTATACGTAGCGCGTCTCATTTATAAGTCGGTAGCGGTATCCTACGGAAACAGATTAAAAAACAGGCGTAACAATGAGCGGCTTTGGCCTCAAAACTGATTTTAAAAAATGCGGCTTATATTAATAGCCTTTTGAAAGTCAAAATTGAATGAAATGAAAAAATAGGGGCTCAGTGTGGAATAAGGAACACCCAATGCGGCGGTCCCTTTGTCGGCGTGTTTGCTGTTCGGGTGACATTTTGGCACCATTCAATATTTTGGTGTCGCGGACTGGATTTATGACATGTAAAACGACAACGGTTCTTAATGCGCCCGCGCGTTTAGCTTTCGTTTGTGGAGCTTTAGTTGAAGCCTGAACGGATTTTAGTTATTGATCGTAATAGTCAGCGAGACATTTCACATTAGGTAATACTTTGGCCTTCTTTCTTGGTGTTCATGTTCTGGTGTGAATGTTTAACATCTGATTAGGGATCTTTGATTATGTATATTTTAAGCACGCAACTCTTTCAAAGTTATGTAACTTTCAGAAACTAATTAACATCTTACACGTCTGAGAGTCTTTTAAATAAAAGTTCTCAGTATTCGTACTTGACCAGCGCAATGGACTAAGGCCTAACCCCCTCTTACTTCCAGAGGAGACCCGTGCCGAGCCAACTGCTCGGTGGTTGACAACAATGTAGTTATTGCTAATGTATTCAGTTTCCTTTCCCAGTATGTGATTTCAGTTTCCCTTTAGAGGTGGTGCCCTCAATGTAAGGTGTAGAGGTCGGGAGGTGGAGAGTAGCAGGCGCACTTCTAGTATTTTGTTGTTATGTGAGTATTGGTGATAATATGATATATTAGATAAATGTGTTTTTTGTTATCAAAAGACTTAGGCCGGCGTTGAAACCCATTCAACACAACTGTAACACAAATATCTTTGAAATAAAAGGTAAAGATACTAAGTGCAGAAAAAACATATGATATATTAGTATAAGATATGTGTTTTTAAAAAATATGCAAAAAAGTTTATTTTTGTTGTTTTGCTTAGTTTATTAACAAATATCTACATTAATACACTAATACGAAATATACGAATTGCAAGATATCTGTAATTAAAAGTATACAACACAAGTTTTAATTAAAAAGACAACGACACCGGTTAATAAAAAACAACGTATTGTAATAAAATGATTTACATTGCTCAAATTCCCTCGCAGGCACCACACTAAGTTATTTGGCCTTTTTGTTGCGTTGATCATAACGTATGGGACTAAATGAGGAGTACGAAAAAAGGGCTTAAGATCTTAACGCGTGCTCATAAAGTTCAGTTCATTTCTTGTTTCGGGAACGCTAAAGAAACGAGGATTTTTATGTGCGAAGGAACGAGAGAGGTGTATGTAGTTTGGTCGGGTAAGAAAGGGATATAGTTTAGCGATTGCCGAAATGTGACCCCGTGAAGGGATCTCGCATCGAAAGTCATAATTTGGAAGTTGAAAGAGCAGCGGCGGTTTAACACCTTCATAATCTGGCTTCATTAAAACGGTCGGGCCGCCTTTGTTTCAGCGGGTCGTTGCGATGCTAACAGATGGCCGGATTAGCACGTCTGTGGGCGTGCATTTTGCGACCTTCGGATTCTTAAACAAATCGTGGGCTGTATTTGTGTTAACCTAATTTATTCTTAGGGTTATTCTATTAATTACGTCCCACTCCGTCCCTGTCTCGTTCTATTCAGTAAAGCCCTTGTTCTGAGGTCACACTTGAAAATATGGAACTCTTTTGTCACGTCATTGTAATTACTTTTAATTTTGACCTAGCGGTTACGAAGTATTTTGAATGACCTTTGACTAATGATGAATTCACCTATTTTGATAACAAAGAGGACTTGATCTCATATTGCGGTACAAATAAGAAGTCTACTGCGAAGAGGGGACTCTCTTAATACGCCTTTTACTGACTTATATAAACTTACAGGTGAAATCTTTATGTCACATTACTCCAACAGTTAAAATAAAGGATTTTTTATTTTCTTTCCATTTCTATTGAGGGTCTGGGTGTTTCTATTCTCACAACCTACTCCTTGACATACGAGTAGACCACATACAATTTAAATACACTGTTTCTTCTCGTTAAATAAAATTATATTGTGATTGAATCCTAGGATGTAAATTACTATAAAAGTAATAATTATTGGGAATGGTGGTTTGATTTGTTCATTGTGCATTACATGTTCAATATAATAACAAGGCTCAGAAAATTCTATCTCACAGCTGGGCAAATATCAGCAGCGCTATATCAAAGTACTTATAAGAGCATCTGGCTATATATTCGCCTCCATTCTGGTATGCGACGCCAATATTCTGCACAGGGTTGTTTGAAGCTCAATACCCGATACCAAAACTATCTGATATCCGAAATAAAAATTTAACCGAAAAAGTAACTGAATCTGACATAAAAATAGTATAGCGTATTTGTATTTTTTTACTTTTAAAATTCCTTGAAAACTTAATATCCGTTAACTGAAACTGTCCGAAACTATCAGATAACCGCAAATAATTAAATATCTGCAGCAATATCCGAAACGGATAAAGGGTAATACTTCTCATATATTCGTATCCGTATTCATATCCGAAATTTCAAATCCGTAACATCCCTAATTCTGCACAAAGGCTTTAGAGGTTTAAGTGTAGGCTAGCTTTACCTCAGGTATACAAGGTATGCCTTTGACATGTAATAATTTTGTTATGAAGACAATCTTACATTGTAATACGTCTGTATATGTTGATCTTAATGAATTTCAGGGATTACCTAGTGAATTTGCAACATGATAAAAAAATTCTTGATTCTTGATTTTTGATTCAAATACAGTACCCTTACCATGAGTTTTCAAAACATCCCACAATTTTACGTTAGGTTTACTCAATCCATTATTCTGTTCCGTTTGCTTCAGTAGACTGAGTAAACGTAACAATAAGTAAGTGCTCAAGTCTTTTTGTCTGCCTCGCATGTTCGCAAAAAAGAGAGACATAAAGCGCCATTTTGTCAATTTAGACATTTAATGTAGGACAATATAGTTCTAATACAATCCGCTAGGCGCGCTGATTGGAATTTGTATGGGCAAATACGTAAATAAATACCAAAACGTAAAAAGTCATGGTAAGGGTACTGGTGTCTTCGCTATATTCTGGTACGAAGGGCGTGCTAAAGATGTAAAGAAATACATATGGAACGTTTCCATTCACTTTTTGGACATTGTAAACTAATTGACATGGTGAACAAATTCTGGTAACCCCATGGGTAGGAGCGATCACTTACCATCAGACGTAGAAGCTTGTTTGCGAATATAATTTCATAAAAGTATAAAAATTAAAAAAGACGAAAAACACAATAAGACAAGATCGAAAATTAAAGGTAGGATTGGAAATTCATGACCTATCATTCAAGAGTGTCACACATATGATTTCAAACTATGTAGTACATAGCAACTATGTAGTATGTAGCATTTACCAAGTTGATAGATTATTAAATTTTTTTAAACTTGAAATTCATCTTGAATAATAATTTTATGTTCACTTTAACTTAATTATTATACAATATAGTTATAATAATCGTAACAGATACACTAGTCATGTAACTTATTTGCAAATTCACTTGTTAGGTATTTTATAACTATTTTTATGCATTATTAGGTTGGTTATAGACGATATTATAAACAAACGATTATATTCTATTGGACGGGCGACTACTATATCATAAGCGATTTCTAGTACTAATTTATATGATATCGACATAGCTTGTAGTTCAAATTTGACAAAGTTACTATGATTTATAAAACATCAGTCTTCAGCAGCTTTTTAATGCCCCACAAAAGCAGACTTCAACAATAACGTAACTAATTGGATCAAAAATCATATATACGAAAGATCTTTATTGAAATGAATTTAAAAGTTTCGGATATTACCGTATTACATTGCATGTGATTTATAAATTACATTATTTCGATATACTTATTATCAATAAATATTGATAGGCGTGTGCCGATCACTTCACATTAATATTATTAGCTTGATTTATATACGCGCATTATTTATATTAATAAAAAAAACTTTGCGATATCTACCAAAAGTTCGTAAATTTATAATTTCTTAGAAATTGTTGAATGTTGACAGATAAAATTGATAGATAAAACAATGGATAGATTGATTATTAATAATGGGCGATAGTGGATGGAGTTATATAGTATTACAACTTTTAAGTATGTAGTACCAAAATATATGTGTACTTAAGATCTCTAAGTCTACATTTACACAGAAGCCGTCAACGTAAAGCTAGGTTAAAATAAAAGCATTCGACGACACGTACATGGCAGCTGGGTGTTTTTTGTGAGGCGTGATGGTGGCATGTAATCCGAATGTAATGTCTTAGAACAGCGGTTCTCAAACTTATGTCTACCGCCCAGTTCAACAATAACCTGTTTTCTAGCACCCCCTTCTTCCGCTTTTTGGGAACAGTGCAGCGGTAAAAATGAAAAATTTTGCTATAGCAATAATCTGTCCCTGAAATAGTTCGACAAAAAAAGCTTATCCGACGTATAGCTTAGTCCTCAGGAGTAGCAGCGCATTTATGGCCAACCTCAAGTAGGAAACTAATCTTATCTGGGGTTGATTACAGATGTCCATAGGCGGCAGTAACCACTTACCAGGTGGTCTGTTACTCTTATATTAAAAAAAAAAGCTTTGCAAAGTTGAAAAACAAAAAACCTAAATCACTATACCTCCTCAAATTTTAGTAAGAGTTTCATCACGCCTTGTAGGCCACCAACTGACAATGGGACATTATCGTCCATTTTGAGAACCACTGTCTTAGAGAGATTGCCGCCGTGGAGGTTCTGTAATAGTCCTCGGACCGCGCGACATTAGTTGATTCTAACGAGCGATGTTATTAAACAAATGCGAGATTTTATCGCATACTCTTTTTGTATTGTTCTACCGACGTGAAAGTAGACCACTTGTTTTATTATGGTCGTGCAATAGCCATATAATAAATACGCGGTTTCTAACACTTGTAATGACTTTACGTTAACGCACTGTTGCTTAGTTATGTACAAGTTGGTAGGTGCATTTCCACCTTATGTACTTAGATTTCCTAGTTTACATTCTATATGTATGCATGTGTTTATGAGATAATTTATTTTCTTACATACATTTATTTGATTATAGCCGTCTCAGCCAAGTTCAAAAAAATGCTTAGTAAACGGTTTTACATGAATAATTCCTTTGCCTTAATATTTTTTCATGTTTCTACACGAAAAAGCACAAGAGATATAGGGTAGGTAGTAGAGTTAGGATGAAAAACGAGTCAGAGCAATTTAATTACATAATAAATGGTATTATACTAGAGAAGTACTCGTACTTTTCCGATGTTAGGTTTAGGACTTACTCATAAATAAAAGTATGAAAACAGTTCTGTTTTAGCTCAAGTTGACGTAGCAATTTAATGATTTAAATTTGATCGTATGAGTATAAAAAGTTAATTGAGCAACTTTTAATAACACCACAAGAGTATCATTTATTAAATGCAAACTGATAAATGAAAAATGTTAAATGTTTCTGACCTTATAATTAAAATCTTTATTGGAAAATGAATGCTTTTGTGAGTTATTTCACGCTGATGAAAAGTTTCACTAATACCATTTTCAAGCTAGACTGAAGTAAAGCCTATCATTTACAAAGAGCTGATGTTAATTGTTTCAATTAATTAAATTGAGAATAGATTTCCTTTAATTTAAACTCACGTGAAGAAAGACTTATACGATTTAAAAAAATGTGTAAATACATTATTTAAAACATAAAAATGCCTACTGCCGTATCGTGTTTCAAATAATTGCATGCCTGATTTTGCACACAATTTTCTAATGACTTCATATTTCTTATTATGTAGGTCTTTGTTTTAATAATAGCTTTGTTTTAAAAATACTGTCACCAACATTATTGTACTTACTATGAAAACGAGCAATCTTATATATAAAATTCTCGTGTCACAATGTTAGTTTCCGTAACCCTCCGAAACAGCTTTACCTATTTTCATCAAATTTTATATTTTATATGCATATTCAGTAGGTCTGAGAATCAGCTACTATCTATTTTTGATACCCCTAAGTGGTAAGGGTTGTTCACCTTTAACATTTTTTTATTTATATGGCAGCACAACGTTAGCCGGGTCAGCTAGTTTCACTATAAATATTTTTGCTCTACATTTTAACGTAACAGGTATGAGGAAGTGTCGCTTTCAAATCAGCCCGACATCAAAATGCACAAAGAATTGAGTGTTTACTATAAATTATGGAATAGCACAACAAAGCCACAATAGGCAAAACATTGTCAATTGTGTACCATTTCAGCACTATCGAAACGCTGCAGGCGACAGCGGCCCGCTTTGTCGGAGGCGTCTGTACTCGCAAACAGGTACCGCTCTTACGTATTGATGTATCTGATTGTGTGGAGGGCGCACCCTTTCATACCAAAGAAGACGATAAATCTGAACTTGCCTTCAGTGGTACGGAGTATAGTCAAGCTCTAAGTGGTAGAGACTATTCTAGAGTTGCTTATAGTAAACTAAAATTGGCATTTATTGCGTGATTTACGTGATATTTACGCTAGTATTTTTTTCAAGTGGTGAGTTTGATATGCATGAATTTGCAAATTTTCGTGGAACTATTATGCTTAAGTTTTGTAATATTTTAATTGTAACTTTTAAGTTTGGTCCCTATTTTTCTTTTAATTTTTGTTGGTTGTGTTTATTGTAGTTACTTAAATTATTACCAGGTCCCTAATGATAAACTATCCTGTACAAGTGAGAACTACTTAATTAACTGGTGGCAGTTGTTAGATCATTTATCAGCACCGGGAGTCAGACGGATAACGGGAGTCAAGTCGCTAAAGTTCTGGCATGAATTCGTGCTTCAGAGTTTGTCTGTTTGGCCTTTTAGGCGGTTCAATCTCATACGTCGACATCGTCGTCGTCACTTCCCCAAGTAATGGAGAGAGAAGTATGCCCAGTTACAATCCATAAAAAGGTGCAACAGCCTTAACTTAGGTACAAGCGGCTAACCAACACCAACTAGCTGTTACACGGATATACGGCAAGTTAACTACTCAACTGGCAAACATACATAATACAACAAAGGCAAAAGCAAAACATGTCGCGTCAATTGTGCCTGATTTCAGCACTATCGTGACGAGCAGCGGGCGACCGCGGCCCGCTTTGTCGGTTGCGTCTGCGAACCAAACGAATGCCGCCCTTTGACGCCTCCACAAACAATATTTCAAGCGACAATGACGTAGAGATTTGTGTGCGGAAATTGATTTTTTGAGTCGTGAGAACTTGACAGGTTGCGCTATTAACTTTTGCAACGCGGATGACGTTTTCGGGTTTGTTTGGAAACGGTTGTGCAACGATATTTGTTTGCATATCAATATCGGAAACTGTTTTCCCTGATATCAGCGCAGTTTCGTATCGATGTCGATGTGCAGTTTCAGACGCAAACGATTGTTTAAGTCATTGAACTTTATTTTTACTTTATTTTATCTCTTGATTGACTATTCCCGTAGTCTTTATAACCTTTTCCTGAGAGTTCTTAGAAAAGAGTTCTCAAGTGTGTGTGTGAAGTGAGTTGGCTAGTGCGATGAACTATCAGCTAAGCCTTCTCACCCAGGAGACCCATGTCCAAAAGTGGGATAGTAATGTTTTGATAACAAATCGAAAGCATATCTAGTGGAGAGATTGAAGTTCCATAAATATAGGAGAGAGTAGAATAAAAAAATCGTATCGTAAAAGCATACGACTAAATGTGGCTGAAAATAGATCGTAGAACAATGCAGCAATTTAGGTGTACGGATGATGTAGATGTACTATGACTATATCATACGAGAACGTTTTGTTTTAAAAATAGAATGGTATTTATTAAGTACATTTTGATTATTTATTTTTGCTAAGCTAATGTTTTTAGCATATAACTCAAAGGTGCCTGACTGACATAGTGATCTATCAACGCATAGCCCAAACCACTGGACGGATCGGGCTGAAATTTGGCATGCAGGTGGATATTATGACGTAGGCATCCGCTAAGAAAGGACTTTGTTCAATTCTACCCCCAAGGGGATAAAATAGGGGATGAAAATATTACCGCGAGCGAAGCCGCGGGGAAAAAGCTTGTTGTATGTAAGTATGTCTCATTCTTTGGCACCCTCTACAGGCCAAACCGATTGATTTTAACATGTGAATTGTCGTCAGATTCCTCTAAATTGTGGGCATGACATAGGTTACACTACTTGTTTTTTTAGTTAGTTTGACTGATGTTTAGCAACAGTGCATACGTTATATAAACATCAACATATATGACCAATTGTACGTAGGCTTTCTATACTTTTTGGGTTTAGTTACAGAAATTATCCATGGGCAGCATTTAAATAAGATATATCCACTATTTACATTGAAAACAGTACAAAGTAGTTAATAGTAATATAATAAATACAGCGATATTGTAGAAACTCAATAGAAAGTTGCGTTATTATTGCAGTTTTAATGAACATTTACTTATATGCCCTTCACTTATAGGACTTAACTACAAAATAGAGCAACTCAAAAAAGTCTCCATAGGACTAATTGACTGCAGGTGTTCTTAATGAAGGTTTCACCATAATCGGCGTGACAATGTGTGTCACTTAAGGTCATGTTATTAAAGAAAATATCAAAAATCTTTATAAACATTTAATTTTATAATTTGCACAGTATCGATTTATATAGAACTCTTTCTGAACAACGTACCTTATCATAGAATCGGAAGGTATGTGTTTTGTTGAGCAGCGTAATTATAAAATCATACAAGAAATAGAAAAGAAAGATATATACTTAAAGGGTTTTAAATGTATTGTAAATAGCAAAGTTAGAGTCGTCATTAAATGAGAACATGATAGGCTTGATATAGCTGATTACCATTGCATTGACAACACCGAAAACTGGAAATTCTTATCTTTTGGTACTAGACACGACAAGTACCCAATGTAGAAGTGCAGGTAGCCAAATTATATTACTTTTCAGCAATGAATATGAGCAAATCTGTCTTACCTCCAAGGATGCCGTCTATGCTGTAGTCTTTCTTGCCGTCAGGGTCCCTCGCACCGCCGCGTAGCAACCGTGAGATGGACGATATGCTCGGTGGGTCCGATACACCTTCCTGCAATCGTGTGTTTCCTTAATATAATACGAGTTACGACGAAAGAGAATCAAAGAATAAGTTTCTTCACCTTTATAATAAAGAAGTACACAACGATAATGTATTTCAACATAAGTTTTCATAGTATATCTGTTATCAATCTAAGATCTAAGGATTGGAGTTCTATTTAGAAGACCAAGTTGGAATGTCTCATATTAGTGAGTTTTTTACGTCACTCTTCAAACCATAAGACAGATGTGCTTAGCATTTCTGATAAACAAGTAGTTGTGCCGTCAAGGCTCAGGGAATCTTCCATCTCTATTGGAATACCTAATGGTAAATAGTCACATTCGTTTGCCGTCCGCGAACATCTATTGCCAAATCTAATAGTTTCATATCGATATATACAGAAGGCAATGAATCGTAACTTATGAATTTTGAATAGATTAGTTTACCATAAAATTCTATCCCAGTTTCAGCTAATTGTTCCGTTATGCGGGCGAAACTGATCAAATAATCTCATGAAAGTTTCAGCTATTCATGTGAATACTGACCCGCGAATTCTGCACAGACCACAGAGAGGTGTTAAATTTTGTTCTCGCGAATACTTTACAAACATTCTACTGAAATTTGCACTGCAATATGTTTATTAAAACTGCACGTTCCGAATTACGCTTGAATACCGCGAATTTCAGGAAAACTTGTAGAGGAGCTTAATTTCAGGGATGAAATTAATTGCATACTTCAAAGTATATGCTTCGAATTCAGATTCCAGAATTTGTGGAGCTTGTGGAAATTTGGCGGTAGTATCATCGCTAATAGTTTGTAGTGTGTATGGGAAGAATCTGAGCATATTATGTAGCTGGCAGCCTTGTACGTGGTTCGACTGTGTAGGAACCACCGCTACTTATTTCTGTCTTACATTACTTGTAAACTTTGTTATAAAAGACATATTTCTCCGAGGCATTGCGATTATATCTCAACGGTACACATTTGTGATCGATGTCAGGTAGGAATCTAATTTTATATAGGGTTCATTATAGGTGCCATGGGCCGCAGTGGAGACCATCAGGTCGATCGCATGTTAACTTGCTACTTCTATAATTAAAAGTTATATATATTTTTTAGTCTACGTAGTTGAGTCTACGATAACAACTGAAACCTACGGTTGTTATTAGTCAACATCTATTGAGGGATTGATGACGAAGATTAAATTTTGGGGTAAAGGTTTATGACATGAGATGACACGAGAGGTCTCGTAAATGGTTTTGTTGTGGTTACTCCTATTAACGTAAAAGCCTATTTTACGTAGTCAAAACCTAAACAGTCTGAAAGTCTTATGTTACTGGGTAACTATTATTGGATATAGACCCATGTCACGGACTAGATGTCTATGAGATTATATAAACTTTATAGAATTTGACGTTTTCATGAGTGCCTACAAAATCAGATTAGCCAGTACAGGTACACATAATATGTACAGACATGATTTTGGGAATGGGATTTTCATTAGGATCGAGTAAATAAGCAACAATTTTTCAAAGTGGACGTGAAAATTATCCAACTCCAGTAAAGTCAAAAGAGTGTGGTCTTTTACTGATTGCAGAGGGTAATGTTTTCCGTGCGTATGTATGTCTCATTCTTTGGTACGGAGCTCAAGTGGCTTGACGGATTTTAACATGTGAAGTGTGGTTAGATTCGTCTAAATTACACTAATAAAGTGACAAAAGCTACTGGAATGGGTAAACAAATAGTTTTAAGGAGTCGGGTTTTTTTATAATAATTCTCTAGATAAAATTGATTAGGATTATACATGAGTAACCAAGTGAGCGGTCGCACCTATTTATAATCAAGAACAAAATATATTTATTTACTATTTATCATTTGCACAATAGCTACAAAGTACGTGAACTCTTCTAGACTACGTTGATTGAACCCTGATACAGGTAGATTTTATTAGGTGCATACTTTTTAGCAAACCATATTACTTTTTATGAGACGTTTTTGCCAACAATGCGCCGTCGATTCTAGTCACGATTTATATTTATTGGCGTTTCTTGTTGCCCATATTTGCCATTTTTGATGAACTGTTACAGGCCATGTTTGAGGAGTATTTGTTATGAGTCATTTGGAAGTATCTGAGCTCGAATTTTCAAATGTTCGGATTTTGAAGAGGAAACTCAATGTTGTCAACGGCAATGAAATCCTTACTTCCTTACTAATATTATAAATCCGAAAGTAACTCTGTCTGTCTGTCTGGTTGTCTCTTCTTCACGCCTAAACCACTGAACCGATTTTAATGAAATTTTGTACAAAGATAGTCTGAGACCCGAGAACGGACATAGGATAGTTTTTATTTCGGAAATCCCACGGGAACTAGGGATGGCGATCTAAGATCTATTAATCGGAGAATCGATCTTTTGGACTAAAAAAATCGATTATTTTAATCGATATTGGTAAGGATTGAATCGTAAAGTATGCATTTGATCAAGTGATGATCTTTAGCAAAGTTGTTGTCCATGAGCCCACGAAGGGTCCAGAGTTGGTACGACCAATTTTAGCCAGATGGTGCCACTGTCGTTCTAATGAAGGTACGAATTTTCAGTTTTATGTCTGTTAGTATGTCATATTATTTTCCTTTAAACGCGGGCGAAGCTGCGGGCAAAAACTAGTTCTTTATAAGTTTACCTGAGTGTATGAATGCAATATAACAGTGAAATTTTAGTGGTTTTTCAGTTTCATTCTTGATTTTAGGGTCACAACACATATAGTTGACCTGTTGGTCTGTAAATTCTGTTGGCAATGGGACATAGGCATCTCTATTAATTTTTTATGAAACAAAAATAGCAGATGAAATGTTTACCATACCATTGAAACCAGATCGCATCACGGCCAAACCCATGTAAGTTGTTAATTAATTACACAAAAAATTAAGTTTATTACAAAAATGGTCTAAATAAAAATTCAATAGATACTCACCTTTATTAATTTTTCTCGAATCTCCCAAGAAAATATCCCTGGATTCTGCCTCTTCAGCTCCTCGATCCTCGCTTCGACCTCCGGTGTCGCCACCCTGGGCTTGGAACCACCGATCACACCCGGTCTTATTGACCCCGTCTCCTGAACAAAACACATTATATTTATGCATTCTCTGATGGAAAAGTAATCTAATGTCCTTAAAAATGTGAACAAAGTAATTTGGGTATGTATGTGCTAAGAAAATAAATTATATTTTTTATTGAGATACATGTAAGTCTTTTATAACGTCCATTAATAATACTCAATGTTTCCAAATTTTGTGTAATAAAGATCGAAATTTGTCACTTCTAGTATGCAGTAATTGTCAAAAGTCAATCTTTCGTGTGCATGATTATTAGAATGGACGCGAGATTTGGACCAATAAAGGTAAAACAAGTACATCAAATAAGGAGACCAATAGTGTTTAAAGGCTTGCCTTAATCGAGATGTACTGCACTCGTTAAATATCAGATTTTTTACATTTGTAGCCTATGAAAGAAGTATACTAAAATAGTATCATTTTTGTACCAAAGTACATATTGGAGGTTGCAAAAGTACTCATGGACCGTGGAGAACAGTTTCCTGGACGAAACAATCGCCACTATTATGGTGGATGGCGATGGGAGGTGAAAACGGACCTTCAGGCTTCGATGCGCAGGGCTCAATGGCGATTGTTTCTCTTATGGGGTTAGGAAGGTATCGATGTAAATAAAATGAAAGCCTCATTTATAAAACTAAAAATATGGAAAAATAAAATTTATTATAACCTAATTTGTTCTACGCTCTTTTCTCTATTGAATTCAACTTAATTTATTCTTCGAATACTAATTTTGTATTGCACGAGGTATTGCAGTCATGGGTGGTATACTCGTATGGAACGGGTCCAATAGCAGTACCGCAGCGAAATATGGTGAATTTTTTTCCATCTTATAGAAAGGTCACGGAAGTTTTTCAACATTTTGTTTTTTCGTGCCTGTTTTTCGTGGGGCTGGTGGAGATCTGGACCCCCTGAACTTGCGATAGCAGACGAACATGCAATTCTTCTGATCGTTACTGGCCCTTGTCCCTAATGGACATCTGTCATAAACTCAGATACAATAAGCCTCCTACTTGAGGACGGCCATAGGTACGTTTTGGCCTCTAAGGACAAAGCTGGATCGCGTCAGATATATGTCTTCCTTACCATACTCTTAAAACCAGAACTCAGGAGCGCTTAACTACATGTGGCTGTGGTGTCTCTGGAGTTGAAATTCAAAAGTTGCTGGTCCTCACCTGGTACCTGTTGAGGATCTTGGAGACGCAGCCGTGTGAGACGCGCAGCTGCCGCGAGATGACGCACGGCCGCACGCCCGCCGCCGCCATCTCCACGATCTTCAGACGGATGTGGTTCGGCAGCGGACGACCGTTGATGAACAGCCCGCCCAATTGGTTTACCCGCCCTTGTCCTGTTTTAACAGATTGTATCTTATATTTCATATGTCAATTTATATTAAACGATGGTAGGATATGGTACATAATAGATATCTCTTTCTTCTCCTTCTCTCCTTCTTGTTCTGTGCTTGATTTTGATAGTTAATTTCAGGGGATGCGTAGCAGAATATTCCAGTGGAGTTATATATATTCAAATACTGCGATCACTCAAAAGTTTCTAGAATGCTTTCTAGAATATCTATATTAAGCAGTGGACTTCTGTCCGTTGGTGGTGATAAAAGTCTTGCTGTCTGATGTGACTCTGATCTATTCTAACGTACACCTAGCTCTGTCTTACAATACTGCCATGTTTTAAGTTAGTAGATAGTATTTGTAATCAACTATGAGTCTTACAGTGACTTATAATCAGGTAGACTGCATATATTACCATTATTATAAGAAATAATGATAAGCTAGACTTTTTATATCCACCAAAACAAGTAAATGTAGCTACGTAAGTTTTTGTGCGTGTAATTGTAGCAATTATTTTAATATTTTTTAACAATATCTGCAACATAACATCCACACACGATGTGCAACATCCACATAAGAACAATACTCGTTCGTAATATAATACTTTTTATTATACTCTTTGAAAAAAATGTCATTTTAGCCATATGCAGTTCTGGCCGCCTATTTAAGTGACTCCAAAGTAAATACATTGTAATACATACAAACTAAAATTACTACATACATATAAACTGAATTGAAGTACGTGTAGATGTTGAATAATAATTTGCTGCAATAGTTAAGTGGTATCTTGGCACCACCACCATACCTATTTCTACCTTATAACAGCAGTATTAGGCGCTGCTGTGTCCCGTTTTGAAGGGTGTGGTAAGGGAGACAGACTTTTCCGAGGCGTTCCAGCTTAGTCCTCAGGGGTAGCGGCACATCTGTGGCCGACCTCAGGTAGGAACATCTAATCCTATCTGGGGTTGATTACAGATGTCCATGGGCGGCAGTAGCCACTTACCATCAGAGGGACTTCATGCTCGTCTGCTACTTCTATATTATAAAAATGTATATATTCGTAAGAGACTTTTTTTCTAAAAAGACTAACACTCAGAGACAAAGGAAAAAGTCTAATCTCTTCTTAAATAAGATATTTAGTTAGCAATAATTATGTTGGTATCTATTTTACATTTCTTTATTAGGGTTCAAGACTATAGGTACCCACAAAAACTAATTTGGGAGACTAAGGTCTCCTTGTCTACGTATATCCAATTTATTTGTACATGCCAAAGCCAATATTACAGCAAATTATTTCAATATCAGCAAAGATTCGTGCTTGTTGGGCGGACTGACGCAAATCCGATTGCAAATTGTTATTCGGTGGTTAGTTCGAAACAAGGGTTCTTGTACTATGAAGGGTCTCGACTTGCGAATTATAAGCTACTCGTCGGTGTATTATTAAATACCCCGACATGACTGCGAATGCGCAAGAAATAGAATGTTCCTATTATTGTATTAAATTTAATATTGCTGACATAATTCCTGATAAGAATTTGAAAATTGGGGAGTAGTTGAAACCTAAGTCTTAAAATTGGAAACACTTGGCAAATAGTTGCACACGTTCAAAAAGGTGAGATCTAAGTCTCTGATCTAATATTTAAGACTTAGTATAATTCAGAAAGCTAATAGATGCAATTTGTTTTTATTATTTTCATACAATGCCAAACTTTTTTAGGTATTTCGTTTACAAAAAAAGTTTTCTGTCACAATAATGGGCAAATTAAGCATTAATATCTACGATCATTCATGTAGAGATATCGAAAATCGAAGGGTGGACAACAAATATCAACATACAAATCAGAAAATAGTACGTAATGTACTATACTCGTACTTTAGTGTATTCTCAAGCCATATTGTGTACAACTTAGACAAGCAAAAATGTACCGTTGCCCTTATATGAACTTCAATTAAATAAATTGTCATAAGTAGAGACGAATCTAATAAACTTTGTCAAAAATGTGGTTTAATTAACAATACTTATGTAATTTTCTACTATTGAACACAAAAAGACATTGCTTAACTTAAAAGAAAGATTTTATCGAGTAACAAAATTACTTATATACCCTTACCTACCCACACATCCATACCATTCTGGTGTCGTTCCATAATGGTATGAGTTTATGGTTTCATCGACGTAGACTCGAGCACTTAAATAGTAAAATTCACAAGGACAGATAGCCAATCATTTTAATACCACACAATGAACTATCTTTCAACAAAAAACATTAAAGCATTTTACCATTGAAACATTAGCACCGTAAAAACGTCACAAAATGATAAATATCTGTTTACATTGAATTAAGCGGATAAGATCGGAACACATAATTTAAATTGATTATCACCCATTTGTATTTACATAATTAAAACGACATGTTTAATTAATTACGCCGCCATAAATATTGTGATCGGAATATATCGACGCGTTCGTTTATAGAGGTAGTTTTATCCGACTATGGCTCCGAAGCCTATCGGGCCAACTTGTCTTTTTTATTAGAGAAAAGATCGATAGACCGCGTTATCTTTTTTTCTGCGCGTGAGTGCAGTAGAGGAGGTTGTGTAGTGGACTGAGAGTACCACTGTGTTCGTACGGACAGGGTCCGGTGTGGCTGTGTGCGTGGGCTCTGAAGAGAGGCTCAGTGAGGTCACTGTGCCGGTGTGTAGGTGAGTGCATGGAACACTCCTACTTGTACAAGTGTGGCAAGAATAGGAGGTACCCGTTTCATTATCAAATTATAGGACTATGATAAAAACTTATCTTCAAAAAATATGAAGAAAAATTAAATATTTCATACATAAATTTCTTAAATTATACTGAATTTATAACATTAATTGGTCATATAAAATGGTCCTATATCCACCAGAATTAAAGGTTTTCATTTCGATCTATGACGTAAGTAAATACAAAATAAATGAAAACTGAACGACTTTGACGGTAAAAGGAAATTTTTGAATTAAAATGTAGAAGTAGATACACAAAGCAACTGATTTAGAAATTGATAAAAACATTTACAAGAAATAATAAAACATTATAAGAGTTAAAATTACAAAATACATAATATAATTTATAATACTTGAAGACACAGACTTAAAAAAAAATACGTAAAATTAAAATCAATGTTATTGCACAAAAATATAATAATTTCTGATACTTTGGAAAAACAAGTAATTCCACGACTAAGAAATCCTCAAACATTACGAGAAAATCTTTTCATTCTCAGTCGTAGAATTCAATTGGAGAACGATATTCAGAAATGAGGCCAATAATCTTATCAAATTGACTGTCAAAATTAAATGAAGGTTCAATGATATTGCTAAAATGCTAGAATTATGTATTTCCGTCCATTTGCGGCGCCCACGAATAAGAAGTTTAATAAAAATTACATTTTTAATGGGAATCAACATAACAAGATTTTTTTTTTAAATGAACCTGTATTAATCGATATAATATGTGTAATAATAAGAACGATATGAGATATATTTTTAATAATTTTTGTTTTTAAAATGTAAACATTTACGAAGTAATTAAAACGATGTACAATAGGTACATCATGAACAATTTTTGTTTGAAAAATATTAGCATTTGGGAAATAATGACAGATATGGACATTTTCCCCATAGGGGATAATATTAAGGTATGTTATTACAATAACAAAAATTGTGGTCTTTTGTTTTGGTTTTCGGTAAAACTTAAGTCAAAATGCTTGTCACCCGAGTATAGTACCAAAACAGGCGCTGGCGCATTTGGAGGGGATTCAGTTCTGCCCACTGAGAGCGACTGACGAAAATATACCTGTCTCTTTCTAACCCGGCACAAAGTAAACTTAAAAGCTTCGTTCCGTTTCAAGTAAAGAGAGCTTTTTTCGGTAAATTCATTGACAAATGCTGATATAAATCAAACAAGGTATTAATATTGATTAAGATTATGGATTAATGTTGGTACCTTAATGGTACTTATTTAAAGACTTTTCCTTTTCTTTATTAAAAACCAACATAATATAAACAGAACAACAATTCTGTCAGATTAAAGTTATTGCCGGTCACTTGAAGGTTGTTAAGGTTAATCTTTGAAGATTTAATCTTAACTTATATCAGTTAATACCCAATTTTTTATGTGAAATGGGTATATAGGTATTTTTATAATTACTCGACGGTTAGTTATTCTAGTACTTATTAGAACTTTTTGAAAGAACTTTCTTGCAAAAATTTTTAGACTGTTGATAGAAATGGAACAACATATTTATTTATGTATTAATATAATAAGACAATATAGTAAAATAAGAGAGAGAATAAGATATGTGTCCTAGGTTAGGTTAGGTTACCATGATGGTACTACACTACCACATATTTCTAACGTGAAGCAGTGCTTTCGTTTCGGTGGAAATATATGAGTGCTGGTAGACTGATATATGAGACGACCACTTAAGGTCTCAGTGGCAACGGATCTGAGATCGGTTTCAGATAGTACTTTTGTTATATGTGGAGTTGGTCATGTTCATGGGTGGCAGTGACCACTTACCATCAGGTAGACTGCATGCTCGTTTGCTACTTCATAATTATAAAAATGTTTAGTCTCAAGTATTCGGATATATTACGAGTACCTGTTATTAAGAGTAAAAATAATGTATTTTGTGTACCTTTACTTATTTAAACTAGGTACTCTAATAATGTACATACAAACATATCACGTAGAGCAAAAGTTTATTAAATATTTTTATGAATTATCAAAATACTTAAGGACGAAACTTAATCTATGTTTAGTTTTCATATTTTTTGGTTCTTAAAAGAATAAGTAGTGACTAGCTCTACTAAAGCGACTGGTTTGCATCAAATTCTCTTTACTTAAAAAAATTAAGTAGTGACGAGCTCTACTAAAGTTACTGGTTTGCATCAAATTCTCTTTACTTAAAAAAATTAAGTAGTGACGAGCTCTACTAAAGTTACTGGTTTGCATCAAATTTTCTTAACTTAAAAAAAAAATAAGTAGTGACGAGCTCTACTAAAGTTACTGGTTTGCATCAAATTTTCTTAACTTAAAAAAATAAGTAGTGACGAGCTCTACTAAAGTTACTGGTATGCATCAAATTTTCTTAACTTAAAAAAAAAGTAGTGACGAGCTCTACTAAAGTTACTGGTTTGTATTTTCCTTAAAACAAGAATTTGTTTAATTACTATGAATTGAGTAAAACTATAAACTGGTCACAACTGATTCATGTAGCTGAAGTTAGGTGAGTTTGTCCTATTTCTATACATTGTATAAAATCAATAATACTGGTTTGACCTATTTCTAACTAATTTTATGATGCATTTATTTCGTGAATTTTATATCAGTGCCGTAACCCGATCTAAAAAGAGACAGAGATACGAGTATAACGAATATTTTAAAGGTGGTAGAACCCTTTGTGGTTCGACTCCGGCGGCACCACCGCCACACCTATTTCTGCCTTATAACAACAGTGTTAAGCGCTGCTGTGTTCCGGTTTGAAGGGTGTGGTAAAGGAGACAGACTTTTCTGAGGCGTTCCAGCTTAGTCCTCAGGGGTAGCGGCGCATCTGTGGCCGACCTCAGGTAGGAATATCTAATCCTATCTGGGGTTGATTACAGATGTCCATGGGCGGCAGTAGCCACTTACCATCAGGTGGACTGCATGCTCGTCTGCTACTCTTATATTATAAAAAAAACCGTGCTTTGTTAATGGCACGTATTGATGAGCGATATTGATGATGAATTACTGGAAAGAAAAGCTTTGGTTAACTTGTGGGGTCTAGAACCAAGTTAAAACCCTATTACAGCAGTCCTTAACGATGAGAACACATCGTGGATAAATCTACTTGCCTGAGAGGTTTCTAAAAATGATTCTCAAAAGTCTATTAATCTGCACTTTGATCAGAGTGGCTAAACATTATTGGAAAGGAGACCCGTGTCCAGCAGTAGGCAGCTTTAAAAATTACTATAAGTTAGTCTTCTATAATTTATAAATAGGAATAGGAATACTCTACCATACTTCATAAAATTATGTCAGACTTTGTATGTGAGAAGCAGCAATACACTGCATTTTATTATTTATTTATAAATTTTGTACACTGTAAAGTGATAGAAAATAAACATTATAGAGGTAAAGTACAAGGACTGCTTATTTCAAAATGAAATTTCTTCCACAGCCTTGAAATCGGAATGCGCATATGGAAACAAATTCAGTGTCCAAAAAATAATAAAAATCTTATAGCAATATATAGACAAGATATAACCATGTGTCCACGCATGCAAAACTATGTATGCTAAATATAGCTACTTGTATTTCTGTAATTAAAAATGTAGTGACGGTTGTACGTAAAATTACCTATCTACCTTCCTAGAGCCTGTCTTTTGGTAGTTCCTAGTTAAGAATTAAGATTGCATATATGGCATTGCCGCGCCAGATAAAACAATATCATCGTAGTGCGTGCTATGCCTTATAATGAATAAGGCATAGCACGCACTACGATTAAACACTCGCGTTCAACATCAATTCTAAAACCGCAAAAAATGTAACATATTATAGCTTGTAACATATTGTCACAGCTTACTATAAAAGTGTCCTCACTAATAACTTTTTTCAGTGACCGATTTAAAAAACCTAAATTGTTACATTTAGATCGCGGCTTGTTAAGCGCGTTTTTTAGTGTAATAGTAATCTATGATGTTCCTGAAATAATATTAAACCGCAGTGCGTGATCGTAAGCGTTTTTGCGTTTACAGCTATTTCTATTCCGCTTGCGTTTAGCGTTTAATCGTAGTGCGTGCTAAGCCTAACAGCGTGTATGAACATATTTATATATTCCGTAACACGACCGCGTAGACATGGTCATTGTCTGTCAAAATATTGGATAAAACCAAAAAAAAATTTGATAAGACAAGTCCAACATCTGTTGAATTAATCGGGCCTAAGAGTAAGGAAATAATAATTCATTTTTTGGAACAATATTGCTACTTTCCTATTCCTTTATTCGAGTAATTTAAAATCCCGCTAAAAATGGAACTGTAAATATAGAATCGAACATTCGCCGTGAAAGAGACAATAAAGAGCAGCCAAAGTACAAAATCGTAATTTGGACGCTGTCTGCTGCGAGTGATGACGGAAAATCGACTTAAATCACCTTAATTAATTTATTCCAAACAGAATCGGCCCCACAGATAGTTGGAAGCATTCAATTTTGCATTAAATTGGTAATTTCCACGGCACAATAATTTGTAACTGTTCTATTACGGTTTACTGTTTTTTGCCCCACGGTAGGTACTAAATACGCGAGATCGATTGCAATGAAAATTTTTCTCACGGTTTTGGAAAGTAAACAGTGTTACTTAGCTTTCTTTTTTGGTCCAGAAATTATCGGCACAGCATTATATTGGCAAATAGTGCCTAGGTTCAATTTTCTGAATTTTACACTTCGATGACTTTTTCATTAAAATCCTCCTTTTTTGTTACGCTCCGAGATATTTGCTTACGCGGATTCTATTTCGCGATGTTTGTTACTATGTAGTTAATAATGTTTATTGCGTAAGGAAAAAATGTCGTCCACTCCTCGGTTTTATCTATATTTATTTCGCTGATAATAACATTTTCGGGCAACATTCAATAGCTATTGTGCGTGAGATTTTATCACGATAAAATACTTCTTAAGAAGTAAATGTCTTTGAATAGGAGTCTTAATAAAAATATATATAGGACGAGAGATACCCTGACAAAATTAATAAACTGAAACAGTTTATGCGACTAGGCTGTAGCTAATATAATTTATTTCCTTTGACGGTTCTTCCTCTTAAATTATCTACGTAGTTTATAAATTACCTAGATAAATTCACTTAATATTTATGCTAGAATATAAGTAACATACCGATGACTTGATTCAAAATAGATGGTAGAACCCTTTGTGGACACTGCAGTCTCAACTAGATATATATGTATAACAAACTTTAATGTTAATTAATCTGTTATGATTACCCGACTTACAAGTTTTCCAATTGCCCTAACAATGACATTGTCAAACACAAGTTGGATTTATAGTATAAGGTCCATGGATTAAAGGTACTATTAGTTTTTCTTCATAGTATAGACATAGCTAACTAGCATGCAGAAGGGATTGGATTACTTGAGGTGGGCCACAGATACCTTGCTACCCCTGATGACTAAATTGAAACACCACGTGTAAGTGTTTTCCTTAACATACCTTCAAATACAGAACACAGCAGCGCTTAACACTACTGTTTTAAGACATGAATAGTAGGGTGTCCCGTAAATATTTTTTTTCGATTTTCTTAACAGCAGACCCCTCAAAAGTTGCGTAATTAAGCGTAGATTAATAAAAAAATAATAAAAAAATTATAAAACTACATCTTTAGGGCTCTACCGAGCTTCAAAGTTTTGCGAAATTGACATTTTTTGGTGATATTTCGCTGTTCATTATTACTGTTCCTTAACTTAATTTTAAACATTTAATTACTTTATTTTCTATATTGGGTCAATACAAACAAGTCGTTTTGTTTTGCTTACAACAACCCATTACCAGCGACTTCGCATTTGTTAGGATTTAATCAGCAAATCCTCATATTTTCACAAGTTTTTTGTTTTGACCTGCGAGTGTTTTCTTTGTGGCAAAAGCAATTATTATACAATATTTGCTATTTATACTATGTTAGAACCATACTGAGAACTTGATGATCGGCAGCTACCAACTATATAGGGGCATCCAACTACATTTGCGTGTCATCTGGAGAGCTCTACCTAACTTTGAAGTTTTATAAATTTTACATTTTTACAGACACGCAACAAACATCTATCAACCGTACAAAATTTAGTTTATAATCAATGACAATAACATAAAATAAAAAAGTATTTTCTACCCAGAAATTGTGCTTGATTTTACAACATACTCGTACCTATCAATAATAAATCCATCTCTATAAGAAGCTATATTTACAGTTCAGGAGGCCTCTGCTACCAGTTATACATTTATTTCTCTTCACGTGTCCTCGTTTTAAATATGTTAAAGAACCAACGTTTATATAACCTGAAGCTCCACACAATATTTTGGTATAAACTCTAGTAAAGAACTTTACTTATTGCGGTTTAAATATCCTAAGTTTAGTGCAACTTTAAGCTTATCTAGTCTTTATTATTCTTTGCTATACCAGTAATCGAAAGTAGTCGCTATTATCAAACAACATAGTGAAAAGCATGTTTCCTTCGCATACAAATAAAAACATTTCTTTCGACAATAGAATCGACGATAGAACTCAGATTTTTGTGTTAAAATCAAGAGTAGGTGCGGTGAAATCTTTTATGGTTACACATTAGGTTCAAGAAAATATTTCACATGTATTTGAAAACAATTACATAGTTCGTTGCGAATAGTAAATAGTGTTTTACTGCGGTGGCTTATAATTTGCCTGATTTGCCAAAAAATGTAGTTAATGAAGATATAAAAATGAAAATTATCTTTGTGAAACATATCCATTTGAATCAACTGGACGCTGTTGTCTAGACCGGGATAAACGTCCCACTCGAGATGGCTACTTCTTTTAATATAATAGCAACTCATCACTAATGCCATACTGAGATTTTACATTGACTACTTATTATATTATACGTCGTTAAAATATACGCCCGATTTTATTTCTTCTCAAGAGAAAGACTTCTTCTTTTAACTTTGGATTTTACTGAAAAAGCTGAGTTCTGTTATTGATTACTTTATCGAAAGATTTTTTTTCTGTGCATTATTTGTACATTTTCTAGGAGCCGAAGTAGAACCATATTACATTGTATGTACTCTCAATTTTACACAAAAATCTGAGTTCTCTCGAGGTTTCAATGGACGAAAGGAATAATTTTGTGACAACACTTTTGTCAGTACATTGTATGATGATAATGACTACATTAGGGACTTAGTATTGCGAAGAATAATAAAAACGGGTTAAAATTAAAGTGGTACTAAGCGCAGGATATTAAAATGGCAAAGAATCGAGTTCTCTGCTAGTAGATAATATTACAACGAAATAATTGTATGTCTCGAGCGCCAGGTCAAAAAATGGCCGGTTCTTCAACATATTTTTATCAAGGATCATGTTCGGGCTTAAGAGCTCTGATTTTGTTTATACGATATTTTCCCTGTCACATGCAATCTACATAAAGATGTAACAGGTAACAGCAGCGTCATAAAGTGTAACTACGACGAAGTTACAATATCGAGCAAAAATACCAAATCTTGGACACAAAAATAAATTTCAATATCAAGTATTTGTCATTAATTATAAGCTCTATATTGTTTTTATCGTTTTATCGTCTTTTTCTATTAATTTTATTACAAAAAAACTTCTTAAACGTGATTTTTTTTATTATTCTAGGTGTCTGTTAAAATGGTTTTTTTTTTAAACTTCAAGGTTCGGTAGAGCCCTCAAGATGACATGCAATTGTATTTTTTTTACTTTATCCGTAATCTGCGTAAAATTACGCAACTTTTGACACCTCTGCTCATAGTCTAGCTCAAAATTTTTTTTTTTTCATGCAAGGACGGGACACCCTAATGAATAGGTGCAACGGTTATGTCTCCATAGTTAGGTCGCGAAGAGTACTACACCTTTAAACTGTGATTGTGATGCTTCCAAAATTTAGAACCACTTTCAAAAAACCGATTATAAACTTACTTTCATTTTCCACTTGGAATTTTGTGTAATATTCATAGGTAATGACTTTCTCGGGGCTCGTGAGACCGGCTGTAACACTGGTAGCATCAAACTTGTCAATGGATTCCACGGAATGAAATGCTATTGTGAGAGATCATTTCCAAAACGAACCAATGAAGTTGACGCTTGGTGCCTATTCCGTGTACCGAAGGGTCATGTTCGTTTGATAGATACCGAATGGGGTTTTTATATAGTGGAACCTACGTCAGAGGCTATCAATGAAGTCCACTATCGTGTTTGTGTTAAGTCATCGCATTTTAATGAACCGTCGATGACATGCTGTACGCGTAATAGACTGACGGTGTTATTCTTTTTAGCACCGAATTTTTTATTCCACCCCGGACTGCTCACGGGATGCGAGGAATCGAAAATAAAAATGACCGACTTTTTTACTAATGATTTTTTAGCGTACATTCTTGTATTTTGTTGGACTACAAATTAACCTGTTGCATGTGGGTTTGGTTGGAGATTTAAGGAAGAAGTGGAACTAATGTTACAGTAAGTTTTAATATACTACCACAGAAAAAAGTCGTAACCGATTCCCTATTATCATATAAGGATTGTCTATTTGTATGTGACTACATAATACGATTGTGTACAAAAATATAAAACTTGAATGATGAATGCAGTTTGACAATCATTTTAAAAGTGAAGACTTTATTATATTTTTTATATCAAAATCATATTTTAAAAAGTCTATAAAACCAAATTGTGTGAGTATCTACAGCACTACACGCTGAGAAAATAATAAACCTTTTCAATGTAAGCTATATTAAAAGAAGATATTTAAATAGAGCAGCGTAGGCCATTTTTAAATCTATCAGAAATTCGATCTTACCATTATATCATAAATTGAACTACATCCTCGTATGCTCTTACTATCTTATAAAAAGTAATATTAATTATACCTACTATATTGTTTTATTAAATTAAATTTCGAGTAGAAGTTTTACTTGGCGATAAACAGCAGTAAACCTAAATAAAAGATTCTAAATTCTTTCGTCTGGAACCCTAACATTTGGTTAATTTACTCGTCTATCCAAACTTGTCTAATTATCTTTATACTTTTCATTTAAATGGAACAATTTTCTAGTGTCCATCAGCAGGTGTCAGTATGGCCGGAAGCCCATGCCCACTGGAGCGACACAGCCTCGTTACCGACCCCCTTTGATCATTCATGTCTCATTTCCTCTGTTTTTTACCCGGATTTTATAAAACTTTGGGTCTCCTTTCTCACAGTCTCACTTCTAAAGTTTGAAACAAAATGTTACCCTGTAAAACAACTTTATTTTAGAATAACAAATATCTATTTTCACATGAAATCATTTGTACGAATTTCGTTAAATAAGTTAGCTGAAAGATTTTGTCATATTACACATTATTTAAATTGAAAAATTACGCCAAAAACATTTCGTAGCCATCTGTTACAGCAGGAATAAGATATTTTATTAATATCAAATACCACGACCTATTTAGTACAAGTTATTACAATTATGTATTTGAAAAGATTGCCATATAATATAATCTCGTTTTATCATAACATATAATAACATGGCATCGTAATTGGCACATAAAAGTCATCATTACTTCTATTATAATGTAACAAAAATATCAAATATGAAACATAATTTTTAACATCAAATATTAAGCATTTTTTAATCGGTATGGTCCTTTGTCCTTTATTCGGGTAAGTTTTTGTAGAGACCGCTGGGGCATCTAAGTATTTCTAATTTCCGGTCGGACCATATCCTACGGTCAAACATTTTATTTATTTCCAAAAAAAAATAAAAAACAAAAATCATGCCTGAATCATATTCATATCTAGAGCTAGAAATACAGCTAGAGTCACCTGCAATACCAAGAAAACAAATCAAGTGTATTTGTAATTACATATCTTAGAGCGGTGTAAGATGTTTGTATATGTATAAAAAGTGCTCTATAGGTCGGTCGATCCTTTGTTAAATAAATTAGTTTCGGTGTCTACCAAATTACGCCTCGAACCTATCTATATGTACAGCACACTCAATCTTGGCAGGAAAATATGCTCTACCTATTATTTGGCGTTGAATAAATTAACATACATGAGAAGCTCTTTACAAAACGGGAGCTGAAACAATAGCAGATTATACATCATTTAAAAAAGCTTTTAGGAATACTAGTAGCCGAATACTATTTGTTTTCATTGATTTATTCATGGTCACACTGGAGATACAAGGCGCCGACGGGGACGGTTCTTTTGAAATAGTTATTCGAATTGGTAATGAGAGTTTATGTGAAACGTTACAAAATAACTCACGGACCGCTACTTAAGTGAAACCGTTTAATTGTTTAGCGGCTGAGGAATTTGGAAAACAAATATGGCTGCAACCTATTTACGCATAACTTACGGGGATCAGATACTAAGGGCCCCTAGCGGACTGTATCAGAACTGATTGGAAATGTATGGGAAATACGTAAACAAATACAAAAACATTGATTTTTTTGGAAACGTAAAAACTCATACTAAGGATACAGGAAGCCTGAAGGCCCTTAATACGCTTCAACGTCTTGTAGAGCATAGTTTTGAACAAGTAAACTTTTGAAGTTATCTCATATTGTACTAAAGTAACTTTTGAAGTCTCTCATATTGTACTGAACAACAACGCAGCTAAATTAGGCACCAAACAAAATTAGAACTAATTGCTAAGCGATCCGAAGCAAGTAAATATTTACGGACATTTGCGTTTTTAACATAGAAATAGCAAACGAGTATGCATCAACTGATGGTTAGTGGACACTGCCACCTATGGACATCTATAACCAAGTCCATATAGAAAAGGGATTCTATGTAAAGTCGATTAGAAAGAAAGAAAGAAAGAAAATACAGATCTGTCGCCACTTATTAATAACGATTACAGATCTGTCGCCACTTCTGAGGACTAAGTTCGTCTTATATGTAAGCCAATCAAAAAAATATCAATTAAATTCATATTGCTTAACCTACCAAACCATTTGCAAAAGCATTTACTCCCGAACTACGAGCGTAAAACAAATAATAGGGGCCAATAATAATGGCCATTGTTTATTTTAGTTACTTCTCAAATAAAAATTATCAATGCGCTTTGATAAGGCACATGTGATAAATTGCCTGTTTCATAAGGCGTTCATTAGAAGCGTGCAAAATGCACTCCGTTGCGCAGCGATAACTTTCCGATAACGGTTTTATTACTTCAAATATTACCTACTAGTATTAGCACATGACTTCATATGCGTAAATCATAAAATGAAATATTAACACAAACTTTTACCGACCCCCATTTTAACTTGTTAAGAAAAAGTTGTTTAGCTTTCTATCCAGAAAATTTAATTCAAAATTTCAAATTCTTCGCCCCAAAATTGACGGGTTGGTTTTCTAATGATGACAAAATAGATGTTTCAACATTTATATTTAGAAATCAAAATACAACATTTCATAGCGCATGCTTCAAAAATTACGTATTTTCAAAAAAACTTTTAACCCCCATTTTACGTGCTTAGGAGTCGACATTTCCGAAATTCCTCTCTTAGTGTTTACATATGCTATATAAGGGACCTATGTGCAAAATTTCAGGGTTCTAATTTCCGTGGTTTCACCTGTGCGTTGATCTATAACACACTCAGTACCCTAATCATTTTATATATATAGATTTGCATAACGCATACATAGAGATGTGCTTAAAAACGTCAAAAACTAGTGGAAAAATCTAGTTCATCGATTGTTCTACCATTGTTCGATTTGTCGCTATCGAGTACTATTTATTTTTGTACTCACAATGTAGGTTATTACGTCAAGTAGAGCTTACTTCATTACTCCGGACCGTGCCCACACAGACTATTAGAACCATCTCGAGTCCAGTCAGTTTGTCTCTACCGACATCGAAGTGGAGAATTACTTATGATTTTATAATTAAAAGTCACATGAATTTTTTTTTTTTTCTGTTTGTACTTTGAGTGTACTCGTATTTGAACAATTTTCGGGGTAGTAAATAGTGAATTACTACCCCGAAAATTGTTTTTTGGTTTTAATTCACGTATAAAAACGTTTTCCATCGTCTTTATAAAACGTACTCAATATAAAATAATTTGCTTTTTGTTCAGAATTAAAGAATAAGGAGTATTACATCATATATTAGCTTGTTATTTGGATCAAATACTGTTTAAGAGTCAGACTACATATTCTATATAGTCCAGAGGCGGTATCATCAGCTCTGAAGACATCCCGTACAACGTCTATGCAGCTGACTTGCATTGGCCTCTGTTATTCATTTCTTTAATTAACTATCGTACCGGGGGCCCTCTCAATTATAAGACGCGGCTACTTGGCTTTTGTGTCCCGCCTCGATTTACTTGACGAATTTCAAAATGTTGACGTACGAAGAAAATAGAGCCCTAATGCATTACAATACAGAGGAATATTATTTTGAAAGGCGATATTGGGACCGGCGACTGGATGTCTCGTGTTTGACAACATTCTCCGTAATTTAATATTAGAATACTGATAATTTCTTCTATAGGCTTAGTTACTCTGTGGAGTCATCGATTGAGTTGGCTACAAGCTTTTTTATATCCCAACGTTGGGCATGACTCTCTCTTCACTGGGAGAGGAGTGGTGTGTAGTATATCACGTTGCTCCAATTCAGATGAGCTGTTACGAGGAGTAGAGGCTACCTGTCTCGGATATTTTAGGTCTCTCGAATGGTCAAAAGAAACGCTGAAGAAATGCTGAACGACTGTTTCATAATTATGACAATCATGACGACGACGTAACGAGCCCTCAAAAGGAAAATCGCGCATGTTATTTAGTCAAAAATGGTCACCATCCGTTATTTAGCTACAAGCGGTCACCCTTACAATTCCCGATCGCACCGGACATTCATTATGTAGATCAATTAAGACCTACAGAAGCATTGGGAAATTGCTGTCATCGAAAGTAATGACACCGCAATTTCACAATATCCACGAAACCCTTACATATACATATTTCCCATAAACATTGCAGAGGCAAATGCACTTACATAGCTCACAAATAAAACTAAAACAGAATCGTCGACTCAAAAGCAATGTAATCAAGTTCTCCAGTCATCCATAATAATGTATTTCAGATAATAACAAAAAGGATTCATATATCAAAGGTGACAAATCAAAATAAACAAGTCACGCATTCTCGTCCGGTTGGGAGCAAGAAAGCAGAAATCAAACATCGAGGTCTGAGCCTAATGTATATTAAATATGAGTAGACGCCTCGCCACATGGCATTCAAGTGAAAACGGTGCAAAAACAAGATGGAATTGCCATTATAGCTTATAACTCAATCAGTTGAGTCCTGGTGGTGCTACGATAGGAATTTTACACTTTTTCAACCATTATCTGCGTTCCTTCGCAACAAATATGTCATCTTCTATTAGCTGGCCTACCCGCTTCAAACGCTATCGAATTAGAAGAGAATGAGATTAAACTGATGGGAGAAATTCCGCACATTTTATGCGATGTTAGACTTTTTGCATTTATTGTTTATGGGCGTTGTTTTATTTGTAAGAGCTGTCGGTGTTAGATTGTGTTATAAGCGCAGTTTCTTTTAATAAAACAACTTGACTTTTTTCTTTGATAAAATAATACTTACCATTTTAATACCATAACCTGGTATTTGGAGTGTTATCAATGTTTGCGTATCTGTAAGACTTAGTTGACAGATATTTTTTTACGTTCCAGCTTTTGTAGTTTCTTTTAATAATAAATTTTCAAAGTATATATATATATATATATATATTATTCTTTTTTCATGACATTAATATAATAACTTCAAGCTATTGCATTATTTATCGAATTTTTTCTGAGTTACATCGTATCTCTTGATCGACCTTAGATTTTAGTTCTATTTCGATCGACAAAAGATCTCCACGGCAGTAGTAACCAATTATCATCAGGTAGATTCCTTACTAATTTGCTAGTCCGTTAAAAGAATAATCCATACATGGGAAAAAAGACAAATCATATCAATAATACAATGTAAAAAGTGTTTATTATTAATCAAGAGTATTAAAAGCTAATGTAACTTTAACTAGTCACTATTATATAAAATAAAAAACCCGATATTTTTTTATAATATAAGAGTAACAGACGAGCAAGTAGTCCATCTGATGGTAAGTGGCTACTGCAGCCCGTGGACATCTGTAATCAACCTCAGATAGGATTAGATATTCCTACCTCAAGTGGACCACAGTTGCGCCACTACCCCTGAGAACTAAGTTTGAACGCCTCGATAAAGTATGCCTCCTTACACATCCTTGAAGCCAGAACACAGCAGCGCTTAACACTGCTGTGTATGGGCAGTGGTACCGACGGAATGGAACCACAAAGGGTTCTACGACCTTAAAAATGTTGTAAATAATTAACGGGGAAAGAAGAAACGTAACCTATGTCACTCCCAGAGTTTAGATGAATCCAACGACATCGCAAAGAATGAGACAAACAATAGATACGCTCGAAAAACATTACCCTCCGCGGTTGGGTAAAAACAAGCAACGATAAGTGTATAAAGCAATTAATCACTTGTGCATTTCCTTCCCTTGATTAATACTGGCTTCTCAGACGAGGTCCCGATTTAATTTCGAATAGCAATCAACGCAGCTTCTTCGCCTTGTGTTTTGTTCCTCTCATTACCGACTTCTCGACTACGACTGGGTGTACGATAAGCTATACATTTGTCCTAGCTAAAATACAAATGAATTTGGAATTATTATAGTTTGAGGCCATGCTTATAATGCTAAAATATTTTATTATTATATTTAGACTAGTGGAAAATTAAAGAGGTAAAAGTAACCTCTGTAATTCCAAATTATTCCTGCTTTATGTAGGGTATTTCTGCAATGATAGAGATTCAAAAACGTAGGTAGAAAACATTTTAGCCCGGAGTCTAAGTGAGGAATCAATATTTTTTTTTCAAAAATGTGCCAAAATATATCTATGTATGTAGATTACTATCAATAAAGGAGAGTTTCGTTCAAATCAGTTAAGTATTTTCTAAAAGTAGGTAGTGTAGAGAAAAAATAAATAAAGTGTGAGTTAAAAAAATAGTTAATATGAAATTATAAGGTAAAGTCACCTATTTCCGCTGTATTTTCACCAAAACTAGAAAGAGCGTTAAATATTAAGCATTTACTACGGCTTAATAAGGAATTAGATAATTTTATCAGAAGCTTTATTATCTGTACTTTTGAAATAGACTTAACATTTTACGGTAAACTATTGATTTAAATGTGTATTTAAAATAAATATGAACCATGTCAGAAAACCCTAATTCCGATGTAAAAATCCTTATTCCGATGTATTTGGTTCCTAATTCCGAGTATACAAAATAAAGGAGTGAAAGAGATAGAACGACTGCTACATGGTGTATAAAAATAAATATTATTTATTTACTTTAGTTTCGATTTTGATTTAATTTTTTATTATTATTTAAAGAGTAGCTTTATAAAAAGTGTTCTTAGCTAGGATTAAAGTGAAACTACCGAAATATTTTTTTAAAAATAAAGTTTCTTGAATGATTAATTTAAGTAATGTATTTTATGTTATTTTTTAATACTACAGTTAATTCGTGTATCTGCAATACAATTTTGGATATTCTCTTTCGTGTACTTTATACAAGAGTTAATTATCATACACCAGAAATAGTAATAATATAGAATATCATCATGCGGCTTGTAGAACTATTTTGTTTTGAGTAATTTAATGGAATCAAAACGTCGTAAAATTTGCTAGTTCTTATTTTAATAACGATTAAAATCCTATAACAATGTTAATTATTCATTAATTAGGATTAAGCGAATTACTGATACAAACAATACAAACGTTCTTAAAAACTTTAAACACCCTGTATAGTATTTTGTGGTTATGCCGCGGATTAATGTGCCCATATAACCCAATTCCGACATATATACATCGGAATAGCGTTTCATAACTAAAAATTACATTTCCAAATTCCGATTATTAAATAATAAAAGTATTTTACACAATTTAGAGGCAGAAAGATGCTTTATTGAAATATGTACATAATAATATACAATACTTGTTCAATATTACATCGATATCGGAATGAACTTTATTTTCTCTCCTTAATTGTCCCATAGAAGATATTAAGAAAGTACATATATAGCTCATCTTTGGTATTATATAATTAGGTAATGCAATATAATGCAGTACCTCGGAAAATGATTTCGATATTAATTGAGTATTAAATTAGTCAAATCCGAAGCAAGACGTGCTTATTCATAAAAAACAACTGCAAAAATTTAAATTAAAATCAAGTCTATGAAATTGCTATTCCGTGGTATACCTCGGTTTAAGGGACGGCCCAAAATTTTTGGCACCTAATGCGCTGTATTTTTAAACTTATTTTTACCCTTATCTGTTCAGAAATAAGCACAATATTTAATTGTTATCGATTCCATATATAATCCATATAATGTTTTCATCGAAATACTATTACACATATGCAAATTTATTGAAAGAATCACTATTTGAGAAATCGTGACATTCACGTGCAAAAGGCCCAAAATGTATGGAGCATGCGTTTGAGGTAGGCACTAATGCAAAACTATGCGATTATTTTAAAAACCATACATATAATACTATTACGATGGCTATATTACAATAGAGTGATAAATTACTTATTAAATAACATACCTTTCAGTAAAAACGATTTTGTAAATAATTAGTAAATGCTGTTTTTGTAAATACCGCGGAATTTGGTGCCAATTTCAGAACCCCTCGGCATTAGTTGACTTTACCTTAGTTACTTAGGAGTTATTCTTTAATTTTGTTTCTGTACAGAATTCATAGTTACTTTTTATTATTTTCGCTTTCGATGCGCGTGAAACAAGGGCCTTATGACCGATTTAATGACTGTTATTCTGTAGAAGGACGTATTCCTTACTGGTTCCAACGATTACACTTTCATGATAAATTTTGATTGCTTTCAAACAGAATTGGGTCAGACAGACAGACCCATTTACCTATATATCCAATAGGACACAAATATTCCGCTAATTAGACATTTTTTTTTCTAATATGCTAGGGCAGACGAGCATGCCGTCCACCTGATGGTAAGTGGCTACTGCCGCACATGGACATCTGTAGTCAACCCCAGATAGGATTAGATATTCCTACCTGAAATCGGCCACAGATGCGCTGCTTCCCCTGAGGACTGAACGCTTCGGAAAAATATGTCTCCCTTACCACACCCTTGAACCAGAACATAGCAACGCTTAATACTGCTGTTATTAGATAGAGATAGGTGTGGTGGTGGTGCCGCCGGAATCAAACCACAAAGGGTTCTACCACCTTTAAATTGTACAAAGACACAATATTGTACAAGAACATAATAAATTAAAATAAAGGCCGTCATAATTTATTGGTATGAATTTATCTTAAATTGAAAGGCAAAGGCTCAAACCTAAGGTAAGTACATCAGTTTGGAGGGAAGCTATTATGAGAGTCTTAGAAATTAATTATCATAATTATGCTTTAATAGTCTCAATACTGAAACTTGGGAACTTTAGAGAACACTTGAATGACTATTCTCTAAAAAAGTTCCCAAAGGTGTGTGAAGTATTAGTAGAATTAAGCATTTGGGGAGCTTGGTAGACTATTGATTAAATTCTTCTCATTCTGATAGGAGTTTTGTGCCCAGCTGGGCCATTCATGAGTATGATACGGTACGGTATGTTACGAAGTATACCACTAATGTTTTAAATTATCTGTTTTTTTGTGGATTAACTACCTTTGTATTACGTACCTTGTGTATATAGCTCGGTATATATATATATATATATATATATATATATAAAGAAATAATTTGTCTTTATAAGTATCTTTTTACAGGATTTTGCAAACGATAAATATTTAAGGCGCAAGTCAAATTCTAAACTGAACAACTTCTGACTTTGAAAAAGCTTTTATGAACTCAAATAAAACTTTGTGTTTGATTGCCAAGCCAACGCCACACTTTTTTGAGTTTTGAAGAGAGTAAGGCACGTATATTTGTGAATGCAGTTCTCAATTATTTCTACGCATATGTGATCAAATCGACGTAGGATGGCTACGTGTAATATCGTAACTGCAAAATGAAAACTTTACAGGATAGCGTTTCAAAGTTTCGAAGATACTAAAATGCGAATAAAATCTGCATTTCTTCAGGTATGTAAATGAGATTTGGTATACATATATTATATTATATGCTTTATAACGTTACTTATGTCGATAAAACACATTAAAATAAGGCAATTTATGCAATAAAAACGAAAAGGTACCTTTGTGGGTTACGATATTATACGTAGCAGGGGTCGAAATTTTGGTTTGAAGCTGGCTGTGTCAAGTCTTAGGGGTTCGATATCGGTGACACCGTCGCTGCCCCCAAATTTGTATCATAACAATAGTGTTCAGCACTAGTATATTTCGACTTGAAAGGTGTGGTAAGGAATACATGAGGCATTCCAATTTAAGGTGGTAGAACGCTTTGTGGTTCAACTCCGGCGGCACCACCGCCACACCTATTTCTGCCTCATAACAGCAGTGTTAAACGCTGCTGTGTTCTGGTTTGAAGGGTGTGGTAAAGGTGACATACTTTTCCGAGGCGTTCCAGCTTAGTCATTAAGGGTAGCGGCGCATCTGTGGCCGACCTCATGTAGGAATATCTAATCCTATCTGGGGTTGATTACAGATGTCCATTGGCGGCAGTAGCCACTTACCATCAGGTGGACTGCATGCTCGTCTACTACTCCTATATTATATAAAAAAAAAATATCGTCTGGGGCAACAATGCACATGTGACCGACGTCAGGTATAATATTGTAGAAAGTCGTTATTGTCTTAACTAGATGTGGTGCAATGGGCTATAATGACTATTTAACTAAGTGGGCAGTTTGTTCGTTTATTCCTATTAGGTAAAAAGATTGAAATGTGTACTTTTATTTAGATAAATTAGGTTTAAAAAATGACCTTCAAATTTGTCTACCGGAAAAATCTAAAACAAACAAATCAGTGCAGACGTAAAAATAGTTAGTTTGACAATAGATTTGAAACTTTGGTATTTAAAAACACCTACCCAGTTATCGTGGGAAACCATTAATTTATTAGACTTTATACCATTTTTATAAGACTGAATTAGTAAACGAGCATAGTCTATCTGATGGTAACCAACTCGTAATAAAACAGGGATTCCTTTTACATAAACCTACAAAGTCAGTCGTAGATCCGTTGCCATTCTTGACTATTTATAACAAGACAATTTTTAATTACATTCAATATAATAGAAATTAGTTTTTAATGAAAAACATGTTCTTGATACTTAAGTGATATAATCATATCGATTAAAACATTAAAAACTTCTACAGAGAGGCCTAATTTCTTATTAACATACGACAAACTAAAATCATCCTCGTAAGGTTGTTAATATTATTTTAAGGCATCCTAATAACTCTAGAGGAAATGAATATTCAAAGGATACGTATTCAAAAAGGGGCCTCATAATAATAGGCTGTGTTATCTTATATAGTCGGAGCGGAAATTTCTCATTGTCTCATCATAACACATCAGCGCGAAATTTATCAGATGGCGCAAAAACTTCGAAATAAACAGGCTACCGAACTGCACGTGTTGTTAGGGTTGTCAACTCGTAGATTTAATGCATATGAATAAGTTTTTAAAGTGCAGCGGCACTGCAGGCTTGCGTGATTCAATTTTATAGCAATGTAGCGCGTGGTGTACGGTGTGTGCTTCCTTGTTGAAAGTCTAAAAATACAAGAGGGTTTCAGACGCGGTCTCCAGGGGCACCAGATTTTTTTTAATATAGGTGAGCATACGGTCCCCCTGATGGTAAGTGGCTACTGCCGCCCGTGGACATAATCAACTCCAGTTAGGATTAGGTTTCTACCTGAGATCGACCACGCTCCACTACCCCTGAGGACTGAACTGGAACGCCTCGGATAAGTATGTCTCCTTTACCACACCAAAGCATATACGTTTCATGTATGCTCTTGTTCTATTATTAACAATTATTCTTGGCCTATTATAGCCTCTCGACGAGTGCGTCGATGAGGAATCGAAGAGAATTCGAGATGAAGAATCGAACCTGGAGTGCCAGGTTCGATTCTTCATCTCAGAGATACTACATTATAAAACAGATGTTCATTCTGAGTGGGATCGTTTTACTTAATTTGGAATTAACATTAAAAGACCCTACTAGCTTAAGGCATTCAAGAAGTTCAAGAAAGCATAAGAAGAAAAATAAAGCATTATTATTATTATACAAGGAACTCTGGTTATGAGTGTGGAAATCATTAAAGTGGAGATGTGCAGCCCTGCTGGCACGGTGAGACAGTTTTGACGGCTTCGTGAAATGATGGACGGTCATTACGATGTCATTGACATCATTTGTCTCATCCGCCTTCTTTTACTTGGAGAAAAACCGCAGCTCTCCTATTGTTGTGGCCGGCTACTGGACATCCAGCGCTGGGCACAAATGTTGATATTCATTTAGTAGTTTAAAGTGTGTTAATGATTTACCGGTTACTTAGGTTTATTTGTAAAAGTTTTATTAGGAGATGTTTATTAATGTAGCACTCGTGTAATTTGAGGTGTAGTTAGGAGTTCGTTATGAGAAAGTTATTGTGTCGAAAATTTAAAAAATAACATACTTACCTAGGTACGAGCAAGTATGTAAAAGTAAGAATTTTCAGAAGAAAATTTATTCATGCAAAACAACACTATGCTACTTACATCTTCAAAAAATAGCGATTCTGATATTTTTGTTATGATAGTCCCTTCTATTTATTGCATACATTGATTATTTATCTTATGGTATTCTAGTAAGATCTTTTATTTACTACTACATTTTTATTAGCGATAAATATATGCAAATTAAAAATAGGTATAGTTCTAGATGTTAATTGTGTATCGTGGCATAATCTTAGACTTTAATAGACTGATAGTAACAAACTAATAACCAGTTGCGTAGCGTTTGTTTCGTACGCACCTGTGTTATTAACTGGTATTGAGCTAATCTACAAGTGAAGCGTCGTATTCGTCCAATTTCGGATCAGTTACCAGGTCTGCTGTATCATCGGTGATCTAATCATGTATCAAGCGAGATTAAAACTGACCGAGCGGATCGCATCAAAGGCGGTATCACACTGTTATTTTGACTGATTGATCTCCTCCAACAAAAAAAAGGTTGCATCGCTACCGAGATCGACAGTAGCCGAGAAAAAACAAATTAGTTGGCTAAACCTTTTCATAAAGCATTGTTATTATCACCACCTACCCTGTCTTATATTCCTTACCGCATACCCTTTTTGTCGTTTTGGTTACCGACCAAATTGTACCGTCTTTGGTATACGGTTCAAAATTCGGTCCATTACGGTTTCGCGTCGGCCACATTATTGTTTGTAATAGTCGGAAGGCGAAAATCATGCTGCGTCTGTGACCTTGCGTTTGTTACAAAAAACGCGATTTATTTTTTAGGAGAAATGTTTTTCGGTGTCAGATGTAGCGGCTTGAGCTTTGATTATCGAGATTCTCATATTTAGTTTTAATTGGTGGCTTTATCGCGTTTACATTTTACGGTCGGATTCGATGAGAGGTTAATAAGCGGCTTTTTGAAAGGTATCTTCGTTTTTTGGAGGTCCGCGGTGTTGTGTATTGGTTTGGGAGTTGACCGCTTCGATCGCTAGAAAGTTTTACGTAGGTCCGTTTTAACCGAATTTGTTTATGGTACTGTAAAATGTAGCACCAATGAATCATCCGTGTGTGTGGAATGTTCTTAGCTAAATTGCGACTCGGCTTAACACGGCGTTACATTGCGCGATATATGGTCAGTATGTTGCTATGTTATAATAATTTTTACGGAACCGTTCATGGGATATAATTGTAATGCGCTGTGCCCAATTTTTTATTGTTTAGGCAATAGTCGATATTGATTTCGGGTCTTTGATTCCGACGGATTATTGCTTGTTTTATTGGTACCTGGGAATATTGTAATTAAGCATATCGGACCTTTTTTCTCATCTGAATCCTTTCGTGTCTACGGACTATAATAATTTTGTGACTCACCTTGAAAGGCGTATGCTCCGAAGATCGGCCTCATATTGTTCACCGAAGACGTAGTTCCTGTTGTGTAATCCATTTTGGAACTTTAATTGCGATCGCGTTTTATCTTTCACTGTACAATATCACTCGTAATGAACCAAACGAATCGTAAATCACTTGTAATTATAGAAGTATTTGAATTCATCAAGTAGACACAAAAGAATTTGCCACACATTTGCTGTCATAAAAAAAAATCTTGACTAGATTTGGTTTAGGCACTTTAGACTAATTTAATTGGGCTTGTCACTAATAGATTAAAGTTAAGAGGTAGAGGGTTTTATATTTAAAATTCTGTGTTATTCCGACTAGCCAAATTCTAACTAACTTTACTATCGCGTAACCGCTCATGGTATAAGCGAATCAATTACAAAGTCGCTGGCGGGGCATTATTTCGGGGGTCCTACTCATGCCTATTACAATAGCATTTCGCTCCACCTCTTTGCTCCCCTACCACTTTTTATTTACTGGTAATAATACTAAATCACAGGGTTCTATATGTCGTAGCTTATAAAAGGGTGTCAATTTATGTAACAGTAGCGTTATGGTTCAAAGTTTTTGATAGTGTTTTGAAGAGAATATAATTCGTACTCCGCCGTTGATTAAATCAGTGATAGCACAGTGGTTTGAATTAAGCTCCAGAGGTCTAGGTTCAAATCCAGAGCACATTTTATTCAAAGTTATGTTTGATTTAGAGTTTAATGACATTATCACTTGTTTTACGGTGCAGAAAAACGTTAATAGAAAACTCGTATGCATTGCAGTGTGTCATAATTTTATCAAGCGTTTGTAAAAATGAACAACACGCGTCTGATCAGCGTGGCGAACGTTAACCCTTTTTTCTCATCAACCCTATATAGAGTTCAAACTATTGAGCATCAACCCTATTTAGAATTAAGTTAAAGTTGGGTAGTCTCGTCCACGAACTGTGTATTTTTTAATTTATCGAATCTGAACAAAACAGCGCTATATTGCTGGTAAAACTCGTAGCAGAAATATTTAGGAGTGGTGTATAAGACTCTATGTTTTTAATATTTATCGATCCTGAACAAAACAGCTCTACATTGCTAACTTGTGGCAGAAATAATTAGGAGTGGTGTAGAAGTCTAATTATATAGACTCCAACCTTTATACGATAGGCGTCATCTATTTCGTAAGTCGATAATAGCGATAGCACATTATAATGCGAGTGATGCGACGTGCAGCTGGGTTGTCGACAATGCTGTCGATAAAAAGCCGTCATGCAAATTATCGACTATTGTGCCCGAGTATTGTATGATTATGCATTTGTGCGCGGTGTCCTGCGAATGTACCGCGATTCGATCCGCATCTCATTTTTTGGTGAATCGTTCGTAAAATTTTTGTAAACAGCTGTTCGCGATTTACTAGGATAGCTTTCCGAACATATTATTTTGTTTTATATTGGTAATTTAATAATTATAATCATATTTTATTTAGGTAATCTTGCCACTGTTACTGCCACTAGAGACATTACATAAAAATAGATAATTGTCGGAAAACGTACGATTAAGTCCTCGAGATATCACGTCAGTAAAGATTGGGTTGAATCAATTTAAACATGTTTTTACGTTATGATGCGGAATCCTTGAATCTTGCCGCAGGATAGTTAATAAACATGTAACACGGGTTGGTCACTAATCCGCAATTTCTTCCACAAAGCCGCATTGGAATAACGTAGTTACATAGTAGGTGTAGTATGCATGGTCCAGGCATACCCAATGTGGATAAACCAGCAGCGTACTAGTACGAGTAGTACGCTCATTGTACTGTACCTTTACCATGAGTTTTCAAAACATTCCACAATTTTACGTTACGTTTACTCAATCCATTATTCTGTTCCGTTTGCTTCAGTAGACTGAGTAAACGTAACAATAAGTAAGTGCTCAAGCCTTTTTGTCTGCCTCACATGTTCGCAAAAAAGAGAAACAAAACGTAAAGCGCCATTTTGTCAATTTAGACATTTAATGTTACGTTAATGACACTATAGTTCTGATACAATCCGCTAGGGGCGCTGATTGGAATTTGTATGGGCAAATACCGTAAGATACCCGTGATTCAATTGCGGCGGCAATAGTGCCTCGCGTATGATGTTGGTATACATAGTTAGATAGGTATACATTGTTTTTTTAATTAAAAGGCGTAATAATACTTATTATGATATGATACATAATATATGCAGAGGTCCTAGATCCTTCTAAGGAGCAGTGACACGTTCGATCGACTTTAAACAGTTTCCTGTCTTATTAACGTTAGAAAGAAGGAAAGAAAATGCTCGCTAGTTTGTTGCGTTCATTACATAAAAATCGGTACAAGAAGAGAAACTCAATATAAAATAGTAATTTGAGTTTAATTATTACACGTTCTAATTTAATAACATCGTTAATCGTCGCAATAAATGAAAATCCTAAAACGTTACTGGTATAAAAACTGTAATATGCGATATAAAATATATTTGTAGTGACTTTTTATTTTCGCCCTAATTTATGACAATTTTGCTCTATATAAAGCACTATTAAATGTAATTACTATAAGCCTTTATGAATAAAAAAACTTTCGTCACCAAAACATTGAGTGTTAGAAATTTAGTCAACTGAAATATCAGGATGGTTATCCTCGTCACTGCGATTCAATTTATCAATGACACTGACCAGTTTTTATACTGTTGGTGTCCGTCAGCGGAAATAAATGGCGAATCGTTGGACATGTTTCAGGAAATACGAATTTCGCGTGAGACTTTAAGGTTTTTAGGTCAACTTAAGTCTGACCTAGCTTTGTCTCTAGTGGTAATACTTTTATCAATATTATTAGGAAAACTGAAATGTAACTAAAATTTAACTAAGAAAATGATGGAAAATATTTTTTGAAATGCTAATTAATAAAACCATGTTCATTGTAGCTACCACTTAATGGCACTGTTAGAAAATGATGGAATTTATTCTTTTGATTGCTTTTAAGAGTCTATTATCAACAATATACATTTAAACAAAATCAATTTTACACTATTAGAAATAAAATACTCGTAAAACTAATACAATTAACACTAAAATTTTATAAATAAAATAAATGAGCCAAATCGTTCCCCCGTGGAAGTGTACTAAAGATAACTAGCAAGTAAGCTCCAGCTCTTGGGTTAATAATGTAAGGTTAGTTTTGTATTGCAAAGGTGTATTTTCTTCCTCAATTAAAGTAATAACCAAATTCAAAAGATGATGTTTCAAACCTGATTTGTTGAGATTCTGAATCGTTCGAAGTTTAAATACAACAAACAATATCTACCTTGCAGCATTTTGACAGAATTTTGGTTATTATTGTCAATACATCATATTTTGTTGCCAAAAAACAAGTTTTATTTTTTCCTTAAAATGAAGGTCCAAAACTGATGAGTCATGTTTTGTTATAACTTTTTCATTCACACTTTGACTTCCTAAGGGACGGGCGGTCGAAGATTCGTAATTTTTTATAAAATTATTAGGGACAGAATTAGTTTTGTAAAACGTATTACTACATATAATACCATCCACAGTTACTATGTTTGCTGTTATCTACAGAACTCTTAACATTACTCTATTTTGATTTTGCTCTATTATTATTTTGATTTGGTTATATACTGGTTATAAGTCAAATATGTTTTAGGAGTGTTACAATTAATACCAGTTATTTTTTAATAATGAATGTACTCAATCTTTACCAGGTAAAGGTAGAAATTTTACTATTTATAGTAGCCAAAAGTTGTTAAATTTCGCTCTGTAGTATGCAAAACATTGGATAGATTACTTATCAATAACGGGCGATAAACTTCATGTATTAGATCGTGTTATTTAGCAACGCTCATTTCTACGAAATCTACATAGAGTTAGCGCTTGGGATTGATATTAATTGTGTAAGGCTTCTAATATTAAAATATATCTTAAACTATGATTATATTAGATAAGTCGATAAATAGAGATAAGTTTAACAAATTAGAACAATAAATGTATCTAAATAAATTTAGAATCCATTCATATAAATTCTTGAAAGCGCAATTAACGAAAGGGTAGAATACCAAGAAACGGTTGAATGGATCTCGATTATATTGATGTTAGCTCCGGAATGCGTCAAGTGGCCCCAGACATCAATCTGTGACAAGTTGGCGTGTGTCAAAACAGATCGAGTGGTCTCTAGAGGCAGCTAGAGATCTAGCTAGAGTCCCGCGGTTACGCGAAAATCGCCAGGGGACAATGGGCTAGTGTATATCAACGGCTACTTGACTTTTTGTTAAGCCATTTGTAGCTATTATGAATGTAAGTGGGTGTGAGTATTCATGGCAGCTTATTCATTTGTTCTGGTCATGTAGGTATGCCAGGAACTAAACACGAAACGTGATATAGGTTTTTATATGCGTACTGAGGTAGATGTTCTGTGAATGGTATTTTTAGAAGTGTAATTTGCGTTAATGTTGTATGTAGTTGCAAATAAAATAAAGATATAGGTACAATATGATTCGGCAGAGTTGATTTTCATTCTTGATTTTTCTGTATTATTTACTTTATTGATTGACTAGGTATATTTAATAAGGGTCTGAACAATGATTGTTTTTTGAAGTACCTAATCTTATCTTTAAAAAAATATTTACTTTTTTACATGGAAGAAATTTGCTTCATAAATCTTTATTTATGAAATTTTGACATGTATACGATATAAAATTTGTATTAAAATTATTTATTGTTAATACTACAGTAAATAATATATACCGTTCAATTCATGGTGTAATAACCAACTAAGCAAATAATCATACATATGGTTTAGTGTGTCATGTATGTGAAATATTTTTACACGTTTCAAACTAGCCAAAATCAACTTTCCCTGTAGCTTTAATGTATTCCAGGCCCTATTGTGCTAAATACTTGTGACTGTGTACATTGTAGTGTTGTCAGAAAATCGATAGTCTATCGATATTATCGATGAATTATCGTATTGTCAATTTCGTTAGTGATGGTATTATTTTTTTTTTGTCGTCATTGCGTTTCTTACGAACAATCTGTATACTATCGGTAGTATCGATAAGGGGAAATTACGCTGAAACGGGCTAGGGCCTTTGGTTGGAACTACTGAAGGCTTGATGCATCTAGATGCAAAGTTAGTGCGTCCGCCAATTGCGTTTGATTGTTGTTGAATTTGAATACCTAAATATTTCTTAGGTTCTATGAAATATCGATATCATCAATACACCCATCGTATTTTTATCGTTTTATTCATACCAATTTTACTTCCAAGATCAGTGCTCCAACGTTCAAAATTATCGATAGATCGATTTCAGCACTAGTACACAAGTATTAGCGTTAAGCCAAGTCCATTGTTATGTTAGTCAAAGCCTGGAGCTGTATGTATGTGTATACGACTTTCACTGGCATGCAAATCGGATAGATGCCCGCATTACGATCGCTTTGAACGTTTGTTTGGCCAACTTGTAGGTCGCTTTGACGACTGTTTGTATCGGATTAGCCCCTATTTGTTTTTAGCAACATATTCTAGATATTTTTGTTTCTAGGTTAATATTGGGTACATGGTTTGTTATATGGTTTTGTTGTACGACTATTTTACTGAAGAATAAAACAATTGAATTGAAGGTGGCAGAAACCTTTGTGGTTCGACTGCACTACCACCGCGACAACTATAGTCTCTGCCTCATAACAGCAGTGTTAAGCGCTGCTGTGTTCTGATTTGAGGGATGTGGTAAAGGAGACATACTTTTCCGAGGCGTTCCAGCTTAGTCCTCAGGGGTAGCGGCGCATCTGTGGCCGACCTCAGGTAGGAATCTAATTCTGTCTGTGGTTGATTATACATGTCCATGGGCGGCAGTAGCCTCTTACCATCAGGTTGACTGCATGCTCCTCTGTCTATAAAGATAATAATAATTAAAAAATATATATAAAGTCCAACTGTTACTGTTGTGTAATGAATTAATGATCAATCAATTTCGCAGTCACTTTCCAAGAGTTAGAAAGATTGGGATCAATAATGGATTTTTTGTGTAATGAAAGTAGCAAACGAGTAAGCAGTTTATCTGATGGTTAATGGTAACAATAGCGCATGAACTTCTATAATCAATCCTAGATAGGATACAGTTGTAACTAAGGTCGGCTACAAAAGAGGAATAAGTATAAAAAATATCTAGAAGGCTATTACTGGTTACTTATTTTTATTTTTAACGTTTAACACTAAGTAAGGCTTATTAGTAATATCAATCAGTACATAAGTAATACTTTAAGACTAAAACCTGAGTAAATTCCGTTCTTGAAATTAATCGGTAGGTACAGTTCCTATTTATCGAAACATTATTACTCTACATTATTCATTGCATTACAGCACTTTGAGTCACTTTAAATTACACCTAGACTGTAGAGTAAGATGTGATTAATTTTATAGAACCACATTGTTTCATATTAGTCACATAATAATATGTTATTTAGTGACTTGTCAATGACTGCTCAAAGTAACCGTTTTAGTATTATATTTATTACGCTGTTTCCGTTACATAAAAAATATCTTCGGAATTTATATTCTCAAATATTTGACAATCACTTAAACGCAATTAAATTCAGTAAAGTGTCGTTTTTCGTGCTATATAATTGAAATACAAAAATAAATAAATATAATAAATTATGTGAACGGTATCTCAGAAAGTGCCTTAGCACTAAATTTTCATATGCATACATTTTCGTGTGCACAAATAAATAAATATTTTTTTATCTTACTTTTTTATCTTTGGGGGCAAAGCTGATAATATAATTGGTATGCTCCAGGTTCCTATCATATATTTTCAAAGTCGTATACAATGTCACATCAAGCCAATTAGACAACCACACGACAAACGTACGCTCAATTTATCGGTGTCAAAACAAAACTCCGCCGCGACCTCACTCAACTGGCCCGAACGTCAGTTATATAGCAAATTAATAAAATATGGGAATGTTAATTTAAATCATTAAGTAAGGGGCAAGAGATGCCGACAGAAAAAAGGATAGGAAGAAAAAAATAAAACATGTGATCACGCCGCACGCCCCGCGAGCTGTTTGAGGAAACAAGTCGAATGTGTTGAACATGGCGCCGTAGATCTAAAACGATAGATATGCCCTTAGGATGAAATCTGTGGCATATGGTGATACCCAGTTTACATTAGTCGGGTAATGTTACTCGGATAATAAGTGTGACGGATTTATATGATTCTCCTTATTATATCTTAACGAGCTTTAGTCCGCGGCTTCGCTCGCGTTACGAAGTAATATTTTCATCCACTATTTTATCCCCTTGGGGGTAGAATTGATCAAAATCTTTTCTTAGCGGATGCCTACGTCATAACATCTACCTGTATGCCAAATTTCAGCCCGATCCGTCCAGTGGTTTGGGCTGTGCGTTGATAGATCACTATGTCAGTCAGTCACCTTTGAGTTATATATATTAAAAAAAAAGATTCTCTAAAATGGCACAACTTGTGTCTCTTACTATATCTTTCTACAAATCAGACCTCAGCACATAACTATTATGCTATTTATACAAATTACTCTACTAAGTTAAATTAAAGTTTTCATTAAAATAATGGAGATTGGACACTAAATAACACTTAAAATAATCCGAAAACTTTATAAAAAATGTTTTAATCCACTTTGCTACTAAACTAATTTCCCAAGTTTGGTCTGAAAATAATAAATAGTGGGCGTACCTTATTTATATGCAGTAATAAATTACATTTAAACCCCATTAGCAACCAACTTAATTTTTCCAAAGCTGTACTAATATGAGATTTTACGTTTTTACAAAAATGACTGTTTTTGTATTTGTTAACGTATTTCCTATACATTTCCAATCAGTTTTGTACCCTTACCATTTTCAAAGTTTTCAAAACATCCCACAATTTTACGTTACGTTTACTCAATCCATTATTCTGTTCCGTTTGCTTCAGTAGACTGAGTAAGTATAACAATAAGTAAGTGCTCAATTTTTTTTTGTTTACCTCACATGTTCGCAAAAAAGAAAGACAAAACATAAATTTTCTAAATTTAGACATTTAATGTTACATTACTGACACTATAGTTCTGATACAATCCGCTAGGGGCGCTGATTGGAAATTGTATGGGCAAATATGTAAACAAATACCAAAACAGTCATATTTGTCAAAACGTAAAAACTCATGGTAAGGGTACTGATACAGTCCGCTAGGGGCGCTGATTGGAAATGTATGGGCAAATACTTAAACAAATACTAAAACAGTCATTTTTGTAAAAAAACGTAAATCTGTACTGTACAGTAAAATAGTTGCACTTTTCAAACTGATATCAATCACGCTACAGGAATGTCACGTTGTACCAAGTTTTAATTGAAAATGTTTGAGAGACACCTCTTTATGATGAACAATGGATGCTGAAGCGAGCGGGACTGCTTCATTTAATATTAATGTTTCACTGATATAACAGCGTCGCTTTAAATACAATATTTTGAAATACCTGAAAATTTATGAACAGTACATAAAATTTAATATACTCAAGAGAAATTGAATAAAAACGATATATGCCTGCAATCCTCATAGGAATTATTTTGGTGCGAAAATTTCAATCTATAAAAAAAATTATATTAATGTGTATTATTAATAACATAGAAAGAAGTTATCACTAATTATATACCAATATTTCCGTTACCATTACTTAGTAATATATTTGGATTAATCTAGATTATATTCCTTATCAATTAGCTCGACTCTTCCAAAAGTTATATTTCCTTGTGCCGCCCATTAAGTTATTCAATTCACGGCTAGTGAATAGGATTTTCTTTACTATAATGGACTCTAATCCGTCGTCACATGTCTTCAAGGGTCTAATGCCGCCCTTGCATGGGCCACATTATGATTTTTCGTAACGGATCATTACAATATTTCATCGTGACGTAGAAAAATTTTACATGTCATTTGGTGTCATTTCTAGGAGTGTTTGTTTTTCCGCGTAGGGCGGGCCCTTCACACGGTGCGTTAAATTACCGTTTATCGAATGGTACAAACACATGTGTATTAAGGATATACATGGGTTTGTGTGGATATTCTTATCGCGGCTTTACAACTGGTGTAAATATAAAAATAATAATAGACATTCTTAGCGCAGTTCTAAAAATATAAATCTGAATTTAGTTTTTTGACGATACAAATGTACTTTATACTGACGCTGATTTGTAAAGGTTTTACTTAGGTACTACAGCATATTAGTGTCATAATATGTATATTAGTTAAATTATCATTCTTTTGCAATAATCAAAAAATAAAGAATAATAATATACGTACGATCTGATTCACATCCAATATTATTTCAATTTTTGGACGCAGTTATGAAGATAGAAGTAATAACTACGGTTACGAAACCAAAAAACAAAATACTAACAAACACAAACGTTTATCTTTTGTTCTTTTCCGTAAATACACACTAGACCGACCTCTCCACTCTCCAGTCTTCCCATAGTATTGATTGATGGGAAGTCAATTAAAATCATTTAATTTCCAAACGCATGGGAACATGCGTTAATAACACCGTAAAGCTACAGGCTACATAGTTCGGTATACCCCGGAACTCACGAGCCATAGCGAATGGGACTAATTACCTAACCCGGTATGTGACTCGTACAATCATAATTATATTAGGCTATAAGTTATGTGGATCCCTTTTATTTATATTTTTTGTGTTTAGAGACATTACAATTTGACAATGTAGGTTTCGATTGCTGTGCCGCTATGTGTAATAGGTATGTAGACCAAGATTTTGACGATGTGTTAATTTTTAAAAGATTCAAAAAATCTTTAAGGATCTTACGGTCTTCACATCGAATGTGGATACCATATAACATGTACCATAGTTAATGTTTCAAAATTTGTTTGAAAAAAGTTGGTTATACAATTGCAATCGGGGCACAACAATTTTTTCCTTATGCACAGATTAGTAAACGGTGGTAACGAAACCAATACTTTATCCATTAGTTGACTTGGAAACTTCATTATTAACCCCCATACTGTCCCATATCGGGCGAGGGTCTCCTTTCGGACCGAGAGAGGTTTAGCCCACTGTGCTGGCCAAGTGCGAATTTATATCATTGACACATTTTTGGGATTTTTTAAAGTATTTTGAACTATTGTGCGTTTTTCTGTATTACAATAGCGAGTGATAATTAATTTGCAATACGTACATAATTGTAAAATTATGCATGTCTGATTCGAATCTTGACACTTGAGAAGCTGAGTTTCAACTGCTCATACATATTGGGAAATTTGATTGAGAAAATTATAATAAGGTTCTTACACGCGGAACCCTATAATCCACGTGGTAAGCTCGCAATAAGAGTGCACGACCTCTATTATCGTTTTACTGATTTCCATTTCAGAATATCGTAGTATAATTTTGTTATAATCTCATTGGAAAAATACGCATGTTTCCAATTTACTGGACAATAAACTAGTCGTGTAACTTAATGTTCTACCCGGAACGCAATATTGTTTTTATGTTAGCGATTCGATCTGTATTCAGAGATATTTATATAGAGCACCCGACGCTGTCTACGTGATTCTGCTTTTATTGTCATATGTGTTGTAAAATATTAGAACTTGCCAGAAATTCTATGTCTATTTTCCCAGAAATGCTAAAGACTGTTACTGAAGCAGTTACAATATTAAGAATTGCCAGAAAATTATGTCCATTATGCCAGAAATGCTAATAATACTGAAGTTACTGAAATCACATAACGAGACGGACTTTTTAATATGCGCAAATAAATCTGATAAACAATTTATGTGTATTGATTTGTACGTTATACGTGTTGGTAAAATGTACTCGTACTTGTGTTCTATAAAAAATAATAATTGTATTTATGTACATATTATTTATTGATCAGAAAACTTCATGATGTTTTTTTTTTTTGTTTCATTCATAATCAATGGTTGTAATTTTGCATTAGGTTATTTTAATCCAATTATTTAAATACGATATTTATTTGAATAACATTTTATTTTTCTAAGACACGAGAAGCTTAGAGACAGTGGATTAAAAGTTGTATCGCAGTTGATATCGTTCCAGGCCTTCCTTTGTGTTCTTTTGAAAGCGTTGTGTCCAGCAATCAGAGATATAGAGTCAAGGCGTTCTTTATTCTCTTCATTACATTTTGACATAGCTTTCATATTAAACTCTGTTACAATTTTTAATGTCTTTTAGACAAATCTATTACAATGTAGGTTTACAATGTTAAAAAAATATATATGAGTAAATCAGTCTTAAATATCAGAATCAAATACAAATTACCTTTACCACATGACGACCCGCGTGGCGGAGCGGCCACCATACCGGTCTGACGCGCAAAGGGTCTCGGTTTCGATCCCCGACCAGACAGATATCTAAATGATGAATTTAGATTTCTGTTTCTGGGTCTGGGTGTATTTGTCTATGTGTGTGTCCCTGGCACCCACGACACAGGGAATCCTGTGAGTGAAAAAAGCGTTTATTTTTTATAAGCGTTTATTACTTTGTTGAAGTAACTTATAATTAGACAATGACTATCTTGGAGCTGTCTTAAAATAAAAAGCTCAAAGCAGCTTTTCTCATCACGTCCCCTGTCTGCAAATCGGCAATTAGCAATAGTCGCGTGGCCGTCGACATCCGTGTTATAATTTATCGCTTCTTTGCGCGTGCGCCGCTCTCATTAGGTCTCGTATGGAACATAGAATAAGCACCAAAGTAAGGCATGTAGGTATAATACTCATGCTATACTTGGTGTATATGCCAGTTAATATGTCTAGTATTAATGTGGTTTAGAATTAGGATAATTAGATACATAGAATAAATCAGGCAGAAATACTATTAGGCTTTAAACTCTTTTTTAAGGCTTTTAGGTTTTATGATGAGTACGTCATTCAATATATCTAAAATCTAAATATATTAGTCTGTTAATGCAATAAATTTTATGACAATAATGTTATTTATGAAAAAAATATTTTTTACAATTAAAATTAAAAAAACTATATAGAATATAAAACTGTTGACTTTATTTCACTTCTCAGCTTGCATTAGGATATGAGGACATAAAATTAAGTAAAACGTAACAATGTTTAAATGATAACAAAGTTCTAACAAAAATGGTGTTAACGTGAAAAATAATTCTATAGAATACTTTAGTAGGCTATTACGTACTAAGTTGTTAAAATATACGACTTGTCTGTCTTGATATTTGTTCTGTAAAAACGAGACACCACTATAGTTTTATTGTAGTGTATTTTCGCACTATGACTCATTCGCACTTCTCCGATACAATTCTTATTTAGATGTTTTTTGTGACCTTGCCTATTTTATTTCTAATTAACTTTTATGCAAGATATATAAGTGTTCAAACATTGGGTTCAAGATTTGTAAATTGGTATAAATAATTTGGTGTATTATGTGAATGGTACAGTAGTTCTTTCTGGTATGACTGATGTGTTTCCTTTTGAAAACAGTATGAGTTTTTACGTTTTTTACAAAAATGAATTCTGGGTCTATTATCCATAAGATAGACCCATAAAAATCATTATATAAGTCCGTGATATTATTATATAAACAATACGAGTCGATAATTAAAATATAAATTTTACTTTTGTTTCTATATGGATGAAGATTGGGTAAAAAGAAACATATCCTTAATTATTGTAATCATTAGGACGCTTTACCTATGACTTGTAAAGTTCATTCGATTGTAAACCGTTTATTATTCTTGTTTTACACTAGTATTTTATTTTGGTAGTATGACTCACTCATAGTAGTTCCTTATGGCTATTCAATTCAATAGTTACATATTGACTCTGTTTAACTATTTTGGTTGAACTACAGTAGGTACATTGTCAGTCTCTATAAATTGGGCATTAAAATAAATATAGTTGAAAAAACTAATAAACACGTTTTTATGATAAAATCAACTAAAAAATAGAAAAGTATTCTATTTCATTCTTTCATACATGCAGGGTAAGATAAGGATGTATGTTGATATCTTTCTACTGAAAAACGGAGTTACTCACTGACAAACATACAAGTGAAGCTAATATAAAGCGTGTAATAAAGAAAAGTACTTAATATTTACTTTGCGCGTTTATTTAATTATTAATGATTATTATTAATGATGATACTGCAACAAAATTTAACAAAAAATACAATTTTCGTTGTATAAGATTTAATTTTAGAACAGTAATAAAAATAAAGCTACAAAAGTTCAATAATTTGGGGAGCAAATGCTCTATATACTTTTGTATTCTGCTACTTATACTCGTAATGTGATACATTCCAGACTCTGTACTTAATATCAATAGCATTAGTACATCCAATTAATCTCAGGTGCGCTTCCTATTCTGTCTGGATAGAATTACTGGTGAGGCGGAGATAATGAAAAAAAATATGTAAGGAATATGTTCCACCAATAACCATTTATAGCAACATGGTGGACTGTAAGCCTCTATCAGTTGTATGGCAGACTCGTACCAGCATTGAGACATAAACAGCATCCAAGCACCATGAGCGACTTCCACTTCTATTGAGTAAAAGTTGTCAAAATCCATTCCAATAAAACCGTTGGTAACTATTACGTAAGTTATCTGCAACGTTCTAGGAAACTCCAGAAGAATCTTTAACCGATTGAAATGAACTTGGCGAGTGAACCGTAAAAGTTATTTCCGAGATGAAACGAAACCTATTGCATCTTACACAATGAGGACGTGACGAAAGCTGTGATGAAAATCAAACACCATTTTTCACGAGAAAAGTCTTTGTCAGCAAACTCATAACTGGATCTTGATTTCGCTTGAATATCTTTGCATACAAATCTATCTTCTTGAATCATTTTATGAAGACGCTAAAATAGACCCTCACAGCCTCACGTTAAGATTTCTTGCGTTATGGGTGCCATGGACACACACAAAGATGAAACCACAAACATCCAGACTCGGGTTCGAATTTATTATTTTGATATCTGTATGGCCGGGAATCGAATCCAACCTCTCTGACAGGCGTCTCGTGAAATATTTTTGTTTGGTTTGCACTTGGCACGATACTGATTCACCCAGAAAAATTAATATATCATGTTAAGTGACAAATTAATACTTATTACTCTTTCTTTCTTTCTTTATTTTTTCTTCATAGATTATTTTATCTCATTAGGTACTGTAATTATCATAGAAAACTTACAATGAAGGACTTAAATAAATTTAAATTAAATTATACAATACGGAATATTTTTTAATAAAATTTCTTTAAAACGAAATCGTTGACACTAACATTTCTCTACATCGGAAATATCTATTTCTGTGGTCCGGCCGAGCGCCGATCGTGACTCTACCACAAACGAAATAAAAAGTAGAGATGTCATAGAGTAATAGAAATGCGTGCCTCCGATTCGTTGTGGTTTTGAATAGACAATGTGTATTTGATTTTAAGTCGAGGTGTGTGGCCTATCAGGGTATATTTTCAGCGGTCTCTTTGGCTTGCAATGGGGCCTGAAGCGTGTACGTAGCGATTTCAGCGCGACTTTCACGCCTTTTTTTGTCGGTTACAGCCGCGCCGCTCGTATGAAGATTCTTAGAGCGTGAAGTGTCAGACATCGAGTTAATTGCTTGCCAAAATATCTGGGACACTTTTTGTAAATATTTGTGTGGTGTGGTGGTGTTTTTTATTTAAGTGGTTATGTAGAATTAAATTTGTATTGTAGGTTATATAGAACTAATTTCTAATAGTTTCTAATGATTATTTTCGTAAAAGAAAAGAGATAGGACATTTATTATTTTTGAGGTTTTTTTTTAAGAAATTAAATTAGTAAACGAAGATATAGTCCGATGGTAAGTAACTCTAGCTTACGGAGTTACTTTAAATAGGATTGCAGTCTTAACTGTACCTTTACCATGAGTTTTTACGTTTTGACAAATATGACTGTTTTGGTATGTATTTGTTTACGTATTTGCCCATACAAATTCCAATCAGTGCTCCTAGCGGATTGTAAGAGAACTATAGTGTCAGTAACGTAACATTAAATGTAACATTAACAGTAACAGTAACATTAAATAAATTGACAAAATGGCGCTTTATGTGTTGTCTCTCTTTTTTGCGAACATGTGAGGCAGAAAAAAAGACTTGAGGACTTACTTATTGTTACGTTTACTCAGTCTACTGAAGCAAACGGAACAGAATAATGGATTGAGTAAACGTAATCTAAAATTGTGAGATGTTTTGAAAACTTATGGTAAGGGTACTGAAGTGGCTCTAAGGAATAAATGTCTCTCGCTTACATACCAGAACACACACACACACACACACACATTAAGTAACACACACACATTCAGTAACACACACAACTTAACTTAACTTAGCTTACACAGTAAGTAACTATTACCACTGATAAATGGCAGATTAGGAGTAATAGTGGCGTCTTCGAATTTAAGCCACGTAAGCTTGTAATTGTTTATTTTAAATACAGCTCAGGTTACACGCAAAGTGTTTTAAATATGGTTTTGCATAGCATATTCTATATCAAAATTTTTGTTGAAAACGATTAAATAAACGATTCTTTCTTAAAAGAAATACTTAGCAAAGAATACTCTTATAAGATATAGTGAGTACGTACATTAGGATACTAATAAGACGCCTTCGTAAGTCTGACAAGACAGATAATAAAACCATATTTAGGTATAAAGTTAATAGGTACTAAAGTGATATTCTAAATATCTTTGTACCTATCTAAATAGGTATTGTTAAGTAGCAATTCAGATAATAGCAGCATTAGCCAAGAAAATCCCGAAAACTTGGTAGTTGGTGATTGCAAGTATAAATTATTAGTTAATGTTTGAAAAATATTGTTTTCTGGAGCTACCTTGAAACTTTACAATCTAGAAAATGGGAAAGTCATTAGATTATGAGTTCATTATATCAGCGATACAAAATAACTTAACGATAATCGTTTACAAAATATTCTGGAGAAATTCAACCCAAGGTTGGGACAAAGTTGACAAACTCCAAAGATTGTGTGCAAACAAGACGATAGCAAATTAAGGGTTTTGTAAGCGATCGGCGAAGCGTTCGTGGTTTTTAATTAAATGTTACCAACGGCCCAAGGTTAATGAGTCAACTGTTTTAGTCTGATACCGATGTATTGTTCTACACCTCTGTTGAGTTGATTGCAACTTGCCGGGAAAGGCCAATCTGTAAATAGTTTATTGCGGTCGTTATTTTTTTGTGAATCAGTTTTAAAATAATAGACCTCCACTATTTTATTCTAACCTGACCTACACATATTAAAATTGTTTTGTTGGCGACTCCTCTGGTGTTGCAAATATTCATAGGCGACGTTAATTACTTTCCATCAGGTACCACGTCTGCTTTATCGTTAGGCTCAAATATAAAAAAATGGGAAAACATTGTCTTAAAATATGTAGTATTGTATCTAAAATACTTTACCTTAATAATTGATAATTTTATAGTGTACGAACGACGTTTTCATTTCGGATGAGTGAGTACCTATTTATAAATATGGCGACGTATTACAATTATTATTTAAAACACTTCCTATCTTTTGATGCGAATAACTAAAAATGAATGAGTAAATTGTTCTAAAAATCCTGTTTTTCCTTAATTTACTCAATTTGCGCTATTCTTCTGATTTACATGATAATCATGCAATTAGTTAATTGCGTTACTAACGATAACGTATTTTTTATTTATTCATTCATCTTACGTTTGTTCTTTCTGTAAAGAAAGTGGCAAACAGTATGGGTCATACTTAGGGTAAAGCATGAGTTTTTAACGTTTTCTAAAAATGTCTGTTTTTGTATTTGTTTACGTATTTGCCCATACATTTCCAATCAGCGGCCCTAGCGGACTGTATCAGAACTGATTGAAAATGTATGGGAAATACGTAAAAAAAACAGTCATTTTTGTAAAAACTTAAAAACTCATACTAAGGGTACAGTACGCTTGATATTACCTAGATATACTCTTTTATAGGCATAGATTAGTAAAGATACTTCGCCGCCTTGAAATTGAATGAAGCCACAAAAGGCTGATTTGTAAGTTATTTTTTTTTAATTCTTGACAAAAAAAACATTTTTAGAGAAAATTTACGTATAAATAACTAATACCGCGTAATTTGCATATTAAATAAATAAGTATTTCAAATATTTTAGGATAATTTAGCACGAAGACGTGGCAAAACTTTTTTACGCAAGTGTTTTAATTCTCGAAACTGGTTACATTTTCTTATTAGGATAGAGTAATCTTCACTAATCTATGTTTATAGGTATGTTTCTATTATTTTTGACGTCGTAATACGTCTTGTACCTATTAACTCACACAAATTGTTTCGATATAAGTGAGTAAATAAAACAAATACAATCAAAAGAGTGTGTTCGTAAAAGTACTTAAAACCATAAGTACCCATCAATGTTTAATAAATTTCTACCAATAAATAGATAAACACCTATCAATTAAAGTTTAATGTGAATATCCGCTCATAAAGCTAGCAGTTAGGTCCAAGTTACTGTTGATCGTGGGAAGCTGAGATTCCTAATTAACCGGTGACTAATTACTGGTTATGAAACATGGAAACTACAGCCTTGTTTGGCATTAAGTGCCTACTAGCGATTCAATGACACTATGATTAGAGGGTTGTGTATATTTGTCTGCGATAAATCGGTTTGAAATGTGTCCTACAGACTTAGGTATTATCAATTGAAAACCAAAATTAACAAAATTTTAATTATATAGACGTATACATACATACAGATATTTTATTTTGGCTGCCTGATTTACCGGATTGCCGGATATATGAGTGACGTATCCAAAAAGGTTAAACAACGTTAGACAAGGTTGAAGGTGGTAGAACCTTTTGTGGTTCGACTCCGGCGGCACCACCGCCACACCTATTTCTGCCTAATAACAGCAGTGTTAGGCGCTGCTGTGCTCCGGTTTGAAGGGTGTGGTAAGGGAGACAGACTTTTTCGAGGCGTTCTAGCTTAGTCCTCAGGGGTAGCGGCGCATCTGTGGCCGACCTCAGGTAGGAATATCTAATCCTATCTGGGGTTGATTACAGATGTCCATGGGCGGCAGTAGTCACTTACCATCAGGTGGACTGCATGCTCGTCTGCTACTTCTATATTATAAAAAAAAACACAAGCCCGTTAAATTTAAAGTTAGTTATACACTCATATTGTGACTTGGACTGTAGACTCTTAAACAGTAATATATCTATTGTAGGTAATTATGGGTGGCTCTTTTAGTACGAACTAAAGTTAATGACTCGTATGTATTGAATCCTGTATTACAGTACTAAATAACGGAACCTTCTTTTGATTACATGGATGTGTATATTGTCTGTGCCAAGGTCTGATAAATGTAGAGACTCCCTTTCCCTATTTTTATTCGCTCAGTAAACTTAATGACTTTTTTCTAATTATTTTTTGGATTATGAAATTTTTAAGTAATTAATTGTTTCTAAATTAAGCAAAGCAATTCTTACATTGCAAAATATTTTGAATCCTTGAAATTATTTGCGATGTTATTGTAAATAGTTGTAATCGTAATAGGTATAGGGTATATGTAACTACCTACTGGTACTGCTGTAGGTATATTTGAAAAAGTAACAAGTACCTATATGTGTTGCAGCACTCATAAAATGTATATGATACTAGCTAACCCGGCAACGTTGTGTTGCCATATAAATAAAAAAATGTTAAAGTTGAACAACCCTTATCATTTAGACGTCTGTAAAGCTAGAAAGGTCAAGTCGGCAGAATCACTCGTTTTATATCTCAAAATTTAGTGCTCATTTAGTGCTAATTTAGTGCTGATAACAGATATTTGGTGCTGTGATAGGGGGACTAAAAATGAGAACACTGCTAACTTTTCATTAAGCTAGCAGTGTACCATTCGTGACCGCGCTATGATACAGTTGGAGCGAGAGGCACATCAGCTAATAATTTAGTGCTCAATTAGTGCTGCCTGTACAAGCAAACAGATTTTTCAAAAAAAAAAATTTTTTTCAATTTTTAAGTATAGATAACTGCTGACATAACGATACGAGCAATCATAGAGCTGAAAGATGACTTTAAAATCGGTATTGGTGAAATTGAAAAGAGTTACAAATTAGTGCTAAATTAATGCAACCGGTGAACCCAGAAAAATTTTTAGGAAAATCATTATTCAACTGCCCGCTAAATAAATCGAAGATTTTCAATAATCGAAAAGTTATAGGTATTATTCTGTATTGCAAATATCGAGTTTTCATCAGATCTCAACGTTATAAGGTCACAGGAAACGACCCTGACTCCCCTAGCGATGGAGCCGCTGTGTGTGTGTGTGTGTGTGTGTGAAAAAATTTTTTTTTTCAAATCAACTACTAGCAGTCTTGAGAGCTATAAAAAGACTCGAAAACGAAAACAAATGGAATCAAATGACGTCACCATTTAGTGCTCAATTAGTGCTGTCAGTATAGCAAAAATTTTTTAAAAATATTTTTTTTTTATTTTTTTTCAAATTAACTACTGCTAGTATAACGACACTAGCAGCCTTAAGAGCTAGAAAAAGACTCGAAAACGGAAACTAATGGAATCAAATGACGTCACTATTTAGTGCTCAATTAGTGCTGTCAGTACAGCAAATAATTTTTGAAATATATTTTTTTTTTATTTTTTTTCAAATCAACTACTGCTAGTATAACGACTCCAGCAGTCTCAAGAGCGAGAAAAGTACTCTAAAACGGAAACTAATGAAACTTTTGAGATATAAAACGAGTGATTCTGCCGACTTGACCTTTCTAGCTTTACAGACGTCGCCAGCAGCCTTAAGAGCTAGAAGAAGACTCTAAAACGGAAACTAATGGAATTAAAAGACGTCACCATTAAGAGCTCAATTAGTGCTGTCAGTATAGCAAGAAATTTTTGAAAAAAAAAAAAAAAAATATTTTTATTCAAATCAACAACTGCTAGTATAACGACGCCAGCAGTGTTAAGAGCTAGAAGAAGACTCTAGAACGGAAACTAATGGAATTAAAAGACGTCACCATTTAGTGCTCAATTAGTGCTGACAGTACAGCGAAAGATTTTTTAAATATATTTTTTTTTATTTTTTTTCAAATCAACAACTGCTAGTATAACGACGCCAGTAGTCTTAAGAGCTAGAAGAAGACTCGAAAATGGAAACTAATGGAATCAAATGACGTCACTATTTAGTGCTCAATTAGTGCTGTCAGTACAGCAAATAATTTTTGAAATATATATATTTTTTTTTTTATTCAAATCAACAACTGCTAGTATAACGACGCCAGCAGTGTTAAGAGCTAGAAGAAGACTCTAGAACGGAAACTAATGAAATTTTTGAGATATAAAACGAGTGATTCTGCCGACTTGACCTTTCTAGCTTTACAGACGTCGCCAGCAGCCTTAAGAGCTAGAAGAAGACTCTAAAACGGAAACTAATGGAATTAAAAGACGTCACCATTAAGAGCTCAATTAGTGCTGTCAGTATAGCAAGAAATTTTTGAAAAAAAAAAAAAAAAAAAAAATTATTCAAATCAACAACTGCTAGTATAACGACGCCAGCAGTGTTAAGAGCTAGAAGAAGACTCTAGAACGGAAACTAATGGAATTAAAAGACGTCACCATTTAGTGCTCAATTAGTGCTGACAGTACAGCGAAAGATTTTTTAAATATATATTTTTTTATTTTTTTTCAAATCAACAACTGCTAGTATAACGACGCCAGCAGTCTTAAGAGCTAGAAGAAGACTCGAAAACGGAAACTAATGGAATCAAATGACGTCACTATTTAGTGCTCAATTAGTGCTGTCAGTACAGCAAATAATTTTTGAAATATAATTTTTTTTTTTTTTTATTCAAATCAACAACTGCTAGTATAACGACGCCAGCAGTGTTAAGAGCTAGAAGAAGACTCTAGAACGGAAACTAATGGAATTAAAAGACGTCACCATTTAGTGCTCAATTAGTGCTGACAGTACAGCGAAAGATTTTTTAAATATATTTTTTTTTATTTTTTTTCAAATCAACAACTGCTAGTATAACGACGCCAGCAGTCTTAAGAGCTAGAAGAAGACTCGAAAACGGAAACTAATGGAATCAAATGACGTCACTATTTTGTGCTCAATTAGTGCTGTCAGTACAGCAAATAATTTTTGAAATATATTTTATTTTTTATTTTTATTCCGAGTCCGACAGATTCAAAAATTATGAAACTTGTTGGAATAATCAATTATCATCCTCCAACAGCATGTAAAACTAGAACGCAAAGCTTGAATGTAAGAAAAAAAGTGATGAGGAGGAAGAACGTTAGAAATGTTGAAAAGGATGATGATAAAGAAAACGAAGATCATAATAAAGTCTGGAATTATGTTGCAATTTGCAAAAGAAGAGATGGATCATGGGTTCTTTATGATGATCAAAAAAAAAAAAGAAAAAATCGTAAGAAAAACTTTAGAAGTGCAAATTGCGCTCATGTTATACGCTGTAGCATGATAGAAGTATTATTCCGTTTATTTTTAGAATTAAATTTATTTTTGTTTTCTTGCATAGTTTCTTAAGGGGACCCTTAAGCTAGACCCGCTGGTCTAGCGGCCTAAAATTTAAGCTATTTTAAAAAAAAATATTTCTTTATGAAGTTAATGACTAATGCTTTCTAAATTTTTTACACTCATTCTATTAACTAGACAAAAATGAAAATTAAGACAAATTTTTTTTTTTAAATTAGGAAAACGGCGCTGAAGTTCCCGTCTCCTTAAAAAAAATGGACCTGGCTGGTGCGAGTCGATGGATCTCTCAATCAGATCTGGAATAAAAAATAATGACCGGTTTTTAATTAGTATAAGCATAGTTATCGTCGGAATTAGACTGAAAAAAAAAATATTTGACAAAATGGCTCGGAGTTGAAAGTATTTTTTGATAACGAGATTTAGATTCGTACTTTTAACTACGCGCTATTTTATCAAATATTTTGTTTCCTTTTTCATTCTAGTTCCGAAGATAACTATATTTATACTAATTAAAAATCGGTCATTTTTTTATTTCAAATCCGAGGAAGATATCAATCGACATGCAGCAGTCAGGTCCATTTTTTTGGAGAGGGAAACTTCAGCGTCATTTTTCTAATTTGAAAATTTTTTTTTTGGTCTTAATTTCCATTTTTGTGTAGATAACAAGTAACAGAATAAGTGTAAAAAAAAAAATTGAAAGCGTTAGACTATGTGAAGACTTATGTGAAGGTATGACTTCATATAGAAATAAATTTTTTTAGAAAAGCTTAAATTTTAGGCCGCTAGACCATCGGGTCCCCTTAAATAATATAATAGAAATGTTACGGATAACCTGCAAATTTTTGAGATTTAAGACTTTAAGAATTTAAGACTAATAATTTCAAGTTTACATTTTTATATAAGGAAAAAATTGTATTAACTGTTGAAGTATGTATAATGTCACTCTGTATACTTCTAGATACATAATATAGTTTTCTTTCTATGAAATTCATCTGTTGTATAAACCACTTCATCAACAATTCAATTAACAACAATCAAAGTTAAATACGCGTTCTGAACTATTCACCTTTACAATAATGAATTCCACGATTCATGAATTACGTGATTTAAGGGTTACATAGGTTTGGGAGCTTCAGAATAATCAAATCTTTTTAATTGAGCTTATGAAATTTTACAATATGTTTACAATATTCGTTCAAATTTTCAAGTCGATCGGCGTAACAGTGTAGGAGATAGAGCTTAGGAAATTTTGCTCTCAAGCTGAATTAAACGTAAACTAAAAATTCTAAACACGTTTTATTGAAACGATGTTATCAAAATTGGTTGACAAAATTTTAGCGAAATTTATTACATGTGTTCGAGATACTATTGATAAGGACTCGAATAAACGGATTTTTTTTTATTACAACTATTTTTACAATATCAAAGTTTAGAGCAAGTTTTAGAGAAATTTGAGGTTTTTTTTAAACTACCGAAAATTCAAATTATAATTTTTTTTTCTTCGTCGAATTTGTAATTTGAGGATTCAACTGAAAGATAAGATTCAATTTGATTTCTTCTGTCATGAGTTATGCTGCCAACACGATAACATTTTTTTAGTAGGGTCACTGGAAATGACTTCGCAATGACTAAATTATTAACATTTGTCAAAAACTCAACGCATTGAAAATCTCTATCATAATACCCCAAAGTAACAGAAGGACAGAATATTCCTGACATATAATCCCAAAAAAGTAATTGAAACCATAAGATAATTCTTAGGATAGTGACTATTTCCCAATTCTAATCAGTTATTTATACGGTCAAATGGTACAATAATCTACATAATTAAAAGTAGTACTATTGGTATTATACCGATTTTAAAGTCATCTTTCAGCTCTATGATTGCTCGTATCGTTATGTCAGCAGTTATCTATACTTAAAAATTGAAATTTTTTTTTTTTGAAAAATCTGTTTGCTTGTACAGGCAGCACTAATTGAGCACTAAATTATTAGCTGATGTGCCTCTCGCTCCAACTGTATCATAGCGCGGTCACGAATGGTACACTGCTAGCTTAATGAAAAGTTAGCAGTGTTCTCATTTTTAGTCCCCCTATCACAGCACCAAATATCTGTTATCAGCACTAAATTAGCACTAAATGAGCACTAAATTTTGAGATATAAAACGAGTGATTCTGCCGACTTGACCTTTCTAGCTTTACAGACGTCACTGCTAGCTTAATGAAAAGTTAGCAGTGTTCTCATTTTTAGTCCCCCTATCACAGCACCAAATATCTGTTATCAGCACTAAATTAGCACTAAATGAGCACTATATTTTGAGATATAAAACGAGTGATTCTGCCGACTTGACCTTTCTAGCTTTACAGACGTGCTGCTAGCTTAATGAAAAGTTAGCAGTGTTCTCATTTTTAGTCCCCCTATCACAGCACCAAATATCTGTTATCAGCACTAAATTAGCACTAAATGAGCACTAAATTTTGAGATATAAAACGAGTGGTTCTGCCGACTTGACCTTTCTAGCTTTACAGACGTATCATTTAGGAGTATGGAAAATAGATAGTAGCCGATTCTCTGACTTACTGAATATGCATTTAAAATTTGGTGAAAATCGGTAAAGCCGTTTCGGAGGAGTACGGTAACTAACATTGTGACACGAGAATTTTATATATAAGATTTACCTATAGTACACAGTACACATAGTCACAAGATCTATGTGGGATTTTATTTTTTTCAAAATTACCATTGACGTTTGCTTACCTACTTACTGATTCTTCAATAATCTGTCTTCCAAATAAAATTACTACAAGAATATTGTTATCAAAATAAGTTGGAATGATATTATTATATTATGCGAGAAATTTTATATTCAAAAGTGTAATAAAAATAGCATACTGAAAATCTCTTAAAAAATAATTATACCTAATAGTTTTGCAACAAGTATTAAAATTAAAGTATAATATTAATGGACCATTTTTAAAATATTTTAAATCTAATTATTAATTTAGTGTTTCTTTTTACAAGTAACGTAATTATACCATAATTTAAATTTCTACTTATTTTAACATCTACCTACTTGTTTACATACATGGGTGTAATTTAATGTCCGAACTGATATAGGTTTTTAAATATTCAGTATGAAAGGGTTTATTGTGACTAATCTTATATACGGCAATACTCTATAAAACAATCTATTCGCTATATGCCGGCTCTTTATTATATTCCTGATGTCTAAGATAATCCATACTTGCCTTACCATACCCTTCAAACCAGAATAAATTAACCAATAATACCAACGGAGCAGAAATTGATGTGCAGGATGTGCCGGCGCAATTAAACCTAAGAATTCGACCGTTCAAGTGATCTCTTACAGGCATTATCAAGTATCAAGTACTTTAAGTTTATTGCCTGATAAATGCAAGAAAATTACCACCTGTACTAAGCGTTGTACAATCATACACACGATACAATAAGACGTTGCATGTTAAAACTCTATAAGCAGCTAAACCCCGCTGAAACAATAAAGGTTTCCGACGTAATACTTAAGAGTGCTGAAAAATTATAAACCACTCCAAATTGTATCATACACGAACGAGCTATAATGCAATTAACTCACACTAACACATTAACATTCGTTTCCTTGTGTGCAGTTAACCCCGCCCCGGACTAATTTTGACCAATCACAAAACGTTGTAGGCATAGATCTTCGTGGCAACACGCCTCATGTTTTTCGTCACGCAGCACCGACTCAGGCGCGACTCACACATTGTTAAATGTAAGCGCTCTTCTCTTTGAAGATACCGGATCCGACGCTTCGTGCTGTCCCGTTTGCACACCGGCGTGCCCGCAGCTCCAACCCGACCAAAATAGCGACCATATATCTGAAACAAATTTCTCATTCTACATCAAAAGAGGATTCCAAGTACAAAATATGTTGAATTAACCTTCAACGAATTAATAGGAACAAAAATCGGTGGTTTGAAAGGACAATTTGGGGCTGGCGACCCGCCATTCGACGTAGGCGCGCCGCAAACAGAAAGAGACAAAAGATCAGGTGTAGTGGTGTCGAAGGCTGTGGAGGCGGCCAGTTTGACCATTTTTTGTTGCACCGCTGATTGTGAAAGATTACACTTGAGAGTCGAAATACATCTTTACATCACACGTCAGTGGCCACTGAGCTGTCTTCAAAGTAACACGGATTAGACACACGCAGTTTCCTTTTACGTAATCATGTCTGCGTGCAACCTGTGACAGTGTCGAACTAAATTTGTGATCTTGGACTTTTGCATGTGCTAGGACTGATTTAGTGTTCCGAACCGTACTTTGAAACTGATAGATCATCATCAACGTCAATGGCTGTATCCACGCTGAATATGACTCCTTACTTCACAGGATATTCTTTTCAAGGTAAGATTTTCAAAATTTGTTTGGAATCTGTTTTCTAACGCGCGTTACGGATGCGCTTTGGATTCTTGGAGTGATCGAACTAGTAGATTGACATATGTCATTGCTTCAAAACTAACCTTAACGTTAGTTTTGTTTCAAAATAATCAAAAATGAATGTGTATGTTTCATTTTATGTTTACTTCAAACTTCTAAATTTTAAGATTTAGTTTTTGCTACTTGTAAAATGTTTCTAAATTTATTTTTTGAACCTTGTCAATGTTTTGTAATTCAATATCCTTCACAATTTATTACATCTATTTTACATAAAAAAATGTCCTGATAATTGTTATTCTAAGTTGTAGAATAGTAGCTAAATACTTGTGGTTGGTACTGTTTGCATTTTATGATTCGCATGTAATAAGGATTACCGTATCTATATTAAACCATCTAAAAGTTGTACTTTTGTAATGATAAAAATAATAAAAACCTGTAAAAATGTAAAGTTACATTGAGAGAACCAATTATTAAGAGATGTTAAAACTTATTGAAAGTCCGACTTAATATTTTGATGAATTATAAAAATATATTTTTCAAGACATGTTTTGATTAGAATAGATGATTATTTTTGTTTTAATAACTTTGTACCTTCATGTGAAACCAGAATCGGAATCGTTTGAATTATTTTCTTTTTTCCTCGTTCAATATGAATAAGTAGGTATTTATATAATTTCTATCGCTCTATTACAGTCCGATTTGTATTGTCTATGGATTTTTGAAGTCTAGTAAAGTATTTTACACAATATACATAATAATTTTGTAATTTGCTTATAATGTATTTTTTATTTCCAATTCCTAATGATGTGTAAGATGTAACATGTTTCTTCTACATGGAGATGATATAAAGCATTTAGCAGATGATTAGTGGTTAATTATGGGATCGATAACCATATGGAACCATAAAGGTTTAACGAACATGTTCTCATTATATTTAAGGGACGAAACAAACCATAAAGCAATAAAATCATGAAGGAATTATAAGGATAGAAGTTCCTATTTATTGCCTCCATATAACAATATTTCATTCTCACGCGTTGGGACTAGAAACTGTTATAAAAAACGGACTCTTAAGTTGAATAGAGATGATTTTACAAAATGTATTTTTGGATGTTACATCAAGGTTTGTATTTATAATACAATTGTAAAAAATACACAGGAACGGAATGATCAGTCAAAAAATATATTCGGTGTTTTTTAATGTCTATCCTAATTTTCATGTACCTAATATGTGTATTGTTATTCTTAAGTGACAAAGATGTCTGTACTGACAAAATAATTGCTTGAAATTTTATTGATTAAATTTGAAATTGTCGCCGTGATAATGTTCGTAAAGAATTTTATCTAAAAACTATAATTCAACATTACATTAATAAGAAAACCTTGCTTACTTAAATGTTCAGTAATGGTCAAGGACTCCGACTATAGAAAGTTTGTCTAGTAATAAATAATTTGTCACGACTTCTTCTATTGTCTCATTCAAGTCATTCTTCAAATGATCTTGATCTTAATTTGAAAAGAAAACACTTGATGATTGATCACATTTTAAATTTCTCTGCTGATAAATGTCGGTGAATATGAGAAATGCACTTTGTATCGCTCTCAAAGACTCATTATTGTAGGCACAATTGACTTTATTGATTATCCGTTAAGATAAGAGATCGGATTGAGATTAATGTTCGGCGCTAGTTTGGGATTTGCAAAGTAATGTCTTAACTTTACGTCCAATAGCCTTTTAGATAAAGTAGACGTGCTCAAATATACCAATCATTACTTTTGTCCACTTTTATTAATTTCCGCGTTTCTTAAAACTCTAATAATAAAGAGCCGATGTGACAAAAACACTCTATTATCAACACGTATTGATTTCTAAGCTTGCTTGTCTTCGAGATTTGAAAGAAATTATTACCTATCATAAAAGTACTGAATAACTTTTGTTTCAACTGTCGCTCCTCTGTTCGGCGTTTATTACGGGCGACATTTCTTTATACGTCAACGGTTTTACGGACAACCGTTCGTAAATTTCAACTCCTGTATTTGTTTAAAGTTTTTGCTCGTACATTTACTGTTCCATATTTTTATACTTCCACTTTCGAGGAATTAGAAAGGGCAGTGGAATAACAGGATGTGGTGTTACATTGTTTTTGATGGATACGTTGGTCGCAATGTTGGGGCACCTAGTTTATAGTAGAATTAAATACTCCATTGTTTCCCCGCTCGCTACACGTTTAGAGTGAAAAGCTTGTGCTGTATAAATTACGAACGAATGCGCTCCAAAAAGTTCTTACACTCACGGTTTTACACATAAATCATTACCATACGAAAACATTTCGTCTGCATTGTTAAAAATGTCACTTCAACTTATGACCTGTTTCGTCTAAGTAATATTATGAAGAGAGAAACCATTATAAGTAAAAGAGTTGAGAAGAAGCGAGAGGGACGACATGAAAGAATGCCGACGATACTCTTGGCATTTATTTTTTATCTTGGAATTCTACTTGGGAAATTATTATGAAGAATAGTACACATTTGCATATTTTGTAATGTATGTTGTATCTATATAAAAACTTTATTAACCTATGTTTTAGTAATTTTGTTACTTCTCTACGAGATCGCGAAGAACATAAATATGTGCCTCCCTTTAGGCTTTTTCACTTATTAATAATTTTTTTCTCATCATGTAATGTACAACGTTTTATTATTTAAAATATATTACCTATCGTTAGGTTTTAAATTTATTTACCCGTTTACTCGTTCATTATTATCAACCCCGGTTTTATTGCAAGAAATAAAAAATACAAAGAAACAGGTATCGGAATCAACGTGTAGGTATATTTTGTCTCAATTTCCGGGTTGAGTCACATTCGTCGACTATGCGCAAGCGCATATCCTTGTTGAACGGGGCTTGTATATACCTATATAAGTATATACTTGCAATCGATTTCTCCCTCAAGCCCTTTTCGTCCGAGTCTTAAATCTTTAATTTGATTCTAAACTATATAACATTTTTAAACATAAATCTGGCTTAGTGTCACGGCCGGCTCGCTGTGGTCTCGACGATCAGAAAACATTTGTATAATACGAAAAGATGAAAGGAGATTACTCATAAACATGCGACACGTAGTGATTTGTAAAAAATAATATCGACCATTTTTATTTTTGGTTACACTGTTTTAATATTTGTTTTGCACATTTTAACTATCGATGGATTCACCTGCTCTGCCTAAATTTATAGGATAAGGATCAAAGATGAGTAAAGCACAGTCTGATTGTATCTTAATCTTATATCTAAACGCAGCATGACACTGTCTTAAAAAGATCCGAGTGTTTATGAGGAAAGGAGGAATTTAAAGGAAGTTAATGGTGGTATTGGTTCGCATACTGCCCGACGACGGTCGGCCGTCGCCCGCGGCTAGGTGACGGAGCCGATGAAGGCAGATACCGATCAGCACCGCCTGCACCTTGTAATTTCCACGCGAATCGCTGCCCCAGAGAGCTTTTACGGAGCTTTTAAGATTTCTCGTAGAAATTCTGACGATCTAAAAGATGTATCGGAGGTAGCTTGGAACTTGATGACAATGCAAATTAAGATAGATAAGATGATACTAACCGATGAATTTTTGTATTGAAAAACGAATAAAGTATAAACCAAAAGTAAAAGTAAAATGACAAACATGACATTTATATAATGTTACGTGATAGTAATGTGAAAAAAATTCCAACAATAAGTACAAGTGACACTTATAGTTACAGGACAAAAGTACTAATACATGTCAATTTAAACCCGAAACTTATGCTAATTTTTAAAATGACTGCATCAAACGATTTTATAAAACACAAATCCCACAATATCGGAAAAGCCGCTTAGTTTCCAACAAACAACAAAACATTCGGCGATTGTGATTGGTGACCTCCATAAAGAGTTCAGTCAGTATAATCAAGGTTTAGTCACATTCATATCAGAGTTGGACAGGCGGCGCGCATCTTGAACGCGAGCGGCGTTCGCGCGGATCAAAGGCACCGACAGGCTCTTTTACCCGCATAATATGACGCCTCCCTCCGCCCCGCGAAATGCCTCACGAGGCCCTCACTTGCCATAATTTATGCCGATCTATTAATAAACAAATTGATATAACGGATGTTCAATTCATTTAGATGTAGTTTGAAATTTTTGCATATTTAGCAGCAAACCTACGCTTGGATAATTATATCTACTACTTACTTAATAGAGCATTGTTAATATGTTGTATGGTAATGATTGAATGATTGATGAATCGATTTACTTTTGATATTTTGTGTTCGAGATTTTTGACTTCGGGCGATGTATGAAGAATATTAATATGAAGAATCCTGTTCTATATTTTTAATAGAAGCTCTTTACAATCAGAAATACTTGATCTTGTAATGTGTATATTTATAAATAAAAATAAAAAATATCAAACGGTTTATAGATATTAGTAATCACAAAGATAATTTAGAGAAGGTTTACTTTTGAATTTTATATGAATACTTTTAAGAAATAAAGCAATTAATAATTAGATTTCCGATTGTACTATGCTATCATCAAATGTCCTTATGATCGTCTAGTAACTACCTATTTATGATTGTACCATTATACCTTCGTAGAAGTCATGAAAATTAATTGAGCGATACTCGGACTTATGACAAAATTGTATCTTTCAAATGAAAAAGTATATTCAACAGACGCATAAAGTTTTTAATCTAGATAGAGTTCTAGAATGCAAAGGACACGTATCGTCAAAGAACAGAACTCTCCCTGAGCGTGTTTCCTGACTCGTAAAACTTGTTCGTATAACAAGTAAAACTTCTCCTAGTCAAACTCTACTTTCTAGATTGCACCTGACTTACTGCTAAATGATATTAACTCTACAATGTTACAATTAATAAGAGATATACCTAAAGATTGCACGTTAGAAATCTGTAGCCAATCAAAATCTGTAAAAACTAAGCCTATATTTTTTCATGTTTTACATGAAATATTTAGACTAATAAATCTTATAGTAAATTTTTTCTGAGCTCATTAAAATACCTATAAGTTAAACGGCGGCACATTGACCACGTCAAAGGGGCCATTCCTTATAGAAAAGAAAAGGCCCGTCAAATTAGTACATAACGCCGTATGAATACAGAATGAGGTCAAACAGGGCATTCTCAAACACGGCTCTATGATAAAATAAAATATTCAGTTCCATTCATTACGGCGTCGGTACCTATATTATATTCGTTGACACGAAAGGCGTTGCCACAATTTGAACAGTTGGCCGTCATTCCGTGGGGGAGTAGGCAACGTATACGAAATAAATTATTACAATAAATGCGTACTTACAAAACATATCTCCGTGGTACGTGAACATGTTTTTTAACACAAAAGGCGGGTTTTATAAGGTACTTGTATTGATTTTAATTTAATCAATGGTAACAATTACACTTGTTATGTGAGAAGGGTTGCATACGATATTTATGGTTTAGGTTTACAAAAAACGGCATATATTTTTTTACTGCAGTCACATATCTGAAGCCTTATTCAGTCTTACGTATGCGTTTACTGTCATACTCACTCACTATTTTTCAAGTTCTCTACATTTGTCTGAAATTCTTGTAGCGAAAGTAAATTTTTTTCTACTTATAATTATGATATGTTTACTTAAAAGTTAAATATTCATCACTGTATATCAAACCAATAAGTTCTACAAATACAAAAATATAAGTAGTGGTAAGTAAAAAAAGAACACAGAAAATATAATCATGTGTTTCATACGTTTTATAAATAGGAACATATGTGATACAGGCCTACATTAGGAGTAATGCACGAGAAATTAGAATAGCTAGGCCAAACACCATGTGTTCACGGCATCGGAGGTCACATTAGGTCACAGCCTGTGGATGTAAACGCTTCAAAGTTGCTACCAATGCCTGTACATTTGTATATGTTCCATGTATCATATTTGCACTTTCCAGAGTATTTTAATTTTATGCTGGAAGAGAAGAATTGGGAACTATCGCTTTTTTCCGTATATCAGTGCGTAAGGATTCTTTATAAACAAAGTTACACTTTCATATAAAATATAATGAATCACTTCATTGTACCTATTCTCGTAATTTTGAATTAAATGGCAATGTCGATATTAAACTTTATTCGCATGTATAAAATAAAATAGTTCACCGTAGTATACTGAATTCGAAACTACATCTCGAAGACAGATGGGCTTGCAGGAAATGAGATAAGTTACTGAGTTCTGAAATACTTAGGGGTCTTACGTTAATAATGAAAAGTTATAAGTAAGAGACAAGGGCACGAAGACGAACCCTACAAAATTGTAAGATGAGGGTTTAAGGGCGAACCCTATAAAATACTAAGTTATTAGTTCAAATAAATTAAATAATTATGAGGCAACAATTTCAAAACTACTTGATCTACTACTCTCATTCCAAGATATATACCATACTAGACCATTGTATAGGTATAACCAATTTATCATACGTTGTCCGATTAGTACCATTTTGTAATATTTAGTGATTATAATCAGTTGCCTGTATATATGATAATGGAACAGGTTTAAGTCTATTTTTTTCTGATTACTAATCTTTGAAACTTAAGCAAGCTATTTTACTTTCTATAGTAAATATAGCGTAAGAATAGATAGGGTTAGGAGTCGAAGGTATAGCTGCATTTTATTTTAATACTTGCGCTTTTATATCTTCCTTATTAAGACTGTCTCATCTTGCTTGAGATGATTTTAATATTAAAGAATCTTATCTAATCCCTCTTCCAATTGCGGTTTACTTGCTGGTAGGTGTAGCCAATCAAAATATAGATTTGAAGTCCTACTTAAGGTCGACTATAAATACGTTGCTTTCCTGAGAACTAAGACGCTTCATACGTCTCTTTTGTCTTTGGAAGATTTACTAAAAATGTATGAAGTAGTTAATGTTATGATGTAATAAAAATGATGTAGCCTTGTAGTAAAGCGATTAACTCAACTATTACTATTTGGGATATACCAAAAATATCATCAAAATTTTTAGTCAAACACCTTCTTTCGTGCATTACGGGTTTTGCCAAGTAACGTATGATAGTATAATAGAATTGATTTGATATTCGATTGCGCTCTGGCCACGCGACTGGGGCCACACAGAATAACTCGAATGCTTGAAGAAGGCTTAATGGAGTGACACCGCCTTTGTAAGTGCCGCCCAATTCTAATGCCCATTCAAATGGCATTTCTTCTCTTTGTTGCTTGATTTTGGATAGCAATAGCTTATTTTATTAGTGTATAAATGAATTTTAACAGGTTACGAATAGAAATCACAGTGTCGGTAATGAAATTTGATAGTGCCTTTATCATCTCGTGTCACGACTGAATTTTTATTAATTTTGTTTTTCTAATGCCTGTAATGATGGCAATAAGTATCGGTGTGATTTCGAATCAGATTAAGTGCTAAGCCTTTATTTTAGGGAAACAGCTTTGAATATCATCACGGAGATTGACTATAAAAATATGTACACCATACTATTTCACAATATGCTTAAATCTGTAGTGATGTGGAAATGCAACATCTTACAAAGCCTTTGATCTATACAACAACTTAAAATCAGTTTTGACATTTGAATTCGTTGACATGGCATTTGAATTTACTTACACTTTATTTTTACATATTTTTTAATCATAACAGGTAATATTTATCATATAAATGTTCTACGAATTCCCATATGGTCTACATCTTATGAAAATACTTCTAAAACCGATTACAATTGATGGTAAGAAGAGCAATGAAAACAAAGAGAACAACACTACAATACAATATATTTTAATACATAAAAATGTAATTTGTGTGAATTGAAGACTAATACTGCGGTTGATTTCCAAGATGACCGATGCATAGAATCGGCTTTCGGTTATCGTTGGAGCAACATGTGGATGAAAGAAGTGTGTGGTGTGACGTAAAGGCTCATATAAATTTTACTATACCCACATTAATGTCGCTACGTGAAATTGATTTGCAGGCAGAAACATATTATGATTGTGAAAACGGGGTTTACGATTTATTTACACAACACGATAATCGACTTCAAACATTTTAAACTATCACTGTAACGCTGTTGGCGAGTACCTGTGAACAATTTTGTTACTAATTCCACCGTGTTGTAATGTTTTCTAGTTAATTGACAACCGTTCGCGAGTCTAATCGATATTGATTTATAGTAGTAGTAGTCGTTCCAACACTGTTATTTCCATAGACTTAGAATTTTTTCGCTACGCTAGTTATTTCTATTCATAAAATCAGTTGTGATGTTATTCGGCAAGTATGGAATGTCTGGTATTAAATCTGTAAGTAATTGCGAAGACTATCCCCGATTCAAGTGCGCGTTGCGGCGAATATGCGGCTGGAATATCTTTACGCCTATTGCATTCGTAACTTTTATTGCCCGTTTTTCTCTTATGGCACAAGCACACAGTGCCAGTATTAAAGCAATAATCCGTGACAATAAACGCGGCCGGTACACGACGCGGGCATAAAAATGTGGATACGAAATTAATAAGCTATTTGTGATAAATTTACATAGACAATTCAGTATAAGCAAAAGCACCAGACGGCGGAGACAAGCAATTTATACATTCCAGACATCGCGACCCTTGAAACAATGTTTATATTAAGAAAAAAAGTTAGTAAAATTTCAATACTGTCGTCATTTACCAAACACGCAATTGGATCGGTTTCTTCGCTTCAACGCAACGGAGATGAGCTACAAGATTAAGAAATCTGAGTCGGTGTAATTGAAAATGAAATTCGGTAACGCAAAAATGGACTTAGGAAATCCAATCTCGGAGCAACAATGCCGATGATAACCCGCCAGTACTTAGAAGGTTGATGAAAATGTGATTGCTAATTAAAGTTGACACAGAAATGCGAATGGTGAATAACAAAATCTTCATTTATACGGTCACGGTTTGCCTCTTACGTTTAGCATTAAATGATTGACTCTGTTTCAATTTCGTCTAACACGAATGCGGCGGTTGAACGAATCGGAACACGATTATGTTATTGTGAGAAAATTTTATACGTTTCGCCTTACGGTGTCTCTATCTTATGTTAGTATGTGATTATGTTCTGGAGAAGTTGGTCTTGCGTTTGCTATGAATAAAACACGTGAGTACGGCTTCTGAGTTGCCAAATACTGTTTTTTTTTATCAAATAATATGCCACCCTGGTAGCTCCTATTGTAGTTAGAGAATGGTACATGATCGGCAATGCTTCCGGACGATTAGTTTTACCAACAATGTTGTCAAGTTCGCCTCCTTTTGCGTTAATAGCGTTACAATGTTTGCGATTTCTATTACGCATTGTGCACTTGAGGCCCCTTTGGTTCCTTTATTGCGAACCTTTCATCGATTGTGCATTTGACTGATCCTGTTTTGCTATGAAACGCTTATTTTATCGCGAATGTAGGTTACTGAGTCAACGAATTGTTGATAAAAAATCTGCATCAGTTTACGGTACATTGTTAGTATTATTTGAGTTTCCGATTTTTGAATTGTTTGGTAAAGTATTTAAAATTGTTCATGTGGTACAAATTGTTTTTATCAGTTTTTAAATATTTTAGGGCTGAATTTTAGAATTTTTCTAAGACTCATAATGAAGTGATACATTAAAGAACCACCCACATTTGTATAGCGGAGTTATTATGGACACGTTATGCGTCATAAATATTTCGGGAACATAAAATTAACACTTAAAAACATGGGCTCTCGAGGCACCGCAACGTCTACGTGGTCCGACAAAAAATATGGGGATCGCTTGCAGAACCTCGACATGAGTCCAGCCTGACCACAAAAGATCCCATTCTCTTACGATTATGACCTTTACGGATTAGAAATTTAGTTTCAAATTTCCAACACGTTATATTTCGAAAAATTTTAAATCTTTGTTTTTGAAAATCACAACTGTTAACCATAAGTTGTTTGTGTTATGGTTTACTTTCGACCACCATACAATTCAGTTCGGTGCTTTATATTATCAAAGGACATACTTGTTGACATGATGTTTAATTGATCGGTGCTTCCCAGTAGGGGTCTAGGGCCCTACATGTGGCGGTTTCTTTGAGGAATTATTTGAAATTGATAAACTATAAATGCCTCCACAAGTGGAAGATGCCACTGTTACATTTTTTCCTACAAAGAATGCTGTCAAATTTAGATTGGATTTGGGTCAATTCGTGTGGTATTAGTGTGTGGTATTTTTTTTTTGTTTCTACAACAACTAATCTTTATATAAAAAATCTTGTGAGACCTGAGATTTATCAAGGAAGTTTTTTATACCTAATTATCTTAGTAACAACGTATCCAGTAGCTAATCTAAGCTATTCACTACCATTATTGGCACATCAAGCTAATAAGCTAGAATTTTCTCTGACTATATTAATATAATTATTGTGGGGAGCGAACATATTTTTTCTTATGGTCGACTCGACTGAATAGAAGCTACTCGTAACATGCATCCACAAAGGTTGCAAAAATCGACGACCGGCGGCATCCTTTGACGATAGGTGGTCTCCAACCACTGCCCGTGATGTGATTATAATAGCCACACTTTACTCACACGCCTTAATAAATACAGAAATGTTATATTTTATATCCTTAGAGATTTTATTTGCAATCACTATCGAACGGACCGACTTAATTATCCCGCGCGATCTCGTGATGAAACATTAATTAAATTTTTGATGACTTTCTTTTCACTGGGGAAAATAAGGTATGTGTGTGTGCGAATTCTTGATTTGAAATGGTACATTAGTGTTTTAAACAATAACACTTTTTTAATTCTAAATATATAAAATAACCTGGTAAGGAATTGGTATTCAGTTTCGTTTAAAGCAATACGAATTCCAAAATAATATTGTAACAAAAACTATTCCGCTGTAAATGAGAAATAATGAACTATACGAAAATCAATGAGATGCGAAATTCGTCGGTGTTATACCGAATTACCGACGAATATATAATAAATATATACGTTTCTGGTCGAGTGTGTTTGTGTCGAAATTGGATATTTTTGTTTGAGAGAACATCCGATGATACGTAAAATTGACCGAATACGTAACATGAATGCGTACCGAACAATACGCGTAAATGCACAATTGCTTCCCTTTAACATTATTATACTACTTGACTTCGAAACGGTAGCTGCATTGCTTGGTTTTCATATTAGTCCATTCATAGATTCAATAATAGAATGTATTATATGGTATTTCCTTACAATCTACGGTTAATCCAAACGGATTTGAATTTTCAGTTCAGTTGTATTGTGAATTCGGATTACAAAATGTAAGATGTATTGTAAATAAATTAATATAGAATAGTAGCGAATATGTTATAAATAATGTGGGCATGTAATAAGTAAAGTAAGCTCAAAATGGTATTGTTTGTTAACTTATTATGCAGTTTCTTACAGTAATTATTTATATAGGATTTGAATCCTAACCAACTATCCGATACTAAGTGTGTTTATGACTTATAAAAGGCTGAAAAGGGCACCGCTCTTAGTATTTATAGTTGTTCAGTACTCTGTTGTTAAACTTTCATCTTACATTAATTATTACTTATATTTGTTGTACTTTTTATTAAATTTTCTATTAAGTACAACACTTTAAAAGTTTTCTGCGGGCTCGATCTTTACAGATTGGAAAATGCAAAATAACTTTTCATTAGTACCTACTTACTGTACTTTTATTAATTTATATTCCTTCTTTATCAAAATTTTAACCTTTTTGTGAAATATACCTACTAAAATACCGGGCTTATTTTGCAATTGGTCTAACAAATGTCTTTTTTTCAGGTCAGGGGCGTATGAATCAACTGGGGGGTGTGTTCATCAACGGTCGTCCGCTACCGAACCACATCCGTCTGAAGATCGTGGAGATGGCGGCAGCGGGCGTGCGGCCGTGCGTCATCTCGCGGCAGCTGCGCGTCTCACACGGCTGCGTCTCCAAGATCCTCAACAGGTACCAGGTGAGGACCAACAACTTTTCTTGAAACTTTAAGAGCACGGCTGCGCAATCTATGTCTGCTGCTGCTGCGCATGCGACGCTCTCTATAAGAGAGGGAACGACATGGAGTGTACTACTCTGCCTCTATAAGAATTGTTAAAGTAATCTAAGAGTTAGTCATGATACCACTGCTGGGGGATCTCTTTAAGGAGGGAGAGGTTAGGGCACTACGCTGCCTCTATTAATATCTATTTATTATCTGGAATTCTTGAAGTAAGCTAAGATTGATTCCTGTTGGATGTTTTTAAAATCAAAGGTTTAACGACTCCTATCCTATGATAACATCCTGACCCGACAACTTAAATTACCCTCCAAAGTATGAAACAATGCATGAAATTTAGCCACTAGAATTCATCTATCCAACTTCGGACTCTAAGTTACTTAACTCTGTAGGTGTAAATGAAACATGATGAATTCAATTAAAAACTCAACAGTTTAAAACTGCTTAGATCTTATAGGGCAGAAATAGATAGAGCACACATTCACAATATTTTTGGAAATAGATCAGTTGAATTGAATTGCGCATTGCGCCTGCTACAACTAATTGCACTTAATGGTATTAGGCCGAAACATGCAGTATTTAAAAGCGCCTCATAACTACATTCCCAGATACGCCGTTTTATTTTTTGAAGGTCTGCATATTTCTGGCGTGAAAGGGTGTTTAATTGTTAATGTTAATTTCTTCAGAAGCGGTTAACTTTTGTTTAGAATTCTGGTATAATCGATTTACATCAGACGGGCTGACAAATAAAAAAAAAATTTTCGTATCGTGTGAATGTTTGCTAGCCCTGAGCTTAAATAACCATCTTCATTTACATTTTTATACACGGGTAGATGTCAATATTACTATAATTAGTAGTTCAATTATTATATTTAATACTTATATTATTTGTCAACAGGAAACTGGCTCCATCCGTCCAGGAGTGATCGGCGGTTCGAAACCGAGGGTAGCGACGCCTGAAGTTGAGAACAGGATCGAAGAGCTCAAGAGACAAAACCCAGGTATATTTTCCTGGGAGATTAGAGATAAACTTATAAAAGAAGGCATTTGTGATAAAAACACTGCTCCGTCTGTGAGCTCCATCTCGCGACTCATAAGAGGAGGCAAAAGAGATGAATCAGACCCTAGAAGAAATCATAGCATTGATGGTATTCTAGGTAAGTCATACTTACCTTGAACTATTTTGCTTAGTCAATATGCTATATGTTATAATTGTGGTCACGATTATGGGTGCTTCCTCATTAAATAGATGATTTCTATATCATAAATATTATAAATGAAAAAACTTTTTTATGTTTTGGTGTCACATGCTAAAATTTCCTATAATAAGTGCTATGAATACACAAAAATATTGTACTTAGAGTAGGTACATGATAATTCTGTAAATTGAAAACTTGTATTTTTTTTCAATTTTACTTTACAAAATTATTTTTTCAAACTTTTTTACGCCTACACTATGTATGCATTGTTCTTACGTGGGATAGAGAACCAGTATATGTGTGTTTTAAAACTTTTTGAAGTGGTGTTATGCGGTTCTTATTTGCGTTGAATGCATATTACACTAGTTTCCAGGGCTCTCCGACCAAAGGGTCAGCCGTCATACTTTATTCAAAGTTGATTATTCTTCAACCGCAAGGTTATTCAAAAATAGATATTAATAATGCATTTAGACACACTTAGGCAAATCCTTGAGAAATTTGATTTCAATTATTTTTTAATTCGTAAAACCTTCAACATAATGATGCATAAATAACTGGCCGTGTCATCATAGTCTTTAGCGCTGATTCGAGACCATAATCACTTAATTTAGTTTAAAGCACACTATTATTATAATTTTATTCCTATAATGAGACTGTCGGAAACGTTTGCAAACTTCGCAAAATGGCGTATAAAGTTAATAATCCACGTAAAAGTGAAGCGAGCGAGGCGCGCGCGCACGCCACAGCAGCGCCCCTTGTGTCGGCTTCGGAAATTGTAGGTTATAAAAATGAAATTAGTACCCAAAGCTGTTATTATCCCATCGCGTTTGGCCGCGGGCCTTGCATTACGACAATCTGTCCGTACTGCACGTCTTGTGCCGTATAGCTATCCAATATAAAATGGCGCTCCTAATATCCCGGTTGAACGACGGAGTGCGGTTTGCCGAGATTCTGCGCCGCGATAAGATTATGCATATTAAGTTGTGCGCGGCTAAAGTAATGTCTACACTGGGAAAGCGGCCCTTTCCCCAGGCTCGACCGAACTTCTAGTACATTCCCTACTCAACTAACAACGACGAGTTGCAAAAGTATTTCAGCGTAGCAAAATCCGTAGAAATGCTTTACAAAGGTCCCCATAATGCTATAAGTTCGCTGTATAAACTTAGCTACATAATATCATATTATCAAAAGTTTTATACAATCTGCTAGAGGTATCTACTGTCGATTTGTGTTTTTTATTTATCAGGTTTTAAGTAATAAAAGTTTAATATAAAATCAGTTTATATAACAATAAAACCTAACAAATTTCTTATATCTGGGTAATAAACCTGAACAGGTTTTCTAGACATTAATGTTTCGTCATAAAGTCCAGTCAAAATATCTCGGTAGAGCAACTGTGCCTAAAATTAGAATTGTCTGTTTTTTTTGGATCTCCCAATACGTATGTAACTTTACCACAAAATAATTATCATATATCATTTTGAAACAGAAGTAAAAACACATTTTAACGTAATATTTACCAAGACCATTGAAACTCATTAGAAGGCTCTATGCAATACAATGTGGTCGTATTCAATTTAATGGGGAGCGCGTGTGGCCGGTAGCACTACTGTAGTTAATGATAGAGACGGTGAAACAAAAAAGTCACATTACACTTTTATAAAGCTGAAGTTAACTTGAAAATTAAAGAGATTTTCCGATAGAAATGTTTAGTCTACAGATAAAATAATATTTAAAAGTTGCATGGTTTCGTGTACTTTAACTTTTAATTTGACTCCCAACTTTTAATTGAATTTGTTGACTTTAAAAAGAACGCTGTAAAAAATAGATTTAGAATAAAATATTTAGATGAACGTTAGTGTTACGAAGAATGTTTATACAACTCTAAAGAGGTTCACAAACTGAATTTTTAATGCCTTATATAATAGACACAATAATATCAAGCTCATTTTCTAGATATCAAAGATATTTCTCTTTTGTTCTTAGGTCCCTCATCATGCGAGGATTCTGACACTGAATCCGAGCCTGGTATTACCCTGAAGAGGAAACAAAGAAGGTCCAGGACCACTTTCTCTGGAGACCAGCTGGAAGCCTTGGAGCGCGCTTTCACCAGGACTCAGTACCCAGATGTGTACACACGAGAGGAGTTGGCACAGAAGACTAAACTTACAGAGGCTAGAGTTCAGGTAACTAAATCTCTTAAAAACTGATACAATACACTTATTTTAAAATTTTGCATGAAGCGCATTTAGTATCGCGTCATGTAAAATTGTAGATCTTTTAAATTAGGAAACTTGGGGTGTGTAAATATTGTTGTAGATTTTGACTATGTAGAGGACATTGCATATTCGGTGGTATCCAATAGTATGTGATTGTTGCCACTCGTGGACATGTGTAATCAATACCAAACAATATTGAACACCTACTTGAGTTGAATGCGTTTTGAAGAGGCGTATTTTCAATATACACGAATAATTATTATTGTAAATAAGCGTTTTCTTCAAATTAAACTTTATTTTCCCAATCTTAGAAGGTTTTACCTTAACCTAAATCTCTAATTAAATATTGATACTTTTGTTTCAACTTGTTTCTCAACTTAAATGACCCTACTAATTTAATTCCCTTAAGTGAAAAGGAAGTAACTTCGGTGTATTTTCTTACAAAATTTGAAAGTGTGGTTGATTACAGTAGGACGTAATCAAACAACCTCATTGTTGCACTCGCCCCCGCCCATAAAACAGCGTGACGTAAAAAATAACGTAATTACCAACATAATTAATTAAAACATTGTAAGTGATCCACCACATGTTGCGCTACCGTTCCTTTACCACTTTTTGTCGAATTAATCGCCCCTAATAATTGCTTCAACAAAATGTAATCGAGTTTACTCTGCATTGTAATTACCTAACATAGCTTTAAGTTTAGGTCGGTTTTAATGGTTTTCGTATTTGCTTTTATTGGTTTGCTTACCAAGAAGATTAATTTTATAAAGACTACTTAAATGCACTTCACGATTGCCGTCTAAAGGATTATCGTTTAATCTCTTGAAAACAACAAGCTATACGGTGCTATTTTTAGAGGCAAATCTTGTTATCCAGATTAAAGCTCGAAAGATTGTTCGAAAATAACAATAGGATTAATGTATCGGTTCTTTTATAGGTATGGTTTTCGAATCGAAGAGCCCGTCTCAGGAAGCAACTCAACTCGCAACAATTAAGTGCCTTCAACACAATGTCCTTACAATCCGCTTTTCCGTCCGTCCATCAACAGTACGAGCCGCCTACAAGTTTCAACGCGCAATGCGCTTCTTGGCAGCAGTCCTACTCCTCTGCATTGGGCACGAGTTCTGTCCTGAATTCAGCCCTCGCTCCGTCTCTCCACCAATCAGGATTATCTGCTCCCGTATGTCAGTCGGCTCTTGCTGCTTCTTCTTTACATCCTCCTACATCCAGCTCGTTCTCTTCTGGAAACCTGACTCCACTGTCCCATTCTTCGGAAATCCCTACACCGCTACAAGCTCCAACTGAACCCACTCCCCCTAGTTCGAGCCCGACAGCAGCAAGTCCAAGCAACCAACCCAGTGGCATTACGTACCAACATTCCACGTATGCACCTTCTGAAGCGATGCCCCATCCATATGGCTATGGAGATTACGCGAAGCAAGACCACGCTATGTCGGCGCATAACCACTGGACCTCGAGGCAGCTGAGCGGTCATCCACAGAATAAGCTCGCGGAAGTAGGCGCTTGGCCGGAAAATTATAGGTAAGTTTATTATACCATTACAAAATGGGTCTAATAGACCATCTGAATTATTAATAAAATGAACTACCTGTAATGTCTCTATAATCCCTGGCGGCGAGCTAGAGGCTTTATGAATAATTGATGTTTAGCTACTTACGTTCCGACTTGGATTCACAAGATGAATATGCAATTACAATAAACTGACCTTTGACTGACATCTATTTAAATGACCGAACGAAATGGCTGTTTGAAGGAAATTTTATCGATTTGGACTCGAGTTGGTAGTTTAAAGCTCTTGGGCACGAATACGTGTAGGTAGATATTGCTTGTTGAGTGCAAGCAATAATCTATCGGAAGTTGTACGAACGGTGGCTCATTCATTTGCGGCGTAACGTCCAGGCGTGGGCCTCGATCGCAAATCGGGGTGCGTTCATTTTATTTCTTTTCACCTTCCTTTATCATTAGTCGGAGCGGCCGCTAATCAATTAAGAGTGTAAGAAGTCGGCCATTATACGCCGCGCGGGTAGTTATTACAGGCCGCTCTTCGTAATACGGCGATCGGATCGTGAACGCAATAGGGCTGCGAATTTTATACACATTTTTGATCGATTATTAATTGAATTTTTACCCACGTACACCGATTGGCTTGATATTAAGAAATTACCAATTTCCATTAAAATTCGTAACACTAATCTTGGGTCACGTGTGCACTCTGTCACAGTGTGTGTGTCACATTTTACGAAAGAGTGTGTCAAACTCATTGTCGGTATTCTATACGGCGCACATTTATCTGTGTTATCGAGACAAAGCACGTCTATAAACCTTACATTGGACCACACACAATATCTTTCTTAGCACAATGAGTTACATTCTAATAACATATGGGCTGGCCACGTTTATATGGTGATGAATCTTATCTAGCTGTTTAGGTAACCACTGACGTAACACCAAAGAAGCGGAGTCTTTATATTTTATTTATTTTATTCATGAAAAAGTTTTAAAGTGCTAAAATTATTACAATTATCAACATATGGTCATTAAAATATAGTACAAATGTACTCATTAAAATTAATGAAGGTGACATAAATTTAGGAGAATAGAAATAATAAAGATATTAAATTACATAATGATATCATTAACAGATTTTATTGTAGATTTCGGATTCGCTTAAATATTATGTGTTCTTGGTATTGAATATTCAATTTTAATTGATTAAATGCATCATAAACCTTTGATCCTTTAAATGTATTTTACTATTAATTGATAGGACATCTTTGTTTTGATCGCTGTTAATAAACGTTCGTCGTAAATCTGTCAGCAGCATAATCTATGGTTAGAATGATCATAAATGGTGGTTTTGAAGAAGTCCTTGTCATAGTAATGATTGCTTGGTAGTTAGTTATTAAGTGGCAATTGACTGCAAATAAATTTTGCAATGTCTAAGAAGCTTCTACCTGTAAACAATTATGAACATTTGTAGTTTTATCGGATGGTTTCTTATTTTTTTCATTTCAAATTTAAATTTACGGTCAATTTTTGTTAATAATATTTCATTTGAGAGAGTAGGTATGTGTTACATCTATTTAGTATAATATTATGTACAAAAATAGAGTAAGAATAGTAGAATTTAGAAAAACACCAAAAGCTCTACAATGTACAACGTTTTAAGTTTTAAAAACAATTAATAAATAAAATAAATGAGTAAACTTTATTTTTTGATTAGAAACAATACCTATTTACCGTATCGAGGATAAACTAAGGTTTAAGTTTAATTTGTATAATGGATCCGTCCAATGTACTTACAGGAGCGGAAAAGTTACCGTAAAGCAATTTCTCGTGAATGCATTAAACCCGAGGTCAGACCTAGCAGTAAGGACTCAAACCGAGCACACATTTTACCGTTCGAAAGGTTTTCTAAACTATAGTTATGTGGACCGATTCACGATCATACAGCACAATACATGCGGAAAACAGATAAACGCATTGCTTTGTAGCCGCCGTTCGCAATTAATGGAGGTGGAACGTGACATTAGTGTAGTGAACCCGACCATTAAACTGGCCCACAGCTGGTATTAAAACTTATCTGCGCTATTTGCATTCGACTTCCTAAACACTGAACCTGGTCAGCGCTCGAACCGTTCAATAGTGATTGATGGATGCAGGTGAACGAAATTGCGCTCGAATTAGTATTCGATTGAATTTACTGTAGTTTCGTGCGTGCATTTGGTAGTTCATTTACAGTACCCTTACCATGAGTTTTAACGTTTTGAAAAATATGACTGTTTTGGTATTTGTATGGGCAACCATGCACTTTTCCAATCAGCGCCCCTAGTGGATTGTATAAGAACTATAGTGTCAGTAACGTAACATTAAACGTCTAAATTGACAAAATGGCGCTTTATGTTTTGTTTCTCTTTTTTGCGAGCATGTGAGGTAGACAAAAAGACTTGAGCACTTACTTATTGTTACGTTTACTCAGTCTACTGAAGCAAACGGAATAGACTAATGGATTGAGTAAAAGTAACATAAAATTGTGGGATGTTTTGAAAACTCATGGTAAGGACAGGTGACAGAGTTAAAAGCTTTTCTATTTCGTAGTAAAATTTGAAGATCCATTACTAATTTATGATTTCACCTTCTAAACTGTTGTGTACAGGAAATTAATAATAACGTATAATGATGATACGAATGTTTAATTCAAGTGACTGATTTATGTAGTTTAAGAATTAAAATGATATCGAAGTAATTTTTTTAGGAGTTGGTTATGAAAGTTAATGGACGGCGGTGACTTACTAAGTTAATTTAACTTATTTAAACTTATTAGCAAGTTCGTTTGATAATTATATTGCGTCATAAATAATTGTTTAAATTTAATTATAATTTATTTCATATACATTTTGTTTACGCAATCTAAGTTTACTTCGAAACATCTAATTTACATTACAAAACTTATCGCTCGCCGGACCAAAGCAACAAAGTTTCAGCAAACAATGAAGTGGCTAGATAATTGATTAATTACTCGAGTCGTTGGATAACTCACTTGTTGCGTGTCGTTCCACTTATTGCCGGCAGCTTTCGGTAATGAATAATGATATCCTCGGCTCGCTAATCGGGAATCTGATTGCATTCATCCACCTGCTTTGTGCCTAACATGAAACATAATTAGGCAAGGTTTCTAAAAAGGCAACGTTTGCTCGTGAAAGTGAAATTGCTACGTAATGAGCGAGGTGCCTTAGGAGCTCGCGTTTATTAATATTTTAATGAGTTGCCAAACTTAGCACCTTATTAGAAAATATTTTGGTTCTGTTGTTACGTTTCTAACTTCATCGCGTAAGGCTTTTGAGTTGAAATGAATTTCTTAGAAACTAATCGTAGTCGAATTGCTTATAAACTAATAATAGTCGAATTAACATTTATGTTGACATAGAAAAATAATACTAAATTAAGAACGAAAGTTACTGTATAGAATAGTATAACAGTTTTACTTTGCCTTCACTACAGTAGTACAAAGAATAGAAAATAAAAATAGAATAATTAACGCTTGTACTCAGAAGGAACTCATGTTTTAGTTTCTCGATTCCATAAAATTATCATTTAAATAGTTTTACACGTATCATTCCGGTCATTACGCACTCCGGTAGGCCAAAATTAAACAACAATTACAATGCGGCATTAGAAGCTTGCTCTATGATTACTCTTATTATTATGCTTCATAGGTTCTCAGGGTCTGGTACTTTCGATCGATATGTGTATCAATTACAACTCACTGCGTATTCATTCATTTCGTTCATTCATTCGCGCGGTAGCAGCAACGCTCTCACGCTCACGTTTTTTAGGGTTCCGTAGGAGTAAATGCGGGACCGTATTAATAAGCCTCCGCTGTCCGTCTGTCTGTCCATGTGTCTCTATCTTCGTCTGAAACTAGTAGACACTGAAATTTTTGCCATAACAACAAATATCCATTATAGAAACATTACTAATAATTAATATTAATACTACAGTAGTATAAGTTTCCATTTTCTTAGTACATATAATTTTATGTCTCTTATGATAACAAATATAATACTAAAAAAAATATGGAACCTCAAGAAGTGCGAGTTAGACTCGTATTTGACTATTTTATTTCAAACCGTCAAAATAGCAATCGATTTGCTTATTGTCTATCGAATGGTTACCTAATAGCCGCAAAATTTATTATCTCATTCGATTAAATCGTTTTATTAAATTATAAATCCATTAAAGTGTTTTGATGGTTACAAAATCGAAACCTGATTGTTTGTCCTACTATTTATACCGAGTTTTTATTGACATCGATTATTCAAGCATATTTAATAAAAACTTCTAAAGTGCTACAAATCTTATATATAAAATTGTCGTGTCACAATGTTAGTTACCGAACTTCTCCGAAACGGCTTAACTGATTTTCACCAAATTTTATATGCATATTCAGAAAGTCTGAGAATAGGCTACTATCTTTTTTTCATACCCCAAAGTGATAAGGGTTGTTCACTCTTCATATTGTTTGATTTACATGGCAACATAACGTTTGCCGGGTCAACTATTCTTTTAATATTATTTTCGTGATAGTCAATTACGTAGGGTATGTTGACGGACGTTCAAAGGTTTATTGCAACCATAAATATTTGGTAGGTAATTATTTTCAAACTTGTTTTTGGCAGCGGTTTTGCCATTGTAAATAGACTCACAACGTTCCAAATCGTTTCAAACTTAAAAAAATACTAACAATCGTAATAAAATAATGCAAATCCATAAATAGCCCTTAATACATTCTGCCCTTGTCCTTTAAGATGACAGTTATTTTATTTTCTAAATTATATCGATTTATGTTTTATAGGTCAGTTCTTTTATGCTTTATACCTTGTATTAACAGTATGTTTCTTTGTTACAGTTCATTTTTCGGAACGAACACCTCGCACTACGCATCTCATGCTCACTCTCCGACTGAGGCTAAGTCTGGCTACCCATACTTGGGTCAACTGGGTGGTATGGACATGGGAAGAGTTCATTGACTATTCTACTAATTACCCTAATTGTATAAAGTATAGTGGCAATAAGATGTACAGAAAATTGTTCAGAACGGCTTACATAGTGTACCCATACAAATATGTACAATCATATCAGATTTACACATATCCTACGTGCCTTTCAAGTTTGGAGCTGTCGTTCAATAGAATCGTATTTTCTAATGTTTTACAATTGTATAAACAATGTATGTATTATAAATATGAATTATTGTATACAACATGACGCGATTTTTAACGTGATGAGACGTAAACATTTTTATTACCACAAATTATAATGTACTCTTATTTTTAATTTTAAAATGGTTCTTATCCGTTCAAAAAGCGCGTATCTATACAATTAATTTTAAGCTTTTTCTCAATTGTATTATAAAGCTTTATTTGAGTTACTTTTAGGTTTAGTAAATTAATTAGTTCCTAATAATATTGTTACAATGAATTTAGGTTTAAGTCTACAGATGTTTGCGATAAACTATTATTATATAGAAGGTTTACATGTATTTACGTATGTATTGTATATAGATGTAAGATTTTGTATACATTAACTTGAAAATTTGGGATTGTGATTTTATAGTAAGTTGTATTTATTTATAGGTAACGTATAACACCAATAAGTTTATTAGAATAAATAAGCACTTTGTAAAATAACTGTTTTTCCAAAATAAATGAATGCAATGAATTATATCTGTTTTTTATTATATTTCCAATTTGAATACTAATTGATTAATTGAAGAACCTCAAATATGATTGAATCTTAGCGCAAACGAAACGTCCTCAAGGGTAGTAGCACTTAAGGAAACCTAAGTCAAATTAATATGGTTGCAACAATTAAAAAAAAATATACAAATACGATATGAAATCAATGCTTGATTAAAAAAGTGAATCATCATATTAACTATTTTTGTTTTCATTGACATGCATTGCCTTTCAATAGTAAATGGCAAGTCATGCTAATCAAATAATTTAAATAGAAAATCAATCTGATGCTAGGCACATACTCTTAGTATGTGATGAGACTGATACTGTTAGTTTGTGTCTACTTTTCAATTCATATAACCTTAGCCTATGAAAATGTAAGAGTCCTTTATGAAAGTGTCTGAATCACTACATTTTCCTTATAACGTCTATTTAACATCTCGAAAATCACGCAAAAAATGGCAATATTGATTTATTGATATTATTATCACCAGCTATGTCCATAATAGACATCGTGTCTTTGTTGTAGCAGATTTTTTAGTGTCTATAGAATCTGTATGTCACTGTAATTGCGTCCGTGACTAGTTTGTCGAGTAAATTTTACTGTATAGATCGAAAAAACTCCAATATTATCCAAAGAGCCTGTTCACATGTACTAGAACCATACAACATGGTAGCGACAAAATCTCGCTAAGTTAGGTTTACGTACAAATGGCATTCTGAAGCTTTTTGTAGCTGTATTATGGTTACAAAAACTTTTTTTTACAATGGATTAGTTAGTTGACGGTAACCCTCTGAGGTTCGACTCCGGCGGCACCACCGCCACACTTATTTCTGGCTCATAACAGGAGTGTTAAACGCTGCTGTGTTCTTGTTTGAAGAGTGTGGTATGGGAGACATACTAGTCCTCAGGAGTAGCGGCGCATCTGTGGCCTAGTTCAGGAATATCTAATCCTATCTGGGGTTGATTACAGATGTCCATGGGTGGCAGTAGCCTCTTACCATCGAGTGAACTGCATGCTCGTCTGCTACTCCTATATTATAAAAAAAAGTCTCTCATTCGCGGTGGTCACACTATTGATTTGGACAGCAAAATGTGATTCGCGCGAATACACTATGTTGTCGATATGGTGTGGCAGTAAGTGTGACTAGGCATTAAATAAACAACATTTTAGTAGGTAACTTATTACTAAGTATCTCTGAATAGACGTGATATTTTTAAATTGGACAATGCATAACGGAAGCCTGATAAGCAGAAGTTCGGTTCACGTTTCGTAAGTCCTGTTAAAGTTCTGAAATAAGTTTGAAGAAAGAAGCTGTAGAAATGCAAAGTGTACTATTTTAGCTCTACAAAGTTATGGGAAAATTTGGAAAATTCAGGTAACTGATTATTTGTGTACTGTTGGAAACAAGTTACTTCGCAATGAAGGATTGGGCCATAATTTGCGACGTTCAAATGTGTGAAAAAATCAGACTTTAAAAAAATTGAAACATAGGAATATAGATTTTGGTCGTTATGTTATGTGCCTACCTACTTATTGTACTTATGTACTATTTTACCATAACTAAGTGCTATATTTGTTCATTTTATGGTAAGTAACATTACTCATTATCTGTAATCAACCTTGGATTTCATTGAGTGTTTCCAGAGGGTTTGGTTACTCCATCGGATACTCTCAAACAAGAACAAAGTTATAAATAAGAAATAAATGTAACAATGGGGTCGCGCATTTTTTTTATAATATAGGAGTAGTAGACGAGCATGCAGTCCACCTGATAGCATCCTTGAGGACTAAGCTGAAACGCCTCGGAAAAGTATGTCTCCCTTACCTCTCTGCTGTTGTAACATGGCTGTTATAAGGCAGAAATAGGTGTGGCGGTGGTGCCGCCGGAGTCGTACCACAAAAGGTTCTACCACCTTCATTGCGTTTGAACTACGAAGTATATAACCACCTCAATTCATTTAATTTCGTGTCCTGAGCCTATCACAACATAACTTTTGTTGAATTTCCTCGGAAATGGTTGGTATTATAGCTATCAACACGTCTGCTGTAAATCTGCAAATGTCCACAACAGACTTGCCGCTATCAATTATGTTTGCGTCAGTCCCGTTATTGAGTAAGCATTTAATCCTTTGACGATAATAATATTCATGGTTACTCTTTTATTATAAGGCACGGGTCTTCAGAGATTTTATGCTAAAAGGAACCTAGGATGCCCTCCCGACTGGATCAATCGATGACTAATATTATATATAATATGATGAATAGAGCTGGAAACTATTGAAATTAGAAGGCACGGGAACGGTTTGAGTAGCGCCAATTTAGGCTATGTCTAACTGTAGATCTTTAAGATCTGGGCTGATGCTTGGCTGTAACACCTGTAATCTTCACATTACTGGCATATCAATATTTTTTTCTGTATAGAGTTTGTAACATCATTTAACACAAACTTATATTAATAAAATCATTTAGGTATTGCCATAGACATGAAAAAGAAAACATAACAAATATTTTCTTGACATAGCAGAATTGCAGTGGGGCAATAGGAAATGGCTCAGCTTTAGCTAAATTTAGTTAATTTAACATCTCACTCCTGGTGTAGAATAAATAATAATACTTATTTCAGTTACTACTAAATTTGAACTAGCTTACGCTTCAATTATGTTAAATTAAAAATATAAAGTCAAAGTAACACACTGTGTTCCGCTTATAATATATAAAAAATCTCATGCACTTCCTGCCATTAATAAGTACACAGTTCAAATGCGATAACATTAACAGGAATACTCTAATATGTTCGTACTTGACAATAGTCCGATGTCTTCAGCTCAGCATGGGGTGTAATTAGGCATCCAATACATGCTACATGCGTGGTTATACATTGTCAGTAGCTAATGGATGGTTCGAGGAACTGATAAATTGATAGGTGCATAGCTATTAAAGTTACATGATGGTTTAATTGTAATAAAACATTGTTTAATGTAATTATTTGCAATAGGAGAAGGATAAGTTGAAACAAACAATTGTTCTAATTGTTATTTATGTAAATTTGTTTGCTTGTATCCTACACTTACAAGCCTTAAATATATATGTTGCAATATATGAAAATAGATATCGAAAAGTACCACACTACGCTTTTAACCGCAGTGTCTTGATCTAATAACGCCGACGTTCCCGGCACAGTATGGGCTGAAATTAGATTATTTACATGCTTTATATACAATATTCCGAGGGCTTTCAATTTAAACTTGTGGAACTTGCCTCCGGCCTTCATTTACTTTGAACTTGATAATGGACGTACTTAGAACTGCGACAGAAGTAACGACAGAATTTAGATTTAGAATTCTCAAAATTGTAAGAATTGTTCTTCTCATTTATTTTGTTGTTCTGGGCTTTAGTGGCCCAAAACTTTATGTATAACTAGCTGACCCGGCAAACGTTGTGTTGCCATATAAATAAAAAAAAATGTAAGGGTGAACAACCCTTATCACTTGGGTGTATGAAAAAGATAGTAGCCGATTCTCAGACCTACTAATATGCATATAATATTTGGCGAAAATCGGTAAAGCCGTTTCGGAGTACGGTAACTAACATTGTGACATGAGAATTTTATATATAAGATAAGGTTTTTCAAATCTCCTAATTTTATTGTACGATATATTTACCCGTTTTTCTACTAAACCTAACAAACTACTACAACGAAAGTAGGCGTATTTGAATATGGCTTGCGTTAAAAGGATTAAACTAAAATTGGATCAAACATTCAGATAGAACATCCGAATCTATTAGCAATGGCACAGTAATTCTTAACGAGTACTTGATCATTCCGGTCACACATTGTGTCGTTTTTTACTAAAGTATCTATAGTATAATACTCATATTCCACAAATCTATATCTATCATGAGCTGTAAATAATTTAAGTAAAAGTATATGATTTATGTAGGCTGTAAGTATTTTAAGTTTAGAAATATTTTAGATCCTTTCATATTTTGCTTCTATATTTTACAGTTGAATATAACCGATTCGAGGTCTGACCAGTACCCTTACCATGAGTTTTCAAAACATCCCACAATTTTACGTTACGTTTACTCAATCCAATATTCTGCTTTGCTTCAGTAGACTGAGTAAAGGTAACAATAAGTAAGTGCTCGAGTCTTTCTGTCTGCCTCACATGTTCGCAAAAAAGAGAGACAAAACATAAAGCGCCATTTTGTCAATTTAGACATTTAATGTTACGTTACTGACACTGACACTATAGTTCTGATACAATCCGCTAGGGGCGCTGATTGGAAATTGTTGGGCAAATACGTAAATAAATACCAAAACCGTCATATTTGTCAAAACGTAAACTCATGGTAAGGGTACTGTAGTCTAGAAATAATTTGAGTGACAACGCCCAGATATTCTTGTAGGCACTTGACAAAGCCTATGATTCATGTTGCACAGTTCATTTCCGTCATCGCATCCAATCAGTGGTATTGAGAGAAGGTGTTGAATGGAAAACGTGATTGTATTCAGGTTTTTTCCCCAAAAAGCGGTTGAGCGCAAAAAGCCGAGTGGTAAAGCACACGCGTGGGAACCGATCGTACCGAATCGTTCACGATTGCTTGACCAGTTTAAAATGAGCTATGGAAAATACTTGTATTTACAAATTGACTTTGATTGGTTGTTTGATTGTAAAATCTAATATTAATCAAATTTAAATGTCTTACTTACAAAGAATAAAATAGCAATGTAGTCTTAATTGTCTTGTCTTCCTACATAACTGAGGGAAATATATATATTTTTTTAATAAACTTTAAGGTACAAAAATACAGAACACAGGTATAAGACATAATTTAATAAGTACCTTATTAACGACACAAAATATTTAATATGCTCATCCGTTACTCCCTACTCCCAACTCTATAATTTTATAGCAGTTACTGATAAACCTATTATAACATTTAATATCGCCGAAGATGAGAATGAGTCTTCAAGAATGTTTTGTATTTACTTCTATCACAACTACGAAAATGTTGGTGTAAAGTTCTTGCATTTCGGTGCAAGAGTGTGCCGGCTTAGTTACATATGAAGCGACTGTCTCAGTCCTCGGTACTAGCAACACATCTATGATTCACTTCAGATAGATCTATATGGAGTCCCTAGATCTATCCCTAGTTCTATATGGAGCTGGTTACAGACCCTTCTAGAAATAACCACTTATCATCAAGTAGACTACATGCTCGTATGCTGCTTCAAAATTATAAAAAAATTGCCACTGTTGGTCATCCATCCAATCTCTGACCGCGTCCGATATTGCTGAACTTTGTAGATCAGTTATTATCTACACACCGCAGGGCAATACTTACATTTAGTATGCATTCATGTATGTATGTAGTAAGTCGAAAATTCCACACACATTTACATAACCGTACATCAAGCGAGCACTCCCTGTAATGACAGCGACTTCGCGTTAAACACCAGCTTCATTAATAGTTAAACATCTGCTATTACGGAACAAATCACAGAGTAGCCATATGGGTTACGTCAATAACTTACAAAATGATGTCATTTCGAGTAGCCAGTCAAAACGCGTCACGTTCTGCGTGATTTCAACGACATTAACGCGAGGCTATTACGATGCTATTTTTCTTATCATCGAAATATTGCTATTTTTTGCATAGACGAGTAATAAATAGACTCCTCTAGTCAGATTTTTGGAGTAAAAAGAAGGTAATCGCAATTTACGGACCGAGTGCGAATTGGTACTTTTTGAGAAGATTAGTAGAATGTGTCATGAAACTAAAAGTATTGTGTGTGATTTTCTTCACACTTATTAAGTTGATAGTTAATTTCAAATTTACCTGTAGGTAACTATTTAACTAGAATTTTAATCTCAAATAAGTTTAGTTGGCCAATACAAATATCACTGGGATTTTATTCCTTGTTGCTTGCGGCTAGTATCCTATATAACTAGCCCTTTAAGTGATAATATTTTATAATTTGGATATTTTTTAACTTGCCACTATGCACGAGCAGAGTGCTGTATTATTATGCGGATTGTTTTGGATAGCTACGTCATGTTGAATCCAATATGATTTAAGTACATAAAATGTGTGGCTTTATATGTTAATACAATAATATATTTAGGATGGTGTTGGGATTGCCCCGGTTCTGCAGTACCTTTGATATGTTCGCGCAGAACTATACAGATGGCTTTGACGCTATAATGCGCAAGAAAACAGCGGCATTGATGAGAGCTGTACGGGCCACTCACAACACCATTTTCATGGAGGTTGAAAATTATGCCTCGCCTATGTGGCGGAGCTTTTAGAGAAGGGTTATCAGATAGGAGATAGGTCTTTTGGTAGCCCTCCACACATAGCTCTATTATTATTATTCATTAAATTGAATTGAATTAAATTGTAATGATCATAATACTTACTAACACTAGATATAAGTTCTTACTAACACGCATGGATCAATGTAATCTGTTAAATTAAATGAAATTAAAAATGAATTAAAAAAAAAAACGATTTAATATATGCAATACTTTGCGTATTGCGGTACAATGGGAGTCCATTTTGTTACTGCGTCTATTACGTAACCAGATTAACATTCATCATTGGGAGTCTATTTCATTACTCCGTTTACGTTTTCATGTAACCAGTTTTATGCAGTAGTGTGGCTCATAGTATTATGGTGCGAAAAGTTGTGCGTTCGTTTTAATTGGACATGACGAATCCAGTTTGCTGGAAAAACTGGGCGGAGACCGCGGAGGCGGATGTGAGGCGGTGGGTTTTTGTGCTGTGGTGACCACAAAGAAGTAGAACAAAATAAAAACTGTTTTGCCTACTTTGGGCTGCTTTCGAAGAAAGTGTGAAGACACGTTGGTTAGAAATGCAAGGCAAAAGATAAATAAGAATTAAAACAAAAGAAATTTATAAGAAGCCTTTAATTAATATTATAGTATTATGATAATTTTATAAGAGAAACAATAAAAATTAAATTTAAATGTTATTCAGCACAATTAATATTTAAGTGAAAGCCAGGCAGAAGCGGCGTCGGGCACGAAAAGATACCAAAAAACTTGTATGTTGTTTGTGATTTAACTCCGGCGGCACCATGGAACAGAAAAAACAAGGGCGGCACCATGTATTTTTACCAAATAACAGTAGTGTTAAGCAGTGCTGTATTCTGGTTTCAAGCGTGTGGTAAGCGAGACATGCTTTTCCGAGGCGTTCCAGCTTAGTCCTCAGGGGTAGCGGCGCATCAGAGGCCGACCTCAGGTAGGAATCTAATCCTACAAAGTTTAAATATTCACTTGTGCGTGGTCACCACAGTGTTGATCTGTCGTAGCGCGGTGACATTTACGCTGATTGCATGTGTAACATGCGTGGGTGTCTGCCTCTATGCGTAGGACTTGGGATAATCCTAAGTGGCTTAACTACATGATTATTGCAGTAGTATTATTAGAAAGTGGGGAGGATGTACGCAAAAATATTTCAGCAAATACGTAAGTAGGTACTGCAAGGTTTTGTCACTTTAAGGCAGTTATTTTCCTTACAGCTTACAAATTAGTTCGTCGTTTTATGAAATAATGATGATGACCACATAACACAGTAAAGAAAATATATTAAAATAAAATAAAAAAAACATGCTACTAAATATACTGAAAAATAAATAATAGAAATAAAACTTAATAATTTCATTTATTTATATCATATATTTTATTGCCATAAAAATATCAAAAAACCAGAACACAATTTAATAACCTTCTTATTAATTACAATATTGCTAGTATTGCTTGCAGTATTGCTAACTACGAAGAGGAAGAGAAACTATATCGAATAACGAAGAGTCCTATTACCTTTAAAAACAATTAAAATATACTTAAGTACCTGTTTATTGTAGCCATATCTAAGTAATAACTAACTAACTAATTTGCTAACTAACTAAGCTACTTATACCTAACACCACAACGCAAGGTGTTTTACAATAGAGAAGAAACGGCGACAAAAACCCCATAACACACTCCATGATTAATTAAAATTATTTATTTTTTATGTTAATTAATTGCAAGAATCATTGAGTTTTACGTAATATACCTAATACTTAATTAGAACACTCGCCGCAAGGTGTTTTAAATCATAACTAAAGTAATTAAACATGGATATTTAATTGACTATTCATTTTATAGATACTAATCATATTTACATATTAGTGTAGGTACTACTATTATTTTATTATACATCAAAACTTAAAATCTTTATCATTTATTAAATGTTTCATTAATTAAATACCGATTAAAGAAAAATATGATTGCACAATATCAGCTTAAAACCTAATATAAATATTGATTAAAAGAATTTTCCCTTAAATGTAAGTAGCACAAAAAGTATAGGTAGTTCTAAATATTCCATTTTAGCAAGATAGGCACAATTTTTAGTACACCAACCATAAAAAATATTACTTTTAAGCTTGTATCGATACTGGATCGCTAAAAAGTAGCATCATGTATCAATGTTTTAATTTAAAGTGTATTTCACCACGCTCACTACATACGAAATAGTTAAAAATCTTTTAATGCGAATGCGAAACGGGCCTAAAATAAAAGTGATGACGATTGCATGATCGAATGAATGAAAGAAAGATAGTATTTGCGTAACGGCTCAACAATACTCCGTATTATTGGCCATCAAACCCGTATTCTCACACATCAGCGCGTGAGAAAGAAAATCACATCAAAACTGAAATTACGTCTAACTGTCCAGCAATTAAGTTAGAATAGCGACAGTTAGAGGTTGGATCAGGTGGATCGTGGGTTTCGGATAAAATTAGGGGGCGTCGTAAATCGGCGTAATCGGCCGTTGACTGAAAGTTTTTCGGAAAATTCGAGTCGGTGCCTGATCGATTTTCACAGCGCATACTGCACGCACGTGGCCAGCTCACTGCGATGCTTTCGTCACACGGCTACTACGATTGAGCTATGTCACCTCTTGACAGCTTGTTTGCGATTGATATGCTATTCGGCTTAATTAATTAGCAATTGATTAAGCGTTACTGTTAGGTGTGCTCTAATAAGCATGTAGTTTTGTTAATGTGAGTAAATCGTTAAAATGTTTGTTAAATTAGTTTGTAAGTAGTACTGGGTTAGATAAGGTATGAATGTTACATTGTAGTTAAATATGAAAGGTGGTAGAACCCTTTGTGATTCGACTCCGGCGGCACCACCGCCACACCTATTTCTGCCTCATACAGTGTTAAGCGCTGCTGTGTTCTGTTATGAAGGGTGTGGTAAGGGAGACATACTTTTCTGAGGCGTTCCAGCTTAGTCCTCGGGGGTAGCGGCGCATCTGTGGCCGACCTCAGGTAGGAATATCTAATCCTATATGGGGTTAATTATAGGCGTCAGGTGGCAGTAGTCAATTACCATTAGGTGAACGGCATGCTAAAATGCTACTCCTATATTATTTAAAAGAAAAAAATATATATCGATTTTTATAGAGAATTCTACCATTATAAAAATAATATATTAGTAAATTAAAAAACTTTGAACCTGATTTATTAGACAACTGCACAAAACTTAAATTGCAAGTTTTAATACAAAATGAATTAAACGAAGATTTATGACCACTTGTCAAGTCTTTAAGCTTACCCGCTTAAAGCGCTTCTTTTCTTGTTTGTTGTGGTTAGGGAAGTATTAAGGATGTTTGCACACGTATAATGGGGGTAGCAGGGTCTCTGTAAACTAATTTTGTATATTTACAGCTTTCAATTACAGTTTGTTAAAACCAGACTGATTTTTGACGAGATAAAACTGTTCTCGGCTTACCTAAAGCCTATTGTGTGACAGGTATTAAATAAGTTTTTCAAGTGTTTGAAGGTGCGGTGAGACGTATTATTAAACAAAGTTCTTATTAAACTAGTTTCGGTAAGTTTCTTTATGTTACGAAGATTTTGTACATATTCGAAATTAAAATAAAATTGTTGGAACTTATTCTCAAGTATATTGAAATTTATGGTATTCATTTTGCAAGGTTGTGAATTGCAAACTTAACTACATTTTTACATTAACTTTAAATTTTAGAGATAAAAAATTAAAGAAAAAATACCCCAAGCTTTTTTTCTACTCTGTATTGGTCAGTTCCATGAAATATATTGATTAGTTTTGAGGTAAGCTCGAATATTATGCTTTTATTACTTTTAATACCCGACTGCGAAAGGTTACATTTTGCGAGCTTATGTATTCATGTATGTTTGTCTCGTCATTTGGTATGGCATACATAACAAACGGCTTAAGAGTAATCAACATATTAGGTGTTGTGTTGTTAAAAATATGGAGTAACATAGACTACATTACTTCGGTTCCATTTTCAATGAATTATTTTTTAGAAACTGAATTTTTATTTTTATGATAATTACTAGTTATAGTCCGTGTAAAACTGCTAGTCCGCCCTGAATATAGTAATGAATCGCGTCGCCATAGCAAATTGTATGACTACACCTGCTCGCAACAACTTCAGAGCGGACTAGCAATTTGGCGCGAACTATACTAGTATAATCTATACTTTATCAATCCGCGATGGAGCAGCTACTTCAGAAGTAAATAAATAAGATACAGTTTTTATCCCTACGTAGGTACACATGTACTACATTAGTACATCACACATAAAGATCTCTAAACCATATAATAGTTGAGTTGTAAAAAATAATTTCAAATCAAATGGGTTAGTGAAAAAGCTGATTTTTGCTTACCTTTAACTAAAAAGAAAGTATATACAACAATAACGTACGGTACATCCTACGTACACTACAAAATGTAATATTATTTTATAACAGAATTCCCCGTTTCCTTTACAATAGGTAAGGACTTAGGATTAGGAATAATACCTTATACCTATATACGAGTCTTTGGAGAGCTTACATATATTCAGAAGGTGTTATTTTGCTTCAGTTGTTGGGATTTTTCACACCTGCTATTGCAAAAATAAATAGGATATTTTGACAAATAAATTCGTACTAAAGATTCGATAATTCTGTAATTTGATTAGAATAACTACGACTAATGAATCTCCCTCTACCTCTGATGATTCAGAGTTCTAATGTTTGTGTTCAGAAATTAATTATCAAGTAATTGCTATACCTGACATCTTTAAAGGATGCGTGAAGTCTACCATTTCGGTGTACTATGCTCTAAACTACTCTCGTACTGAAAGGATACATATGTCCAGTAGTGGGACAGTAATGACTTAGCGACGAATAACGTAAATAATATCTCCTAATAACTAACGTGATATACTTTAGTTGGCCCAATAAAATGCTATTGTTGATTTTCCTACTCAAATAAATAGACATTAGGTTAGTGATGACTTTTAAATTAAATATGGCCGATGCCCCATTATGGCGAACCAATTATTTTAATGCACCCTAAGTCACTCTTGACATAGATAGCAAATAAAAGGATTTGCTGAGAAGAATACGAAAGCTCTTTAAATATAAATTTATGTTTTAATTGTAATTCTTTAATCAACGTAGGTACGCGAATATTCCCGCGGGTTGAGAACCTGTTCTAAAATTTCTCGGACAATTAAAACCACTACAAATCACGGAAACAAACATTGACACGGTTCTCAGGATCTATGCGATAACTTTCTTATTCCAGAAGATGTAACTAACAAAAATTGCTTCCGAAAGCTATTTGCTGGCGTGACGAAAGCATTTGTTTAGCGAAAATCTACAATCACCTAACTATGTTCCAGTGGTGCTCAAAGTGCTATAACGTTCCCTTATGGGTGCTGGGAGATTACAGTTGGGAATGAGAGAATTGCCGGCGCTTAAGCTTTTCGGGACAATGACCTATTTAATATTCCAAAATACAAATTATTTTTCGCCAAATTATTTCGGAGACACATCTTGCTTATAGTACAGAATCGGTCTATTTATGTTTTTTTTTCCCAAGCTATGCTCAAAAAGCGAAAATGCCAATCTTGTAGGCGCCAAAAAATAATGAATTTAAAATGGGCGGTACACGAAAGTTTGAATATCTCTGCTATATTTAAAAGCACTTGACGCGGTAGCCACTGGCTCTACTAGTATCGGTTCTCACGAGAAATGAATCGGCGGCATTCCGTTTGAATGTCCACAGAATTCTTCCGTCAAATGCGACAGTCGTGCATGTCCATTGATCACCACCTAAAAAGTGTTAACTTTAACACTCGATCGGTTTAGACGTTTTAGGGTTCCGTAACCAAAGGGTAAAAACCCTATTACTAAGACTCCGCTGTCTGTCCGTCTGTCACAGGGCTCTATCTACTGAACCGCAATAAATTAATTTTGACACTTGAATTTATTATAGAATACATATATAATTATAATGGTGGCCGCTATAACAACAAATACTAAGAATTAAAAAAAAAAGTTGAAAATAAATCGGTGTCGCTATACAAGACACCGCTATTTTTCGCTTTATCTATTGAACCGTAAGAGGTAGACAGTTCAAATTTCCACAATGCACATACTTCAATGGCTGCTATTATAACACACTAAAAATAAAAAACAAAACGAAAATTTTGGTGGTACGGAACCCTCCGAGCGCGAGTTTGACTTGCACTTGGCCAAATTATTCTTTAACTAGCATATTCTTAGCCTGATTTAGGTAGGAATACGACCGATGTTTCGATAACGAGAAATATATTATGAAATGAATTGGAGGAAGCAGCGACGCGTGAACATTTTTTGCTTTAGGTATAGAATAATTTGAGTATCATTGAGGTACCCGACTGCGCACGTAGTGTGTTTTATTCGACGTCTATTTAATCCGCATATTTTATTTGTTATACAGAAACCAGAGCTATTCAGAATTATACTAGATCAATTTCAGGTCACAATGAATTGGAATGAATAACGAAATTGGTATTACGTAGATAATGTAGTACGTTGCTTGTTAGGTTATTAGTTTTCTGTTTGTGTACGATAGTGTAATGTATCAGAAGTGAAAGCATCAATTACATACTTGTAACATTATGACATTATTCATGCGGTTATTTGAAAGGTGTACCACCAGCAAATAAACAGGAAAAATATTATAAAAATGAAACACAAAGTTGCAAATTGGACCCTTGGTAGCTGAAATTGATCTCTTGGTTACGCGTTCTAGTTTGGCGTGCTGCAGTTTAAATCTACAATGCTTTTAAATTTTCAGTTGCTGACGATTTAGATGTATAAAAAAAGATTTGCTTCAATGGTGACAAAAATGTACTGAGGAAACATGCATAAATATATTAACCTTGTGAGGAGTATCATGTTTATTACAGTGTTGTTGAGCAGTGTTGTGTTCTGGTTTAATGGGAGTGGACATGAAAGAACACTTACACGTTTTGACTTAGTCTGAAGGTGGTAGAACCCTTTGTGGTTCGACTCCGGCGGCACCACCGCCACACCTATTTCTACCTAATAACATCAGTGTTAGGCGCTGCTGTGTGTGGTAAGGGAGACAGACTTTTCCGAGGCGTTCCAGCTTAGTCCTCAGGGATAGCAGCGCATCTGTGGCCGATCTCAGGTGGGACTATCTAATCCTATCTGGGGTTGATTACAGATGTACATGGGCGGCAGTACATCTGTAATCAACCCCAACGACGGCCAAGGTAACGGCGGGGCAGGGGGTGCTAAGAATCCCCGGAAGAGAGTCGGCTACCACACACGACGACTTCTGCACCTGGCAACATACAATACCAGGACACTGAGGACCGACGAGAAGATACAGGAGCTGGAAGAAGAGATAGACAAGTTAAACTGGAGTATTTTGGGATTATCAGAAGTCCGTAGACAGGGGGAGGACACGGTAATCCTTAAATCCGGCAACTTGTTCTATCACCGGGAGGGCGAACACCTGTCTCAAGGAGGTGTCGGGTTCCTCGTCCACAAATCCCTCGTTAACAACGTGGTAACGGTCGACAGTGTGTCGGCAAGGGTAGCGTACCTTATACTCAGAATATCTAAACGGTATTCGCTGAAGGTCATACAGGTATATGCGCCGACGTCGACACACCCAGACGATGAGGTTGAGGTTATGTATGAGGACATAAGTAGAGCCATACATACCTCAAAAACCCATTTTACCGTTGTTATGGGGGATTTTAATGCAAGACTAGGCACGCGAAATGGTGACGAACTGAAGGTGGGGCCCTTTGGAATTGGACAACGGAACCACCGAGGCCACTTGCTTGCCAACTTCTTGGAGAGGGAAGACTTCTTTATGATGAACTCCTTCTACAAGAAGAAGGCACAGCGAAAGTGGACTTGGATAAGTCCCGATGGTACCGTCAAGAACGAGATAGACTTCATTTTGGCAGACAAACGGCACATATTTAATGATGTCTCTGTGATCAACAGGGTGAAAACCGGAAGTGATCACCGGATGGTAAGAGGCACATTAAATATCAACGTTAAGCTCGAACGGTCACGCCTGATGAAGTCTACGCTCCGCCCAACATCTGTCCAAATCCAGGGCTCCGAAGGCTTTCAGATTGAGTTACGAAACCGTTTCGCGTGCCTCGATTCTTGCGTTTCCGTGGACGATATTAACACCCAGGTTGTAGCAACTGTCCACGAGGTAGGGTCTAAGTACTTCAAGGCCCACTCCAGTGGTAAGTCTCGAGTTCTCTCAGAGCATACTCTCAGTCTTATGCGGGAGAGACGAGAACTGTGTGTGCAGTCTCCAACCTCAATGTCGAAATACAGGCTGCTTAATAAACAGATCTCCCAAGGTAGGCGACGCGATTGGCATTCTTATAACGCTAATCGCGTAAAAGACGCTATTGAGCGAAACCGAGGCTCTAAAATGTCCGCAAGAGATCTGTGCATTGGGCAGAGTCTGTTGACGAGGTTGAAGACCGAGTCGGGCACCATAGTTTCGTCTAAGCCCGAAGTTCTGAGGGAGATCGAGAATTACTACGGACAGCTGTATACTTCTGCACGAGTTCCAGCCCGTAAGACTGTGAACGACAAACGTGCTAAGCTGACCCGACACTACACCGAAGACCTCCCGGAAGTCAGCCTGTACGAGATTAGAGGGGCTCTCAAACAGCTTAAAACCAACAAGGCACCGGGAGATGACGGAATCACAACAGAGCTGCTAAAAGCTGGCGGAAAACCCGTACTAGTGGCGCTCCAAAAGTTGTTCGATTCCGTGATCAATAGCGGAACTACCCCGGAAGCGTGGAGCAGAAGCGTAGTGGTACTGTTCTTCAAAAAGGGCGATAAAACCCTATTGAAGAACTACAGGCCCATTGCGCTTCTGAGCCATGTTTATAAGCTCTTTTCGAGGGTCCTCACTAACCGTATTGCACGCAGGCTTGACGACTTCCAGCCTCCCGAACAAGCCGGATTCCGAAAAGGCTACAGCACCATGGACCACATACACACGCTCCGGCAGATTATACAGAAGACCGAGGAGTATAATCTGCCGCTATGTGTTGCCTATGTGGACTATGAGAAAGCCTTCGATTCTATCGAGACCTGGGCAGTGCTGGAGTCCCTTCAGCGATGCCAGATCGACTATAGGTACATCGAGGTGTTGAAGTGTGTATACAAAGCCGCCACCATGTCAGTCCGAGTACACGATCAGAGGACGAACCCTATCCAATTGCAGCGGGGAGTTAGACAGGGCGATGTTGTATCGCCGAAGCTGTTCACCGCTGCGTTGGAAGATGTGTTCAAGCTGATGGAGTGGAAAGGTCTTGGCGTTAACATCAATGGCGAACACCTCACACACCTTCGATTTGCCGATGATATAGTCATCTTGGCAGATTCGCTGAGGGACCTCAGTAAAATGCTAGGAGACCTCAACAGTGCCTCACAACGGGTGGGTCTTAAGATGAACATGGACAAGACGAAAATCATGTCAAATGTCCATGTCACACCCGTACCGGTAGTTGTTGATGGCACTCCTCTCGAAGTTGTTGACGAGTACATTTACCTGGGACAAACGATCCGGATGGGTAAGTCCAACTTTGAGAGGGAGGTCACTCGAAGAATCCAACTCGGCTGGGCTGCGTTCGGGAAATTACGGAGTATCTTCTCGTCCAAAATTCCTCAGTGCCTGAAGTCGAAATTATTCGAGCAATGTGTGTTGCCAGTGATGACATACGGCGCCGAAACGTGGTCGTTTACTGTAAGGCCTAGTTCGAAAGCTCAGAGTCGCTCAGCGTGCTATGGAGAGGGCTATGCTTGGTATTTCGCTACGAGACATGATTCGCAACGATGAAATCCGTAGACGAACTAAGCTTACCGACATAGCTCTCAAAATTAGCAGGCTGAAGTGGCAATGGGCCGGCCACATCGCTCGGAGGACCGATAACCGGTGGGGAAGGAAGGTCCTCGAGTGGCGACCACGCGTAGGCAAAAGGAGTTCAGGCCGCCCCCCGACCAGGTGGACCGACGACCTGAAGAAGACGGCGGGAAACCGCTGGCTTCAAAGGGCACGGGACCGGTTGGAGTGGCGCCAATTAGGGGAGGCCTATGTCCAGCAGTGGACCTCAAAAGGCTGATGGATGGGCGGCAGTAGCCACTTACCATCAGGTGGACTGCATGCTCGACTGCTACTCCTATATTATGAAAAATAAATAAAAGTCTGCAGGATAGCAATGCATCAGTTATTGACTAGTTACACTATACTGGAATAGATGTAGGGAGTGATTCTTGTTCAAACATAAAGTAGTTGCAGCTACAGCCATAAATGTTTATAGGGGACTTTGTTCTAATGAAATTGCGCTGCATCGATGTTCTCATAGTCTGAATGGTAGCCTTATGGGTATTTGTAAAATCCAAATAGCAAAGGAGCGTAATATCCACTTGATGGTAAGTGGCTACTGCCACCCATACACCTTGGGGGTTACTACCATCTCTTAAAACAATACTATTTTAATCATACTTTTACTTTTTTTGCTAGAAATTTAACTTTTTAAGCTAAATATGACAATTTCGACTCGGGTGTTGAATTGTTTATGGTTATTATTAATTTTCCTTCATTAAAACAACATAACAATCATGTTAGTACAGTATTCATATAACCGGCTTTTCGTAGACAGTTTTCCTTATATCGACAACATGGCGTTGTTATTGCAATGATATTCGCAGGTAGAAAAAAACGAAGCCCGTAATGAAATGTTTGACACAGATTATATTGTTTGTCATCCATTGTATGTTCAATTCTTTTCCAAAATAATACAAATAACGCTCATATCATTTACACTGTAGATAAATAGAACATTTAATTTAGAAATAACGGCCTTCATGATCGCCTGTTACAATAGATCAGACATTCGTTTCAGTTTTTGTCTAATATAGACACTCTTGGAATTGTAATTTTGTACCAAATAAAAGGAACGAGGGTGTCGACACGCCGTTTTGTTTTGTAATTAACAATGGAGTGACTTTCGTTGCGATTAGGGTTGCCAGGCTACAAAACAAAATCGGGAATCTTTGTGATTGTGTCCGAAAGCCCGACATATTCTTAATTTTTTTTTTTATATAGGTGGTTTTGAGAATGACGAAGTCATGAGCGCTGATTTATGTGAATTACGATTGAAGCATATGTGCTTTTCCAGCCATAGCTGGACATTCCCAACATTCGGACGACCCGCGTGGCGGACCGGTCACCATACCGGTCTGACGCGCTAAGGGTCCCGGGTTCGATCCCCGGCCAGATAGATATCTGAATGATGAATTTAGATTTCTGTTTCTGGGTCTGGGTGTTTGTGTATTTGTCTATGTGTGTGTCCATGGCACCCACGACACAGGGAATCCTAGTGTGGGGCTGTGAGTGTAGAAAGCGTTTGTTTGTTTGTTTGTGTTGGTATTATATTACACGATCTATGTTAAGGCCATCTGAAGATTTGAGTTATTTTCGCCGCTCTTCCTCTTCCTATGTGTGGTAGCTACTTGTCCCTGAAAAATTAAATTATTTTTATTAAAAAGACAACTTTTATTTATTTCTTGTTTATTATATCGAACGAAAGGCGAATCGAAATGTGGCAATTTTGAAGTACCTATTTATTGACACCAGTTACACGGTATGGATTTTTAAAATCGAACATGTCCGGTTTTCGACGGACACATGGCCACCCTAGTACGATGGACCTCATACCGTGACCCTACGAAAGCATAGTTGCTTGTTTTGAACGAATTATTAGTCTGGTTTAGGACACAGGACCTTACAAAGCCGATGTCTTTTTACCATGATTCCTGTAAGCTTAGTCTATGGTAACAATGATTTATTTATAGTCTGTGAGTCATCGGTAGCCATTAGTCGAGCGTATTGTCTTTGGAACTATTCTAAGGCTCTGCATGCTGCCTCCCAGTAGGATATCTTTACGTGTTTACAAACATTTTATTAAGGTGTTATGTCTAATGGCTTCTTTGGAAGGTCATCCGTATTGTAGTGTTGACGTGATTTACTGCATGTGTCTAAAACAATGGATGCTCGTGTTACAGAGTAGCTTATAGAGCTGTGTTCGATGGATTATTTTCGTTTTGATACCAGAATAATAAAGCATTCATGTACTTTATGGTAGAATATTATTAATGTAGTTTTCGTGTAATCGAAAAAATATTCGGTCGATCCAACAGCTAACAAAATTAAATATTTCTTTTATGAGACTCTAAAGTCAGGAGTTAATTAAATTATTAAAAAACCGTTTAAAAACTTTCGTGTTCGCTATTCAATATTGGCGCGAGAAATAGTTGAATGCAAAATCCGAGATCGCATTTCAGAGTTCGAATGTGGATGACAGAGGCTGCAATTAATTAAATTCCAGATAAACTTTATTTCACATTATGTAAACTTTCAAAGTTATGACTATATTGTTAATAAATTATCCCTTGCTTTAACAGGTATGAAAAACATTGTAAGGACGCTAAGAATTCATAAAAATATTTGCTGTGAAGTCTATCCAGAAAGGTAGATTATTGCCTAAATGCTTCTGATTCCGATAGGAGACCCGTGGCCAGCAGTAGGACTATAATGGTTTGCTGATAAGTAAGGTACACGAGTCTAATAAACACCGTCTTAACGCCAAAGAATAATATAGAATAGAGTATAGTAATTTTAACAAAAAAATCTGGGAACAAACAGCTAACAAACTTTAATATTTGAAGGTGGTAGAACCCTTTGTGGTTCGACTCCGGCGGCACCACCGCCACACCTATTTCTACCTAATAACCGCAGTGTTAGGCGCTGCTGTGTTCCGGTTTGAAGGGTGTGGTAAGGGAGACATACTTTTCCGAGGCGTTCCAGCTTAGTCCTCAGGGGTAGCGGCGCATCTGTGGCCGACCTCAGGTAGAAATATCTTATCCTATCTGGGGTTGATTACAGATGTCCATGGGCGGCAGTAGCCACTTACCATCAGGTGGACTGCATGCTCGTCTGCTACTCCTATATTATAAAAAAAAAAATATATATTTTCTTCACGACGCTCAAACGAGAGTTAATTAAATTATCAAAGATATTTCGTTTTGCTATTCAATAGATTTGAAGTGCGGAATAGTTGAATGCAAAATCCGAGATCGCGTTTCAGAGTTTGAATGTGGATGACAGAGGCTGCAAGTTAATTAAATTCCAGCGAAACTTTCCTTCTGATTGTGTAAAATCTTAGTTTATTAGCTATTGTTATTTTAATTGAGTTTGAAGTATGATTCACAATACAATACAATACAAAAATGCTTTATTGTACACCAACTAATAAATGACAAATATTTACATACATATAATGAAGAGTACAATAGGCGGCCTTATCACTTAAAAGCGATCTCTTCCAGACAACCATAGAGTAATTGAAAGAGAAACATATTAGACACAAGAAACACAGGGTAGGGGTGTACAAATGTAAAAACATACCAACTAGAATTTATCTTTGGACATATCAGCAGCTAGCGTAGAAGGTGAAGAAAGTAAGGGATAGAGATATTACAGAGAATAGGAAAAAAAAAAAGATAGGATAAATAAATACAAATAATAATAATATTTTAAATATATATCAGGTTAAAGTGCTAGGTAAAATTCCTTCACTTGTCTTTTAAAAGAATCTAGTGACTGTGCGCGACGGATAACAGATGGTAAGGAATTCCATAGGCGCACAGCCACTGCAGTAAAGGATCTGCCGAAGAAGGATGAGGAACAAGGAGTTGAAAGGGAAAGATTTTCATTAGAACGAAGAAAGCGTGTATCGTGAGAAAGATGTAGGTAATGAAATCGTTCCCTTAAGTAATTGGGACTGTTTGAATTAAACAGGACGCAGTATAAAGCAGAAAGAATATGAGTATTCCGACGAAGACGAATAGGGAGCCACTTGAGTTTCTTTCGATACTCTGAAATGTGATCATATTTACGAATTCCAAATATGAACCTGATAAACAAATTTTGAATACGCTCAAGCTTATTAAGTTGCTCCTCAGTTAGATCTAGATAGCAAACATCTGCATAGTCAAGGATGGGATGCAATAATGACATTGACAGGGAGATTTTGGTCGAAACTGGTAAAAAGTTGCGGAGCCTCCGGAGTGATCCCAAAGACAAGAATACTTTCCTGCTGACCTCGTTGATCTGAGGAGTCCAAGACAGACAGCTGTCTAAGTAAATACCCAAGTTTTTTACTGTCTCCTTTAGGGGCACTTGAACACCATCGAGCAAGATCACAGGTAAGGTAGTAAATTCAATTTTATTTAATAATCTTGAGCTGCCGATGATAATAGCTTGGGTTTTTTGAGCATTTACTTGCAATCCGTGCAACTGGCACCAGTTTGAGACAGAAGTCAGATCCGCATTTATAACACCGATGGCTTTCGGTAAGTCCTGAGGTGGGCATTTATAATATATTTGGAGATCATCGGCATAAAGGTGGTAGAGTGAAGATAAGTGAAGGGTTATCGAATTGATATAAATAGAAAAGAGAAGAGGAGACAACACGCCACCTTGCGGTACGCCAGCAGCAACGTTCGACCATGCTGAGTGGTCGTCATTAATCATTGTACGCTGACGGCGCCCATACAAGTAACTCTGAAACCAGTCAATTGCAGTCGGAGATATGTTAAGAGAACGCAAAGTAGCAAGCAACACGTCGAAATTGACAGAGTTAAACGCATTGCTGAAGTCAAGCAACGTCAACACTGTCACCTCCCTGTTATCCATTCCTAAACGGATGTCATCCGTGACTTTCAGTAAGGCAGTAGTCGTACTATGACCAGGTCGGAAACCGGATTGGTAGGGATTTAGAATATTATGTGCGGAGAGAAAGGAACTAAGCTGATGATATATGAGACGCTCAAATACTTTAGATAGGAATGGGAGAATGGATATAGGACGAAAATCGGAACAACAAACAGGACTAGACTTTTTGGGTAAGGGAATAATTTGAGCATCTTTCCACGCTGAGGGGAATGTGCGACAGGAAATAGAAAAGTTAAGGATATGTGTAATGACTGGAGCTAAAAGATCAAGGACGGGAATAATCATATTACGACTAATGCCATCACTGCCCACGGAATCTGAATGGATCGAGAGGATGCTTCTCTCAACATCACAACTGTCGAATAGACTAAATGAAAAAGTAGGATAGTCAGGAGTGGGACACATAGAGAGAGAATTTAAAGCAATTTGTTTTAAATTGCTATCCATGCAAGAAAGATTTGTGAAAAACTGATTCAAACAGTTGAGGCTAATATTAGAAGGAACAGAATTATTACGCGCCTTCCCAACTCCTAGGGACCTAAGAAATTTCCAGACCTTTGCAGGATCTGTATCTTGAACAGATTTGTGAATATAGCGTCGTTGTGCATCTCTACACACCTTTTTGCACCGGTTCCTGATGATTTTGAACTTAAGGTGGTTTTTATTGCTGGGATCTGACTTATATTTTGATTTAGCGTTGTTTTTCTTCGTAATCAATGCTTTAATTTCCTCAGTCAACCAGGGAGCAGGAAGATGGCGGACACGAACAGGACGAACAGGAGCATGCAAATCAAGAATCTGCACTAAAAGAGAGTTAAAAATGGCCACCTGTTCGTCGACGGTGTCAGCGCTATAAATGGAACTCCAATCGGCTTTAGCAACATCAGACCGAAAAGCATTGATATCCATATTTTTGAAATTACGTCGAAGAAGTATCCTTGACTTAGCTTTGGGAGGTTTTAATTTATAAGACAAGTAAATAAGATCATGATATGAGAAGGCATCAGCAGCACATTGACCATGCTTAAAAACATGATCAGTAGAGGATACAAATATCAAGTCAAGAAGTGACGGAATAGAATTGGGAAAAGAGTGAGTCGCAGAGAGAGGAAGAATATGTAAATTAGCTGCATCCGCTAAAGATTTCAATCGAGTAGCTCTTATGTCATTCTTAAAAAGGCATGTATTAAAATCTCCCATAAGTATGGTGTGAGAATAGATGGGACAGAGGTCTTCAAGATTTTTTTCCAGAGTGGAGAAGTAGTCTACGTTTAAAGAAGGACTATAAAAAACTCCTAAGAGTAACTTAGTATTGGAAAACAGAACTTCGACAAAGAGATACTCCGCTTCACTTCCAGATTGAGCTAACGTTGACATACGTAGAATGGAAAATGGGATGTGTGATCGTAAGTATATAGCAACACCGCCACCGCCCCGGTCAGTGCGATCATTGCGAATCAAATGAAATCCTGGAAGTGAGAAAGATGTAGGGTTTTAACCAAGATTCTGAAACCAGAACTGCATGAATATTTTTGCTATCAAAAGTACTAACGAGATCGGGGTAATGTGCCGGAATACTCTGTGCGTTAATGTGACAAATATTGAAATTTTTCTGCGAATTGCAAAAATGAGTTTCTAATGTGGTATGTAGGGATGAAATACTTTGAAAACTATCGTCGCTGTTTAACCCATCGGATGTTGAAGAAAGAGATACATAAGGTAGACTATCATTACTACTAGTTGCTGACATGACAAATCAAAATAAAAATATTTTACAACTAAGAACAATAAAAATATACTACAAACAATATTAAAAAAAAAATAATAATAAACAACTACAATTATATGTTAGGTCTAAGACCAACCAGCTACACAATTAATATTAAGAAAAAAGAAAATATTTAACGACACAATTACAGAGACTTAACAAAAACGGAACGTAGTCAATGACTGTGAACACTACGTCGGATGTGACATCTGACAGACGTCAATGTGCCAAGGGCAACTGTCAGCTGTCAGCGTCAGTGCATTGGTGTCATTGTCAGAAGTTAATATTTATTTGTTATAAACTTTCGTTATTGCATAAGTTACCCTCTTATGAAAATGATTAAAGAAGTAAACCAAAACATTGCATACAAATATAGAAAGAATACGTAGTACAAGTGGTGATAGTGCAAGATAGTGTATACAGAGTCTTTAAATAACAATAAGTGACAAAAACAGTTGAACAGCGAAAAAGTTCAGGAAACATTGAGGAAAAAAATAAAAAAAATAAAAGTTAAATGGAAAAGAAAAAGGAGAAGAAAAATACGTATCATCATCACTTTTTCTGTGTTCTCTTGGGCCGTGAAGTAATCCGATCCTGCCTTTGTGCATCACTCGTCGTCTGGGCCGGGGAAGCCGGCGCTTTGGGAACGGCATCAAGACGCACCAAGCTGTCTACTTGGTGACGAGAGCCATCCGCCGCCAGAACATGAATGAGGCCGTCGCGGGTCCAGCATTGCTTGACACCATGCCGCCTACGAGCCTCCATAAACACAGCATGTCTCGTTTTGGTCAAAAATTCCGACAACGTAATCCCCGTACCTTTCAATTTGGTTTTTGAAAACCATACCTTGTCGCGCAGAGGAGCCTCACGAAACTTCACTACAACTGGTCGCGGTTTCTTTTCATTGGGACGACCCAGACGGTGGCAACGACTAATGGAGGCCGATGTGAATGTGCCAATGTTAAGGTTTTCCCTCACTATCCTGGCAACCAAGGAAGAAGTATCCTCAGAGTCATCTTCAGGAACACCATGCAGCAGAAGCATCTTTCGGCGTGCCCTAGTTTCTGCCCGGTCCATTTCACGTCCCAGGAATTCAACTTGTCGTTGCAGGGTGCTTAAAGCTGTCACAATAAAAGTTTTGAAAGCTGCAAACTCCGATGCCAAGGATGTAGTGGACACAACTGTAGGACTGGCCTTTTTTAGTTCCTTCTGAAACTCATTCATTTAATGAAAAGTGGGTCTGTAATGGAAATAGCTAATGGTTTGTCCATCTGATTTTAAGTGATCACAGCTACCCGTACATATCTGTAATCAACTCCATAATACAAAAGTTTTACCCGAAGTTATAAATACATTGCTACCTTGGATAAAACTCTCCAAAAATGTGAATGAGCTTACCCTTCAAATCATAATAAGGCATAAAGAAGACGAAAATGCAGAAATAGAAGTACCGCAGTCAAACGTAAAAGAGTGGAATATATTCATATACTGTCTTTAACTCTTTATTATAGGTTTTCTTGTGATAAAGAAGTTTAGTAAGTAAAGTCGGTAGTATTGTTGTTACAATCTTGTAAATAGTCGGAAGCCTGCAGATTCAAATTAATTTATGAGATAAGCTCATAATCCGATTTCTGCAAATCCAGAAACAGGCTCAGCCGATATTGACAGAACTTTAAAGGAAAAGAGATCTTTGATCCCTCGAATCGATAAAATTATACATTATGTATGGGAGGGTACTTTTAGTACAATTATAAAATACTCGTTCCTATAAAATTGCCTAACAGCACAATTCCTTTACAATAATCCTGTTTAATTACATTATAATCATTGTTTTCAACAAAAATAACACGAAGTAACATAAGTCCGAACGCCTGCAACATCATTGTTCAATCCTCATTTGTCATTCCCAAACAAAGTCACCCCATCGACAGCGCCACAATGGATGTAACAGGATTTTATTGTTCTACAACCTAGCTCCTGAATCCGCAGGAGACACCCAATATAACAAGCCTGAGCAATTAACTAGATTTACAACCGTACTACGTTCTTGGAAGCTTTAAACATATTTAGTAGTCGTTTTCTATTGAATGTCGAAGCTTTGTTTCAATGTGATGATAGGCGTTTAAGAGAAATTTTCGAACTCAAAAGATTACTTATTGTTGCTTATTGACATGTTTCTTGTTACAGAAGTTGAAATAAGCGAGTAGTCTACTTGGTGTTTTGTATGTTTTTTTCTTATTATAAAATAGTAGATAATATACGTATAAGTTACAATGTAGCTGTATGGAATAGACTTCTCTAAACAACAATTGTTTTAAGACGACAAGGATATCCCTGTACTATGGGGGAGCCTAGAACATATTACACAGTATTCTAATAAAAATTAATTAAGGAACGGATCAATTAGTAGCAAACAGGTGGTGCATTAACGCCAACTGCTTAGTGATATCGAGCTATACTCTTAATGCAGAGGTTCTCAAACTACCTTCATTCACCGTCAACTTTTAGATTCGTTTCTAGTTCCCGTGTTCCGCAAAGAGCTGCCTGCTTGAGAATAGGTGGGCTAAAGATAAAAAAGCTATCGTTTCCTAAGCCTTATGATTTTATGTCCCCCCAATTTTTCGTTAAATCTTTCACCACCCTCGCACCCACTGTAGGTCTTTAGCGCGTGTACAGTACTCCCCCATATCGCCCACTTTGGGAAACAATGACTTAATGTGTCCTCCGATATACAGAAGCCCTCTTTTGCTTGTTGTATAATATGAAAAATATTTGGATTCAAATGTTAAACCCACGTGGGTTTTTTTTTTATTTGAGTAATTAATATATTTAACATTTATAAATCATATATGAAATGAAATGAAATGAAATGAAATATATTTATTTTGTATAGGCCAACGGCGGCACTTACAAATTGTCAGTTACAATATTTTCTTAAACTACTACCGGATCGGAACGCGACCTCTACTGAGAAGATCCGGTAAGAAACTCAGTGGGTTTGTCTTTTTTAATTTTAAAAATAATTATTCTCTTTTTCATTTTTTTTTTATGCCATTATTTTTACATATAATTAATAAAGCATTAGCTCCAGTATCTTGCTTTACATTTATCTAAAAAAAAGAAGTTTGTTCAGCAAGATACGCTACTTTGACATTTTCTTAATTAATTAATAATTATGTTATTGATCAGTCCCAAGCTGTTTTATCATTAATATAATCAGAAATTTTATAATAAGCTTTACGACTAAGTTTGCTTTTGATAATAACTTTAAATTTATTAATTGACAAATTTCTGATTTTGATAGGCAGTTTATTATAAAAACGTATACATTGACCCACAAAAGAATTACTTATTTTGTGGAGACGTATATACGTAGGTACACGTGTGCATCAAACAAGTATTATTTGTGTATAATCCAAAAAGGTTTATATCATAACTTTTCACATTACTGCTGAAGTATTACTATTAATATTTTTATTTTATGACTATTACTTATAAACTTTTCAATAATAATGTATAGTCCCCGCCAAACTGATAGTCCGCGTGAAGTTGTTGCGAGCAGGTGTAGTCATACTTGCTATGGCGAAGCGATTCATTTCTATATTTTGAGCAGACTAGCAGTTTTCGCAGACTATACCTAGTTAGGGTTATGCTTTATATGTGGTATAACGTGATATGCTGTACGTTCGTACGTACTATCTTTGTTTTGTGCAATATTACAAACAATGCCCTGTAAGCTCACCGAACGTCAATTCTACGGACTGCGACGTGCATTGTGAGCGGATTACAGAATGTTCTAAAGGTATTTGGTTTCACGTTTCAATATGCTTTCAAGCGCTTTCAAACTATGATGCTTACTATGTTGAAAGCTGTCAAGCTATCATGCTTAATAATACAACAGAACTAAAGACAAGTCTGTGTAATTTTAGAAGATGGTAGAATACTTTGTTTTGATTACGGAGAAACCGCAACATCTATTTCTGCATACTATGTGTGTGTCAAGAGTAGTGGGACTGCGAAGGTACTATTCTTTTATATAAAATCGTTTATTTACAAAACTTGTGGCCAACGCACTAAGTGTGTGTTATACATAAGCTGCAAGTCTTGTGTATATTATTATACATTCATACACACTACAGTAACTTCATGAGTAGGTATGTTTGTCTTTGCAATTGTATTTGTTTGAATAACTCTCTCATGCACACTACCAAAGAACTTAATTTCGAGTTCTCATCAGGTTCTCAGGGATAGCAAGGAGTTATAACGTCTCCTAGAATAATTATTAGACAAAACACCTGACTGCGTTGACTGTTTATAATTTAAACGCCATTTCTATTTCTATTAAATACAAATATTTATTACAATTACACAGAAATATCGATTACAAATATTACAATTACAAAAAGAAATTTCTATTACACAAAAATAGTAGTTTTCGTATTAGAAGTAGTTTCGATACGCCCACGGTTTTCCATAACATTTTATGAATTTCAAGAAAGATGAAACTACAAGTATTGCTTGCTTTCAATCATATTCTGTAAATATTTGAAGTAAAGCCGCAATATATTTCCTTTTAGCGTTTTCTAGCGTGGGTTAACATATTTTATGATGAAATGAAAATGTCTATTTATCAATCGTTTGGTCCCTGAGCTTTGAAACAGTCTTTTTTAGGAGAATAGATCATAGGTAAGTGGTAGAACCCTTTGTGGTTCGACTGCGCCAACACCACCGCCACACCTATTTCTGCCTCATAACAGTAGTATTACGCGCTGTTGTGTTCTGTTTTGAAGGGTGTGGTAAGAGAGACATACTTTTCCTAGGCGTTCCAGCTCTCAGGGCTAATGGCGCACCTGTGGCCGACCTCAGTGGCAGTAGCCACTTACCATCAGGTGGAGTGCATGCTCGTCTGCTACTCCTATATTATAAAAAAAGGTCATAGATAATAGTTGGGCGCGTACTATTACTAAATTCAGGTATGTTTGAAAAGTGGTAGAACTATACGTTGCATTATGGTGGCTCTTCTTCTAGATTTAAATATTTCTGTTTTATATTATCATTGTTAATATTAGTGCTTTTGCGGTGCGCTCGTTTGATGTACTTAGGCAGATTTTTTAAAAGATAATTTATTTTAAAGAAGTCTCAGGCATGTTTCCACAAGATGCTTTTCTTACCGTAAAAGCAAGTCATAGTTAATTTGTAATACGCATATTATTTATAAGCTTCATATTGTGGGGGCCTCAGATTAGAACCAGGGCCATTTCGAATAAGAGGCAACATTTTCAAGCACTAGGCTATCACTAAGTTGGAACTACGTACTACCAGAATTAATTCCTTTCATTTGAATCAAAATAATTAGTTCGAAAATGTAAAACAAAGACTTGCATTCAATAAATTCCTGAATATACAACATTAACCTTTCCAAATTGTATTATGTTTCCCTGCAAGGGCAACCTATTAATATCTCCACTGGTACTCCAATGTTTTCGAGCCTGTGTATGTGTATGTGTATGTGTATGTGTATGTGTATGTGTATGTGTATGTGTATGTGTATGTGTATGTGTATGTGTATGTGTATCTGTATGTGTATGTGTATGTGTATGTGTATGTGTATGTGTATGTGTTTGTGGATGTGTATGTGTATGTGTATGTCAAAAAGAATGAGACATACGTACACATTATGTATGTCTCATTCTTTTTCACGCCCTAAGGGCTTGACGGGTTTTAACATATTTTTTATTAGTATTGAGATGTCGTTGGATTCATTTAAATTGTAGGAGTGATAAAGGCTACATTACTTTATTTTATTGTTCATTATTTCTAAATAATCGAGTGTTTTTATTTTGATAATAATAACTAGACATATACATACTTTTCTTGTATATTTGTTGTATGTCTGTTTAATTATGAATTAGACAATTGAATACCATATTTCATTTTGATTCGATGAACAGCCATAAAGGTCAAAATGTTCAGTATCTTCTACTTATAATAGTAGCTCACACAATTAAGCTTTATAAAAAATATTTTAGAATTGGTAGTAATTATTAAATACAAGTATATATTGAAAATTCTCCACTCATATATTTAAATTCACATGATCAGCGAGTAAAGTGGACCTAAGATACTCAAATCTTAAATCACAATAATTTGGAAATTTGAGTTTCATACAATAATAAAAGCTTTCAGCCAAAGCTTCTGAAGCTTCTCATGTTTTATTAACTCGCCACCAAATACTCGAAATAAATCGTTAACAGTTCTAATGAATATCAGACTGAACCTTGCCCTTTGATAGAAGGGCGACTTTCCAGAAAATTGTATCAAGCGTTCGAGGAAGAATAATTTATTGTGAAACAATCAACATCCTTTATTCTACGAAGGTTATTGACTTTATTTGTTGCACCAAGGAAACTTTCTGAGAACGAACAATTCAAGTCACGGTCAGTTTCAATGTCTTAATTTGTTGCAAGTTCGTTAATGTATGGGTAACCGCAGCTTAGGACCTCATGTTGATGCGAAACAAAGAGAATTCCTACTGTTCGGTAGCAAAGCGACCCCCGCGATGCCACTGTTGAATCTAAACCACAAACAACTATTCAGTGCTTGGTCGGTCCATACAGACTTTATCGTATTGTTTCTAAAAAGTTCTTTTAGTGACGTGTATTGTCGCAAACCGCTATGATGCTACCGGTGGGTGGTTGGCTATTCTATAGCTACCTGATGACAGATTTGCGACTGTTATTGATTGCTTCCAAATATATTGTGACGAAAATCAAGTTAACACATAACTTTTTTTTGTTTCTATTACTTTTAAGATAAGTCAAATGTTTTAAGGCCCTCTTCTGATTTTTAGGGAGCAATCATTACTATAATATCACATAAGGTACCTTAAGATACGTAAATATAAAAAGGCATTGCTGATACCTGTACATAATGCTTATACAGTACAATTTTATGAACAGACATTAATATGATGTCAAAAATAAAGTAAGATCTTTTGAATATTTTGGTTTACCTTAGTTTTAAATCAAGATTTTGGATTTGTTTTAGGCTACAATTATTACGACACAGTCACGAAGAAAAGGGGGAACAGCTGATTTTTCATGCAACTTCCAGAATTCATTTACCGGCCAGGTGCATTTGAAAAATAGGTGCAATTTGTAAAGAAATATAATTTAAAGTGTAATTAAGTTTTGTTCAGAAATTTTCCATATACGTAACACTTGACTAACCTTCATTAAAATATCGTACAGATGTTGCCTCGTTATGAATTAATTAGAAATTGTTGAACTTCTCATTTTAATGAAGCTTGATTTTAGCTAACTAGGAATTTAATTACGACGACCTATAAATTGCAAACGGGATAATGTTTTGATATTCAAATTAACATTTATTTTAGTATGTAAGTGGTTTTTTTTCAATTTTGAATCGCAAAGATTCTCAGTATAGTCCGCGTAAAGCTGCTAGTCCGCTCTGAATGTAGGAATGAATCGCGTCGCCATAACAAATTGTATGACTACACCTGCTCGACACAATTTCAGAGCGGACTAGCTGTTCGGCGCGGACTATACGTTCCAACTTAGCATGAGTATTCAATTAAAAACGCATCGTTAAAATATTGGATTAGTTACATATGTTCATGGGTTGCATTGACCACTCAATGCTAGTTGTCGTATGCCTGTTTGAAGTTGGCATCATATTCAAAACACATTTTTACATATATCTACTTTATAGGCTTTGTTTTTCTTGTGTCACCATATCGGTAACACGAAGTATAAGCGTAAAAGTATTGCATATATGCAGAGAAGCGCACACTCTGTGATAAGTGGCCAGGCCTATATGTTCAGATAGCAGATAGCATGATATGGTTTAAAAAATATCAAAAATCTAACGCGAAAATTTAATATCTGCTAAAATGTATATCAGTCCAATTTTACATAAGTTGTAAAGTACACCATGAATTTTGGAACAAAATGTAAATGTAAATGTATTGATAAAAAACGGGATTAACACAATTAATAAGAAAGGTAAATTGTAAAGTATGGATGAAAACTTGTAATTATACTTAAGTAAAATTAATATAATATACCCGTACATTTAAAGGTATAACATTCAACAAGTCAGTCCCTTTTAGTGTACATAGTGTAGATAGTATCATCAATATACCAGTCATTACTTTACGGACAACCACCCAAGTTTGCCACACACGTAATGGGCGTAGCCACTGTCACCGTCACACAGGGTGAGGAAGAGACTTTGAGCACAATAGATAGAGCCGACTAATTCGTGGCTAATACATCAAATACGAAAAAAGAGATGAAGATCGTTCGATTTTTGAAAGCCGCTAAAGTTATTGACGTCTTTGTATATGGCGTTAGTATGAATGGAAGCGCAGTAACGTAATAGGTATGAAGTGTTCCTATTGTACAGACAGGTATGGTTGAATCGCGGAGGTCTGCGAGTGACATACCGGCCGTGTGACTTATGTCAGGAATGCCTTTGGTGTTGTTTAGATGTTTTGTTCAGAAGGATGTTAATGCTGATAATTTATGATGGTTAATTATTTAATTAATGGAAGGTATACTTGTACCTCATATTGTTTGAGTATCATCATCAACCCATTACTGTCCCACTGCTGGGCACGGGTCTCCTCTTAGAATGAGAAGGATTAGGCCACCGCGCTGGCCAAGTGCGTATTGGTAGACTTCACATACCTTTGAGTTTTTTTTTATAAATCTTTCAGGTATGCAGGTTTCCTCACGATGTTTTCCTTCACCGTTTTAGCAAGTGATAATTAATTTCTAATACGCACATAACTTTGAAAAATCAGAGGTGCGTGCCTGGGATTTGAACCTCGGACCCCTCGATCGAGAGGCCGAGTTTCTTAACCACTAGGCTATCACTGCCTGGAGTATAAGAGAAAGTATTATGAGTATAAGTTTCCTACATCTATTTAACGTTTTGAAAGCAATAACTTAATATTTGTTATATTTTTGGCTTAAAAAGATCTGAGGTAATTTATTCTAGCACAGCTTGACTCGTTATAAATCATATTGTTAAAAATATTTTATTTATTAATACCTGCTGTTTTCTCACTTTATCTAATTTAGTTTAAACTTTTGCAAGTAAACAATTATACCGGTAAATAAAACTCAGTAGGATACGGGGAACATAATAGATTTATAATTTTCAGTATCTTGGCAATTACAACGAAACGATTACAAAACGAAAATGAAAATAATAATCCTGGCTTAAAGATATACTTCGCTGAAAAAATATTTTAATTAAAATACCGTTAAACAACGAATATTGAAAATGTCCTTTTTAAAGTTTTTGTTTACAATTTTAATTCAAATATACATAATCATTCTATGCTGATTATTAAACAATATTCGAGTAGAATACGTGCATGCAGTCTAGCTGATGGTCCACAGACATATAATAAGTTCCACCTACAGCTACAGTGAGGACTAAGGTAACGTTACATGTAAGTTTGAAGGTGGTAGAACCCTTTGTGGTTCGACTCCGGCGGTACCACCGCCACGCCTATTTCTGCCTCATAACAGCAGTGTTAGGCGCTGCTGTGTTCCGGTTTGAAGGGTGTGGTACGGGAGACATACTTTTCCGAGGCGTTCCATATTAGTCCTCAGAGGTAGCAGCGCATCTGTGGCCGACCTCAGGTAGGAATATCTAATCCTATCTGGGGTTGATTACAGATGTCCATGAGCGGCAGTAGCCACTTACCATCAGGTGGACTGCATGCTCGTCTGCTACTCCTATATTATAATAAATAAATAAAAAAAGTCAAATAACAACTACACCCTTCCACCGAAACACTAGAAATAGGTGATACCACTATCCAATAATACTCGCTCTACCTTTCAATTTTATTTAAATTTCTTTCAAGACTTGTAATCGTAAATACAATTAACAATTGAACTAAGGAGATTTGTATCAGTCAACTCAAAAGCATATTAAATCTAAACCTATAAAATAGCACTCAATCAATTTTATATTAATATAACATGAGGAATACAAATGGTTTATTAATAGACCTATCAGTGAAGGGTATATGTAAAACACACGTGGCAGTGTAGGCGGCGACCAGAAATAATGCATCAAAAGCTTTTAGCTCGCAAATGTAGACTCGATAGACATATACGTATGTATGTGGACAAATAATTTGCGTGATTGTCCATTAAGCGGATTTGCATAGCCCTAGGCAGAGTAAATTGAATTCTATTGTATTTGATACCAAAATATTGGAACAATGCTTGTATTGATTTTGAATGTGGCAGGATCCTTTGTGGATTGAGTCAGGAGGCAACAAACATGTAGTCCACCTGATAAGTGTATCTGTAATCGACTTCAGACAATTAGATTCCTACCACACGGTCACATATGTGTTACTACCCGTAAAGACTAAGTTGGGACACTTTGGTAAGTATCTCTTCTTTGTTATTATACCCCTGTTATTAGGCAGAAATAGGTGTAGTGGTAGTGCCACCGGAGTCGACTGCCAGAGGAATCTACGACCTGCAAAATTGTTACTTACTTTTACTGGACAATTTTAGGAAAAAACAGGTAGAGTAAAATTGTATTCGGGACATACAAATCTACAGGTACAAGTCTCTTTTACTTGGATACATGGCCTTTCTTATTTTTAGAACATGTTCCTGTCCAGTAGTGGGATAAAATGGTTAATGCTGATGAAGAATTCGATACATATCTCCCCAAAAAATAAAGCTTCTATATATTGCACACAAATACCATGTCGAACTAAAAATCGTTTCCAATACTGAAAACAACGGAACTGTTTGCGCTTTACTTTTATTCATTTTTGCTGAACACTCGTACGTTTTTGGAAAAAAGCCTTGTATTTTTCAGCTCTGTTTAACTTGTATTCGCAGGCATTTGAGAGGGAATTCGGGTGCGAAACTGCGCGAATATTTTGTGTAACATATTACATTTGTTGGAGCGTTTTACTGGCATTTCATTGAGATTCATTTGACTACGATTTTTGTTTTTGGAGGACACTGGCCGCTTACAAAAATTGAACAGTTTTGTAGTGACCATGTTGATAGACAACTATGTAAAAGTATTAAATTCCCAAAAATCGTGATAGAGAAGACTCTGCATGGAGAGAATAGGCAATTTCTGATTGAGAAACAAATATAGTATATTGCATCTTTTCCTGTCGAATATCGCGGTGAAATCAAATGTATTGTTAGCCACTAAAATTTCGATTGTAGGCCGAGACCTCATCAATTATATAGATATCTAATAAATTATTATCTGATCTAGTATATTAGTAGCATTGATCTAGTAAACCATTAATTTATTATTTTGTCATATTGCATTAAGTAGTTGCAAAAGGACATCCATTAAAACGTAGTTTCATGGAGGCACTAATTATTTCACGAGTTAGAAGTTCTCCACATAGTTGAACGCTCATTTCATTTTCTTCATGTTACTTGTACTTTGTAATGTCAATGTTATTTTGAAGTTAAGTATTAATTTGTTAGTATACTACTAACGTAAAAGATGCCGTAATGGTCTTCACTGGAACAAAGAGTAGGTACATATTAATTTATGTTTTTCAGTCCAAGTAAGCGCGTGGGATTTGAACTAGAACCGGAATGCCGACTTATACCCCATAACCATTTCTGCTTAACTAATCTACCCACATCGTCGCCAGTCTTAACCCATTATTGTCCCGTTGGTTTAGGGTCTCTCTCAGATTGAGAGGGATTTAGGCCATTCCAATGCGCTAGTAAATTGGCCGTGCTGGTCAAGGATTATCAGGTGAGCTTTTTTTTTATAATATAGGAGTAGCAGACGAGCATACAATCCACCTGATGGTAAGCGGCTACTGCCGCCATGGACACCTGCAATCAACCCCAGATAGGACCAGATATTCCTACCTGAGGTCGGCCACAGATGCTCCGCTACCCCTGAGGACTACGCTGGAGCGCCTCGGAAAAGTCTGTCTCCCTTACCACACCCTTCAAACCGGAACACAGCAGTGCCTAACACTGCTGTTATTAGGTAGAAACAGGTGTGGCGGTGGTACCGTTTGAGTCGAACTACAAAGGGTTCTACCACCTTCATGATATATAAATGTAATAGAAAAGGATATTTATATCCGTATACCATCCGTATATATAATACGGATTTTCTCTAACGGCTAACGGGTATACCGACGGCCGCTGAAACTCAGTATCTTGGAATCGAAACTTGGAGTCCGATCGAGAGGCCAAGTTTTAAACCACTAGACTATCACTGGTTCACTATATACGAACAACTCGAGACTCCAAATTATATTTTTTTATTAATTAGTTTAAATACTTATTTTAGTACAATACTCCGTTTGGCATTAATAGTTTTATAAAGTTCCATTTGACATTACTTTAAAGCAAAATTTATAGACTTTAAATACATAAAGGAATGGTAGTGTAGCGTAACAAATTCACACTTTTTATTGCAACAAAGGAAATGAGTTCAGTCAAATAAAATTCTTCAGTATAAAGGTACGCAAAATCTAGATCGAGACTGTTTTAAAAACTACAGAACACTTGTAAGACTAAATATTAGAGTTACGATTTTTTGTAAAAAGGCTTATGAAAGTTTATCATTCGAATACTGGTCGTATCTATGTGACGTTGTTAAATGTAATAACATCGATATACTACTATTAAAGACGTGTAATAATTATTTTACAAACCTTGTGTTATAGAGCCGAACATTTTGTAATGACTTACTAAATCACTTATGATTTCTGTACTCATAGCCTCACATAAGTAATCCCAGTGTCGTGAATGTCAAGAAAATACATAGACCTAGACCAGACGACAATATATAAACCGTTGACATCAATTAAATCCTGCTGATATTCTGTATTGGTGAAGGACAACATCCTGGAGCAATCGTGAGGAAACTTGCACGCCTGAGTTTTTAAAAAGTTCTCAAGGGTCTGTAAAGTCTAGCAATTCGCACTTGACTAGAGTGGTAGATTATACCTTTAGCCTTACCTCTCTCACTCTGAGGGACCCGTTCCCAGTAGTGGGGATGGGTTGTCAACGACTTTATTGTATGCCCCCAACATTAATGAGAGGTTAATTATCCTTAAATATGCAGTTTTAAACATAGGGAATATAGGGCATGTAGGGTAGGGCCTATTGATTTCCTGCCTGACATTGTCCCACATTTTGTCAATGTCAATGTCAGGGCGCCAGATTCTCGGGAAACAAGATATGGAATTTTTACTAGAATAATATGATATTGTTTATCGCAGTAGGCTTTTTTTTGTATATCCTACCCCATAGCATCAAGACCGTTATTTAACAGGTACACAAATCTTCAAAAGGTAGGAAATATACTACTATCCCTTAATTCCGCGAAATTAATATCGTTTTTCAATAATCTCAATTTACGTATTCTGCTCCAAGCTCCATATAGGGCAGGGCCTATCGATTTCCCGCCTGCCATTGTCCCTGGTTCTGTTAATGTCAATGTCAGAACGCGGAGAATGTTCCTGAAATAGACAACAGAGTTTTCACTGTGTCTTTACAATATTACGTAGCATTCATTTAAACCCCGCGCTATAGAGACTTGAGCGTGTTAAAAGATGTACGAAGGCTTTGAGAACAGTGTGACTACCCTAGTATCCCGTATTTCCGCGACATTAATCAAAGAGGCTCGTTTTTCCTTAAGTCTGCAGTTTCACGCTCCATGAAGGGCAGGGCCCATCGATTTCCTGCCTGACATTATCCCTAAATTTCTCAATGTCAATGTCACAACGCGGGATTCGGGACAAATAGACAATGGAATTTTCACTATATGATGTTGTTGGCGCAGTATTTGCTTCGTATATCCTGCAGCATGAAGCTAAAATGTTTAATTACACGTACAAAAAGCCCTGACAAGAATGGGAATATGCTAATATTCCGTATTTCTGCGGCATTAATTTAAGAGGCTCGTTTTTCCTTAAGTCTGCAGTTTCACGCTCCATGAAGGGCAGGGCCCATCGATTTCTTGCCTGACAGTGTCCCTAATTTTCTCAATGTCAATGTCACAACACGGGATTCTCGGGAAACAGACAATGGAATTTTCACCCATTAAAATGTTTGCGCGGGATAGTAATTCAGTTTGTAGGCAGCGCATCGTTAATCACGTGTACTGAAATTATGTGCAAACTTTGTTATTTTAAGTGCTTCATTTAATATTGCGACCTTGTTTAGCGTGCCAGAAATTCTATTAATAAGTGCCTTTTCACACGTATCATAACCGCACCTCATGATAGTAAATTCAGTAAGCTAAAGTTACGTGTGAATAACGCTGCAGATTCTTGTAGCTGCATACTGCATACTGTTTAATTGGACGGCAACATGTGGTCCCTGTGAATAACAAATAAATAATATGTTTTATACAGATTGATGTTGCTTTAGTTGTCTTTCTAAGATGTTATAGACAGTTTTTGCTCTATGACCTTAATTTAAGTAAATTTGTTTCATATTTATGAAAAAAAAATGTGGAATTAAACCATTGAGTTATACAGTTTGATGTAGACGGAAATAGACAATGTTTCAAATGAAAACAAAATACCCCTCACTTAAAACCATAACTTTCTGTCGCGACTTTAAAAAGTAAATTGGCAAAATGGCGGCATAAGTCAGGGGTGAACAAATAATCAGGGCAGTAATGGCAGCCGTTTATTTACTTTTGACGATTTATATTTTAACGTGGGGTGATTCTGAATTTATTCGGTGGGGTTTTGTAATGGTAACGCTATTCAGTTACGCCTCGTTGAGAGGGGAATGTAGTTAGGGAACGAACGAGGGGACCATTGTACTTGTAGTTTCATTTTCACAAATGTTTGTAAGTGATAACGGATATTATGGGACTTTGAAGCTAAAAATTTGTTGGGAATAGGCTTTTTCTCCATGCAATAGTTTTAAGGGAGACAATCGTTTGATATGTGCACTATATTGTCGTTATACAAATTATATATATTGTAGTTATACAAAATTAGGCGAGATTTCAAGAGATTTTTTTATATCAGGTGGAGCAGCATTATAACATAAGCCATAAAATTGTACGTATGCCATATTAACTGGGTTGGGACCAGAACAACATTTTCTGGCGTTGGGCTCGCTTTATAAATATAAAGAACGTCATACTAAAGTAAGAGATTTCACCAGTTCTTTATTCTCACTGTTCAAGTGTACATGAACACTTTAAAAGGTAATTTTGAAAATTTACCACGTAAGGCTGATTAAGGATTGTTATAACTTTCTGTATTAAATGTAATTTGATAACTTTCTTTTTATTTTATACCTTAAAAACTATTTGTTTATAGTTGTTTACTTATGAAATATGATCGCACGACACCAGGGCGCCAAAAACAATATGAAATTTCCATTACCGCAGAGCTCTCATAGAAAAACAAGTCTACACATAAAAATATACAATGATTAACAACACATTTGTTGGCTAATACTCGCCAACAATGTCATATCAGATTCACTTGTCTACTCATAATAGATCCATTATCAAGGAGCTAAGTCATCCTAGACACAAACAAGTAACAGATCCTATTGTTTTATTCATAGCAAGCCTTATGTGGGAGCGGCGTGAAAGACCCGTAACAATGGACACGTGAATACATGAAAAAGTTATATAATATAAGAGAAAAAATATTATGAATAAACTAGTTCAAAAATATATTTATTTGTTTATAAGCTTTTTTTTGACGTTTTCGTGATTCCTTATACTACTGTTGAAACAAATTCATGTTGAAATAAATATAATATTGCAAAATGGCCATTTGTTTTTCTTTGCTAATTAATTTAATTGATTAGTTTGTTTTATTTACATGGACTATGTACTTAAAATGTTTTATTATGAACCTACCATTCGAAAGAACTTCGATATTCAATAAGATCATGTTAGGTACGCCATCTATCGGCAGTCTCTGATTTTATCTGAGGGAGCTTACAAAGTAGGACGATAGGTATCTGTAAATACTCGTACATATTTACAGTTTTCGACACTTTTCGACACCGACACCGACACTTTCCGAAAACTTTTCGACATACTTCGTATAAAATACGTATAAAATAAATCTGTAATAATTATAATATAACCTAATATTTAAGTTAATAAACCACCTTTTTTTTTAATAAAAATATCTTATTAATGCATTATGTAAGTGTATAAATGGATGAAATTTCAAACAATTCAACTCTATAGCGAATCAAAATGCTACTTTGAATAAATAAATAAATAAATAAAATAAATATAGTTCAAATAATCTGTTATAATTAAAGCTTAAAGTGATCTAACGTTAACAGTTTTATTTTTAATCTTTATTACATTTATTAGACACGTTATATTATTAACCTACTAGAACGAAGTTAGAAAATGTTACTCAGAGAAAAATGTTGAAGTACGCAATAAGCTCCCTGTAAAGCAATTTTGTTACCGGAACGGAAATCTTAAAGTTTAATAAAAAATTAAACCTAGATTTTTGTCGTAATTATAATAACAATTTAAATTTACACTTTACTAAACTATATTTTAAAAGAATGTCATGTCAAAAACGAACGTCAAAAACACCCAAAATAATTTTGTGGTATGATTCACTATGTCACGGCATATGAATGGCATATCTTATAAACTGCTCTTTTTGTGTTATGGTATTATGAAAATTGGTTTAACCGTTATCAAAATAAGCTCGTATTGATAGAAAGATCAGTATACATAAAAAGTTTCCATTATGTAAAACGTGTATAAGATAGATTGCTGCAGGAACATATACTTTATAGTTGCTATACTTGAAATAAAAATGTAATTTTAGTATTTTTGAAAGGTGGTATGTATATATCAACTATGTATCAACCGGGGTATTACCACGTCGTAATACGAAGCAGCTCTTGCATTTCGATGAAAGGGTGTAGATGCCGGCTCTGTCATATAAGGGTATCATACTCGTAGTCCTCACGAGTGGTAACGCATCGGTCATTGACTTTAAGATTTCCCCCTTTTCTAAATGGAGTCGGTTACAGATATCAATGGCAATCAGTAACCACTTACCATCAGGTATATCCGCCCATTCGTTACTTATAAAAAATCCACATTTTAATAACATTGCTACTAAATAATAAACGTATAATTGGTTGAAAATTCAACCAGGTATTATTAATAGAATACAGAAGATGGATCCTATTACGCTGTAACGAGGCAACCAGTTGCGAAGGCTGTATGGGCAACGGTAAGCGGCTTTGCTCTCAACTTTGTTCACTTAAAACCACTTATGCAAGGAACAATGGAAAATGGACTGAAAATGGAGAGAAGATATTATAGACTATCTAAAGTTTATGTTCAGTAATATCTTTCAAGGTACTTTGCAATAAATGGAGTGATTAAATAGTTCACCTTATTTTTACTTGACTGTGGAAGGTAATGTTTTTCGTACGTATATATGAATATAAAAACAATCAATCCATACAAATCAATTTTTTTAATTCAAAATAGGTTCTTTACAAAGCACTTTTTGAATGTTAACACAACTACCACCACTTCACAAGGTGTTTCGTTATGGAGAAGAAGCGGCCAAAGAAACTCCATAACACACATCTTTTAAAAAATGTTTTTACAATGTTAAGCTTAACCTAATGGTACATGTGGAGCTGGAACTACTTCAGACCACATCGTTTTGTAAGTCAAATAATCACTTAGTTTATAGAACGCTTTTTTACATAGCGTTTGTTTAACGTCATGTTTGAACTTTTTTCTGTGAGATTCAAACTGTGGTTGGGTATTTTATTGTAGTAGCGAATATAGTCACCCATGAAAGATCTAGCCACGTTTAGGAATTGCTAATTAATTTCTATGTCTAGTATTAAAGTTATGGTGGTTACTATTTTTTTTCAAACATATTAGTGTGTTTTCTTATATACATAATATTTTCATAGATGTATTGACTATGTACCGTCAATATATTAATAGTGGGAAACAGTTCTCTCAGGGATTCACCACGTCACAATATTGTACGACACACCTATTTCTCCCTATTAACAGTAGTGTCAAGCGCTGCCGTATTCTGGTTTGAAGTGTGTGGTAAGGGAGACATACTTTTCCGAGGCGTTCCAGCTTAGTCCTCAGTGGTAGCGGCATATTAGTGACCGACCTTAGGGAGGTAACTAATCTTATTGTGGTTAATTAAATGTGTCTATGGGCGGCAGTAACCACTTACCATCAGGTGGACTGCATGCTCGTCTGCTACTCCTATGTTACATATTAAAAAAAATGGTATGTCACATTCTTTGGAACGCTTTGCAATCCAATTCTGTGTAATAGAAGTAGAAAATGAGCATAGATTTCCAATGGTAAGTGGTAATGCTATCTATGGACATCTATAACCTACCCCAGATATTAATGATAGGTATGAAATAAGAATTCCGTCTCAAAACTCGTAGTTCGGTTTGATCCCTGTATCTGTGCCACACGGATCGCCATTTACATTATTATATTTCTCTACAGAACTACCTACGAGGGCTTTTATTATGAGATTGAAATATGAAATGAACATAAAAGCCACCTGATGGTAAGAGATACATAATAAGAGGTTTAATGTAACTGTACCCGACCTAATCTGTAACTGAACTTAAGTCCTTTAATTCTTCCATATACGAATCGAACCGAAAAAAAACTTTATATTTTTATTGCTTCTTTAAGAGTTGACTTCCGTATCGATTTATTAATCTACCGTAAGGCCACGAATATATTCGGTCACTACTTAAGTTTTTCCGATAAGTCTTCGTAGTTTCACTTGTGATTTTGTATATCACAAGCGACATGCAAGAGTTTGACGCAAAATTTTGATATTCCTGCTGGTGCCCGTGTAAGAAACATTAGGTTGCTTACAGATGTGTTTCTACCCTGTGGACTTCTAACGCCTTGTGTACCTTACGAAAATGAAGAGTTCAAAAACGCCTGTTCTGTAATTAATTCCTGCTGGCTATACTTGTGAACAATGAAAAACTAAAGCCCGTGTAAGAAACATTAGGTTGCTTACAGATGTATTTCTACCTTGAGGACTTCTAATGCCTTGTGTACCTTACCAAAATTAAAGGTTCAAAAACGCCTGTTCTATAATTAATTACACCGAATACTATCATTTGACATAAAAACTTCATTCACTGACACGATTTACGTTACCACTAAGGTCATTTTAAGAAATCGTGTTTGAAAGTTAAAACTGACTGTATCTAGGTAATATTTGAACGGTTTTTGTTGGTTTTTGTAGCTTCATTTCTTGTTGCTAGTGAGAGTGTAAATAGATTTCATTATACCAAAATGTAACTCAACTTTGTTAAGTAATGAAATAGTATATTAGAATTGAGCGATGGGGGGTTTGTAAAATCTTTAAAAGGCGTTCTAATTTGATTTTTGCTATCTTTGATATGATAGTGAAATAGAAAATATATCAATAGTTACTATAAAATAAATAAAAATCTTGTCTTTACTGTACCTTTTAGGTGGTAGAACCCTTTATGATTCTTTTCCGGCGGCACCACCGATACACCTATTTCTGCCACACAACAGCAGTGTTAAGCGCTGCTGTGTTCTGGGTATGGTAAGTCGACATACTTTTCCGAGGCGTTCCAGTTTAGCCTGCAGGGGTAGCGGCGCATCTGTGGCCGACCTCAGGTAGGAATATCTAATCCTATCTGGGGTTGATTACCCATTATATCCCACTGCTGGGGCACATTTCCCTTCAATCCTCCACGTTATTTTTATGCATAAACCATATACGGTGTAATGTTTGTAACGAGAAAACACAGATATTATATTTCAGTTATTTCAATATGTGGTAGGTATTATAAAATTATATTTTAAAATACGATTCGATTTCACTCGTAACTTGCTACTTCTTATAATATAACACAACGCTTTATTAGAACCCTTACACTCGTACACCTGCAAGTTACTGCACTTAAGAGGGGTTGCCAATGAATTACCTCGCTGTATTTTCAATGGAGTAGCTTACCTTCGTCAATTGATTACACACTTTGTTTCGTCAAAACATACTTCTTAACTCAAATCAAATCATTTTTTTTATTTTATCAAAATAGGTTCTTTACAGAGCACTTTTTGAATGTCAATACAACTACCACCACTTCACAAGGTGTTTCGTTATGGAGAAAAAGCGGGGAAAGAAACTCCATAACACACATCTTTTAAAAAATGTTTTTTTACAATGTTAAACTTAACCTAATGGTACATGTGGAGCTGGAACTACTTCAGACCACACCGTTTTGTCAGTCAAATAATCACTTAGTAAGTACGCTTTTTTACATAGCGTTTGTTTAACGATATGTTTGAACTTTTTTCTGTGAGATTCAAAATGTGGTCAGGTATTTTATTTTAGTAGCGAATACAGTTGCCCATGAAAGATAATATAACCTTTTTACCTTGCATAATCTATGTGTAGGAATTGCTAATTTATTTCTATTTCTAGTATTAAAGTTACGGTGGTTACTATAACTACTTTATAATTAAAAGGAAATATATTTCTAAAGATACAATTATTTGGGAAAATCAATCAACCCAAGATTAGAAGGTGAATGAACTTGATCCACTTTTAGAGTTTCAGGAACTTATGTAAACAGAAATAAATTACGATTACCAACCGACGTTTAATTTGTTCAGTTACCTACATAATACACCAAATTAATCTGTTCCATTGCTTATATAATAGAAAACGAAATTGCTGGTTTATTTATATTCGTCGCTTAAATTTGTTTCGCGTTTTAAAGGGGTTTAAACCAGTTATGGTTACAATAATAATATACAAATATTACTTACACTTCTTTTATCAGTAACCCGTCACTGTCCCACTGCTGGGATCGAGTCTGGGTTCTATCAGGAAAAGACAAATTTTTGTCAAAAGTCCACTACGGTGGTTAAGTGCAAATCGGTAGTCTTCACACATCAAGATTAAAAAAATAGAAAACCTACATTTCCTAACAATGATTTTCTTCACTTTTATAATACGCTAACAGCGAAAACTCACAAATATGTGTTTGGGTTTAAACCCTGGACCCAGTGTAAGCGGCTAAAATTCATACCATAAAATTACTAGTTAAGTACTTTAAAGGTATCAGTTTACTTTACTTTGCATTAATAGTATGAAACTTTCATAGCTTTACTTCAAACTCGCTTTACTTCCTACTCGTATTAATCCGTACTCCTTTACTCGTATAATTCCTTTATTAAATTCCACGCCAGCGGGTCACCCGTAAAATCGTACACGTAATGCTAAGATACGTGTAAAATTAAGTGTTAAAAATGAGTGTAGAAATGGTGATTAGATTCAGGTATTTAGCGGTAGCGGTGGCTCGATTGAGCGGTCACATCTCACCATACAGCACAACCGACACGCATATGACACGCCGTCATATCACGATTCCATGCTTCGTTTTCACCATTATGATTGACGGTGAAATCGTGTCATATGCCTAATTATATCGCACTAATATTAACTATGCTCAATCGATTTTATAATTAGAACGGTTCGTATTAAGTCGTTAACTTAGTATTGTACCACTGATGGGAACAGGTCCTCTTTCAAATTGAGAAAGGATTAAGCTACAGTCTATCGCGCTTGCTAAGTACGCATTTGTGGACTTAACCTTTGAGATTTTTTTAAAGAACTCTTGGGAGAGTTGGTTTCTTTACGTTATTTTCTTTAACCACTGTAGCAGCAAATAATTAATTTAAAAAAACACACATTTTGAAACAATAAATTTGCGTGCCTGGTATCAAACCTCGGACCGCTCGATTAAGATACTGAGTTTCAACCAGTCCATCACATTGACATTTAAGGTTTACTTAACTTTTATTTTGGGAAATCGATTTCGTCAAACAGTTTTTGTCAGTGCATTGTTACGCGGCCTTGTCGCGATGATGGATCACGCTCGCCACTCATTATAACGCATAAAAGAAGACACTTTACTTTGTTAAGAGGCTACTAGTATTACACATGGGAATCACCAATCAAACTGACGTGTTCGTAGGAACGGACGGTCGTAATCAGTCTTTCTGCGCTTTGAACTGGACTCTTTGTGGACTCGTCAATCAAGTGGCGGCAAGCCTTATTCTGATACCTGCTACTACTTTTTCTTTTTCCATTTGAAGAATATTGAAATTTAATTAAAATTCCTTAGATCTCAGATCAGCGGAGTAATATTAATCATTAATGCAGTTCTAATAACGTAGATTGAAAGTAGTTTACGTATCTATAAAATATGTTGGTGCCTATGGTGTGAATAAATTAATGCTAAATTAATTTTGTTATATTGTTACATCATTCATAAATGTATATAATTGATACCCACTGCTGGGCAAATCAGGTTTACAGATTACAGTTTAAGTAGCAATATTGTAATGTCAATTTGGTTACAAAGTTTTACATTTACGTAAATATCTATGTTTAACGTTATAAGTGTCGAAAAAATTACACTTATTTTGGTGATGCTGATAAAAAAAGTGTTTGCATATTATTAAAAGCTGTGTGTCGCACGATACCAATTTTGTAGAGTAGGTGCACTATGTTTAAAACGGATTGAAATCATAAAAGCGTTTTAACGATTTATCAATTTTTCACAAGAATACGGAAAACTTTGATATGTTATGTTATTTTTAAAGAGAACCCAGAAAACTTTGAACATATGTTATTTTTAGAGAATCTTCGTTACACATAAAACACCACCTTCAAATGCGATTATTTTAAATACGCTAATTGTGTACTTACACTAACTAAAAATCATCACTTTGTTTTACGAAATGAACAAGTTTTGTATTGACGTAGGTGTCGCAAACCTGATGGAAATCAGATAAGCAGAGATGGCGATTCTATAAATAATGCGGATTATGCCTCGCTCGGAGCATTAAATTTTTGATAAAATATTAATCCGGCAGCAGGCGTGCAGTGAAGCGGCTTAGATTAGCGCGGTACTTGATAAAGACTCGCTGTATTCGATACAAGGTTCTCCTCACGGCTCCACTCGCGTACCCACTTATTTGAAAAAAAAAAATACAATAAAGGGAATATTTTTTTATGATATAGATATAGGAAATTACCATGTAGTTTTGTAATTACCATCTGGTAAGCCACTCTGGAACATCTGTAATCGACCCCAGATAGGATTGAAGTCATACCTACTTGAAGTCATCGCATGCATTGCAATTCCTAATGTCTTTTTATCATATAGTGGCAAACGATATATTACTGACCTGATAGATTTCAAAAGCCTTGTTGTTGTTATCCCTCAGGACTAAGATGACGTGGAAAGTTCGTCCAAATGAATGTGGTAATTTTTATTATTATTTATTTATTTTATTGAACTATTAACGGAAATACATGTTATATTATGATTTAACAATATGTGTCCTTAAATATCTAGTGCTTACATGTAATTCCATTTATAAATAGTCACAGCGTGCGATGTTTAACAAAAGTACGATAACTAACTATAATATTTGGTAAGATTTAGAAAATTTTCAACTTTAACAATCTTATTATTTGTGACATTTTAAGTATGGCTACGCCGTTTGGGACGTAGTCAAGACTTTAACAATTGTGGCTTTGAATTTCCTGACATTATCACTAAACACAAAACACTTATTATTAGCCTGGCTGAATATACAGAAAAATGTTATAATGCGTTTTTTCATATTTTGATACTATAGATAAGTTTATTTATAACTTATAAAATAGTAGTTTTGGAAATTACGTACAGACAATTCAATTTCATTTATTAGTATAGATAACGTGGGCGATATTCAATAATACGTGGGTGATGCAAAATATTGTGAATTTCATCTAACGTTCGTTACATAGGCTTACCGATTCATTAATTTCTGTTTCTGTTGATGTATTCATTTATATGTTTTGTTGATATTTTGTATGTATATTTAGATTCGACAGGCATTCCTATTTACGTATACTACCAAACTAAAGCCTTGTATGGGATTAACTTAACGAATTATAAGCTTTATTTTTAACACGCTTTTATTAGTTTGAGTTGTATGTATGTAACTATGTACCGATTTCTATCCACTTTGAACATTCAGTTTAATTCAAAATTTTGAAGAAATATCAAAAACCGATGACAATACAAGATTTTAATAATTTTGTACCATTGTCCTTATCAACATCCTCAGGATTAACAATTTTCGAGGGCGCTTTTCGGAAACTGATAAATGGAGCACCCCACCTCTTTTTCACAATTATACTATTTACTGTTCCTTAATTGATTCCTAGATTGAAAATTATTGTCTACTTTTTAGTTCATAAAATCGTGTTTTTTAGTTTTTTTATACTACATTTATTATGTATTAAAAAGTTATGCAAGTTATATAAAATTTATGAAATCAATAAGACTATACTATTGTATTATTTAATTTAAATATTATTAAATATTTAATCCATTTTATAACCCTTATCAAATAATGTTTGTTAGGAGTTATTGTTTCATTTTGTAACCTTAATAATATGAATATCTTCGTTATATTATATCTAAGCAAGATTCATCTAAAAAATAAAATAGCCAATAGCTAACTAAACTTGTATTTATTATGTCGGTAAACCAGTTTTTTATTAGGAAACAAATAAAAATTCCAAAATGGTAGTAAGTAACATCATTGGCATCGTAATATAATAATTATGGGAACGAAATTGAGCCAAAATTAATTTTGCACCATAAATTTCGTGACATAACAATAAAGTGAACGTAAAAATTAATTATGTGCAATCCTCACGCTATTCTAATAAACATAAATTACGAGTGGAATCGGATCAAACGCGGTAGGTCCGACAACAATGTGCCAAACATTAAAAATATCAACAAAGGAACTTTTGACGTTCATAGTACATACTTTACGACAACGATAACTTTGCGGATTGTAACAAAACGTTGCGTATATTACAACTTTGTGTCAACGACATAGGGTTGTTCCAATTCTGAGTGAATGTAAATAGTACGCGGTTTATAGTTGTCGCTCGAGCCAGCTGGCGTACCGTGGAAAATCGATTTTCACGTGGCCCGGCGGATGTCGCATCTGCGCGAGTGTACTCTGCACCGAAAATACTCGACCACCGAAGGGAAATCATATGGGACTATTATACTGGCTTTAGTTGTAATAAACGGTAATGAGCGCTCATAAATAGGTGTCAGAGTTACAGCGTTTTTTAATAATTTTTATTTAGCATTATTATTTTTTTCATTTACAATGAATCGTCATACTGAAGCAAATAAAATAGGTACCTAATTAAAATGATAGGAAAATATAAGGAATTTATTAAAACCAATTCTAATTTTAGTAAGTACAATAATTAAATATTCCAAAGTAACGTAAACGTAACGCTTCAGTGTAACGGTTTCCGTTACAAAAATCATTTCAAGTCAAAAAGTATAACATAATACCTAATCATTACGTCTAATGACAACTTGATTTAGGAACGTCCAGTTAAGACATTATTAGATATCACTGATCGTGACCGTCAGAATGGCCGGTCACTACCCATATTTTACATCGAAATAATTACTAAGAGTTGCTACCTAGTTGCTACTAGTTGCTATTAGTTGCTACTAATTGCTACCTTCGATTAAAAAAAGATAAACTACTTTTTAAGGTGACCGGCCATTCTGACATCAGGATGGCCGGTCACCTATCCAGTGAGTAGAAACTACGCAAATGAATAGAGTTTTTTTGTAATCAATAGTTGCTACCAAATTACTACCTTCATATGCATCGTATTGGACTTCATAGCTTTTAAGGAAAAAAAATTATTACGGATTTAATATAAGAGGACTAAACGCCTAATACGCCTGTATAATTAAAAGAGAAAACCCGAAATTAAACATATTATGCTTATACATTATACAGGCGTTTAGTCCTCTTATATTAAATCCGTAATATTTTTTTATCCTTAAAAGCTATGAAGTCCAATACGATGCATATGAAGGTAGCAATTTGGTAGCAACTATTGATTACAAAAAACTCTATTTATTTGCGCAGTTTCTTCTCACTCCTTAAAAAGTAGTTTATCTTTTTTTAATCGAAGGTAGCAATTAGTAGCAACTAATAGCAACTAGTAGCAACTAGGTAGCAACTCTTAGTAATTATTTCGATGTAAAATATGGGTAGTGACCGGTCATTCTGACGGTCACCACTGATCACTACCAGGCTATCATAATTGACAGGAGCGTTCCGATCTATTAGCGATACGTCACATCACTGACTGCGTCACACAAACAAAAACAGTAGTGAAGACCACACATGGGCTGGAGACGAAATCGTCGCTACATATCACCGTTGCGAATCGTTTTAACGCAAACATATAATCGTTCGTTCTATTTGTTTCAAGCGAGCCGTAACCGGGATTTTAAATAAAAACATCAAAGGGGGTGCGTATGCGCAAGCCCGAAGGAGTAATTATGATTGGTCTCGCTTTACCGGAAATAGTTTGTGTCGCTATTAATTTCGTGTATTTTGGGAACAACCTGTACGGAGGTTCTTATGCGGCAGACGAACTGGCAGACTTATACTGTTTTAGTTTTTTGGGTATTTATAGTATTTTTGATACAGCTGGTTAAATTCTAATAGGAGATAAATAACCCATATGCAAATGCCAATATCGCGAGTTCTAAGCTATCCTAGTGCTTAGAAGTGACCCTCAAAACGGGGGGTCCGAGGCTTGAATCTCAGGCACGCACCTCTGATTTTTAAAGTTATGAGTGGATTAGAAGTTAATAACTGCTTGTTAAACAGTAAAGGAAAATGTGAGGATCTGCATGCCTGAGAGTGCTTAAAAAATAAGTTTTTATAGGTGTGTGTAATCTACTAATCCGTAAAGCGCTGTGGAGTATGGCCTGAATACCTCTCACTTTGATCAGATACCCGTGCCCAGCAGTGAAACAATACTGGGTTCACAATTAAGTATTACGAAATTATTCAGATTATTTTGTTAAATAAGTTAATTAAACCATTTTATGAAATATGTAGTTCAAAAGCATTCGATCAGTACCTAACTTCACAAAATTAACCAAACCATCATTACACGTTTAAAAGGCAACGAAAGTTCCCATTAACATCACATCGTATCAGAAGCGGAGCTGCAGGACGCACCCGCTCGGCGTGACGCATCGCGATTTTCACGCATCTATCCCGCGCCGCTTTGTCACAAAGGAAATTAACAGCGCGCCCGTGTGCGTGTTGTTTGTCAGTACGTGGGTACCGTCCGCAGAAAACGTACTTACATACTACTCCTACTTACTTACTTTTTTATATAATAATAGAGTAGTCGATGAGCATGCAGTCCACCAGGTAAACCTACTGCCGCCTATGGATATTTGTAATCAATTCCACATAAGATTAGATTTCTACCCGAGGACGACCACAGATGCGCCGCTATCCCTGAGGACTACGCGAGAATGCCTCGGCAAAGTATGTCTCCCTTTCCACACCCTTCAAACCAAAACTCATACTTCTTGGTATCTGTGGAGGCTTACCATAAACCACAAACAAAAATTATACTTTTTAAATAACTTTCCAAAGGAAAAATATATTATCTCGAGATGCATCCAAAAATATATCATAATTTTTTATTTGCGAATGACCTTGAGTTATATTTTTTTATCATATGTTAAAAAATATATATAATGAGAATCATTAATATAAAAATTCTCGGATTTATTTGTTGACGGTACTTTTTCTATAATCAACCGTCAGTATGCCAATGAAGGAAGAACCATTGTTACGTTGTTGAATGAAAAGTTCTATTTGAGTAGACGTGGGCATTTTTTGTGTTTTTAAAGTAATTTTCAGCAGATGTTCTCATTTGATCGATCAGGCTTTCGTTAAAAATGTATAGCTTTTTATTTTTTGAAGCCATGAAATTATTTTCCTGACCCAAGCCCCTATGTGAATACGGTGGCTTAATAACTTTGTATCATATTGTAGGTGTAATAATACTAATCTAGTAATTTGTAAATTTTATAGCCAGTTCTAATTATAATCTAGCTAGCATTATATTTATGGAGTAATGGGAAGTTATAGCGAAAATGATCTAGGTACAAGAAACTTTATCAGTAAACCAACATTTTGCTTTTTGATTAGAAGGTCCAGTTTAGAATTTCAAATGCCGATATTATGGGGACATACTCTCTCTGGTTAATAAAAAATAATATTACATATTATTTGGAAAACACAGTAATAGCTTACTGATTGAAACTTGGCCTCTCATTCGGGTGATCTGAGTTTGAAGTCGTTGAAGACCACCAAAACGCAAGTATGTTGACAACGAGGGATCATTTAAACTTTTTAGGGGGTCACAATTTTAATCGCAATATCCGATTATAATATCACTCCTTTAGAAGATAATGAATTGCTTAAAGTTTGAACAGCTTCTTAGTTGTACGTATTTAGTAAGATATGCAAAGTTTGCTAACTTCCCAGAGAATAGTAAAACCGAACTGAATGAAGAGTTTAAAACTAAACCTTACCGAATTCTTACGAGTATCAATCAGTTTGCTGTATGATTCATTCATCTGTGAGAACAATATTGGGAAATTTTCTCAAATAACTCCTCAATCTATGTTTACAGTTTCAAAAAATAGTAGTCATTTAAATTTAACGTTTAGTTACCCGAACGGTCAACGAATTCTTATCGACCGAATAATGAATATACGTTTTTGGTTCTAATTCTCGGGTAACCGTGGGAAAGGAGCGCTTATTTTTTCATTTTGGTAAGTTTATGAGCGATTTTTTTGCAACGGATTCGGTAGACGGAGCAATCGGTTCTGCGCTTTTGGGGATACTGCAATAAAGAATTAATTAGATTTTTCTTTAGCTTTTCATATCTAGGTTATATTAATTAAAATAATTTCTCTTCTATTGTTTTGAAAACCTATTTTTGAATGGGAGATTAGTATGGAAAGCGATTACTATAGAAATAAAAACCCGATCACTTAAAAAATAGCTTATAAGTACTTACATAATTTAAACGCATTCAACAAAATTTCGTTGGGCGTAGGACGTGCACGAATAACATTACCTTCCATAGTCCGGGAAAAATTGTGTTAAATCACCTAGTAAAGAGTGACTAGGATAATTAAAATGATAGTTAAATTGACGACCCGCGTGGCGGGCGGTCACCATACCGGTCTGACGCGCAGAGGGTCCCGGGTTCGATCTCCGGCCAGACGGATATCTAAACGATGAATTTAGATTTCTGTTTCTGCGTCTGGGTGTTTGTGTATTTGTCTGTGTGTCTGTCCATGGCACCCACGACACAGGGAATCCTAGTGTGGGGTTGTGAGTGAAGAAAGCGTATGTTTGTTTGTTTAAAATCTACTCTCCTTAGGTACTGTATGTAATAATAATTTTGATATATTATTGTTTTAGTATTAAATTATTTTTTAGAGTTTATATTGAGCAAATCCGTGTCTCCTGACATTTAAAACGTTTTATTTTATTATACATTACAGAATTAATAACGCCCATTACAAGTTTAATCGAATCAGCCTTTGCTACTTGTAAAGAAGTCATTATTTATGATTATTGTGATTACAGTGCGTTGTTTCTCGGTTAATAGCCCTTTACTGCTCCAAATTGCTAAACATTTTGCAGCCTACAATTTGCCCCTACGCAAATCTTGGTCCAGATTTCTTTAGGGTAATTCTGACTTGCTTTAATGGTAGTAGAGCTCGTATGAGTAACTGGGGAAGTACCACCGCCACACCTATTTCTGCCTCATAACAGCAGTGTTAAGCACTGCTGTTTTCCGGTGTTTGAAGGGTGTGGTAAGGGAGACATATTTTTTCGAGGCGTACCACCTTAGTCCTCAGGGGTAGCAGCGCATACAGATGCGCCTGAAGTCAGCCACAGGGCTGACTTCAGGTAGGAATATCCAATCCTATCTAGGGTTGATTACAGATGTCCACGGGCGGCAGTAGCCGCTTATCATCAGGTGGACTGCATGCTCGTCTGCTACTCCCATATTATAAAAAAAAAAAACACCCGTTTCTATTGTGAAGCAGTTTTCGTGAAAAGAATTTGATTCCTTGAAGGAAAGGATGCTGACTGATATATAGAATGACCTTGTTGCTAGTTGTAGCTTCAGTTTAAACCTATTTTATATGGAGTTTGTGCTATGTGCTGCGGTGACTATTCACTGTCTGGACAACAAATTCTTTTGGCACTTCAGTTTTATAAAAAATAACCACCAATATTTCTGACGTTTATCATTAATATTTTGCCCAGTTTATGCATTGTCCAGGTGGTCTGAGCGAACCTTCCTTGAAACCTTTGAAAGTCAGGAATAGGTGAAGCAAATTTCAAAGGGATTGAGGAGGTGTTATGACGCACTGTTCGCGGGAAGAAACGTCTGTCGGTGGGCAACAATACATCGATAAAACTTATTACACGTACCTCACCTTGTGCTTGTTTGAGTAGCGAGAACGCTAAAGAAAAATCTGGAAATACTTACGAGCGGGTTTAAGGCGATTTGTCAAATAAAATACTAACTTATTCGCATTGTAATGACTAACGTCTTTGCCGCTAAATTGCAAGGATAATAAAAATATATCTTATGTTGTTTATTGACATTTTGGGTATTCAATAAAAGTAATGATGTTCAAAATAGTAAACGAATTTAGTTATAATGATAAAATAATTAAAGCAGATTTTTTTAAAAAGGTTAAGTGTGTTGGGGAGTTCAGGTCAGCAAAGCAAAACTCAGATTGTTGTTCTTCCATTATATTATTACCATCTTACATCTAGTACATCAATCACTACCCAAGCCACGACTCAACTAGAAACTTCTATATTAGCCCCCTTTCCCTCCGTTTTTTCGCGCGCAAGATTCTATTTTATTTTTTTAAATTTCATACCAGAATGTCATAGATACAGCCAACAATGAAACCCGAATGCAAGGTTTTTAATCCATTTTTTAAATCAATGTTTTGTTTTATTTAAACTCAATTAAAATGTAACCTTACACGTGATTCGAATAAAAACGAAAAATGTTTTAGTTAAAGTCAAGTGTGAATTCTCTTAATTATTCTGTAATGGAATGACAATACAAATGTAACTGAACAGTTTCTCGTATAAAACAGGCTTAAGTGTGATGATGGTTTTTCCGTCATTGAGGAGTTTAAAAATACACTTTATTAGCATTTGTCCCCTTTCGCGATAATTACGGATAAAGTACGAGAAAGAGCGTTCGAGGAGTTTTAGTTGGACATTTTCCTTAAAGTACGTCATAACATTACGGAGACACTGGATAATTTTCATTAAGGTGCAAAACGTTCCTATGTACTCGTACGACGACCGAACATGTCGTCAGTACCTCGTGACAAACTCCAAGTGAATATAATAATGTAATTGGATGTAATGTGCTGTTATTCGCTATCCAACCGCCTTTTATCCGTTACGTGATCTTGTCGCCTCGGTCGATGCGAATCCTTAACGGTACATTGAGCTTCACTAAGTTTTGCTTAAAAGATTGTTCTGAAGCTTGACCTTTTCTGGTCGCCGTAACGATATTTTGTGGTGTTTAGCTTAACAGATACTTTACGCCGCTAAACATATATTTGCACGTCTAAGGAATGTAGCCTCATTCTGTACTTGTACAGACTAGGATATATTGCAGGCTCAATTTGTTTGTTTAGCTACAGATGGGTTCTCGACATTTCCAGTTCAAAATTAACTGGAAATACTGCGTAAAGAAAATGGTGTTCTCTTTATCTTGATGGTCAATAAAAATCAACAAAGTGTGCCACTTAAACAGCTTTTATGTTTTAATTTCCACAACCTTAAAAATATTTGGTGCAAAATATCGAAAATAAGAAAGATTGGAGACAGTCCTAAACTTACTTAATTTCAAAGCTATAATACGAGCTCGTAAAAACTAAACTTATATATGTGTGACATACGATCTTACGGAACCCTAAGAGTTCAGAGGCGCCGACGTTTGTATCGTATCTCATAATCGGGAAGTGGGATCATAATAAGGGGCGATTGTCCCAAACCGTGGTATGACTTGCACATTTGCTATTCGTACGACAAGGGTTAATACACTTAATGATGGTCACCTATTACGAGTTGTTAGGCAAACGACACAGAACGAACCGACGAAACGAATTCGCCATGCTGCGTTAGGAACTTTTCTATCAATATAAGATGATTAAGCCTTTAGTGGATGTCATTTGGCAATTGCTAGGATGTGATGGCGTAAATGTCAGAAAACGGGCGAGCGTTCACTACGTTGAAGCGATCTTGAGTGACTAGATGAAGTGTGTCCGACACTTTAAAGGCGGTATACATTTCTTATAGAATAAAAAATCATTTATGTTTAGATCAACAACATGATTATTACTCATTAAATAGAGCGAAAAACATGGTATACAATAGATATAAATGTAAGTGTCGTTACAATTACAGGTAAAGATTGTATGCAAAAGTAAAACACGAGCACAACACATTGTAAATGTAAAATGTCTTAAATACTACGAAAGTCAAGTTATAAAGTAATTAAAGTTGTTAAGCAGAAAAGATAAAATCGCCAGCCAATTTTCGCTGACGCGACTTTGCTCTTGCTTCTAAAAGGCACATAGTATCCATTTTCATCGCGCGATTTCGTCACTTTGTCAGGATGATGAATGGCCTGTAGTAAACTCACTTATCTAGAGCTAACATCCTTATGTATCATTTCTTGATTATCGACGAGCCGTGTTTTTGCGTCAATATTATTGCGCTCACTTTTCAAGGAAAGTTAGTTACCCGCAGTAATTTATACCTTCATTAACATACTTACAATCTTACCAATTAATTAAGCTGGACTGGCTTCAGTCAGGACGCGGCTATATTTCAAGAAACTGACAAATGCGTCCGCTCCATCACATCGGATAAAATATTATTAAAACAAACAAATGGACAAAAAAGATATCTTTTCCAAAGAGCCGAAATCAATGTGCGAGCTTCGGTACGTTGCTGGTGTTGATGCGTCAGTTTCCAAAAGGTATATCTACTTCGATAATACCAATGTAATACGTGCTCTGGGTTTCAAAAGTTAGGGTTTGAATTATGTTGAGTGTATCTAAGACAATAAGTACGAAAGGTCGATCGGTTTCGTAGCAGTAATTTAATGTAACAGTTAATATGACAGCGGGCATGAGCAAGCCAGCGGGTCGCCCGTGTATTATATTTATGCACTCACACCTGGAGGTCTATTTTGAGTATTTTATTTTGAGTTGTTGTCTTGATGTTATAGAGCACTCGTATTTATGTTGAGGTCGATAAATACGGGCTATTAATTACTGATTGTGTTACAGTTCTGTTAATTCATCGTGATTAATGCCAATCCTTCGTCCCTTTACATTCAAGTTTGTTTCCTTTGTGACGCTTTTGTTTGAGGCTTCTAATTATACAGACTATCAAAATAATCGTAGGTGTTCATTTGTTAATTTTTAATTAGCAGTAATTAAATAGATTAATCGGTATGATAAAAATTAATGATAAAAATTAATGAGATTTTTCATTTACTTACTTACTAATAGAGAATTTATTGTTATAGAAATTATAACCATATCCGACTAAAACATGTCCACACTCCTCTTCGCACTTTTTATTGGTGATCTGCGCTGATTTACGGGACAAGGTGAGATATTTTAGGGATGAGCAGGGATCATTTGTCTAATTAGGAGTTTTATTATATGTTGAGATGGGAGGGGGAGCTTTGTTATGTAACGCTACTTGTTAAAGACTAAGGATTGCGCAATCTGTTGAATATTTTGTCAATTGTTACTAGCCCAAAAACTTGCGATGTGTGGCCCAAAAACTGATAGCCGGCCATCCATGAATTTATTGAATGCTTACCTCAGAATATTGGGGTGATACAACAAGTAGTTTATAGACATATTTGAATTGGAGTTAAAACGTTGTACTAATAATTGGTATGTTATGATGCTTAGTTACAAATGTAACAGTGACTCATACAATGACAATGTAACTTCAAGGAATGATTCAGTTTGATGTTCAGTCATCGTCATGTTACAAACCTTAAGACTTATTGAACGCTCTCCGAATAGAAATATTAGTATTGATTAGATTTATGAGTTATTAAGGTGTACCTCAAAAATTGTACTATTTATATATCGATATTAAACACTGAATTTAAATAACTTTTTACATCAAGTCGACGAACTGCTTTCGAAATATGATTGCGATTGACTACCGAATTTCTAAAAAATTGTATCTAAAAAGCTGCGAATTTAGACGAAAAACGGTACATCACCTGTCGGTTGACCTCAGTGAAATGCTTGGCTAATTGTTTATCTCCGGACGAATTCGACGATCCGTACCTCGGGATCAGGTGTTAATACCCGTGGGGAATCGTGACTAACTATTGTCGTTTTCCCTCAAGATAAGTACTTTCAATCCTATAAATGAGATTTTACATAGGTAAGTTAATTTTCACTTGTTTTTTGGTGACTTTAGATACAGGGTCGTGCAAACAAAGTAACTGAATAAAGATTGTAGAATCTGTCAATTTTTTTTATAATATAGAAGAAGCAGACGAGCATGCAGTCCACCTGATGTTAAGTGGCTACTGCTGCCCATGGACATCTGTAATCAGGATTAGACATTCCTACCTGAGGTCGGCCACAGATGCGCCGCTACCCCTGAGGACTAAGTTGGAACGCCTCGGAAAAGTATGGTTTTGTGTCACAGCAGCGCCTAGCCCTGCTGTTATTAGGCAGAAATAGTTGTGGCAGTGGTGCCGCCGGACTGGAACCACAAAGGCTTCTACCACATTCTATAACTCATCCCTGTACCTGTAACAGTCATAGTTCGACTCCAGCGGTACCTATCGCTGATCTATTTCTTCCCTATAAAACCACTGTCAAGCGCTGTGTTCCGACGACCCGCATGGCGGAGCGGTCACCATGCCGGTCTGACGCGCAATGGATCCGGGTTACATTCCTGGCCAGACAGATATCTGAATGAAGGATGAGTGTGTGTGTGTATTCATTGCACCCACGACATAGTAGAATGCGTTTTTTTTATTGTCATCAGATGTAGCAACACATCTTGCACTTCTGGGTTTCCAAATCAGACATCAAATCAGTCAATGAGCGATAAAGTGGTAAATTAAAAATAATAAGTGGAAATTTACCATCAAGTGAAATTCATGTTCGTTTGTGCTCGTGTCGTTTCTTCCATAATACTAAAATATGTTTTTTTTGGACGCATAATCGATTCGGACGTCGATTCGCTTAACATCTTATTAATATCCGTGGGAAAACGTGATTTACCATTACCATTTTTCCTCAAAACTCAATAATAAAAAAATAAATATTAGTCAATTATTGCTTGTTTTTATACTACATTGAATACAGGTGACTTCGGAGGCACCACCTTCACACCTATTTGTGCTTTGTAATAGAAGTGTCAAGTAGGTACTGGGTAAAAGCGTCAAGTGCTAAAAGGACGACATCATGAGGATAGATATGACCGATTATAAATAAGTTGTAGCAATGTATTCGTGGCCAAGTTATATAGGATTGTGTTTCTATTGCCTTTTTGAATTTTAATACAGAAAAAGATATAAATAAACGTCTTAAGATTTTTAAAGATTTTAAAAATAATTACTATGGAAAATAATAGTAGTGAAGTACATGTATTACAAGTATAAGCATCTCAAAAATACAAATATTAACAAAATATTGCGAAAATTTTCGACAATTTCGCAGACTTTAAGGATAGCCTACGGCTACTTGGAAGAAACTTGTACCAAATTTTGAATACGTCGTTGTAATCTTTTTTGTACTGGATCCCATGCATGTTGCAACACGTGTAATTTGACATGAAATGTGACCCGATTGATGTCTTTGTTCGGCTTCAAAACGTTTTACTGCTCCTCGAAGGCTGCTGACTAAGTTTCGAGCCTAAATGTGAGGTATAAGTTATTCTCACATTGTTCAGTGAGGTGGATTCGCGGAAATTATTGCGCGGGAAAGAAATATCCCTAAAGTTACTTTTAAACCAATACAGAAACAGATCTTTGGTACAATATATAATAACAAAATAAATAAAACGCTCTCTACACTCACACTAAGATTCCCTGGAACGTAGGTACAATGGACACACACATAGACAATTACTCAAACACCCAGACCCAGCAAAGATATCTAAATACATTCAGATATCTGTCTGGCCGGGGATCGAACCTGGAGCCCTTTGCGCGTCAGACCGGTATGGCGACCGCTCCGCCACGCGGGTTGTCAAAATATAGTTTAGTATTTTTTTTAATATAAAATTACACAAATTACAGAAAAATACTTTTCATCTATTAACGATGTGATTACAATACTTACTACTATTGATATTACTAATGTTAAAGGTAATTAAAAATACCTACATTTATGAAATTATTTAACGAGCTTATTATTTTATCAATATTTGGCGACTGTCCATGTTTATAAACATTTATTACGCGTGTAACGATTACATTTGTTTGCTAAAATACAGATAATTATGAACTTATTAGTCTCTATTATGACTGGGTATGTGTTCAGTTCAAAATAAGCAATAGGTCACCCAACAGTTAAATGTAGATAACATTACCTTAAGAATGTTATGAAGAGTTCTGAGCCATTTATCTTCAATTGTATATTCCACGTGAAAATTTTCAACAACTTCAATTGACAAGTCAAATTAATATTTAACTGTGTTAATTATTTGTATGGACACATAAACCAAGGTCAATAATGACCCAGACTTAGATCTGTAGGTAAACAAAAACAAAAACAGCCATTTTTGTTGAAACGTAAATACTCATTCTAAGGGTACTGATGTCTACCTAGTCGGAAATGGAACCCTAAATGAGTAAGGTTTGTCCACCGCACCGTTACCGAGCCGATACCGAGAACGAGATTTATTTCGGGCTGATTTAATATGTCCTGATAGCGATAGTTTGTCCACCACGACCGATATCGGTACTTTATTTTGTTCGATCGATATCGGCGTGTGACGACAATGTATGGGCAAGTTCCAACGTGTTTTATATTACCAGCACATTGGCATAACAAAAACTCGGTGCCGATCTAGCGATCAACCCGATCTACTCGAAATATCGGCGGCCGGGATGACGGTGTTCGGGTGACGGACGTGCGGTGGACAAGCGACTCTAGTAAATGTACCTACGCCATTACGGCACCGTCATTAGGTAATTATCGGTATCGGCTCGGTGACGGTGGCGGTGGACAAACAGAGTAACAGGAAGCTACCGATACGCTTGGTTACCAGCAATTTAACTTTTAAGTTAAAATGCAATTATGATACCGCCCTCCCGTTATTCAAATAAATCTTTGTAACATACGTTACAGCAATAAATTCATGTTTCCCATATTTACAAGCTTTCGTGTTTAATATTCTGTTCACGAAACGAAATGAAGTTATCCAGCCTCATTACATGCATCGGCACGTGCACTCATAACCGCTCTTGTAAACCTTAATGATATGCGAAATTGTGTCTCTAATTATTGCTATTATTTCCCCATTAACTACAGAAAGTTTAAGTAAATAATTTGCGGTTTAAATTTGAGGTAAACGCCCTTCGTCTCTTACCTGGTTTTATTTATAAGGCATACAAATAGTGTATAATACAAGTAGTTGGTAAAATTATTGATTACGGATTTGAAGATGATTTAATTTAACCCTTTTTAATTCTGACTAATAACAGCAGTGCAAGCAGAGCAAGCTCTCCTGCATTCTGGTCCGAAGGGTGTGGTAAGGGAGATACTCGTATAGCTTAGTCGTCAGGGGTAGCGGCGCATCTGTGGCCAACCTCAGGTAGGAATATCTAATCCTATCTGTGGTTGATTACAGATGTCCATGGGCGGCAGTAGCCATTTACAATCAGGTGGACAGCATGCTCGTCTGCTACTCCTATATTATAAAAAAAAAACGTGGAGTTAGTCAGGGATGTCCATAAGCATCAGACATATGCTAGCTCTTTTGATACTCCAATCTTTATACATACATTAATAATAATATATACTTTAGTAATATAATATGTTACTTAGGTCAGCCCAAGTAACATTAATTATACCTCAGAGAGATATCCATACGAGATAGGTTGACATACAATTAGATTGGGAGAAGAATCTATTATTGGAATCGATTAATTAAGATAATAGGGTCTAGATTTAATAATACAGGGCTTAAAGGGTACTATTACGGATTCCACTTTGGTAGTGCATAACTAACAAACTAACGATTAACCGTCGTAGAGTCAACTTACCCTGATGATGCTCCGTTTTGGAGCGAAAGACGTGTTAGTGATGGTATGTATGGTGGTGTATATTTTTAATATTTTGCATCTGCACGCATCCTTTGAGGAAGGGAGGGTGGTACATACTGCATGGTTTAAAATATATACCATCATACATATTAGTAGCGGATTGTTGCGAAGTAATTTTAATCTTAACTTAATAGCATGGGTTTCCGAAAAGTTACGCCTGATACAATTAACTACATAGTTTCTTAAAAAATTGTTTCTTACGCTCAAAGCATCTTACTAGGACTTACAAATTCGGATACGGATTTAGTCATTTAGATGTATGGCTGTCCGGGGATTGAAACCAGAACCCGGTGTAGTGATATCACTGATATCATTATCTTCGGTAAAACAAAACTTATACGTATTTAATACTGTTGTTATTAGATAGAAATAGATTTGGAGGTGGTGTCTCCGGAGTCGAATCACAAAGAGATCTTCTACTTTCAAATCTTAGCACTAAGCGAATACAAAGTTAGCACATATTTAGTCCATTACTTTTTATCACCCGTAACAAATCTCGAACAGTTATGTTGAGATCACTTTTCAGCACATTTCGGTTCACTTGGCTCGTTTCATTTGTCCTTGGTTCAACTGTTATTTCAACTTTCGCAACCTCTACAGTATCAGAACAAATATTTGTTGTACAATTGATTGATTGTATTCATGTATTTTTTACAGATCGCAATAATATGAATTTAATTTTCTGTTTGCAATCATATTGGTCAGGTTGGTAATAGCAGTGATAGCTAGTGGTTAAGAAACTCGACCTTTCGATCGAGGGGTCCGAGGTTCAGATCCCAGGCACGCACTTCTGATTTTTCATAGTTATGTGCGTATTAGAAATTAATTATCACTTGATTAAAACGGTGAAGGTCCTGAAGGAAAACATCGTAAGGAAACCTGCATACCTGAGAGATTTATAAAAAAAAAATCTCAAAGATATGTAAAGTCTACCATGGCACTTGGCACATGCCATGGCTACATGGCACAAGTGGACTATGGCCTAATCCTTCTCATTTTGAGAGGAGCCCCGTGCCCAGCAGTGGGACAGAAATGGGTTGATGATGATGATGGTGAATTATATTGGTCAGTCCATTATGTATTTGAATGGCATAAATCTCTAAAGATACTTTCCAAACAAGCAAAGCAAAAACCTTTTATTAAAATGTGAGTTGAGCTCGGGATGAAAGGATCGCCCATCTATATTAATCCAGATTCAACATCTTAAAAGTGATCCACAAAACCCTTTGTTGATTTATGTAAGAGCTGTTTCAAAATATTAAAAGGGTATTAGAAAAATGAAATTTTAAACATCAAAGTAACCGTAAGTCACTTACCATCAGATTGTTCATATTTATCATTTTTGCGATTCTAAAGGTTCCTTTTATACAAGTATTAAAGGAGTATACTGTGCACAATGGTAACTGGTTACTGCCGCCCATGGACATCTTTTTATAGTATACGATTAGCAGACGAGCATGTAGTCGACCTCATGTGAGGTGGCTACAGCTGCCCATGCACATCTATAATCAACCCCAGATTGGATTAGATTTCTACCGGAGGTCGGTCACAGATACACCGCTATATCTGAGGACTAAGCTGGAACGTCTCGGAAATGTATGTCGCCCTTACCCCACCCTTAAAACAAAACAAACAAAGATTTCTACCACTTTATGGTATTAATCTTTGCCACATCTAATTCTAGAATTTTGGGTTGGAAGTAAAATGTCGTTTATAAATACGTATCATTATTTTCATCAATGTGGACTGCACCTTACAAAAAATATATTCATAAGTTTTCACTGGTAATAGGCTCTTTTACTATTTACAAACAGTAAACACAAAACCGTCTGGATCTTCAAGAAAATCCAATATTACTTAGGCTTTATTTATTTGTCTAGTTGAAATGTACTAAAGTATTGTTTTTACATTTTCGTTTAGCGGATTGTTTCAGAACTACAGTTTTTTTTTATAATATAGGAGTAGTAGACAAGCATGCAGTCCATCTGATGGTAAGTGCCTACTGCCGCCCATGGACATCTGTAATCAACCCCAGATAGGATTAGATATTCCTACCTGAGGTCGGCTACAGATGCGTTACACCTGAGGACTAAGCTGGAACGCCTCGGAAAAGTCTGTCTCCCTTACCACACCCTTCAAACCGGAACACAGCAGCGCCTAACGTTGCTGTTATTAGGTAGAAATAGGTGTGGCGGTGGTGCCGCCGGAGTCGAACCACAAAGGGTTCTACCACCGTTGAAAGTTATAGTGTCAGTAACGTAGCATTAAATGTCTAAATTGACAAAATGGCGCTTTATGTTTTGTCTCTCTTTTTTGCGAACATGTGAGGCAGACAAAAAGACTTGAGCACCTACTTATTGTTACGTTTACTCAGTCTACTGAAGCAAACGGAACAGAATAATGGATTGAGTAAACGTAACGGAAAACTGTGGGATGTTTTGAAAACTCATGGTAAGGATACTGGTGGACTGCATGTATGTTCCTTAGCTACTTCAAGATCTTGTATACCTACTACAGACAATAACAAATCACATTTATGTTGAACATAATAAGTTATAAACGTAAAACATTTTTATAGCACAACAAAACCTTCTCACAATTTTGTTCCGACACCAATATTCCCACAGGGTTCAATAAGGTACGAAAACGAGTCTTTACGCGCGTGAACACTATTAATCGCGGGGCAATTAACTCAATTAATACCTAGACGAGTCAATAGGATCAACAAATTATAACTCCGCCGCTTCGAACGGCAATAAAGAAATCAATCAGTGGATTAGGTATTTCAAATCAATAAAATCTGAAAAGGTCGTTATTATTGGATGGTTATAATCACATAGTTTGACTGGATGTGCCTGACTATTTGTGAGATTCGTATTTAGTAAACGTTTGTATCTTATATTGAACCTACATATTATGTACCGTAATAATGTAAAATTAAATTCACTTGTTCGGATTTTGTTTACGAGTATGTTGTATGTTTTATCTGAGTAGTTATCGTTTTGTCATTTGACTGTTTATGTGTCAGCGTACATCGAAGACATTATTAAAATATCAACATTTATACTTATAATAATAATCCTGTGAGTGGTAGATAAGCAAACTAATCTCGTATTTGCTATTAGTTTTTCTCAGTTCATTTTAGAAGGATTACTTTTAGATCTCGCTATAGTCAGGCTGCTCGATTAAAATATAGGAGTAGCAGACGAGCATGCAATCCACCTGATTGTAAGTGACTACTGCAGCCAATGGACATCTGTTATCGACCCCCGATAGGATTAGATATTGAGGTCGGCCACAGATGTTCCGTGTTAAGCTGGAACGCCTCGGAAAAGTATGTCTCCCTTATCATATCTAGTTTCGTTATATCATAGTTCAGCGTTAACTTCTCATGTGTGTGATGTGTCGGCTCGTGTGATGCGCATGACGACCGCAGGTGTGTTAGTCGATGCGGTATATAGGCCTTTATACTATGTAGTTAGTTTAAACCTAAGTCAAAATATTTTTATTTAAATTAGATTATTTAAATAATTATTTTTTGTTTCATTAATTCACTATATTTTTAAATAGATAACCTAGTGGTTGAAACGTTGCCTTTCAATCGAGGATTCAAGTTTCAAATCACAGGGACGCAACTCAAATACCTACTGACGCAATTTTGAATGGATGTACCGATGACTTGAAGACGAGAGCGGGTAACCGTTACATTGTTGAGTTGCGCCAGTTAGGGACGACCAATTTTCAGATGGATGGATGATGTGACAAAGAAAATTAACACCTATATCTGCCTACTAACAGTAGTGTTCTGCTGTCGTGTTCTGGTTTGAAGGGTGTGGTAAGAAAAATATACTTTTCCGAAACATTCCAGCTCAGTCCTCAGCGGTAGCGGCGCATGTGGGGCGGATCTCAGGTTATAACATCTAATCCTACCAGGGGTTGATTACAGACGTCCATGGTCGGCAGTAGCCTTTTACCATCAGGTGAATTGCATGCTCGTCTGCTACTCCTATATTATAAAAAAAAAAGTTTAAATGGCGTGGTAAGATAGACATGCGTATTCCTCAGGGGTAACAATGTATTAGGCGGCCTCAGTAGAACTCGAATCGTATTTGAGATTTATTACAGGTATCTATGGACGACAGTGGTGACAGTTTACTTCTTTACAGAAAAATTAAAACACGCCAATTTTAAAGTAAATATTGTGCAACTTATTACCGTTGCTATGTCGCCGTTAAAACTGTTTATCGCGTTGGCACACGGTATCAATTCGATAACAAACAATAATATGTTCAACGTGACAAACTATCTACAATGTTTTTATTTAAATGATCTCCACATTGCAAAGGTGACTGTTCCAAAACATATTAAGTAAACTGCTTACTTATTGGCTCGATAAATAACGATACGGTATAGAAGCGGTAAATGTGTAGTAGGCATATATGCAGCAGGTAAATTACTATTTCATATTTATTTTTTTATGTTCATTGTTACTCGCTTATTGCCCTGCAGTTCCGGGACCAGAATAGCGCTACGATATCTTCTGCCTGTCGTAAGAGGCGACTAATTGGTGGATTCCGGGGTTGCGACGGGAAGAGTGGGTGCTCGAATCGCCTAACATGCAACCTCAGGAAGGACTGCGGTGTGTGTCGTACACACCAGACGGTCTGGCGAGCACCATGCTCACCTGGGCGGAGCTCACCGGTAGAGCAAAAAAAGGCACGAGTCGCTTCAAATATTTAAGCCTGGAGCGCCGTTCACCTTGCTCCAATGCGGATTAAATAAATGCGGTTAAATAATAAAATGTATGTACGCGAATAAGTCGTAGGACCTACATTAATTAGGTCATCAATGTGATTTTTAAAAACTAATTTAATGTTTAAAATGTAGATTAAACATAAAAATTAAAACAACAATGTATAAAACATGAGCGATTATTTTCTATACCCACGTGAGTATACCGCTCGACCGTGACAATACCGATACGATGTCGTATACATATAATAAGTCATAGGCTTTACAAAACACCGACTTTTGGGGCACATACGCGATTCGTCTCTTTATAATAGTTAATTTGAGTAATAAACGAGTTGTAATAGTTATGGTCATATTGCACGAACGTCGGGATGAGATGGAATGGTTCTATGGTTCCCGTTGATTTTACGACCATTCTTAATGTGTGGTCGACACGATCGAAATTTCTGAATTAGTTTTTGTCTGTTGAAAGAAATTCCGACAAAAGATTAAGAGGATACAGTGATGAAACGATTGTTAAAGGTATCTACAACAATATTGATTATTATTTATTATTAAAAGACTTCATTTATATATTTCAATATTTGGACTAACATAAAAATAATAAACATACTTATATATAATTGGGAATGGGATACTTATACATATAAATAATAATTGGGTGATATAAATAAAATGAATAATGAAAGAAGATAGACATTTAAATGAATTCGTTATAATAATTATATAATTTTAGATTTGATGTAAATTAGTACCCAGAAGTGCCTGCCCTTCATAATACAGGAGTAGGTACCAAAATCAGTATGCATAGCGGTAGTTAGGACCTAAGAATGTACTGTACTCTTATGGAAGGTATATAATACCTTTATTATAATACATTTTATTACAATAGCAAAACATGCAGTCCATGAAGATAAAAGGTCATAGCCCAAAGACATCTGTAATCAAATCCGTATAGATCAGTACCCTGATCACATACATAGCATATATAGCGCCTTCCATCGAAGTGTAAGAACTGCTTCACGATAGAAAAGGTATGATGGATGTGTCTCTCGGATTCAATCCTATCCCAATCCAATGGTACTACCACCTTTTCACATCTATCTGTTATGTATCTGTACACATTGAACGGTCAGTTTAATTGAAATTTTTACAATTATCAAGAACCGATGACAGTACACTATTTTAATAATTTTGTCTTATTGTCCTTATCGGGAACAGTAGGATTAACGATTTTCGATGCGGTGTTCGAGGTAGATGCCGCCGCGGCTATGTGGTGCGGACTAGATCATAAGTAATTAGCCAAGTGATGCTGTTATCGATCTACAAAGTTCACCATCAAATCGCTACATGCCGTAATTATTGGGACAAAGTTCATGGCAAAGTTATTAGACTGCAACAAATATTACTTTTAAGGTTTAGGTTTTTAGTTTGATTAAGTAAACAAGTACGAGTATATAGTTTAAAAAATGATACGTTTTCTTTTTTCTTTCTACTTAATGAAAGTGATGATATACTTCGAATGGGGTCATGTGATAAAGTGATGTTTTAATTCTTATTTATATAACAATCGGTGCAACGTGAAAAGTTATCTGCCAGCACTTTCACAGGAAAATATTTAATTAATCGAATATGTTCATCATAGCATTGATAGTTATTTAAAAGATGTTTGCTTCACTCACAGCCCCACGCTAATTGCCTGTTTCGTGGGTGCCATGGACACACATAAAAACCATACACAAACACCCAGACCCAGAACAAATATTCAAATTATTTTAATTTTTTTTTTATATATAATATAGGAGTAGCAGACGTGCGTGCAGTCCACCTGACGGTAAGTAGGTACTGCCGCCCATGGACATCTGCAATCAACCCCAGATAGGATTAGATATTCCTACCTAAGGTCGGCCACAGATGCGCCGCTACCCCTGAGGACTAAGCTGCAACGCCTCGGAAAAGTCTGTCTCACTAACACTGCTGTTGCCGCCGGAGTCGAACCACAAAGGGTTCTACCACCTTCCTAAGGGTTCTTTAGCAAAATTGTTTGCTTAGAACGAAAAACAAATATACTTTAAAAAGCTTGTTTAATTTTTTTTTATCACAAATTTATTTTAGTTTCAATTTATAGCAAGCAATTGTTATTCAGTTGCTATTTTTAGAACACTTTCGAAGATTTTGGCTCTAAAATGCTTTCCTGTTTTACCACGCGAAGCGAGGTATTGAACCGAATTCTGGCTGAATTCCGTTTCAAAAACGAAATAACGGTGGCTCAAAGCCAGCTCCTTCATGAATAAAACACTTTTAGATAAAACATGTACACTCAAAACATATTTTTAGATAAATAAGTTGGATAAATCTGATAATGAATAAGATACCAAATGTTAAATTCGTAGAAAATTTATATTTCTTTTAAATATACAAGCATAGATTAGTAAAGATACTTCGCCGCCTTGAAATTGAATGAAGCCACAAACGGCTTATTAGTAAGTTCTTCTTTTGAATTCTTGACAAATAAAAACATTTTTAGAGAAAAATTACGAATAAATAACTAATACTGCGTAATTTACATAATAAATAAATAATTATTTCAAATATTTTAGGGATATTTTAGCACGGAGACGTGGCAAAACTTTTTTACGCAACTATTTCAATTCTCAAAACTGGGTACATTTTCTTGTTAGGACTGAGTAATCTTTACTAATCTATGTATACAAGTAGTAAATTTTTGTGCTAACAACCATGCAGCCCATCTGACGGTAAGTGGCAACTGCCACCCATGCACAACTGTAATCAACCCCTGATAAGATTAGTGGCCTGAGGTCTGCCATAGATGCGTTGCCCTGAGGACTAAGTTAGGACGTCTCGGATAATGAACACAATGAAAGTAGCTACCTACTGTATTCATATCATCTACACTAATATTATAAAGAGGAAAACTTTGTTTGTTTGGTTGTAATGAATAGAAAATTCTTTCACCATTTGAAAGCTACATCATCTACGAGTAACATAGGATATATTTTATATAAAATATATTTGGTAAATAGATTTTGAGACGGTACAAAGTTTGCCGGGTCAGCTAGTAGTACATAATTATATATGAATTTTATAAAATTGTATTATTTTATGTTACAAACAGACACTTTATTTTTATTTATATAGATTACTGTGGAAGTAATGTAATAAGAATGTCAGTCGAAAGTACATCCGGGTAGATATTTCATTATGTTGTCAAATATTTTGTTTGTTTCCAATTTTGAAAAGATTCTTCAAATGTCTTCGTCCAACCGAGTGAAAGCGATTTGTTGGAAACAAAGGTGTGGCATTGTACCCTAATACGATAGGATCATAGGATAAGCCGCTCCGAAGGCGTCATGTTGACATCCAATTTTCACTTGCCACCCCGAAAGTACAAGTAATGTTGACAATAACACAACACGCAACAATGAGTTTTCGAGATAAGACCACCACTTGTGACACGAAATTGACAAAATATTTAACAGATTTTGTTTGTTGTTATTCCGCTAATCTCGGCTTGCGAGGGATTAACTTTCTTTGGTCATTTCACTGATTTGTTTGACAAGGTACTCCAAAATGAGTATTTCTGAGAAAGGCGAAATATCTGCCTATTGGGTTAACTTGATTAGTTTTAACTTTATCCATTGTTTATATCTAAATATTGACGTGAGTGGATTTAAAATTTATTTTTAGAACTACCGCTTTAAGTCTCATAGATTCAATTAACAGTTAATCTTGAGTAATCATTTGATTTGAAACTGTTACCTACGGGCGTACCTAGTACATCTATAAAAATATTATAGGTACAACAATTAAAATGTTAATTCATTTTACAATGGATATATTCAGTCCGGAATCGTTAAACAAACAAGAATGTCGTTATTTAACACGTTAGCTGCGGAACGCGGCTTAAAACACCTCGTCCATGTCTGGTCGTTATAGCGGTAAGAAAAAACTTTAACTTCTCTGTGGTGCGAGAGGCATAACTTCCGTCTGGTTCAGTGTAGGAGAGTGATAACTATATGTTTGTGATGTGCTACTGATTCCTAGTTCTATGGTACACCAACCTAATGTCGGGTTTGTTAGACCTCGTACCGCACTGAACAAATAATAATGCTAACACAGTGCGGAACGAGGTTGGGAACGCCACGTTTCCCCACGCACCTCGTACCGCACCCCACGCTAGCTTCACGTGGTTAGTGTTGTGCAACGCAGTCGAGGCTGCGTAGCGACGAAGTAGGACCGCTGTCTTTATGTTGAAAATTATCATGTCGAAACGTTGCCGAAAAAAGTTGATCATGGAGGAAGATGAAGAAAAACCGGTTGAAAAATCTGAGCCAGAATCAGAATACAGGAAGATATTTCAAAAACAGGTAAGTCACAAATATACTCTGTCTAGGTGAAAGTCCAGTAGTGAGACTTGGCAGGCTAGGCGTATATCCGTATAGTAAGAAATTACATTATAGATAATTACGTTTCCTGTTATGGTTCAAACAAAAGTTAAGTAGCTACATTATTGATATAGGAAACGTAGGCAAAATCGTTACCGAGTATTCCGATTACTCTTTACCCTAATCTACTCGCTCCTACTTTTCAGAATCCACTGCAAAGAAAGCACATCATCTCGATAAGGGTCCAAAGAAGAAGAGATGTGTCGGATGCTACGAAAAACTCCGCACATTCTTGACATGTCGTGAGGCAGACAAAAAAACCAAAAAAAAAAATCTCACGGAATGCACTGTTTGCAAAAAACCTTATTGTCTGAAATGTTTCAATGAAAAACATCCATAACTTTTCCCCTTTTTGTATTCATTCTGTCCATAACGTTGATAAATAAAAACAATAAAATAAAATCGATATTTATTTTCCCATCACTAAATTATATGGAAACCTGCCATTTTTCAGTGCGGTCCGAGGTGCATTAGACCCACATTTTATTTTACCCATAGAATCTAAAGTAACGAATTTAACCAAGGGCGGCGGCAGTTTTAGGTTAATCAACTCATTGTTAATAATAATCAAGACAAAAGCCGTCGATTTTGTCTTATTTGGCGCCAAAAAAAGGATTTTAGTCTCCTTCGGGCGGTGGGATTTAACACGCCTCGTGCCGCCACAATGTCGGATATAGGACGAGGTTTAAAACAACTCGTAACGCAGTAATGGAAAGTACAGAAAAATCTGTGCCGCAGGGAACGTGTTAAAAGCGTTGAGTGGCGCGGTTCAATGAATGCGAGCTCATGCATTGGAATAATTAATATATAGCCATCCGTTAAGTGTCAGGGCGAAATGGCGTCGAAAACAAATATATGAATATTAAACGGGATATTATTCCTCTCCACTGATTTGTTATTATTTTAAATAGTCATTTTAATTTACCGCTTAAATAGAGCTTCGTTAAGATTGATTCCGTGATTAATGGGCTGCCCTTGCTCTTCACGGCAATGTTTGCTGATTGGAAGCTTTCGCACATAATTAAGTATTAGTTAACTTATGTTATTGCAAATTACAAGCCCAAAAGTGGTTCTCAAACACTGCGTGTAATCGACTGGTACTACTCTAGTTCTATCTGCAGTTGATAACACGTGTCCCACAATTATAATACTATTTGAATTGGACAAAAAAACAAAGGCTAACAAGACTATCAGCACGCATACGCAAATGTATATGAACTATATTTAAGTTATAAAATCGTTACACACTTTTTTGCTTCGCCATAATCGTGTAAAAAGTTTTAACTATCGATCCAACGTAATCAAATGCACGTACGAACTCAGGCCGAGGTTTGGTAAACGAGCGGCTTTATTAGCTGTTTTAGGTTGCAAGTAGCAAGTTAATATCGGGCCTCAGGCCTTGTTTTTTGCTGCACCCGAATCAACCACCTTGAGCACAACAAATGTGTGGGCAATCCTGTAATTTGTTTTTTTAGCCAATAAATTACTCATATGTCAAAACTTCGGACGTGCCCGCGCGGCATCAAGTGATATATTGGGCCTTGTCACAGCATTGTACCTTTTTCTACCAATTTTAATACGCTTCCCCGATTAATTAATTGTTCGTTGTGGTAGGACCGTTTATCCTAATGAGACCTCCTATCAGTCACGTGGATGTCTTGGATTATAATTTTAATAAAATCTTGATTAATAGAAATTATTCTATTTTTTTTTGGTTGGCGTAGTAAACGGACTTGCAAACAATCTGATTGTAAGTCAGTACCACCTGTAGACACCTACTACCGATTTCATATAGAACAGTTGGTATCTACACTATTTTTCCGAAACATAATTACTTTACTTTAGAAATGAGCTGGGGGGTTACTATCATCTCTTAAAACAATACTATTTTAATCATACTTTTACTTTTTTTGCAGGAATTTTAACTTTTTAAGCAAAATATGACAATTTGGGTTGGTTTTATACAATGGATAAGCGATAAATCAATAAGGGTAAGTTTGTTCAACTATGTATGACAGAATATTTTACTGTTTTAAGGAGGAAATAAAATTGTCCTGAATTATGATGGTTTTTAAAAGATGGTGAACCCCCTGAACTCTTTTCGGCTGGCGTTCCACTTACGCTACATGTATGAAATATTGAATTGTATTTTCAAGGACACATAAATACTTCAATACCCAGATATGGTAAAGATTTATTTGATCGGAGATTATACAAATAACCCTAAACACGGCGGAATAGTATATTATTTACCAGTGTTTCAGGACCGTGATTGATCGGTAATAAGAAAAATACTTCATTACTATATTTGCGACACATGGCGCTACTATCATTCCAATGATGGTACAATTTTTCAGTTATATTATGCGTGACATGTCATTTTTAATGTTATATTTTAAAACGCAGGCGAAGACACGGGCACACCTAGTCTTTTAAAAATTGTCATCATCATCATCATCATCATCAACCCATTACTGCCCCACTGCTGGGCACGTGTCTCCTCTCAGAATGAGAAGGATTAGGCCATAGTTCACCGCGCTGGCCAAGTGCGTATTGGTAGACTTCACATACCTTTGAAATTTTTTTTTATATAATCTTTCAGGTATGAAGGTTTCCTCATGGTGTTTGCCTTCACCGTTTAAGCAAGTGATAATTAATTTCTAATACGCACATAACTTCGAAAAATCAGAGGTGCGTGCCTGGGATTTGAGCCTCGGACCCCTCGAGTGAGAGGCCGTGTTTCTTAACCACTAGGCTATCGCTGCTTTTAAAAAATGTATACCTAAGAAATTCATAAAACTATCTTATATTGTGGCGTAATAGTTTTTGAGTTGATGAACTGCAATAACGAGACCGATATCAGCTCAAAGAGGCATTGTTAATAATTATAACTTATACCGCCACTAATATGCGCTTTCATGTACAATCAGCTTCATTAATAGACGAGCAGATCAAAATCACAAAAATACCTATTCACCCGAACGGTCATAAGTATCCCTAGCATCATAATGAGATAAACATCGTAAAGCGTAAAAATTAGATGATACTGATGTTTCAAAAGTAGCTGAACACCGTATGTGCATAATAGTTAACGTCAATTATATGATATGTCACTGTTCAGCTACTTTTGACATTGTAGTGTTCATCTACTTTTGAAACTTTATGATGTTCAACTAATTATGGAGCTAGTCGTGATTTGCTTCTTATGAACGCCTGGGTTTGTATATAAAAAAATGTAAACTTTAATTTGTTCATCTACTTTTGGTGCTGACTGTACATTTATTTGTAAAAAACCATCGAGATTCGGAAATATTGGTTCGAAACTTCGGATTTAGACATTTATTTTAGTTTACCTATAATTTGCATTACTTTTAATTTTGTATTATGTTGTTAAAAATACTAATTACATTTTTTAATATTGCCTCATTATTATAAAATTTAAATACATACGATCCTATAATACATTAGGTAACATAATATTTTAGGTAAGTATTCCAATATCGTATTTATCAATTTAAAATATTTTTCACAATATTTTTTATCCAAAACCCTACTACTACTAAACTACTACTACAAAAGTAGTAGTAGTTGAAGTAGCACCTTTCAAATTAGCATGTATTGTACACATCTCTAATTTTACAATATACTACTACTACTACTACTACTACTATACTACTACTACTATACTACTATTACGTATATAACATATGTAGGTAGATGGACTTATAATCTGTTTCATTGTGATCAGTTTTAGAAACAACCGCTACATTAAATTTAACCATTAACCATACATCAACGGTGGTAGAACCATGTGTGGTTCGACTCCGGCGGCATCACCGCCACATCTATTTCTGCCTCATAACAACAGTGTTAAACGCTTCTGTGTTCTGATTCGAAGGCGTGGTAAGGGAGACATACTGTTCAGAGGCGTTCCAGCTTAGTCCTCAGGGGTAGCGGCGCATTTGTGGCCGACCTCAGAATATCTAATTCTATCTGGGGTAGATTACAGATGTCCATGGGCGGCAGTAGCCAATTATCATCAGGTGGACTGCATGCTCGTCAGCTATTCCTATATTAGTTCTAGTGATAGTCTCCCACACCCGTCAAAGGTGGATTAGTGACGTCACCCATTATTAGAAAATTTTAGTCAAGTTTCAGGCATATTAGTTGATCAGCGTTAAACATGATAATTAAATACAAAAATGCACGTAACATAAAAAAATCGGGGGCACCTGCCTGGGATTCGAACCTGGAACTCTCAAATAAAGTAGGAAATCCATACCATCAAGTCTGTTAGTGCATTAACAAACACATACATCGAGTTATCTATACATCACACTTAAATGAATAGTGAGTGTATGAAATAATGAAAAATGAAGGCTGGTAACAAGAGAGTGATAGTTATCATAAACGGACCAGTATGATATTCGACCTGTGATAACCTATTTAGCCTTATCACCATATAGGCATATGTATATAAAAGTGCTAAAGAACGGTAAGTAGTCATTAGTAGCCATGATGCGCGTGCTGTTGGTAGCGCTGGCCTTAGTCGCCGTGGGCGCCTTTGCAGAACCCATCAAATTTGTTCGCCATAAGATAACCGGTAAGTTATTTTATAATATTAGAGTAGCAGTCGAGCATGCAGTCTTGATAGTAAGTGGCTACTACCGCACATGTACATCTGTTACTAACCCCACATAAAATAAGATTCCTACCTGAGTTCACCCACAAATGCGCCGCTATCCCTGAGGACTAAGCTGGAATGCGTCGGACATATGTCTCCCTTACCAAATCCAATAAGTCAGAACACAGCAGCGTTTAGCACTGTCGTTATTAGGCAGAAATAGGTGTGGCGGTGGTGATCCGGGGTCGAACCACAGAGGGTATCATTTATATTTTAATCTTTTTTTTTTTTATAATATAGGAGTAGCAGACGAGCATGCAGTCCACCTGATGGTAAGTGGCTACTGCCGCCCATGGACATCTGTAATCAACCCCAGATAGGATTAGATATTCCTACCTAAGGTCGGCCACAGATGCGCTGCTACCCCTGAGGACTAAGCTGGAACTCCTCGGAAAAGTCTGTCTCCCTTACCACACCCTTCAAACCGGAACACAGCAGCGCTTAACACTGCTGTTATTAGGTAGAAATAGGTGTGGCGGTGGTGCCGCCGGAGTCGAACCACAACGGGTTCTACCACCTTCAAAAATCTGTTATTAAAACCAATCTATCCAAGTACACGTTGACGCTTTCTAGACATTTTTATAACATTTAAATTTGAATTGGTAAGTGGCTGCCGCCCATAGACACCCGTAATCATTCCCAGATAAAATTAGCTTTCAACTTGTCAGTGTACACAGATCTTTGTGACACTGAAAACTAAGTTGAAAGGTCTTGGATAAGTCATCATCATCCCATTACCGTCATGTGCATGGGTGTCCTCTCAGAATGGGAAGGACTAAGCCATAACTTACCGCGTTGGCCTAGTGCGAATTGGTTAACTTCACATACCTTTGAGAACATTTATATATATGTCTGTCTTGGGTGTGCGGGTTTCCTCGCGGTGTTTATATTTACCGTTATATCAAGTGACAATTAATTTCAAATACGCACAAATTTAAAAAACAGAGGTCTGCCTTGGTAGGCCGTTTAATACGAGTAGATATATGAAAAACGCAGAAAAATATTATTAATACTCGCTGTACTCGTATTTCTGTATGGCGACCCCTATTTATTTTGAAAGTTATTGGTTTTAATATTTGTTGTTAAAGCGGCCAATCTACACATATTCAGTAAACAATTCAAGTGGATATCTATTACGGTTTATCTCATGGATAGAGCCCTGTGACTGACGAACAGATAGCGGAGTCTTAGTAATAGGGTTCCGTTCTTACCCTTTGCGTACGGAACCCTTAAAAGCTTTTCGTTTGTATTTTATTGATTGTTTAATTTGTCAGTAAGTAACATTAATAAGTTGCTCAGCAAATTTTATTAAAACATTTTCTTGTTTTTTTTTTATATAAGCCTATTTAAAAAAAGCAGTATTTTATTCAACTTCCTTTGGCTAGAGAAAGAAAAGCAAAAATGTTTTATTTTGTGTAATATAATAAACAAAATACTACGAAAAGTGACTTTCATCTAAAGGATATCACAAATGTCTGAATACGATTGAGAACGAAGTTGAAATATCTTATATGTATCGTTAAGTTTAAAACAATTATTAATTTTAGTAATTTGATATTTTAGGGGACAAGGAGTTCCTTAAGAAGCAGACGGAGCTTTTGCAACTCTACCACCATATCCATGAGCCAGTCCACGACCCTGAACTGCATAGCATTTCGGTAACATGGACCTTCCAGAATACGAGGGCTTGCCACGGCGTTGTACGTATTTTTTATAACACTTCATTATAACACGCCTTTATAAACCTGTCATCTTCATTCTATCCAATCTACTTGAAATCAAAAATATTTCCATTTTGCAGAATGAGACAGCCCTGAACATTTACGCGGACCTGATGAAAACGGGTCGGATTTTACCTCGTGGAGTTCCTTTCGCAGTATACCAACCACAACAACAGTTTGAAGCCGTCACCCTCTTCAACTTATTGTACTCTATTACGGAATATGATAAGTTATACAAAACCGTTGTATACTTGAGGGACCGTATTAACGAGGGCCTTTTTGTCTACGTGTTGGGTGTCGTTACTCTTAACCATCCTTTAACGCAAGGAATTGTCCTTCCACCTATTTATGAAGTCTTCCCTTCCTTCTTCCACACTGGAGAAGTTATGACTGCGGCACAAAGATTTAGTGCTCACGGACTACGAATGCTCGAAAACTACCCAAACACTTACCTTTGGGAAGACAATTTTGTCATCAAGTGGAATGAAACTACATGGCCTTACTACTACAAAAATTTCCTCATTTCGTACTTCACGAACGACTACCAACTTAACACAGCTTACTACAATCACCATGTCAGCAACCCCTTCTGGCTCAGCAGTACTTCTGGCCCACTTTCCAAGTACAGGCGTGGCGAATACTTCTGGTACCTCCACAAGCAGATCATGACTCGTTACTACATGGAGAGACTATCAAACGGTCTAGGTGAGATCCCTGACCTGGATTACAATACGGTTGAGCAAGGCTACACAAGTGGCTTATTGTACCACAATGGCATACCATTCCCAAGCAGGCCAAACCACTTCAGTGTTGATCAGCCAATGTTTGTTGATTACATGAACAGGATTAAGGATGTTGAGAGCCGCATTCGTGCTGCTATTGACTTGGGTTACGTTTTAGGTGTAAGTATTTTTTTATATCTTTATTTAAAGCTCTTGTTGTAAAATATATTCCCTTATTGTTATACAAATTACTATTTCTTGGAAAGACATTTTGTTACAAATATAGAACCTACTTAAATAAGTTTTTGAATTTTTTTAAGTAGGAACCTAAATATATGTAGGCTAAAAGTACTTTCAAAAGTACATTTCTTGTTGTATTTTGCGTAATCTTATTAAATATTGTTATTGATTTCAAGTGTTTATTTTTTGTTTTCAGACCAATGGCGAACGTATTGATATTCGTAACGTAGATTCCTTTGATCTTTTCGGAAGGTTAATTGAAGCCAATGTTGACTCTCCTAACCCACAATTCTACCACGACTTCATTGGACTATGGAAAACCGTATTAGGAAACTCCTTAGGGCCATCGCAAAGATACATAAATGGGTACTTATAGTGAATTCTCAAAACAAAATGCTGTTGTCTTATTTTTGTGTATATTTCATGTCAATTTTATAATTTACAGCCACGTTCCGCTCGTCGTTCCTTCTGTTTTGGAAAATTACCAAACCGCCCTTCGTGATCCCGCTTTCTATATGATTTGGAAGCGTGTGATGAAACTCTTCAACATGTGGTCATCTTACCTTCCCCGTTACAAACACGAGGACTTAGCGGTGCCTTCTGTTAAAATTGAAAAGGTTGAGGTTGACAAGCTGGTCACTTACTTCGAAAACGTTTTTGTGAACGTTTCGAATCACGTTTACACGACAACAGAACAAAGTAAGCTAATGATGTTTATAACTTTATGTGCTTTGCATATGAACGGATTGTATTAAACCTATCAATTACATCTCTTGCAGCAAACATTAAGACTGGCGACGTCAAAGTTCTTGTACAGCAAGCAGTCCTGAACCACAAGCCTTTCGAAATCCGTATGCACGTTAAGAGTAACGTTGCTAAGAATGTCGTTGTTAGGTACTTCTTGGCCCCTAAGTACGATGGCAATGGAGTTGAAATTCCTCTTCACCTGAACACACACAACTTCTTCCAGTTAGATCAATTCACCTATGAATGTAAGGAAATATAATAATTATTTATACGTAACGAACTTTAGTATTTTCATAACATCTATAATGCTAACTGTTACTGTCTATTACAGTGCCTGCAGGTGAATGCGTAATCAAGCGACAATCCAACGAGAATATATACATGGTTGATGGATGGAGAACATTTACTCAAGTCTACCAAAGGGCTTTAGATGCATACAACGGAAAGCGAGACTTCGTTTTGGATGGATCTGAATTCTTCATTGGATATCCACGCCGTCTCTTGCTTCCTAAGGGTTAGTTTAAGATATAATATTAATCTATTGGTATTGAAATTATTGTTATTGAATAACTTGTAATGAAATGTTTTATTCATAGGTCGCGTTGGTGGTATGCCCTTCGTGTTGATGGCTTACATTCACGAGTACGTTGCTCCCAAGGACCCATACGGCACTGGTCTTAACCCAAAGAACGTTTTCGGCTTAGGCACCGGTTCTCGCCGTATGACCAACTATCCACTTGGCTTCCCACTTGACCGGCCTCTTGGTCAATGGCAGGTCGACAACCTCGAAAACATGCACATCCAGGATGTGAACATTTTCCACAAGCCTATTCCTGAGATGAAGTATCCCTTTCAATTATTAAGCTCAAGAGCCTGATATTCTGCGATTTTCTAATAACCTTCAGTAATAGTGTATTCGTATAATAGTAAGTTGTATATAGCTTTCAACATATATGTATTATTATGTACAATATTAAAGTCATGTGGAGTTTCTTTCACCGCTTCTTCTCCATAGCAAAAAACCTTCCGAAGCGGTGTTAGTTTCTTGACGTTCACGAAGAGTTATATGTATATGAATCAATCTTGAATAAATAATAAATATTGAATTTGAAAAACATATACTATTATTGTCTCAAGAGATTTTTGTAGCCTACCAAAGAGTATGTATTTTAATTGTGTGTGTATTTATTCATAGTGATTTACGTTTCTTTCACGAAACTAGTTTCCGGGTTGTGTAGATTTAAAGACAGTCCATGGTATTGTTTTCAATTACCTTCAATATAATTATGTTCTCAGTATGTTAACTTCTGCACCTAGGACCAAACTAAATAATTCGAAGCCATATGTCAGTCATATCTCACATACATGATCCTTATTTCAACTATCTGTGCGTTATTATGTGTAATATTTAATAAATATTTTATGATATATTGAAATCTTTCATTCCGTCCTGAACATTTTAAAAAAAGGTTTAAAGTAATGAATTCAATGGTAACTGAAATTAGTGGAATCCGATAGTATGGTTGAAGAAGCTTTAGATATCACAATTGTTTCATAAGAAGTCGAAGCCATATAGTATTATGGATACATATGGGTACCTAAATGAATATTAGCGTCAGCATTAAAATCAGAAATGATTACCTCTATATTTCATACACCCAGGATTTATTTTGAAGTCGATGCTTCAACTTGTTACCCTTACAAAATATAATAAGTATTATATTTTCTAACACTGTTCAAAAAGAGTATGCTAACAATATAAGCATCGAATACAAGAACAGTGTTATAAATACAGGTATTATAGTCAAGGCCCAGAAATGGATCTAGGAAGAGTTCTATTATCTTTTAATCCAAGGTTTTAAGAATTTCACATAAGAAGGATAATATTTTATTTAGTTGGTATCGTTATAATATAAAATAAAAGATTATAGTTGTCGGATCTCCTTTCAAAATGAAAGGAATTAGGCTGAAATCCGCCACCGATCTTCGTAACAGGGTTCCGTTTTTACCCTTTGAGTACGGAACTCTAAAAATTACGATTGACTTTAGTAATTTAAAATTAAGAAAGAATTTTGATCAGAATACAGGAGCGTTGAACACTACCGCTTTAAGTATGGCGAGGGTACCCCTGGAGTCGATCCCTGAAAGGTTCTACTGCCTTTAAATATTATATTATACTATACAACCAAGTCAATAACTCAAATCCTTACTTAATATTATAAATCCGAAAGTAACTCTGTCTGTCTGTCTGTCTGTCTGTCTGTCTGTCTGTCTGTCTGTCTGGTTGTCTCTTCTTCACGCCTAAACCACTGAACCGATTATAATGAAATTTTGTACAAAGGTAGTCTGCGACCCGAGATAGGTTTAATCCCGGAAATCCCACGGGAACTAGGGATGGCGAACTAACATCGATTAATCAGAGAATACATGTTTTGGACCAAAAAAATCGAATATTTTAATCGATATTAGGAAGGATTGATTCGTAAACTATGTATTTGATCAAGTGATGATCTATAGCAAAGTTGTTGTCCATGAGCCCGCGAAGGTTCCAGAGTTAGTACGACCAAGTTTCGCCAGATGGCGCCACTATAATTCCAATGAAGGTACGAATTTTCAGTTTTATGTATGTAAGTATGCCATATTATTTTCTTTTAAACGCGGGATAAGCCGCGGGCAAAAACTAGTCAAACATATTCAAAGTAGATATTCACACATTTATTTTCTACTACCTTCTAATATACTACTACTTCACAAGGTGGAGGAGGAGCTTTTTCGTGTAAGGCACATAAAATATTGTGTATATACAACCATTTACAATTGATTGTTTATAGAATAATAATAATCATGTACGCATATTATATTGTGATATCGATACCGTCTTGTTTGTATAGTATAATAAAATAATACGAGTAGTATAAATAGTGATAGCCTAGTGGTTGAATTCGATCGATGGGTCCGAGGTTCATATCACAGGCAAGTTTCTGATTTTTCAAAGTTATTTGCGTCTTAGAAAATAATTATCACTCGTTTAACCTGCATACCCGAGAGAATCTTAAAAAATCTCAATGGTACCTATGTGAAATGTTTAAAGGTGGTAGAACCCTTTGTGGTTCGACTCCGGCGACACCACCGTCACATCTATTTCTGGCTTATAACAGCAGTGTTAAGCGCTGCTGTGTTCGGGTTTAAAGGGTGTGGTAGGGGAAAGGGAGACATACTTTTCCGAGGCGTTCAACCTTAGTCCTCAGGGGTAGTGGCGTATCTCTATCCGACCTCAGGTAGGTATATCTCATTCTATCTGGGGTTGATTACGGATGTCCATGGGCGGCAGTACCCACTTACCATCAGGTGGACTGCATGCCCTTCTGCTACTCCTATATTATAAAAAAACTATTATAAAATAAATACATGTGGCACTCGGAGACTGCTGCGGTAAAGCTTTTGCATAGCATTTTTTATCAACTTATGCAAATTGCAAGCGTGATATTTAAAAAAAATTAAATTCCTTAAACGTAAGTTAAGCAACGGTGGGTGCGGACGAAAATTGGATGGGTGACCGCAAGTGGCAAAAACATATTAAACTATCAGTCGTAATGTACATTAAAATTATTAAAACGTAGGTTAAGCAATGGTGGGCTCGGTCGAAAGTCGGATGGGTGACCGCTAGTGACAAAAATATATTAAAATAACAGTTGTAATCAACATTCAAATTACTAAAACGTAAGTTAAGCAACGTTGGTCGAGGTCAGATGTTGGATGGGTGACCGGTAGTGACAAAAACATTAAAATAACAGTTGTAATCAACATTCAAATTACTAAAACGTAAGTTAAGCAACGTTGGTCGAGGTCGGATGTTGGATGGGTGACCGGTAGTGACAAAAACATTAAAATAACAGTTGTAATCAACATTCAAATTACTAAAACGTAAGTTAAGCAACGTTGGTCGAGGTCGGATGTTGGATGGGTGACCGCTAGTGACAAAAATATATTAAAATAACAGTTGTAATCAACATTCAAATTACTAAAACGTAAGTAAAGCAACGTTGGTCGAGGTCGGATGTTGGATGGGTGACCGCTAGTGACAAAAACATTAAAATAGCAGTTGTAATCAACATTCAAATTACTAAAACGTAAGTTAAGCAACGTTGGTCGAGGTCGGATGTTGGATGGGTGACCGCTAGTGACAAACACATTAAAATAACAGTTGTAATCAACATTCAAATTACTAAGACGTAACTTAAGCAACGTTTGTCGAGGTCGGATGTTAGATGGGTGACCGCTAGTGGCATAAACATATTAAACATCAGTCTTAATCAACATTGTTGTTAAAAAATAAAATTAAAAAAAAATGTGTATTACTGCCATCTGTTTTCAAGTTGACGAATTAAGATGTTAGGTATTTTCGTTACGGAATTTCTCGATTCGGTCGCCGCGCTTAAAGCCCGCGATAAAAGCTATGTAATAGCTTAAAAAAGGTTTAAGACTAATTAAGGTTTGCACCAAATTTTGTATACTCCTTCGTCTAGATATATTAAAATTATTATAGACTATGTTTTATAGACGAGAAATTGAATCAGTCGAAATGTATTAAAGACAAACGAAATAAATAATTAAACTTTACCAACGATTTTGATTATGCGAATTTAACATTTGACATTTTAGAGCAACCTGTATGAATTTTAGGTCGCTGGTTTAACATTTTGAGTTTATTCTTTATTTCATTTCAGTATTTCGGCCAGTACAAAATACTGAACACAACGAATGGATTGTCTTACTTACATCTCTCGTAAACGCCTCGCGGGTCTCTGCTTTAACTTGCCTTCAAACTAGAATATAGTAACGCTTACACTCATTATTGGTCAGAAATATGTATAGTGGTGGTAGCTCGACAGTTCAAGAAGGGTTCTATCTCATCCAAGCACTAACTTTTATAAACTTAACCTTTTTTTTTGTTGACGACGGGGAAAGCTTCAAAAGGTGTCCGACGCCATGGGAGTGACGCCGGGTTATGTGGGATTTTTACCGCACTAAAACCCCCCCGGTGGCCGTCCTCAGCGTTTGGTGGAGAATTCCGGGATCTTCAACGGAACACAAGCTCTCACAGCCCCTGGTGATTACAGCTATATGCGACCACACAAACCGCTGTCCTTCTCGGGGTAACTTGCTGGACGGTTTGAGCTCCCACTCTTGCCGCCCGCAACCCCGGAAGCCCCTTTTAGTCGCCTCTTACGACAGGCAGAGGATACCGTAGCCCTACTATTCTGGTCCCGGTACTACAGGGACATTATAAACTTAACCTACATGTTTAAATGCGTTATCTTTAAACCCTATCCAATTATGTACTTAATACATCTAGAATTCATTAATTAATAAAAAAATAAAGAAATTATCACAATAGTTGTGTGCCTTTCGCTGACCTAAGATAACTTATTGATTGTTTTGGCCCTAAATTCAGGTATAAATAGAGCGTTATTCACAACATATGGCTACAAGTGACCATGACTCGGGTGGTGTTGGTAGCCCTGGCCCTACTCGCCGTGGGCGGGTTCGCAGACCCCATCAAATATGTTCCCCGCACAATAGTTGGTAAGTTTCATTTATCTATTGCTTTAAACTAGTTTTTTTGAGTATATATATGTATAGCAGTTTTACGTAATTATATATTAATATTAATTATGTATGTCATCATCATACATAATTACTAGCTGACCCGGTAAACGTTGTGTTAAATAAAAAAATGTTAAGGGTGAACAAACCTTATCACTTAAGGGTATGAAAAATAGATAGTAGCCGATTCTCAGACCTACTGAATATGCATATAAAATTTAGTGAAAATCGATAAAGCCGTTTCGGAGGAGTATGGTAACTAACATTGTGACTTGAGAGTTTTATATATATAAGATATATAATTATGAATAATAATGTAAATCTGAGGAGGGATTTGACACTCGCCTTGCCTGGGAGTTGACACTCGGCCACCGCTAGAGGTATACATTTGTTATCAGCGCCTAAAAAGGATTAAAATCCTTGCTTCGACCTTAGAAGCGTTACACTTCTTTCTACCTAATAACACCGGTGTTAAGCGTTTCTGTGTTAGGTTTGAAGGGTGTGGTAAGGGAAACATACTTTTCCGAGGCATTCTAGCTTATACCCCAGAAGTAGTGTAGCCCACCTCAGGTGGGAATCTACTTGCCTGGGTTTGATTGCAGATGTCCATGGGCAGCAGCCACTTAACACAGGCGGGCTCGTCTGCTACTTCTTTAATTGTATATAATAATGACAATATGTTCACTTTAATAATTCACATTATTTTACAGCGGACAAGGTGTTCCTTAAGAAGCAGATGGACATTCTTGGTCTCTACTACCACATCCACGAGCCAACTCATGAGCCTGAATACAAACAAATCTCGGAAACATGGAGCCTCGACAAGATTTACGATCACTGCAATGTACGTTTTAAATTTGTTCTTAGTTTTGTTATCTGTGTTTTAAATGCAATGAGAGCCTAATGGTTCAAAAACTCGGCCTCTCGAACGAGGGGTTCGAGGTTCAAATCCAATCCTACTTCTGATTTTTCAAAGTTATGTGCGTATAAGAAATTAATTATAATTTGCTTAAAACGGTGAAGGAAAACATCGTGAGGAAACCTGCATACCTGATATGTGAAAAAAAAATCTCAAGGTATGTGAAGTACGCACTTGGCCCGCACTTGGCCAGCACGCTGGACTATGGCCTAACCCATCTTATTCTGAGAGGAGCCCGTGCACAATATTGGGACAATAATGGGTTGATGACGTTTACATTTAGTGACATTTATCACATATCTATTACTTTTCTATCTTACTTATCCAATTCACTACAATAGAGTGTGGTAATTGCCAAGTATGGGTATCTTTCCGTGTCTATCAAGACGTCAGAAAAATCAGTAGGTACTTCATATATCAGTATGGAAGTACAAACAATAATGAATAGTAATGAATTATGAGTTTATTACAGAACTTGGAGGCTGTCAAGACTTACTTGGACCTGATGTTACGTGGTCGGCTTTTACCGCGAGGAGTTCCTTTCGCGCTATTCCAGCCAGAACAGCAATTTGAAGCTGTGACCCTTTTCAAAGTGTTATATTCTATTAAGGACTATGATACGTTATACAAAACCGTTGTATACTTGAGGAACCGTGTCAACGAGGGTCTTTTTGTCTACGTGTTGGCTATCGTTACTCTCTTCCACCCTGAAACGCAAGGAATTGTCATCCCACCTATTTACGAGGTCTTCCCCTCGTTCTTCTTCAATGGTGAAATTATGAACACAGCGCAAAGACTTAACACTCACGGACCACGTATGTTGGAACACTACCCAAACACTTACGTTTGGGAAGATAACATTGTCATCAAGTGGAATGAAACTGTCTGGCCTTACTACTACAAAGAATTCCCTGTCTCATACTTCACCCACGACTTCCACCTTAACACTGCTTACTACAACTTCCACCTCACTTACCCCTTCTGGCTCGAAGGTGGTACGGGCCCACTTGCTAAGTATAAACGTGGAGAAAACTGGTGGTACCTTCACAAGCAAATCTTGAGTCATTATTACATGGATAGACTGTCAAATGGTCTCGGCGAGATCCCTGAACTTGATTATGACTTAGTCCAGCAAGGATACAGAGGTGGCTTAGTGTACCACAATGGAATTCCGTTCCCGAGCAGACCAAATCACTTCAGCCTGCATCAGCCCATTTTCATCGATTATATGACCAAGATTAAAGATGTCGAGCGTCGTATTCGTAATGCTATTGACTTAGGTTACATAATTGACGTAAGTGTTTAATTTATTTTCATGTAAAATACTTTATATTATCCATTGAATAATTAAATAATTGTATTTCTCTATGTGTGGAACAAATTATTGATTCAACTATTTAAATATTGGTATTGTACAAATTAGCATTAAATTATATATGGAATATCATTATTTTGTAACCATATATTTTTTATATTAAGGAACGACTTACTTATAAGTATTTTTGTTTTCAGAAATCAGGTAAATTTATCAACATCCGTACTCCTGAGTCTATAGATATCCTTGGGTTGTTAATCGATGCCAATGTTGACTCTCCGAACCCACAATATTACCCTGACTTCATTGGACTGTGGAAAACTGTACTAGGAAATTCCTTAGGACCATCTCAACGCTACATAAACGGGTATTTATAGTAAATTCTCAAAAATAATGCCATATTCTTATTGTTGTGTATGTTTAATTTTTTTTTAATTTTACAGCCAAGTTCCGCTCGTAGTACCTTCAGTTTTGGAACATTACCAGAGCACCCTCCGTGATCCCGCTTTCTACATGATATGTAAACATGTGATGAAACTCTTCAAGTTGTGGGCATCTTACCTTCCCAGTTACAAACACGAGGAATTAGCGTTGCCTTCTGTAAAAATTGAAAAGGTTGAGGTTGACAAGCTGGTCACTTACTTCGAGAACGTTTATGTCAACGTTACAAATCATCTTCACATGACTTTAGAAGAAAGTAAGCAAATGTTTGTTACTCTTAATTTATTTATTAGTATTATCGAATTTGTCTACGACTTACCTTATTTGTCATCTTTCGCAGCAAAGACCGTGACTGACGACGTCAGAGTTTTAGTACAACAACCAGTGCTAAACCACAAGCCTTTCAATATCCGTATGCACGTCAAGAGCAACGTTGCTAAGACCGTTGTTGTTAGGTACTTCTTGGCCCCTAAGTACGACAGCAATGGCGTTGAAATTCCTCTTCACTTGAACACGGATAACTTCTTCCAGTTAGACGAATTTGTCTATGAATGTAAGGAACACATACAATAATTCTGATAATTGAATACTAGCTGAATAATGTGATGAATAAATGTGTAATACTAATTTCAGTGCCAGCAGGAGAGTGCGTAATCAAGCGTGAATCCGACGAGAACGAGTTCATGATTGACAAATGGACCCCAGCTGTCAAAGTATACCAAAAAGCTTTCGATGCGTACCACGGACATGGAGAGTTCGTTTGGGATAGATCTGAAACCATGCTTGGATATCCACGTCATCTTATGCTTCCTAAGGGTATGTTAAGAATTGATATAGATCACTAATTTCAATCTGGTAAGGAAAGTTCTAAAAATATGTTTTTCGATTGGTGTCTAATTACAAATTTTATTTGTAGGTCGTGTTGGTGGTATGCCCTTCGTATTGATGTCTTATATCCACGAGTATGTTGCTCCTGAGGGTCCCTATGGTACTGGTGCTAACCCAGAGAACACCTTCGGCCTTGGCACCGGCGCTCGTCGTATGACCAACTATCCACTTGACTTCCCACTCAACAGACCCCTTTACCAATGGCAGGTGGACAAACTCGACAACATCCACTTCCAGGATGTCACCATTTACCACAAGCCTATTCCTGAGATGTACAACCCCTTCCATTAATAGGCTAGTGACACTGACTGCTTAAAAGTGTTACCACATATTGCTATTCTAAGTGTTATGTAGTCTATCCAAGAATATGTATGTTAGCATTGTATCTATTTCATTGTTATGTTATGTGCCATATATTACGTAGTATTTCATATTTAACTTACGTATAGAATATAATATATACAGCAATCTTTCCTTCGCATTACAACAGTAGATTAACTAATAAAGCTCGCAGCTTATTTCACATTTGTAATAACTATTCCTTAAATAACCGTTCCATATAACGAAAAAAAGGAAAGCTTTTGACGACAAAATTTTAATTTTGTTGTAATTTCATTATTATACTATATATTCTAAGTGATTTACCTTCCACGATCATTTAAAGACAGTTATGTATTGTCTCTATTGTATATCAAACTTCAGTTAGTACCTGATCACAGTTTTTATTCATTGCCTTGTGTCTGTTTGCAAAACCAAATGTTAAATAGTTTGTGAACAACCACACATCAATCAGCTACATAGATCTCACGTCGATACACCTGTAAAGTTACTCTACTATCTATTATTATATGATATATGTTATTATATGATATTTAATAAATAAATATATTTCATGATAAATCTGTTTTTTTTTCTTGAAATGTCTAAATTTTACCTTAATAATTTAAGACTATTCTTAATGGTATGGGTTGAATTTCACATAATAATATTATACCTTTTTATGGAAACGTAAGGATTATAAGTTGCTTTGCATACCTAATTAAAATATTTTTAGTAGAACATACGAGTAGTAAAAGGTCGATTGTAAAGCTTATTGTACTTATTTGATTACCGCTTAAGAAGGTGGTTATTTACATATAGTTATTATGTATTTAGATACATGATTGTAGTTATTTACGTTAGTTTAACGAAAAAGCTGGTAAAGGAAATAAATACATTCGTTCCAGCTTAGTCCTCAGGCGTATCTGTGGCCGACCTCAGATAGGAATCTAATCCTATCTGGGGTTAATTTCAGATGTCCATGGGCGGGAGTAGCCACATACCATCAGGTGGACTGCATGCTCATCTGATTCTCCTTTGTACAAGAAAAATATCTTCACGATACATTTCATCACCTGATTTTAGGTAGTTTTCATATTGACTGTCACGATTATAAAGAAAGTTTTACCTAATTATTAAAGAAGAGCTGACTCTACCAAATCCAATAGGTATACTTATTATTAAAGTGCGTTAATTATGTAAGTTTGTATTTATGTATGTATGTCTCTACCTACTTACTTTATAGTTCATTTTTTAAGTTAGCAAAATGTATTATTGCAAATCTTAATAAAAATAAACACGGATAAACGTAATTTACAAGTATGTTTATTTTAGGCGCAACGATCTCTGTTTTTTTGCGATATCACTACTTTCACCTATTTCTACCCAAAGGCTTTGCGGTGGCGTAATTATTATTTAAAATGTGTAACAAAGCGTCGTGTGCCGCATCTTAGTCTTCAAAGGTATGAAGACCGTCATAATAATCGTAATAACGCATAATATAATATACCTAATCAACTTATAAATAATGTATTTTTAAGGTGGCAGAACCCTTTGTGGTTCGACTCCGGCGGCGCCACCGCCACACCTATTTCTACCCAATAACAGCAGTGTTAGGCGCTGCTGTGTTCCGGTTTGAAGGATGTGGTAAGGGAGACAGACTTTTCCGAGGCGTTCCAGCTTAGTCCTCAGGGGTTGCGACGCTTCTGTGGCCGAACTCCGGTAGGAATATCTGATCCTATCTGGGGTTGATTATAGATGTCCATGGGCGGCAGTAGCCACTTACCATCACTGCATGCTCGTCAGCTATTCTTATATTATAAAAAAAAAAATGAGTTGGCAACAGGAACGAATGTTGAATCTGGAGACTGTCATTTCATACCAGGAGAAAATGTTAACATTAGTCATTAATATTGAAAATACATAAATATGTACGTATAAGGGATGCAATTTAGTAATTAGGGTGTTTTTACTGGGATAAATGATAAGGCAAGGACGTCATTTTATTATAATATAGGAGTAGCAGACGAGCATACAATCCACCTGATGTTTAGTGGCTATTGCTACCCATGGACATCTGTTACCAATCCCAGATAGGATTAGTTATTCCTACCTGAGGTCGGGCACAAATGCGCCGCTTCACGTGAGGACTAAGCTGTTTAACACTGCTGTCGTGACAAAGAAATAGGTGTGGCGGTGGTGCCGCCGGAATCGAACCACAAAGGGTTCTACCAACTTCAATCATGGAGGCACGTACCTACATTAAAAATAAAGTAGCGCCTAAAATGATCTTCGAAAAATAAAAAATCAGAGGGATACCATAAGTTCGTGTTACTTGAAAATTAAAAATCTTGATTTCGAACCTGAGTTCAACACCTTCAACTGACTGCAAATTTGTAGTGTAGTTGTAGTTTATGTGTATAATAATAGTGTGCTCTGTGCTCTGTTTATTTCATATTATTTGATACAGTAAAACTTCACGTGAGTCAAAAGTGGTTTACCGTAGAGTTTTGTGTTTAAAGGCGCATAGAGAAACGGGTTTCAGTAAATGGTCTTTCATTTAAGACACGTTGCGCCATCTATGAAGTAATTTTCAAACTAAATTTATCATGCTTGTTCAATAGTTTCTTGTATGTTTAGAGAAGTTTATTCCGGTCATATAATAAATATATTAGTATGAATATAGTACTTAAAATTTCAATAAAGTTAATAAAAACTAGCGATAATCTTTGATGGAGACCTACAGCGACATCTGTAATACTGCAACCAAATTACAAGGAGCTTACAACACTACTACTATCGAATGGTTCCTCTGCCAAGCGATAGATGGCGCAAGCTTAAGCTGTTGAATAATGTAATTTTGTCGAAATACAGTAACTACGTTTATTCAGTTGATTTGATAAATTCAGGTTAAATGTTTGTTTTATTTTATTAATATATTATGTTTTGATAACTATGATAATAATTAAACGTGTCTGCCGTTGACAAAATATATTTTCTATCATTGGTCGTATTAGAACTAAAACTTACCAATTGGTAATTTATTTTCTAACATAATGGTCTTCTATATTATAAAACATCTTATAGGTCTTATAGGAGAATTTCTAAAGACATTTCATATTTTGTTAGATAACAAGACGTGTAAAAATTATGTATTTTACAATGAATTATAATAAGTACCTGCTATAAAAATACTACTTAGTTCGATTTTAAAATCGAAATTCAGGACTACTTATTTCTTCAAATAAGAAAAATCCTCAATATTTATTATGATGCACATATTTACGAAGCACACCGATTAATCAAGCCTGCAATAAAAATACACATAAAAATCTTATATATAAAATTCTCGTGTCACAATGTTAGTTACCGTACTTCTCCGAAACAGCTTTACCGATTTTCACCAAATTTTATTTGCATATTCAGTAAGTCTGAGAATCGGCTACTATCTATTTTTCATACCTCTAAGTGATAAGGGTTGCTCACCCTTAACTTTTTTTATTTATATGGCAACACAACGTTTGCCGGGTCAGCTAGTAGTTTATAAGTTTTTTAAATTTTTAATACCCATTTTAAACCTATATTAATAGAGTGTAAGAAAATGCCATTTCGTTTTCTTTGTAATCTATTATTACTTTGTTCAATATATTTCGTTGGATAATGATGTAAACAGCGTGTCTAATATGAGTGCCGACTTCAGAAATATGTACTAAATCAACATTTATTTGAATTATTTTTTACTTTGTAGTGACATAGAAGTCGGTTGTATTTTTGTTAAAAAAATTTTTCACCCTTTTTAGTGATGACATACTAACATTTATATGAATGCAATATAAAATTGTAAAAACGTGATCATGAATGAAGGTAAGGTCTGAGTTAACATTGATATCTTCAAACAAAACTCAATTATTCCCATCGGTTGAGGAGTTACATATTTTGTCTCCGAGCCACATTATCAGACCCTTAAATAGTCAATGATAAACTGGTTTTGCAATTTCATTAGAACCTACACCAAATATCTTCAAACAAAACTCAATTATACCCATCGGTTGAGGAGTGACATATTTAGTCTCCAGAACCCACTCTGATCCTCATCATATTAAAATGGGACTAACTTGTAGCAATTGTACATACACGAAATTAAAGGCATTAAAATATGTTCATAAACGACGAAGTTATGGCTGTTATATTTACATTGGTGAAGGACTTCCCCTCATTTTCTCCAGAACCCATCGATGGATCCTAACCATATTTAAATGGTACCAACTTCCAGCTCGTCTCTATACAATAAAAAAAGAATTATTAAAATCGGTCCACTAACGGCGGAGTATTCGTCGTAATTTCATAAAAAAAAAGATCCCGGCCGAATTGATAACCACCTCCTTTTTGAAGTCGCTTAAAAATTCAGAGGCGCGTGCTTTGTATTTGAATCTGGGCGGAATGAGAGCCAGAGTTTCTTAACCACAAAGCTATCGCTGCTTATGAGCCTACTTCTTAGCACTTCCCCCTATTTCTATTGTCCGATTTGTCGATCCAAGTCTACTCAAAAAAATTATATTGCATAATAGGATAAAACGAAACTATCTGAGAATCACAGACATAATAAACTAGTACAATATATCATTGCTGAGAATACGCAGTTTTAACTTTTTTCATCCATTAGGATGAGTTCAAAGATCGTTTTATAATTTCGAAAGTAGAATTCACAACGAAATAAATACGAAATTTATACCTTCATTACCCCACTGCGAAGGGAAATATTTTTCGAACGTATGTATGTAACCTATCTATGTATAACATGTAAAATATGTTATACTTTTGCACGACACAACTTTTGGGAATTTAACTTATGAGGTTGCATTGGACGTAGCCTATATTTTTAAGCATCCAGGTTTTTGTTTTTATCATAACTCTCTTGTTAAAAAATTAATATTGGAAGTGGCGATTAACTTCGGGTGTGTAAATGAGATAAATTCTTGTGTGGGAATGATTGTGGCTTTACAATACGTGTGAAGATAATAAACAGAAAATAAAGTAAATGTGGCCTGTGCAACTTCCACATTTTATACGAATTTATCGATACCGATGTATTACAATTCGTCTTTTTTTGCACCCAGACAATAAAAGGACTACCCTGCAAACGAAAAGGGAGTGAATGTTCATGCACTTACACTAGCGCCACGACGGGTGACTGGAACTCATTCTTAAGGGATGTCTCATCCACTAAACGTAAACCTTGAAGGTGGTGAAGAACCCTTTGTGGTTCGACTCCAGCGGCACCACCGCCACACCTATTTCTACCTAATAACAGAACCTATTAGGCAATCTTTGTTCCGGTTTGAAGGGTGTGATAAGGGAGACAGATTTTTCCGAGGCGTTCCAGATTAGTCCTCAAGGGTAGCGCATCTGTGGCCGACCTCAGGTAGGAATATCTAATCCCATCTGGGGTTGATTACAGATGTCCATGGGCGGCAGTAGCCACTTACCATCAGGAGGTCTGTATGCTCGTCTGCTACTCCTATATTATAAAAAAAAGAACTAAACACAGTGGGTGTTGGCTTAAGTCCTCGGGAACTCCACAACCTTCGTCGGATGGCGACCTCTTAGTGGGGAAAAAAGCTGCTAGCGGTGCTCCCAAGGAAGCGTCCGCTGGGACATACAATCCGTCAAGCCGATTGTGATTGGGCAAGCAAAAGATTGAGACATGCATCCATGTACAGTAGGTACATACATAAATACGCTCGAATAACAATTTTGTTCGCGTTCAGGCAAAAATATAGACAAAATGCATTTTGAGGTCATGAAATATGAATAAAATTGATAGCATTCCGGACATCCAGTACCATATTTGATAATTAAATGTCAGTGATATAAAAATAATGTATCGATAATATTCAATGTCACCCAAATATATAAACAGAAAGTTTGGCCGTGACCATGACTGACCATGATAACCCAATACCCCGTGCTTGGTTACGATAAGAGGTTATCTCTATAAAAAAATAATAATTCCTACTGGAAATTTTAGATGTTATTGTCTGTCGCTATGTACGAATTGTTGATGTGTTTGATATTTCATTTTTGGTAATATAATAATAAAATGGCTTAGGAATCTAATGAGGTACCGTAATGAAATAATTCAATTATCAATTTTTTTTAGGGAGTAAAATCATTTTCATTATTCGCTTCCCTTCTAAAATTATACAACTAAAGGTTTCTTGTGGTTTGACTCCAATGGCACCATTGCCACACCTATTTCTGCCTAATAACAGCAGTGTTAAGCGCTGCTGTGTTCTGGTTTGAAAGGTGTGGCAAGGGAGACATACTTTTTCGAGGCGTTCCAGCTTTGTCGTCAGGGGTAGCGGCGCGTCAGTGGCTGACCTCAGGAGTGTTGGGCAATATCAAATCTAACTACTGATTACTAACTACGATTACATAATCAGTAATTATAACTACATATTCCAAAAAGTAATCGTAAAAAGTAGTTAAACATTTTGATTACTAACTACTAATTGTAGTTGTAATCACGATTACATGATTACTTTTCACAACTTAATATTAAAAATGATGTTGGGTCTTTAAAAATCCCATACACGTGCGCGAGCCATTCATGTAGGTATCTACTTGTCGTTTGCTAGGTAGTTAGTTAAGAGCCTGTTAGAGCGAGAGTGCAGCGCTAAGTTCTACTACCAAACAGATCATAGGCGGGAATCGAACCTACACCTTCGGGTTTTAATTCGGGTGGTTGTACAGTGTACAGGCTGTACCCTTATTCCATGTTTTATTTCATTGCAAAATATAAGTCCACAGAATTCAAATAATCAGTAGTGATAACTACTAAATTGCAGCAAGCAAATTATTAACTACATCATGTAGTTCGATTACTTAACTAAAGTTATGCTACGATTAAAAGTAGTTAACTACATGTAGTTATGATTACATTGTAGTTAATTACTTTCAATCGTAGTTAGTAACCAGATTACAAATTGTAGTTAACTACGCCCAACATTGTCAGGTAGGAATATCTAATCCTATCTAGGGTTGATTACAGATACAGATACAGGGTCCATGGATAGCGGTAGCCCCTTACCATCATGTGGACTGCATGCACGTCTGCTACTCCTATATGATAAAAAATATATATTGTTGGGGGTATCTCCAATGAAAGACTTGAATCCAGCTAGTTATTTTTAATTAATTCCATGACCTCCACAAACATCGTCCTTGACATCTGCCGTTTCCCGCCATAATCCACTTTTGTTTTTTTTTTAAATCACGAATACAGCGTTACAGCCAATTTCAATATGTGGCCAGCATTATTTTTCGAGTGAAAGGTTTTAAACTTATTTTAATTTTATTTATTTTTATAATTTTAAACTTACGCAATAACGTATAAATAATAAATGTGACCTTACAATATAAACGTTACAAATGACACTGTAGTATCGGTCTATCATTATAAATATAAGTAAAAAAAAATAGAAATTATTTTAAAAGTGGTAGAATTATTTTTGATTTAAAACCACCGCATCACTTACACTTATTTCTGCCTAATAACTACATTGTTAAACCCTGCTGTATTCTGTTTTGTAGGTGTGGCAAGCGTAATATACTTTCCCCAGGCATACCGACTTAGTCCTCAGGGTTAGCGGCGAGGGGTGTGGCTGACCTCAGATCAAAATCGAATATTATCTGAGGTTGTTCACAGATTTCCATGGACGGCAGTAGCCACTTACCATCGGTGGACTGCACGCTCGTCTGGTACTATTATAAAAAAAATCACTTATTCTTTCATTGCAGCTACACGCTTAAGATTCAGTTCTTTAAACAGATGCATTCCACGCTTAGCCAACTTCTTGGACTACAACCTATAGTTGTCACAATTTAATAGGCCTATTTTGAACACATGCCATCCTAATGTCATTAATGTTTTAAACTAACTTTGTTTACGACCACGTGACGGCTAGACCACGTGACGGCTAAAGCTTGCGGCTTCAAAGCATTCGGAAGAAACCATAATCGATTAACTTTGTAATAATCGAAACTTAGAATTACCAATAATTAATTATTTATCCCTTTTTATTATTATTATTATTAAACGGTTTTATTTAGCCCGTTTGTTTGTTTGGGTCAAATTTAGTAATTGAAATTTAACCCTCTTCCCGTTAACCGATTGGTCTGAAATTTGGTAAACGCCTTTGATTCTGGTGACAATACAATTATCCATATTCAATATTATTGTGAATCCAAGATGGCCGCCGTTACAAGATGGCGGACAACTTAGTTTTTTTCAATCCCATCAATATGGGTATCGAATGAAAGAGCTTGTCAAGTAGAATTCAGTGCACTATACACAATCAAAATCAAAGCAACTGCTACAAAATGGCGGATAATGTAGTTTTTAATCCCATCAATATGAGTATCAAAATAAAGGGCTTGGTAATATACTTACAGTATACTATACAAAATTACAATATGAATCTCCCACAATGTGGATTTTTTTTACTTTTTTATTCACTATAACAACAATAAAATAATCAAGACTGTGTTTCTTAGTGTATGATAAAACGAAAAAAAATACAGTTTACGAGCGATGCTTTATTTAATCTTATAACATGATTAAATTTTTAAATTACACTAGTGTTTATTTTCTTTTCTCCTTTTTATTAAATATTTAGATGATTTAGAAAAATATGAAATAAATATTCTTACTTTACAATACGACGTGGGGTTGTAATCGATGTGTCGTAAAAATCGTTTGTTTTGGTTATCGATTTGTATATCACATGCTTAGTGCCTAGCGATGGCATGTGTCAAAATGGGCCTATTAAATTGTTACGACTATAAGTCCTTACTTCAAGAGGTGATTGCTGGCTAGCAGGGGCACATTGATGGTTGTTCAACGTAAACGTAAATCGTAAAAGTACGACGAAAAACGTACAACGTAAACGTACAAAATAGACATTAATCGTAAACGTTAAAAGTTAACCCGCACGGTTTGTTTCAATGATAGTGTTCGGTGTGATAACTATTGCCAACGCGCGTGGCGAAGCGGTCATTTTACCGGTCTGATACGCAATGGGTTCCGGGTTCGATCCCCAGCCAGATTTTGAAATGACGATTTTTCTTTTCTTTCTTCTTTCTTGTGTATTCGTCTTTATATCAACGACACTGGAAAAATACCAGTTTTGGTTTATGAGTATAAAAAGCGTTATTTATTTCGTTACTAACCTATTTAATGATATATACTAATAAATATTTAATTTATAAAATTGAATATAACATACATTACCCAATGTTACATTCAATTTATATTACATTATTACAGCAACGTGATAGTGCGCATGGTCCAGAGGCTTGTCCCAACCTATTTACAAAGTTAAATGACATCAGGCGCGGTCGGGAGTTGGATGCGTGACTGTTAGTAGCTACGTTCCATGCGTACTTATGTAGCACTACCATGAGTTGGCATAGAAACGCCACTATAGAAATTGTAAATAGAAAACTATTGTCATTTTGCTAGTGAATAACATAACTACTATCGTTACGGTATTTCTTGACAACGTCTGTCAAATTAATGACTCATGGGACCGAATTTGTATGGCAATAGATAATAATGACATTCGCTAACGATTTGATTTCGATAGGTTTTTTACGTATCGAGTTACGCCACTACGGATTTTAGTTCTACGAGTAACCACCAGAGGCGCTGTACAATTTTTCATACATTTATTTTACGCAGTCGCTAGCGAGTAATACTTTTGTAAACTCATGGTAGTCCTACAGTGCTTTCAAGGGTACGTTGAGCCATCGGTCCCCGTTGCTGTCATTGGATAGCAGTCGTTAAACCTTATCGGAGGCTTCACGGGCAGAATGTTCCACGCCTCTAACAATAGAGGAAAGACATCCATGCCCAGCAGGGGGACATAATTGCAACTCAGACAGCACAATTAACTTTGATGATTACTAAACTCATCGGTACAAACTAATTGTATTATTACAGTGAAAGCTTCTACGATACAATAAATGTAATCGTAAGCTATGTTGCATAGTACAAATAGATTGAATACTGATTTAAATAATAAAACTAACACAATACCTGCTAGTTCTATATATACCGTCGACAACACACTACTACCCCTTTTCTAGGCCATAGTCCACAGTCCATAGTCCAGTAGATGAGTGCGGATTGGTAGACTTTCCAATTCTGGGGTTGCGAGCGGCAATAGTGGCTGGAATCGCTTTACCAGCGACCCCGCGAAGGAAGGCAGTAGGTGTGGTTGCGTACCGTCGTGTACACTAGACGATGTGGCGAGCGTCAAGCTCACTTGGGCGGAGACCGACGGGGCAACGCGCTAAGAGGACAACGGTTGCGTTCCTTTGGACGTCCTGGAGTCCTTTACGCAGAGCAGATCAGCTACCGGGGGGTTTTAGTGCAGCTAAGAATCCCACGTAATCTTGTGTTGTTCCCGCGCCACCGGGTACCATTTGAAGGGTTCCCCCTCGTTATAAAAAAACAGGCTTCAGACTTGAGAATTTAATTGTATAAAGAACTCATATGCATGTTATTTTCCTTACCACATTATCCTTCACCCTTTAAGAAGTTGATAAATATTTTCTAATCAAATGTGATATCAAATGTGTTTTTTTTCTAATTACATAGATATTTTTAATTAGATAATAGAAAGTGACACATATTTTGTAATTAGATAATTAAACCTCGTACCATTAGATTGAGATGTCGAGTTCCAACCCCTAGGTTATCACTGCTTTAAATCTTAGTGGTTCAATTATATTATTTATTTATTTATAGAATCGCCAACATACTGTACACTTATACACTTATACATTAAATATAACACAAACTCAAGTAGGTATAAGTCTAAGTGCCAGGACAATAATTATAGGCGACGACAACATGCAAATTAACAAATGTCAATGATATAAAAGCTATGAATTAAAAATACAAATATTATTAAATTACATTATAAACAGAATATTGTGGAGAAAAAAAAAATAAAAGATGTTAATGAATAAATTTTCATTCCAAAAATAATCAAGAATTTTAAAAATATTATTATGTAAATATGTGATAGATGGTCACTGTCTATCGACAAGTCTAAAAATCTTCAAACAGAATTGAGCTTAGCTACATATGTTTTGGTATTCCCGTTACTCCCGATGACTTAGTCGGGATACCTCTTGTAAGTAGGGGTAACATCCTTAAAATCAGTATTTATGTTGCTCTCAAAGGGTTTTTTGTATGATGTTGGGTTCAATCAAGGAGGTGGACGGCCGCATTTAATAAACTTACTAGCATTTATCCGCTTCTTCTTAGACGTAAATTTGTAAAATAAATAATAAATAATATAAACGTTCACCAACCCCCATTTTAGAAAGTGGAATTTCCAAACACGATAGAACACATTAATTTTATTTCTAATCAAAAGTCATGTATAACTTTATAGCGGATGTACACAAAACCTTACATCTAGGTATGTTATTCCGTTTTGGGTGGAATTTGAAAAAAAAATACCAAGTGGTTGTTTACATAACATAACATATAGAAACTGTTGATGTTGATATACCTATATCCTATGCAATCATGTGCGCCAATGTGTACCACTGTGAAAAGTGAGAACCTTTCGTGGTTAGACTGTGTGCTCGTTCGTTTCGGCAATTTCGTATAAAAAACGGGTAAAGTGAAGTTTATTGTGGAATTTAAGGGCTCAAAGAAAATCTCTATTTTTTTTTTAATACAGGAGTAGCAGACGAGCATGCAGTACATTTTAAATTAACCCCAGATTAAATTATTTCCTGAGGTCGGTCATAGATGCTTCGCTACCCTTGAACTAAGCTGGAACGCCTCGGAAAAGTATGTCTCCCTTACCACACATTATCTTATTTATTTCATTACATTGTAATCAACATAAACAATAATAGTATTATGAAGGAACCTAGAAAGAAAAAATAAGACACTGATACGTAGAAACATTCCGAAAATATAAAAGATTCGAAACAGATCATAAGATATAGGAATATTTTTAAGTAAGGTGACTCTGAGATAACAGATTCGATTAATTAACCTATAGACAACGTGATACGAAAGGTCACGCTGATACAAAGAAATCTTATAATATTATTAAGAAATGTTCAAGTGATAAGGTGCAACGGTATAGTATAAATAGTCGGGTTGGGAGTCCAAAAAGGTACAGTTACTGTCTAGTCTGGCCACGATGAAGACTGTCTTGATTTTGGCGAGCCTGGTGGCTCTCGCCGCGGCGGTGCCCACTCACACCGAGTACACCCACAAAACGAAGCCTGGTAAGTAACTTTAGACCATTTTTATTGTCTTTTATTAAAAAGTGCAAATGACTTACAATCCACCTGATGGTCACATGGTTGACGTGTATAATCTTTTCGTACTGGCGTTCTCAACTCGGCCATAGTAGCGATGCTACTCTTGAGAAACAAGTTGGAATGCCTCATTCATACTTCATACTTCATACTAAAAGACATGCTCTTAACCGCACAGTACCGCTTAACAGGCAATCATAATGGCGGTGGTGTCCCTGCAGTCGAAGTGCCTGGGAAAATCTGTACCACCATAAAATTTAGTGTACTGTTTCCTCAATTATTAAATAACAAAAATTTCTATTAAAATGATCTATCTTTAAAAAACCGTTTTGTTCACAGTTGAGCCTGAGTTCGTAACGAAGCAGAAGAAAGTTCTATCTCTCTTCTTCGTCCCTACTCAAGTGAACGTGCACGCGGAATACTACAAGATTGGCACAGAGTACAACATTGAAGCTCACATTGAGAACTACACTGTAAGTTATACTGCGTTCTAAATAAACTTAAATAACGAATTTGGAGATCTGTTTGTTAGCAAATTAACCAAATCACATTTCATTACAGAACCAGAAAGCAGTCCAGGAGTTCTTTACTCTGTACAAGCTTGGTTTCATGCCAAAGAACTATCCTTTCTCCATCTTCTACGAGAAGCAAAAGCAAGAAGCCATCGCCTTGTTCCACTTGTTCTTCTATGCTAAGGACTTTGAAACCTTCTACAAGACAGCTGCGTATGCCCGAGTACACATCAACGAAGGTGTTTTCCTGTATGCGTACTACATTGCCGTCGTTCATCGTCCAGACACGCAGGGTATTGTCCTCCCAGCTCCTTACGAAATTTACCCAGAGTTATTCGCCAACGCACAAGTATGGCACAGGGCATACCGTGGCCAAATGCAAGGTGGTATATTCGACAAGGATCAAGCTAAACAATTCGGTATTGTAACGGAAGATAACTACTTCGTATACTACTCCAACTACTCTGACGCCCTTGTTTACCCCAACGAAGAGTACAAACTTTCATACTTCACGGAGGACATTGGTTTGAACGCCTACTACTATTACTTCCATGCTTACTTCCCATTCTGGATGGACGGCGACGAATACCCCGTAATGAAGGAGCGTCGTGGAGAGGCGTACTACTACTTCTACCAACAACTTTTGGCTCGCTACTACCTGGAACGTCTTTCCAATAGCGTTGGCGAAATCCCTGAATTCTCTTGGAGATACCCGATCAAGACTGGTTACTACCCACCTATGGTTTACCGATACCCCTTCGCTCAGAGGCCAAATGACTTCCAAATTCCATACAAGAAGCACATCATGGAATTACAGTTCCTGGACACTTATGAGAAGACTTTCATCCAATACCTCGAGAAGGGCCACTTCAAGGCTGTAAGTATTATCAAATAAGTTAAAGTTATGTTTATTCTCTTTGACACTTATACATGTAATACTAATTTGCGTATATTCATTTTTCAGTACAACCAGGAAGTTGACCTACATAACTCCAAGTCCATCAACTTCGTCGGTGACTACTGGCAAGCGAACTATGACTTATACAAGGTCCACCCCAAGAAGTACCACCACTCCTACGAAGTCACTGCCCGTCACGTTCTTGGTGCTGCCCCCGAACCAGTTGACACGTAAGTATTTAAAAATAAATAGAATATTCGTACTATATTGCTGGAGGTAAGAATCTTATAATTAATCATAAATTCTTATATCTCAGATACACCTTCATGCCCACCGCACTCAGCTTCTACCAAACCTCACTGCGTGACCCAGTCTTCTACCAACTGTACAACAAGATTCTTGGATACTTGTATGAGTACAAACAGTATGTTACACCTTACACTCAGGATACTCTTCATTTCGTTGGAGTTAAGATCAACGACGTTAAAGTCGAAAAGCTGGTGACTTACTTCGAACACTACGACTTCGATATTTCAAACGGTATTTACTACAGAGAAGAACAATACAAGTCTAGCAACTTCCCATTCTTCAAGGTCCGTCAACCTCGTCTTAACCACAGGCCTTTCACTGTGACTGTTGATGTTAAGTCCGACATTGAATGTGAAGCCGTATTCAAGTTCTTCTTGGGTCCTAAATACGACAGCAATGGCTACCCTATCAGCCTCGAGGAGAACTGGAAGTACTTCGTTGAACTAGACTGGTTCGTACACAAGCTGACTCCTGGCCAAAACAAGGTCGATCGTCATTCCACTGACTTCTTCGTTTACAAGGAGGACTCAATGCCAACAGTTGAAGTTCTGAAGTATGTTGAGCAAGGCAAGATCCCCGTCGACATGTCTAAGAAGCACGACTTCATGCCCAGAAGGCTTATGTTGCCAAGAGGTACCAAGGATGGTTTCCCATACCAGCTGTTCGTTATTGTGTACCCATACCAGCCGGCGCCTGAGAAACAGGTGACATATGTGAGGGACTACTTCGTAGACAACAGGCCTTTGGGCTATCCGTTCGACCGCCCTGTATACGAGCCTTACTTCAAGCAGCCTAACATGTTCTTCGAAGATGTTTTGGTTCACCATGAGGGCGAGGAGTTCGTGTACAAATACAACGTTCCTAACTACACTCCTCACTACAATGAAGTCACTAAACATTAAGAGGAGAGAGAAATAATTAACGGACATAACTTGTATATTATGATTCTCAGTTTAAATGTTATATTGCTTATATATATTTAAATAAATAAATTAATAATTTATTAAACAACTTATTTTTATTCTATACCCCGTTACTTGTTGAGTTTAATAATACTCAGAACTGTCTTGATTAATCGTATCTCGTACAGAATTATTTATTTCACAAAGCAAATCATTACAGTAATTTACATGTTATTTAAGCAATACTTCATAATGATAAACTGATAATTTACGTTTGAAAGTTCAGATTTCAATTCATTTATTCATAGAAATAGAAGATAAATCATTAAATGAATGCTTGGTTAATTATATCATCTGTAAACTACCAAAGTATTGCCTTAAAAACACATAATTTACTTCTGAATATTAAAAAAATATTTTTTATTAAGTCAGTCACCTCCTCCAGATGTTGGAACCATTTACATTGCATCTTTCAACACAAAAATGTAAAAATGTAAAAATGGTATAAATGTGTGTTAAAGGTGGTAGCACCCTTTGCGGTTCGACTCCAGCACCACCGCCACACCTATTTCTGTCTATTAACAGTAGGGTTAAGCGCTCCTGTGTTCTGATTCGAAGGGTGTGGTAAGAAAGACATACTTTACCAAGGCGTTCACGCTTAGTCTTCAAGGGTAGCGGCGCATTTGTGGCCAACCTCAGGTAGGAATATCTATCCTATCTGGGATTGATTACAAATTACCATGGACGGCAGTAGCCACTTACCATCTGGAGGACTGCATGCTCGTCTGCTCGTCGACTCAATATTGTTAAAAAAATACCTACTTCTGCCTAATAATGTAGTGTAGTAAGGGACACATACTTATCCGAAGCGTTTCAAACTTTTTCTTTTTACGAGGGGAAACCTTCAAAAGGTACCCGACGACGTGGGAGCGACGCCGGGTTATGTGGGATTTTTACCGCACTAAACCCCAGGGTGGCCGTCCTCAGCGCTTGTTGGAGAACTCCGGGATCTCCGATGTAATACAACGGGAGTCTTCCGAGCGCGACCCCTATCGGGCTTTTCCCTGGGGGGAGCAGTTTACGCTCCTCCCGCACACCTGGTTTTTACGACGGTATGCGGCCACACACACCGCCGTCCTTCCCGGGGTTGTTAGCTGGACGGTTTTTGCAGCCACTCTTGTCGCCCGCAACCCCGAAAGCTCCCTTTTAGTCGCCTTTTATGACAAGCAGGTGATACAGTAGCCCTATTCTAGTCCCGGGACAAGCGTTTCAACCTAGTCGTCTGGGGTAGCAACGCAACGTTGTCAACGTCAGGTACGAATCTAATCTTGATTAGTTACACATGTCTATGGCAGTAGCCACTTGGATTAGGCGGACTGCATACTCATTTGCAATTACCAATCACAGTAGATACTCTGAATGAATAATATTAAGAAAAAGTATTTAGGAAATGAGAAATTAAGGACTATTACAGAAAGAAAGTCAAATTTAGAGAAACAATAAAAAAATTAAATGGCAATGTATAACCACGGTACAAATATCTATATAGGATTCTATCTTCATACAAACGCACGAAACGCAAGTTATACTTTTTTTTTTCTTCTCGAGGGGGAAACCTTCAAAAGGTGTGGGATTTTTACCGCACTAAAACCCCCCCGGTGGCCGTCCTCAACGCTTGTTGGAGAACTCCGGGATCTCCGGGCTTTGAGTGCGGCGACCGAATCGAGAAATTCCGTAACGAAAATTCCTAACACCTTAATTCGTCAACTTGAAAACAGATGGCAGTAATATACATTTTTTTAAATTTTATTTTTAACAACAATGTTGATTAAGACTGATGTTTAATATGTTTATGCCACTAGCGGTCACCCATCTAACATCCGACCTCGACAAACGTTACTTAAGTTACGTCTGAGTAATTTAAATGTTGATTACAATTGCTATTTTAATATGTTTTTGTCACTAGCGGTCACCCATCCTACTGTCGGCCGTGCCCTCCATTGCTTAATTTACGTTTTAGTAATTTGAATGTTGATTACAACTGTTATTTTAATGTTTTTGTCACTAGCGGTCACCCATCCAACATCCGACCTCGACCAACGTTGCTTAACTTACGTTTTAGTAATTTGAATGTTGATTACAACTGTTATTTTAATGTTTTTGTCACTAGCGGTCACCCATCCAACATCCGACCTCGACCAACGTTGCTTAACTTACGTTTTAGTAATTTGAATGTTGATTACAACTGTTATTTTAATGTTTTTGTCACTAGCGGTCACCCATCCAACATCCGACCTCGACCAACCTTGCTTAACTTACGTTTTAGTAATTTGAATGTTGATTACAACTGTTATTTTAATGTGTTTGTCACTAGCGGTCACCCATCCAACATCCGACCTCGACCAACGTTGCTTAACTTACGTTTTAGTAATTTGAATGTTGATTACAACTGTTATTTTAATATATTTTTGTCATCCGACTTTCGACCGAGCCCACCATTGCTTAACGTACGTTTTAATAATTTTAATGTACATTACGACTGATAGTTTAATATGTTTTTGCCACTTGCGGTCACCTATCCAATTTTCGTCCGCAACCACCATTGCTTAACTTACGTTTAAGGAATTTAAATGTTGATGTTTTATGCGATAGAAGCTATTGCATAGCTTCTATCGCGTGCCTTGAGCGTGGAGACCGAATCCAGAAATTCCGTAACGAAAAAACCTAACACCCCCCACTCCGACCGGCACAGCGGTAATACTTTTTAGTAGCGATCTGTGCGCCCCGGGCGCACACGCCAGTTGACGGGTTAATGACTTTTTGAAATATCACGCTTGCAATTTGCATAAGTTGATAAAAAATGCTATGCAATAGCTTTACCGCGGCAGTCTCCGAGTGCCACACGTATTTTTTTAAATTTTTATGTTAATTCTAGATACGTAATCTACTAGGTACTACTACTACTACTAGGTAGGTAAATTTCAACTAAAATAAAATGTCAGTCAACCTGTCACCTACTAGGGACCCACATATACTCGTATCATGTTAAATGTGAATAATTTAGTGATAAAATAGCGTTGACAGTGGCGTTCGCGCGCCGCGTTCGAAATCTACCTGCTACGTTGCTATACCGTTAAGATGATTGTTCTTTACCTTATGAGTGATAAAGTCTAAATTAGATTAGTTTAAATTAATATAATTTGATATTACAAAAAAATACGTACGATTGTTGTAAATTTGGTTCAGTAGATAGGTGTTAGTGTTTATTATTTGAGGTTATCCCTCTTCTGAATTAATAGGAAAAAAACGATTTCTTTGACCAAATTACAGCTTCTATTACTCTCGCGCTAAATATTACATAACGCACGCGTCTTATTTATGTTTTTATTTAATTGTTTTAAGTGAAGTAATCTGTAAATAGATATTCATAAAAGTGTAAATAATTAGATCTCACTTATAAAATGGTTGTGTACTGTACAGGTTGTATGAATAATAATAGAAATATAGGTAATGACTAGAAATCGCATTATATGTAATTGCATATTTGCATATCATATTCAAAGTTACCACAAATACGTAATCGTAGTTAACGAAATAATAAAAGTTTAGATAACAATTACCTTGATTTTTCAGAAATTCGGAAAAGTTATTTTTCTTTAATGCAGATTTGCTAATGTTAGTTTTTTATATAGCTTTAATATAGTATGGTTTCATTTCGGTTCACAACATAAATGCTCTAACTAACAGCAAATGAATTAATTATTATTTGTCGGGTTTTGTATTAGTGAGGTGACGTCACATGACATTTGAAGCAGCACCGTCGCCGTTTTGGAATTTGCAATCTACAGATAAAAATATGAAAATTTCTTTTATGAAAATTAAAATACTTAGAATGTATTAAAATTAAACTATTTATTGCATAATTTATGTTTACTTTTAAGCTATCATACTGAACATATTTTATATTTTATTGATATAACTGTCAAGTACCCAATTATAAGAATACTTTTTTATTACGTAATATATACAATTTAAAAAAACATAACAAGCATTTTCATTCTACACTTCCTATATAATTTACCATAATATTAATTTGTTTAAATAATAAATACAACATTTACAATAAAAAAATTAAAAAGAAAGTCCAGTATGCAGATGTAATTAAAATATTATAGGCGGGCAGCCCTAACGCGTAACCTTGCCCAGCGCTCCTGTAGGTATATGATTCAAGGACAGGGCCGAGTTAAAATACTGTATAGATCCTGTAGCATTACCATGAGTTGGCATAGAAACGCCACTATAGAAATGGTTAATAGAAAACTATTGTCATTTTGCTAGTGAATAACATAACTATCGTTACGGTATTTCTTGACAACATCTGTCAAATTAATGACTCATGGGACCGAATTTGTATGGCAATAGATCATAATGACATTCGCTAGCGATTTGATTTCGATAGGTTTTTTACGTATCGAGTTACGTCACTACGGATTTTAGTTCTACGAGTAACCACCAGAGGCGCTGTACAATTTTTCATACATTTATTTTACGCAGTCGCTAGCGAGTAATACTTTTGTAAACTCATGGTAGTCCTACTGATCCTGATAGTTGATAGTTATACTGTGGTATAACTATCAACGTAGGTGCGCTACAATGTGCTACTAAATAAAACTGTAGACACTAGACAGTTAGTCAGATATTTTGTTAAATGCTCAGATTAAATGAGTGGGTCCATTAAGGAGAAAAATGTAGGGCAAGTAGCGAGTTATCCCACGTGGATAGGGTTCCATACAAAATTAACACTATATAAACATTTCTTCCATAAGTAATGTGTAGGAAAACACTTTTACCAACTAGTTACGTGTGAAGGACAGCCCTACACGTTAAGGCTGCATCGTGCAGCCCTTTTTTTTTTTTTTTTTTTTTTTGTTAACGAGGGGGAAACCTTCAAAAGGTACCCGGTGCCGTGGGAGCGACACGGGGTTATGTGGGACTCTTACCGCACTAAAACCCCCACGGTGGCCGTCCTCGGCGCTGCGTAGAGGACTCCGGGATCTCCAACGGAACGCAACCGGAGTCCTCTTAGCGCTGTGCCCCGTCGGGCTCCGCCCAGGTGAGCTTGATACTCACCACACCGTCTGGTGTGCACGACGGTATGCGACCACACATACCGCCGTCCTTCCCGGGGTCGCTGGCCGGGCGGTTTGAGCTCCCACTCTTGCCGTCCGCAACCCCGGAAGCCCCCTTTTAGTCGCCTCTTACGACAGGCAGAGGATACCGTAGCCCTATTCTGGTCCCGGAACTACAGGGACAACATCGTGTAGCCCTACACGGTGCTTATGCTGCATCGTGCCTTCGCGGAACGGTCAACGCTGACGAGGCGCGTCGCTTGTGCAAGTGGTCGTCCGCCATGGGAACAGTTCACCCCCATCGCGGAAAGTGACTCTACCTGTCATATATATTTTGTTACAAGTTTGTAAAAAAATTAAATTAAATTATTAATCCGGTCGCGTAAGTAGTCTTTTCGATTCTTTCCTCGACGCTCAGTTCCCAAAACTAACGGATAATGTAAGTTTATGAGTTTTCTTTTAAGAACGTAGCCTTCTTAACGGTTTTCATTTACTATGAACACCAAATTTCAGCTCGTTTGGTCCAGTTGTTTAGGTTTAGGTGCATTTGGCTGTGACAGACGCACGGAGAGACATGTGCCTGTCTCCGGACCCTGATAGGATTGTTAATGTTAATGATCATATAAGGATTTCGTCCTTTATTTCTTCGTACAGACTAACCTAATGATTATACTGCCATACCTCTTTAAGCATAATATCGGCCGTATTAATTCCGTTCCAAGGTTCCAACTAAATCCAGGTGTAGCAATGACAAGTGTCCAGCATTGATACAAAACGTTTTGTTTTAACATAGGATTGATTAGTACGTGCTAATATCGCATATGGATACGGTCACACCGACTAAAATCATTTCGATAATTCTATGTAATTTCACTTGTGATTTTACAGGACGTACAAGACTTAAAGCGAAATTCTGATATTCCTGCTTGATCCATCAATGCATTGACATCTGTAATCAACCTCAGATAAGATTGAATTCGTACCTGAGTAGTGACTTGAGTACCTACCTGACTACTTAAAGTATGTCTCCTTTATCATACCCTTCCAACCAGACCACAGCAGCCCCTAACACTACTTTTATTGGGCCGAAATAAGTTGTTAATCATTATACATATATGCAGTATGCGTTCCAGCTTAGTCCTCAGGGGCGTATCTGTGGCTAACCTCAATTAGGAATATACAGGGTGAATTTTTCAAACAGGCCTTCAGGGCCAAATCCGAAACTATAAGGATTGGCGAAAAATGCTGAAAGGAGTTACGAGGCCGATTTTGATAAAAACTAAAACTGAATCATTAGTTTTTTAAAATAACTTTTTCCTTAGCCAGGAATCGAACGAGTTCATTTTGAAAAAAAAACCCACCCCCTATATTATTCCGCTATCTGATAGTGTCGCTTATAAGGATCAAATTCTGGGAAGTATTCGTACTATCTCCCGTCTGTTTCGAACCACCATTAAATATTTATCGCTATATATTTTTAAAATTTTTTAGAGTGTTTTTTACTATCATCATCATCATCATCATCATCATTATCATCATCATCATTATCATCATGAAACCATTGCTGTCCCACTATTGGGCATGGGTTTTCTCTAAGAATGTGAAGGATTAGGCCATAGTCCACCGCGCTGGCCAAGTGCGATTTGGCAGGCTTCACACACCTTCAAAAACTTTTTTTTAAGATTTCTCACGTAACTGTGCAGGTTTCCTCACGTGTTTTCATTCACCATTAAGGTGAGTGATAATTAATTACTAATACGCACATATCTTTTGAAAAGTCTGAGGTGCGTGCTCGGGATTTGAAACTCGGGCCCCTCGATCAAGAGGCCGAGTTCCTTAATCACTAGGCTATTACTGCTTTTTTGTTTGTTATTCCTTCGTATTGTTCGTTTGTTATTACTTATTATACTAGCTCTTAAAGTAGGTATTATACATACACTCACTATCTACTCGTATTACGGTTAAAAATACCGCTTTATTTTATGGGATCACCCCTAAATTGATATTTAAATTTTTTTATCATTATACTACATAGTATGGAAAAAATCTAGTGTGTAGATACACGTTTTGGTACGGGACCTTACAAGCTTGTTATTAAAACTTTTTACGCTTTGGTATGGAACCTTAAAAAGCTTGTTATTATAATTAAATAAATAATTATATATATATATATATATATATATATATATATATATATATATATAATATAATATATATATTTATTATAATATGTACGAATTATTGAATTGTTTCTTATAACTAAATATTGTGTTTGTGTATTGTTAATTGATGAATTAATAGTTTTATTTATTTAAATATATCCAGTATTATATATTTTTCATTTTATCAAAATAATAAGGCAATAAATATAGTGATATTTGTATTTTGTAACTAATAAATTACTCAAATTTTCTGGGACCTTAAGTAGGTATATTTATTATTCGCAAATAAATAAGTTAAAAACAGGTAGGCAGTTGTCACCGTTATCAAACCTCGATAAGTTATATCACCTACAAAGTCTACTAAATAATAATCCCGTTTGTTTGTTTAAACTTTTTAATGAGGTAGGAGATAACACGTTGATAGGCTAGATAATTTATGTTGATCAATTAGACCACTAAAAACATTTTTAATTGTGTGAAAGGTCAAAAACGTTGATACAGAGAAATTTCAAAATATACCTATAGCTGTAAATCTTCCAGAAGACTGATAAGGTGATAAGGATTGTATAAAAGTGAGGGCGGGGTTGATAGATGTACAGTTACTGTCCGGAGGTGAAGATGAGGGCTGTCTTGGTGCTGGCCGGCCTCGTGGCGCTCGCTACGGCGGTGCCCCACACGCACACATATCAAACTAAGACTGGTGAGTTTAAACATCTTTTTTTTTATAATGACATCGGAAATGGGTGAGTTCTGAAATTATAAATCTCCATTTCGGAATGCTGTCATATTTTTTATATTTATAACTAGTAACGCCCGCGGCTTCGAACGCGTTTCAAAAAAAAAATACATGACACACATATAACTGAAAATTTGTACATTCTTTGCAATGAAAGTGGCACCATCTGTCGAAAATTGGTCGTACCAACTCATAAACCTTCGTGAGCTCATGCATAACAACTTTGCATAAGATCATATACATAGTTTACGATTATATAAAGGACATACGGACAAACATTCATTTTTTATGTATATAGTAGATGATGAGATGATGATGAAGATAGAGATGACGAGTGTGAAGACCACCTGATGGTTAACGACCACTGCCATAGACATTTGTAACGGCATTGGAAACTTATTTTGGGTCAACCACAGATAGGTTACTAGTTGTGTGTGGGTTGATGAAGGTATACTGTCCGGAGATAAAGATGAGCACAGTCTTAGCGCTGGTGCTTGGTATAGTGTCCTGTGTATGTATGTATTTGTATATCTTTATATATATATTTCTTATGTGCGTGTGTATGTCACTGAACTCCTCCTAAACGATTGGACTGATTTTGATAAAATTTGTTGTGTGTGTTCAAGGGGACTTGAGAATGGTTTAGATTCACAATTTAGTCCTTGTTAGTTAAGGTTTTTGTGTATGAGCTTTCTGAGGTTCTGAAGGTTTCTGAATTGGTACAACTAATTTTCGACAGTGGCGCAAATTTTCAGTTATACGTATGTCATGTTACTTTTATTAAAACGCGGGCGAAGCCGCGGGCACTACTAGTTTTATAATAAAATTGTAAAGGAGCGTGCAGTCCACCTGATTCTAAGAGGTCACTGCCGCCCAGTGGACGTTTGTATATAACCCCAGATAGCACTGAAGTCCTACCTGAAGTCGTATTGACGTGTAGGTTCCCTTGAGGACCAAATTGAAAGGTCTCCTAAAAGAAAGACATGTCAACTCAAAGTTCTATTTGAAAATTATTACATTTATAAAATGACACTACAGTAATTTGATTTATCGTTAGAGTAAATAGTTACATATATAATTATTTGTTTTCAGTTGATGCCGATTTCGTGCTGAAACAGAAAAAAGTCTTCTCTCTCTTCCACGTTCCTACGCAAGTAGACCACAATGCAGAATATTACAAAATTGCCACGGAGTATGACGTTGAAGCTCACATTGACAATTATACCGTAAGTAATTAGGTACATAGCACCTGGATGACCGATATTTGCTCGGTATTTGTTTAAAAATGCAAAAATGTGTTTTCTAAAAATGAAACCTAGATTGATTTATCGTCCCAAAAACCTCCTTAATACTAAATTTCATGAATATCGTTTAACCCTGTACGAGATTCAGATTACATATACAAGAAATGTTTAAAGGAACTAGATAAGCGTTTTAAAAATCATTTCACGAGGACGATATTCCCGGATTTACATGAAAAAAGCTGATAATCTTCAAATGGCTGATCAAGTTCTTTTCAAGCATAGCTCGTAACACTCGCGATTACACACGATTTGAAATAAAAACCGCATTTAAATCCGTCCACCCCTTTGAGAGCTTCGATAATACAAATAGATACACAGAGTCACACATACACACATTAAACTTATAATACCGCTCTTTTTACGTCGGGGGTTAAAATATAATCACTTGTACTGGGGCTTCGGTTGCTGAGTTTATTAAAGTACGCAATAGTTCAGTGTAGCAATAAGAGATCATAAAAGCCAAGTTTTATTTAAGCAGGTACACTAAATGTACTATCATTAATTCATAACTGCCACTATTGCCCACGGGTCTCCTTTCAGAATGATAGGAATATAGATTACCACATTGGCTAATCGTGGATTGGTAGATTTCAGATACCTAATCCTCATAAAATAAAGAAGCTTCACTTACGATTTTTACCTTTACCGCTAAAGCCCATAATAATAAATTTATAATACTTACGCAAATAATTAAAAAAGAATAGACAGCCTAGGAGTCGAGTATTGCATTCTTAGGTTGAGATGTCGATTTTCAGCAACCCATTATTTGCTTATGTTGTGTAATGTTAGTAAAGAAATTATAATTTTACACTAATATTTAATTTACAGAACAAAAAGGCCGTAGAAGACTTCTTAACATTAAATAAGACTGGATTCCTTCCCAGGAACTATCCGTTCACCATCTTCTATGAGAAGCACAAGCAGGAAGCAATTGCTCTGTTCCACCTGTTCTTCTATGCTAAGGACTTCGAAACCTTCTACAAAACTGCTGCAGCTGCCCGCGTCTATATGAATGAAGGCACATTCTTATACGCTTACTACATTGCCGTGATCCACCGCCCAGATACACAGGGCATCGTTCTTCCAGCACCATATGAACTTTATCCCCAATTCTTTGTCAACTCACCAGAGTGGTTTAAATTTTTCCGCGCAAGAATGCAGAACAGTCTTTTCGACAAAGAGAATGCTCGCCGACATGGTGTTATTGAAGAATCTAACGCTTACGTATTTTACGCTAACTACTCTGATGCTCTTAGTTACCCCAATGACGAATACAAACTTTCGTACTTCACTGAAGATGTTGGATTAAACGCTTACTACTACTACTTCCATGCCTACTTCCCATTCTGGATGGACGGCGACGAATACCCAGTAATGAAGGAGCGTCGTGGAGAGGCTTACTACTACTTCTATCAGCAACTCTTGGCCCGCTACTACCTGGAGCGTCTTTCCAATGGATTGGGTGAAATCCCTGAATTCTCTTGGAGGTATCCGATTAAGACTGGGTACTATCCTCCATTAGTTTACCATTATCCATTAGCACAAAGGCCTAATGACTACCAAATCCCATACAAAAAGCACATCAACGAGTTACAGTTCTTAGACACGTATGAGAAGACTTTCATCCAGTATCTTGAAAAGAGTCACTTCAAGGCAGTAAGTAAAAACTTATTTCTTATATTATAGAAGAATAATTTCCGCCCACGGAAATACGTAATACAGCTTAGATAAGACTAGAGTATTAGCTGAGGTTGAGCACAAATTCAGTGCTACTCCTGAGGACTTAGTTAAAATGCCTCCCATAAATTACTCTTATTCTACCAATTTCATTTATAGATTTTTTTTTATAATATATCAGTAGCAGACGAGCATGCAGTCCACCTGATGGTAAGTGGCTAGTGCCGGACATGAAAATCTGTAATCAACCCCAGATAGGATCAGGATATTCCTATCTGAGGTCGGCCACAGATGCGCTAATACCTCTGAGGACTAAGTTAGAACGCCTCGGAAAAGTCTGTCTCTCTTACCACACCCTTAAAAACGGAACACAGCAGCACCTAACACTGCTGTTATTAGATATAATATTTAAAAGTGATATACAATAATAAATTTATATAATGAAAATCAAATATTAATATTTTGTTCTTTCTTTTCAGTATAATCAAGATGTAGATTTCCGTGACTACAAGTCTATCAACTTTGTTGGTGATTATTGGCAAGCGAACTATGACATTTACAAGGTCCATCCTAAGAAGTACCATCATTCATACGAAGTTACAGCGCGTCACGTTTTAGGCGCTGCCAGTGAACCAGTTGATAAGTACGTACTTAGTAAGATACCGTAATAAAAACATTCTGAGCCTACAGTTTTTAAGGTAAAGTCACTAATTTTAATTTATTTATCTTACAGGTACATGTTCCAATCAACTGCTCTCAGCTTCTACCAAACTTCGTTGCGCGATCCTCTCTTCTACCAGATTTACAATAAGATTATGACCTACATTTATGAATACAAACAATATGTTACACCTCATCCTTACGAGGAACTTCATTACACAGGAGTGAAGATCAATAATGTACATGTTGATAAAATGGTGACCTACTTCGATTACTTCGACTTTGACGTGTCGAACGGTATCTACTACACGGTGGATGAATACAAATCTAACAAATTCCCAATATACAAGATCCGTCAACCACGTCTGAACCACAAAACTTTCACTGTTACTGTTGACGTCAAATCTGATATTGAAGGTGAAGCCGTAGTCAAACTGTTCTTGGGACCTAAATATGACAGCAATGGTTACCCCATTAGCATCGAGGAAAGCTGGAAGTACTTCGTCGAACTTGACTGGTCTGTACATAAGCTTACTCCTGGTCAGAACAAGATTGAACGTGCCTCTACTGACTTCTACATCTACAAGGAAGACTCCCTGCCGGTACTTGAGGTTATGAAGTATGTTGAAGAAGGTAAAATCCCCATCGACATGTCCAAGAAGCATGATTACATGCCCAGAAGGCTTATGTTGCCAAGAGGTACCAAGGATGGTTTCCCATACCAGCTGTTCGTTGTGGTCTACCCATATGTGCCACCGACGGAGAAACAAGATTACGCCAGGGATTACTTCACTGACAACAAACCTTTGGGCTATCCATTTGACCGTCCGATTTATGAGCCTCACTTTAGGCAACCGAATATGTTCTACGAGGACGTAAAGATCTTCTATGAAGGTCAAGACCACATCTATAAATACAATGATTATACTTACATTTCTCATCAAAATGAAGTTAATAAGCATTAAGTAAAGAACGATCAAATGCCACTGTATAATGTATAGTATCTATTTTAGAATGTCAATGTATAACATGAAGCAAAATAAATATTTATTAATATAATATTTCTTTGGTTTAAAAATATTTATACCCTCAATACTTTATGCACAACAGGTATTTATATAAGAGTAAATAGAAATTATTACATTTCATTGATTTGAAGTAAAATTCAGTATATAATTTAATAGTTATTTGTGCCAGTCAACAAAATATTATAAGAAAATGTGTTACGTTATAAGAAATATCGATAAATAAAATATTTAATATACATTTTATTAAAAAATAACAAATATCAAATTAACATTTCGCATTGAAATACATCAATTCTAATTTAACTACATAATATCATCTACTTTAAATAAATTAACTAATACAAATGGGGAGAGAAAAAGCCACTGTTATCAACAGTACCTTTCTTATGGAAGATAGTAATGTTGAAAAAATTACAATTGTTATAATCGGCCCCTTCAGGAAAGTTAACTTTTCTATGGAATGGAAATCCAAGTGGTTTAGTATCCACTTCGTTGGAGAAATGCCTGTACATAATTCTGTCTACGATAAAATCAGTTTGACTAATATTATCAGCAGGTGTAATCATTATAAACAAAGTCAGATGCATGCCGTTTTCAGAACCACGCGGAATCAGCATATTTTCTGGAAACTTGAATAAGTTGAACTTGTTTTTCTTTGTTGTTTTTAATTCCAAATTAAAATAGTCGTCAAAAGAGAATCTCGGTGATGTTTCAGGAGACCAAGATATAATATTTATGCCCTCAACAAGTCCATACATAAAAGAGTCTAGTTCAAAGAATCTGTGTGACTGATTCCAACAATTTGCTTCACTACACGGTGGTCCCAGGAATAACCTTACAATAGAGTTTCTAGTAGTTTTAGATTCCACGGTAAAGTTTAAAGTGAAAGGCAAATGTTTGAGTCTCTTCTGTCTTGCGGTGAAAGTTAATGGTGTTCCTTTATAATTAAATTGTTCGTCTTCAATTGCTTTATTTATATTCACTTGGTAATAATCAAAATATGTTGTAATCTTTGTAAAATCGCCTTCAATTATCTTGAATTCATTCGTCAGATGTGGTGATAGGTCGAATGGTTTTAGAGAGGTAGAATATTCAGTAAAGTAATTGAGAAGAAACTGAATCAGATACCAATAAATTGGATCCCGGAGAGATGTTTCTGGGTGATGAAGCAATGAAGGTGCAGGGTTGTAGCTGAAAAATATAAGTTTATTTAATACATATTATGACCGATATAACTATTATCTTACAAAGTTATTAATAAAGATATTAAAAGTAAAATTAACACAATATATTTGTTACACTTTGTCACAAAATATGACTATATGATTAATACAAACTATAATCTTCTTACCCTTCAATTGTGTAGCCATTGCCACCATAACCAAAAACAGATTTAATCATTTTAGCATTTCTAACTCCATCAAAATTTGCTCGTATGAGTTTTGTTAGAAGATCTACATAGTTGTCTTCAGTCATTGATATCTTAGTTCCATTCTCCTTTAAAAATAAAACAAGAGTTACGTAAAAAGTATTACATACAGTATTCATGTGTACATAATATGTATATAAGTTGATGCTTACCATAAATATCACTCCCCTAGAAATACATTCCTTAATCGCAATATCTATAGATTTAATACGAGCTTGGTTGTCATTCCAATCACCCAGCACTGAAGATCTTATAGGAAATGGAAGGCCATTATCGTACGTCAAGTAAGGATTGTAATCGCTCACACAATTTGGAGCCATGCTGACATTTTTCTCTTTCAAATGTTGTTTTTCTAAATTGTATCTAGCTAAGAGCTGCTGATGGATGTAATAATAATGTTCAGCGTGTCTACCGTTGAATACGTCTAATTCATCATTACTCATCCAAAACGGATGCATGAAATGCACTCCATAATTATAACTGTTGAGTGCAATGTCTTCTCTAAAATAGTCAAGTTGTTCTTCACAACCATTGCTAGGTAAATTCCATCCAGAATAGTTTGTATTGATAGCAATATTATCATTTATCTTGAAGTATTGATTTACTTTTCCTTCTAGACTGCTAAATTGTCCATCTTTGAGTTTCAGTTGAAGAGCTTTTCTGATCGTTTCTGTATTTATGAAATAGTTAGGTTTTGTGACAAAAGGAGGTTCTTGTTCCTTAATTGTTATATCATTTTTATACAAATTAATTAAACGCCATACGTAGTCAAACATGTGAGTGTTGACGTTTTCAATAGCCCATTCCCGTAGCTTCATGAAATCATTATCGTCATAGTCGTTCAGTAAACGAAATAAGGAAATTGCAGCATTTCTCATATTGTCGTCATATATGTTAAATGTGAGTTGCTTGATTATATGACCTTCTTCTATGAGCTTATTGAGACGCCTGTAGTCAAGTTTGTTCTGTAAAATTCAACACTAAATTAAATGATCCTTAATGGAACTAGAACGACGTATACAGTCAAAACGAAGGTTTGAAAACATCTAACATATAACAAAAAACATCCCACCGTCATTTTAGTTACGTAATACTTATTATTTTAACAACAATTTATTAATTTCCTATTTAGTAAAATCCAGTATGGTAGCAATATAGTATCTTATTTAAGGTCGGTGGATTAAAACATAAGATTATTTTCACTATTAATTTGCTAATTTTGAGCAAACGCAGTCAATGGCATGCATAATAATACTTTATAATACCGTGTTTGATAAATCTGGTAAGTAATTGCCAAATTTAGCTTGATTTTGCATCTTCAGTGATGAATATCCAGGAACTATATATCTAACATGAGCTTCATCGGTGAACGATATTGCTGGAAAGTTAACATAATATAATTAAGCATGTAACAATTCATTACATATTCAACAGCGCGAACAGAAACTCCAAAATACTCTGGTATTATTAAATTCAATTCAGCAGTATTTAATTTTCATTATAAGCAGCCGTCGGTTGGAAAACAATAGAAACGTGCTAGTGAAGAGAGACTTTGATAATAGATAAGTATGATTTAAAAATTTCACAATATTTCCAGCAGGAGTGTCAGGTATTAAGGACGATGTCTTTCACAAATAAAATAAGTAAGTTTTGACTGAATTAAATGAACGAATTTATGAATTTATTGCTAATACTGAAGACGGTAAAACTTTAATAGTGATTAACCTACCTTCTTCATTGGTAAAACCACGAAACTCATCCCCGGGTGCAGAAAGAGCACTTCCCAGGAACAATAAATACAAAAACATTTTTGAGCACAATGTCATAACGTCATAACATACGCATATGCTATGACAAACTAAATAAAGTTATAGTAAAGACGCATTTATGTACCTCAACGTGTCTCTGTTTCTCTCCGTTCAATTGAGATCCTGGGGTCGCTTTAATGGGAATAATCTTCAATGTACTTGTATATTCACGTACAGTCAGTTCATTTTTTATTTCACTATTGAAGGTTTTATGTATTTTTATGAAATACATGTGTGTACTCTCATTTTTTAAAATAAAAGTATTGTATTATTATTTATACTTTTGTATTGAAAAAGATTCGGTATTTTTAAGTAAATGGAATGCATGATAATAAAATCAACTAATTTTAACGTCAATGACATAGATCTAGGATTGTTAAACGATGAGACAGATCACACTTGACCAAAATGAATTAACTCATTTAATTTGGTTTACGAAGGTTACTTTTATTTAATTTTGATGATATAGGATTGCTATAAGAAACAAAAAATGCTAGTTATTAGGTATGGTATGTAAATATTTTATGATATGTGTAATTCAAAATTTTAGAGTGAAATTGTAACTTCATCGAGATTAATAAAAAATATAAACAGTTTTTTTTTTGCTACTAGTACATTCTTCACGGGAAGCAAAATGCAATTGGATAATTTTCCAATTGTAACTCCAGAACACGGCTAATTTTGGTCGGGAGGTAATTTAGTCGTTACAGGAGTCATCCTAGAAATACATACTACATTTAATAAATCATACAATAACGTCAGCGATGTACCTACTGTAATAGATTGATGGAACTAAAAATACATTGCACTACCGGGTTTTGTAACTGCGCCTTGCATTTCTGTTGCTCAGCTTAGAGGATCTGGGGGGCTAGCCAAGTTGACATTCTACAGTCGCTTGCGCTGTAGAAACGCTATAGAAACGCTAAAATGTATGAAACTATCAATGATCACGTGATCAAAATAGCGAAGTAGAAAAGTCGTAGCCAAGTTACACGATAGAATAGAACGCTAGCGATTCTACAATGCCCGTGTCATTGCTTTTTTCCATACAATTGACAACCTTTGACAACCTTTTGACAACCTTTTGATTTTTTTGTCAAATTTGTTAGCGAAGCGTATTCTAAGATAAATGTCATAGTGAGCGATCGCGCCGACCCTGTAGAAAACGTAAACGCTAATAAAATGGCGAATTCTGTATCAGCTGTTTGTCACTTCACTACGCGCTATCACTGCATTATAGACTTTCATTACTTTTGATCATTTGAAAATGTATACCTACTTTAAATTTGTTAATTTGTTTGAATATGGCTCTCTATAACTAGTGTATCCTAAAATATTATAGAAATGAATTGCACAGACTTTTTTTCTATTTTAAATTAATATGAACATATAATACAATAGATAAGTAGATAGGATAGAACTTAGAGTTATTCCAGTGCTTAAATAAAAATATTGTCTCAGTTTAGCTGTTTTATTGAATTATTATTAATCCTTCTCATAATAACTTTACTTGTAACTAAACAATTTATTTAAATCTTAAAAGAAAAATATAATATTAATATCCGTATCCTTTTTTTCATTATTATCTCCTGTTTAGGCATATCCCTGCAATCTCCCTGTCTAGGCATAACGCTGGTGGTTACGAGGTTTATTTGTTGAGATGGCATGTATGGTATACACCCAGTGACATACCCATTTATAATTATTGCCTCCTCGGAAGCCGCTCCTACGATGGGAGAAGATCCTGAGTAGCTCTCCTTTTGATGAGCTTAAAAGTGCGGGTGGATTTCATAAGCTCACTAGCAAGCCCATTGGGGTGTCCTTATATGACGAGTATATGATTTTAGTTTATTTGTCACTTCCTCTTTCCCTGTTGTCTCTGCGGCATCAGCTATCATGCGAAGCATTTTCGATTGGAAGCGTTGTGTGATGTCCAAGTTTGAGTTGGATGCGGTTCTCCAAAGCTTAGATCCATATGACCATATCGGTTTTAGTATGACTTTGTAGTAGTCAAGTTTGTTGCTGAGAGACATTCGTGCCATGAGCCAGTAAATTTTACGAAGTTGGACGTCCAGATATTTTCTTTTGGTCACATCACAAATTACATGCAATCGCTGTTACTGTCATTAGTAATATCGCTATAAACAATAATTTGTATGCTCTTTGTAAACAATCACCAATCACCATAGTTACCGTTCATAGACATTATTAAGTTTAGTTTTTGCAAATAGTTTTAATTAACAAAATACATGTACTATAAAATATGGTATATTTTTATGTATATTATGATGTTATATTTTAATATTACTATTAAATATAATTAATCATTACCATGTAGGTATTTTGGCTGGTGTAGAAACCAAGCGATATTGTATTTGACGGCTCATTGATATTAAATGTGATCGCTAACCATAGACTTATCGTATATGTAGAATGAAACTTGCTAACGAATAGAATAGAAAACGAATAGAATGCAAAGTTTGTAACATGGCTAGCCCCCCTGATCTATTACATACAAATAGATTGTTAGAGGATTATTTGTTCACTCAATATTCACGTTTGTTCTGAGTGATTACTATCGCTCGTTCATAATAAGAGTAAGAAATATTTATTTTCAGCATATTTAACTTATTTTCAAACAGTGAAATTAAATTTTGTAAAATGAATATGGAGGTTCTTGCGCCGCTTCTTCTCCCTAGCGAAACACCCTTGAAAGCGGTTGGAGATGTTGACATTCAACTTGAATCAACTTCCTAAAAATGTATTTTATTGAATTTCAAAATTGAGATGCATATTTACAATACTCTGTTAGACATATTCATGTCAATGTATTAAAACTTGCGTGGATAGCGTCGTAGCTTAATTTTTAATCATCTCTAACAAGTCTTAATTTGATGAAGACTGCACTAATGTTGTTAGGCGTGAATGTGTTTGTATCTATATGTTTATGAAGTATGCACGTATGTTTTAACCATTTGTCTCAAATTGCGTTTCCTTTGCCTTGAAGACAAAGCAAATCTAGTTTGAACTAATTCATCTCATTACAGGCCACTGACCAAGCAGCACACACAGTCGGGTTAATGCTTAATAAGTTCGGGTTAATGTTTGTTTTTAGAGTTCCGTACAAAGGAGTCTATTACAAAGTTCGCCTGGTATAGCTTCGTATCTTTCGAATATAATTGGTAATTAGTTGAAATATAATGAAATATTAGAGAGGATATGCTAATTTTTAAAATAAGATATTTAGGGTGGTTTCAATAGACCAAAAATAATCCTATCTTTTTTGTAGTTCTGATATGTTGTTCTTTGGCACGTGTAGTAAAATAGAGACCCTTCATATGAGGCTTTTGAACTCAGCCATCAGTGGTATCAATAGAAATATAAAATATTCTTGTAGTAGGTATCAATAGAAATATAAAATATTCTTGTGTAGGTTGAAGGTGGTAGAACCCTTTGTGGTTCGACTCAGGCGGCATCACCGCCACACCTATTTTTGCCTAATAACAGCATTGTTCGGCGCTGCTGTGTTCCGTTTTGAAGGGTGTGGTAAGAGAGACATTCTTTTCTGAGGCGTTCCAGCTTAGTTCTCAGGGGTAGCGGCGCATCTGTGACCGACCTCAGGTAGGAATATATAGTATTAGCCTATCTGGGGTTCATTACAGATGTCTATGGGCGGCAGTAGCTACTTACCATCAGGTGGACTGCATGCTCGTCTGCTACTCCTATATTATAAAAAAGGTACATTATTTTTTACATCAAAAGAATGGAGAATAAATAAAAACTAAACAAAATGATAACGGATGTAACGTATATAATATTGTATTGAAATAATACTTCCCAAATATAATACAATGCGTTATAAATATTAGCATATAATTGTCTATAATTCGTTGCTTCTGAATTATTCCGGAAATAATTCATTGGAACGGATTTCACATTGTTATTAAGTATCTATCTATAAGATATTATATTAGTATATAAAGTTAACATATTCTAACAACCATGCTAATACCGCACTGATTTTGTACTAACGAAGTCTTACAACTCCTAAATGTATACAAAAAAATAGTTTCTAAATGTAATTAAGTATAATACTATATTATAGACATTATTTGGTTTAGTCGCCAGTCATCATTTCCATGAATTCTGAAACAAAGAGAAAATGTATTTCACTATTTGTAAATAATAAAAAAAAATCAAATCCGTTCATTGGTTTGAGAACTACGATGACATATAGATACACATATCCATAAATATATAAATAAACGCTTTCTACACTCACAGGCCCACACTAGGATTCCCCGTATCGTGGGTACCATGGACACACACAAAGACTAATACACAAATACCTGGGCCCACAGCAGATATCTTAATTCATCATTCAGATATCTCTCTGGCCGGGGATCGAACCTGGAACTCTTTTCGCGTCAGACCGGTATGGTGACCGCTCCGCCACGCGGGTCGTCAAACCATAGATATACAGATACTGGTATACAATACATGTTAATATAGTATAATCTCCCGCCGGGCTAGGTGATCATGCCCGGGGAGCGGCCGTGCTCCAATAGTCTCAGTTCGGAGCTTGTATATATGCCATATGTTTAGAAAACTTCGATAGCGTGATTCAACAGCGCCATCTATTGACGAGTAGTGGGAAGTCGCTACAAACTTATAACACCCCTCTTTCTATTTCGTAAACGTCGTTTTTCTATGTGTGTTGAGGCAGCTGAAAATATTTAGAGAGTTTTTCCATTCAACTATGAAGAACAGGGAGATTAAGAAATGTAGCACATAATTATTGTTTGTGTAAAGAGAAATCATTTGTAAAATTTGATTGTTTCTTAACATTAAAATTGTAATGTAATTTTATAGCTGTGTAACAAAATGTTTTTCGCACAAAATATTGATCACTAAATAATTGTAAAATAAGGTAAAATTCCAACGTTACTAACGTTTCTGGAATAATATGGGATTTTTTTTTAAATGAAGTCTTTCGATACCTGGCTAGGGAAAAAGATGTTTTAAAAAACGAATGATGCAGTTTTAGTATTTATCAAAATATTTTTGGCCTCGTAACTCTTTTCACCACTTTTCGCTAATTCTAATAAATTCGGATTAGGCCCTGAAGGCTAATTTGAAAAATTCACCCTGTATATTGTAAGCATGGTACATACCATCGAAGTCGACGGTTCCGGAGCCGTCGGTATCGATCTCAGCGATGATGCCGTCCAGATCGGAGTTGCTGAGCTTGTCGTCAAGGGCCGCGAGGATCTCCTTCAGTGTCGAGGTGGTGATGTAGCCGTTGCCTTCACGATCGTATAACCTGGAAATATATTTGTAACGTTAGAGAACCGTAAGTATCATACAGATATATGGACAATACAATAGTGGGCTCGGGAAGGGGTTTATTTTTTTTTAAATTATAGGAATGGTAGACGAGCATGTAGTCCACCTAATAGTAAGTGGCTACTGGCGCCCATGGACATCCCTAATCAACCCCAGATAGGGTCAGATAGTCTGACGTCGGCCACAGATGCTACCCCTGAGGACTAGGCTGGAACGCCTTAGAAAACTATGTCTCCCTTACCACATCCTTCAAACCAGAATACAGCAGCGCTTAATACTGCTATTATGAGGCGGAAATAGGTGTGGCGGTGGTGCCGCCGGAGTCGAACTACAAAGGGTTCTACCACCTTTATAAAGAATGAGAAAGTTTAAAAAAAATGTATCCAAATATACCGTTATATTAAGTATTCAATCCAGGGAGATCTCAAGAGTTGAATCTTTTGTAAGTGAAAAAAATACACACGTATCATTAACATCTCTTAGGTACGTTATGGATATCATACTAATTTATGGGCTAAGTTATAGTCAGCACACTTCAAACCTTACAACGCAACACTACCGCTGCTGCTGTAAAGCACTAATAAGCGTAGACGTAATTCTGAACTTCAACTATCAAATCAGTATTTTTGGAAAACATTCTAAATTATAGTCTGTTTATTGCACACTCCCACGAACAAGGTAATTAATTTTTGCATTAACATGTTCATTTAATATAAATCAAATGAAGAAAATGTTGCGAATTCTAGCAAAATTGTAGTATGTGGGATTTCGCTAATGATAAATTATAGCAGCTGTAATGGTTTCCCGGCTATGTGCGATATTGCATGCGGGATCAATGTGGCGTTGTGGACCACATTTATCACTAGCGGGATGACATTTATCATATAAATTTACATTGCACATATTCGTGATTACGTCGTTTTCCATATTGAGATTTAGTATCTACGGAGTAACATTGCTAAGTGACTTATATTTGAAGCAACGAAGAATGTATGACTACATATAAATGACGATATCATATAGGTGTATAATGCAGATTTTTGGGGTAAGTCATTGGTTGAATACGTATCTAAATGAAGAATTTCGATGCATATTTATTTTATTATTTATATTCGAAGATAAGTAGGTCACTTTTCTTTTTATTTCTAAGGATGTTTAACTTTGAAGTATTGTCAATTAGATGTTCTACAAACTTTAATTTGCAACTCTCTGAAGCGGCACGGGGGCCAATATATGGATAACAATTAAATTTATTGACCCCATTGACGCTATTTCCAGTTCAATTAACGTTCTATATCATTTGAAAGCAGCAGTTTTATGTTGTCTGTGTTTCAAAGGTGGTTGAACCCTATGTGGTTCGACTCCGGCGAAACTACCGCCACACCTATTTCTGCCTCATAACAGCATTGCTAATCCGATTTTATGTTGATTACAGATGTTCATGGGCGGCAGGAGCCACTTACCATCAGGTGGACTGCAAGCTCGTCTGATATATTATAAAAATAAATCTTCTTTGCACAACAGTACTTATTTTTGTTACAATTGCTAGCCAAGCATTTATAATCTTTGGTGCATTCGTTTAAGATACACAACAAACTATTTGAAATACGTACTTATGCAACTACAAATTTAAATCTTAAAAATCTCTCGTACCTAAAAGCTTCCTTCAGTTCCTGTTGCATGGCTTCAGCATCTTCCTCCTCCAAGAAGTGAGACGCGATATTGCAGAATCCATCGAAGTTGATTTTGCCGGTACCTAAAAATGAGAATGAAAGTGTTTTACTAAAGTTAGTTTTTGTAAGTATTAAGACAAGGAAAATGGGGTTTCTCCAGGTATTTGTGACGAACATGACAATGTAATTGTTGAGTTTATACAATATAACCTATTACTAGCTCTTGCCGTTGTTTTTTTTTATAATACAGGAGTAGCAGACGAGTATGCGGACCATCTAATAATAAGTGACTACTGCCGACCATGGACATTCGTAATCAACTCCAATAAGATAACATATTCCTATCTGAGGTCGGCCAAATGTGCCGCTACCCTGAGAACTAAGCTGGAACGCCTCGGTAAAGTATGTCTCCCTTACCACACCCTTCAAACCAGGACACAGCAGCGTTTAACACTGCTGTTATGAGGTAGGTTTTTGGTCTGAAAGATGGTATGGCATAATTATGTATTTGGTATTCCATGACATATCAGAAAAAGCGAGTTGAGTTCTTAATAGATTTGATCTAATCTACAGTCTGCAATTTTGCCATTTGTAAGTTTTTATTGTACTTAATTATATTTCGTTGTATTTTGGTATAAAAATATTATAACTGCCATTTAACACAATCTGTGCTAATGTTCTTATTTATTTTTATAATTAAAGATTAACATTAAAATGTTGAAGAATTTTATTATAATTATATTTAACACAATAGTTTTCTGGGACGTTCTTGAACTATTTAAAAACTACGTTTTATAAGCAGATGCAAGATGAGCAGTTCTTGTATTGAAATAATATTTTAACTAGAAATGCAAAACAAGGATAGGACAATATTTCAGAGTTGGAATCCGAGGGAGTCGAACAGAAATAGCCTCATTATGCCAAGCGCGACGTGTAAAAATATTCTCACATATCTCGAGTGTCTTCGGTTTGCCACGTGTGTTTTCTGTTAAATTTGATGATTAATGCGTCTACTCAAATTTACGAGGATGAGATTTTATGGTACGTTCCGCAGTTTGAGGTTAATTTTATTGATGTTCATTTGCATTTTGTAAGCGGTTTTTATACGGGATATTTTTTGATGTTTTCATGAAGCGGTATACATTCAAAACTATAAGATATAAATGTTTGTTCGTAGATACTTAATATTACTGTCCTAGTGGTTAGCACGATCTTTAATCAGAATGATAATGTTCACGGTTTATAGTAGATCACGTCATGAATTCAGTCTTAGAATGACGATTTTTTGTTCTTCGTGTAACGTCATTACTAATAAAAAGTGACATCATATACACGTCAGTATAAAGTAATATGGGTAAAAGAATACGCACATTGCCCCTATAACAGCATTCTTAATAAAGATGTATACCAAATACGCGATGGAGGATTCAAATGCAATATGGATTTAAATAATCATATTGCTCCAAGCAGTGATAGCATAGTGGTTAAGAAACTCGGCCTCTTTGTCGAGGGGAACGAGGTTCAAATCTCAGATACACCTCTGATTTTTCAAAATGATGTGTGTTTTAGAAATTAATGATCACTTGCTTAAACGATGAAGTAAAACATCGTGAGGAAACCTGCATACCTGAGAAATCTTAAAAAACAAGTTTTCAAAGGAATGTGAAGTCTACCGATACGCACTTGGCCAGCGCGGTAGACTATGGACTAATACTTTTCAGTCTGAGAGAAGACCCGTGCCCAGCAGTGGAACAGTTACCAGTTGTTTATCACTACCAAAAAGATGAATCGTACGTAGTGGTAGAAATTCTTAGTTTTAATGTTCTTATCACTGTTTGTTTAAATAATAATGAAAACACTTGTTAGATCCTACACAAGATGTCAATATTTCAACGTCCCGGTTTCCGAAATGTAAGTGATGATGACAAACGAGTTCATGTTTGTGCCAAGAAAATGTTGCGAAATTATAACGAAAATTCACATTCCAGTTTTTTCGTAGACCAAAAGAAATAGGAAACATTAAAAGTAAAATAAGTTATGAGATACGACAGAATGTAGTTAGTGGTGCCAATTATCTAAGTAATTTAATATGATATTTTACCAGTAAACAACTTGAGGTAATTAGGTCTTGAGTTAAAAAATAATCAAACATCAATTGATAATGAGAAAAATATTGTGGTGATTGGTAATAAAGTACATATTGGCAATAAAGGTTATATATGGCAAATTATGGCTACTGCATATCTAATTAGAATCAGTGTTCTGGTCCTACTTGAGAAAAAAATGTTGTCTTTGAGTTTTATAAAGATCGCGACACATGAGCAAACGTTTCATTTGCTCATGTAATCTTATGATAGAGAGAGGAAAAAAGTCTTATATGAATCGAAACAATTATCTAGAGCTACGTTAGCTATTCATTATTAACTCCAAATTAAAATTCAGTATCATGAAAATCATAACATAACAAAACATCCAAATTGGTTCAGATTTTGAGAAGTTCGCGAGTATACAAATTTCCATACATTTATACATAGCAGTCGAATACGGAACCTCCTTGTGATTCGACTCCGGCGGCACCACCGTCACACCTATGTCTGCCTCGTAACAGCAGTATTAAACACTGCTGTGTTCTTGTTTGAAGGGTGTGATAAGGGAGACATACTCGTACTTTTCGGTGGCGTTTCAACTAAGTTCTCAGGGGACGCACCGCATCTGTGGCCGACCTTAGGTAGAAATGTCTAATCCTATCTGGGGTTGATTACGGATGTCCATGGGCGGCGGTAGCCACTTACCATCAGGTGGACTGCATGCCTGTCGGCTACCCCTATATTATAAAAAAATATATATAAAAATTAGCAAGTCTGAGCCAACACAACTCAGTTCGTACTTTTTCCCTCCGTTTTGAAATGTGTATGTCTAACGTTACGTAAATTCTCAATTACCTTCTGGGTCATTTTCATCAATAAGGGCCTGAAGTTCAGAGTCATCAAACAGCTGACCCATGGTGTTCAGGATGGTTGAGATTTTGAGGACGTCGATGTAACCACACTTGGTGGTGTCGAACATCTGGAAGGCCTTGCGAAGCATGGCCATCTTTTGTTCATCATCAGAGTCCTAGAAGTCAAAAAATGATTTAAACTTGATGTTATAAGATTATTACTGATCGTAATTTAATGATAAATAAGCAATGATTATAATATTATATTCATATATGAAAAAAAAATGATTTTATTCAAAATATTTAAATTATCTCAATCAAATGTTAATTTAAAACGTATATTAATTAATATTATATTTTTTTAATCCTTATCTTGAATAAATAACTAATGTGATCTATTGAAATAGATGCCGTATTTTTAAAGAAATCTGTAACAAACTTTTTCGTCAGCGTATAAAATTATTTATATTTTTCTTAAAAATCCGCATGTTTGTAAATGTAACGCGAAGTCCTTGTATGTAGCACATAATCGAACATAGATTTCCGTCACTTCCACTTCACATCACATTTTAATAGCACTAGAAGCATTCTCACCATGTTGTTTGTTGAAGTTTTCTGTTGTAACAAGAACCGAATCGGAGTGCGAGTGTTGTTACACTGGATCCGATATTCCCGAGCCACCCTTATTTATAGAGCATTCCTCGCACGAAACGAAATACGAAAATAAGCAAAAACCACAACTAAGCTTTTTCCCGCCACGTGTCGTGACGTTTCACGGGCGTCGTCATTTGAAACGTCAATCGTTCGAAATATAAACGATGTAGGAAGCACTGTGTCAGTTTTATCGCCTCTTTTTTTTAGATTTCTTATACGCGATATTACATTTTTATATACAATCGATGGTTTTTGTAAGTGCTTCGTATGTAAGGTTTAATTTTCTTTTATTTATCTGTTTTTAATGCCTTTTAACGTCTACTGTTGGATAACTAACCTTGTACCAAAAGTTCAGTGGTTTTCAGCGGTCCTCTTTAGATCGTCAATCTTTGCATAATTATGTACCCGCTTCATACTTGAATAAACATTTTTATCTTATCTTCTATATTTAATGTTTAATGATGAAACTATCCTTGATTTTTTAATCATATAAACAAAAATATAAAAATATAAACAAAATTGTTCACCTGAAACACTGAAATAGCTAAGCTTAAATGTAATAATATAACAAAGTTGTCCCTAGAATACGTTTAATCACAGAATAATGTGTTTAAAACTATAAATAGTTGACAAAATGTCTAATTATTATTATTGTTGTCGTTTTATTTAGACATGGCCGTTTACGTAATTAAAACAATGATACATGTAAGGCCGTTTACAAGTGCAGCGTTTAATCATAGTTAATCGAATCCTTGATTACAACTGAAATGAAACATGTTTTGGTGTCGAAAATAAATATCAAAAGCAGAAGCGCATGAGCATATTAAGCAATATCCAGATTGAGAACAGGAAATTCCTTTGAAGTCGTCACACGACAATCCAACAAAAATATTACGATGCCACCGTCCAGAACAGACAGATATCGACGTAGCGAAACTATATCTAATTAGTCATAGTCATAAATTCTAGTATTCATTTCGATGAATGAATTGGTAGTATATTTAAGTGTCACAAGAGTCTTATTTGTAATCAGTTAGTAAGGGAACATTTAGTTTAGTACGCAATTTTCATTTACTTTAATTAAATTTAATACTTACCTAATAATAACTTGGGAATGTTTTTATTTGAAGTTTTAGATAATAATATTTAGAACGATGTAAAATTTGTGCTAATTATAATTAAAATTACGTCTTTTATTTTATGTATTAATAAAATAGACGCCAGCTGGGGCCTTTATATAATAGAGAAAATGATCTCGAAGATATTACCTCTAAAATCGCTTGAGATTTTAATTTTTTTTCAATATTACATTTCTCACATAGCATATCTTGTGTAGAGTATATAAACTGATTGTACCTTTATTGGTGTAGAAAAGCGAGAAATCCTGTAAATGTCAAGAGTGGTTTATAATGTTTTTAATTTTCAATCAAGAATATTTTTCTTTTTGAGACCATATTATATTCAAACTATATTATTTCTGGTACTCAGGAATTGTCTAAACCCGGTAGAGTATATCGACTTTGTTAGGCACAACATTGGGTAAATTGATAAATAATAACAGCCATAAATACTAGCTGCTGATTTGTAAAGCGACCAAACAATCGCTTATAGACGACAAGCTTATCGCGGATTAGGGAAGCATTCGGAAACTGTTTTTGGTATGCGTCATTAACTAGCAACTGAGCGCGTGAAACGGGTTATACGTTCCGAGCCTCGGATATAGAATGTGATCGGCTATAATTTTTGTGTTCTATGCGAACGCCACAATGAGTGATATGCCGTCGCGTTCCAGTCTCACGTGGGATAAGTTACGGGAAGTAGGTCACTTTTTATTTGCAGTTGTTTTTGTGTTTTGTTTTCCATATATCTGCAGAATCGTTGTGTTAACGTTGTTTGCGTTTCGAAAAAAAACTACACTGGAAAGTATTTTTTTATTTTAAATTCTGACATTCTATTTCATATATACATTTTAGAGGTTAGTTACCATTTTTATGTTTTGCTTTTATTAAGGGTAACCTATAATTTATTAACTCTTTTGTTACGCACTCAAAGGATTTTTTCTGAATGTGTATGTTGGAGCTATGTTCGTTACTTATTTGATCAAATAAGCAGAGAGGAAAATTTGAGAATAAATATTGTACATTGAAAAAATAAAATGAGGGATATGTGCATAAATAAAGAATGAAGTTTGCCACAGCAGCCAATTTATTGTCGTTCATTATTTTTATTAAAAAGTGACTAGAATTTATTTAAATAAAAAGCCAAGGGTAGTAGAAGCCATCATAAGTTTTGTACAGTCACGCAATATAAGCGCTTTAGTGATCTGGTATAGGGGCTATGGTAAGACAGAATACACTAGGTGTTCTAACTTAGTTGGTATATCAAAGACTTCAAGAAATATTTACATTGAGACTACAAGAGTTACCGGGCGGTAGAATTTACTCACTATACTATTTTTAGTATAGTAAGTAAATTCTACTTTGTGTTAAATTTTGATTAGTTAACAGGCGGTAAAAACTAAAAAAATGTATAGTGAGTAAATTCTACCGCCCGTTAACTAATCAAAATTAAACAATAAAATTGTATTTACGGAGTGAAAGGATTCTTTAAGCTGATATTTCCTTAAAAGTCAGTTTTGAAATAAGTCAGTTGTAAAATAATCTGAAAAGAAAAACACAGATATAGAGAAGATCTAATAACATGATTGATGCGAATGTCTTTTTATTTTTAATACTACATTTTCTATCAGATCAAGCACGTTATGTGCAAGGTGCTTAATCCAGCGGCCATTACAGTTGATATGCGGAATACCTTGGCTTCTCACATCCTAAAACTATTTCTGATTTACACTCATGAAGACTATGAGTTATATGTTATTTATATCGATTCGTCGGAGCATCTTGTAACTGTTTGTGAGGTTTTATTAATTTGACGTCCATTTCTAATGTGATTGAATGTTTAAGATGTTCTGTTAATTGCCTATTACCTACGCTGTATGTAGAGTAATTTTGAATTTTATTGAGTTATAAATGTCAGTTTTATTTGGTTTTTAAGTTCTTTGTTTAATTATTTCATTAAAATTTCATTCTGTTTTAAAATGTGACACGTTGGCAGCTAATATATTTGGTTATATAGATAAAATAGTCGCATTCAAAAGTAAGTAGGTACTTTTACAACACTTGGAACTTAGGAAAAAACTCACTTTTATAAAAATAAATTGATAAACAAATAATGAACAAAAATTTCTCACTTGCGCTTTGAAATAAATGATTGCAATGTTGCTTAAATCAAGCTCAGAGTATCTAATCCAGATACAGGTAATAAACAGCTATTCCCGATCCCATTGGGCTATAAGGATAGACGTGACGATAATACTGCCTCGATTGTACAGGAAGGTGCTGTATCACCAAACGTCCAGGCAATACCAATCATCAGTTAAAGATTAATAATGACCATACACGTCTCAAGACATCATACCGTAAAGTTCTGTTTGCTGTTCAAATTGACAAATAAAGGAAAAATTAATAAAATATAAATGGAAATAAGTAGTAATAAGTCAGTAATTACTCTATTCCTAATTTATGCCAGTCTCCTTCACGATCGGCCGTAAAATTGTTGGCACTTGTTGTAACGGTCACACGATAGTTATGTACAGAATCCCTTCAGTTATTTTGAGAGTATTTTGCCATTGTGTAAACTTTTAGTAATTATAGTTGAAAAAGTGTATGCGAGGCGTTATACATTTCTTCAACTAAAATTCGACTAATTTTAACTGATTTAGACTAACTAAATGAATTAAAACGTCACTATTGGCCATAGGTTGCCACTAATAATGAGATTAGGTAGGTATAGTCCATTATACTGGACAACTACAAATCGGTAACCATGACAGTGTTAACAATAGGATGTTGCCAATAAGCAAAATAAATTAAAAACGGACGCATATATAAAAATAAATTAGCAATAATTAAAAATTACATACATTTATCTATATTGGCGCACCTTCAATGATTTCTAGCGGAATTGTAATTATAATATTGTGACTGTTAAGATTAATTGCATACCACTTGATTTTTTAATTAATTTAATTATTTCTTTCAATAATTAAATTATATAAAGCGAATTATTACGCTTTTAGAATTAAAAAAAAAAACTCAATTATTTTTTAAACGTACAAGTTAAAGGGATAATTATCGAATACCAGCTGTGTTGCCAAAATGCAATTAGCTTGCTGTTCGATTGGGTTTTGTTTTTGAAGAAATCAAATCCATTAAAAACTTTGTCACTATACGTCGTGTGCTTGAAAAATTAATCAGATAACGACATCGACAAAGGCTTACAGTTTTCATACATTATATCAAAGTATGGTAGAGCTCTACCATACTTAGATAGGTAGTTTAGCTGGAAAACTGGACATTTTAAGTTAATTGTATACGTTAGTAAGGAGTAAGTAAAAAGGAAAATTAAATAAGTAGCTAATATTGGCAATATTTCATTTAATAGGCTATTCATTAAAATAAATTCAGATTTTATTAATAGATTCGTTCAAGAGTATGATCTTATAATCAGTTGATGACTCTATCGCTATATATCATATCAAATGTTCGCCATCAAACGCTGGCCATCAAGGTGTGGGTCAATGCAGCGATTGGCCCTGAATCCAAAATATCGCAGCTGAAATGTTTATATTTAACAATGCATTTGGGCTCGTCTATATGTTTGTTTACTGAAGACAGAATCGGCTTTCAAGATGTCTAGATATTGATGGGCATTGCAGATGGACGGTAATTTCCTTATGGCTTAAAGTCATTTGTGCACGCGCAACTATTTCTCCTCAGCTGCAATATTTCTCATATTAAGGCAATTGAATGAATGAATGAACATATTAATATATATAATATGTATTAATAAACCCAAGTTCAATTAACAAAATAATTCGAAGGAAGGAAGGAATATTATTTAGTAGTAGTAGCAGAATAAAAATGGAATGTGTTTTAGATATTTGTTTTAAAACAATATAGTTTGCAACTTAAAAATAAATTTTATTTCAAGTTCAATAACTTTTCCAATTCAATTTGTCAAACACTTGTCTGTTTCTTTGTTTTTATGTTATCAATAAAAATACAAAATTTATAATTATGGAATTTCGACCACTGGGCGTAAAGTACTTCCAAGAATAATTTTGTAATACTTATATTTATACCAATTGATACATAGGAATGGACTTCGGGTGAAGTAACTAGTTTAGATCTAGTGCATAATACATTTTAGCCAGTCTCCACTAGACACCGGAGCTTATTAAATCTATTAGACGATGCATAACCGACAGCTGAGTAATTTACAGCGATATTCCATTCCAAAACCGAAAATAATTGGCTTTCATAGCCAAAAGTAATGTTTTCTGCATACTCTGAATCATCGTTGTCAATGAAGTGGAAATATAATTGAATCGGTCATTTTAAAAACCTCTTAAGTCATACAATTTGATTTTTTTAGGAATCAATAAAAACTGTTTCATACTCAAACAAATGAGTTTTAAAGGACTTTTTTACGTTTAATTTAGTATTAAAATAGCGAATACCCTTTACATTTAACCAAAACAATCGTAGTAATCATATTTTTATGCTTATAATGGAACATTACACTTAAAAATAATCTGGTTAACATTTTACATGTATTAATTTTTCATGTTATAGTGAATTATTAATTTATAAAGATAGTATTGTGGAAATAATTGAATCAGTATTGATGTTAGAATCAATATTTAGTTAGAGTAAGGTAGTAAAACTGTCCATATGCTAATAATAGCGTAGAGTTGACTTTTAGTGGTATGGAGAGTGTGGTAACACAGATAATTACACAAGGCAATATTCAAACTTCGTTCTAAGGCAAAAATTGTTTTCTATTTAGACGTAGCCGTTATGTTAATAATACACCATTTAAACATGACAATATATATAATGCCTTATCATGATTCACGTGGAATCACATTTGAACATTTACTTATACATTTTTATAAATCCAACCATAAATTGGACTGTTTGTACAAAAAGGGTATTAATCCTAGGAAACGATATTATAAGCACTTCATACAAACTTTGGGTGAAAACTAAACATTACACGTAGACACCATGCAACATCAAGTAAATTAAAAAAAAATATTAAATATAAAAGGTACAATGTGTTTTTTTTATTCATAGCGACTTACTGTATTGATTTACTTACATTATTTTATCTATAAGTAGTAAATAAAAGGTGTAAATAAAAAGTAAATGTTGTTGTGTTGTTTACATAAGTATTTATGATGTTCTGTTACAAAAAATTTTTTTTAGATGAATGTTAAAACTAGTTTTCAAAGACGTAAGAAATCACATTACTCCTTCTGATGAAATATTTCAATACATTATAAATATTTTATAAACTCGCCCAGGAAATAAGAAATTACTGTTTACAAAATCTTCGGCAGACGTGACGTACATTTATTTCGATTACAGTTAAAACAGCTGAAATACTGTTATCATTTCTCAGAAATGATACAATTCTTAGTTTGAAATTGATTTTATTTCGTTATATTCCCACATTTTTGACATCCGTCCATCTGCCTGTCGTAGCCTCGTAACTAGCTTCAGACGGAATGTGCATTTTGGACCAGATTACAAGAATTCTGACGACAATATGAATTATGGCTTCCTAGCTATCCTAATTAATACAAAATATGCGTGTTGCGTTCAGTTTGAGGAGCCAACTATCTTTCAAATTATAAACAAATGACACACGGTATTACCTCAAATGTTAAGAATATCTCAAGTCGTTGCAATCACATCTAAGTCATCATCTATTTCTCATGCATTATTACTATGTCCATAATAACATATCTATCATGAATTTCTGATATAACACTCTCTCATTTGATTAAATCAAGTGATCTGTTTCTTGCTCTAGTAATCTATCCATATGGCTTAAATAAAAGTATTTAATGTACTTATTTCTAACGGAATGTAGCCTGGATGCCAAATTTAACTATAAAATTTATGATGGCGTATCCAAGATCCTTATGGTGACCTATAATCCTATACAACTATTAACCTCTTTAAAATCGATGTTACCCGTAAATAATAAATAAATGATGTCTATTCTATTGATACTAGATTGTTTTCATATTTCATGTCGATTTATACATCCGCTTACTAACAAAATACACGCCTCACACATAACAGACTTATCATAAAGATAAATTTATGTGAGTTGAACCACGTGGCTTACGATTTGAATAGTGGAGTTGCTAATGATTATGAAGTTGTGTTTATATCGTGTAATTGTGCAAAAGGTCGTTAATTAACATTAGCTTAATGTTAATTTACATGGTTAGTACATTTGTAGGATATCAGGATTATAGTTTATTCTACTAGATATTCTATGAAAAGTTATGGTTTGCGCACATTCTACCTTTTCTACCTCATGCCTATTTCTGCCCCATAACAGTTGCGTTAAGCGCTGCTTTGTTCTATTTTGAAGGGTGCGGTAAGGGAGATATACTTTTCCGAGGCGTCCCAGCTTAGTCTTTAGGAGATGCGGCGCATCTGTGGACGTCCTCACGTAGATATTCCTATATCTAATCCTATCTGGGGTTAATTACAGATGCCTATGGGCGGCAGTAGCCACTTACTCGTACCATCAGGTGGACTGCATGCTCGTCTGTTACTCCTATATTATAGAAAAAATCTTTCTTTTAAGTAAATTAAGTAATGAAACGGTAATGCAATATTGGTTTGATTTAATTGTGACTCTACTTGTGAACTAAATTTATAATAATCCTAAACACTATAGTGTTTGTATTGTACTGTTTGTATACTGTTTGATATACTTAATGCATCAGGTTCTCTATTTGATTTTTGTAATTAATACAAAATATAATAGTAGAGGTGAATAGTTAATAGTAGGATGAAATATGTGACTAAGGCTAAGATTATTATTTATTTGGAGTAGACTTTTATGATCCTGTTGAGATAAAACAAACAAAGACAACATAAAAGCAACACGAAACAGGTAAATATTAGAACAAAAGAAGTTTACGACTATTTTATATGGTAATGACGGGTATACTGAGAGAAACCTTGTAATCGGCTGTAAAAATATTTCTGTTTGTATTCTAGCCGTTGTCACAGTAGTGAGCGATGGTTTTTAAATTTTCCACGATGAAAATAGGGAAAGCGTAACATCGTTGTAAAATATTTGGAACTGTTCCAAAAATAATGATAGAAAATCGAGTGAAATAGCAATAAGATCCATCGGTGGTGGATTTCGTATTTACGTTAATGTTTTAAGATCAATGAAATCCCAATTGACTTTGAATGAACGATGCTGCAATACCGGAACTGTTTGGCTTAAAACCTTTTATTGTTTTTAAATTTAATAAATAACACAATTATTTCTCCTCATCTGTTTATTCTTTTTACTTCTTAGGTTAATTACATTAAAAATAATAACAATTGTAATATATTATTTAACAATAGTTTAAAAGTGTTATAAACTTTAACTTATAACAAAATTAATCAACAAATTAACTACACTTAATTTAATTAGCATTCTACTTTTAATAATTAGTTTTATTCATAGACTTTTTCGTTGGATTCGAAATAATCAGGAAGAATATCATAAATACTAAAAAACCGTTTTATTGTCGTAGGCTTCGTGGTTGTGGGCCAATTGGTAGGTTTAGATATATCAATGTGTTTTTCTTCATCAACTTTGTTATAATAATTTATTTCGTTAGAATTTTCTAACGACTCATCTGGAACTATTTTCTTATCCCTTGTGATATCAATAGAAAATTCTTCATTATTGTCTTTATCCTGTATTTTTTTATCTAACGAAAACGTGTTGCTGCCATCTATATGCATATCAGTATTTACTACATATTCAAAATTGTCTTTATTTGTATTGATATTGTCATCGGGGATAATTGTAATTACTTTATCGGTAGTTACCTTTGTAATATAATTATCATTATTAGTTGCTACGGTTTTATCTACTTCTTTTGTATAATCTTTCTTGTACTTGAAGTCTCTCTTAGCCGCATAATCTTCTTTTTTTCCATACTGGCCTTTTTTAGATTTGTAATCAATCGGTTCTTTTCTTAACGTAAAATCAGGACGAGCTGCTAAAGGTAAGATAACAGGTTCATTGGGAGTATTATACTCACTATTTTGCCATGACTTAGGTCCGTACGTGTTTGCGTAATTTGTTTTATCGTTACTACCTTTATGTGTTACGACAATATCTTTGACTAACGCATTTGGTAAGTCAAATAGCTCCCGAACTTCAATGTCTAAATCAAGAGGATAACCAGGAGAGAGTAATGCATCCTTATTAACTTCAGCGTTTATCATACGTCCTCCGATAGCTTTAACAAAAGGCACAATAAAAACAAATATTTGTAACGGAAGTCCCTCGGGTAAGCCTTTTGGTATTACCAATCGCGATGGGAATTTGATCTGTTCATCAATCAGTTTGACAGTTAGAGAATTAAGCCCAAACTCAGCGTTTTCTATGTTCTTTTTAATTGTATAAAGTGATAATAAATCGTCTGAACTATCACCCATATCGGCTGATGTCCTTGTGATTATGTTACCTCCGACTTTAAGGTTAACTTCAGAGCAGTCCAGTAGCATAAACAAATTTTTCTTAACTACATGTTCACCAGGCAATACTTTCGGTCCTAAATATATCTTCAATAATCCTTTTTGAGTTACTAATGATGAAATATTAACTTTGATTGAAAATGGTTTATGATTAAGCCTTGACTGACTTATTTTGACTTTGAACTTTGTGTCATTTTCGCCTGTTTCCAACGCATCCGTAACGTCAAAATCAAAACTCTCAAATGCCGTCATCATTTTCTTCACGTCAACATTTAAAACTTCGACTCCAGGGAAATACAGCTCATTTCTTGTATAACCAGGTAATACTTTCAGAGCATTATCTACTATATCTACCATTTTTTTATTTATGGCCCAAAATACTGGATCTCGAAGAATCGTCATATAATGTCCCAATACTGTTGGTGGTCTGCAATAAAAAGATAGTATAAATATAAGTATTTATAATAATATCAACTGCCATTCAAAGGCACAAAATATACTTAAAATTTGTATAAAAAAAGTTTTACTATTATTATTAAAAGTATTAGTAATACCTTTTATTAACGATGGTATCTTCACTCAAGATTTGCAGAGCTAAGTTCTCGTAACTTTTGTCACTTGTAATCAGTATTTCCATTAAATGTTTAAGTATTTCTGATTTGTTGTATCCACCATCTCTCTGAAAATATTTAAACTTAAAAATAGTTATCATTTTTATGTTTTCACTTGTATTATATTAAATTGTAGTTTTTTACCATACATACCATATGTGCAACAATGGTTGCAATATTGTTTTCAATATTTTGTAATAATGTCAATTTCTCGTTTCCTTCTAAATGCGTGAATTCCCGATGGCTAAAGTCATTTCCATTAGAATAAACTAGCATTGGGTCATAGGGAAGTGTATTTATATAGTCCCAATTAATACCCTCTAATTCTGGTAATCCATATGAATATCTCTCTAAATTATATCTTGCCATGAGTTGTTTTATGAGGAAGTATAAATATTCTCCATACTTATTATTTATAGGGTTTGTATTAATCCAGGAAGACATTTTGAGCTTCGTTAAGTAGTAATAGGAGTTAAGGCCAATATCTTCGTAGAAATAAACCAATTTCGATTCATCAGTATTATCGTAAACGTTGGTAGTGTAATTGACATCTAGAATATATGAATTTCCGTCGTTGCGGATGTAATCAGATGGACTGACTTCATCACCGGCAATTAACGTGGAGGCTTTGATAATAAAATCTTTTCGTATGAAATAATTAGGTAGTATTTCATACGGTGCAGGTACAGATACTCTTTCCATATCTTTTCTGCTCAGAATTGCTGAGTACAAAGCATCGACGAACAAACCACAGTTAATATTCTGCCGAGCCCAACACGCTGCTTTGTAAAATGTTTCAAAATCTTTTGCATTGTAAAACAATTCATAGATTATTCTTAGCTCGTTTACGTGATCCATGTTATATTCAGTAAATATTTCACCCTTAGGGAGTAATCCTTTACCAGTTTTCAAAGCTTGTAAATTCGTGATGACTTCTGGCTTCTGAAAAAGGTAATATACGAGTAAATATTATATGTGTGTAATGTATTTCATAATAATTAGGAGAAATTTGGGCAAATATTATAATACATGTATATTGATTGCAATATATAATCCAACTGATGGCAGTGATAGCCTATGGTTAAGAAGCTGGACTTCTTTATCGAGGGGTCCTAGGTTCAAATCCCAGGCACACATCTCTGATTTTTCAACGTTATGTGCGTATTAGACATTAATTATCACTTGCTTAAGCAGCGAAGGATAACATCGTGAGAAAACCTGCATACCCAAGAAATATTTTTTTTTTTCAAAGGTCATCGTTTTTTTCTGAGAAAAGACCCGTGTCCAGCAGCGGGACAGCAATGAGTTGATGATGAATCCACCTGATGGTAATAGGCAACAAGACATGGAGCCGACATAACTACACAGATATAATCAACCCAACATACAATTTTCCAACATAGCTATTAGAAACTTATAAATTATCAACTTAAGTGGAACTATTATCATTGAATACTGTTGTAAAAGCAAAAGCAGTGATAGTCTAGTAGTTAAGAAACTCGGCCTCTTGGTCCGAGGTTCAAATCTCACACACCTCTGATTTTTCAATTATTTCAATTATTAATTTATTTTTTAGCTATGTGCGTATTATAAATTAATTATCACTTGAAGTCACGTGAAGTTTTCCAAGTTACGTGAAGTCTCCCAATTCGCACTTGGTCAGCGCGGTGGACTATAACCTAATCCTTCTCATTCTGAGAGAAGACCAGTGCCCAGCAGTGGGACAATGGGTTGTTGATGACTGTTGTAAATGCTTAAATCAGAGCAATTAGTGATTTTTTATTATATGTTTCAGGTGTTATAAAAGCAAATACTATAACAGTAAAATTATTACCAAATAATTGCCATTTGACATATCCAGCTTGAATTCCTGACTTAGTCTGACAACTATTGGGTTCTTACTCTCTTCGCACACATTTTCAAAAAGTGGTAATATTAACTTCTGTATATGAACCCAACCAACTGGAGCTGTAAAAAATTACATTACAACAACAATTAACAATTAATATGTTACAATACTAGAACAATTACTATGTTAAAATAGAACACCTAACCATTTTTTGTTTTATTCTCAATATTTGATAATAATTGGGGAGTACATTTATTCCGCTTTATTTTCCTTAGTAAAATGAGAGAGTATTTTAAAGGTACAACTTGAGATTAAACATTATTGAATAGAAATATTTCTACTCTAATATAATTCTATTTGGTTCATTAAAAATTGCTCAAACGAATGCTATCTCGATTAATTTGTAACCTAAGGTATGCTTTCCCATAACCATTAAATTTAAAGTTAAATCGCGAAAAAATACAGTAAAACACATTTTGAGGATAAACAGTAAATACTTAAATGTGTTAAAAAAATAATATTTACCAATCCTTGGTTGAATCACAGGTGAAGTGGGAACCTTAATGAGGTATCCCTTAGCGCCTGCGGCTAACGCCGTAAGCAATAGAAGTGTTAACGTCTTCATTTCTGCACACTAACTGCAAAATTTGGTAGAAAATACTGCAATTTATATAATTTTTGGTAGCAAGTTCAAAGCCATTATAATTATGCTATTCGGTAGCAGATAAAACAGTTGAACGCCCATTTATTACTTTGTTATGATTCTGTGACACAACTGTTACATGTGAAATGACACAAGTTTATTCGGTCAATCATCCTCATTATGGGTACCTACGTAACAGATGAAATATTCCTTTGTGTTGTTATAAACTAGTAGTGACCGCGGCTCCGCCCGCGTTTGAAAAAAATAACATAACTGAACATATGTAACTGAAAATTTGTACCTTCATTGGAATGATTTAGTAAAAGGAGAACTGTAGATTTTCGACTGTAATTACTATCCCACTGCTGAGCACGGGTCTCCTCTCAGAGAGGGCCATGGTCCACAGCACTAGTTAAGTGCGAATTCGTAGACTTCAATCGTCTTTTAGCAATTTTTTCTAAAGGTACCTCTGGCATGTAGCTTTCCTCACAATGATTTCCATCATCGTTATATACTGATACTTAAGTAATAATATGTGGCTGGGATTCGAACCTTGGATCCGACTAGCTGAGTTTCAACCGCTAGGAGCTGTTTCAACCTAATGTATTTCATTTTATTAGATAGTAGTTACAAACAGAAACTTACAACATTTATCTAGTCTAAAGCTTATTTAGTAGGTAGGTAGGTTATTTGGTAGGTAGGGTTTTAGTGCGGTAAGAATCCCACATAACCCTGTGTCGCTCCCACGGCACCGGGTACCTTTTGAAGGTTTCCCCCTCAAAAAAAAAAAGATACCACTCTATATGTTCATGTATATTGTAATACACAATACAGTTTAAAACAATTATTTTTATAGATAAATATATATTTGGCTGACATTGTTGTTATTGTAATTTGAATTAATGCGATTGATTAAGTAAAAAATTCACTTGTAAATAATTAATTAGGTACCATACCATATCATACCTAATTGTTTACTTAAAAGGTTAATGAGCTATGAGCATTCAAAGACATAACAACATATGCATTACGACACCAATTATTATGCCTTAAGATGTCTTAGGCATTTTTTTCTTTTTACAATATAGGAGTAGAGGACGAGCATACACTGCACCTGATGGTAAGTGGCTACTGCCGCTTATGGACGTCTGTAATCAACTCCAGATAATATAAGATATTCCTATCCGACGTCGGCAACAGATTCGCCGCTACTCCTGAGAAGTAAGCTGGAACGCCTCGGAAAAGTATACAGAATATAATAATACCGGCACTAACTATTGTCCTCGTCATGTAATCAACCCATTATTGTCCCACTGTTGGGTAAGGGTTTCTTCTCAGAATGAGAAGGATTAGGCTATAGTCCACCGTACTGGACAAGTGCGTATTGGTAGACTTCACATACATTTGAGAATGTCTCAGGTATGCAGTTTTCCTATGTTTTTCTTCAACGTTTTAAGTAAGTGATAATTAATTTCTAATACGCACATAACGTTGACAAATCAGAGGTCTAGGTCTAGAGGCCTAGGTTTTGAAACTCGGACCCCTCGTTCGAGAGGCCGAGTTTCTAATCCATTAGGCTATCACTGCTTTTATTGTCCTCAGATTTTGAATATTTGAGCCACTTTAATTATTATAGCTAGAAGAAAATAACTACAATCCTTTTTTATAGGATAGTAAACACATCTGTAATCAACCAACATATCATACAACAACCATATACCTAGAACAGGGTGTCACCTAAACCCAATCACAGATACATTGCAACACCTATGGACTAATTTGGTCGCATAAACCAGGCATCCATATTCCATACCTGCTACCTAAACACAAAAACTTCTTCATACTTTAAAAATATATAGCGATGGTAGGTTATCAGTCGGTTATATCAGTTTCTACCTATTATTTAGTGTATGCTATAGTACCGCTATCGCTATAGTATTTTTAGTGTATACCTACCGCGAATGCAATTGATTCTGTTTTGCCAATAATAAATAAATAAAATAAAATAAAAAGCCTTATAATTCTAGTTTTGATAATAAAAATATACCTATAATATTTTATAAGAATTACTGCGAATACAAAAAGGAAACCGTACATCAGTATGTTAGATTATATTATTGTTACAACTGCCATCTGTACAATCCCTGAGATATTGTTTAGCTTGGTGCCTACGTGTGCACTTTATTAAACGTGCAATAGATGGCGCTATGATTCTCATTCTTACTACTAAGTTGGACCAATGGGAGTTATTTTACAGTATGTCTTAGTTTCTGCATGTATATATAAGTGTTTAGAAGTGTTTTTTTATCCGATTATCGAACCATCACTCTTAACAATAGATGTGATCTGAGTACTTTCAATTAAAAGTGTGAAACGGGTGCCCTCTGGCGGATTATTTTTGCAAACTTGTTAGAAGCGTTTCCTTCTGAACATTAAATTGCATAGTATAAGGACTCGTTTATATTGGGTAGTCTGACGCCGTCGACAAACAATGTAGTTTGCCAAATAATTTGGCGATGGGAATTTGTATCTGTTCACATCTGCCATCTACGGCGTGATACTTAAGCTTGACTTTGACTTGAGAGAGCGCTATGAACTGCCGCCTTTATTGAAGTTCGAAGTCGCTTTCCAAAGATCCTATTCTTATCAAATTAAAATATACTTCCAGGAGCAGGTTCCTAAGTGGTCACTGTCGCCCGTGAACAATAAAATTGTAATAGGATTGACGCTTTATTAGAGTTCCGCTAGAAAGCTTTGTAACCCTTGCAGAGTTAGTTGAATAGCTGCAGCAAGAAGCAGCGCCTATAACATCAGTTAAAACAATAATAGATATTGTAGAGGATGTATCACGAAGGGTTTTACCGCCAGTTATTTTGCAGCAAAAACAATTGGAGCCAGTCGTGCAACTTAACCTCGCATGTAAAGCTTACTATAGTTAATGGCCTCATTTTTCTTTTATTAAATTTATTCACGACGAGCTTTTGCCCGCGGCTTCGCTCGCGTGAGTTATATATATTTATTCACGATTAAAATAATAAAACAATATCTGTAGGTAATAATTTAATAAAATAATTACAAAAATATATTTCAAATAAATCTAGTTAACAATATATTTATAAAATAACAATCATTCCAGAGAATGCTGCTGGATAATCATCTCACTATGCTTAAAGTAAATAGTTTTTGACGTATTACGTGTGTAATACATTTCTTAAAAGTAATAAATAATGAGGATGGATCACTCGTAAATAAAGTAAAATATTTGTCTACTTCTTAATTAGGTATATCAGTGGTTTCATCATTTAATTTATTATTAACAATAAAATAAGAAAGTAAATAAAAAGCAATTAAAGTAAATGTTAGGTGTCTAACATTAATTAATAATATTTGTAACGATATTTTTGAGCGTATTTCATGATTATTAGGTGACATTTTATTGTTTTTTTTATAATATAGGAGTAGCCGAGGAGCATGCAGTCCACCTCTTGGTAAATTGCTACTGCCACCCATGGACATCGTAAAGGAGGTGGTGCCGCCGGAGGCGAACCACAATGGGTTCTACACTTACACTTACACTTTCAATAATAGTTAATAATAATTATAATAGAGAAAATAATAAGAGAATAAAAACAGTGAACAAAATAAGAGGTTGGCTGGCTGTTAAAATACTTGGCATATTATTACTCCGCTTGGCATTATTCTTGAAATTTGATGCTGTTTAATCATTCATTTTATTAATTTTATCAAATGTATTGTCTAATTTTAATAATGTTATGATATGCGCTGTGAAGTATGGTGTGGTATGACTACCTATGGTATATGAAGTTTTGACTAATATTTTATTAGATAATCTACTGCAAGGTTAATTAGAATGTAATATTAGCTTATAAAACATTAAATGTAAATAAACTAACGAGTTAATTATGTATCATAGTACGCTTCATTTTATAAATTTAATATTTTTTTAGTACATGAAATCTAATTGTATGGAATGTTATATATAGTCATAACAGATCAGTCGGTTTAAATGAAAATACAAAAATAAATATAAATTCATTTATTTAAAAAAAAAAGATTATTGCTTGAACATAATGAACCTTAAACCTTACTCATATTATCAATAAACTAATTAATCCTTGGTTTACATGTCGAACACATTGACGTCTCTATCAACTTTCGAGTTGATATCTACATCCATCATATAGTTCCCGATTGGGGTCATGTTGAGCACGTTGTAGTTCTTCAGCACGTAGCGGTCCCAACGCGTCTTCATATCACACACCTGGGTCTTGTGGAAGATCATCACATCGAAGAACTTCATGTTCGGGGTGAAGAACTTGGTAACGTCAATGGTACGGTCGAAGGGGAAGCCGAGAGGCATCTTGTCCAGAAGAACAGTGTGCCTGAAGTCGACGAAGAAATCTTTGCGGGTCGTGTCCAGGATTGAAATGTCAACGTTGTCGACTAACTTCAGAGGGGTGACAATGACATACATCATGAAGTTCATACCACCAACGCGACCTCTAGGCAACAGCAGTCTTGTGGGGAAACCAGTGTGGTAGTTCCTCAAGTCCTTAAACCACAGGTCTCTCATGTCGGTAATGGAATCAAACTTCTTCCAGAGATCCCTGGTCATCATGCGGTCGCGGACTAAGTTGTGCATGTCAATGGAATTCCTCACAATAGTGTTCTTTCCAGTATTCAGTTTGTATAAGAAGGAGTCCAATTCAACAAAGTTGACACGATTGATGTTGATATCGAGTAAGCGGCCAAGGTAGTCATATTTCGGTCCCAAGAATACTCTCACTACACAGTCGACGGTCTTGTCAGAAACGATGTCAAAAGTGACCTTGAATGGTTGGTGATTCAGACGGCGTTTGCGTACAAAGAAGATCATGTCGGAAGTTGTCTTCTTATGTTCATCTTCAGTTAGCGTAATCGCGTTGGTCATGTCCATCAGGTAGTCATCGAAGTAAGTGACAAGCTTGTCAACAACAACGTTGTCGATCTTGACTCCTGGGAAGTACAGTTCCTCCCTAGTGTAGCTAGGAAGACGAAGCTTGAAGAGGAAGAACATGTAGCATAAACGTTTCTGCAACTGGTAGAAGATGGGGTCACGAAGAGCAGTCTGGTAGCTGTCCAAAACTGTAGGTGCAACGAAGTATCTGTGGACAAAGAACGTAAATTATACTCAATGCCTAATACAGATATATAAAAAGCATTAATTATATAGGTATTAATAGAATAGTAAGTTTTATGGAATAATGCAAGTCCATTGTTGACTACGTAATTATGTTATAATGTGGGATACTTTTTAAAACGTTTGGAACTAGAATTTAATAATTGTCATACGGTTAAATTATTATTTTGCTGTTTTAAACTTACTTATCCGACAACCATGTATTCAATCCAACAACTGACTTCAGCAGGATAAGCAGGTAACGGTAGGAATCGACGTGGACCTTGTTTAAGTCGAACTTGTCAACTTTGCCGTAAATCAGTTTACCCAAAACTTCCACGTCCTCTGGTTTGAATAGTTCCAGTCTGAGCCCGTTAATCTGTTGAAAATGAAAACAATTTATTAAATCATAGTCAAAAAATGGCAAGAACCTGAAGAAAAAATACACTTATCACAATAACATACCTCAACGTATCCCTTAATTATAGCGTCTCTGATGATAGTTTCGTAAGTTTCAATAAGGTTAATAATTCCAACATTTTGGTCACGTACTACGACGTAGTTGTTGAGTCTTACAGGCAGATAGACACCGTTATGCAGCATTAACCAGGGCCAGTATCCCTTGCGTACAGGTTTGTTCCAGGTGAAGTAATTAATATCGCCCAAGCCGACGGAGAGACGCTCCAAGTAATACCTGGCAAGAATTTGCTGGTACATGTACAGGTTCAGTTCCCAACGTCTCATCTTAAGCTTGCCAAAGATGTCATCGCGCATCCAGAATGGATAGTCGACGTGGAAGTAGTAGTAGTACGTGTTGAGATCAATATCTTCGGTGAAGTATCTAAGTCTGTCCTCGTCATTAAGGTAAACTCGACGATCGTAAATATTTTCATCAATGATGAATACATTGTTGTCTGTCTTCTTGATTCCATAGAAGTCACAGAGTTTCACATCAAGGAGGCCTCTCTTCATTTTCAATAAGTACGCCCTTTGGATAACATCGGCGCGGACGAAGTAGTATGGATAGATTTCATAGGGAGGAGGCAGAATGATACCTTTGCAATCTTCGCGGTGTCTGACTGCTACAGTGAGAGCGTAGACAAACATGCCTTCGTTCAAGTAAAGACGCATCCAGCAGGCGGTTTTGATGAAGGTGGTGAAGTCCTTGGCATAATACAGCATGTGGAACACCGTAATTACTTCCTTCAGCTGACGATCAACATTGAGAGTGAACACCTCACCACGAGGCAAGAAACCTATCTTGAACCAATTAATGAAGGTCTTGACTACATCGGTTTTCTGAAAAGAAAAAATATAGATAACACAATACATTACATTTTATATAGGTGTATTTGCATTTGTCATTTCAAACTTACGGTGTAGAAGTCAAGATGGTTTTCAATATTGAAGTTCTTGCCAATTTCTTCAATCTCTTTGTACATCACCGGTTCCATGACGTGATTCAGCAGTTTCAGGATGAAAATTTGCCTTTGCTTCACGTCCATGTTGACTATGGATTAAAAGTTATTCTTAATACAAGTGTAATATATTGCTATACAAAACAATGATAGAAGTTATAATAAGGATAACGAACAAACATTTAATAAGTCAAAATTAATTGAATTAATTACTACAAAAAGAAATGATCCCTGGCCATTACTTTATTTGGTGTTTACATTTTATGTAACGAACTTGTTGCACCAATTTCGGCAAAATGACTACATAATTATCTAATTCTGGTAAACTCCGACCGAAAAGAGGATCGGCAAGATTTTCATAATTGGAAATAATATGAGCGGATATTTAAAATATTATTATACATAATTTAGTAGAATTTGCAGGCCGTCGGTTGCCAACCACTGCACTAAATTAAGTCTTTAAATAGAAACTGCATTGCACCTTTTAAAGATATTTTTGTACTCCTTTTGTCACTATGCACTTCCAAATACGATAAAGTATGAGCGAACTTTGATCGGGAGTTAAAATTCGGAGGGGGCTTAAAGTTTAAATTATTAACGATACAATAAACACAAAATAAAATTATTTAATTTTCTGAAGCAAAATGCCTAATTCGATACAATTTGTACATTGATTGTTTTTTAAGTGACGTATACAATATATATTTAATAAATAAATAAATGACTATGCTATATTACTTAGCTGAAAAGAAAACATCGGAAATTTTAACAAAGAAATGACTATTCAATACAAGTAAATGTAAATAAAATTAAAAGTCTTACCGATAAAATTATCGTCATACTCGGGAATAGCGGCAGCGAAGGCCGCTAAGCCGAGGACCAAGAACAGAATCGCCTTCATCTTGCCAGCCAGCCAGAGTCAAACTATTTTCTCCACTCATAACTGGCCTTTTATACACGAAATATTGACCCTAATTGACCCCAGCGAAATTATTTTCTTTTAACGATAAGCTAAAATACATAATGCAAGGGCAAAAATACATTGTTGCAATCATAACGAGCTTACACTGTATGCTATCTGGCTATCACCTTTGATAGTTACATATTATTTTTAATTGTAATAACATCCAATTAGCCAATTTTTGTTATTGACCTGTCATTGATTAATCAATCTTATCTCTTAAACAATTAAATTGTTTCTAGAAATATCAAAAAGGTATAGTTTGAACGTCTATATGCTATAATAAAGAAATAAGCGGGCAAACTAGAGTAATGGCAGTCATAGAATCAAGTTCTAAGGGCTAAGTTGCTATAATATCTTAATTATGTTACAATTGATATAATTATTACTATTAATTTAAAAATATTTGTTTAATAATGATAAAGATATTTCGGTGTTAAAAAATAAAATTGTAAATATTATATTGCAATACCCTAGCAGGATGCATGCTTGCACTATATTTAATTTGTAAGATCTATGATAATAAGCACGAGCAATAAAGAATATGAATTTGAATACCCTGTATAAACTGTCTTCCTATTACGACTCACATATGCCCTTTATCATGCGTTACATCATTTAAGGCATAACGAAACAGTCTAAACAATGTGGTTAAAGGCAAATATGAGGTTAACTAGGTAAACCCTTATCAATCAGAGAGGAGAATCATCCAATAGGGACTGAAATGGGTTTATGGTGATGTGAAAATTTAAATCGACTGCTTCTTGTGGTACAATAGCTAAACCGAAAAATACAAAATACAGTTTCCTGTATGAGGAGCTTCATTTATGTTTATTTTTATTATTACCACTATACCATACGAATATATTTTAGACGCTAAGCCCTGTAAAAAAATCAAGTGTCTGTCTATCGGTTTAAGTGATAGAGTCCTGTGTCAAATGGACGGACAGTAATCCGTTTTTACCCTCTGGGTATGGAATCGTAAACCAGCCGGCAAAGAATTCTACTATATTTTTTTATATAAGTACTAGTATATATCTTTTACTATCATATTTCTCTACCCCTGTAGCAGCATTCACCATATAAGACTGCGCTTATTGCGATCAGAGTTCGATTCCCACTAATACAAATAGGCTCAAATTTATTCAAGTCATATAACACGAAAATAATCACGATGTAAACCGAAATTTTATTTAACATTAACAGTGTCTACAATACACATTATACAAGGATTTCCCACTATAATAATAATTTTCCCTCAAGAGATATAACACCCACGCAGCCACGTCTAGGTTTGTTTAGTGTGTTTATTGTTTGTGTAGTATAAATTCCCTGGGGATATGATATAAGCTCTTGTTCTGCGCTACAGCTGGGTAGTGTGTGATATTAAGGAAGCCTTTCCACCAGAGATGTGTGAAATAGCAAGGTTTTTTATAATATAAGGGTAGTAGACGAGCATGTAGTCCACCTCATAGTAGTGACTGCTGCTGCCCATGGACATTTATAATCAACCTCAGATAGCATTAGATTCCTATCCAACGTCAGCCACAGATACGCCACCACCCCTGAGGACTAAGTTTGTATGACTCCTAAAAGTATGTCTCCCGTACACATTGTTTAAACCAGAACGCAGTAACGCTTAACACTGCTGTTATTAAGTAGAAATAGGTGTCTCCGGTTGCGTTCCGTAGGAGATCCCGGAGTCCTCTTGGCAACGCTGAGGACGGCCATTTGGGCTACGGATGCAAGGTAAAGACCGCGACCGGTACATAAGTATATTCATAGCACATCTTACTTAGATTTAAGCTTTGATCTCGCTACACCATTCATCTTCGGTGGAAAGGCTCCCTAAAGACGCAGCCCATTCAATTATAAATGCTAATTATTCGAACTTAAGGTGTCGACGTAACGCCGTAAAGTGTATACATAACACACATTTACTTACACGGTTCTGTATGAATCTCTATTCGAGAAAAGATCCACAACCTATTAAAATTATTACTATGTTCTTGTAGCTAGACATCATTAATATCTTTTGGGTTGAACTTTATATTTGGATTTTTAAGTATCCATAATTACCAGATTATCAAACCCACATATGGGCAAGGGTCTCTTCTTAGGTAAGACGGGTTTATGCCATTGAAACCACACGCTGACCAAATGTAAATCGGTTGACTTCATATACTTAGTTTCAGACACACTTAGTTTCTAATAGACAAATAACTTTAGACATTCATAGAAGGATGGCTGGAATATCTCTTATCCTCAGAATAAAAAGCCGAGTTAAACGACCATCAATGTTTTTACTTTTAGTGGTAGTTAAAGCTCTTATGTGCCTCAAATATGTATTTAGAGTGCAATAAGTACGCCTGGCGTCATGATTTTACTGTCAAACTTTTCATTACTCATTGTACCCTACGGACAGTATTAACCTACTTCTATCTACATTAGTCAACTGAAATGGATGCTATAAGGCGATCTACCCCCGAAGACAAAGGACACAGAGCTTTAATACATGCTTTTAACCTTTACATACCAATATTACTAATGTTAATTATGTCACTATGACTGAAATCTTTTGCGTATAAATATATTTAAGTAATTTACCTTTTGATTTTTTTATTAATTTCTAAAATTTCTGAAATTGCTGCTTGATTGACTTGTAAACAATGAAAAACATGTTTCCTCATGACTACCTTCGCCCTTCTATAGTATATGACATGAGCTAAGTAAGAAGATGGTAGAACCTTCAGTGGTTCGACTCCGGCGGTATGACCACCACAGCTATAACATAATAATATACGAGTAACACACACATAATAACATCAGTGTTAGGCAATGTTGAGTTGTGGTTTCAAGGGTGTGGTAAGGGAGACATACTTTTCCGAGGCATTCCAGCTTTGTTCTTAGAGGTAGCGGCGCGTCCATGATCGACTTCAGGTAGAAATCTTATCTGGGGTTGATTATAGATGCCCATGGGCGGCAGCAACCCCTTACCATCAAGTTGACAGCTCATCTGATACACCGAAGGCTCTAATCGCAACTAGTTTTTAATTTCATTTAGTGCTTCTTTTACTGTAGTTTCAATTTAACTTTTCCTTTAGTAATATAAGAATTTTTAATTTACTTTTATGCTAAGCGAGTCATTATGCTCGTCCTTATGTAGTTAGGCTAAAGCCTAAATGCTACTATTGAGTACTTAGTAGTAGTAACTTTAGATATATAACTAGTATATTCGAATAAAAAATTATCGCTCTGTATTACTCTGTAATAATATTTTTATTTAGAGCAAGTACATAATACGTATGTATGTAAAACTATATACGAGTAGTTTTAGATAAAATATCGTAATGAAACACTTAATTCGGATAAGCATATAGATATGAGCTTATGTGTTGCAAGTAATGTCTACGCTATCGTATATGTATGGTGTAGATTTGTTTTTGGTATAAAGAAGTGGCAAACAAGCATGAAGTCCATCTGATGTATAGTGGCCATTGCATGCACATCTGTAATCAACCCCAGATAGGATTAGTCTTAATTCAGCTCATTGTTCCCCCAAGGACTAAGTTAAAACGCCTAGTTTAAGTGTCTCCCTTATCACATCTTTCAAAACAGAACACAGTGGCGCTTAACAGTGCTATTAGAAGGCAGAAGAAGGTTTAGTATTAGAATATGTAGTTGTAAGCAATCTAGCATCAGCAGCATCAACAACATCTCAGGTAATACGCGACTTCAGAACTGTGTACGAAATCAACATTTATTTGAATTATTTTTTTCTTTGTAGTGACATAGTCGGTTTTATTTTTTTTTATATCTATTTGCTAAAGGTTGGATAACTAAGAAATTCGTTTAAAATCGTCACAATTTAATAGGCCCATTTTGACACATGCCATCCTAATGTCATAAAATTTTTGAACTAACTTTGTATGAACGTATAACGCATAATTGGAAAGTCAAATATGGCACATACTTAGCGATGGCATGTCTCAAAATGGGCCTATTGAATTGTGACGACTATAAATGATTAGAATTAACAAAAAAATAATTTTAAAATGCTGCCAAGCTACTGTAACTGTGCAAATTCTTGCAAAAGAAAAATATTCATGTAATTGGGATATTAAAAAAATCGTTTTATTTTTTAAATTTTTTATTGCATGCATGATTTACCTAAAGTCAACAATCAAAATAATGATAACAATGTTAAGTCAAAACATAGGTTAATAATTTACATCGTAAAGGTTAACATTCCTGTCCATTTTGGTGTTAATGTCAACATCCACCATGTAGTTTGTGTCAACGTCGATAGGAGTCACGTTAACTAAGTTGTAGTTCTTTAGCACATAGCGGTCCCAACGAGTCTTCATGTCACATACTTGTTTCTTGTGGAAGATCACCACGTCGACGAATTTCATGTTGGGTGTAAAGAACTTAGTAACGTCAATCTTACGGTCGAATGGAAAACCGAGAGGCATCTTATCAAGCAGAACGGTAGATCTGAAATCGACGAAGAAGTCTTTGCGGGTCGTGTCCAGAATCGACAAATCAACGTTGTCGACTAATTTCAGTGGCGTGACAATGACGTACAGCATAAACTTCATACCACCAACCTGACCCTTAGGCAGCAGCAGCCTAGTGGGGAAACCAGTGTGGTAGTTCCTCAAGTCCTTACTGAGCAGATCCTTCATATCAGTAATAGAAGAAACCTTCTTCCAGAGATCACGAGTCATGATGCGATCACGAACCAAGTTGTGCATGTCAATCGAGTCCCGCACAATAGTGTTCTTTCCGGTGTTTAGTTTATAAAGGAAGGAGTCCAATTCCACGAAGTTGACACGATTAAGGTTGAGGTCAATTAAGCGACCGACGTGATCGTATTTTGGCCCTAAGAACAATCTTACTACACAATCAAGAGTCTTGTCCGATGTAACGTCAATATTGATCTTGAATGGATAGTGATTCAGACGGCGTTTGCGTACAAAGAAGAGCATATCAGAAGTCGTCTTCTTTAATTCATCATCAGTAAGCATAACAGCGTTGGTCATGTCCATCAAGTAGTCGTCGAAGTAAGTGACAAGTTTGTCGACTACAACATTATCGATCTTAACTCCGGGGAAGTAAAGTTCCTCTCTCGTGTACATAGGAAGGCGGAGTTTGAAGAGCATCAAAATGTAGCAAAGTCGTTTCTGCAGTTGATAGAAGATGGGGTCACGGAGCGCAGTCTGGTAGTTGTCCAAAATAGAAGGTACGACGAAGTACCTATGGTAAAACAAAAAAATATATTAATTATATTATATGGAAAAACATCCCTAATATTCCACTAGAGACCAAATTATTTTATTTAATAAATGCAGAAACTTACTTATCATGAGTCCAAGTATTTAATCCAAGAACAGATTTCAGCAAGACCAGCAAGTAGCGGTAGGCATCGTAGCGGAACTTAGTAATGTCAACTTTGTCAACTGCGCCATAAATTAATTTACCAAGTACTTCAACGTCATCTGGTTTAAAAAGTTGCAGGCGTAGACCATTAATCTGTTTGGATAAAATATATTTGTGTCATTATTTATAATTTGAATAAAACAGTTATTGAAAATAGGAAGTAACGAAATTTTTTTTTACCTCAACATATCCTTTAACGATGGCTTCCCTGATTATTGTCTCATAACTATGAATGAGATTGATAATTCCAACGTTGTTGTCGCGAACAAGAACATAGTTGTTGAACCTTACGGGCAGATGGACACCGTTGTGCAACATTAACCAAGGCCAGTATCCCTTTTGAACAGGTTTGTCCCAAACGATATTATGAATATCACCCATTCCATTTGAAAGACGTTCCAAGTAATATCTGGCAAGGATCTGTTGGTACACGTACAGATTCAGTTCCCAGCGCCTGTACTTAAGCTTGTCGAACATGTCATCGTGCATCCAGAATGGATAATCAACATGGAAGTAATAGTAGTATGTATTAAGATCAATATCTTCTGTGAAGTACCTAAGCCTGTCTTCGTCGTTAAGGTAAACACGGCGATCGTAGATGTTTTCGTCAATAACATAAACGTTGTTTTCGGTCTTCTTGATTCCGTAGAAGTCACAGAGTTTTACATCAAGGAGGCCTCTCTTCATTTTCAATAAGTAGGCCTTTTTGATCACGTCGGCTCGGACAAAGAAGTACGGGTAGATTTCGTAAGGAGGAGGCAGGATGATACCTCTACAATCTTCACGGTGCCTGACTGCTAGAGTGAGAGCATAGACAAACATGCCCTCGTTCACGTAAAGGCGCATCCAGCAAGCTGTTTTGATAAAGGTGGTGAAGTCCTTTGCGTAATAAAACATGTGGAATATGGTAACAACTTCTCTCAGCTGGCGATCGACATGGAGAGTGAACACCTCACCACGAGGTAACATACCAATCTTGAAGCAATTGATGAAAGTTTTAACTACATCGGTTTTCTGAAAAGTACAAAAAGTGTTTTTGTCAAGAACATGTAACAGTGAATTACGTACTGCTTTAGATATTTTTGACTCACAGTGTAATAATTCATGTTCTCTTCAATCTTGTAGTTCTTGCCAATTTCCTCAACGTCCTTGTACATCACAGGTTCTAGCACATGGTTTAGCAGCTTTAAGATGAAAATCTGCCTTTGTTTGACGTCCATGTTGACTAAAAATAGCAAAAGGTATTTATTATGCTACTTACTGTACTGTATGTGCATTTCGTTATATAAAAATAATAAAATGATTCCTATTCCACATAAGAGTAATTTGAAATAAAGCCTTTATTTTAAAATGCTTATAAATCCAAATCTAAGGTAATAAATAGAGAGTACTTAGACCCGTTATAAATAACAAATCTATCGAGTGTTTCCCTCGAATAATCGAAAATAGACATTTTCTAGTACTTAGCATTTAACATAGGATGGATTGGTTATTAATAACGGTCATAAAACAAGTAAAATTAATGTTTTCTTACCGATAAAGTGATCGTCATATTCAGGCCGTGCAGCGGCGAAAGCCGCCAAGCCAAGCACCAAGAATAGGATCGCCTTCATGTTGCAGTCATCCAGTGAAGATCCCAACTGCTTCCAGTGAAGAAATGACGCCTAATTTATACCTGAAATCTTGAAGGTATTTAGCTTGACCTCTTCGAAAGTATGTTGTTATTTTGATTAAATTGTAATAAGGGTCAAAGTTTTTATACATTGTTGCATGATAGATACATTGTTCATTCATAGATTACATTTTATGGATATGAAGAAGACTACGTATTTTAGTTACTAAAAATAACAAATCAACTATCTAGGTAAGTAATTTAAGAGATTTATATTTATATTTTATATCTCATTCAAGAACTCTTAGCTTCAAATCTCAGGTCCTCGACTATAATTATAAATTGCTATTATTATAAACGGCAAAGAAAAATTTCGTGAGCTGTGCAACTTCTATATAATAATGTTCTTAAGGTCGAATTATGAACGAAAATCTTCTTATTGTTATAGGAGACTTATACCCATAGCCATGTCATGGTTATGACGATGTCAGGGGTTAATGACGATGATTTAATTCAAACAACAAACGAGAAAATTGTTGGGCAGTGCAAAAAGTATAATTGCCAAATCAATCTATTTACATAAAGTAATTTCAATTTTGATATGGTCGCCGTTACATGCTGTTATAGTCGTCACAATTTAATAGGCCCATTTTGAAACATGCCATCGCTACGACACTATGCATGTGCCACACAAATCGATAACCAAAGAAACCGATTTTTACAACAAATCGATTACAACTCCATATCGTACTGTATAGATTACTTAACATTTTGTAAACAGAATATTTGTTTAGAATTTATTTAAATGATCTTAAGATTTAATAAAAAGGAAAATGAAAATAAATTATTTCGTAATTTAAAAATTTAATCATTTTCAGAAGATTAAATAAAGCATATCCGTGCTATCGTAAACTGTATTTATTTTTTTCATTTTAACATTCACTAAGAAACAATGTCTGTATTATGTTATTGTTGTTATGATGAAAAAGCGATAAAAAATAATTATTGGTAATTTTAAGTCTCGATTATTTGAAAGTAAATCGATTATGGCTTCATCCGAATGGTTTGAGCCGCAAGCTGTAGCCGTAAATTGTCGTAAAGTGCTAAATTACCCGCCTCATATAACATTGCAATGCCCTATGATACTTTTTGATGTATGATAAATTGTTTTATTTATAGATTTTACTAATTATTCTTGCTAATAAATTATGTCGTAATAGTATGTTTAGAAGTATTTGACTTTCCAATTACGTGTTATACGTTCATACAAAGTTAGTTTAAATTTTTTATGATATTAGGTTGGCATGTGTCATAATGGGCCTATTAAATTGTGACGATTATAGGTTAGCTAATTACGTAATAACTTAAGACAGAAGGTCCTTTAAGTAGGAACGGAGTATATTCAACGATTTGGTATAACATGGATCTCTCAACTTTTTACCGTATAAGAACTGAGTCGCGAGTTTTTTTTTTACAAGTTATGTTTATGATTGCATTGGTATTTATTATTACCTATAAGACCGTTATTTTCTATGTTTTGACAATAAAAGTTAGTTTTCAAATTTAGGTATAAAGATCTAGAGTTTATCACAAAGTACCACCCCAGAGGACTAATTGGAAATCTCATTGAGTTTTGTAAGTAGGTACATTATATACATTTTATTATTTATAGGCATGTGAGGTATATTTCCTTCTGGTTCGACTCGGGAACTAACATCGTCGCAATTTTATATTTGTGCCTTAGAAAAGTCGCGTTAGTAATTATTGTATTCTGGTTTTTTGGGTGTGGTAGACACTTGTACGTTTCAACTTAGTTCTCCAGTGTAGCAACATTTCTCTACTTAAGGATGGAGTCCAGTATAATTTTGGGATAAAAATCCCTGTTGTGTGACGCTATAAGTTTGTAAGACGCAGCTGGAACATCATCTCCTCTGATTTGAGAAGGACAGGGGCTATTACATAGATAAAATTTGCTATAGTTAGGCATAGATTAGTAATGATTACTCACTCCTAACAAAAAAATATAACCAGTTTTGACAATTGAAATTGTCACTGTCATCTATTTTTGTATTTGATAAATATTAAAAAAAAATGTTGTTTCAAGAGCATTTACGACTGAAACGATATTTCTCCGTACTTTTCCTTCCATTTCGTGTTGTTTTTGCACCACTTATCTGCACATGTCGGCATTGTTCCGTGTAAATTACACCATGACAGTCGGAAACGTAATGGAAAACAGTCTGCCATTTTATATGTGTCGGCTATTTGTGTCTTCCTTTAATTACAAGGCGCTCGGTTGTATTTTCTTGAAATGCTGTTTCTTTTGAACCATTATAGCTACTCGTATTACTAGCTGACCCGGCAAACGTTGTTTTGCCACATATAAAAAATGTTAAGGGTGAACAACCCTTATAACTTAGGGGCATGAAAAATAGATAGTAGCCGATTCTGAGATCTACTGAATATGCATATACAATTTGGTGAAAATCAGTAAAGCCGTTTCGGAGGAGTACGGTTACTAACATTGTGACACGAGAATTTTGTATATAAGATTGCATGTATGCGTAAAACTAGAATATTAGTATAAACTCGGCAGTAAACCAACAAAATACAGCAAAAACCACCTAAGCGTAAATCGGGAGCGCGCTAACAGTGTGAACTGACTGAAAGGAAAAACATACTTGTAAAAGAAAAATACGTTACAAAGTTTGTGGAGTTACAGTAGCTATATCGCTTTCAGACTACATACGTGTTTGGAAAAAGATATTTCTGTTATATTCGCTAGTAGGTAAGGCAGATACATAGGTATATTTTTAATTCATAAGTAGCAATCGAGCGTGCAGTCGCCTGATGATAAATCCATGGACCTCTACTACTACTACTACTGCCATCGACCACACCCTTAGAACTAACTTGGGACGCTTCGAATAAATACCTATGTCGTCTTTTTTATAATTTAGGAGTAGCAGACGAGCATGCAGTCCACCTAATGGTAAGTGGCTACTGCCGCCCATGGACATCTGTAATCAACCCCAGATAGAATTAGATATTCCTACCTGAGGTCGGCCACACATGCGCCGCTACCCCTGAGGACTAAGCTGGAACGCCTCGGAAAAGTATGTATCCCTTACCACACACTTCAAAACGGAACACAGTAGCGTTTAGCACTGTCGTTATTAGACAGAAATAGGTGTGGCGGTGCGGTTCTTCTGTAAGAGTTAGCGATGCCGCTGTGGCTGACGTAGGACTCTAATGCTATGGTAGGTCGCAGTACATCGGGTACCTTTTGAAGATTTCCCCCTCGTGTACAAAAAAAAGGGCGCAGTACACAGATTACAGAATCATTTGTTACTAAAATTACCGCTTATTAATAAAATTTCAATTAAAACTAATTTTCTGTTCTATTTAGAGTCGCTTGTGTTGTTATTACTACGAGACAATAGACTATTTTTCTCTTTGTAATATACAAATATTAATTGTGGTATAGTATCACGTCGTAGCAGTGATAGCCTAGTGGCTAAGAAACTCAGCCTCTCGATCGAGGGGACCGAGGTTCAAATCCCAGACCTCTGGTTTTTCAAAGTTATGTGCGTATTATAAATTATTTATCACTTGCTAAACGGTGAAGGAAAACATCGTGAGGAATACGCACTTGGCCAGCGCTGTGGACTATGGCCTAATCCTTCTCATTATGAGAGGAGACCCGTACCCAGCAGTGGAACAGTAATGGGTTGCTGATGATCACGTTGTTGTGTGTAGTGTAGTGTAGTGTAGTGTGTCGTTATTTATGTAGTTGTGATAAAAGGGTAGAAGTGCTTAACTTACTTAACTTAACTTAAGAGTACTACCGTACTTAAGAGGTGGCCCACGGAACAAGAAAGACTTTTTTGTTTAATTACTTTTTATTACTCGATTGCTAAATTCCATTAAAAGAAGATAGGTATTATATTATTCTCAAAAAAATGTGAATTTAGCATAGATAAGTATAGATATCTCATCGCCTTGTAATTGAAGGATGGCTTCCTTTAAATGGTTTAAACGACTGACAAATGTGTTAGCCATTTAGTGGCTGTCATGGCGTAATTTACGCGGAACAATACCGATATGTGCCGATAGATGGTGCAAAAACACGAAATTGAAGAAAAAGTGCGGAGAAATATCGTTTCATTCGTAAATGATTTAAAAACTACATATTTTAAATATTATTCAAACACGAAAATAGATTACAGTGACAATTTCAATTGTCAAAACTGGTAACATTTTTTTGTTAGGAATGAGTGAGCTTTACTAATCTGTGGAATTCAGTTGTATAAAATATTATTTAAATTGTTTAAGTAGGCGCTGCAAGAAAATTTGAAGTATTTTTTTATAATTGTTTTCTATTCTTTAGAAGTAATCTTAACAAATTGTGATGGTATTTTCATTGTATAATTTAATTACTCTCAAGAACATTAAAATTATATTTCAAAAAGTATAAACATCACAACGTGTATGAGTAGAGTCAAAAGAAAATAACTTTTCAAATATGCATATTATACATTTTCAAATTACAAGACTAAAAGTCTAAAGAAGCAGAAGCAGTCTTTAGGACTGCAGCTATAAGCATTTTTATAGGACAATATCCTAGTACCACGTTTAGAAGGGTTAAGTACATAAAAGTCATATGTAGAATCATTTTATTTAATGCTATTCAATCATTGTAAAGCAATAGAAAAATAAACATTTTAATAAATACATTCATGTTTTACTTTCATGCATGAGTCTGTCTTAGATCATCGATAGGAATAAGAGTATTATGTCCACAAATAAGTAATTAGACAATATTTACAAAGATTAACTATTAAAAGTCATAAAGATGGACATCCCTGTCAACCTTGGCATTAATGTCGACATCTACCATATAGTTCATGTCGGTACTGATGGGCGTCATATTGTACATGTAGTTGTAATAGTTCTTCATTACGTAGCGGTCCCAACGAGTCTTCATATCACATACTTGTGACTTGTGGTAGATCATCACGTCCACGAATTTCATGTTAGGTGTGAAGAAGTAAGAGAAGTTGATGGGACGGTCAAATGGAAAACCGAGAGGCATCTTGTCGAGGAGAACAGTGGACCTAAAGTCAACTAAGAAATCTTTGCGAGTCGTGTCCAGGATCGACATGTCAACGTTGTCGACTAACTTCAGCGGAGTAATAATGAAGTACATCATAAAGTCCATACCACCAACACGACCTTTAGGAAGCAGCAGTCTTGTAGGGAAACCAGTGTGGTAGTTCCTTAAGTCCTTGAATAACATGTCTTTCATGTCGGTAACGGAGCTCAACTTCTTCCAGAGGTCACGAGTCATCATACGATCGCGGACTAAGTTGTGCATATCAATGGAGTTTCTGATAATCGTATTCTTTCCGGTGTTAAGTTTGTAAAGGAAGGAGTCCAGTTCAACAAAGTTGACACGGTTAACGTGGAGGTCGATCAAACGACGGTAGTTATCATATTTCGGTCCCAAGAAGATTCTTACAACACAGTCAACAGCCTTGTCAGATGTAACATCAAGTGTGATTTTGAATGGATAGTGATTCAGACGGCGTTTACGAACGTAGAAGAGCATGTCAGACGTCGTCTTCTTAAGTTCATCCTGAGTAAGTGTCACTGCATTGGTCATGTCCATCAGGTAGTCATCGAAGTATGTAACTAACTTGTCAACTACGATGTTATCAATTTTGACTCCGGGGAAATAGAAGTCATCTTTAGTGTAGGTAGGAAGTCGGAGTTGGAAGAGCAGGAAGTAATAGTAGAGACGTTTCTGTAGCATGTAGAAGACTGGGTCACGAAGAGCAGTCTGGTAGTTATCCAACACACTAGGTACGACGAAATATCTGAAAAAAATATGAAAAAGTTTATAAAAAAAAATATTTATTTTTATAATACTAAAAGAAATTAAATTTAAATATTAATAATTATTAAATTAAAATATAAATAGTAATAAAATTCAGCTTATAAAATAAAGATGTCGTCCAAAATTTTTATTATGGCATAGTGCCCAATGCTGGCAGCGTCCTTTTGCTGTATGTGTTTATGTCCTATGGACCTTAATCCTATCATAAAAACTTACTTGTCATTTGTAAATGTGTTTAATCCCAAAACTGATTTCATCAAAATGAGAAGGTAGCGGTAGGCATCATAGCGGAATTTCGTTATGTCAACCTTGTCGAATGTGCCATAAATCAGTTTACCAAGGGTTTCCACATCTTCTGGTTTGTAAAGTTCCAGTCTGAGGCCATTAATCTGTTCGGATGAAAAAAAAAATATGTTAGTGTTAATTATAAAAAGTAATAAATTAAAAACAATACTACAAAAATACAGGTGAATATGTGTACCTCAACATATCCTTTAACGATAGCTTCCTTGATGATATATTCATAACTTTGAATAAGATTAATAACTCCGGTATTGTACTTGTCAGTAATGACATAATTGTTGAACCTCACAGGTAAATGCACACCGTTGTGCAGCATTAACCAAGGCCAGTATCCGTGGTGAATCGGTTTGTTCCAAGCAATGTCTGCAATCTCACCCATGTCATTGGAAAGACGCTCCAAGTAATATCTGGCTAGGATTTGTTGGTACATGTACATGTTCAGTTCCCAACGCCTGAACTTAAGCTTATCGAACATCTCGTCGCGCATCCAGAATGGATAGTCAATATGGAAGTAATAGTAGTAGGTGTTAAGATCAATATCTTCTGTGAAGTACCTCAGTCTGTCTTCGTCATTAAGGTAAACTCGGCGGTCGAAAATGTTCTCATCGATTACGAATACATTGTTATCAGTCTTCTTGATGCCATAGAAATCGCAGAGCTTAATGTCAAGCAGACCTTTCTTCATTTTCAATAAGTAAGCCTTTTGAATGACATCGGCACGGACGAAGTAGTATGGATAGATCTCGTAGGGAGGAGGCAGAATGAGACCTTTGCAATCTTCACGGTGTCTGACTGCTACAGTGAAAGCGTAGACAAACATGCCTTCGTTCATGTAAAGACGCATCCAGCAGGCGGTCTTGATGAAGGTGGTGAAGTCCTTAGCGTAATACAGCATGTGGAACATTGTAATGACTTCCTTCATCTGGCGGTCAACATGAAGAGTAAACACCTCACCACGAGGCAACATACCCATCTTGAAGTTATTGATGAAGGATTTCACTACATCGGTTTTCTGTAAGAAAAAAAATATCGTAAGAAATGCATATATCAATGTAGCCCATGTTCGACTTCTCATTTACAACTTACGGTGTAGAAGTGGGTGTTTTCTTCGATCTTGTAGTTCTTGCCAATGTCCTCGATATCTTTGTACATCACGGGCTCTATGACATGGTTGAGCAGTTTCATGACGAACATTTGCCTTTGTTTCACGTCCATGTTGACTGAAGGAAGAAAAATACTTTATTCGTAAAGTACGTACTGAATTTCTATAAATTACGTTATTGTTGGTTGCTTGTAGACTTCTTACAATAGCTTGCCAGTTTCAAGTTAGTTATTGTTTTTTATCCAATTATTATCATTAATTAAAATAAAAAAATATCTTACTGAAGAATTGGTCATCATATTCAGGCCGTGCGGCGGCCATAGCCGCCAAGCCGAGCACCAGCAATAGTATTCCCTTCATGTTGCCGTCATCCAGTGAAGAGCCCAACTGGCCCTACAAAGAGAGCCCGGTCAATTTATACTTGCAATGTTGCACTATTCCTGACCTTATTAAACTTATATTTTTATCTAAATTATAACAAGGGTAATGGTCTCATACATTGTCAGTTGATAAGTTTGATGCACTGAAGAAAAGATTGTGTATAAGGCTATGTACTCACGAAGCGGCTTTCAAGCGCACCCGCAGGTGGACTCGGAATAATAGAAGTCACATATAACTATTCACATATCTATTATTTACCTACAGTTTTATCATTTACGTGTTTTGTGGTTGCGCGAGATCATAGGTAGCTGAAAACTGCTCCGTGAGTTGTTAGTCTTATTATTTTTTACTGTGAATGTATAGAGTTATTATTTATCTAGTTTTGATCATAGTCGATATTACCATGCATTACCACCGCTATGGTTTGCGATTATTTGAGAAGAACCAAACTTTTACAACGAATATCTTAGGTTAAATGTGCCTTGTCCCTGTAGTTTCGGGACCAGAATAAGGCTACGGTATCCACTGCCTGTCGTAAGAGGCGACTAAAACGGGGCTTCCGGGGTTGCGGGCGGCAAGAGTGGTAGCTCGAACCGCCCAGCCAGCGACCCCTGGAAGGACGGCGTTATGTGTGGTTGCGTACCGTCGTTTACACCAAACGATATGGCGAGCTTGATGCTCACCTGGGCGGAGCCCGACGGGGCAACGCGCTAAGAGGACTCCTTTGGAGATTCCGGGATCCTTTACGCAGCGCGCAGCGGCACCGGGTACCTTTTGAAGGTAGAAGATGAATGAAGGTAAACAAATAGAAGAAAAAGGTTAAATGTGCCAAACAATATAGACACAGGGTTTTTCAACAGTTCTTTCAACATTCCTGCGTATACGTTCCCCATAGACATGGTTTTGTCAAACACCATAATCACCATTTGTATGTGTGGGAGAAGTGTAATTTAATGCTATTATTATCCAACAGAATTGGTCTTGTGGTTTTCATTACCCACAAATGTATTGAGTAGTGTTCGTCCCGTGATTCGCAACATACATAATTATATAGATCTATCGGGAACATTATGAATCATAGTATCGTATAAAAACAATATCAACAAATGGCAGCAGTAGGGAGATAATGAATAGAGTACTCAATACATTTGTGGTTAATGAAAAGTACTACTACTAATTCGAAATACTATTGCTACTGCTAAGTTTGTTTCACTAGTAGGATACCTGAATAATGTTTAAACGTGGATATTGTATGTATGTCTGTTTGTACTCAAAAGATCTACAACACGCGACTGTCCTTGTAAAAATAACTTAAATGTATGTATTTGTGATATAGTGTTATTGATAGATTGTTATTTTACTTGCTCTACAATGATGGAAAACCTTGTGAGAAAACATACACACGAAAGTTTAAAAAAGTTCTGAAAGGTATGTGAAGTTAACACGCACTCGGTCAGCGATAATACGACCTAATCGCTTGAGAGATCCGTGCCCAGCAGTGGGATAATAATCGCTTGGCAACAAATCACAATAATTATAAAACAACTTAATTATAAACAATTGCAACAATGTAAGAATCGAAAGTTACCGATCACCTCAATGACATCAACAGAAAATATTTTCGTAGCGATAGCGATATGGCGATAAAGGTTATGTTTCTAGAATAGGTGTTTATAATCAAAATAATAATATGTCAAAAGTTATCAGTTGTTCGATTTTTTAAACAAAATATAGGTATGATTTCAGCCATTATTTAATTAGATCTACGGTTTTTAGATTTGTAGTGTATGAAAATTAAGTAAATATACGCCACCAGTAAGTAAATAACAACAATGTGCATAAGATGACAACATTACATATGTGTAATTTCTGTTTACCTATTATTGTCCCATTGCTGGGCACGGGTTTCATCTGAGAGTGAGGGGGTTCAGTCCATAGTCTACGACGCTGACCAAACGCGGTTAGGTTCACGTACACATTTTTTAATTAAATAATTAAAGATAAATTATTTTTATACGCACATAATTTTGAAAAATCTAAAATACCAGGGATTCGAACCTGATCCCAGATTTAGAGGCTGAATTTCAAACCACTAGGCTGTCACTGCTAGCCCGATAGGGGCATCGCGTTAGGAAGACTCCGGTTGTGTTCCATTGGAGATCCCGGAGTTCTCCACCAAACGCCGAGGACGGGGGGTTTTAGTGCGGTAACGTCCCACATAACCCGGCGTCGCTCCCACGGCCTCAGGTACCTTTTGAAGATTTCTCATCACTACAAAACCTCAGTAGCAACTGGAACCGGCCTCACCTAGGACTCCAATTGCATTTAAGGTTGATTACAGACACCCATGGCTGGCACTGGATATTTAATAGTAGGCACACATCACACTCGTACAATCATTCCATCACGCACAAAATAGGTCAAGACCACACATTAACTTCACTCCTTTAACCCACAAAAAAAGACCGAAGTTATATCCCTCGAGATCATCTTTTCAGAAAATGGCAGAATTACGAGCGCGAAGTAATGCATTTGGAGTGCTTTAGAGATATGTGAATCAGCCGAGCCATCTCATCTCATGCATAAAATTACAGCCGATTTAAAAGCACATGGCACCACGTAAAGTTTAAAAGCTTATAAACTGCAAGGAAACCTCGACTATGCATGCAAAATGGGTACGTTACTGGGTATTTATTACGTAGTTCCCTTGTTAGTTAAGCGAGCTGGATAAGAACTTGTATGTATGATAAAATTGTAGTGTATTTCTGTGCTTATTATTTAAAATTTAGTGCAAACGTACAAATAATATAATTAGTGTTTTGTGTGTACGCTTACTGCTTTTGTTAAAATCATCCTATCTAATTTCTATTTACCAAATAAAATTTTGACGGAGGTACAACCCTTCGTGGTTCGAGTCCAGTGGCACCACCAGTACACCTATTTCTGCCTCATAACAGCAGTGTTTAACGCTGCTGTGTTCTGGTTTGAAGGGTGTGGTAAGGGAGACTTACTTCTCCGAGGCGTTCCAGCTTAGTCCTCAGTCGTAGCGGCGCATCTGTGGTCGACCTCAGCCAGGATTATTTAATCCAATCTGGTGTTGATTACAGGTGTCCATGGGCGGCAGTAGTTACTTACTATCAGATGGACTGCATGCTCGTCTGCTACTCCTATATTATATAAAAAAATAATAATGAAAGCTTGTAAAAAACAGTGATACCCTAGTAATTGAAACTTTACCCCTCAGTCGGGGCGACCAAGGTTCGAATCCCAGGCAGGTGCCTCTGATTTTTCAAAGTTATGTACGTTGTAAAAATTGATTATCAAAGTTATGTACGTTGTAAAAATTGATTATCAATCGTCATAACGTCGAAAGAAATCATCAAACAAAATATTCTTAAAGGTTTATAAAGGTAACCAATGGGTTTTTAATAATTTAGTAATGACTGCAAGATAGTATTACTAATAGAATAGCGATCTTAATGAATATATATTTCCTTTATTTTACCCTAAACAGAATAAAAAGCTTAGCTAGTTTATAATTAAGCGTACCTTTGCTGCAAAGTCAAATGACAATAATTGGCTCATTATATACGTGATACTCGTATTATAAGATATTCGTTCGTTAACCGGGGAGACGAGATAAGGGGACTAATTACTTAACTCGAATTTCTTAAAGTAAATAAGGTTATTTGGAATTTATCAGAAAAGTTATATTTTTATGTAATAATGTAAAAGTGCTTAACGATCATGCAATCCGCCTGATTGCTAGGGACTATTGCACACCATGGACATCTATAATCAACCCCAGACGAGATTTGACTTCTAACTATTATGAGCGGTCACAGATGCGCTACCAATTCTGATGTTTACGTTGGAATGCCTTGTTTTCCCGTGACCGTTCAAATCGGAATCGGAAATAGGTAGCTATGAAGGTTTATTCGAATCACCTTTACTAATTTAATAAATTTACACTCAGTTCATATGAATATTTTAATTAAATTATTAGGGGAGCAGTAGATGACGTACTTTTTGTTTGATGTTAAATGGTCACTACTACACATGACATGTTTGTTACTAAATTGAAGTTTAATTCCGCCGTCTCTTATAGTCAGCCATACCCTATTAGTCGACAAGTGCGGACGTGAAGACTAAATAGTCTCTGAAATGTTTATCCCTGCAATTTTGTTGTTATAATTTTACTTTCCCGTTTTTCCTAAAATAAAGCATTTTCGTCTCTTGGTTGTTTTTGGGACATTAAGAAAAAGTTGCGAAAAACGTATGCCTCATTTACGAATAAGTTTGAACATGTGTGTAATATACACTCGTTATTCGAACTTTATTGTTATGTTTGACTTTCTACGTTCTTCAGAACAACTTTATATAAATTAGAGAGTAACTGGATTCTTTAAAACTTTTAAGAGTTTTGAGGTGTAAAACTGTCTTCCACATTCAAGAAATATTAAACTTATTTAAATACATTAAATTAAAAGTTAGCGTTTGAACCATCGTATTTTGTTTCAGTTCTATGTTAGTATAACTGGAATTAAGTAAATCAATAATTTTACACAATTGAGCGACATTGTAACCTTTTTTGAAATTCGAAAGTCTATCTATTAATAATTATCTCGATTTCAACAGTGGTCCCTGAATGACGTCAAATTGTGGGACAAAGTAATTATTTGGCCATTTACATTTTAGGAGTTACGCCTTGGAAATTACGTGGCTTCGTCTATTAAATATTTCAAGTTGAATTTAGTTATAAACTTCGAATTAGATTCTCGGGAAGTGTCAAAGTTGAAAGTATTTAAATTATATCCGATATCTATGTTAATATTTATATCGGTGATGATATAAATAGTGTGACTTATATTTTTAACATTTAATTTTAATGTTAATGTTAATTTATAATGACACAAATAATAATGTTAAATTATAACATATTTTACTAAATGTTAAGTAGTTGGACATATACTACATAAAACATGAAGTATTAGTAAACAATTTTGGACAACGAAAATGAGCCAAGTGTATTCCTGCCTATAACGCATATTTATTTTACGACTTTTTGTATTTACGACCATCATGTATTTTTTCAAAATTAAAGTAGCAACTGTCGCCTATGGACTGTAATAATTTCCAGATAAGATTAGAGACCTACCTGAGATCGGTGATAGATGCGTTGCTATACCTAAGGACTAACTTGGAACGCCTCGAATAAGTGTCCCCCCTCTAATAACTATGCGTAAAATAATAAAATTTAGAATAAATTTTAAGATAGATCCGACCATACTCCCATTAAATTAAATAATAATTAAAACATCATATCTATGAGTAAATATAACATGCACCTTCAAAAAAGGTCAGTACAGATACTTGTATAGTTTCGAGATAAAAAGGTGGATAAAATTGCAGCAAATCGTTGAGCCAATATCGCAGGTCGGAGGTCACATCTAGTGTGACGTACTTAGCAACACAGTAGTTAATGCAAAAATAATGTTCACCTTTAACCCACCGTATCATTAAACCGAATTATATTGAAGTGGAAAGGTCATTGTGATCGTAAAACAGACATTTATTTGATCCCCTAGGTCTTTGTAACGCATTTAATAATAGGTCTCAAGAAGGGTTTATTTTTTTTATATCTTCACTATGCTTTGTATATTACTGAAATTATACATACTTAATGTATGCTATAAAAAATATTGGAGTGAAAATTTTATATGCGTGGTCACACCGTCACGCAAGACCGACAAGTTCAATGTCACAATATAGAGAAGTTTATTGACATAACTACAATTAGACACCTCATCACGGACGAGTGCTATTAGCGTACCTGTGGTCCCGGCAAAAGGCGTCCAGAGGAACACCGTGGGGTTTTACCCGGTAGGAGTCCGGCATATCCTCTCCGCTACCCCCGCAGCTGAGAGGAACCCATAAAGGGTTTCCCCACGAAAAAAAAGACCTCATTTAGAATTTTCAAAATAGTACTTAAGTTATATTAAGCAAATAGATTTTGTTTGTTTTGTTATTAGTAAACGAATCTAGCAAAGATTTCAAATCATTGTACTGAACAATTGGTAAAAAAATATTGTTTCTTATTTTTCACGATTGTAACTTTAGATTTAAATCATTATATAATTCTCATTACAATATTAATTGTATTTGGCTAGGATTATACCTAAACCTTGTTTAATAAGGGTTAACCAATTTTGTATGTCAGTATTCTTAATAGACTTGTTAATGTAATTTGATAGAGAATGGTCTGTAGGATTAAAACCGCATGACCACAACTCATAGAGAATTTATTATAATAAATGAATACAACCCTATATTCAGAATATTTGCATTTAAATTATTAATAGACGAATATATCAAACTAGATTAAACTGTAGGTGGTTAATAAATAAATTGGCAGATTGGTCGAAATTAAACTCAAATGTAAAATGTATATTCACCGAAGTATAAGGTGAATTGTTCTCAATTACAATTCATTATATTTTATCGTTAACAACAACTTTATAACCCTTTGTGGTTCAACTCCGGCGGCATCACCGCTACACCTATTTCTGCCTAATAACAGCAGTGTTGGGCGCTGCTGTGTTCCGTTTTGAAGGGTGTGGTAAGGGAGACGGACTTTTCCGAGGCGTTCCAGCTTAGTCCTCAGGGGTAGCGGCGCATCTGAGGCCGACCTCACGTAGGAATATCTAATCCTATCTGGGGTTGATTATAGATATCCATGGGCGGTACCATCAGGTGGACGGCATGCTCGTCTGCTACTCCTATATTATAAAAAAAAAGTTAGTTGTGTCACGTTTAATTTATTTATAAGGTAAAATTGGGTTATAAAGAAATATTTAACGATGAAACATTTTCTAGACGTTGTTAATCAATTTCCAAGACCCAACGAAGCAAGTAATAAAAGTTCTACTGTCACAAAGGATGAGAAAAGTTTTGACGTTCATTGCAAACGTGTCAATGGTTTCGATAAACATGTGTTAAATTGATTTTATGTGTTACCTGCTATGTAACCCAATATATAAGTTTTTACTTTTACTGTAAAGGTTGGTTATTTCTAATTTGGTTAAGAAGTCAGATATATCACTATCATTGGGATTCCATTGTTCCATTGCTGGGCACGGGTATCCTTTCATATTTGACAAGAGATCGTATATGGCCAATTTCGTGAACTTTGAAGAATTCTGAACCTTCATAATTGGTTAATTGATTGTTAATACGGCAATGCATATGATTTCAAAGATGTGTGTTTCAGGAATTCGAATCTTGAATCATCAGTGTAATAGACCGAATATCAATTCTAGACAAACGCTGCTTTGTGGTCTTAATAAAAGTATTCCTCAAAATTACTATTTAAAATAATTAATTTTAAAAATTCTTATTTTTTTACTTAATTACGCTTCATGTCCAAGTTTTTATAAGACACTTATAACTTTTCACTATTGTGATATTTAGAAAATGAAGTTAAGTAGTTATTCAAGAAGTTTGCAAACTGAAAAGTTGATTCTTCCGGCTCGTCGACTCTTGATTATTATGTACATTTCAAGTTGATTAAATTATAAACTTCAGCACTAAAGTTTGAGTTCATAGTTTGCATTTTTATTTTTCTTCTTTATTGTTAATAGTAGCAAACGAGCAAGCAGTCCACCATATTTATGGTAAGTGGTGCGTTTTTACTAATAAAACTATTTCTTGATCCAATTTACAACTTTTTTATTTCCGCGTAAAATTCAACTTTAACGTCAAGAGCGTTATTTTTCATTTTTTTTATGCTAATGCCCACAATCGTGTAACGCATACAGCCAGTGAATATATAAATTAGCACTTGTTATTTTAAAAATAACACATTAAAATAATACTATTAAATAATTTGAATATATTTCTAACACTACATCGTTGTTAATTGGCAGAAATGTTATTAATGTCATTAAGTACTTTGATTTAAGCTTTTTTCCTCAAATACTCTTTAAAACATCGTTTAAATACGAGTATAATAAAATTATCATTCTGTACTATTTAATACAATTATCATAACTCTCTCAAGCACTTCTAACATTTTCGAAGTTCTTCGAAACGTTTGACGTAATATGAATAGTGCCTCATTTGTGAAATTAGCTTCCTGGCTCTACGTGGTTTCACGATCTGCCATTTCTGTTATGAATTGCAAAGCTTTCGGGAGAATTTTGCCCATAAATTTGCTCGTAATATCCTAACATGTACATCTGGAACAACGTCAACAACAAAAGTATTTTGTTTCAAAATTTCTAACATTTATTTCTAATATTTTCCTCCCATGAATGAATATATATATAATTTAAAAAATTAAAAAACACTATTTTCGAACCATCGTCCTTTAGCATGGTTTGGTTATTTAACTTATCTTTGGTTATTATATTTAGCTTATCAGATGCTTTTACTATTTTTGCTACTACAAAAACTTCTGTTACTTTTATATTAGTAAAATGTTTTTGGCTGTGTCCTGTGTAGTTGATAACATCGGTAACATTACCTTCAGCCTACAGTGCAAATACCCTTGTTTTATTGCTCAAATAATTGGTAATGTTTTTCATTGCCTGCTGACAAACATATGTAGGAAAAACACCCTAAGCTGACGAAATCCATGAGCGACATATTCAATGCTGGTTTGGTGTGGAGCAACAAAGGTACGTTTTTTAATTTCACGCAATGTAATATTAACAATGCGATGAAACCGTATAGTGCCGAAAAGTGGGTACCCTTACCCTCACGTCCTCTCATTTCCGCGTCAAATTGGAAGACTTTTACAGACATTTTACGACTGTCCTGTATGCATTAATATTGGATACCTTGTGCTTTATTGTGCACAAATGTTGTATTAGGGGTTTCAAATAGCGAGGATAAAAAAGGTAGGTAGAATTCCAAACGCAACGAATCTAGGAACAGTACAATTTTACGGAAATACATATAAGCATGAAACGTAAATGAGTAGGAATTATACATTAATTAGGTAAGGTTTCTTCTTCGTCTTCTTCTTTATGCGGCGATCTTCAGCTAGTTGACTAGAGATGGGGACACCCGACGGTTCGCTGTATCACGCTATCAAAGTTTTCTAAATATGTTGAAGATGTTTTAGTCCTTAATTTGTAGAATCTAATTACAGATCTACATGAAATTTAACTTAACAGCCAGTTCTAGAAGTATTCGGTTACTTCCAAAACATTTATCGACTAAAGTTTGAGCAGAAAATTAGAGTATTGAAAATTAGAGTAAAGCCTTTGATATATATTTCAAAATTCATGACATTTAATAACCTTTCAAGATTCATTTATTCTAGACCTAAGATGTACTTAATCTCATTTCTCGCTGACTGTAGCGTTCATTAGATGTTCCAAATTCGATTTAACCCATTTACGAGGAGTCCGATATTAATTGATAGAGAGTGTCGGTAATTACTTATTCATTAAGGAACATAAGCGTGAAATGGAGCATCCATTTGTGTTATTGATTGTATTATGTTCTAATTAGTAATCAAGGGTTGGCAAGGCTAATTAATTTGTGAGATTAATTTGTAGCGATCGAATAGTGAAGTAGTAATTGTAGTAGAATTATTTCTAAGAGCAATAGCAATAGTAGGAGTTGCAGTAAAGTAGTCTGGTAGGAATTGTGAAAATGGTTGAAGTACCAGTAAGAAAATTAGGTAAAAGGTATAGTTATCGCCAAACTCCTAGTCCGCTCTGAAGCTGTTGCGAGCAAGTGTAGTAATACAATTTGCCATGGCAACGAGATTCATTTCTATATTCAGAGCGGACTAGCAGTTTAACGCGGACTATACCAGGTAGCAGCAGCAACAGGAGCAGCAGTGGTAGCAATGCTTACATTGGTTCTAGTGGTGTCCTAGAAGTACTAGAAGTGGTAGTTGTGGTCTGTAGTAATAATAGCGATACTAGTAATACTAGTAATTGTGGCAGCAACCTAGTGTTAATATTTTTAAGATCTACACTTTGCTATTTTTTTTTTATAAAAATATATTTTTTATTTAAGATACTCTATTTAACTGGTAGTTTAACGACAACTTTCTTTCAAGTATGAGCTCTAAAATAAAATTGAGTTACCTCGAATTAGCCAAGCTTTTACCCGATATATTATTATAGCCCTTAAAAAGCTATTTTAATGAAATTCCTTGTCATCGAGATTCTCGGAGAGAGTTCTTTGAAAGATAATATGCTATAAAAACTTATACGGGTTAGTCTACTCTACAACTAAATGGTAATTTAATTATTAAAACCAAGTGAAAGCAGATGACTCTCAGGAGGAAAATGACCTTGTACTCTTATGAATTTGCATGATTAAATGTTAATCGCCAATCGCCGCAGGATTATAAAACAATGTTGACTAATTAAACTCTATTTTTTAATAGTGCATGTATTCTTCATTGACCATTGCCTCCCATGGACATCTATAATTACAGTAAGTATTAGTCCTATCTGAGGCCGGCCATAAATATGTTGCTATCCCTGAGAACTAACTTGGAATCCCTTGTATAAGTATTTCCCCTCCATCTTACCCTTCAAACCAGAAAACAGCAGCGATCCAAACTTCTGTTCCGTATTCTAAGAGATATAGCGATGATGCCACCGGAGTCGAATCATAAAGGTTCTTAAGTCTCGTTACTACGAGTAATTTTACTATTATAAATTTCTCCTGCCACTTAAAATTTACTTTTATTTGCTGAAAATTGCTTTGTTCACTACAAAGGGGCATTCTCAAGGGACTTTATGACTTCTGTTTAATTAAATAGAATCAAGAATATGTTACTAAATTGTAACTATGTTTGCTAGAGTTAAACATTGGGTTAAGTGGTTTAAATTTTACAAAGAGATTTAATCAAACGTGTTCAAATATGATTTAGACTGTTTGAAACAAATTTTATTGTTTGGGTATGTGAAGAAACGTTTCGTACAAATAATTTATTTCTTATTCCCATTGGAATAGTGTGATAGAGTATGCTTCTAGTCTTTTCCAGTATTAGTGCGTGTATTTATGTAGCAAGGAGCATGCAGTTCACCTGATATTAAGTGGCTACTGCCGCCCGTGGACTTCTGAAATGAATCCCAGATTAGATTGGATTCCTACCTGAGGTTGACCGCAGATACATTGCTCCGCTAAAAACTATGTTAGAACGCCTTCGATTAGTAAGTCCAATTACCACACCCTTAAAAGCAACACATAGCAGCACTATTGTTAATATGCACAAATAGGTGCGGCAGTATTGCTACCAGAGTCGAACCACAAAAGGTTATACCACCTATATGTTGTAACGAGCTTTTGCCCGCGGCGTCCCTCGCGTTACGAAGTAATATTTTCATCCCCTATTTTAGAATTGAGGGTAGAATTGATCAAAATCCTTTCTTAGCGGATGCCTACGTCATAACATCTACCTGCATGCCAAATTTCAGCCCGATCCGTCCAGTGTTTTGGGCTGTGCGTTGATAGATCACTATGTCAGTCAGTCACCTATGAGTTATATATATTTAGATGTTATAACGCCATTGTACTTATGTTTTTAGTTGAGATTATTATAGCCAAAGGTTAAAGTGAGTATTTGTGTGGTGTTGTCTGGAGACCTCTATCATTTTTGACACAATATTTGGTTTATAATTAGGGTATCACATTTTAATAGCCATTTAAGGAAAGGCCAAGTTTCCCTCGGGATATGTTAATAGAGTGTAGTGGTATTGGGACCAGTTGGATAGGCTGTGTGAATGTGTAAAATAATTTTATTTAGAAATCGCTTAAAAAAATAAGTACAAAATCTGAAATTAGGTTCGTTTGTATTTACGCAGATGACTTAGAACATAGCCTGGGAATTTACTAAATTACGTTTTAACGATTTTCTCTTATCTATTCTCTTTTTTATATGCCACAAAACATAAGCCACAGAGGCTTCAAGCATAATTTTAAATTCAAGCAAACTTCAACAAATTTTGCTACAGTTTGTAGTGTGAATTACGTGGCCTTAGGAAACAAACTATGTGTTTAACACTTGATACTAACGTTTGCAGCGCAAGGTGAATTTCCTTTGAACGTTGCAGCTCGTGGCCTTTAGGTTAGAGCGAAAGGGCCTAATTGCTTAGGCCATAGTCACCCATGCAAACTCTGTAAAAAGTTTAGAAGTTTACAGAGAGGCGAGAAGAGTATCATCATCATGTTATCTTTCGCTGTTAAAGCGTGTGATAAATATTTTCTAATATGCAAATAAAAAAAAAACAGGAATTGGATTCGACCACCGGATTCTCGTTTTGAGTAGCCTAATTACAAAGTCTTGCTACTACTATAAAATAAATAAATGTAATAAATTTTCGTTACAGGCAATAATTTGATTTCATCTACGCTTTTTGGGGGATAAATCTAATAACAATTCTAAAACACCAGCTGCCAGCCAATGATAAATCGAGTAACCTTCGACTTTTTAAACAGATACTTTTACAAAATAAATTGAGAAACTGTAAATTTGAAACTTTTTCTCAATTATTTCTTCTCTGACAACTTCAATATGGATTAACACCAAGAATAAAGTAAATATGTAAATTACACTTCTAGGGAGATGTGTAGAATTATACAAATTAGTTTTACCTATTATGTAAATGAAATCCAAAACAACTTATTTGATCTAGAAATATAAAGGTTTTAAAATTTTCTTTGACATAAAGAATTAAGAAATAATTATATTATGCATATGGATATAATATGACATGTAGGTATGTATGACGAGATATCGTAGCACACACTATTAATCCAGTACGCAATGGTTAGTTTTTTTAAGAAGTAACAATAAATCATATAGTCGACTTGATTGTAAATGTCTAGTGCTGCCCTTGGACAACTGTATTCAACTCTAGATGGGCATAAAGTCCTCCTTGAGGTAGGCCACAGACGCTCTGCTACCCTTGAGGACAAGTCGGAACGCTTCATGTAATAGTTTTTTTCTTACCACACCCTTCAAGCCAACTATTATAAGGCAACAATAGGTGTGGCAGTGAATAGTTTAAAAACAACGTATTCTTCTTTCTTACAAACGGTCCATTCCTGGTTCTAAAATACATCTTAATTATGAGTTTATTTTTTTCTTCTCAACTTAGTATGTAAGTACTACTCGAAGTACTCGTCTTTATGCCGTATAAAATTTTAATATAATTATAATGTTTTAAAATGCCCACTGGTATTCCAATGAAGGTACGAATTTTCAGTTTTTATGTATGTTAGTATGTCATATTATTTTCTTTTAAACGCAGGCGAAGCGAAAAATCAGGGGCGCATGTCTGGGATTTGAGCCTCGAACCCCTTGATTAAGAAGCCGAGTTTCTTAGCTACTAGGCTATCACTGCTATAACTAAGCTTGGTTAAGTAATATTTATAAACATCAATATTTTATTTAATCTCTTCTACGAAAGGTTAAATAAGAAAGGATTTGATTATTCATCCTTTGAGGACGCTATAACGAGAAATATGTCTTGGTGAAGAAAACTGCCTTCGTATTTTATTCCAAAGAGCCGAGAATAGTCGTAATGAAACCCATATATCTAAAACAAAATATAGGAGTCCATTGAAAAAGCGGCTGAAAAAGATCTTTTTTGTTTTATATAGTAGAAGGGACGAAGTAGCGTATTTTTTTGACAAACTACGTAAATGGACGGAGATACGCCGTGGCTTTGTTTTTTGTACACTGATGTTTTTCCACAAACTAAAACCCTGGTAAAAATACACCTCACTTTAGTATGTTTCAAAATTGTAGAATAAATTGGAAACTTGCCTTATGCATGCTATAATTCGGATGGATGGGGTTTGAAGGTGGTAGACCCCTCTGGTGGTAGACCGCCACACCTATTTCTGCCTAATAACAGCAGTGTTAGGCGCTGCTGTGTTCCGTTTTGAAGAGTGTGGTAAGGGAGACATACTATTTCGATGCGTTCCAGCTTAGTCCTCAGGGGTAGCGGCACATCTGTGGCCGACCTCAGGATGAAATATCTAATCCTATCTGCGGTTGATTACAGATGTCCATGGGCGGCAGTAGCCACTTACCATCAGGTGGATGCAGTCCACTACTCCTCGTCTGCTACTCCTATATTATAAAAAGATGAAAATTATGATGTGGCATTTTATAATGTTTAGAGTGCTAGCAATAGTGCTACGTACAATACGTATATAGGTACACAGGTACCTACCTATGTATGTACCGATCACACGATATATTGTACCGATATATAGATATCGGTACAATATATCGTGTGTACAGAATTTCTGGTGTTCCAATATTTTGTTTGAGTCGCTTTGTCACTTTACTTCGCTCTGAGTATGCACTACGAGCCCCATTTGTCTTTTAGTGACCTTAAAGTTGGGAACATTTTGCCGGTCTTTACCCAAGGGTATGAAATGACGCGCATCTTCATACTACTGTTGATTTATACTAAAAGTTTAGAAATGTGCGTATGTCAGTTCCAACGTAGCCCTCAGGGAAAGAAGCTTTTGTGGCTTGTTTCATCTAGTATTAGACATAGTGTATTGAACTTAAGATTACACACAAATGACGAAGCTTAGAAAATTTTGAAAGACCAAAGACGTCCTCATATAGATTTTTGAAGTGAAAACTTATTTAGAGGCGTTGTGCACTTTTTGTGATAGGTAAAAATATTAAACTCGCGACAGGACGCGTGGCCTGATCGAAAATTCGTAAAACGGCAAAGCAAATTGTAAAAGTCAAGACGTCATCTGGTGTCAGCACATAAAAAATACTCGTATGTCAATGAGTGTTAGTTTCATTTTTTATTTATTATGTGTTATTATTCAGTTTACGTTTTCAAAGTTTTCACTCCTAATGACACCTGGAGTGCAACATGTTGATTTTTTTCTCGCCTAAGGAGACACCCTCTAACCTCCCCTCTTATATAAGACACTTTATACAAAAATGGACACACAGAACACCAATACACAAACACCCATCTAGAGACTTAAACTCAGTGGGTTGTTGTATGAGTCGCAGACACTGAACTTAACTGAAGAACTAAAATATTAACATACTCCTGAGGGAATGGAAAGTTGAGTAGCAATATTGAAAGTTGCATGTCACTCCTAGCTTCTGATCTCTAGAGTATGAAATCTAACGTTGTCCTTACTATAAAAATAATTAATGGATTACAAATTTAAATTTATATTTAGGTATAGCAGTCAGCCTTTCCAAGGTTCATGGTTTGAATCCCGGGTATCTCTGATTTTTCAATGTTATGTGCGTGTTAGAAATTTATTATCAGTTACTTCAATAGCGAAGGAGAACATCGAAAGCAAACATACATGTCTGAGTGTTTGAACAAGTTTTGAAGGGTTTATGGAGACTACACATTTGCACTTCGCTAGCGTGGTAGACTATAGATAAAATCGCTCTCACTCTGAGACCTGTACCCAGCAGTGGGACAGAAGTGGGCTAACAACAAGTTATGTATAACTGTTAAAACAGTTAAATTGAAACAGTTTGATTTTGTGACAAAGTATTGCCTCATTCAATTGGCTTCCTGAAGTAGAAAGTATTACGATTCCATTAGAGTCGAGACGTGATCGTTTTCTCATCCAGAAGCTTAATCGCTTTGCGTATATCGCAACAGGTTTAGTGTTTCGTTACGCGACACATTCGCTAAAATTAAATTAATATCGATAACAATAACGACATATTATTATAAAAGACAAAAATTCAACACCCTAAATATTAATAAATAATTTTAAAGGGAAGTATTGCTTCCTATTTCACTTCCACAATTTAGACGAACCCAATGACACCTCATATATTAAAATCCGTCAAGCCATTTGAACTGTCTTCTTCTTTTTCAACCATTTTTCACCCAATGCTGAGTATAGGTCTTCTCATGGTGTTTCCATGTGGCTCGATTGCGTGCCATTCTTATCCAATGGCGGCCTGCTATTTTGACCAGGTCGTCGGTCCATGAGAGTTTTTGGCCTTAAAATGCCCTGTATACAGGTTTGTCGCTGCCTATGACTATGTATTGTATGTTTGGTAGGCTTGCGTAAGCTTAATTTTATTATCTCACCGAATCCAAAAATAAGTAAAAACATTTTTTAAACTATTAGTTTAACGAAAAATACCAGCCTAGAAGCTAGTGTTGTAACTAATATTTTGTTACACCAAAAAATTGGCAACTGACATTTTGCCTACAGAAAAACTAGAAAGACGAAGAGAGTACGAGAAGACTATTTAAGATTATTTTCAAATGCTTATTATCTAAGCTTATATAAAGTCACGTTAGATTTTATGAGTCCCTTCTGTTTTTAGCTATAATAGCGCAGTGGCTTCTATATCAGCGTTTCTCAAAGCTAGCGATAATGCAGCCTTGTGGACGCTGAAGGCCTAGAGGGTCGCGGTGAAGGAAAACAAGAAAATTGCGGGGCTTTGTAGCAGTTTAGATGGCGATGATTGATTCGTAAATTATATTTTACTACATAGAACATCGGCGATTTACTTTCTGGCTGAAATAGTCGGACCCTTTTTTTCACCTACTTATTTCAGCGATTGATTATTTTTGGTTATTCCCCGGACCTTGAGTTGTTGCATGCATTTTAGTATATGTATGATAAAAGCAAACTAAATGTACTTATATAATTTAATAACCCTATTTGGTATTATAATTAAAAACCTTGCAGTGTTTTACAGTGGTTTTACAAGAAAATCTTCATGTCTTTCTTGTCTTTTAGGAGACGAAAATAGTTGATTCTAAAAGAAGGCAATAAACAAAATAAGTTTGAGAACCTCTGCTCTAGATACTTTAACTTAGGGGCGGATGTTAGTGACAGTTCGAATTCTCTACGGAAGCGCAGCACTTATCTTTATGTTGATGACAACTTGCTTAGGAACTTGTGCCATCGGAAAAGAGTAACATTTGACAAGTAGTGCTTTGGTGGCCGGTTAATGAAACTACATTAACATCAAGCCATTATAGTTCTAAAATTAGAAAATTTTATGTAGTGACGTAGTGACAAAAAGTAGTGATAGCCTAGTGGTTAAGAAACTCGGCCTCTCTATCGAGGGGTCCGAGGGTCAAATGCCAGGCACGCACCTCTGATTTTTTAAGTTATGTGCGTATTAGAAATTAATTATCACTTGCTAAACGGTGAAGGAAAACATCGTGAGGAAACCAGCATACCTGAGAGATTTATAAAAAAATAAAACTCAAAAGTATGTGAATTGTGAAGTCTACCAATACGCATTTGGCCAGCGCGGTGGACTATGGGCTAATCCATCTCATTATGAGAGGAGACTCGTGTCCAGCAGTGGGACAGTAATGGGTTGATGATGATGTAGTGAGTTAGTGACGTATTGTCCTACTTAATTTTAAGTAGTGAAGAATAATTTAGAATGTAATAGAACCCTTTGTGGTTGGCGGCATATCAGTTGCGCCTTTCTGTATTATAATAGCAGTGGTGAAGGATGTGAAAGGCTGATTCTGGTGTCGAAGGGGTTGTAAGGCCACTTAAGCGTTCTAACGTAGTCCTCAGTATTAATAATGTATTTGTGGTTGACATTTTGAATGACCGACATTGGTCACTTTTTAATATGCTTATTAATTTAAGGGACGCTTATTAAATACTGTGCCCTTAGTATGAGTTTTTTCGTTTTTACGAAAATTGCTGTTTTTGTATTTATTTTCGTATTTGCCCATACATTTCCAATCAGCGCCCCTAGCGGACTGTATCAGAACTGATTGGAAATGTATGGAAAATATGTAAACAAAAACAAAAACAGTCGTTTTTGTAAAAATGTAAAAACTCATACTGAGGGTACTGTAATATATTCTTGTATGCTACGTCAATTCCATAAAAGAAAAGTATAAAGAATTTACTTTAAAAACATTTACATAATGTCCGTTTGAACTTCTTGTTACGGAATAAAATAAAGTCGTCCTTTTCCCGTTTCCTGTGAGACAAGTGGGTCACTTGCAGGTCAACTATAAATGGAGCTTTTAACGTGGTTTAAGATTTAAACAAAACTTTGACTGTGACGTCAATATGTACAAATTAAAACTTTTTGCTTGACAAAATCTGATTATCAGCCAGAAAAGGTCATTAGATAACTACTAGAAATAATGTTATGATCCAGACTACCCATAAAACAATTTACTTACGAATAATGTCCTAGTTTGTAATGTTGGTAACACAGACCAAATACAAACAAACAAATACAGGTCTATAGTTGGCTGTCCCTGTAGAGACCAGGGTGCCCCAGGGTAGAGACCGATCGGGACATCGCGCTTGGAGGGTTCCGGTTGTGTTCCGTCAGAGATCCCGGAGTTCTCCAACAAGCGTTGAGGACGGCCACCGGGGGGGTTTTAGTGCGGTAAAAATCCCACATAACCCGGCGTCGCTCCCACGTCGTCGGGTACCTTTTGAAGGTTTCCCCCTAAAAAAAAGCGGTCTATGGTTGGTAAAAAGTGGTCTATTCCACATTGATATCAATCTGGTGACCAAAGTCGAGTATACCAAATAAATATTATGGTTGTACAAAAATAAACATAGCTAGTAGTTTTAATAGTAGCAGGTAATAAATTAAGAACCAGAATTTCAAAAAAAGCGACAATTAAAGATCTTAAAACCTAATCTTACCGAACTAATGGAATGTTTCTGAATGTATGTCGCAAACAGCTGGACCGATCCTAACATATGAGGTGTATAAATTGTGGGAGTAACATAGATAGACACGGATTTTTAAACACAATCATTAAGACTACACTATAGTCGGTTTTTTTATTTTTATGATAATTTCTAGTTTGACTATGTAACGTGGTCACTTCGTGGCTTATTTTGATTTAAGCCATTTTTCGTAATCTCTGGACTTACCTAAGCCTTATTTTGTTTAATTATGTCAAGGATTCATGTATATTTCCGTAACTAAACACCGCAAACTATTCTGGGGGGTAAGTTGGGCAAATCTAATCAAAACTTAGCTTGTAGTGAATATACGAGTACGTGTAAAATTAACGTCCGAAATTACTAAGTTTCACCGAAACTTAATATTCATTACGCCTGATATCCCTTGGTATCGATTTACAGTACATGTAGATTTTTTTATATAATAGGCGTAGCAGACGAGCATCCATTAGGTGAACTGCAATGTAGAAGCAACTTACCATCGGGTGAAATGTCACCTGTAAGTGGCTTCTGCCGTCCTTGGACATCGGTAATAAACCCCAGATAGGATTCCTACGTGAAGTCGGACACAGATGCGCCGCTACCCCTGACTACTAAGCTGGAACGCCTCGGAAAAGTATGTCTCTCTTACCACACCATCCAAACCAGGACACGGCAGCGTTTAACACTAGTGTTGTTAGACAGAAAAAGGGGTAGCGGTGGTTCCGCCGGAGTCGAACCACAAAGGGTTGTATGATATGTGTACTGATAACCGCTTTCAACTGGAAACACTAATAAACAAAACTACATTAGTCATGTAACTTGACTCAATAATGGATGTAATAAAAATAGGGCATTTTGTAAATTTTCTTTTCATTTATCACATGCCATAAAGAACAATAGAAAGAACCTGATTCCGCACCTATTCACAATATAATATACAAGAATAATTACATAATCAATTTAATGGATTCTGCATAGCCATTCATGTCTAATTGGGTTAATCACTCTAGAAATCTGACCTATCTACATTATAATCAAATTATCTCTATAACCAATACGTGCCTATTACTTAGATACGACCTTTACGTTCCACCCACATGTGTCCCATCTGGTACACGTTTCCTCTACGGATTAGGTCAAAGGACTTGCTGACGTATTTATTTAAAAGTATTTGGGTCAGTGGCAGATTTACACATTTGGCATCAAAGGACTATTCAAATTTTGCCGCCCCGACCGATCACTACAATTTGATACCGTAATTCAGGGCTGTCGAAACAGATCCGATCGCGGCAAAATACAAATTATTATTATAGTTTTGTTTTTTTTGCCATCCCTATAGTCAGCATAGACAGGGAGAGTCGATTGTTGACCTTTCGTGGGCGACTCACTCTGCCGAGCGCTTGGTCACGGATTGGATGGTGGCCGAACACCTCGTCACGTTGTCTGACCATCGCCACATACTGCTAGACGTAGTTTTGCAGCTCCCGGCTGGTGACACACGCCGCCAGGCTAACGACTATCCGCGTCGGTGGGCACGAAAGCGTCTCAACCACGATTTGCTCGTCGCTGCTGCCCATGTCGTGGACTGGTCCAACGCCGCTGAAGGGGATGCCCAGGTCGATCCGGAAGAGGAAGCGATCCGGCTCAGGGATGACATGACGGCAATCTGCGAATCCGCGATGCCGCGTGTCAGACCTGGCTGGAGACGCCCTGTGTACTGGTGCTCGGAGCGCATCGCATGTCTGCGCGCAGCTTGCCTGCGAGCTCGACGCCAGTACACTCGGGCTCGACGACGCCGATCGGCTGGCGCCGCGGAACGGCAGGAGAAGTACGTGGAGTACCGGGCCGCAACAACATTGCTTCAGGGCGCTATCGCCGATAGCAAGGCCCAGAACTGGAGCGCACTCGTGGAGGGGCTGGATCGAGACCCATGGGGGCGTCCTTACAAGATGGTACTCGGTAAGCTACGTCCATGGGTGCCCCCACTGACGGAAACCCTCGACCCGATTTTCGTCAACACAGTGGTTGACAGCTTGTTCCCAGGAACTGCTGACGAGTCAGGTTTTTCCGCGGCGCTGCCGGATCTCCCTGTCTGGTCGGAGGAGCTGACAGTGACGGAGAGCGAGCTCGACGGTGCCGTTAAGCGTATGTCGAAGCGGATTACTGCGCCAGGACCGGACGGAAATCCAGGACAGGCTTGGGTCTTAGCGCTGACAGTGCTGGGGGGGAGGCTTCGAAGACTGTTCACCGCTTGCTTCCGGTACGGAAGTTTCCCTTCTGAGTGGAGGCGGGCGAGGCTCGTATTATTGCACAAGCGGGGCAAGCCTCGAGACTCTCCATCAGCGTACAGACCCATCTGCCTGTTGGACGAGGCAGGCAAGCTATTCGAGCGGATCATCTCCGCTCGGATTAACCAGCATCTTGCATGCCACGGCCCGGACCTGTCTGAAAACCAATTCGGCTTCCGGCAGCAGCGCTCGACTGTCGACGCGATCCTCCGTGTCCGCACGCTCTCAGAGCAGGCCATCCTAGGGTAGAGTAGTCCTGGCGGTTAGCCTTGACATAGTCAACGCTTTTAACTCCCTACACTGGAGTGCGATTATAGACGGGCTGTCTGTCCATCAGGTGCCTTCCTATTTGCGGAATGTCCTGAAGGCGTATCTGTCGGACAGACGCATCAGCTTCCCAGGCCGTTATGGGAGCGTTCGCGAGAGGAGCGTCGTGCGTGGGGTACCGCAGGGTTCGGTACTGGGTCCATTGCTGTGGAATATCGCTTATGACGCGGTGCTGAGAACGGTGCTCCCGGATGGAGTGAGCATCGTCTGCTATGCCGATGACACCCTCGTCCTCACCGAAGGGGAGTGTTTCAATAAGACGGTTCGGCTAGCAGAGCTCGGGGTGGCACGCGTCATAGAAAATATCCACAGGTTGGGCCTCCAGATAGCGTCCCATAAAACTGAGGCGAAGTGGTTCCACGGCCGTAGGCCGAGTGTCGTACCAGCTGAGACCTCGGTGATACGGATGTCCGGATAGGCGGGTACATGAAGTACCTTAGCCTTACACTGGACGGCCGCTGGCGCTTCAACGAGCACTTTGATCGTCTCGTCACCCAGATTCATAAGGTAGCGGGTGCAATGCACAGACTGCTGCCAAATCTCGGGGGACCAAGGGAAGAAGTCCGCCGCCTCTACGCGGGTGTGATACGCTCGATCGCGCTCTACGGTGCGCCGGTATGGTCGGACAGATTGTCTGGCTGCTGGCGCCTTGCGCGGAAACTTAACTCCGCGCAACGTACGATCGCGATCAGAGTCGCCCGTGGGTATCGTACCATATCGTACGAGGCGGCGACAGTCCTGGGGCGGTTTCCGCCCTTGGACATTCAGGCGGATATGGATGCACGGGTCTTTAATAAGATCCGCGTCCTCCGTCAGAGGACTGAACCCTTCACTGAAGGAACGGTCGAAGTGCTTCGGAGGAGAGCCAGGTGGCGCGATCTGAGGTGCTGGCGAGATCGGCTATTGGTGGTTCCAATAGATCGGCTATTGGAACCACGTAACATACGCCAACGGGTGGTCAATGCTATCGTACCGAACTTTCGGGCTTGGCTCATTGCTAAAGGTCGTGTCACCTTCCGGTTGACCCAGATACTCACCGGACATGGCTGTTTCGGTGAGTATCTGAATAGGATACAGAGGGAAGAGACAGCCCGGACAGCGACCCCGGGAAGGACGGCGGTATGTGTGATCGCATTCCGTTGTGCACACCAGACGGTGTGGCGAGCGTCACGCTCACCTGGGAGGAGCCCGATGGGGCAACGCGCTAAGAGGACTCCGGTTGCGTTCCTCTGGAGATCCTGGAGTGCTCTACGCAGCGCAGAGGACGGCCACCGGGGGGGTTTTAGTGCGGTAAGAATCTCACATAACCCCGTGCCGCTCCCACGGCACAGGGTACCTTTTGAAGGTTTCCCCCTCGTAACCAAAAAAAAAAAAAGGCCTACCTAGCCTATTGGTATAACTGCTACTGATTAATGTTTTAGCTTCAATTTTTACTGCATCTAAAACTATACAAAGTTTTAAAATGTAGACCAAAGGAGAAGTATTTTGGAAGACGTTTTAGAGCTATTGATATTTGTAGTAGTATTTTTTGTAGTAATAAAGACATAAGAAATTATCTTGTTAAAAATTAAGGAATGGGGCATATTGCAACAGTGTTGCTATGTACTTGGATAAAAGGACAATTGGATTAGACAACAAAAGAAAGTGTTAGGCCCCCAACAATGTTTAATGGATGTTTTCCAATGAAAAAGGTTTATTACCCTCCCGAGGCATTGTTTTTTCAACTACGACGAATGAACCATATAGACTTCTAATGTGAATTAATTTGTTTACTTACTTTTTACACTACGTCGTTTTTACACGACGATCCACTTAGAATTAAATAAATCAATAACACCAAATAGCCTTCCACGTTTCAGAAAGCCAATCAATCAAAATAGATAAATTCAGATTTGCATTACAGAAGATGCATTTTATCTTTCAATGAATCGCAAGCTTTGTCATGATCCATCTTCATTATACCGTACTCTTTTCCATCTTTATATAGTTTATAACCATGCATTGTGGATTACATCTTACATTATTATTGAATCTTACATGATATCAGGATCTCAAAATACTCTATGTATTTTGAAACATAATCCCGAACATAGAGCGTCCTTCTTTTCGAAGTAGATTAAAATAAGGTTTTCAAAGCATCTGGAGGCACGGCAGTGCCTGCGCCAAGTCGAGCAAAAAAAAAGCGGCACGGCCGTACCATTCTTTTCTCGAAGCAATTCGGCCCATTTTTGACCCCCTGTAACTTCGTTGCATATGAAGTTAGAAGGCTGAATTTTCGGGAGCCAAGCAAGCATCGTATAGACACGGTATATTTTAAAATTCATTCAATTTGAACCAGTAGTTTAAGATAAAAATGTACTACTTTATTACATAATGCATTACTTACAATTACATATTTACTTTAGTATTTAAAAAAAATATTTTAGAAAGATTTTGTTAAACGTAGAATAAACCGGGTAATAAAAAGGTTATATTATGTAGTGTTTTATTAGGTGCCTAGGCTTTATGTAAGGTAATAAAATGCCTAAAATAACGCCAGGGCTGAAATCCCACTGTAGCCCTAAAGCTTAAAGGTTAGGTTTCTTTTATGTCAATTTATATACCGTATAGTATTCAATTAGGGTTTTTGGAGAGAAAAGCAAGACCTGGCGTATAGAAGGACTCTCAAAGAAAGGTTTTTTTAAATATCTAAATAAAATTTTAGACATCTAAAATCTTGACCAGGCAATATTCGATCCTTACATGAGTTTGGATGGACCAAGTAAGAATAAGTAAGAATATCACGGAAAAATATAACTCCCTTACACCCGTCAAAGCGGAACACAGCAGCGCTGAACATTGCTATTTTAGGCAGGAAAAGTGTGGTAGTGATAAAGGAAAGAATGAAAGTGAAGAAACATTATAGTTCAGGACGAAGGCAAAGTGAAATTTGAAGATACGTCTTTGAGTCAAAGTGATGGATGTTCGAAACCCTAATTATATTTTGCTAAATGTACAAAATGTATTAAGTCCTTATCCTAAATATGGAGAACTCTGAGGTATGTATTTAACTAATTTTACTTCGGCGCTAGAAAAAACGATGCAGAATTTCTAATAGATGTTCACGTGACGTATAAATCTACTACGCGTCTAGGATTCAAACCTGAATGGCGTAGGAGGCCAAAATTTATTCATGCATGCTATTTTTTCGTTTATATTTTCTGCTAAAGTTTCCTGACTTAAACCTTTACATGTTTATTCGCAAGGTGAGCGATAAATCCTACCAAGGACCGACGGAAAACTGCAATTTTCATGGTAATTTTTCGTTCCGCTTACACCTGAGTCAACCTGCTTTGACTAAACCCTTCACACCCACACATCGAATATTGCTTTCGTAAACAACTCATTTATAATTATACTATTGTGTTACTTTTAAAACTGTATAGAATAACTATCTAGTAACAAATAACAAGAAATATGTAGTAAGTAAATATAGTGTTTATATGATAAGAAAAGAAATAAAACGTTTACTTTCGTTAAATATCTTATTATAGTAAAGGAACAAAAAAGATATAACATTTATTATCTTTAAAAGTTTCATCTGAACATAGTCAAGTGTCGCGCTACGGTAGGCAGTAGTCGTTCTTACTTTCAATAACATCTCTTAACATTCGAAATTGTAGGTAACAATACAAATAGCAAAATGGTACATTTACAGAGATTTACATTATTTAACTTCATACTTGTATCCGTTAGAGATACATAATGGTGTAGACCGAGTTTCCTAAAGCTGTATTGATCTGCCCTTAATTTGCTTCCGAAAGACGAGACAAGGTAAAGTATTCATAGCACGTCTTCTGTGATTGTTCGTTGATGGACCCTTTAAGGTACTTATTCAAGCAAATTTCACTAACGTACGCTTGGAAACCCTTTTAGGACAACTACAAACAATTTACACTTCCTGTAATACAATACGTGGGAACACAAAGTTGGAAAACTTGTCAAATAAATCACATTTGAAAAGTGCTATATTACGTTTGAAAATAGTTATTTATACTTAATTTGAAAATAGTTATTTATTTATACTTATAGGTAATGTTTTTGACTCATGTATATCTCTTTCTTTAGCACTTCCTGCAGCCCAATCAGCTTCACATTTTAAGATATGAGATGTCGATGAATTCGTCTAAATTGCGTGAGTGGAAAAGATTAAATTTTTATGCACTCGACTGTTTCTTTTATAACAAATCTCTAGTTTCGTCTAAAGTTTTAAATTAGTTTTCTTTGTGAATAATATAATTTATAACTGACTGTTTATACTCGTTTGCTACTTTAGTCGTATAAAAATAACAAAGGTACATGATAGAATCATATACTAAAACTAGTTGACCCGACAAACGTTGTGTTGTCATATAAATAAAAAAATATTAAGGGCAACAACCCCTATCACTTAGGGGTATGAAAAATAGATAGTAGCCGATTCTCAGACCTACTGAATATGCATATAAAATTTGATGAAAATCGGTAAAGCCGTTTCGGAGGAGTACGGTAAGTAACATTGTGACACGAGAATTTTATATATTAGATAAAATCACTATAAAGTCGTTAATTTTCACACAAACATTAAAAAATACTCGTAATTTTAAAACTATTAATGGGTCGTAAATTAAAAAAAAATAAAGCTACCTATGTAATTATATCAAGACCTGATATAATGATAAGGGGATTTTTACCGTGTAAATTAACCATATACAGCATTTTCCAAAATAAATTTTAACGAAGTTTATTACAAACAGCTCTCAGGAGGAAATGGTGAAGAATTAAAAAGAATGTTAGCTACATACTTTTGTAAATAAACTCTGTTTTTCATAATTTCTACTTAAGCTTAATTAAGTGTTATTCTTAAGGGACTCGTGCTACGAAGGTTAAATAGTTTTTATGAAGTCGTAAAACTCACTTAAATTTTCCAAACTTGCAGTATTTTTCTGTTGTTTATTAGCAGGAAAATTATAAACATTCTCTGAAACACAACACTTCTTACATTTTATTTTCGAGTACTCAATTGGATTGATTGATTTAATGGTCTACTTTAATATTTCTACGTGATAAACACGGAGAAATAGTTCCACAATTTAGAAGAATCCGTGTCGTTGGATTCTTAAATGTTAAATCCGTTAATCCGTTTTAGCTATAGATCATACCAAAGAATTAGACATAAAAATCATACAGACATACATATCGACATACTCTCGAAAAACATTACCCGTAGTCGAGTAAAGAAGAATATATGACCTTAACCCTGTTAAAGTTTAAATATATTTAGTAGACGACATAATAAAACCTTTCGGTTAGTTTGACACTGGCAGCGAATAGCCGCATGCAGCGTAAATTATTGTCGAAAGAAAAAGTTTAGGTACATTTATCTTGACCTAAAGTGCGCTGTTAGTTAGATACGAGGTCGAATTTATAGCGGTGCTAAAATACCTACTTTGTTCTATTTCTGAACTAAGTATAGATAAATTATAATGTATACTGTACAATGTATAATTATACATTGAACATAGAAGTGATAATACTTACCGGTCAGAATTTACCGGTAAGTATTATCATTAAAAATAATCTATTTGAAACCTGGGGAAATGTTAAAGGCTCCCTAAACGCATGTAATTTCGGGATTTTCTTTTTTAAGGTTAAGAACATATGTCTAAGAGATATCCCTATTCCAATTAAATACTACAGGTTAACGATGTACGAGTTGTTTAATTTAAAAGATAATTGAAAAAAGAATTGAGAAATATTTCTTATATCCACTAGTTTATCATGATAGTGAGCGTTAGTGTGTAGCTAGGTTACCCAATTTTAATCTAAGACAAATGACAAAAAACAATTCAAGAGTAATATTCTTTCGTCCTCCTCACATGTCGACTGCCTGCCATTAGTCACTTCAGTTACCTACATAACCACTTGCGTCCTATATGTCTGATTAGTTTTTACCTATCAACATAATATATGAAATAACTATCTTTCGTCAGTCACACACCACTGAATTACTACTTCTCAAATTATTCCTAATAACTTTTTTCAGTGGAGATAAATTTACATTACGTGCAACTTTACTACTTTCTTTATACAAAATTGCTAATGGGAAGTGATATTGATTCAATGACCACCCCACGTAGACAGTCTAAACCCAATTATACTCTCCAGGTCTCGATCAAAGCAAACTTCCCGTGTCCGATCTAATGACGTTGCAAGCAAAGTTCCTCTAGTGTGAAACGACACCAACTTTGAACAGGACATGCGCAGTGCCGCTCCCAACTTTAACACGATATCGTACAGTTGCCTGCTGGTATCCTTACACTCCGACAGTGTTCAGGCGATTGGGAGATCGCCCGTGACTTTACTTGTGACACCGAGTGTTATATGTAAGCATTACGTAGAGCATGCAGATGTGTGTTTAGCGAAGTCAACTTTTCCTGAAACTAAGTGTGTGTGCCTTTTTGTTTAACGGTAAGTATTCTGTTCCTGTACCTGTAGATCGTATTGCCCAGCACCCTTAGTATGAAATTTTACGTTTATATAAAAAATACCATTTTTGTATTTGTTTACGTATTTGCCCATGCATTTCCAATCAACGCCCCAGCGGACTGTATCAGAACTGATTGGAAATGTATGGGAAATACGTGTACTAATACAAAAACAGTTATTTTTGTATAAAAAATTAAAAACTCATACAAAGGGTACAGGTGTCAGCTTTTGAATGTAACTTGTTGACGTTGCATGATAAATTGACCTACCCTGCTCCCTACCGTGTCGGTGTTGCGATGTTAATAATGATAAGTATTTTAAGTAATGTTACGTTTGATGTTAAGTTATTATCGTGTACAAAGTTTAAGGCGCCTACGAGAAAAGTTTTATTAGCTGTTGTTAGTACGATGGGGGTAAAACACGTTTATATTTTTATCGTATTATACATTACATGTAGATTTTAATGTGTTATAAACAAAAATTAAAATGTGTTTAATAATAAATAATTTTAGGGATAATTACCGCAATATAAATAATTACGGTAAAATAAATCAGCCGGTTTTTTTGTTGATCTTACGTTAATTTTATCTGCGTAACGCAACTGTGATTCAAAATGTCGGTCGTGACGTCACTACGTTACAAAGGTGCGCCAAAAACTTTGAAAACGCGGTTCAAAGTCGAATATTCCAAAATCAATTATTATTGTTCCGTATTAATAGGGATTTCTTGGTAATATTAATAAGGCGTAAATATTATTATTATTATTCATTAATTTTTTAGTACTTATTTGTATTTTGAAAAGTATAGAGGGTTAATATGTTCGCTATTGCGACATAAAGAATACAAGTTTAAATTTTAAGCGTAAGTGTTAAGTATTTTGAAGTTTTAATTCAATAGCTCAAAAAGGCGATAAAAGGCGGTGGAACCCTCCGTGGTCAAACTCCAGCGGCACCACCGCCACGCCTACTCGTATTTCTGCTTATTAACAGACGTGTCAAGTTGCCTAATGTTCTGGTTTGAAGGGTGGCAAGATAGACATGCTTTTCCGAGGTTCCAACTTAGTCCTCAGGGGTAGCGGTGCATCTGTGGTCGAACTACCATCAGATCTTGTCAGAAGTTGATTGCTAATGCCGAAGGGCAGCAGTAGCTGCTTAACATCAAGTTTTTATTATGAGCAAGCAGTCCATGCTTGCTCATAATAAAAACTTACGTTATTGCATTAAGTGTAATTTAGCTATCCATATCTCTACTCTATAATAATTTGAGAAAACATCGCAAAACTATCCTGACATGTTGACGATGAGTGGTTACTGATGGCTTACCTCTTAGCGCAAAACAGGCCTTTCAAAGTATTAACAGGCCGCTTGCACCCATGTATGAACCACGCCCCGAAGGGCGTATTTTACCTGTATATTTGTAATACTCGTAGATTTCGGATAACGTTACTGCCTGATATAATATTGATGTAATCCAAATTTATTACGATAACTATTTACACGTTAACGTTTTTCCTGATCGTATAAAAAGGAATCTTTGAAAGTTATTTTTATAACGGTAGATCAAAGGTGGATTTATTTTTTGTTTTTACATTGGTAAGTAGTACTAAAATAAGAATTTTCGAATATCGTAATGACAATATTGAATACTTATTTAGGGAGGTATTTTTTTGATAAATAATGTTGTTCATTTTTTTAGCAAACTAGCACCTGATGGTAAATGGCCACTGCCACCTATGAACATTTGTAATGTCCTAAATAGGATTACAGTTCTAACTGAGCACTACAGATGCGTTCCTATCTTTGCGGGGGAATTAGGAATGTCTAGTATAAGTTGCTCTCATTTACACAACCTGCAAACCCGTATACAGCAGCGCTTAACACTGCTGTTATAAGACAGAGATACTTGTGGCGATGGTGCTTCAGGAGACGAACCACGAAGGGTTCTACCACCTTAGCAGTTAGTTATAGGGTTTTGTGAAGTTAACATTTTTAGACGAATTTCATAGCGTGCTTTATCGGTGTTAATGTAATGGTTTTATCTGGACATTAATTGATGGAAGTAATCTTATTAGGCTAGCTTTCTAGGCTGAATACTGTTAATTTCATGACTTGATAAAATCGTTTTTTGGGTATTAATTCTCACGAGAGAAGAGGCTTCAACCTACAATTCGATAGATTCGGAGGTAGATACTACCACTATAAGTCTTTATTGAGAAAGTGTGCGATTAGTATCACGCGAGGGCGTAATTAAGGGTGAAAAGATTTGTAACTTACCAGGTGATTAGAAAGTTCTACCTTTACTGATATCGAGTACCATTACCTATTATTTATCGATTTTGCTATTGAATAGCGTGGCGGAATATAGCCTTAACCCTTTATTCTGAGAGAAGGTCTATGCCCAGCAGTCGGATAGTCATGAGTTGATGATGATGATGACTGTATCTATGCTTGCACATATAAACATCGGAGTCGGATGTGATATGGAAAAAGTAGCTCATTTTTTAAGAAAATTTGCCTTTGAAACTCAAATTATTCCTCAATTTTGTTACCTTTTTGAAGATTATTATAATTGTATTCAACTTTAGCGGACCCTTCTAATTTGTGTTTAAAATTGCTAATTATTAATCTTGTTTTATTTCTACAAAACTCTTTATATTAAACTAGCTCTGGGTTTTATCTGCATTTAAAATAGCATTTCGTATAAGTCCAAGTATAATACTTTAGTCAATAAGTATAAATTTGAAAGATATTTTTTTGCAATTTTATTGGAACTTTTAACAAATAACGTAAGTGCGTTTAAAAATAATCCGCTTTATAACGTTCGTGTTTTAAGGATTAATGGGAAATAAAGGTTCGTTCAATTTATAGCCTTTGCCTGTAGCCATCCGCCATGATTGCAGGTCAGAAATAATTTATGAGGTTAGCCGAAATCGAACCATAAATTCTCTGTAAATTTTCCACTTCCGGCACGGATCTTTATTTACAAGCGTAGATTCAAGCACTCTTACTCATAGTGCTCTTATACATGTAACTATAAAGAAAATTAAAACACTCGAGTTTTTTCAAGATTATATGAAATCCGGTTTTACCAGCTTTCCAGGAAAACTGTCAAAAAATCCTAATATACTAAAACTTGTCTTGTCTAATATTCTTTGAAATAATCAAAACCCCGTCGAAATTGGATTTGTAGTTTTTGAGAAAATTGCAGACATACAAACATACATACATTCATAGTGGTCGAATAAATACAGAACCTCCTTTCTTGAAGTCGGTTAAAATTACAAGGGTACCTATCCCATTCAGTTTTAATAAATCGTAATAACTGGTCCAATCCAATTATTAGAAAATTCTAGTTTAACTTGCATACGCTTGACTAACCCTTTCGTATTTATTTCATTATACATTTTGAAAAAAACATTTATAATAATCACTTAAATTTGGTTACCTACATTCAAATATTCTGTATCATTGATGACAATGAGTATATTGTGTTAGTTACTGGCCTTTATAAGTCTTTGTTAATACTTATGAAAAATGCCAAGGAATACCGTTATTTTTGTATAGGACGCCCATTATTTTCTTTTTACTTTTAGTAAATGTTGTTATAGCAGCCATGGCTACTTATACATTTTTTCTAAGATTATTCAAGGAAATTTCAAGTGTCTATCTATAATAGTTCAAGAGATAGAGCTCAGTGACAACGGACAGACAGCGGCTTAGTATTAAGCTCCCATTTTTACCTTTTGAGCACAGAACCTTAGAAAGAAAAGAGCCGTATTTATGAGTGAGCCTTTTATTTTGACCTTTGACGCCCACAAAAGTCCAGAAACTCAATACAACTCAATGTCATTGCTCCGAACCTTTTCACGAATCCACATTGCAGGTTCAAAGGAAAGTTTGTTCAATCTAAGTTTTATTCGTTAATGTCGTTAACGTCGAGATTTACGACTCGCAATATAAATTGCCCTACACTTTCATAAGTCTCATTAGCGATGAAAGTCAAGAAATGCTAGTCGTCATGAGATTTGATTTTTTATTAATCTGTGGCTTAATAATACAATTTTTCGTTTGTTCAAAGAAATTTGCGTTAAAGATATTTTTATGTACTGTTGATTCTAGTTAGTCAAAAGTATTTCAGTTTTTCTGTTTCAAGTTTTTAAAAGTCAAAAGTCAAAACTTTTAATATCCATGTTTGCTTGTTGTTCTGGTTTCTACCCCTGAGCAGATATCTACATGAATTCTGGATTTTTGAAACTAATAGGTACATGGTACGAATCGTACAGAAGTGATGATATCACGGTCGGAATTTGGTCAGCCAAATAGAATTTCGATCGAATTCCAAGACCAGTCGCCTTTAGTTTTAAAGTTACAAGCGTATTAGTAATTAAATGCCATTTGATCTAACAGTGAAAGAATATATCGCCTAAAAAATCTATGTCACTACATCTAACGCTGGGGGCCTACCACCATCTTTTAACAAACATCATAGTTCAGTAAAGTTTTATTTCAATATTACATCAACATTATTTTGTTTCGTACCACGACCTCCTTAAAACAGTTTTGTTTTATTCCTGCCGAGTGATGTAAGAGAATGCGTACTATGTTTATTCCGTATATCCAAGAAAAAACGAGACATTGAAACTAGTGTCATCTCTTTCGCACCACGGTCTTCATTGTGTTCCGTGATATGCAGTTGAACAAACTTAAACCCTTATTCATTTTTCGCTTATCCATTGTGTAAAACCAACCGAAATTGTCATATTTTGCTTAAAAAGTTAAATTTTCTGCAAAAAACACATAATGCGTTCGTTCGTTCGTTCGTTTGCTGGGACGTCTTACCCTCCGGGCGCACATATATTGCGGCAATGTCAACATAAGGGCGGTGGGCAGGAAATTCGGGTCTCGAGGATACCCTCTTTGCCCGGGCAGATTCTCAGGTGGTAAATACCCCCCGGATTCTTGATATTTATTCATAATAATATAATGTTATTTAAAACATAATAAAATAATGAACAAATATTAAAAATTTCTATCATCCCCCTGTTGAGGGGGTGATTCGGTAATTATCGCGTCGTTGTACCGAGCGGACGGTCGGCCCCCTGATGGTCGGGGGTCGCCAGCCCTGGGAGCTCCCGCGGGAGCGGGCGCCCCGTAGGTGGTCGATCGTGTAGGGGCGCGAACCCCTTTAAATGGGAGTATGGTCCGGCCTCCGCCCGCTCATACATTGAGCGTGCGAGGCGGACCACAAACTCCTCGACCGTTTCGATCTTAAGGTCGCGCCACACCACTTCGTTCCTGACGTAGCGACCCGCCCCCACGATTGCTCGTAGGGCCAGGTTCTGCTGGGCCTGGAGACGCTGGCGTTGCGACCCAGATACCAACGCGTACCATGCCGGCGCCGCGTAGGTAAGTCGTGAACGAATGTAGGTCTTGTAGATCCCTAGTTTCGTCCTTAACGGTAACCTGGATGTAAGCACCGGTCGGAGCATCGCTCGGGCCGCTCGGGCCTGGTGGATCGATTGTTCCACCTGCGGGATCATGTGCAACGAGCGATCGATGTTACATCCTAGGTATTTAACTATTGGCTGCCAAGCTACCTCCGTGTCACGGAGCCTCAGCGGAGCCGGCATGATACGCTTGCGGCTGAACAGTATTGCGACTGTCTTTCCGACATTGACAGCCATGCGCCACTTATCCAGCCACATAGGTAGTAAGTCGAGCAGACGCTGCATTCTCCGTGCAGCTAAGTCCGCTCGGCGGGACGACGCGAAGTACGCACTGTCATCTGCGAACAACGCGAGCATAACGTCGCGCTCCCAGTCTTCCAGGTGACCTTGGAGAGTGGGGGCGTCGTTGGTGTATAGAGCATAGAGCCACGGAGAGAGGCAGCTGCCCTGCGGCACCCCCGCACGTATGGGCCTAGGGTCTGAGGCGACGCCCTCGACCGAAATATAGAACTGCCGCTCACTTAAAAACGATGCTATCAACCGTATCAGCGTCGCCGGGGCAGGTGTATTCATCATTTTGCATATGAGCCCCTCATGCCATACGCGGTCGAACGCCTTCTCGATATCGAGAAAGACGCCGACCGTGTGACGGCCGTAGTTGAGCTCGGATGCTAAATGATGAATAACCCGCGTGAGCTGCAGCGTTGTAGAGTGACCGGCGCGGAACCCGAACTGCTCGTCCCTTATATTAAGGAACGGACGCAGTCGTTTCAACGCCAGTCTCTCAAACAGCTTAGCTGTGGTTGATAGCAGGGTTATGGGGCGGTAGCTACCCGGGAGACGGCGGTCTTTCCCCGGTTTCGGGAGGACGATTACCTTCCCTAATTTCCAGATGGTCGGGAAATGGCCTGTGCGTAGGATGGCGTTGAAGACCCGAGTCAATGCGACAAGGGCCCCTCTGGACAGCATACCTAGCGCCGCGTTGGGGATCCCGTCGTGACCTGGGGCCTTACGCCTTGGTAGACGTAAGGCCGCCTTCCTTACCTCAGTGGGAGAGATAAACTCGATCCCTTCGAGTGCCGGTGTCGGGTCCCTAAGGAGGTCCCCTACTCTACGCCCTACATCCTCGTGATGCGCGGAGGCTGACAGTGCGGGTGGATGGGGCGAGAACTGCTCTTCCATATACTCCGCAAGTATCTCCGCGCGGTCCTTCGCTGCGTGGACCCGCCTCCCCCCGCCATCTAGGAGAGGGGTGACGGGGACCTTAGCACGAGTCAGCTGTCTATTGAGATGATGGAGAGACGTTTGCGACTCGCCAGCCTGGTCGATTCTCATCTCCCAGGTGGCCCCTCGCAGCTCCGCCATCTCAGCAGACAGCCGCTCGGCCAACGCATTCAGGTCGCGCTTGACCCGGGGACAACGTGTGCGCGCCCAGAGCTCGCGCAGCTTACGCTTTTTAGCGAGCATGTCGCTTAGACGGACTGGGAGTGGTGTACTATAGCGGCCCGTCTCCACAGGGGACTGCGAAGTCGAAGCCACCAGGGCATTAATAATTGAGGTTTGAACCGCCTCGGTGGCGGCTTCGACCCCCTCGGCGGAGGAGAGCGAGCCGCTAAACTTAATAGAATTTAAAGTATTTTTAAACTTATCCCAGTCCGTCTTGCTGCGGAGTCTGGGGGGTTCCACACACGCCGCCCCGAGGCCAAGAACGACCAATATGGGCAGGTGTTGTGTGTCCAGGTCATACAACACCTCCACATGGACTGGACACGCGAGATCCTTGTGGAGTATGATGTCCAGGACATCTGGGCGGTGGGACTCGTCCGAGGGGATATGGGTAGGGGCCTCAGGACCCTGTACCTCATAGCCTTTAGCCTCGGAGTCTTCATACAGCTTCCGTCCCACGGGACTGATGACTCTGGACCCCCAAGCCAAGTGCTTGGCGTTGAGGTCACCAGCCACCAAGGTCGGAGCACCACCATCCATGATGTTCGAGATGTCCTGCGGGTCAAATTGGGGACCTGGTGGGCGATACGCCGCATAGAGTCGCAGGTCCCTTCCCGCCGCACTCAACGCTACCCCTATGGAGCGCGTGTGGGTGAACGGCGGGTGTGGCAATTCCTCGTGTACCAAGTCGTGTCGAACCGCAACCGCGGTTCCCCTGAAAGGAAATCCCGTGGGCGTCTGTTCGTCATGCCGGTACACGTGGTAATTAGGTAGCCTTAGATCGAGGCCTGCACGCAGCTTGGTCTCACCCAGGAGCACGACGTGAATGTCCTGCGCCTGTATGAGACCACGCAGCGCTTGCAGGTGTCTAGTGACGCCGCCCGGATTCCAGTACAGCACCCTGAGGGACGCTGCACTGGACCCCGAGGACGTCTGAGACAATCCGTTGCACGGCCGCAACCAAGTCCGGGTGCCGGGCCACTGCCTCGCAGATGGACTGCACTGCTGTGACAAGGGCATCTGCGGGCGTGTCAAGCCCGAGGGCACGAAAGGGCCGCGCAACGGCGACCGGTGTTGTGGTCTGACGGGGGCGGGGTGTTGGTCGCTCCTCCGGTTCCTCGATCCTTAGCCGCCTCTGCGGTCTCCTGCGGCCGGTGCCCTCCTCTGCGACAGGCTGGGCCGGGAGTTGGGCACGGCGGGGGCGCGGAGCGGGCTGTCGCGGCTGTAGGGCCGGCGCGGACTCAGGAACTACCTGTGCCCGGGCCGGCTCCACCGCCGGAGCGGGGGCTGGCCCCGCGGCCGGATGCGTCTCTGGAGCTGGGTGTTCTGTCTCCATCGGCTGGGGGGTCGACTCGGCGAGGGGTACCCGCCGGGTCTCCCTCTGGTTCCTAAGACGCGCGGCGTTCCGACGCCTGTTATGCCTTTTACGCTTAGCAGACGTCGGGCGCCTCGCCGGTGCCATTAGAGATGCACCGGCCGCGGGCTCATACTCCTCCACTTGCCGCACTGAGGGCCCCACTGCGGTGGGCGGCGCACGACTCCTGGCTGGAGGCGCTGGAGCAGGTGCGGCGCCCCGCTGTTGACGAGGGCCGGGAATAGGTGGTGGTAGCGCGATGCTTTTGGCCCGCGCCACTCGCCTAAGAACCGCACATCGCCTATCATTGGCCATGTGCGGTCCATGGCAGTTGGCGCACTTGGCTTGGGCATCGCGCGGTAGGGGACAATCCCGAGTTGCGTGTCCCTGCGCGCAACGGACACACTTCGGCTGCTTGAAGCAGTTGTACGAGGCGTGGCCGAAGCCTTGGCAGCGGTGGCACTGGGCCGGGCCACCTCGGCCCCTCCACGCCTCGACAACCACCCCCGGCATGTTAAGTAGCTCGTCCACCCTGTAAAGGCGGGCGAGCTCCTCCTGGCCCAAGTGGTCCATCTGCACGTGAAACGTGCAACCCGGGCGTCCTCGCCTCGGTGGAATGTACGTCCCGAAACGTACCGGAAATCCAAGCGCCCTGAGCGCCCCGCATACTCTCTCTGGGTTCGTATCCGCCGGCAAGCCCCACACAGCCACCTTAGTGGGGCGGTTCTCGCGCGGCGTATAGCAGAACCAGGAGAGATCTGGCTCTGTGCCTGCTAGGTCGGTCAGGAACGCCTGGACCGTCCGGTACTCTTCGGGCGTCTGAGGGATAAACCTAATCCCTCGTCCATAGGGCCGTGCGCTCGGCGCGCGACCCAATCGGGCTCGCAGCACCTCGAAGTGCTGCGTCCAATTTGGGAACCGCTCCACCACAATGGGGGGGTAACCCTTGGGCCTGTCGTCAGCTCGAGGACCCTGGGATGGTCCACCAACGACGGGTGAACGCGGCGCTGAATCAGCAGCCGCTGTTGTCGGGGATGATGAGGTGGGCGCACTCCGTGGCGCCTGTGTCGACATTGCCGCAGCATACGTGACGCCCTGCCTCAAGCCACTAGGCGAGGCCAGAACGTTAATATCCCTATCCCTACTTACGCTTAACAATTCGTTCGCGGCCTCGCGGGTAGGAAGGGTAGGGGGCTGGGCGGGAATGGAAAGGTTGTTGGTGGCCTCCGTGTGGCCGGACGGTGACGACCTCGATGCCATCTGTACATACGAGGTTGAGTCGAGGCCGGCCTCGACGGAGGGTGCCCTCGGGGGCGGGGGGGATGGGGAGGGGGAACGCGGGGGTGACCGGTGCGCGATGACCTTCACAGCAGCAGCAGCCTCCACGCCAGCGCTAAGCTCCTCCACGCTATCCTCATATTCGGAGGACGTTCCCGTCGACGCTTCCAGCACCTGCAACTTCGCTGGTCTCTCCAAGATTGGGTCTGAGGGCGAGACCCGTCTCGGGATCTTACTCGCCCTCTTAGGTGGTGTTGTAGGTGCAGGTGCTGGTTCTGGGTCCAGCGTCGGCATGTCCTGTCCGGGGCCTTTTTCTTCCTCTTGCTCGGGTTCGGGTAATTCGGGGGGTGCGTCCGACTCCGGCCTGGTGGTCGGCAGTGGGACCTCCCGGCAGGCTACGCGCCTCCGAGTACCCCGTCTTCCCCCGCGCACGAACATCGTGTGCAGGGGGTCCTCCGCTGGACGAGTTGGCTCGCTAGGGGGCGCGAACAAGTCGCGCACCATTATGCGCCTACCCTCATCCACGGATGTCGAGGGAGCGCCGGAGGACCGGCGCGTCTCCTCCTCCTTTTTCGGTCGCCGCGCGGCCATCCCCCCACCGGGTGAAGTGCGCTGGTGCAAAGCCCAGTGAGGGTGCCAGCGACGGACGACGGTTCTTCTTGACGCGCGGTCTCTCCAGCACACCCTTCTTTATCCAATAAAGGAGGGTAGTGTTCGGAGGCACACAATGGTGCTTTCTCACTCGCACCCCAAAGCAAGCCTGCGGAGGGTATTCGCAAAAAGATAGAATGGGGGGTACTCGGGTCTTACCTCTCGCTCTAGTGCGGAGCTCTCCAGCGGTAACCTTGGTCTCCAACCGGGGGTCCTGCACTGCAATCCGTAATCACCGAAATCCACCACCGCAATCCAAGAACACTGCAATCCAAGGGTCACTGTGATCCAAATTGGGCCTAACGGAAAACCGTGTCGCATTCGTAACTTTCGCGTGTGTAAAAGCTTGGGCGTTTTGTGAGAAACGCGTTCACATAATGCAAAATTGCTTATTGTAATATTAAAAAAACAATCTTACTTTAACGAGGTTGTGGTAGGAAATTTCAATGTATGATTAAAATAATATTGGTTTAACAGATGGTAGTAACACCCCTGGTAGTTACTGTAAATAGTTGCCGTAAATGACTTTGTAACCACAATAGACGACTGACAAGACGCCTCTATCCAGTTCCTCAACGTAAACCTTAGTTAACGGCTATTACATCCACAAAGAGAACGCTATTCTAAAACGCCGCAACTATTAATATTCATTGGAATATTGCAGCCGGTCTGCCATACGAAGTTTGTGGGTAAACACTAAAACCAAATTAAACCATGCCGTTTTTGGTAGCTACCGTGATTTCCAATTTAATTACATCTGCCTGCGGCATTTAATTTTGCTGACGTTAAATGACACTTCTAATACAACGGATTTAGGAAGGCTCGACCCGCACGAAAATTGCGTGTAATTTCTCATAGTTATTTTAGATGTCCAGATAATTGGATTTACATTGCTCCCTGATGTTTTATTCGACCTAGATGTCAAATGTAAGTATTTTTTTTATAATGACAAACGAACATGTAGTCCACATGATGGCAAGTGACTACTGCCGCCCATAAACATCTGTAGTCAGTCCTGAAAAGGGTAAATAAAATAAAATAAAATTACGGAAATTTACTCGTAATATCGAATGTTATAGCATTTGATATTTATAACTGACTTAAATTATAAAGTAAGTAAAGTGATTTGTAAATTCCAAATAATACATATTTAGATACACGGCCTCTTCTAAATAATGTTTATCATTCTATTGTATAGGTTGTGTATCTACCCTGCTGTCACTAAAAACTTTTGAATTGAGAATATTTCAGCTTATTATGAGATGCTGATAAAAAATATTGGTGTAAATTGAATGTTATTTGTTACACCATCTAGATAAACTTGAAGATTAAAATATTAAAGCTCTCCATACAAAGGACTACTACATTTCTCAGAAACCATTTATGTAATAGGATCTGTATACGAATCCATAAGAATTGCATGTTTAAAGTTAGTACATGTATGGTATGCAATCTGACCATTGTATGTACATGATTTTAACGTTAAAGAAATTCTGTACCAGCTACAAAACTTAAAGTTTATTTTATACATAGTCCAACTTGTATAATGAACCTACTTTACCTCATGCAGCGCGGGTTTCCATTCAGAATAGAATCTCGTATGGAATTGACCCCTGACCTTACTCGAAAATGTATTTCTGAAGCCGCTACATCTGGTCCAATGCAGAAATAAATAGAAATAGAAACAAGTATGTATTTTTGAATATTCTACCAGAATGCAGAAATAACCGGAATAATTTAGAGGAGATTTTGCTCGAATGCAGAAATATCCAAAAATAAGTAGATTACAATATGAAAGGTTTCCATACTTTTATTTCTTTTGTTAGCATCTACGAGTATTTCATTTATTATTTATAATACCTACTTTCTTGCTGTGGTTTTCTTTACGTTTTAACCGTTTTCGAATTTAAGTCGGAAACTGACAGAACAAAGTTAAATTTTTTATGCTGTTTGATTTAAAAATATATTGGTTATTTATTTATTTATTTAATAAGGCATACCAACTAAGTACGTACATTGAATCTAATATTAATATTACAATCAAAAAAAGTTTTACTTAGATTGCAACACTTCATTAGCACTTAATTAGATCATAGCACTTAAATTACAGGTTTGCACAACATTACAAATAAGTTGAATCAAAATCAGACGCGCTAACGTCCTTCCAAAAAAATCTATCTTACAATGAAAGTTACTTACTCATTTTATACAAATTCGGTATAATGCAAACTATACGTTATAAACTACATCTACTTAAATCTATTTGATTCACTTTAAATAAACAAAGTTATTCGAAATTCATTTGACGCTTATATTTTAATGTTTATACAAAACACCCTTTCAAGCTTAGCACTCACAACAAGTTAAGTTAGAGTAAATTGAGTTAAGTAAGAACCGAACGCACTCTTGTATGAAGCGGGCGGCTTATAATATTTGCAAGCACTTTAGCCCCCAGAGTGCATTAAAAATACATTTAGGTACGACATCTTGGTGCAAGCTCGAATTTTATTACGTTAGCTGTATATTACATAGGTTTACATTATATATCACTAGCTTTTACCCGCGGATTCATATGTTAGAAATTTTTATTTTTTCCTCGGGATCGTAGCAAGCGAACAACATATATATTTTATAATATTAGTTAGGATACTAGAGGTTGAGGTTTGAGATATCTTTATTCTCATAAGAATATACATTCACTTACATGAGAATTTCATAAAAAAGTAAAATAAGAACATGACACTGCACAAACAAAGTATAACATTTTTAATAATAAATATTTGAAGGTAGACAAACACTGTTTCGATATTCGCTTTTAAAATACGTAATGCGTTCATGTAGATTAAGAGTGCCTGGCAGTGCCTTATGATGTAAGTTGTGCGTGCTGAGGCGTATTTATGATAAATAATTTAAGAAGCTTTTTAAATGTTAACATTGATTTTGATTGAGGTTTCAGATGTTTTCTCTCTCCTATAATATAGGAGTAGCAGACGAGCTTGCAGTCCACCTGATGGTAAGTGGCTACTGCCGCCCATGGACATTTATAATCAACCCCAGATAAGATTAGATATTCATACCTGAGGTCGGCCACATATGCGCCGCTACCCCTGAGGACTAAGCTGGAACGCCTCAGAAAAGTCTGTCTCCCTTACCACACCCTTACTCAAAGTGTAGCAGTGTTAAGCGCTGCTGTGTCCGGAACACAGCAGCGCTTAACACTGCTGTTATTAGGTAGAGATAGGTGTGGCGGTGGTGCCGCCGGAGTCAAACCAAACCAAACAAACCACAAAGGGTTCTACCACCTTCTAATGAAACACCTGTTAGAATTTTTTAAATTGAAACCATTATATCTTCTCTGCTTATTTTCTCGTCTCGTCTTTTCGTCTTACTTTAGGTTTCACGTCACAAAAACGTAGTTACGCTCTAGACTAATTAACGTACCGTTCACGTGAAGATTCAGTTCATTGTTTCTAATTAAAATCCTTTTGTTTAAATTCGGGGATTGGTTTAAAGCCATTGTTTAATTAAGGTTAAAGTTTTCTTTACGAATTACGTAGAACTGATTAAAGCTAAATACTAACTTGTAATTTAAGGAAATATCTTAACAAGGTTGGAACGTTAACGAGTAATAAATGGTGATTAGCTGGATACATTTCCCGAATTTTCCGGGTTTGGACCGACACTAATTTTCCTTTATCTACTTGTTACGTTGACTCAGTTAATAGGGTAGTTTAGGATAATATTGTAATAAGAAGAAGGTACTCGTATAATTTCTGTTTCTATGTCTGGGTGTTAAAATACCAATTCATAGACAGCATGGACAGGTATTATCGTGTATGTACACTTATAGTGTAGAAAACGTCATTTAGTAGAACCATGTTTCGATGGTAGAGGTACTATCGTCATACCTATTTGTAGAGTAAAATAATTCTGGCTGCTGGCTGAGTTAGATAATATAATTGCCCAAGTGTGAGTAAGTGGATTTGTTTCCAAATTTTCATGGCCGTGAGTGACCACTTATCATTAGGTAGACTGCATGCTGTTACACTTCACACTTCTACTTCACACTTATAAATAAGGCTAAAAAAGCTTGTAGTCCACTTATTCGTTAGTGGTCACTGTCTGCACATCTGTAATTTACGTCAAGTAGAATTGGAGTGCTGTTTGAGATCTACAGATGTGTGCTGTTTTCATTGTAATTACACTTGTGGATGTAGATCGGAGTTTGAAAATATCAAGTTGTGGACGTTTTCAATGCGCTATATTGTAAGTTTTAAATAGATGAAACATTGTAAGCGATGTGGAATTTAGTATTGATTTCAGGCGATTTGTCTTTGTTTCGTCTAGGTATGAATCCGTCTAAATATTAACTGTTGCTGCAATTCTTTTTATATTCCACTACTGGGCACGGGTTCTTCCCACAACATTCGGAGACAGAGCTTTCGGCTGGATTCAGCTGGATATCGGGCATTTTCAAACCACTCATAAAGCCTCCGACGAGATTTATCGACTGTTGTACTATGATAATTATCATAATTAGTGAGATTAGAGGACCAACGTGATCTTCACAGTACGAAAGTGCTCAATAAATTTTACCACTAGCGGTCACCCATCCAGCTAACGATCGCGCCCGACGTTACTTAACTTTGTACATTAGTTGAGATTTACATAGCCGCTGTATTATGTGCGCCTAATAGCTATATAGATATATATTACTTTGTATTAATTCAACGATTGTAGTACGTTGTCATAAGATCATTAGCATTACCATGAGTTGGCATAGAAACGCCACTATAGAAATTGTAAATAGAAAACTATTGTCATTTTGCTAGTGAATAACATAACTACTATCGTTACGGTATTTCTTGACAACGTCTGTCAAATTAATGACTCATGGGACCGAATTTGTATGGCAATAGATCATAATGACATTCGCTAGCGATTTGATTTCGATAGGTTCTTTACGTATCGAGTTACGCCACTACGGATTTTAGTTCTACGAGTAACCACCAGAGGCGCTGTACAATTTTTCATACATTTATTTTACGCAGTCGCTAGAGAGTAATACTTTTGTAAATTCATGGTAGTGCTACATGACAAATTACTATGCCACGCTACATAGAGGCGTGGCATTTCAAGCGGTGAAAATTGGAAGACCCAATTCCTAACATAACTCACTAACGTGACGTCGCAAATTGAAGTGTGCCTAACTTAATTATCATTTATGTAGATGGTCCTACACGTCCTTATGTAAAGTTAACATAGGAAATAGTTTTTATAGTGCATGTATACTGAATTCGTTGGAACAGCGGTCGAAATCAGTGGCCCGTGACCCTTCCCTGTGACCCGTAAGGGCGTGTGAAGGGACCGTGGACCTTACTTCCCTTCCCGTTTAGTTTCGTCAATAAATTTGTAAGACTTTTTGTATTTCTGTTTGATTGTTTTTTTTGCCTTCATTTGGAATCTACTCGAGTACGGCACGCCAATTACTTCATACAGTTACTATGTAGCTAATGTTCTCAAAAAGATTATCGACCCCTGAGTTAGAAAATAAATATTTAATTTCCATTAAGTTCTTATTAAAACGAATTATGCTAACTACCTCAAGTACACTTATAGACCGCGAGCTAAGATTAATATTTGCCGTAAATTCTTGATAGGATTTTTCCACACTGTCGTACTAGCAGTCGTATTATTATTTTATTTAAATATTATTGTAATGATCGTTAGTGAAGGCTTAATGAAGCCTTTGATCATTTAGCAGCAATCATTAAAATAATATTTGGCTTCATTGTAATCAAGCCTCGTTAACGTTGATTGGAATGAAAATAATAAATAAAGATGGTTATCCTTTATAGTTCCACGCTTTATAGTTTTTCTGTTTATAAAAAGCGGTGTTGTTTCTGGTTGTTTGTTGGTTTCTGTTTATAAAAAACTTTGTTGTGTTCTGATTTGAAGGATATGGTTACATAGGGTATGCTTATGAGAGGCATTCAAACTTAGTCATATGGTGTTGATATATTTGTTATCGTCTTTTGGCAGAACAAAAATCCTATTATTCCTTATTTTATAAGATTTGAGTAGCAAACGAGCACACGGTCCATTTGATGGCAAGTGTCACGGCGAGGTCACTGCCACCTATAGACATATGTAATGACTCCTTATAGAATGCCTCGTATAAGAGTCGGCTTTTATACTATTTGGTGTGTTAAGGGAGACATACTTTTTCGAAGCTTCCCTGCTTAGTTCTTTGGGGTAGCGACGCGTCTGAGGCCGACTTTAGGTAGGAATCTAATTTTATCTGGAGTTGATTACAGATGTCCAGTGTCAGCAGTAGCCACTTACCATCTAGTGGACTGCATTCTCGTCTGTTACTTTTAAATTATATAAAAAAATCCCTTTCTCCCAAAATGTAAAACTACTTTGAACTAAAAATAGACGTGACAGTGGTACCTTCTCAGTCGGGCCATACCTTTAAACTATTTAATTATTTTTTTTACCAAGCCGAATTTGTCTGGACCTTCAGTGGGACTGGTGCCTATGCTCTCTACGCTTCCATCATTAATTAGCTTATAACATAAGAATAAATGAATAAAATTGGCACGGACGTAGTAATTAATTATTTTGATTTGATTATTTTAACAAGCTAATGTGTAATTTTCTTCAGGTTAAATTATCACTGTAGCCTAACTAAATCTGAATGGAAAAAAATCACTCGAATTTTGAAGTTGAGAGATCTGATATCGCTCGTCAAAGGAATTACCATTGCCACACCTATTGTGGCGATGCCACACCGTTGTCCATGGGCGATAGTGACCATTTACTATGAAATAGACTGCAATCTCGATGCTACTCAAATTATAAGAAGAACAAACAAGAACTTTAGTCTATAGGGGTAGCGGTACGTCTGTGGCCAACTTCTGGTAGGAATTCTATGTTACAATTACAGATGTCCATGAGCGGCAGTAGTAACTTAGCATCAGGTGGACTGCAGGCTCGTCTGCTATTGCTATGTAATAAAAAAAAACTCTTAGTGTATATCTTCATTATATTATTTTTATAGTATAGTATATTAGTGTTTGTTGTATAATATTGTAACACAATTTTATTCTAACATGTTACTATTAAAATTCTCCAATTCCGCCGCCAGAATTGAGTTCACTATGCAATTTAGATGGAGAGCTCTATTGAAACGAAACTGGCAAAATGGCTGCAAATTGAGACGAAAGACTGGCAGCCCGCGTCCTCTATAATTAAAGCAATGCCTATGGCCGCGTAGTGGACACACAGTTATGAATTTTTGAAGCTCACGTTATTATGCAAAACTTGTATATCGGTATTTTTGGAATGTCCATAATCGTAATTGTTTATCGACTAAGAAGTGAGTTTACCCATCAGTCCTTTTGTTAAAAATTTGTTATTTTTTTCTGGATCAATTTATCTTATGGATTTTTCCCAACAAGAGAGTTTGGAAAATGAAAATAATTCTCGTTTTTATTTTTAGTGTTGTTAACCTATTTCTGTTCCACTACTGGGCATGGGTTCCTTTGTGTCCAGCGGTGCTAAATATAATCGTTAAAATTTTCCAATGTTGTCTTCAGAATCGAAAACAATGCAATTTAGATAGATAGCTCTACTAAAAGTATAGCACGAGGAAAACCATGCCCAGCAGTGGAACAATAATAGCCCAAAGCGCTAGCCAAGTAAATTTTATTTCATTGAAAAACTCATTATCCCTACTCAATCGTGAGCAGTTATTCAACGTCTTTGTTTAGCGGAATCAGTTATTTAAATAACCTTTTCTCGTGAGAGTACCTTTCATCCACTGGTTCCAATTAGAGTAATCCCTTATCTAAGTCCGCAGCCACGAGACTCGTTCACGGAGAAATTACACAACGGTTATACAAAGATCTTTATCGTAGCTTTTGTACAAAGGTTAAGAATTTTTACTTCAATGAAGGCGTTCACCTAATCTAATTTGTTTCACTCTTTGGTTATTTTTGGCTGGAATAATTATTTAGCAGTTAGGGTATTGCAAACGTAGATAAAGGTATAGAACATTATAGAGGTGTGATAAAAGTATGAGAAGGATATAAAGGAAAATCATTTGAAACAAGACAGGTTGAGGAGATTTAAAATGGAAAACGAAAAACAAGGACCGTTCAAACATTAGGGCTTACTTTTGCTAGTTTAAAAATACTCACCAAGACCCCCATGAAAGAGATTGTGGCAGAAACTATTACAAGACTTATTAAAACAGCGAAATTTGATCACACACATGTCACAACTCTTATGTCAAAATTTCTTTGTTCCCAATGCTAGCTTCATCGCACCTTAAAATTTTAAATTACCACCACCGATCTTTCACCACTGTACCTAAATTGATATAAAAATGTTTGATACGTAAATGACGATTATTTGCAAAGAAAATGAGCACTCATTTCGCATCATAAAGCAGGCATTCAAACCCGAGTAAGCGTAACAATCCCTTCGTACATCGTCAATTGATGTGTCAGTGTTATGAGGCCCATAATTTCCCTAAGGACTCTTTCTTTGTTCCTTGAAAACGGCTAGAGACATGTACTTTTTAAGTACTGCTTGTTAAAATGTACAATGTATATTTTACATATATTTATGAACTCTTTCACTCTCATGATGTACGTCATAATTATCATAAGGAGTAAGTAAGGTTTTATAATGCTTTCTACACTCAATAGCCCGACATTAAGATTTTTCTTATGCCGTTGTTGCCATAGCACATACAAGGACGAGAACACACACACCATTTTAATAGTATTTGACCGTGTGTTTGTATGCATGTGTTATGTATGCTCATACTTTGGCACGCCCTGTAACCCGAACGGTTTGACAGGTTTTAAGATATGACCGAGTGCGGAGGGTAATGTTTTTTGAGCGTGTGTATGTATCCCATATATTACGTATGTCTCGTTCTTGGCTCAAGATACGGTATGGATAGTGGGAGCTCGAACCGTCCAGTAAGCGGCTCCGGGAAGGACGGCGGTATGTGTGGTGGTATACCATCATTAACGATCGGGGTATCGCGCTTGGAGGACTCCGGTTGCGTTCCGTCGGAGATCCCGGAGTTCTCCACAAGCGTTGAGTAAAAATCCCACATAACCCGGCATCGCTCCCACGTCGTCGGGTGCTTTTTGTAGGTTTTCCCCTCGTTAAGAAAAAAAAAAAAGATTTTAACAAATGTGGTGTCGTTTGAGTTTACAGTAGTCCAGTTTTTTGTTTTTGTTATAATCCCTTAGTTTAATATGAAGTTGGTTATAGATCCATGGGCGGCAGTAACCATTTACCGTCAGGCGCATTCTCGCTTGCTACTTTGTTTATAGCATTGTGAATGACCGAGATGCTTACACAAAGAACATTTTTCTATTCAGTACAGTATTAGGAAACATTCGTTTCCTTTTCTGTATTGTAAAATTTTCTATGGTTGGAACTGGCATTGACATTTGTTAAGTAGCCCGTTCGATACGAGTAGCTTCAGAAAACTCTTGCCACAGCGCTTATGAATTACTCAAAAAGGAGGTAGATTTCATATCTAATACATCATCCAAAGATAAATAATCATTCAATAAAGATAAAACGAACTGGACCCAAAAGTTTTGCTAAATATCTATTTAAATAAGTTAAACTATATGGTTAAGCCATACTTGTTCTCATCATCAACCCATTACTGTCCCATTACTCTCATAATGAGAAGAATTAGGCCATAGTCCACCACGCTGGCCAAGTGCGTATTGGTAAACTTCACATACCTTTGAGATTTTTTTTATAAGTCTCTCAGGTATTCAGGTTTTCTCACAATGTTTTCCTTCACCGTTTAGCAAGTGATAATTAATTTCTATACGCACATTACTTTGAAAAATCAGAGGTGCGTGCTTGGGATTTAAACCTCGGATCGAGAGGCCGAGTTTCTTAACCACTAGGCTATCACTGACTTGGTCTACAACTTACTCTATATCAGATTCCTGTGTAATGTTTACCATCTACGCCATATACGCCAGAATGTCTGTTCTGTAAATTAAAACATTTTAATAAAATAAGTTAATGACTTAATAGTCATTAACAATTGATGGGCGATTACCGTATTTAATTCTAGCTTCTACAAAGATTTTGCTTTCTAATCACCAATAAAACCTTGAGCAGCAATTCATCTAAGTACAGGTTCATCTTGTCTAATTTAATGCTTATTAAAGAGTAATTACTTCTAAAGAGGTGGTTGCTCTGATAATTACTTATTTGGGAGATAGGTTATTTATTAAAGGTCGGAGGTAACGTTACTTAACATAATTGCAAAGGTGTAAATATAATGTAGGTTTTATTAGGTGTAAATGTTGTTATTTCTGCCTAGTAACAGTGTTAAGAGCTGCTGTATTTTGATTTAAAGTGTGATAAGAGAGAGTTACGTACTTATACGAAATGTTCCAATTTAGTTCTTAGGAGTGACGTAAGGATTTTGCAACTTCTGTACTTTATTAAAGTGGTTTTACTGTACAAATAAGTTTTAGCGAACAACTTAGCTAACGGCATACATTTGTTCCAAAATTCCTCTTAAAATCATATCAATTTTTCAACTTCTTTCATAGGAGGACGGATTATTGATGAAATTTTGGGACACTAAGCCGAATTTGGCAAAGCTTTCGAAGAACTTTGCTATTTAAAACGATATTTCGTTCCAGTATGTAAAACAGTAATAGACTTTATGTACATAACCATAACTCCCCATCATATCAACCGACATTGAACGTGTCGTGTCAGAAAAATTCATATTTCTCTATACACTATTTTGATAGGCACGGCACGTGTCTACGCGGTCGTGTAACCATCATAATAATATACAGACCTATATCAGATCATATGAAATACCTACACATATGTTGAACGATATAATTCTATAGAACTATATAATTTTGTTTTGCCACGGACCATATTAATATGTGACACGTATGATGTCTATTGATATAAATGCATCATAAGCTTGAAAATTGGCTGAAGGTTTACTATACAAAGACTGTTAAACATTTCTAAAAAAATAAGGTTGTTACTGCATGCACAGAGGCATACACAAAAGTAAAACAGATATACGTGAATTAGATGAATTCCTCAAAAGATATGGACTACAAATTATCTAGCTTAGCAGGCCAGTGACCATTGACTATTAAGTTTATTTCGTTAGTGAAAACAGTGTTATTTTAATCCACAATAATAATTTTTAATTAACTTAATTTCTTTAACTGTAGTATCAAACGACCCGCGTGGCAGAGCGGTCACCATACCGATCTGACTCGCAATGGGTCCCGGATTCGATCCCCGGCCAGACAGATATCTAAATGATGGAATTTGATTTCTGTTTCTGAGTCTGGGTGTTTGTGTATTTGTCTATGCGTGTCCATGGCACCTACGACACAGGGAATCCTAGTGTGGGGCTATGAGTGTAGAAAGTGTTTATTTTTTATTTCACCATGAGCATGAGACCCTTCTCAAAAATTTGAAGGGTATCATAAATCATAACGATGACCACGTACAGAATAATACACTGCACACCTGTGAAACATGTTGAGAACTTGATATCCAGGAAGGAAAACATTGTGTTCCTCACAATGTTTCCTCCATCCATGATGTTTTCCTCTTTCCTTCATCATCAAACCAAGTAATAAATAATGATTATCGCATAAGAAATTTTAGGACATTCACACATTGTTGTTATTGTTGTGAAGTGAGATCGTGGATTTCTCCCCGTTACAACTCGTAAGTACTTTAACACTCAACACCTGTTAAATAATGTTACCAAAAAGTCGATCAAGATAGAAATATAAAATATCGAATGAAAGAAGTTTTTTTTTGCGTTTTTGTAGACGAGGAAGACGTTAATAGTGAAAAAATATAGACACAATGTATATGGTATATGTCCTTAACATCGATATACTACTAATAAAATCAATGGTCCTTAATCAATAATATAAACATTGATTTTGCAGTTTCTAATATTTATTAAATCCTATCAATATTGGCAATAAAAGACGTCTTCCAACAACGTCAAAACTTTACTGATTCGATGACCCAGATAGAGTTAGAATAGTCCTTTAAAATCTGTGTCAGATTTACATAACTTCCTTAAATTTTCAGTACGAGACATAAATAGAAAGTTTCAAGAGTTAATAAAAAAAGTGTGTGTGTGTCAGCTACGACGCACGATTGGAGTTTACTCCTTACGAACGATAATTATGATATACAGGGTGAATTTTTAAAACGGGCCTTCAGGGCCAAATCCGAAACTATAAGGATTAGCGAAAAATGCTGAAAGGAGTTACGAGGCCGATTTTGATAAAAACTAAAACCGCATCATTAGTTTTTTAAAATATCTTTTTCCCTAGCCGGGAATCGAACCAGTTCATTTTTAAAAAAATTACACCCTCTATATTATTCCACCATCTGATAGTGTCGCTTATAAGGATCAAATTCTGGGAAGTAATGTTATGTGACAAATTAAAGGAAAAGGAAAATTTTGAAGAAAATACATATTTTTCCATACATTGCCATACAAATCCTTAAGGATTATACATAACAAATGATTTATGTGTAATTCTTAAGAAACATACGTAAGTCATACCATTGAAGAATTTGTTGGTTAATCAACTAATTATTCGATGTTATAACCGTGACATACGGCTTAGTATGAGAAAGTAATAGTATGGCAAATAAATTACCGCCGTGTTTAGGATTTATTTTTAATAAAAATAGATAAGTGATAAAATAATATTTTTTATTGTTTGTTGTTTATAACTACGTTTCAACAGTAAATATGATTTTCTATATCTCTTTGTTTAGTTATCACTCGGATTTGATTCGAAAAAGACATTCTCGCAAATTGGCAATTTTACATCTGTATTAAACGAAACTCCGCTCATAGCAAGTTAAATCTATTATAATGGTCCTAAAAGTAACCTTAACTAAGTCGGACATAAAAATATGAATTCTTGAAGAACAAAACGTCCATTTCGAATGATTTGAAGCATTGAGCAAAAAAATTGTTAATACGCGAAATGTTTAAATTGACGAATGGCGGGAACTTAACTGCCAAATTAATATGAAGAAATATGTATTTTCTTAAAATTGAGGCTTTTCCTTTAGTTTGTCATTTACCATTACTTCCCAGATTTTGATCCTTATAAGCAACACTATCAGATAGTTGAATAATATAGAGGGTGTATTTTTTTTCAAAATGAACTCGTTCGATTCCCGGCTAGGGAAAAAGTTATTTTAAAAAAGTAATGATGCAGTTTTAGTTTTTATCAAAATCGGCCTCGTAACTCCTTTCAGCATTTTTCGCTAATCCTTATAGTTTCGGTTTTGGCCCTGAAGGCCCGTTTTAAAAATTCACCCTGTATATCGAATAGAAAAAAGGGTAAATGAACGCATCTGCTAAAATGATAAGAGAAACAAACATATATCTGTAATTATTCGGATTATTTATATTACTTCAAAAATAGAAATGGGTCGTAATAATTTAATATAAGTATTACAAAATATTATATAAATATAAAATATATTTAATCAATTGATTAAAAATAATAATAATAAAAACACTAAATAAAAGATCTAGCTGTTCGTATTTAAAATGTATATTATTCATAAATGTAAACGATAAGCTTACCAATTAACCGCATCCATGTGTTTTTTGGATTCTTCTTCATTATCATCTAAATCAATTTCTTGCATATTTTCAAATATTTTTTCAACTTTAATCACTTGATGATTTGTTTAATAGTACATAAAAATACACGTATCAATGCATAGAAGTACAAGAAAACTTTAAAATCAAAACATTAAAACTTGATGGTTAGGTTGCTGTTTATGTACGTTGTATATAGATGTATATATGGGCGCATGGGTATAATAGCGCCATCTAGTGGCAAGTTTTATAAATTGTAAGTTTGCAAGTTTATCAATCTATGTATTTTGGTTCCAAATATTATAATGGTAACTTAGTATAATTGTTTATATTAAAGTAAATTTTAATATAATATAATTATTTATATTTAAAACAATGTTAAACGTTTTATAACTTAAAACTTAATAATTATAATTTCTTTGCCATCTATAAAATATCCTTGTTGCAATTTACGGATGCAATTTATATGAGACTCAATAAACATGTTATTATATGTAATTTGGATTGTTTCTGAATGTTTTATAATTCTAGAATTCATTTAAAACGTGTTGCTAATTTTATATAACTTATTTTGAACATAATTCATTAGCAATAATTCTGTAATAAATATTAAATAATACTGTTTTGATTTTGCCCGTTTATCGTTGATAGATGGTGCTGGTCAATAATGCATCCATTTTTATAAGTTAAATTAATATATCAGTAACTTACAAAAGCCTCTTATGTTAAAAACTTATTTTGCTAATATTATATCTTATTCAATTGCTTACTGATTTTATATGTTACTCTTTTTTAAAAACGTTCATAAAAGATTGTTAATCATATTATGGCGCCAATGTTCATATTTTTCACAGTGTTTATAAATGATCAAACCTATAACTTAATTTATGCAAAAATGTAAACAAATTAGTTAATGACGTTTTAATGTTTTATATATTGCTAATTATTTTTATTGTAATAATTACTTTTATATGGGATTTGAACTTACTGTATTTTAAATTAATAAAAGCACTCTTGATTCATATTTTGGTTAAAAACGCTACTTCCTTTTTGAGAGGATATGATGATTGTAATAAAAAAGTGTGGATATATATGTTTGTCTCTTTCTACGTTACGCCTCAACTTTTCGTGTTACACTTGATTTTACTCCTCATAAAATTTCCGTACCGGGCCTTATAACTCAAATCGTTTCTTAAGGAGTAAACTCCAAAAATCTTTTTTAAAGATGGTAGGACCCTCTGTGATTCGTCTACACCAGTACCACCGCCACACCATTTCTGCCTAATAACAGCAGTGTTATGCGCTGTTGTGTTATGCTTTGAAGGGTGTGCTAAGACATACTTTTCCGAGGCATTCAAGGTTAGCTTTGAGGAGAAGCGGGGCATCTGTGGTCGACCTTAGGTAAAAATCTTATCTTATCTGGGATTGACCATAGATGACAGTAGGTACTTGCTGTCCGGTGATGCAGTCCACCGGACGGTAACTACTTACTGCTTGTCTGCTACTCCAATATTATAACAAAACACATAAAGCAACACTTTATGTTTTAAACCTAAGTATTATAAATATTATACTACCGTAAAACGAAACATGTTTTTTGGAAAACAACCCCTAATAGGGAAAGTTCTTGTTCCGAGAAGGAGCTCTTACCTTCGCATTATAATGAGCTCTACCATATGATATCTCAATACAATGCCCTATATTTTTTCCAGTTTACATATTATTTTACGATATAAAATGTACCTAAAAATGTAGTCTAAGTTAAAGATATCGAAAAAAAACATATAAATACTTCTTGGAATATGGTAAATCAAGGTTTGCTGCACAATTAACAACTTTGGATCATTTTTAAGTTCATATTTTAAAATGAATCTCTTATTTTTATTTTGTAAAGGTGCAAGCCTAACTATGATATTGAGTTTTTGTTATTAAATTGTCATATTTTTTCCAAGAATAAATCTCAAATAGAAATGAATTATTTCTTACGGGAACCGGCATTTATTTATTAAGCTGATGAAAAGATAATTTACCACGACAATAGGAACTGAGAATATTCCAGGGCAATTATTGTAGGTGCTTAGTTTTTAGTGGAATTAATAAGCTTGTATAAAACTTCTATTCAATCTTCCAGTTTATTCTAATTATTATTGGTTTTTGACGGTGTTTATTTGGTAAGTATTTAGAGAAAAATATTTCTATAATTATATATAATCTAAACTCTTATAGGATCTTATTATTCTTATATAACTATAGGATTATGATATTATGCCTAAATTATTCAGTATACTTTTGCTATACATAATCTTCACTAGTATCTCGTATGTGGTCACAAATTATCAGAAAAAACTCGATTGTGTATAAATTATGGGTTAAAATAATAGGCATGGAATATGTATGACCGAATAAAAACTGATGTCTGAAGGTTTTTTTTTTAATTTTGTATAGATACCTGTGACCTGTATGTTTGAGGATGCCACACCGTTTTTTATCCAATAACATCAATGTTCAGGTTGTTGTATTGCGGTTTGAAGAGCGTGATAAGGTAAGAAAGCGTTCCAACTTAGTCCTCACGTAGCAACCCATCTATGGCAGATCATAGATGGAACTCTTATCTTATCTGAGGTTGATTACAGATGTATATGAGCGGCAATAGGCACCAACCATCAGGTGAGCTGCATGCCCGTTTGCCATTTCTATAATAAAAAAGTTTTTGCGTACTTACGATCTAAAGAACACCGATACAAAAACCTAATTATCATTTAATTAATCTATTGATCTTAAATACACTAAATTAAAATTAATAACTAATAAGCAAAACATAAAAAAATACAATTTTTTTTTACCTGAGCTAGACAGCTTTTTAAACCTTTCGGTAAAAATAAAAAAATGAAAACAGATGAGATCCCCGGCTTGTTTATTAGCACCAAATGTTCTAATTTATCAATGTCATATCTTACGAAGTAAAACGAAATAATTCTGAAAATAACAGTATTCCCTCATTTCGGGAGCATGAGCAGCGTTGTAACATTATAATGAGAAAAAGAATGAAAATGAGATCTAAGTTTACAGAAAATAAATAAAACCTTTCAAGGTCCAACCGTGGACATTAAAAAGCTGTGGATGGATGGATGGAAATAAGACATACATTTTATATAATGGACTCGGTCATTTGCCGAAACAAAATATTTTATTAAAAATATTTTTTCACAAAATTCTTTGAAACTTCTGTAGAAGGCAGGTGAGAATAATATATCGCCACGTTGGAAAATATTTCGTTTTATTAAAAAGAAGCAGCGAAAGAAACTCTTCAACACATTTTTTCCATATAATATCTTTCAACATTTAATAGCTTACGCTAATGGAGCGTATGAAGCTGGAACTAATTCAAACCACATATATATAGTGTCAAAAGCTTTTTTTTTATTTATTTTGAGTTCGTTCAACGCCATTTACTATCAAAATAAATAAAAAAAAAACATTTTAACAAAAAGTGGAGATGGCTGATTTGCGAATTAAGGTATCGATATGTATATGATCTTTATAATTTTAATGAGGTTTTCATTATTCCCTTTTGTCCTCGACTGCGAAGTATCATTTTTCGAGCTTACATACCCACGTACGTAGTCGTATGTCTTATTCTTTGACATGCCCTTCAGTACAAACCGCTTGTTAAAATTCTAACATACGAAGTGTCGTTGGATTCATCTACACTGTGAAAATAATATAGGCTACGTCACTTTCCTTTTCAGTTAGTTATTTATAAGTAGTATTCTTTATAATATTACTGGGTTGATGATGTCTTTATTTTTTCTGTAAGAAGTTTTCTCGTTGTTTCATTGTATTATACAGGCGAAGTAACAATAAAACTTCCCGTTTTACGTGCCTTATTACTCGGTTAATGGATATTTATACCGTCCCCAGAACCTTAAACAGTATATTTTATGGTAAACTACTTCACAACGTAGCCTTTTTTGCCTTTTTCAAGAAAAACCCTAATTAAAATATTACAGTACTGAACCTCTGCATAAATGAATAATAATTTTATACTTATGTCGTCGCATATAAATTTTAGTTAACTTTTAAAAACAACAAAATGTGACAAAATAATAGTGTATTTTATTCAACTTTGTATGTTATGTTAAAGATGACATAAACTTTTTATGAAGTGAAAATACTATTCAATTTATGGTTAAATAAAATAATATTTATTTACTCAACTAGTAGGATTTTCTCTGTATTGTATATTTATAAAGCAGGGTAAATAACTGCTAAGACCCAAAAAAACATTGTTTATAATTTAATAACTGCTTCGAACCCCAATTTCTCCACATAGTGAATCAATAATGTGTTCTAATTATTGTCAAATTATGCAACTGTTTTTTGTCGAGTAGCATTTTGTCTAACAAAGAAATTCTATTGTTTAATACAAACAATAAATTATTTTAACTGTTATTTGCTTCACCAAATTAGATTTTAACTCGCGTGAAATATTGATCAAGAATTGTTGAAACAATGTTTAAATCAGAGCAATGGAAAAGCATTGTTAAAAACATTGTTTATAATTTAATAACTGCTTCGAACCCAAATATCTCCACATAGTGAATCAATAATGTGTTCTAATTATTGTCAAATTATGCAACTGTTTTTTGTCGAGTAGCATTTTGTCTAACAAAGAAACTCTAGTGTTTAATACAAACAATAAATTGTTTTAACTGCTATTTGCTTCACCAGTTACATTTTAACTCGCGTGAAATGTTAATCAAGAATTGTTGAAACAATCTTGCAATCAGGGCAGTGGAAAAGCTACTCGTAAAGTTAATCTGGACAATATTGGAGTACTCTACAAAACGATCAGATTAACTCAATTTACAATAATCCAATGATTGCAGCTTGTGGTTGCATGTTGAATGAGGTTCTTATTGAGTTAGAGTGGAGTGCTTTGGTTCATTTTATGTTATGTACTATAGGGTTGCCAACTGGGAATTGTTAATAATTAAAAAAATCAAAAACCCGACTGCACCAAAGAGGCTGAAGTAGAATTTCCAAAAGCAGTGAAATAGGCATTTCATTATTTTTATCCAGAAAGCCAAATACAAAGTTTCATAGTAGGTGTCTGCTTCAAAACCAAAAGATATTCAAACAATATTATCCTATTTTATCCTCGTAGTGCTCATTTACGCTATATAAAGAACCTATGTGTAAAATTCTAGCACGCTTAAGTTCAGCGGTTTCCCTTTGCGTTGATCTCATTCACACAGCACAGCAACTCACTCATTTAGTCAGACAGTCATCTCGATGTGTATATACAAGTATATATGTACTAGCTGACCCGGCAAACTTTTTGTTGCCATATAAATAAAAAAATGTTAAGGGTGAACAACTCTTATCACTTAGGGGTAAAAAAATAGATAGTGGCCGATTCTCAGACCTACTGAATATGTATATAAAATTTGGTGAAAATCGGTGAAGCCGTTTCGGAGAAGTACGGTAACTAACACGAGAATTTTATATATAAGATATATTATATAATGTATGTGTAATCTCCTCTTAATTTCCTTTATTTTAACACCCTACTCGATAGGTTTGGTTAACATTTTTTAAAACGTGTAACTATTTCGCGAAAAAATTCACCATTTACGGTCTATAAAATATATAACTTCAGTAAATCAAAGTTTCGGTCATTATTTTACCTCGTTAGAGGTAGAATTTCATTATTTTTATCCAACAAGCCTGATACAAAATTTCATAGTGTTTGCTTCAAAATTGACGATTGTTCAAATGAACTTTTAACTCTTATCTTACCCTCTACGAGGTTGATTTTTCGGAGGGGAATAAATAAGTGCGTCCTTGTTCCTATCCAGAAAGCCAAATACAAAATTTTATAGTAGTTGCTTCAAAATTAAAGGATTTCAAAAAAACTGTTTTCCCCTATTTTACCCTCTTAAGGGTAGAATTTCCAAAAGGCCTTTTTTAGTACTTATTCACGCTATATAGAGAACCTATGTGGAAAATTTCAGAACTGTAAAGTCCTTGGTTTAGGCTGTACGTTGATTTCTGAAAAATGAAAAAGTCATTTAGTTGGTCAGTCAGTCAGTCACCTTACTGTTTTATATTTATACATATATGTTTTTATAATCTCCGTTTAATTTCCTTTCATTTGATACCCTACTCGATAGGTTTGGTTAACTTTTTTTTTTAAATGTGTTACTATTTCGCGCCAAAAATCCGCAAATTTGATTTTTTTTTTACTAACACCTATCTAAGGACACTCGGGTCATTGAGACAAATATAATGACACCTTAACTGTTGAAATTCATCCAGCCGTTAGTTAGATCGAATCAAATAAAGAAAGACAAACATACAAGATACGCGCGAAAAACATAACCCTTCCTTGGCAGTCGGGTAAAAAGAAGCGGAAGAGTTGAATTTATGTTTTTTCACTATTTTATTAACGTCATTTTACCAATGATATAATGATAATAGCCCCTTAGTGATGTTACAACTTAGAAAGCAAGTGAAACTAATTAAAGCAAGTATATTACAATATTTATAATATTGTACGGGTTTTTAAACTACATGAAAATATATTAAGTCTTTGTCTATTACCAGGATAAAATAATTAAATGAACAATGACATAAGTTACAAAAAATAAAGTTTTATTTCAATTAGTTCAATTAAGTACCCACTCTAATATACAAACAAGAACGCCAAACAAAGAAGTTCGTAGAAAGTTACCTTTGAAAACTACTTTTAAAAAGGCGAAGGAAAACCTTATAAATTGTTGTTTTATAAATAACAACCCTCCAACTTTGAAAATGGTGCACGCAATTGAATTATCGGCAAATAGCAATCAAAAGTTGCTCGAATGAAAGAGGTTTATCGGATATTTTTTGCATTTAGTTCTTACTGGCAAATTACTGTGTATGGAACTATAACTTGACTTTTTTTTGCAACAGTTACAGTGTAAATGTTTATTAGTCATTGCTGCCTCTGAAACTATGATCAGGTCAGAATGCCTGAAGAGGTATCTCTGACTTAAATTATTATACTGACAAGGACATTAGTACAATAAGGTAGAAATAGGGTTAGCGAGGACTAACTTGAAACGCTTCCTGTATTTTCTTTACTAAACCTGAAACAACTTAGGGCTTCACATTGTTATAAGGCAGAAATAATTGATAAAATAAGTGTATGGCATATTTAAAATTAAACACACACAAAACCCCATGTACCAATACTTCGTAAAAGTATCATTGTTAGTATATCATCATGTAATAAATCATGCAATACGAAGCGAGAAAACATCTAAATCCAATAATACGATGTATAGAAAATAAGGACCCTTAGAAGTCCCGCGTGATAAATGATACTGAAGCGAGTGATAAATAACTTTCTAGTAAATAGATAATTTTATTGTGTAGGTAGCACTTTCAACTGCTTATTGTTGCTTTGAAATCGGTAATGATAGTTTAAATTGCCAAATAATACTAATAATGCAATATTAGGTAATATATTTTTTCCAATTTAATTTCATCCATAGTGATTCGACTCCGAAGGCACGACTGCGCACCTATTTCTGCCTAATAAAAGCAGAGTTAAGCGCTGCTATGTTCCGATTTCAAAGGTGTGATAAGGGAGACATACTTATCCGAAGCGTTTCAACTTTGTCCTAAAAGGTAGTAACGCATCTGTTACCAAACTCACGTAGGAATTAAATCCTATCTGGGATTGATTACAGATGACCATGGGCAGCAGTAGCCATGTACCAGCAGGTGGACTGCTCGTTTGTTACTTCAATATTAGATATAAATAACATTTTTATTTTCAAAACTAAAATCATGCTATAACGGTTATTGAAACTAAAAAGAAATAATTCTTGCAATAACTTTCTCTAAGGTGCTCGAACAATCTCGCCTCAAAAATCGTTAATCCTAAGGATGTTGGTAAGGACAATGGTACAAAATTATTAAAATCGTGTATAGTCATCGTTTTTGATACGTCTTCAAAATTCTTAATTAAACCGAACGTTCAAAATGGATAGAAATCGGGTTCAAAGATTCCGTTACACAGTTACATAGAATGTGTCTATGTAACTGTGTAACGGAATCTTTACAACAATTTGAAACAAATTTGAATACAACCCAAGCTAATAAAACCGTGTTAAAAAGAAAACCTTAGGATTTAAATGGGTAATTGAATACATTTCGAAAATATTGTTTCAGGTATCAACAAATGTTTAGAGATGTTAAACCTGTCTCCGTCGAGTTACCGCAACATTGATGATGGGGAGCGCACGGTGAATAGGAAGAAGGTGTATTCACGGCGGCCGTGGTATGCTCCTCCCATAGACCCCATCGAGGTCATCAAGGAAGACGTTCAGTATAATACAGGTAATGCCACTAAATACACTTACTTCACTCAGAGAACCATACCCTGTGTCGTGATCGAGACCCAAATTCATAATTCAGATCGGGGATCGAACCGGGAAAGCTGAACATCAGATTGGTTATTCCCACATTACCACAACATTAGGATTTCCTTAGGCCATAGGTTGGTAGAACAAGAATTGTTCGAATGAAGTATCACCGCCACACATATATCTATCGTAAAGCAGTTCTTGCGTTTCAGTAAAAAGGTGTGGTTGTTAAATTACAAAATTATGAGGCGACCCATTTTAGTCCTCGGGAGTGCCAACGCATAGGCAATTAGGTAGATGAATTGGAAGTCGAATGATTTACAGAGGTAGACTGATACCGTGTTTGCCACTTTTGGTCATGAATGGTGGACGACCCGCGTGGCGGAGCGGTCGCCATACCGGTCTGACGCGCAGAGGGTACCTGGTTCGATCCCCGGCCAGACAGATATCTAAATGATGAATTTAGATTTTTGTTTCTGGGTCTGGGTATTTGTGTATTTGTCTATGTGTGTGTCCATGGCACCCACGACACAGGGAATCCTAATGTGGGGCTGTGAGTGTAGAAAGCGTTTATTTTTTTTTTTTATTTAAAGTACCCCTACAAGAGAAGGTCTGGACTTCCACTACACAACTACATTGCTGACTAGACTTACACTACATTATTAATCTCTTGCATTTATAATCTACTTACTTCTAACGTCATCCTAACTCTTCTTTTAATCGTTTTTCCTTATCTATTTACTTATTTAACGAATTTCATTTAAAATTCTAAGTCGGGAGTGAAATTAGCGGTTAGGAAAGTCAAAGCTTACGAAGACAAACAACTTACTTGGAACGTCTGAGGTTTATCTAAATGAATTACGTTTTGACGAAACTTTATTCATAGTTAAATTTCATTTTCACTAGATTTAGTACCTAATTTTGGTAAGTATGCGATATAAAATGTTTTTCCGACCATGTTTTCATTGTAAAATATTGTAATGTTAGTTTGTTACTCAACGCTATGAGGTATAATTGCTTTGAAGGGTTTATTGCTAGTAACTCTAGTAATATAATTGTTTTAATCGCACTATGCTAGGTATACTTCGGAAAGGTAATTTAACACGCTTACATGCTAGAGAACACAGAACAACAACTTGCAATCAATACACTACACAAACTTAGAATTAAAACACTCACTTTAGATTTAACTTTATTAAAGGCAGCGACAATAAAAAAATGAGAAACCCAAGTCCATAATGTAACCGTTCTGGTTTCGAGGGCATGGTAAGGAAGACTTTTTCGAGGCGTTTTAATTTAATACTATATTATACTTATTTATGGAATTCTTCATCAGGTTACGACGCAGATTACAACGGAGACGGTAACGAGGAGTACTATGGAAGACTAGACGAAGACCCGGTGACAAGTAGACCGGCACCAATTGTGAAGGTCAACGCGTCCCCTGGCCCCGTGTTCGAAGAGGCTGTCACCACCAGCACGGTCTCCGAGTTCTCCATTGCTAATGCTGTTAATTTGAGAGGTGAGCTTTTGTGTTATTGAGTCACATTTGAAGATTGAAGGTGGTACAACACTTTTTGTTTCGACCCCGAAAACACCACTACCACAACTCTTAACCACCACAATATATCACTGTCTTATAACAGCAAAGTTAATTGCTGCTGTGAACTGATTTGAAATATGTAATAAAGGAGACTTTATTTATAAAAAAAATTAAGATATTTTTACGTTCTACACAGATACTTTAGCAAAACTTAATTGGTAAATGTATAGATTTATCTCAGAAATCCTAGATATATGCCAGACTCCGTCTGGCTCTTATTGAGTATGATTATCTAAATATGTTGATATTTCATAAAACATTTGCTAAAGTTCGAAACATATTCCAGCACATGACAGTTGTATCTAATCACTAATATATTGTTCTCAACTTTTAGTACTAAACTAACTTTACCGTGTTAATATATATGATAAAATTATAAGTAAAGCTATTATAATGCTAATATTTCATGTTACGTCATGTCATGTTAGTTATACGTGTTTGTTCTCTTTACGTATAGTGCATTATCATACGATGCTAATTGATCATTAACTGGCTTAAGTTGCAAATATATGCGAACATGTGACAGTCATATCGTGTTATGAGTATTGTTCTCTAAACTTGTAGCAGCATTATGGAATCAACATTTGTATATATCTATTAGAACATAAAATAGGGTGCCCATAAATTTTGAGATCGTATTGATCAAATCATCATGAACTAATAGTATAGGATCACCAACGGCCAAGCCAAGTTAAGCGCGGATTGTTAGCCCTTTATAGGTATCTTAAAATTGTAAATCTCCTTACCATTTCTTACATTTTCAAAACATCAAATAGTTAAATTCAAAACTGAAAAATCAAAGGAATGTCCTTGGAACTCAAACGTTGGACCGTCTAAGAGGTCAAATTTTAAACCACTAGGCTGCCATTACTTATAATTATAAATCTTAAGTTACTGATGATTTAACATTAAGTAAATTTAAATTGTTTTATATGTGTGTTTAGTATATAACATGTACTATCACACCAACTCGTGAAATATCATGGCAAAGTTCGAAACATGTTCCAACAACTGTCAGTGGTATTCCGATGACATACATTCTGTTCTCCCAACTTCTCGTAGCAATTGTAGAGCCAACATTCGACTATGTCCAATATAATATAATACATAAAACATAAAGTAATAGGCTTTATACAGGCTTATAACGTCATTTACTTGTATATTAGTGGTTCCTGCCTTTAACAGTAACACACCTTTCAGAAACTTTTTTTAAGATTTCTCAGATTTCCTTAAGATGTTTTCATTCACCGTTAAAGTAAGTGATGTTATGCGCACATAACATTTTGAAAATCAGAGGTATTTGGGATTCGAACGTTGGACCCCTCGACTGAGAGCCCGCAATTAACTACTAGGCTATCATCACTACTATGTATGTCTTATTTCAACTAAAATAATTATTTTAGTCTACAAACATGTTGATACAGTAATAAATATTAGCTAATGGATTATTACAGTACAGATGGTAATCTCTTTTTATATTATATTATACATATGGATGGTAAATACTTTTCAAATTATATTATGTAAGTCTTAGAAATAATATTATAATTATAATTCCTTAAATAGTAATTCCTAACAATTGTCATGTCCGTTACGACCCTCGTGTATTTGACACAGAGTATTTTGATGGTGCCTATAAAAATTTTAACGATGCCATCTTACGTTGCTAACGCTAGTAATAAATGTAAATTTAAGTATCATTACTTTACAGAGGAAAAGAAAATAAATTTTGATATAATAACCACAATTTTTCATACACTTTTTGTAGCATATAAACTTACCACGCTCCGCCCATATTCGACCGTGTGATTTTTCAATTTTGATGCAGATAGTTTCGGGATAAAAATAACCTATTTATCCTTCTTATACTAAATTCTTTATGGGAAAATTTTTCGTGTTCCAATAATAGTTTCCAAGAACTCATACAGACGCATGGAAATATTTTTGACACCTTTTGAAAAAAAAAATTTTTTTTTCGAATAAAAGGCAGTTTGATTGATATGGCATGTTGACATTTCAACTCAGTTTTAGCACAATCGTGTAGGCAATAACAAGTGAAAATCACGAGCTACAGCTTTTTGTTTTATAATATAGGAGTAGCAGACGAGCATGCAGTCTACCTGATGGTAAGTGGCTACTGCCGCCCATTGACATCTGTAATCAACCCCAGATAAGATTGTAGCAACCCGTGGTAGAAACAAGCCCGTCACTTGTCCCGTCCATTAAAACATACGTAGGTGTATTATGTCAAATAGCGCAGTTTGATGAGACCAATAAAAATGTTAACGATGCCAGCTCATATTTCCTGCGCTATAACATTTTAGTCGTTATTCTAACTTATGTTTTCGTGTTTATGTCCTAAATTGGGCAAACAATGTCACGTTTGTTCATTGTAAACTTGTATTATAAACAAGTAACCTACAATGAAGCGTTAAATGAAATGACTAACACGTGAAAGGTTATGCTTACAATTTAAATAGCTGTTGTTTATGGCGAACCAAGATAAAAAACTCGGAACTTTCTGATTAAAATGTTTAGAGCTCTATGTTCCGGTGGGAAGGGTGTAGTAGTGTAGTAAAGGAAATATATTTATCGGAGGCCTTCTAACTTATTTCTCAGGGGTAGCAACACATCTGTGGCCAACCTCAGTAAGACACTTACCTAAGGGTTGTATACAGATATCTATAGGCGGCAGTAGTCACTTATCATCATGTGGACTGTATGCTCCTTTAGTATTTCAATATTATAAAAAGGCATAGACGAGACAACCAAATAGACTCCACATTCAAAATAAACTTATCTTACTACATTCTTACAATTTTTTTTCGTAGAAAAACTAAATAACTGACGTTTGCATGTCAACGAAACAAATCTAATCAAAGTTCACAAATACAATATTTCTATTTACAGATAAGTTTGTATAGCAAATGTAAACTTTTGAGATCACTACTCAAAAGAACCTCCATTTTTACGCCCCTGTATCCAGACTCGAGTGTCATAAAGTTTATTACCCACTCGGAAAATTTATTTGCTACTGACTACTGAGTGAATTTTGTCTGAAGGCCAAAACCTGAGATACTTCAGCTGTAAAATGCAATTTAACTGCACGCAAAATGTCAGCTTAGAGCAACTAATAGAAGTTAATGTTAATTGTTACTCAATTGTAGAGGGTAATGTTTTTAAGCGTATGTATGTCTCATTCTTAGTGCAGCCAGTGGTAACAGTGATAGCCTAGTGGTTAAGAAACTCGGCGTCACGAGGGGTCCGAGGTTCAAATCCCAGGCACCTCTGATTTTTCAAAGTTATTTGCGTATTAGAAATTAATTATCACTTGGTAATCCGTGAAGGAAAACATCGCGAGGAAACTGCATGCCTGAGAAATTTATAAAAAAAAAAAATCAAATGTATGTGAAGTCTACCAATACGCACTTGGCCAGCACGGTGGACTATGGCCTTATTCTTCTCATTCTCAGAGGAGAACGTGCCCAGCAGTGGGACAGTAATGGGTTGATGATGATGATGATGATGATGTCTTATTCTTGCCTCGGATTTTTAAATGTTATGATTATGAGGTGTCGTTAGATTCGTCTAAGTTGTAGGAATATCATAGGCTACATTACTCTCCTTTTCAATTAATTAATAATCAGCAGTTAGATTTTCTTTTGTTTAATGATTACTATTTAACCTAATTACTAGTATACCTGTTTTCAGTTACTGTTAGTGCTGCCTCTTCGTTACTTTCAGATGAAATATTGCAGTTATAAATTAAAGTTTGATTTTGTAAATCTGGAATTGGTTTGCGTTTTATAGAAAGAAATATAATGGAAACCAATTTATGAAATATTGTATTTACGCTACTCTCCGGTAGCGGTCACTTGTTATAACTTTCGTGAAAGTTGGAAATATCGAAATGTCGTTTTTGTTATTTATGTTATTTATTTGATGAATAGTTTTATAACAGACGAGCTTTTGCCCGCGGCTTCGCTCGCGTTACGAAGTAATATTTTCACCCCCTATTTTATGCCCTTGTGGGTAGAATTGATCAAAATCGTTTCTTAGCGGATGCCTACGTCATAACATTTACCTGCATGCCTAATTTCAGCCCCATCCGTCCAGTGGTTTGGGCTGTGCGTTGATAGATCACTATGTCAGTCAATCACCAAGTTGTCACTCAATAAGTTATATATATTTAGATATCGAATTGGAATTTGATAGTATCGTGTTACGATTATTAAGTTTGTTTCAAAAACAAACAAAAAAACAATAAGTAATACCAATATACTTAAAATAAATACAAAAGTAAATTTACTTATATGATGGGTGTAATACAATATTTGTCGATAATACTATCAAATCTTTATGAATATTTCCTTAATTAATTACTATGATGTCTTAATGATTATGATTAATGATTACGATAATGATGTCTTTATCGAATATCATTTCAACAAAAACATTCGTATTATTTTAGTAATATGCCTCCTTACAACGTTTATTCAATAAGGGTACTAGCTATTATAATTATGTTCAAAACAAAATTTTCTTACGTTGAACGTGGCGTAATGTTTCAAAAGCCCTTGAAGTTGTCTGCTCCATTATTTCTAAGAAATTTAATACGGGCTTATAAAGTTTGGCATGAATCACTTTGTATAATAGATGAGGAACTGACATGTTAAGGAAATGAATATATTTATAACATTGCTGACAGACTTTTTTATGTGAGTTTAATTAATATAAACTACCACTATTCCATTAGACCATATGAGATAGAAAGACTTAACAAAATTGACAAAAGTATTGCTACTTCTAAAGTTATTTTATTAAATGAGTAGCAAACAAGAATTATGATAAATTGCTGCCTCACCTGGACAACTGTAATCAAACCTAGAGGGCATTGAAGTCCTATTTGAAAAGGGCCACATATGCGTAGCTACTAAGTTTAGATCCAAGTAGAAGTGCCTCGTGTATCTCTCTTACCCATTCATATTGGAACGCAGTTTTGCTTAACACCGCTGTTTCAGTTTTTTTGTTTAAATATAGGAGTAGCAGATGAACATGCAGTCCACCTGATGGTAAGTGGCTACTGCCGCCCATGGACATCTGCAATCAACCCCAGATAGGATTTGATATTCCTACCTGAAGTCGGCCACAGATGCGCCACTACCCCTGAAGAGTAAGCTGGAACGCGAGGCGTTCCAGCTTACTCTTAAAGTACGTCAGTTACAAGTAAACCGTGATTAACTATGGTCATCACGGAATTTTCTACTAACTTAGAAGGTTCTGGTAGAACTTAACATTAAAAACTTTACAATAGCTTTTAAGTCATAGAAGAACAACAACTAAATATAAGAACAACAACTGTCATAAAATCTAGGTGGTATTAAATTCTTTCCTGAGTTGCCACATATGCGTTGTTATTCCTAAGAGCTAAGTTGGAGAATGCCTCCGTGTATCACTCCTTTACCAAATCTTTCATATTGGAACGCAGTTTTGCGCCGCTGTTTCAATTTATAGATAAACCTTTAGTGAACAGGAATGAATCATGGATTTCTACTACATTTGAAGGTTATGATATAACTCTCCATGCTATTAAAACCTTGAACACCTTTCAAGCTATAGCAAGAACAAGACTATTGGTTTGCCCAAGGTATTAACCCAAAAGATTTGTTGTTAGCCATTAATATCCTACAGAAGGTCAGTACTTCCAATCCAACCTTGTTAATAGTACACTGTTTACATATAGCTACCCAGAATTAAAGGAAATACAATAATTACATGTATCATAACATACACCTACACAGGAAATTCTTCTTAGCTATTAACATCTCTCAGATAGTCGATTTTCAATCCAACTATGTTAATAAAATACATATATCAACAAAATTACAGGAAATACGATACGACAAGTATCTTAACATCGGGGAATCGTAAGTTAATACCCTACACTTGTGGAGTTGAGCGAAATTGGCGCCGTAACACTTTGTGACGTAACCGATGTCTGTGAAGTTATATGATCGCTTTTGACTTTAAATATCACAGACCTGTATTTTAGATATAGGTCTGTGGTACATATTATATGAATACAAAGTTTTGAACGCATAAATAAAATTCAGTATGTTCATCCTGGTGCTACGAGAACCTATTTGTGGAACGGATATTAAAATTTGGTTTGGTCAAAAATCATACCGTTAACCCAAATATGGGTCCTGTAATAGGAACTATTTTGTCAAAACGAAAGTCTTAACAACATCATGTTGGAAATGAAATGATGACTGTTGATATCATTTATTGCAACATTTAAATTATTAGTTCAACATAATTTAATACAATATCGACAAAGCGAAATTAATCCGTGCCTACATACTCGTAACAATGTACCTACATGTAAATTGATATTGAGAAGGGCTGTTTCCAATATTTATACGATATAATTTCCATCTACTTAAATTGTTAGAGTTCAATTTTAGGAAAAAATAAATTAATGTTAACGGACGTTATAAAAACATTACCACTACGGTAAATACGTTACACTAAGCTGGCGTATTGTCTTTACTTTTATATGTTTAGTGCGATAGTAGATGGCGCTGTATACATTAATCACCATTTTGTTATAATACATTACAAATATATTCAAATTATTTAAATATAGTATTATTTTAATTAATTATTTTATATAATTTCATTGTTTTATTTTTACAATAATAAGCGCCCATTTATATAGTCACTGGCTGTATGCGTTACAGGATTCTATGCATAAGCATAATAAAGAAAAATAATACCGTTGACGTAATAGTTGTATTCCGCGCGGGAATAATAAAAGTTGTAAATTGGATCAAGGAATAGTTTTATTTTATTAATTCAAAAGAGGGATACTCTTAAAATAGAAACAAATATGTTTATTTAATCTCTTTCTCCAACAGAAGCAGTGCTGGTAGCATTGGGCGGCGCAAGCGCAGCCATTGTCCTGCTGTTAGTGATGGCGGGTGTATTCGTGGCTCGTCGCCGCAAGAACAGCCCCTCCCCCGCGCCCTCTCCCCCGATCCTCGTCTACCCCCCTCATGACATCACTGCGCCTTGCTACTTGTAAGTAAATAAATATTTTGTGTCATGTCTTTTAGCATAAGTGAAGTTGTAAATGGTAAACTCGTAAGATTACTCGATTGTCTGTTTGTCTCTCTGTCATGGCTAATATGATCCGAATCTTCTAGACCCAATAAACTAAAATTTGTCACATACGTATTTCTATGACTTTTCGTGTGCGAGTCAGCTCGTGATAGGTTTTCTTAGACGTAGCAGAGGAACATGGTTTCCACATACTGGCAACTAACATGCATACCATTCGAAATTTGTCAACTTTTGCGTACATAATTTTCATTAGAATGTTTGGCAAGCAAAGATCGGTTGAGATTGATTATTACTATTATTACCAACAGGCGTAAATGGTGTTCTTTTATTTAATAGAGTAAAGAAGCACAAACAAGTTAATAAAAAAGATAAATACTCTATATACTAAAGATAGTTGCTAGAAGATATCAGAAGAACAACTCAAGGTAGCTTAATTAGGTAATATATTAGATAGAAACCGTTAGCACCCATTAACCCAACATTGTTTTTCCCTACGCACGTAATTTCGCTTACAACGGCCGAAATATCCAATATCCGAGCCAATATTATCTGGTTATAAAATTTAAGCCGTTGTTATTATGTTAATTAACCAATTAATTTTCGTGTGGTGTTTAGTCCAGAACCTCGGGAAATAGATTTAGTGAACTGTGAAATGTTATTATAGGTAATAGAACTTTTAGTAGTTAGAAGAGTAGTTTCGAATACTCCAAAGTAACACAAGTACTCCTAATTCTGTTTTATAGCAGCAGAGCTTAGGCTGGGTCTATAAAGGGTAGGTATAGTAAGAAATAACACACAAATAGATATTTATTCTTAGTCTTAGGGGAAACAAACGAGCATTCACCTAATTTATGGTAAACGGGTAGGGCCGAGCATATACATTTTAATTACTGAACCACAGATAGGATTACAATCCCGGTTTTGGTTCACCATAGACACGATGCTACTCCTGAGATGTGAATTAAAATCCCTTGTATATGTTTCTTCGATAAAATTTGCTATCGTTAGGCATAGATTAGTAAAGATTACTCATTCCTAACAAGAAAATGTTACCAGTTTTGACAATTGAAATTGTCACTGTCATCTATTTTTTAACCGACTTCCAAAAAGGAGGAGGTTACTCAATTCGACCGTATATATTTTTTTTTTTTATGTTTGTTCGGCGATTTTTTCACGATGCCGCGACCGATCGACATGATTCATACACCATTGTATGCGGCTAGTTTCACAGGGGGTCCCATTTCGAGGAAATTTGAAAATTTTCGCCAGTTTTCCCGGGAAATTGGAAAAACCCGATTTCTTTCTTTTCTTTCCCGATATAAACTTCAATAACTCGAGAATTTCTTAACCAATTTCAATTTTCTTTTTTTCATGTGAAAGGGTGTTTTGTTGCGGTACTTTCCTACTATAACGTTAGTATGCTCTGATGATTAGAATTTAAGTAATGGGGTGGAACTCATCATCACTACCCCTGCTTTTTACATATTTTATGACAACTTTCCTTCTGCCCACTCAATTCTCATGAAACTTTAATAGAACATTGAGTATCTAGATTAACATGATATGATGGAAAATTCGACCTTCAACTCTTCAACCCTGGTAATGCAGAAGTGCCTCCTGCACAACCATACAAGTAAGGCATTTGGAACTTATGGATATTTAACAAGGTTGATAGGTAGAGATATATGATGGAAAATTTGGCCTTCAACTCTTCAACTCTGATAATGCAGAGGTGCCTCCTGCCTAAACCATACAAGTTAGGCATTTGGAGCTTACGAATATATGATAAGGTCTTTGAGTAGAGACATATGATGGAAGATATGAACTTCAATTCTTCAATCCTTATGCTGCAGAGGTGCCTCCAATGTAAAGTATATAGATTAGACATTTGTTGTAATGAAGTTGGTAGACAGAGATATATGATGAAAATTTTGACCTTCAACTCCTTAGATCTGATGATGCAGAGGTAACTCCAGCCTAAACCACATGAATAAGCCATTTAGTGCTTTCACACATATTTTACAGGTCCTAAGCAGGTACATGTAATGAAAAACATGACCTTCAACTCTTTCACTCTGATAATGCTGGTGTGCTTCCAAGTTAAACTACAGGAGTTAGCCATTTTGTGCTTTCATATATGTATTAACGTCACTAAGCAGACACATATGACGAAAATTCAAGGTCTTAACCCTGATAACTTTGACCGTAAAGTCTTCAATCCTAGTGACGCAGGGACACTGCTGGCCTAAACAACAGTAACTTGACAATCACTTCTTACAAATATAAAATACGATTAATGAATACGCTGTAGTTTTCCTTAACTATTGAATTAAGGTAAATTGGACCGACTCACTCGCAGAGTTTTACCACCTAGTTTGATTTATTTACTTTTCTGTTCCAACCTAACCTAGCAAACAATATAGAATTGCATGTAGCCTCGCCTAGTGTTTCGTATTGAATTGGTTAGGTTAGGTTATGATCACCTTTATACAATTTTACATAATATTAATACAAACATTAACATATCATCACTAAAAAGGGTGAAAAAAAAAATTTTAACAAAAAAATAAAACCGACTTCTATGTCACTACAAAGTAAAAAATAATTGAAATAAGTGTTGGTTTAATACATATTTCTGAAGTCGGCGCTCATATTAGACACGCTGTTTACGCCATTATCAAACGAAATATATTGAGCGCCAACTTCAGAAATATGTATTAAACCAACACTTATTTCAATTATTTTTTACTTTGTAGTGACATAGAAGTCGGTTTTATTTTTTTGTTAAAATTTTTTTTGTGTTTGAAAAATATGTAGTTTATAGAGCATTTACGAATGAAACGATATTTCTCAGCACTTTTTCTACGACTTCGTGTTTTTGCACCACTTAACTGCACATGTCGGCATTGTTCCGCGTAAGTTACACCATGACAGGAAGCCATTAAGTGGCTGACAATGTGTCAGTCATTTAATGGCTTCCTTCAATTACAAGGCGGTGAGATATCTATACTTATCTATGCAGTTAGGTGGCGGTAATTCTAGCATCATGATAATCCACTACTATTACGCAGTACCTACACAAATACCTACGTGTTATTTAAAATGCCATGAGCTCCCACAGGCAATAAAATCGGTAGTTTATGGCCATACGTAACAAACATATTTACATATATTTTATTCGATATTTCTGAGCTAAAAGGCCGTTGTGTTACCACGTTCAATACGTTAATGGCAGTTATTTTTACTTACTGGTTGCAGTTGTTTAAACTGAACGAACCGATGTATTTATATCGAATCGTAATCGTTCATGTTTAAATAGTGAACGTTGAAACTGAATTAGAGTGCAAGACATACCTACGAGTATGTGTTAAAATTTAACCCGGCTGTGGGGTAATGTTTTTCACAATGTTTTTCGTATGTACGTATAACAGTTTGTTTGTCTGAATATTTCGCAATTTCTGCCACCCAAACGGGACAATGGCTTTTAACAGATGAGCCATGAGGTGTCATGAGCCATGATGGTGGTGTTCAATAATGTAGGCAATATTTGTTATATTATAATACTTCTTTATCTTAATCCAAAGTCTTATTCCTGTTTAAAACTAATAAGTTTAAAAACTAGAAGTCATCTACTTTAACGATGAATAAAAACAATTTTGCAGCACTAATTTATCTGTAATACAAACAGTCACTTACCTATGTCGTTTGTCGTTTATCCGGTGTAAGATTTTTGATATGTATTTTCATGATGGGCTGATAAATTGACAATGAAAAATGTTAAATATACAAATTTAACAATTTATAAGCATCCATAGAACCAATTTCATCAATTTACATGTAAACAAATGTTTTCGCTAAGACTTGTCAAAAAAGTCATTTCATCAAGAGGAGTTTTCGACTTAATCGGAAAAGTTCTAAGTTCAGAATTCTTATTACTTAGCATAAATCTGAATACAAAGTAACCTCTATATCGGTTTATCGATTTCCCTCACAGTTTGTTCAAAGACATTTAATAAACGTAAAACTTTGGTAAGTAACTTTAAGGCAATACAAATATAATTAGGGTGTTCGGTAAATGATAAAAGGTGAAGTATAATATTCCCTAATTAGTTTTTATAATTAGTATATTATGTTTTTTTTTTATATTTGAACCTGACGATAAAGCAGACGTGCTACCTGATGGAAAGTAGTTAACGTCGCCTATGGACATTTGCAACACCAGAGGAGTCGCCAATGCATCGCCGGCTTTGAAGGAGAGCTCTTTTTGCACTTTTTTTGAAGAGCCCCATGTCATAGCGCTCCGGGAATACCTCGGGAGGAAGCTCATTCCACATCTTACACGTCCATGGCAAGAACGTCCGTGCAAACCGAACCATGGAGGACCGCCACGAGTCCAGTTGGTGTAGATGGAACTTCATCCTTCGGCGAGTGGTGATGGAGGAATGGTGACGTAGGCACCATGTCAAATAGTTCCTCGGAACACTCACCATTATAAAGCCGGTAGAACACGCAGAGGGAACCTATGTCCCTCCGTAAACTTAAAGGTTCTAGCCGATCGGAGATCCTCGGATCGTTGACGATTCGTATTGCGCGTTTCTGCACGGAGTCAAGTGGGTTAAGTTGGTATTGGGGCGCCCCTGCCCAGAGATGTGAGCAGTACTCCATGTGGGGTCTTACTTGCGCCTTATCAAGCAGAAGCAGTTGCCCCGCAGTGAAGTACCGCTTCGCTCTGTTCAAGACGCCCAGCTTCCTTGACGCCAACTTCGCCTTAACGTCCAAATGACCCCGGTACTGCACATCACACGATATGTCAACTCCTAGGATCCCTATACTTTTATTAATGGTGAGTGGAATTCTTTGGAACCGTGGCGGAACCGGCGCGGCGGCGCGCGTGGCGGAGGAACCGGTTGGAACTATGACTAATGGTTTTTTTTTAGCGGTGAACGCGCAGACTTATGTCTTCGTAGGATTGAACTCAACAAGGTTAAGTCGACCCCATGTCGAGACTTGCTCCAGAGAGTCCTCGATTTCAGACACAAGTCGGATTCTAATTTCCTCCACGAGAGTCCGAGAGGTATTTGCACGGCCTGTGTACACAGCATCTCCCGTACTATCATCTGCATAGCAATGAATGCTGCCAGTTTTTTGCAACATGTCATTGATATGCAGAATGAATAGTATGGGAGAGAGGACAGAGCCTTGAGGGACGCCAGCGTTAACAAGTTTTTTGTCTGAGCAGCACCCGTCAACTACGACTTTGATTTGCCGCTCAGACAGAAAACTGGCTGTCCATGTGCACAACCGCTCGGGAAGACCGTAAGATGGAAGCTTCGCGAGAAGGGCCCTATGCCAGACCCGGTCAAAGGCCTTTGCGATATCCAGGCTAACCGCCAACGCCTCACCATTGCGCCCACCGGTGTGTGAGGTACACCAGAAGATCACCAGCTGAACTATACCGGTCTCATCTGTTTAACTGCTTTCAGTTACTTCACTTGATATAAATTTGTAACACAATGAAATATTTTCACAAATTACGCTTTAAACATGGATCGTAAGTTAATTTGATGAAATTTCCTTTTTAGTATATCCTTAATAACGTAATTTAAATTTAAACCAAATACCGCTTTCAACACTCAACACTGACAGCCCCACACTAGGATTCCCTGTATCGTGGGTGCTATGGACACACATAGACAAATACACAAACACCCAGACCCAGAAACAGAAATCTAAATTCGCCATTTAGATTTCTGTCTGGCCGGGGATCGAACCCGGAATCCTCTGCGCGTCAGATCAGTATGGTGACCACTCCGTGACGCGGGTCGCCAAATACGCATACGTTTAAATACACATCTAAATTTTTTATAGTTTGTTTACAATTCTGTGTGCAGTTTCAACTTAAGCTCTAAGTTGGTAGAGTATGTAAATAAATTTTATGAAACGTGGAAGTATTAAAATGAACGAATTCTATCAAAATCTAAGCTTTTTCGTGAAACGTTGACAAAATTCACACAAGACGTATAACGTTGGAGCAACGACATTCACTGAACTGTAAACGAAATACAACTAAATAAATAAAACGTATTTCAAACCAATCGCTCGCAAGTGGAGCGTGTTTTTGTCGAGAAAAACAAAACAATAAGTGGGTAGTTGTCACTCCAGGCAAATACTGTTATCGAACAAACGCCAATCATTTGAAACGTGGAACTGACGTAGGAGGTGCTTGTCCCGCTGTGAACGGTCCACGATTCGGAATGAAATATTTCCATTCATTAAAGCTATAAACGAAATTCGTTTTGATTTGTTTACCATTCACGCTGATGACGATTTTAGGTTACGTCATTCAGTCGACGAGGCTTAATAATTGTGATATTTTGCTAGATTTGATAGAGCGTATTTGGATGCAAGGTATTGGATAACGGGGTATTTATGTCTATGGTGTATGCTATGGTGGCTGTATTATCTGTACTACCGTGTTGTAATTTTAACTTTTGTTATTTTTGCCTATTAATCTATTCTACTTTGTCTATTCTCATTCGAAAGCTCTTCTCGTTCAATGTTCGACTATTAAATAACAGCCTACTCTTACATTATTTATTTCGGCGCCATTTTTGATAAAATATAAAGATAGAGAGTACTTCGATTTTTCAAGTCAGATACATTCGTATAGATTAAGGAAGTACAAAAATACTTATTATCTTATCTGAGAGTACTGTATAATGTTTCAGGGGCATGTGAAGTTTCCTCGGGTTGGATGTAATTTGCCTAATTGTGGTTCTGATAGGACGACACATTTGCCCAATCGATCCTTGTGTGAATAGTTACATCACCTTTACAAAGGTGTTTTTGGCACTAGATAAGCATGAGTAATGAGTATAAATTATTCAAGGCATTAGATTGTTAAGAATAGATTAGCAAAAACTTTAAAATAAGTTTAAAATAGTTAATGTCAGGTGTATAGTATGTATAGCGAAAGCAAATTTTGATGTTTGTCTTGATTCCACGTGAAAACACTATTTGTGATGATTTTAGACTACTATCACTTTTCAGTAAAAATAAACATATAATATGATGAATGATTAATGATATAGGCAACCATATCTCTCGTATTATATAAAAGTTCACTGTTTTTATGCTCTGAAGGAAGTTGTAGGCATTCATCAAAATATAATACAATCACGGATCAAAAAGACTTGGATACACATCAAGGAAATAATAAAAACGTCAACTCAAATGTAGGAATATAAAGCAGCTAAATTTGGATGTAAATTAATTTGCTTCACGTACGTATTGTTGACAGCAATTCGTATTTGATTCATCACGTGTTACTTAAGTGTGTCGTTTCAATATGACGCTTTCTTCCAGCATCATTTACGTCTGTTTAATACATCACTCCCATAATCATAACGTTAGCAAATTTCAGATTTCCGTAATGTTATGTTTTGCGAATCAACGCGTTCGACTTTAGGTTTTAGTTTGTCGCATGCGACTAAGTTTCGTAAATTTATGGTAAACACTACGTTGTGAATTGCATAAGCAGGGCATTATAATGATGCCAGTTTTACATGCTAATTTTTTTTATTGTTCCTAAATACCATAGATATTTCATTTCTCTATTTTTGATATTTCGGTTCGTAATAATAATTGTTTACTATCAGAAATGAAGTTGTATCACATTTTAGTGACAAAGAATCTTAGTTACATTTTTATCCTTTACTGATACAAAATGATGTGATACAAAAAATTTGCAATAAATAAGCAAATTTACGGTGTACTGGAGCATCTAGTTTACATTTATAATTTCCACGTAAATAATTAGTAACCTTGTTAAGAGTAGAATCTGTGCAGACTTGCGAGAAATGTAGTAAATAAATAATATGGAATGTCGGAGCAGAATATATAAGTAAAGTCGCATTCAAGACGATACGAGAAAATAGGTTTAGTTCTCTGAATTTGGAATTCTAACATTAAAATTCAAAACCCTGTCAACGATAGCATGTGTAACCTTAGAAACAGCTTATCAATAAACGAAGCCGAACGTGATAGGAGGAAAGGTAAATCAAATCTCATTTGTACGCAGGACGAAGGAGGTGAACTTTTCGTTGCCGACGCTGAGGTCTTCGTCACTGGGCGAGCTCCGTGACGTCAGCGTCAACAGCCTCGCGAGTGACGTGTTGTGCCCGCCCATGCCCACGCAGTTTCGCTCTAACTCCTTCAGTAAGTATTAGTATTAGTCTCAGGTTACAAACTTTGGTAGCTAAATTTACCCCAAGTAATGGAAATGATAGCTTATTTACGTATCATTTGCCTGCCAAATATCGAAATTTGATAATTTCTACGAAGTAGTTGTCAAATGTCGATTTTATTAGACTAAACATTAGATAGATTGACTATATATAATGCGCGTAAATATAACTGTTTTAGTTATAACTGTTACGAACGTGCATTTTTGAAACAAAAATTTTGAAACGTTTATTCATTTCATTTAATTTATTCGGTTGCTTGAATCTAAGTGAATTTGGTAAATATAAGTAAATTAAATATCGTTTTAGATATATTTTAAACATTTTTGAGTCATTAAAATTAGGGTTGCGGGTGGATTAGGGATATTGATTTCAATTAAATACAAGTATTTTTCCTTTATATTGGCCATATAATTCTTGAATGTTGGCCATATTTAACCATTTGCTAACGTTACAATCTGCCATAATACTGCTCTGAAAGTTAATTATATTTTGATTCATTGATGCGTTAACTCTTACTCAAGGAAAGAAAACCAATTTAATTAAACTCTTAATGCATGAATGCGTTAACTCCAATCAAGGGAAGTCAATTAATTAAATTAAATAATTTCCTTTTAGTAATTTTATTCCAAGATCCGTACATTATTTATTAACGAAGGCCAACTTGTAAATGTAAATAATATACTTCAACTGTAACATCCAATGGAATTAAATAGAATATTTATACAATGTAATCATATTAAAATAACTCGAACTTTCATAGTTTACGAAACATCTGCCCTCTTCACTCATTTTTTTTGCGTTTTGATCCTTATCCTCGCCTTGCGTAATGTCGTCTGCGACCTTCGTTTTGTTGTTTTGACTAGAGCTTGTTTTTGATATATAAATAGCCTTAGGAGTGATTTACATACATTCGTTCACAAGCTTCTGAAATCCATCTAATCTAAATCTCATAAAGGATATTATTTAAAAGAGCTCCAATATTTTATACTGGATTCGTAAAGAAATATATCGTGAGATGACCGTTTTACGGCATAAGTTAAAGAATGGCTTCTGCTTAGCTTTTAAAGTTATTGTTACCTAAATCTGTTGCCCAAAAACTTGTTACTTTAACAATTTCCAATATTTCATTGGCTGTAATGAATACGCTATTATATTACCCTTTCGGCAATACCTTTTGAAAACAATAGAATGGCGACCCTGTAACGAAATTCTAGTTCTATTTCAATATAATATTTAACGAACAGTGCTTGTTCGTGGCTTATCTTAGTTCAATTGAGTTCAAATAAATTCAGTTTCGTAGAAACTTATCGGTAACGAGTTATTAGTTACTATTAGAAACAATGCGGCTTTCTCAATATTCTTATTAACTTAAGATCTGATATTAATTAAGGTGACCTTTACTAATTTATTAATCTTACCCTTGCCCTTACTTAGAATTACCAAAACATTTAACATAATTGTGAAGTCTCATTTTTTAATTACTCCTTATGTACTAATTTATGAACTTTTTATCTTTTGTTTAAAGCAGCCTTCGATAATTTTAAGCCTTCAAATTTGTTTGGTGTTTTTTTCTTATTTTAATAAGATGGCAATCTTTTTACCTAAGTTTGAATAAAGGACCTCAATTTATCGGTTGAATAGATATTGCAAAAAATATACGAAATATTAGATTATAGATTTTAAAATGAAACTCAAGAGAAGAATAAAAACCTGTCACCAATATTCTTTGAAGAAACACAACAGACTTTATTTATTTTAGTGTTTATTTTGTTGTCTCCGTGTCTCCGTGTAAGTAATTACTCGTATTAGAAAAGCTCACCCAAGAGTATGATATTGATAAATTGATGGTGTATAAGTAGTGTTCATGTATAGATGTATAAGGATGAAGTTCCATCCACATCAATTGGACTCGTGGCGGTCCTCCACGGTTCGGTTTGCACGGACGTTCTTGCCACGGACGTGCAAGATGTGGAATGAACTTCCTTCTGAGGTATTCCCGGAGCGCTATGACATGGGGCTCTTCAAAAAGGGTGTAAAAAGAGCTCTCCTCCAAAGCCAGCGATGTATTGGCGACTCCTCTGGTGTTGCAAATGTCCATAGGCGACAGTGATTGCTTTCCATTAGGTAGCCCGTCTACCTCATCGTTTAGATATATATAAAAAAGTGTTAATTGCATTATGATTAAAATAGTTTCCAAAAACAAAACCGTAAACAAAACGTTATTTTATAAGTTAAGTATTAAAGTCTCAAACTTTACTGCACTTTTAGCATTTTTATCTAATAACTTTAAAAATAATGCACTACTTAGCGTGCCTTAAGAGATTTATATTTCTTAAAAGCATTCGCGTGTCAAAAGATCATGAAACATTTTCATTACTTGCATTTGATATTAATTCTATGTCCATTATTTTCAAGATATGTATCCTATGTACCTAGAAAAATGTATTTTGTAAATCACCAGTAAGATCAAGAGTGAATTTGTAGTAACGGACTGATGTTTAATCTATAAATGAATTATTATACCGCTTAAATGTTAATCGGTCGCCGATAGTCGCTAACGACAGGCAGCGACAGTCGGTGAGAGTCGTCCGCGGTCGCTGACGGCCGTCGCCGACAGTCGTTGATTGTTGTCAGCAGTTGCCAACGACAACTGTCGCTGCACGTCGTTCCTTCTTGTATCGATGACATAACACGAACGCAAAATGACGATTGAGTTTTGTCATCGGTCGCCGACTACTATTAGCGACGTTTGTCAGTGCAACCTGTCGCTCGTATGTTCCCTACTTTAGATTTCACTACTTCAAGTATCGCTTAACATAATTATTCTCTTCATACCGTATATTCCTAGGTACCACTTACTTAAGCTCAGCAAATAAAGCTAAGCAAACTTAGATCAAAATCGCATGTCATATCACTCCTAACTTGGTTAAGCTTCGGTGTACCGTTCACATATGTAAATAAATCTTAAGCGAATATAGGTTACCGTTAATAATTTATGCTATAGGTTAGCCAGGAAGGTCGTATGAATATTGAAGGCTATTTCGTAGGCATAGAATAAATGTAGGCGTAAAATCGTAGTGGTTTGAGTGCGTGCAATAATTATCACTTGTTTTAACGGTGAAAAAACACATCACAATGAAATCTACACGCACAATATTTCTATAAATCAAATCAAATCAAATCAAAATTTTTTATTCAAAATAGGTTCTTTACAGATCACTTTTTGAATGTCAAAGCAACTACCACCACTTCACAAGGTGTTTCGTTATGGAGAAGAAGCGGCGAAAGAAACTCCATAACACACATCTTTTAAAAAAAAAATGTTTTTGACAATGTTAACTTAACGTAATGGTACATGTGGAGCTGGAGCTAATGCAGACCACACCGTTTTGTCAGTCAAATAATCACTTACTTTATAGTACGCTTTTTTACATAGCGTTAGTTTAACGACATGTTTAAACTTTTTTTCTGTGAGATTCAAAATGTGGTCGGGTATTTTATTGTAGTAGCGAATACAGTTGCCCACGAAAGATCTAGCCACCTTACATAATCTATGTTTAGGAATTGCTAATTTATTTCTATTTCTGGTATTAAAGTTATGGTGGTTACTATTTTTTTCAAACATATCAGTGTGTTTTCTTACATACATAATATTTTCATAAATGTATTGACTATGCACCGTCAATATATTAATAGTGGGAAACAGTTCTCTTAGGGACTCACCACGCCGCAGACTATATATTGACCTTATTGCTCTTTTTTGAATAGTAAATATAGAGTCTATGTCAGCAGCACTGCCCCACAGTAGAATGCCATAAGACATAATGCTGTGAAAGTAACTGAAATAGACAAGTCTGGCAGTGGGTATGTCTGTTAACTGTCTAATTCTTCTGACTGCAAAAGCTGCAGTACTAAGTCTGCTGGACAAAGCAGAGATGTGGGGACCCCACTGGAGTTTAGAATCAATGGTAATCCCCAAGAAAACAGTTTCATTGACGAATTGCAAAGTCTCACCATTTAGAGCGACATTCATCCCCGTACTCCTTACATTTGGTAGCATAAATTTAATACATTTAGTTTTATTAGAATTTAAGAGTAGGTTGTTTGCATCAAACCAGTTCTGAATCCAGCAAAGAGTTTCATTAATATCGTTCGTATCCTGTGATTGTCGTTTTACTCTAAACACCAAGGAAGTGTCATCAGCAAACAAAACAACCTCAGATAAATCCTTTACTACATTTGGCAAATCATTTATATAAACTAAAAATAGAAACGGACCTAGGATGGAGCCCTGAGGTACACCTATTTTAATATTAGAACCTGCTGATAATGCTCCATTTACTTGCACTCGTTGGACTCTATTGTTTAAATAAGAATTTATCAACTTTAGAGAATTTCCCTGAATACCATAATATTGTAATTTTAACAATAAGGTTTTATGATCAACACAATCAAAAGCTTTAGACAAGTCACAAAAAATACCTATAGCATCATGTGCTTGTTCCCAACAATCAAAAATATGTCGCAGCAATTGAACACCAGCATCTGTGGTAGAACGGCCTTTAGTAAAGCCAAATTGCTTTTGATGTAAAAGATTATTTAGTTTAAAATGAAGCAACATTTGGTGTAAGAGGATCTTTTCAAAAATTTTACTTAGAACAGGCAGTACTGAGATGGGTCTATAATTGTTGGGATCTTTAGTATCACCTGCCTTAAACAATGGAATTATTTTACTATGTTTCATTAAATCAGGGAAACAGCCCTGATCAACACACATATTAAAAATAGTGACTAAGTAGGGAGCTAAAGTTTTAATGATTGATATACAAACTTTTACTGACATTCCCCAAATGTCCTCTGTATTTTTAACAGTTAATTCTTTAAAAGCTTTTAATATGTCATTAATTAAAATATGTCTAAATTTAAATTTAATGTGACACTGACTTAAATTCTCTTTAAGGATGGTCACTGCTTTAATTGGGGATGATTTTAAAAATTTAGTAGTATTAAATGGTATATTCGAGAAAAAAGTTTCAAATTCTTGTGCAATTTCTTTATCTGAGGTAATCTGACCACGTTCAGTAGTAAGAGATACTTTACTGATACTTAATCTACAAGTTCGTGTTTCGGCATTAATTATTTTCCAAATTGTTTTAATTTTATTATCAGCATTTTTTATTTTATTATGTATGAACTTAGATTTAGCTGTCATACAAACTGATTTAAATATTTTAGAATATTTACGAACATATTCATTGAAGTGAGGGCTACATATATAATAGTACTGAAAGCCAACACGGCTTTCAGAACATCTCTTCTACAAACCCGCACTTGGTCTATTGGCCTTGGACTATGGTATATTTTTCGTTGGAGTATTTAATACATTAAGGAAGGGCTTATAATATATAACGAAGTAACAGAGTAAAAAAGGCGTGACGTCAGCACCGCTGACGTCATAATTATTGTTATGATGTTGATGAATGACTCATAATGAAACCTTCGAAAGCAAACCACACGAGAATTGTTGAGCTTCGTTTATTCTTCCGGCAGCATAACGACGTCCTAAGGAGGTCCGCACTGTTCCACAGCTCGAGCAGTAATGTCCCGATGTCGCCAGTACGGCCCTTTTTATAGGACCGGCGCACGTGCACTTGTTTTCCTATTGAAGATGCAGGTAGTTTTACCTCAGGTGTTTAATCATTTCATTTTATAATAGGAGAACTGCCGTATTTGCTCCGACATATAAAATGTCTTCTTCCATATAAAAGATAAGTTTTAAGATTTCTTATCTTCTCCCTTCAAGCTATCTCTTCATTTGCTACGGATGAGTTGTAAAACCAATCACTCTGTCTAGTAATTCTATTAAACAAAAATATTTAATTGCCAAAACTTGTGTCTACTTACCTTTTTACAACTCAAACTAGTGACAAATTTCATCCTAATTTTACAGGTAAGTAGATCATTTAAATCACGGAATATTCATAGTAGAGCCATTTTAATTAAAATTATATTCTTCCTTAATAAACAGTTGAAAACAACAAGTTTCTAAGCCGAAAGGATTTATCAGAATAACTTTAAAAGCACACTTGTTAGTTACGAAGCCTGTTTGTGTAACTTGAACGATTTTAATTACCGGTATTTCTGGAAACTTAGCTAATAATATAAATAAGCCGTAATTTGAAACGGAATCTCGTATTTCAATTCTCAGAATGTATTATGTTTCAGAGAAATTTGAAAGTTTTGAAACAGAACCCTTTGTGATTCGAGTATGGAGGCACCTTCCTCACAATTATCTCTGCCTAGATCATCAGTGTTAAGCACTGTTGTTCTCCACTTTAAAAGTTGTGATACTTATCTGAGGTGTTTCATCTTAGTCCTCAGGTACGAATCTAATCTTATCTGTCAATGTGGATCACAATACTTATTAAATCAAGCTATACATTCGTACAGCGATATCTTGTAAAAAAAAATAAGTACCTACCTATTGTCTTTATTTCAGCAATCCACGAGAAAGTTCCTAATACAAACCGTAACAACAGTTTGTTTTCTTCTTCTGTAACAAATAATAAAAGTACACCGTTTGCTGCAAAGGAAAGTTATTTTTCCGTTATCTTAGTTCCATTATTAGGTTCGTAGTTGTTTTCCCGCAATATTTGCTTTTCTTTTTATTGTTTGCACGAAGTTGGAGAGACGAAAAACTTTAAAATCTCTTTGTTCGGTGTACGAATTTTTACGGCAAATGTCAGCGTGTAGTTATTATTCTTATGTTAGCAGGATTAAAACTTTTGTAGCTAAATGTAGGAGGAACCAATGCCAAAAAAGCTGTAAATTTATAGGGTGAATAGTTTTTCTTGGGAAGAATAAAACATTCAAAATTATCGTAATATTCATAGTCCTATAAATTATTGTATTCCCTCGTATATTTTCATAACAAAACAAATTTATTTAACATATTATTTTGTTTTAAAATAAATCTTCATTTTCTGTAAAAGATAATTAATTTGAAATTTAGGAGCAACGCTACAAAAATAGCGAATCATGTTATCAATATTAATTTCAGTTTGTACTAAAACTTGTGAATTAGGATAGGGATGAATTTGAACATTGAACACTAGAGCGACCGAACCTAATATGATTATTCAACTGACAATAATCCCGTTACAAAGCCACAACCAATTTGTTTTCAAGTGAATAGCTTGAAATCCGAAATATAGATAACAATCAAACGTACTAAACGTTCGCTAACCTTTCAGGCTTAACCCTTAAATTTATAATCCGAACATTTTCTAGCCATAATAGGCAAATATAATCCGGATTTAAATCCAAAACGCGGACACATAGCAACGTAAATTTCCAGGAAATGAGAGTATTTTGAAGTTATTTATTCAAAATCAATTATCATATACAGTGATGGAAAATATCGTGAACAAATCTTTAATAACTTAAACTTTTCTGTCCTGCACCGGACCTTTATGTATTGATAGATGAATGGAATAAGGACCAAACATCGATATACTACTACGTCTTTATTAGTAGTATATCGATGGGACCAAACCATTATTTCGAATGTGATAGAAACCTTTGTTTTTCGACTCCGGATGGACCACCGTTACACTTTCTTATTTCTGCTCAATATCAACAGTTTAAATGCTGTCGTAATCTCCTTTAAAGGGCGTTGTAAGGGAAACTCACTTATCCAAGGCGTTCCAATTTAGTCATCTGAGGTCGCATCTAACGCCAACCTCAGGTAGGATTTAAATTTTATCTGGTAGAGATGTCTATGGGATGTAGTTGCCAATTACCATTTTGTATATTATACCTAAAAGAAAAACTATTTGCAGTCATTATAGATTGGCTATTTTTGTCATTATGAGAGCACCTGTAAGAGTGGACATTGTTAAAATTATTTTTTAAAAATAAAATCGTGAGTAGACATTAATTTTGAATTTCAAAATTGAGGAAAAGGCACCATTTTTAAACAACCGTCAAATTGTAGAATATTTCATAAAATATTTAAATTACGGCCCACCCCTATGAGACAGACGAAATAAATTACTTGAGAGCCCGTGTTTAATCTTTCTCGTCCTTTAATCATTCATTCGTTCAAAGAACGCGGAATGAAGATTTTATTTTGCTTTTGTAAACACTTCCATGTTTACTTAAAGGGACAGTTTACGGGAATTACGACTTAGTATTAAATAAAAGATACGTAATAATAGTAGTCATAGCTTAGTGGTTAAGAATCTCGGCCTCTTGATCAAGGGGTCCGAGGTTCAGATCCCAGGCCTCTGATTTTTCCAAGTAATGTGCGTATTAGAAATTAATTATTTATCAATGTTTAACAGAGAGGAAAAACATCGCGAGGAAACCTGCATGCCTAAGAAATCTAAAACAAAAAGTTTTCAAAGGTATGTGAAGTCTACCAATACTTGGCCAACGCAGTGGAATATGGCCTAATCTCATTTGCCCGGAGGAGACAGAGAAGACCTATACCAGCAGTGGGACAGTAATGGGTTGATGATAATGATGATTAAATAAAAAGATGCTTTTTACACTAATAACCCAACAATTAGACCCTCTTTGTCATGGATTCCGTATAGTATAATAGTTATTAAAAGAAAAACATTCTAAATCAACCCTTCTTATTTCCCTAAGAATTTCATATAGGAATATAAGGAGATTAAATTCTCGTGCAAAATTAAGTCACACTAAAATTAAAAAAAAAAACCTTACTTTTTTTACATTTACAGCGTAATTATATTGCAACTGAAAATATCTTCTCGCAGTCGTACATTCTGATGAGATGCCGGCAGTACAAGTTAATATAAGTAAGATATTATTTCGTAATACTTTATTCCCCGAAGCAACCAAACCAATTTGTTTTTTGCTACAACCAAAGCAGTAAAATAAAGAAATATTCCATATCCTACTTGTCGGTGTTTCGTGGTATTTGTGGAGATGTAAGATATCATTTTCTTGTTGACTAATTATACTCGTTTCTAAATTAGTCAAATAATAGTGGTAGAACACTCACTCGTAACCTGATTTTGGAAGCACCTTTTTCTGAACAGAAATCTAAATTCACCGTCAGGATGGCCTGGCCGGGCATTGAACCCGAAACCCATCGCGTGACACATCAACTGTATAATCTTTTATTTTCTTAATGCATTTTTCAAACGCATCTTTAATAACCAGTACTTCTTGAACTACATTATTTTCCTTAATTGCAAGTCCCTGACCACTCATTGCAGTATTTCAATTCAAGGTTAAACCACCCTAGGAATTTAACGACTACTTGCAAATATAACACAATCTAGTATAGATAACACTAGACTTACTGCTAGAGTTCCGGGGTCAATGACGAACTAACAAAGGAGACTCTGAAACAGAAACAATATTTAATGGAAGAAATTTATCAGCTAATAAGGTTAATAAGGCTAATAAGGTATCAGGTTCCATATTTATATTTTAAAGATAGCGGGAATATTTTGGATCTAGAAAGCACACTGCCGGTTGATGTTACGCCAATAAGGGAAGATAGCAGAGGACCTCAAAAGGTTGATGGATAGACGGAAATAGAAACGGAAGTAAAGTACTTAAAGTAGACGTGACTCCATTTTAAACACATTTCAAAGATGTATTTCCAGACTGAAAGTATAGTTCTTGTTTTAGGAGTCTAAATGGTTTTCCGTTTAAGTTCTGTGTAAGCGTAACTCCCACACCTACTGCACTTTCGGTGAATTGATATTTACAACAGCACCGTATGACGTATATGGGCATGATTTAGTAGTTTCTCGTGTAATACTACCTACTCAAGTTCGTTATACGTTTAAATTTGAATATTTCTGCACCATTTTTACCTAACTGGGGAAGGTAATGTATTTCGAGAAAATGTATGTGTATGTCCAATTCTTTGAAACGCCTTGCAGGCCAAACGGCTTGACAGATTTTACATTATAAGGTCTCATTGGATTCGTCTAACATAACATTCGTATAACACAACTATATTTTTAAGCAGTCGAATTGTTATTTTTAATTATTCTCTAATTAATTCTTAATATCATTGAAACATAAATGTTCAAAATCAATTTCCTTTTAGAACCTTAAAAATCTTGATAAACTTATACATACATTCATGTTAATTTGTAATCTGAGTAACAAGTTCATTAACAAGGTATGTACCTGGAAATCTCCACCTATCATAGCCGCAATAATAGGAGTTTATAGAATAAAATAATAACCAAGTGTAATATTTCTTATTTTCACCCACATTAGATTAGGTCGTTATTATAATAATGTGGGTTTTATGCTGAGGAATAATCAAATTTTTGAATTTACTTTCGAAATATTAGTTAGGATATGTAATCCTAACTAATATTGTGAATTCGAAAGTGAATTTACTTGTTTTTTTGCTAACTTTCACGCCTTAACTACCAATCTGATTGAAAAGGACGTTGGGTACTTTTTATTCCAAAAAAAGTATTATTCCCCATAGAAACGACTATTGTCATCGACCGCTAGATACTTAATTTTAGTAAGAGTTAATGAAAATAACATGAAGGCATTTGAATTTTTAGGAATTGTTACACATTATGTATGGATACTTTATGAAATACATAGAATAGGAATTTAAAATGCTAATAACTTGAATATAAACAGAGGTACCTAGGGACAACATAATGAGGTTTTACACGAAAATGTGTTTTAAATATTGTCGAAGCATTATAATTAATACATTTGTCGCATGAAAATGTTCATAGGCTGAAATTAAAACTACCATACTTTAATGTACTTTCGTTTACTACTTGCAAAACAACAATTATTTATTTTGTGTCTCTCTGTCCGTCTGTCTATATGTTTGTTCCAGCTTATCTCCGAAACTATTTCACTGGTTTTGAAAGGACTTTTACTTGCAGTTAGCTTATATGATAAGGAGTAATTTAATGTAAGTACTTTTATTGTAGAAAAAAATCCAGGTATCCGCACAAAAAATTAAAACCTATAATATATTCAGTGTTTACACTTTAAAACGCAAGTGAAACCGCGGGCCACAGTTCGTAATACCTAAAATAATGAGTGTCGAATATGAAACATAAACCTGAAAAGTGACGGAAATTGGATGCGAAAAATACAGGGCGGGAATCTCTCTAAGGGACGACTAACGCATTACAACACGCAATTTCGCCCCCGGAGACTTGGCGGAAAGCACGTATTTCCGCACGTAAATCAATATTCGCGAATGGTTTCAAGCTCAATTTAGTCAGGTACGGATAATTTTCGAATATAATCTCTAGTTCTATTTTTAGTCTCTTGCGGGTTTTCAAGTGTATGTATATATATTTGTCTCATTCTTTGACACGCCATATAGAATTGACAAGTTTTAAAATATGAGGCGTCGTCGGATTCGTCTTAAACATCGGAGTGACATTGGCTACATTGCTTCTCTTAATTAATTATTTTAAAGCAGTCTACTTGTTTTAAAATTAAATACTAAGTTGTCTTTGAAATTGAACTCTGTTTTTTATTTTGTTATCTTATCTAATTTCATATACTTGGTTGCGCGATACCTAATATTTTAAATCTTTTTATTGTTAAATAATGAGTTTGAAACAAATTTTACTTTGCTAATTAAGAATTTATACTCTTTACATTATAGAGAACCCTTATATTGGTACCCTTATATTGGTTATACCCGGGATATTGGTTTCCATAGGTATGATGTTAAACATAATCGTTGAAATATTTAATTCTACAAGAGGGCATTATAGATATTTTCAGAATATTTGAATTATAGGGGAATAACATTATTATTTTCTAAACTAAAAATCACGCTATAACAGTTACGCCTTATTGAAACTAAAAAGCAATAATTATTTGCAATCTAGTAACTTGCGATGAACTTTCTCTAAGGCGCTAGAACAATCTCGCCTCGAAAATCGTTAATCCTGAGGATGTTGATAAGGACAATGGTACAAAATTATGAAAAGCGTTTATTATAATCGGTTTTGGATAATTCTTCAAAATTTTGAATCAAACTGAACGTTCAAAGTGAATAGAAATCGGGTTCAAAGATGCCGTTACTCTGTGACGTACATACATACATACATACATACAACCCAAGCTAATAAAAGCGTGTTAAAAATAATTATTTTTTACACGCTTAGAGTTGATTTTCAAAAGACAATATCTTGAATCTTATTGTAAACTTTCTTCACTCGCATATAATTATTATATCCATAAAAATATTCAGAACCTTCGAATCGTTTATTACATTTTATATCACGTATATTAAACCTACACAAAACAAATATAATAATATGATTTTATCACATACAGGTGTTGTTTTTATGACTTTGGTATCATGAAACTCCAACGAGATGAAAGAAATGATGAAATGAGGTCGTAATCTTTTAAGAACCATGAAAAGGCTCTAGTTTATTTATCTACTAAAGCAATGGCACTATAATTCATAGTATCATACTAGCTTTTATCCTCGACTTTTTACGTACGCGTGAACTAAATCATTGAAAATCGTGTATTAAAATGAGACATCATCATCATCATCATCATCATCAACCCATTACTGTCCCACTGCTGGGCACGGGTCTCCTCTCAGAATGAGAAGGATCAGGCCATAGTCCACCGCGCTGGCCAAGTGCGTATTGGTAGACTTCACATACCTTTAAGATTTTTTTTTATTATAAATCTCTCAGGTAGGCAGGTTTCCTCACGATGTTTTCCTTCACCGTTTAAGCAAGTGATAATTAATTTGTAATACGCACATAAATTTGAAAATCAGAGGTACGTGCCTGGGATTTGAACCTCGGACCCCTCGATCGAGAGGCCGTGTTCCTTAACCACTAGGCTATCACTGCACATTAAAATGAGTATGATTAGAATATAAATATCTGGAGAATAAAAATACCGTCAAAACTTACTAGCTGAGAGTTCTTTATGGTTTCAAAGTTGCGTAAAGTTCACTCGTAATTTACTGCGCTGATACGCGTGGTTTATACTCGTAGTCCTAAACTTTACTCTTTGAATGAGTAAACCCAGGCCCAGCTACTTTTGTTTACTATAATAATATTATATTACTATGTGGAAATACAATACAAATTATAACAAAATTACAAAAGTCTTTGAAGGTGGTACAACCCTCTCACGTTCGACTCCGACGGCACCACCGCCACACTTATTTCTGACTCACAACAGCCGTGTTAAGCGCTGCTGTGTTCTGGTTTGAAGAGTGTGGTATAGGATACTAGTCCTCAGGAGTAGCGGCGCATCTGTGGCCAGCCTCATAATATCTAATCCTATCTGGGGCTGATGACAAATGTCCATGGTGGCAGTATCCACTTATCATCAGGTGAACTGTATGCTCGTCTGCTACTCCTATATTATAAAAAAAAAATCTTTTTAGAACAAAAAATCCCGCCTGATTAAAAATAAGTAAAAAAGGAAAGTAATGTAGCCTGTCACTATCACAATTTAGACAAATTCTACTACATGTCATGTGTTAAGGGCGGGCCAAAGAATGTGACATGGATACATATATTTGAAAAACGATACCCTTTGCAGTCAGTAAAAATATCACTACAATTTAAACGCGTGGAAAACCATCGAAAAAGAATTATACTACGACTCTGTTTTAATGATGAAATAGTAGTAAAATAATTCTTAAAATATCTCTAAGTAAACATAATCCTTTAACTACAATGTTATTTAATTTAACAATACAATTTATGAAATAATGAAACAAACGGTCTAGAAATAACAATCATTGTTTTCTGCAAAGCTTTAGTTATGAATTGTATTTGAAACAATTTAAATTAAAGGTTAATTTATGTGTTGTACCATTAAATATTATATTTGTTTTACTTAAACTTATAGTTTATTTTTATAGAAGAGTTAGTTAAGTATTATATACGATCTCTTACACACAGATGTATATACCTACACATAATATAAGTTTGTACAATATTATCCTTCGCAGTCTGGTAATACCTGTTATTCCCTTAACCTATATCTACAAAATATATGGGCCAAATAAAGGGTTACAATATTTGCTTGTAAATCATTTTTGACATATAACGTACGAGCTTTTGCCCGTGGCTTCGCTCGCGTTACGAAGTAATATTTTCATCACCCATTTTATCCCCTTGGGGCTAGAATTGAACAAAGTCCTTTCTTAGCGGATGCCTACGTCATAACATCCACCTGCATGCCAAATTTCAGCCCGATCCGTCCAGTGGTTTGGGCTGTGCGTTGATTGATCACTATGTCAGTCAGTCACCTTTGAGTTATATATATTTAGATAGCCAAGTTATAGCTGTAATATTGTCTATCAGAACATAAGTCTCCTTTTTAAAGAGGTTTGTCGTAAGTACGCTATTTAGATACCCTTATTAATAACCATGGTATAGTCTGCGCCAAACTGCTAGTCCGGTCTTAAGTTGTTGCGAGCAGGTGTAGTCATACAATTTACTATGGCGACGCGATTCATTTCTATATTCAGAGCGGACTAGCAGTTTTACGTGGATTATACATAACTTTTTAGGAACAATTTTCTTCCTGTTTCCTGGTTTTAATCCCTACAATATTAATGAAACAAGAGGGTGTTGCTGCTATAGGCATACATTTTACAGTTATTAAAGTCTAAAAAGGTAATTCACCCTTATATTTAGGGTTGATAGACGCCACACCTTTTTAATTGTGTTACCTACAATGATTCGCGAGACATGTGTAAGTTCATTTAATTACTGGTTGCCGTGAGTTTAAATTGACGGTATATATTATTAAACAAAGTTTTCTAATGGGACAAAGGAATGTTTTATGCATATGAATTTCAAGGGTAATTTGCAATATGATTATCAGCACTAGTGTTTTGATAATATGGTATGTTTAAAAATCTTAGTCATTACCGTTTCATTGCTGATAATAGATCATATCATTATAGATCATCCCTTCATTCCTCACTTCGTAGAAGTTCTATGGCCATAATCTATTATGCTACGTAGCATTTAGTAAGCTTCAATAATTTTTAATACATTATAATGATCTCTACTATATAAGATTCCATGCGATGCTTTCCTTTCCTTTTATGTTTTATCTTCCCACCGTTAGTCCAAGTATTTCCTAAAACTTAAATTAATTCCCTCAAAATGCATAGTCACTTACTGGCACTATGGATTTACCCATGTTCATTATACATAGTATAATTATTATGCCTATTGGGACTACCTTTCTAAAACCGAAAAAGTTATTAAAATCGGTCCAATAGATAGCACGATAAACTCTGTAAATATAAGCAAAGTTAACAAATCTTTATATAAGTATGATTTCCAAACAGATGAACAGATACATTTCAACCACTTTGTATTCCGAGCTGTAACAACTGGTTTATTTACGGTTCAACAGATTATTTACTCTGTACTCGCAGAAAATATGCTCAGAGAATTTACGGTCGAAATGTATTGTAGCTTTTAGCTCGATAAATCACGATTCTCCAGGGATTGGTATCGTTTCCGTTTTACTGAGTCCCGTGTATCCAAACTTCATTTTATATTTATGTCACGAAGATTTTTGTGGAGTGGAGCGGTAAATGTACTTAGATTTTTTTATGACTGTAGTAGCAAAGAAGAACAGGCCATCTGATGGAAAGAGGATCAATTCTACGTGAAATAAGGGTCTACCTGAAGTCAATCCCATGCGTCTTCTGTACCCTTACCTTGACAAATATGAATGTTTTGGTATTTGTTTCCGTATTTGCCCATACAATTTCCAATCGGCGCCACTAGCTGATTGTATCAGACCTATAGTGTCAGTTAAATGTCGCTTTATGTTTTGTCTCTCTTTTTTGCGAACATGTGAGGCAGACAAAAATACTTGAGCACTTACTTATTGTTACGTTTACTCAGTCTACTGAAGCAAACGTAACAGAATAATGGATTGAGTAAACGTAACTTAAAATTATGGGATGTTTTGAAAACTCATGGTAATGGTACTGACGACTAACATAATCGCATCAAATGTAAGGCAGCCGGCATTTCCAAGCTGGAAACGTCCATCGAAACACAGAACTGCTTCACGTTAGAAATAGGTGAGACAGTGGAACCTCTCCGGTTAAACCATGCGAATTCATTATAAACATCATTATTATATATTCATCATTATAATCTACCATAATTATAATGTGAGTATTTTTACCTTATCTTGATTTCTTTGTGGCTTAACGCATCGCGTGCTGCAATAATTGTGTAATATGAGGATGTTTAGGCGGAAATAAAAATAATTAATTAAGATCTATTCGGGGTTGAGTGTTCATGTACTTGTCACCCGGTGTAGCTTTTCCGTGACAGATAGAATTTAATTTTATGTATGCTACTTTGATGGTCTTTTGTGATATTGGGTCAGTCCAAGTATCTTTAATCAATGTATTAGTTCAGACACTTTTGTGAAAGTAACTCTTTTAGACCTTCCAAATGTCTAGCTTTCGTAACGATACTTTTTTTCAAAAAATTAATAACAACCAAATTGACTCGAAATACTATGTGGTATCACATGGCTTTCTTTAGGGTCTTCTTACTTTATACCAATTTCGTAAAAGAAGGAGGTATGTGTGGAGGCTGTATGTAATTTATTCAATTATAATAAATTAAAAATTTTTCGATCGTAAAGCACTCTCTGATGCTTCGCATCATGAGTCGTGCAAAATCAATATTCCGGTCACTTTTTTATTTCACGAACTTATGTTAATTAACCTTAAAGGAACACAACATCTTATTCTTCATTGAACCCATTGAATTCAAAATAACGAGCTCAATTTTTAGACGCCGCAAAAATTGCGAAAGTTAATGAAAAATTCCAGATGACCTTTTAACATTTATTTTCTGGTAAAGAATATTATAGACAAAGAAAACTTTTCATAAGACTGAGACGTTAAAAATAAATTTAAATATTAACAATAATGATGTTACACGACTTCTAAGTCTTGTATTGTATGCTTTGAAAAATTTCGTTACTTACCTTGTACTAAAAGGTTTCTTTAGTGTCACTATTATATTAATCTATTATATTTTTAAATTATTAAGTACTTACTCAACAAGTCAGTTCGTCTTCCTATTCTAGGAACAGCAGATCAAATCAAATCAAATCATTTTTTTTAATTCAAAATAGGTTCTTTACAGAGCACTTTTTGAATGCCAATACAACTACCACCAATTCACAAGGTGATTCGTTATGGAGAAAAAGCAATGACAATACTATTTAGCTTTATAATGTGAGTAAGTAATTATTTATATTAGTGACGATCTCTGTAGCGCAGGTGCTAAAAGTATATAAACAATGATAGTATAAAATTATTTTCTTTGAGTAGACTGTCTAACATTTACTAACTGACATGTACAACTGACGCAACTTAAATCTTGTTTAGACGCATATCTGCAGGAGTTACTTAAGTAGTGTTACTTATTTGTGTAAATATATACCACTAAAAAGGATTTTTACATACCCTTCGGCGCTTAATATGATAAAATAGTTTACAAATAACTAAAGGTGAAGTGTCTCCACACCTCACCCTTAAAGAGTTCCAGCTATATAACTGTACACAGATGCTATTCTATCACTAGTAAGGTCTATATAAAACATTATTCCACGCCCTGAAAGTCGTATTTGTAGAATATAGTGGAGAAAAGTGTCATATTGCTTTTTTCACAGCCTCTTTGTTTGATAAACCGTACTTGTAACAAGATTGTGTTCGGAACGGCCGCCTAGGTCAACTCCAGCTGTTTTCCTTCGATCTCCTGAAGGCATGTAAAATGGCTTGGATCCAATATATTTTGCAGACACTATCGCATACAATGTTGCAGAAATTTTTATACTAAGAAATATTGTTTACATTTTTATTGTAAGATGAGAAACATCAGTTTGTAAGCTAATACTTTATTTACTCGAAGGTATGTTAATGTAAGTTAATAAGGTTAATGTTATTGAACAAATGAAAGAAATACAATTATTTCCAAGAACATGTAGGTGATTAGGCGTGGGTATCAAATTTCGATGTTAATTTTGAATTTATGTAAATTCAACATTTACGTGGTAAAATAAATCAAATTAATAAACAATCGGATTACTTGGAATAAACATATGATGTTATTTTTATTTATTTATATAACACTTAATTTCAACATCGAGTTATATTCGGGAATATCCGTAATAAGTACGTATTATTATAACATTGACTTAGTTAAAGAATACCATGAGCTAATCTAGTCCGAAAGTATACCAGGTTTAAAACGTTACTGAAACGGCTAAATAATTTACGATATTAAGAATCTTCGAATATATGAACTGCCAACGTAAAGTTAATAGAAAATACTTCGGAACGTTTGTTTACCTTATCTTCCCTGACTTCGAATGTGCAGAATGTACACAATTTTAGACATTCCCGGATAATCCCCTGGGGTTGCGGATTATATTTACCTTCAAGGAATATTCGAAATGGATCACTGTCAAACGGAACTTGGGAGTAAAATGTTATTTATCGCTATCTCGGAGGGAAAATGGCGTGAACATTATATCTTCGGGTATAAATATACGAGTATACCTATAAGCAATCATAGCTTAATAATTAGAGCCTAATAGGGAGATACGAATCTTAAGCCTCTGATTTTTTATAGTTATATTTCAAAGTCACTTTACTAGACCGGTAAAGGAAAACGTCGTGATGAAACCTACAATATATTTGATCCAATATATTTTGCAGGCACACAAACAAGGCAGGCAAACAATGTTGCAGAAATATTTTTTATTTTTATAACATAGGAGTAGTAGACGAGCATGTAGCCCTGAGGACTAGCTGGAACGCCTCGAAAAAGTATGTCTCCCTTTCCACACCCTTCAAAACGGAAACAGCAGCGCCTAAATCTGCTGTTATTAGGCAGAAATACGTGTGACGGTGGAGCCGCCGGAGTTAAACCAGAAAGGGATTTACCACCTTTAAATAATATACTAATTTTATACTAAGAAATATTGTTTACATTTTTATTGTAAGATACCGTTGCCAGAGAGTTCTTTAAAAGTTCTGACAAGTGAAGTCTACCAATTCACACTCTACTGACGCAGTGAACTTTGATCTAATCTTTCTCAGTTTGATAAAATACCTGTGCCCTACAGTGGGATGGCAGTAGCAGCAGTTCCTTGATTCTTTATTCTGTCGGTTTATAACCATGAAATTGTATACATATATAAGTATAAATAAATCTGGTCATCCTAAAAAAAGATTTATAAAAGAATCATCCCCCAAGGCGGTTAATTAGAGGATTAAATATAATGATATTGTCTTCTACCAAAGAAAACTATTTATACGAGTAGATAACACTAATATTTTTTCTTGATTAACATGTATAATTTCTTTCAGGAAACCGATTTAATTAGCCATATCTTGATAGCATAATTGATAGAAGAAAACGTAATAATATATATATACCTATTATGAAACCGTACTTAGAATAACTTTGCTTTCGAAAATATTATTTCAGTATGAGTTATACGTTACAAAAATAGAGAGTATGTGATATTATTTATTAGTTTTTCGGTTTATTCACCTAACCAAGGTTGGAATTACGTTTGAGGTTAACGCTACACACCAATTAAGGTGAAAACGCCTAAAAATATTTTCGCAAAGTTTCCTACGGCCAGTGAATATTTCATTAGATAAATAGGTACCGCGGTGTTTATTACATAAAGATGCTTTGTTTAATTTATTTAGTAGATTTATAATCCGCGTAAAACTGCTAGTCCGCTCTGAATATAGAAATGAATGGCGTCGCTATAGCAAAATTGTATGACTACACCTGCTCGCAACAACTAAAAAAAAAACACTTTCGACACTCACAGCCCCACACTATGATTCCCTGTATCGTGGGTGCTATGGACACACACAGAAACAAATTTACAAGCACCCAGACCCAGAAACAGAAATCTAAATTTATCATTTAGAAATCTGTCTGGCCGGGGATCGAACACGGGACCCTCTGCGCGTCAGACCGGCATGGTGACCGCTCCGCTACGCGGGTCGTCAAACTTCAGACCGGACTAGCAGTTTGGCGTGGACTATACAAATATTAGTACGAAGTAGTACTACGTGTCTATTTTAACACACACACAAAATACATATATGTATAATAACCGTTCCGCTCTTCAGTTCATCGAGTTTCTGATCGTAAAATAAAATCGTACTACTTCGGAGATCACTGTAATACAGAAATAGTAAGGACTTTATCCTCACAAACGTTGATATATAGAATTTCTTTAAGTCTCTACTGTACCAATTTTATAAAACCTACATTTTCGATCACTTTTAACAACGTTTATTCTTTTTAAAACACGTTTTCATTAAATTCATTGAAACGAATTTGTCTTTTCAATTTATCTAGATTGTATTGAAAAAAGATACAATTAATGTACAGTTGGCAGATTGGTTTTGTGATGAACAAATTCAAATTTACCCATTTCGCTTTTATAGAATTGGCTTATGAAAAATAATTCATTCTCTCGGTGCATATTTTCACGATAATATTATTTCGTATCTTTTGGAATAAATATTTTAGGAAGTACTATTTAAGTTTTCTTATTGGAATTTTGAACATCGAGGAATGAATGTTAATGAAATTACTAACATAATCTCAATAAATACGTAATTATACCTAATATTAGATCCCAAAGCTAACTACTACATTTTCAGTACTTCATTAATACCACAAAGAATTAATAAATCAAGTGTCAGAAGTAAAAGAAATGTCATTTGTAACTGGGCGGCCAGTAAAAGGAATTTATTTACAGAATCTATTTACTTAGGTACTAAAAAACTTTGGATCAAGCGGCCAGACGTCTTTATGGACTTTATGAATACATGTACGAATATGGAATTTAAATTAAGCTCTGAATATAGAGACAGATCAATCGAATTTAGAAACAAAATATTGTGCGTATGCAAATTAAATTGTAGTCTTATTTTTAAATATAGTGCTCTGTAGTCTTTATTTTGAAGTAGAATTTATATATCATATTTATTATTACTTATATTATTTAATGCAATGATAGCCTAGTGGTTAAGAAACTCGGCCTCTCGATCGACGGGTCCGAGGTTCAAATCCCAGGCACGCACCTCTGAATTTTCAATGTTATGTGCGTATTAGAAATTAATTATCACTTGCTTAAACGGTGAAGGAAAACATCGTGAGGAAACCTGCATACCTGAAAGATTGTATAAAAAAATCTCAAAGGTATGTGAAGTCTACCAATACGTACTTGGCCAGCGCGGTAGACTATGGCCTAATCCTTCTCATTCTGAGAGGAGACCTGTGCCCAGTAGGGGACAATAATGGATGATGATGATGGGGAATACTTATTTGACAATATAAGTGATGTATTGATTCATTTAACAATAAATAAACGATCATTGTTGCAATAAAAAAGTATTTTAAAGTATATCAAAATAGAGAAAAATATGTGATAAATATTTTTTGAATAAAATAAATTTTAATTTTGAAACGTTTATATTCCCGTTTGTAAGGTATAAATAATGCATAAGTTTCAGTAGCAAAATCAGAAGACACGCCCGAAAAAGTTTATTTTCTGAAATATCCATCAACTTAGCTGGGTTTTTTTAACCTGATTCCTACGATAAATACGTTTAATTTCGTCGAGAATTGTTTTAAATTAAAACAGACAATTAACATTTCCGTGTAGCAAAATTACCTGCGGTTTTGTCGGCTTTGAAACAGACTTACAACGTACTGAAAGTAGTTTAACTAAGCCGCATTGTTTCCTACGTAGTCAATCTTAATCAAATAGTTTGTGAACTTCCCGAAGAAGTTAGAAATGCTTTTGTTAAAAGAGGACTCTCGATTCGATAATCATGGCATTGTTTCTTTGGATATACGAGTATATTCTATTTCTGATTAATTGTTACCTGGTGATTTACTGTTATCTCTTTTTGGTTCCACGTTTGGTTCCAATAATTCCAAAAATCATCTACCTGATCACAAATAATTAATTCTACCCTCAAGCAATCCACCTACAGCACATCTCGCTATTTTTTACGGTGGTAGAACCTTTGGTGGTTTGACTCCACCACCAACGCCACATCTATTTTTGCTTAACAACAGCAGTGTTCCGCTTCGAAAGGTGGGGTCATCTAGGGGTAGCAACGCATCTGTGACCAATCTCAAATCTTATCTGTAGTAGTAGTACTAGTAGTATGTTGTAATGTTGTATGATTGTAATGGGAGACAGACTTTTCCGAGGCGTTCCAGCTTAGTTCTCAGGGGTAGCGGCGCATCTGTGGCCGACCCCAGGTAGGAATATACGAGTATCTATCTAATCCTATCTAATCCTATCTGGGGTTGATTACAGATGTCCATGGGCGGCAGTAGCCACTTACCATCTGGTGGACTGCATGCTCGTCTGCTACTCTTATATTATAAAAAAAGAGTATCTACAGTAGTCATTTACTACCAAGTGAACTGCATCCTCATTTACTACTTCAATATTGTAAAACGATCTATTTGAACTGATTAAACAAATGAATGAAAAAATAAACAAAAATACTGACCTGCTTTGGGAACATAATTAAAAAGTTCATAGTAAATTCTCAGCTTTAATACTTTCCTCGTGATATTTGCCACTGCGGTTTCAAAGTTCAAATTTCTGTCTCAACTTTTCTCCCAACGCGCCTGAAGAACAACTTCCGTAAATATGCTAAATCTTCTTCTGGCATACACTTAGTAATTTCTTCGTCCATTGTTCTTGAGTTCAACAGAGGTGAAAATTTAAGTTTATCGTAGTTTGATTCTAAAGCTAGCACTTGCTACGGCAGCTGTTTCTGGCCTTTAGTAGTGTCAGCGCTGCTATTGTTCTGGTTTGATAGTTGTGCTAATTTAGATGCATAACGAAGCGTTTAAACTTAGACCTCAGGTGACCACAGAACGGATTTTAATGCTATCTGACTAATTACAAAGCCAATAATAATGCCCACTAGCCACTACTGATCTACAGATGGGTGGTTAAGGGTCCAATGTACGAGTAAATTGGGAGCATTGAAACACTTTAGAAGTGGTGATTGATTTGTGTTTTACTAAATATGCCAAATATTTTCCTCGATTCATAACTTTTAACAGACTTTTTTTTTTTTTATAATATAAGAATAGCAGACGAGCATGCAGTCCACCTGATGTGGCTACTGCCGCCCATGGACATCTGTAATCAACCCCAGATAGGATTAGATATTCCTACCTGAGGTCGGCCACAGATGCGCCGCTACCCCTGAGGACTAAGCTGGAACGCCTCGGAAAAGTCTGTCTCCCTTACCACACCCTTCAAACCGGAACACAGCAGCGCCTAACACTGCTGTTATTAAGTAGAAATAATAATACTTATTTCAAAGACAGATTTGTTATACGAAATTATTTATCACACCCACCTATTAAAATGAATTGATTCTAATAGTGAGAAATACGAAATAACTTTGAGAACGTCTGATCTAGTGGATTTTTTTTTCTAGTGGATTGCATACAAATGATCTACCACAATTAAAAATGAAATACCTTTAGTTATTTGTACGCTGTTATCGTATAATTGTTTTTATTTTATCTGGGATTGGTTATTCACCTGGTGTTATTACACTTTTACACGTACAACTCGCAAAGAAGCCTTTGTACTTTGTACACTTCAAAAACACACAATTCAGTCGCTCATTGTATATTCTACCAGCGCTCTGACCCTCCGGTATTTACCTGTTGTGTTTAATTTGTTGTATAAAATTTGTTTTAATAAACCAACCCCAAACAGCTGAAACTTTCTTACCGTCTAAATAATTAAATTAGAAACGCTGCAAAATTAAATTCTTACGCATATTTCTCCCTAATAAATGTATAGAAAAGTTATACGAGTAAGAACCAACTGATAACAATTAGTTGAATGAAGAGGAAAGTTTTGAATTGTTTTTCATGTATAATACATTAACGACTTATTATTTTGATGTAATACTTCTTAAGGCACATTACAGAATACAAAAGTACAGCACATTTAATTGAAATTCGTTTTAATTTCAAAGAAATACTGTTGTATATTCCAGACCAAATTAATGATGTTATTAACATTTATATAATTACAAACATTAATAATTTACACTTATTTATTATTTCAGGCATGTTAAATAAGGAACTCCTGTTTCTCATACAAGTAGAGTATTACCTGTCTGTCAGTTTTACATTTCTATTATTACATATTATACGTTACAGAAACCTCAAAAAATCATGATTATTTTGATTAGATATTTCTTTTTCAATTCTGTATGATCTACGATATATTTCACCGCTTTTTTTATTTACACTTCAAAATAGTTTCATTTAAATTGCCTGTGGTTAAGAGTTCCGTGAAACGTAGTAGAGTGACTGGCACTGCTTTTACTTGATAAGGGTTGAATGCTCGAACAAGAGCAATAACAATTACTTCAGGCCCTTTGCCTACTCCAATTTGAAATAACCTCTAAAGGTCTTCTTAAAATCCAAGATTATTTTAAATATTTTAATGAGTGTCTGTGCAAATATTACTTTGCTCTCAATTCTAGGCGGTTTACAATTGAAAATTCAAATGGTTGTTAGGATTTTAGTAGTATTTTTAGTACAGATATTAGGATTGTACATAATACAAGAAGCCTCAAATGAATTCCTTAAGATGTCAATGCCACTGTCACCATGGGACTTCAATCGACCATTCCAAATTATAATTGCCACGCGTCGGATATTATTGAATTTCATGTAATAAGCCTTATATAATGTCTACTATATAATAACCATATGTGTCTATAAATAACGCACGTGTGCCCTTCAAACCAACACATATATATACCGCCGTCATAACAGACAATAAGTAAACCAAACTTTGGCAGCATTACCACATACTGTACTCCGTACATCCTAATTCTCAGGTTTTAATTGTTGACTATTGTTTCAGCGAACACGACCGACTTGGGAGTACTGGACCCGTCTCTGTATAAGGCGGAATGTCTTGATGAGGATAATATGTGGCCCGAAGGTCATGTGGTGAGTACAGTAGATATAGTAAATTTTCAACTAAGCATGGGTAGCAAAAGATATCAAAAAATAGCAAAATAATTAACCAATGTTTTACCCGTTGGTAATACTCAATTTATTCAAAATTTGCCTATCAAAGATCGTCATTTGAAAATTTGTCCACAAATGTTAGATAGATTACACAAACATTAGATAGTTTGATATAATTATTAGCGGCAGCAAAGAACTCGGGTTGAATGTTGATAACAAGTAAAAAATCTGTAATGATTATGCGATTTTCATATGTAAGGATTTTTTACAAGACTATAATAGCAAACGAGCAAGTAGTACATCTGGTGGTAACTGCCACTGCCACCCATGGGCAGTGCACCTTCCAAACCCTTCCACCAAAACTTAAAAAAAAAGCTATTGTCTAGTCGTAATTATTAATTGTCTATCTATTACGATTCATGAGATAGAGCTTTGTGATAGACGGACAGAAAGCGGAAGATTTGTTCCACTAGGGTCCGAGACCTTAAAAAGTACCTGTAAAGTTTAAACCTTAACAACCAAATTGACTTGTACATTAACTTTAAATAAGTGAAGGAAAGATTGCAGAACTTTCTCAGTTATTACTACTTAAGAAGTGGGAAGTTCACCAAAGTTTGAACAACTATATTTTTCTGTGTGTAGCTTTCCATTATTTTATTATGAACCTTATTTCCTTATGTACTATACCTGTGTCATGTCGCTAGACTGATATGCTTACTTCATATTATTCTTTAGTTATTTAGTAATCTTTTTGTACAACCGAGTCAGATTTTTATATACAAATAACAGTTCATATCGTCGAACGTCTGCGCTTCAATGACATTTTTAGGTAATACATCTATGCTCCGATTACGTCACTGTCACCATCACCGTCACCAACTTTCACCGGCTTTCGTTAGCGACCGTACCTCCGATTTTCGCCCACTTTCGTCAGCGCCCGTCATCGATTTTCGATGACTTTCGTCAGCGCCTGTCACAGATTTTCAGCTAACGTCGCCGATAGTCACCACCTGTCATCAGTGACAGATAACCACAGTTGCTGACGTATGGCGACGACATTCGGCACTGACGATAAATCAGGAAGCGTCAGCGGTATCCGACACCAACTGTCACTCATATGATATCTCACTTATTTCAGCACGAATTACAAATTTCACAGTAATCTTTGACATATGCGAATTCACTAGACACTATTTAGTTCAAAGATTTGCTATTTCGTACGTCCCTTTGAAGTAAGAGGAATACCGTATAGTTCACTAACTCGATGAATGGAGGTTGACAGGGTAGACTAACGAACCTACATCACACAGACGCAGGCAAATGTTTCTTTAACTAAGTAACTGAGTTACTGATACATAAGTTAGTTAAAGAAACACATAGAACTAACTGAACAATGTTGGCATTCAATTTGCTCTTGGTTTTTCCATTATTCTTTTCTAGGACTAGTGGAGTGTTTTAACCCTTACCTAATTGTAGGGAAAAATCATGCCCAGCAGAGGTACATAAAAAGGATTGTTGTCAGTATTCCATCGTATCTCCGTTATACTAAGAAATACAAAAGTCTAATAAATATAAAGTCAGTAACATTTTCATAGATATTTGTAGATTGTAAATAAGCACACTGAGTACTGCATCTCTATAAACGGACCTACAGTCGTTGCTAGAGCTGGATAATTAACTCTGTTACGGATACCCTCTGAAATGGAATACGTTGCTGTGTAATTTGAAATGCTATCAAATTTTGAGTACCTATTCCTATGCCATAAAGGTATGTCTATTCTATGAATAGCCGAAAATAGTACCTTGACTAAAGTATTTATTTTGATGTTAACTGGCTCAAAACAGTAAAATAGCTGAGTGGCTTTTTCTGTTATTGAAATTGAAGTCGCGAGTGAAAATTTAGTTTATCATTATAACTTACTATCGTCTGTTTACCGCTCTTCAAATAGAATTGGTTCTATCTCAGGTCGACCGGTGATCGATTGATACTCTGAAAAACTAAATTAAACCACATCGAATCTAATATTGCTGCAAGGTGGTATTGAAGGTGTTGGTGTAGGTGACCTCAGATAGGCCTCTAGTCTTATGTGAGTTCATTAAAAGCACAACTTCAAGGTTCCGACCTTGGACAGGATTGCGGCCATGTTGGCGCGTCTTATGTACGAACGTGCTGAAGATGGGCCACATGCCCATCTGAGAGGCATCGCGCCCCTTCACGCTCGACCACCTGACGGGCGCCTGCTCCCTCGTGAATTCGAGGGACAGGAGTCCTCCGACCATCTGGAGGTCTGAAAATCTGCACACGTAGCCTAGAACAGGTCACATAGAGGACCGCTTGCTACACCGCTGCCTTACATCAGCTCAACACAGGTGGGCAGTGTACTTACTGAGGGGATTGCCCGGATCCCTCGAGGCCCGCGTTCCCTACGCCACGCGGCGAAGTCACGCCGCGGCATAGGACGACCACTTTCCTTCGTAAAGATGTCCGTGGTTGGCAGTAGCTATTTACCATTAAATAGCTTTCTACATTAAGTTTTAAAAAAAATACAAATAAAAGTAGGAGTCATGGCAAGGGCTTCTAGACAATACTAAGTCGTAGGCATGTTAATTACCTTCAATTACAAAATTTTAACATAATATAACAATCTGAAGATATTAATAGCTTTGTGATATCTCTAATTGTTTAACGAGGTAATTCAAGTATGCGTGGTAATCAATGAATCGGTAAATTATAATAGAAAGCACTGCAAAGTAATTGAAAGTCAACTTTGATTTTGACGCAATATGATTTGCTAATTCTCGACAATAGAGATTATTATCTATATTAAAATTGATTAAATCAATTTTGCGAAGTTATGTAAACTAATTTATTAAAATCTATTTTCGCTCGCAAGAACGATTCTTTTTTAGTATTTTAATATCAGGCTTATGTAATTAGAAATGTTATATTACTTTATTTTTACACAAAACATTTTTTTACTCTTGGGAATATTATAAGACAATTTACATCTAATTACTATCCGTCTATTTCTCACTTGAATGAGGTTTTTTTTAAAGATGATATGAATATATCATCTTTCCCGATACTTTTTCAAAGAAATATTTATACACTGCGTTTTTACTATTACTATCCTACTGAAACAGACTATTTCCAACTCCCCAATACACTCAATATGGGAAAATTACCTTCTTCTTCTATCGGCTCGTCTCCATTTGAATGCAAGTTTCGTGGAAACAACTCTCTAAAAAACGTACGACACAAACATACTCGTACCAAATGTGACTCTCTGTGTTAATATACGGACACATTCTTTCATTTGCTACCGAACTCGCATATATTATGTAAATATTTCTTCAGGATATAAAATGTCATTAATCATAAGCTAAATTACGTGATGCCATAAATTCCCTTAAATTTTTCCGTCAAAAGTTATCTAATGAATATTTATGTCCGTATTTTGGAACTTAGCCCTACCGTGCTTGCATTTTAATGGGAGTAAACTTGTATAACATTAATGTATTGAAATGAACTTTGAATATTCCGTTTGTTTGAACTGCACGTTTTATATGCAACACTATGGTTTCATACGCTAATACCTCAAAGGAATATTCGGATCGACGTAGGTTGCACTGAAGTGAACTGAAATTGGTATAAGTGGATTGAGATATGACACGTACCTAAGACTTGGTCACAAATACACTACAAATGTGGGAAAACGTTGTTAATAACCTATGACTAAAAGACTTATTATAATTTGTACGTAGTTAAGTACTTCAAAGGTGGTAGAGCCCTTTGTGGTTCGAATCTGGCGGCACCACCGCCACACCTATTTCTGCCTTATAACAGCAGTGTTAAGCGCTGTTATGTTCTGGTTTGAAGGGTAAGGTTGGTAAGGGAGCATGCTCGTCTGTTACTTCTAATTTAAAAAAAAAAAACTTCAGAATTTACATTGAATTACCATAATTAGTTGTTATGAAATATGTAGTCTAAAATATTTTACCGGTAGCAAAGAGGTCATTGATAAAAATACAAAAGAGCTACGTAGGCGTTATAGATTTTGCTCCCAACGATGTATTTTGTCGGGTTGATATTTTTAGCTTGAAATATATTCGTATCATACTCACCTGCAATTTTTCTATCTAAGATTTTATTTTCGGTGGGAGAAATATCGTGAAATCGCGAAGACAACCTATATAAAATAAAACATCATCTAATTGATGAAATAATTTTGCGGTCATATTAAGATAATATAGTTTTACTTTACCTTTAATTACTTCGAGCTTAAGACATAAATAAATATGAAATAAATAAATAAATAGACATGAAGGTTTTTGGATTTAATGTAATATTTAATAAAATGTGTAATATGTATCCAATAATGCATGATGTGATTGCCCATAATAGTAAGAACAGTTGGAATGTATCCTTTGAGCTTATTTAAAATTTATTCATTGTAAAAACTGTTACGTTGTAACGAAATCTATGACGAATCTCAGATTGGAATGTTCACAAGCCGTAGCTACTTATCATCAGGTGGACTGATGCTAGCTTGTAACCTCAGTATTATACCTTCTCTAACATGTATAATTAACCTTACGTTATTCCCAAGGGTCGAGTGTGGTTCACGCTGAAGTACGAGAGCTGTACGGAGCGACTCCAGGTGCACATTATAAAGGCGAAGCATCTCCCGTCACGCACACCCGCCCTGGCTAATGCCTGCGATCCTTACATAAAGTAAGTATTACCATTATATGCTATAAATAAAATAATATTAGGCCATTATGTAATCACTTAAGCTTATGAAGTAGACAAATTATGATTACATTTGATAGAACTTTCAGCGGACAAAGCGTCTACGTAGGTTCCTGTTTACGTAGGCCGATTGATTGATATTAATATACTGAACTTTATTGTATGCGTCACTTTGTTTATATAAGTATGATATTTATGTAAGTTTTAAGAGGAATCTCACATTTTATAATTATTTGATTTTTATTATTATGAATAAACTCTGTGTACGTAGGTGCCTACCGTTTGGTATTAATATACTAAACTTTATTTTATGAGTCACTTTGTTTATATAAGTATAATATTTAATATTTTATGTTTTTATTTTTATTGTTTATATAAGTATAATATTTTTATCCATTTATAATAGGTTCATAATTATGAATAGGCTCTGTATAAAAAAATCGCTATGTAAATAACTGACGGACCTGTAGTTTGTTAAATGGCCATACTAAATCCGATTACGACATATCACAATTTGTATATCTCTATGGCGACTAAAATTAAGACAAGTAATTTAAACAAAAGCAGTTTTCCTGCTTGAAGCCGATAACAAACGCGCATCTCACTAGGATTAAGATGGTCGCATTGTATAATTATAGAAATCTAGAAAAAAATGATCGCCTAGTTTTATATTTCATGCCTTGAAACTTAAATTGGACGTTTTGATTGAGTGTCTTTTACGTAAGTGTTGCTAAAAATCATATCATATTTCACTAGAGAATTACGATTTCAATATTCAACCTTAGGTATAAAAGCGTAATATTTTAAAATAATATTATTACAAAGGGCTATAAAGAATTTTTGAAGTGTATCTCATTTTCACTTTAGTAATATATTCTTATTTACGCATAAAATATTTTCTATTTTAAACAGAGTACTCTAGTAGAGTCCCAATTTCTATAAAATGAGTGGTCCAACAATATAAGGACGTGTGCCTATTATTTTCATGAGCAAACCACTCCAAACTCTTTGACGCTTTTAGGCATACTGTTAGACAGTTTTAACCTAATTAAACGGGGTTGCTAACTAGGGTTGGCAATATTATAATTTGCTATTATTTTTATTTTTTTACCCTACTGAGGAGGATAATATTTTTGGAACAAAGGCTTCCTTGTATGTATATTTTAGCCACGCCCTGCAACCCAAACGGCTTTATGGATTTTAATGAGGGATCGTTGGATGCGTCAAAACTGTGAAAGTGACATTACTTTCCTTTTTAGGGTTCCATACCCAAAGGGTAAAAACGGAACCCTATTACTAAGACTTCGCTGTCTGTCCGACTGTCACAGGGCCCTATCTCTGACCGTAATAGGTAGACACTTGAAATTTTTACAGAGGATACATAATGACGGCCGCTATAACAACAAATACTAAAAATAAAAATAAAAATGAAAATAAATGGAGGATGCCATACAAGAAACCGCTATTTGTCGACTTTTTTCGCTTTATCTATTGAAGCATAATAGGTAGACAGTTCAAATTTTCACAATGTATTTACTTCAGTGGCTGCTATAATAACAAATACTAAAAATAAAAAATATATATGAAAATTTTGGCGGTACGGAACCCTCGATGTGCGAGTTCGACTCATACTTGGCGAATTTTTAGTTTTATTGTTATTAAGCAGTCAGTTCCATGTTACTAAGATAGTTACTAAGATAAACTATCTTTGTATACATGGAATGTCTAGTATAATTTATAGAATAAATTTTCTTGTTGGTTATATTGTTTCGGGTTTAAAGTAGTTACTGTTATTTAAAACACGAAATATATTATTAATGTTGTGTTTATTTAACGTACTTTCCGGCCGTAAATTGTTTCATAATTTTTAGATTTTTTATACTAAACCTAGATATTCTTGAAGTTAAGTATTTATGTTTGTTTCCCTTAAAATATTATATCTAGTAATTCGATGTAAAACTTTACAGCGGTATACTTAACAATTCAGCGGAATTGTTATTTTGGTATTATTAAGCTGTTGAATAAAAATTAATACAATCCATGGAGAATGGATAAATAGTCTTTGTACAGATAATCGTCTAACCCATTCCGCTTAACACCCAATATTAACAATTCAGAATCCACTAAAATTCTCGTTTCATCCAGCTATTACAATTGTTGCTATTTCATTGTATATTCACGAATTCCCTTTGTAGTTCAAAATTCTAAATACGAAACAAATAAAATTATTTCAATAGGTACATAATGTGTTACGCGGAGCTCTATCTTTTTTTTAAGAAATAGGAGCAACATAATTATTTTGATTGATTTATAACCATACAAAAGGCTACTTATTCGTCTATTTGAGTAAGCTTCATTGTCGTGCAAGTCAGTAAATTTTCTTCGAGAGAACTTATAATGGACTGGCTTATACAATACACTCATTATTCGCTAGATAAACGCACTTCATAATAAGATCAATAACATTAGCAGTCGTGACTTCACATTTGATTTATTTGACTTATTCTATAAGACTCGCATTTATACCTGGTTACTCATATGACTGAACAAATATAATTGCAAATGTTTAAGGTTGTATAATAAAGGTTTGATTAACAGTTACGTGAAAAATATCCTGATTTTGCGTAATATAAGCATAAAATGGTATAGGAATATGATTCTATTAAAATAGATGCATAATATCCCTGAGAACTTATAAAACGCCTCGTTAAAGTAAGTTTTGCTCATAACACTCTCGTGACATAAACATCAAACATTACCGCTTCATTACCGGGTTTGGGTCTTTCTCAGAATGAAAAGGGCTTAGTGAATAGTCCACAATGGCTGGCTGGGGATTAATCTGCATCACACTCGTTTGAGAACATTATGGAGAACACTCTTGTAAATTTGCTTAATTCTATGTCGTTGTTCATGCAAATGTTAATTAATTTTAATTTACATATAACTTCTAAAACTATAGACCGAGTTTTGGGTTGTTGGCGTGAAACTCCAAAATTTGTATAAGTAAGAAATCCTTAAGAATGTTTTGTTTGTCATGGGGGTTAAAGTTTGCATGCTTTTCTCCCTCGCTTGCGTAAATTAGCCCACTACACTCTCTTCGTGCACCGTGTGCGTGTGGATTACATGACAAGTATCTATGAAAAATGAAGTATGAAGATAGGAATAGGATAGGATGTCAGTGACACACATACGGACCAGAATCACACGGGCAGAAACCCGGGCGATAGAAAAATATTACTTCTTGAATCTAATTTAATTATGCAAGTAGTACACGAGCATGCTATCCACCTGATGTTAAATGGATATTGCCACCCATGATGATCACATCTGTAATCAACTTCAGATAGTATTACAGGCCTACTTGAGGCCGCAGCAAATGCATTACTTCCGCTGAAGACTAAGTTTGAATGCATCCAATTAGTATGTCTCCCTTACCTTTCAAAACGAAACACAACAGCGCTTAACGATACTGTTAATAGGCAGAATTACTAGTATGTGTGGTGGTGGTGCCCCCGAAATTAAACCACAAAGAGCTCTATCACCTTCAAAATGGCGTCAAAATGGAAATCATACAGAAAGAGGAACCGCAATCGACAGCTAGAATTACGGTACAAATAACAAAACCCAATTGCAAACCGGCCACGTCGTTTGCATAACAACACATGTGATCAGCATACTGTATTTTAATGAGACATTTCAGGTTAACCGGTACGGTTTATCTATTGTTTTAGCGATGACTTACAGATTTTTTTAGGAATAATCATCATTATCAACAACTTTTTACTGGTGGAATCTCCTCCGGAATGAGGACGGCTAAAGACAGTTTACCGCGCTCGCCAATTACGAATTGGTAGACTTCACTTGCCTTCTAGAACTTTTTTACCCATTAAATTACACGATAATTTATTGTTTATCACAAGCTTCAAAAAAATTGCGTTCCCATCTTATGATTTGAACTATGTATTATATTATTGCAATTATTTTTGGTGATCACTATCTGTCGAATAGAATAACATACAAGTATACCTGGCGGAAAGGGTAGGTATAATAGACATAATTGTTGGTTTTGATTTATTTAGGTACACGAGTGAATCTTAAAATGTCATGTACGTCTACAGATACGTTATAACACATTTACATCCTATGGATGTTTATATCGTGCTCAAAACTGTATCGAAATTCATTGAAACCTATTGAATTGAACACACACCCTCATACCCTCTAGGTGCCTGTACGGGTATACCAGTTTGATACGAGATACGTCACCTGCCAAATATTGACACATCTAACGTACGTGTTTTGTTTATCATCAGCTAGTCGCGTCCCTCGCTAAAGCGGCACATACGAATATTGTACCTACATATATGACACATTTCAATAGAGTACTCGTATACAGAGTAAGCAGTGATAGTCTAATGTAATGTTTATGGTCCTTAATGTTAGTAATCCGGGGTTGAAATTACAGAAACTTTTAAATTATATCTTAACCCCTTCTTTAACCACTTAGAAGTAGATTATAATGTCCGATCTTAGTGCGATTCCATCCGATTTTATGGTTATATCTTCAGTCATTAGTCAGACGTGAGTATCGTTTCGTTTTTATAATTACAGGATATTTTTCTACCTAATATTTAGCTTACAAATATGTGTTACACTTAAAGTAGAGCCCTGTCAGCTCTTACATTTATATGGAAAAGTTCTGAAAATTGGAATCTACGGACTTAATCTTTCATTTTCCTTATTGCTATTAATTTATGAAACGTAGGTATATAAACGTAACAAATATTATATTTGCTTATATACAGGTTATATTTGTGGTAGGAACAAAGCGGCTTAAGTCACGGTGTCATGAAATTGGGTCAGATTTACTCAGAGACGTTGTCTTTATAAATATCTTCGTAATAAAGCTCTAATACTGACTGACAAACGGCTTTGAAGGTAGTAGAACTCTTTGTGTTTCAACTTTGGCGTGTACTTTACATATGTAATATGTAAGAGTTATGAAGGTGGTACAACCCTTTGTGGTTCGACTCCGGTGGCACACCTCACCTATTTCTGCCTAATAACAGTACTTTTAAGCGCTGCTGTGTTTTAATTTGAAGGGTGTGGTAAAGGCGACATACTATTCCAAAGCGTTTCAGCTTAGTCCACAGGGGTAGCGGCGTATTTGTGGCCAACCGGTAGGAATAGATATTCCTATCTGGCCGTAAACACAGATGTCCAAGAGTGCCACTTACCATCAGGTGGACTGCGTGCTCGTCTGCTACTCCTATAGTATAAAAAATATTTATCACGTATTAAAACTATATAATACTAGTGGTGTCCGCGGCTTTGCCCGCATTTTAAAGAAATAATATGACATACATAAAACGGAAAATGTGTACCTGCATTGGAATGACAGTGGTGCCATCTGTCGAAAATTGGTATTACCAACTCCCAAACCCTGGTGGGCTCTTGGACAACAACTTTGTTAAAGATCATCACTTGATCAAATGCATAGGTTCCGATTCTATAACTACTTACGAATTAAAAAATAATTAAAAATCCTTTTCCCACGGACTAAATTGTGAATCTAAACCATTCTCAAGTCCCCTTGAACACACAACAAATTTCATCATAATCAGTCCAGTAGTTTAGGAGGAGTTCAGTGACATACACACGCACATAAGAAATATATATAAAGATGTGTTTCTTTTCTTACCTTCACTGTTAAGATATTTTTGAGTGGCTCAAGCAAAGTAATTAGGTCAATTATTCTAAGAGTGAAAGATTTACTTTGAAGAAGAGCTACAAATTGAGATTCATTTCAAAATAAACGCTGACTTATTAAAACAATATTTGATATCTGTAATTGGAGTAAGTAAATCTAAGTCTGGCTTGTGTTATTTCTGCGATAATATACACTCAATTTTGTTAAAGACGAGGAGAGTTCCAGTGTTTTTATTATACAACTTATTCGACATTGTAAAATATACTTATTTTTGTTTTATCTTATATATAAAATTCGCTTCTGTTCTAAATGAAGTTCTCGTGTCACAATGTTAGTTACCGTACTCCTCCAAAACGGCTTTATATGCAAATTCAGTAGGTCTGAGAATCGGCTACTATCTATTTTTCATCCCCTAAGTGATAAGGGTTGTTCACCCTTAACCTTTTTATATTTATAAGGCAACACAACGTTTACTGGGTCAGCTAGTTTCTCAATAATAATACTCGCATGATAAGCAGATCTCTAGAGTGATTCCTTATAAAAACTGTCCACATAGAATTTCAAAAACAGCATTTTTGTAGTCATTAAGAGTTATAGATAGATCTGGAAAAGGATAAATTAGAGACAACTTCTCGATTTTAGACAAATGCGGATACTGGTAAAAAATATTTCCGATTATCCGATACTGGTTATTATCGTTTATAATAGAGGGGCTCATTTCAAATACAATAATATTCTAAACAACATTGAAACTTTAATCAAGTACTGAAACACGCTACAAACAATTAATGTGCAATTCAAACTTCTATAGAATTTAGGCGAAAGCACTTAGTATTTTGTACTGGTTGAAGCCAAGTGAATAAGAGGTGAAGTACAAACTTAACACGTTAATACTGACTGCTTAGTTAAGTTTCGTTAAGTTAAGTTTCATTCATTACATACCAATGTATGTGCATTATCTATGTTTCTTGATGATGAATTCCTTTCAGGTCGTAGTCTAGATTATGATCATATCATCATTTTGTAAATATCTAAAATTTGTTTTCTACAATTTGTAACTTTAAATAGTAAACTACTAGTTTTTGTCCGCGGCTTCGCCCGCGTTTAAAAGAAATTAATATGACATACTAACATACATAAAACTGAAAATTCGTACCTTCATTGAAATGACAGTGGCGCCATCTGGCGAAAATTTGTCGTACCAACTCTTCAGAGTTGCCCATGTCCATGAGCCCACGAAGGTTTCAACCTTCGTGGGCTCATGTACAACAACTTTGCTAATGATCATCACTTGATCAAATGCATAGTTTACGATTCAATCCTTACTAATATCGATTAAAATAATCTACTTTTTGGTCCAAAAGATCGATTTTCCTATTAATCGTTCTTAGATCGCCATCCCTAGTTCCCGTGGGATTTCCGGGATAAAAACTATCCTATGTCCTTTCTCGGCTCTCAGACTATCTTTGTACAAAATTTCATTAAAATCGGTTCAGTGGTTTCGACGTGAAGAAAAGACAACCAGACAGACAGACAGACAGAGTTACTTTCGGATTTATAATATTAGTAAGGATTTACTCCTTTCTAAAATTTAACATTTTGAACGAATCTTTACAAGAAACTTGTTGCTACTTTACTCGCTTTGAAATTACAAAACACAATTAATTTCTATTTATTTGTATTAAACTTGTATAATATGATAATATCCTAAATTTTGTACCCAGGATCCAACTGATGCCTGATGAAAGGAGAGTTCTGCAAACTAAACAGAGAAAGAAGGCGTGTAACCCGTTCTTTGACGAAACATTTGTATACCAAGTAAGTTTTAGTTCAATAAGTTAATTTGGTTAAGTGATTCCATAGACGTAGGAACAAAATAGATTTCTAAATTAAAATATTTTTATACATAGATAACATAGGTATAATATCTTACTAGAAAGAAATAATTATC